>JAGYVD010000006.1:1452592-2905184 GCA_021209875.1 Rosellinia necatrix | reverse complement strand
TCGAAAGTCTTTTCTCGACCCTCTCTTCCAGCCGCTCGTAGAGGACAGCCGAAATGCCAACTATACTCTTGCCGATCTCCTAAAAGAGGTCGGCGGGGCTGTCACGAAGTTACAGAAATTTGGTATGGCAATAAAATGGCTGCGTTATTTAGGACTACAACCGCGTGCTGACCCCACCTCTTAGACATTTTCCACCCAGACATTCTCGTGCATCTCTCTCAGCCCCCCCATCTCAACCCTTCGACCTCTCCGACCGATCTCGATGTATCCCTCCGGGTACGGGAAAAATCCCGCCTGATGTTGAAGACGGGTACGGATTTGGGCAATACCGAAGGCTCCGCCTACGGAACGATGATCTTGCGAAACATATTTGGCGGCGCTGAATTCTTGTCGATGAATGCTTCCGCGGGCACAAGGACCCGGTCTGCGTACAGTGCCGAATTTTCCACCCCGATAAAAAGCAACCCCAACCTGAGACTTAGCATAGACGGGCTAGCCAGCAGTACTCACAAGCCTTGGGCTAGCCATGAAGAGCTTTTAAAAGGAGGTGGGCTAAGGCTAAACTGGTCAAAAGAGAATGGCGACCGTTATCAAGTTGGTTATTCTGGGACATGGAGGCAGTTGACTGGCCTGGCCTCTGCGGCCAGTCCTACTGTACGTGGCGATGCTGGAGACTCGGTCAAGAGTGCCATAACATATTTATTCCACCGAGAGCGGAGAGATAACCCCATGTTGCCGCAAAGTGGCTACATGATGAAGACGACCACGGAACTAGCGGGATGGGGCGTGCTAGGAGGAGACGTTGGTTTCTCTAAGAGTGAAGTGGAGGTTGCGGGTGCGGTGCCCATCCCCGTACCGGGTGTTAAAGGGCCCTCCGGCATTTCGGTTGGGTGCGGACTGCGAGCGGGATTGCTTTATCCCCTACCCCTATCTTTCGGCCTGGGTGGAGCTTCCCCGAGCCTTCTCAATGACCGATTTACTCTAGGAGGCCCCACAGATGTCCGCGGCTTTTCTCTAGGCGGTTTAGGCCCGAGGGATGGCCCTGATGCGCTTGGGGCCGATATTTTCGCCGCCGGTTGCGTGAATATGCTTATACCATTACCTAGAGTCGGACCCGACTCACCCTTCCGTATTCAGCTATTCGCCAACGGAGGCAGGTCAGTGGCGATGAAGAATATGAGTAAGAGCAAGGGCCATGACACCGCGTCTGGGCGACGTATGACCGCCACGTCGGTGTTAAACGGCATGTTCTCCGCTGCAAAAGAGGTTGGTACAGGCTTACCCAGCATTGCTGCTGGCGTGGGCTTAGTTTACGCCCACCCGGTTGCCAGGTTTGAACTTAATTTTAGCTTGCCTCTTGTCACGCGCCAGGGCGAGGAAAGCCGGAAAGGCTTACAAGTTGGTGTTGGCATCAACTTCTTATAGTGCCATTCCCGGGAATAGGCGCATCACGCGATTCCCCCCAGCCGGAAAATATAGCGTTGACACGTGTTGTGTATATAGGTGTAAGATACGATATTACGTCGATATCATTATAACAATTCCTAGAACCCAGCAGCCAATCATTCTAAGCCGTTTTATTTCTTCAGTAGTCATCGTCAGACTATCCAATATTATCTATAATATGAGATGCTAGAAGAGAACATGCCACCACCTAGGTAATCGTTTCGCACTCAAACATCTTGCTTTCCGCCTTTCGTCACCCTTGGCATTTTTGCTCCCCCTAAAACCAAAATCCTCCTTTTCATTGAACCACATAGGTAGGCGGTCTCTTACCGTTGTTCACTTCAAACTACCTAGGACACGGAAATGTTCCAAAAAAAAACAAAATACATATATAGGAGGTACACACGTTGACTTCCTTGGCACAAGGGTATACGAAACGATTAGCGTGCATCAACTCATAATAAAGCTTATGACGCGGCGTATACCGCGAGGCTAGGTATTTCCCTGCCGCGGATTGTGTCAATCATCTAGATACATTCAAGACACCTAGAATGTTCCCCTCCTGATAGTAACGCAGAAGGCGTAAACTAATTCATGTCCTCAAGGCCACCATTGCATCATCGAACGACTGGCAACCGCTCACTCCTTTGATTTGCATACAGTCATTTGGGTAATACATCAGATTATATACATAACTATATTATCTATTCTCGGCATTTATACGGGTTTTTAAAGCTCAATATCTGTCTGAGATATGTTTCTAAGCCTTCAGTCCCGATTGTTTTTCAAATTCCTGTTCCCTTCTACCCTTGCGTTATTAACATGTTTCCTATCCCTCAAATACCAGGACCAAGCTCTCAGCGGGTTTTCCATCCCCAAATGACTTAAAAACGATCGCACAATGCTTATTCTTAGTATGATAGTTATCACTAGAAGTCATAGCTACACTCGTTACTCGTAGTGGTGAGCACAGGAGGCACTTGGTGTTCTGGAGCCCCATCTACATACTCCGGCGGTGCAACCCAAAAAGGCATGTTTAGGGGAATCCAGCATACTTGATTGGTCACAGGGCGCCGTGGGCCCCGGCTGCCGCCGGCCATAGTGGGAAATAGCAGTGGTTATAATAGTCCCAAGAGGATAAGGCCGATCACTACAATGGTGCCAGTAGTATTTGGGCCTATACAAGCAGTGTCTATGCCAAGAGAAGCGGTTAGCTATAAAGCTCTTCAAAAAAGTCTGGCTTATTGGCTTTGGACTCATAGGTTTTACTTAGTAAGTTACGTCTTACCCCCAGGATCATGCGCTCGGGACAATACCTACCGCACCGAAGAACGCAAGTGCATCTGTATCCTTACTTTGTTGTCTCGCCTGCAGCATGCTGCCGTCTCTAGTGCTTATTAGTATCGTATAAGTACGTACCCACGAACATACGAATATGAGAGCAGTAAACTTTTGGAACGGCAGCGAATACTATGGGTAACTAAAAAGGCTGTCATCTATATTAAAGGGGGTCTAAGTCCTGAGGCCGAGTAGGTAGATAGATGCGTCACTGGAGAACGCGCGTAAATCCCAGATACCTGCATTTTTTAAGCTCAAGTCGCTCGACGACATTAAAGATAGACTCTTCCACAGGCTTGGGTTCCCTTGCTTCCAGCCGGGTAACCTCGAGGCGAGCCTCCGGCTCGTTGGGGCGGGCCGGGGAGATCGCTAAGGCGAAAGGCTGCATGCCCGCCTAGCTCGCCATTAATTGGACGAGGTCGCCGCAGAGCGCCCGAAGATGTCCACGATTATCTCCATTCCCGGCGCCACCACACTAGCACGGGTGTACGAGAATATGCAGTGAGGTGGTCGATCTCACGGACAAGGAGATGGCGTACATTGATGCCATGTTAGCTGATTTTACACCAGCTGGGGGGCGCTACCTAGGTACTGCCCGCCCTCCCCCATCAGGACCACCGAATATCCAAATGTTCAGGTAGCCACGAGACAGGGCTGCCGGGAGAATATACATGTAGTAGATAAGCCGTAGATCTTAGTGTTCTTAACTAATTATGCCAGGTAGTACTTATTATATAAGAAACTACCGAAACTACCTAAATCGTTTAAATACGTGGAAACGCCGATTAATAGACACTCTATGGAAGCTATCGTAAATAGCGCCTACAAATGCACTCTTTATGAAGCTTTGACATCTTACTAATGTGTAGCCAGCCTCAGTTGCTAGTGTTTCTCTTATTCATAGCCAACCCATGTGTCGCGGGGTGCCATACACCATATATGCCGTTAATTCCAAAGCTGATTAACGGCGTCGTTTTCCCGTCAGACCATACCCATACAAAGAACGGACAAAGGGAAGCCGAGGTCTCTGAGCTCGCAGGTACCCTCCAGAATATTTAGTATTGCTAACACAAAGATTCCTCCAAACTTGCCGGAGATGCAAGGTGCTTAAACCTGCTTGATCATTGCGTCATTAAGGTAGCAGCAGCAAGGCTAAATTTTAACTTATAATTTTGAGCGCCGACGAAACCAAAGAATGAAGGAGGGTGGGTATACGACCATGCCTACCCACCTAGGTACCTAGATTAGTAGTATCAACGTCTAGTCTAGGTGGCTATAGATTAGGTAGGCAGCTAGGTAGATACCTAGGCCCCTCGTATTGTGGCTCGAGTGGCTTGCTATTACTATAAATATAAGCAGGGGTCTGGCAGGGGTAGCTTCAGCCACAAGCCGCACCAATGGATCTGGACGATCCCCATGCATTCACTTTGCATGACTAATGTGAATTTGGTTGCCAATGAGGTCACTTTGCTTTGCTGCTCCCCATTCCCACAACCATAACCATCATTGAACAGGTACCCGCACACTGAACCGGTAGGTAATGTAATAAACATCCGTATGACCTGGTGGCGCACCTGGATACACCAGATAGATGCGATAGCACATAATAAAATCGCAGAGGTTCAATACTGCATCAAATAACCCAACATACAGCGTGTTGTTGATCCTCTCCCTTTTAGAAATTTTTTTTAATGACCGCTTCTCGCAGCAGGCATAAGTAAGTGGGGCCTCGGCGAGCTGAATAAACGGAGTAGCGAAATAATTTTTTTATTCCTTGCTCCTACTCCGCTCCTTCTCCGCTCCTTCTGGCACAATACTTGTGTAGGTGCCTGAGAGTGCTTACCTAGTAGTAGTAGTAGTAGTGATATTGGCGTCTAATCTAGTGTAGGTACCTAGGTAGGTACATATCTCACATCTCCCTTGCCCCCATTAGGTACCCGGTAGGTAACGGTAGGTGTGCAGCCTTGTCTAAATTTAAGTCTGCTTCTTGGGCTGCTTGTAGCAGTATTTTCTGACTTGGTCTGGTTCTCTTGTACTTCGGTACCCTAACTGCCTCGGTAGGTACCTATATACACAGGTGTCTTAGGTATTTACTTCAATATTTATGCGTACCCTAAAACTCTTTTCCCGAGAGGTGCCCCCCTGTAGCCGTCGCGAGCTTTAGAGGCTCAAACACATCTCTGCCTACTTGGGTACCTACCTAAGTACCTCCTTTCACCCACTATAGGCGCTTTGGGTAGGTAGCACTCAGCTGTGCCTAAGAGGCTACCTAGCAGGTACCTGGGTTTGCTTTGCATCAACACACGTACACGCACACACATTGGTACCTTACCTACCACCTAAGTAGGTACTGAACCCTTCCCCCTCCCCCTAATCTATCCCCCACCCGTGGTAGACAGTTTATTCATTCATTCAAACATCCCCAATCCCATCTCCGTCTCCGTCCCTCTACCTTCTCCCAACCCAGCATCAACACCACGGCTCAACAGCCAACGGCGTGACAATCCGTACCCTGGTGCTATTGTGGCCAGGCTAGTCAGTCGGTCAGTCAGTCGGCCAGCTCAGTTGGCCAGTCGGTCAGCTACCTAAGTACTTACCTAGGTAGTCGGTCAGCCAGTGAGTTACCTACCTGCCTAGTTATCCACCAAACAACGAGTCGCCATCCGACTCTTTTTTCCCTATCCACGAGCCACCGCCGCCATCACTTTGTAGCACCGCCCATTCCTGCTACGGACGACGGCTACCACTTACCTCCTCCGTCCTACTTCATACCCTCACAAATCAACAAGCAAAGTGTTCATGTTCCATCTGACAGCCCGTCCAAGCGCGTAATAGGCATAGCCCAGTATCTCTATTTTCTCGCCTATTTAATACGTTTACCTACGTTTACGACTCGACCGCCTCTATCCTTCAGCACCAGGATCCCTATAGTGTTGTGTACGCACTGGCGGGGCATGTTGCACTCATTGCTCCTGATACCATTGAGCTTGGGTTGAGTCGCCAGCTTCGGATCTTGGTTCACGGTTACGGTTCACAGGTGCGCTTGTAGCCACGGGCCGGATATCCAACTTTATCTTCTGCGCCTCGGTTGCCTCTGGTTTGGTCGCCTGTGTCGCACGCTGGATCTCGAATCAGACCGAACTTCCAGCTCGCGTACTTGTTTCGTCTCTTTGGGTGCCCTCTCCTAGCGTTTGGTCCCATCCTTGCCCCTCGCTTCCTAACTGCAGGATTTTGTGCGAAGCCGACAGCATTGGCTCCGTTACGACCGCCTCCCCTCGTCCATTCCCGTCGCTCTAAGCGTCCCCGACGCTGACTACGGGGCGCATACACATACATACTGCCACCATGGCTCCGTCTAAGGCTCAATCGAAGCCTACAAGATCTGCTTCCGGCCGCGTAAAAGGGTCTTCCGTACCGGCGTCTGTGCCCACTACCGTTGTTCCAACTACCCGACAACATGTGGTCCCGGCTATTCCCCTGGCCTATATAAATAAACCACTCAATCGCAATAGAAACACTGCGACTAAGCCGCTTCCCAACCATGCGTCGACTCCTTCTACCTCGTCCAACGGCCTTCCCGCCTCTTCTCTTGAGGCTGCACTCATCTCCCGCGATCCCCTTCACCCAACCAATGATACCGGGAACGAAGCCAAAAATCAGAACGCAGAAAATCCCGCGACGACCGCCTCGCCCCTCCGTAGGCCCGAACAGCGACACCAACCATTCCCGTCGCAGATGAACAGTGCCGGTCATATTGATGCGGCTTCCACACCTGCCGCCAGCAGCGTGGCCGAAGAGACCCGAGGTGAATCCCACTCCTACATCCCCCCCTCACAATCCCCAAATGAGGCTTCCGCTTGCTCATACTCGACAGATGCAAATGGTAGCCCGTCATATGTATCCCAAGCGCAATCAATGACCTCAGCTACCAATCCGGAGTTTGTTCCCTCGTTTCCGGCCCCGTCACACCCGCTACAACATCAACATCATATGATCAGCCAACATCAACATGTTTTCTATGCCCCGCATCCCCACCAGATGCACTCTAACCAACACGGGCGTCGAATTAGCAGTGGAGGCGGCATTATGTTTGGTGGCTTCGACTCTCATACACCATCCCCGGTTCCTCTTCCCGGAGGCTTCATGCCGCCCCCGCATCCTATCAATGGCGAGAATTGCGGTCATCCACGCCCCAACGGTCACCACCAAGCTCATTCAAATGGCACTGGCTTTCCTGCACCCATCAATACCCATTTTCGAGGAGATATTATGCCCATATCGGCCGTGGATGCGTATGGAACCGCGTTAGCTCCCACGCCACCCGTTCACGTTGAAGCATATACACCTGGTGCCGGTCGCTACGGCCCCCCGACGCCACATAGTTTCCACGGTTCTCATACATCTGGTGAGCTCAATGGGATGGATAATGCACCACTTCCTTTCCCTCCAAATGGCTCGTATGGTCCTCATGCGCGCCGTGAGCATCATCCCAACCATCACTACCCGGCGGGTCCCTTCCCTCCGTTCATTCCCCTTCAACATATTTCACGACAATTTGATATGGGTGAAGATGACGTAATGGATGGTATTCGCTATATCAGGAGCCTGTTTGACAATACAGAGCTAGCTGATTGCGTTTTAGAGCTTATATCTGTGAAGGGTTTCTATGCTCCCGTCCGGATCGAAGGGCATAAGCTCATACTAGCTCGTAGCCCCGCCTTGAAGCAGCGCATATTGATGGCTCGTGCGAAGGACCGTGACTTCCGGCTTGTCGCTATAGAAAGTGATGACCCGTATTTGCGGTCGGATGCGTGGTGGATGGCGGTCCAGCGCTTGTATCAGCATCCTCTTTTTCAACTTCCCCCAATGTTAAACAATGCAGGCAACGGGGTGGATTTTGCTGGCAACAAGGCCGATCGTTTCAGTTTCTGCCTGGGCTACGCCGCCGCCGGTCATGTTCTTGCGATGCGAGATGTGTTAGTCCGGGGCTTAGAGATGGCCGCCAGCGCCATTTCATGGGATACCATAGAGGTAGGCCTAGGGTTTGTGCTTGAGAACACTATTGCACGACACCTTGACGAGTCAGAAGAAGCTCCATCTTCTACAGTCTTGGAATTTGGATATGGGCACGAGACCAAAATCTTGTTATCAGCCATCTTGGCTTTCCTAATCACCGAATTTCCTTCTAACTTTGAACTCGACACCTCGGTCCTGGATGCTCCAAAGATAGCAAGAATTCCGAGGGCTGCTATCATTGCGTCTCCCACACATGGACACATCACCAGCAAAGTGGTGCCGGCTATCGCTAGGGGTACGACCACACATCAACCCCAGAAACAGGCCCGTCTGTCTAGCATCAAGTTTGGTGATCTCCCCGTCACATATCCAGATGCTGGAACGCCGTCTCATCGCGAACCTGCAAAATGTTCACCCATTTTGTCACGTATTCTACTCAACCTACCTTTCGATGAGTTACGCCAAGTTTTAACATCAGGTAGTAACGAGGTTCCGGGTTGGAATACAGCCCCAGATCGATATCATGCGGTATTCGATATTGTGGCTGAACGGGAAGCAAGGCGCCTCCACGCTGTCCAAGCTGTTCGTTCCGAAGCTGTCCCCAATGCTCATGATATTCAGTGTCGCCTATCAGCACACCACCGCTACACTACGGCCGAACAATGGGATGTTCTGAATTGGAAGGAAGAGGTCATCCGCGATGAAACACCGCGAATTGTGCGAAGGTGGGTCCCCCAATTCGATATCGTGCAACAGCCGGCTCAGCAGCGATCTCCATCACCGTACGACGCCCCAGACTCGATGGTCTAGTGGAAAGCGCCGGGTAAGGCCTGACGGGACTCATGACGAAATGATGGAGCGTTTAATTAGGGCGCTATAAGCAAGGATTTTTCTACAGCGCATTGCATGATGACTCTTGGGCATGGTCATTTTGTTTGGTTTTCAATTGGCATCGCGTTCGGTGTTTGTTGGTGCATTCTCGCTTCTACATGGACATACTTGACCTGGGTGGACGAACAATGGCGAGTTATGGCTTATCGGTCTTGTCCGTTTCTCGTAAACGGCGTCCCGAAAATATTTGGCATGGGGGACTGAGGGAAAAGAAAAAAATTACAGTATGCTATGGCTGGCATGGTTCTGTAGGGGCAAAAAGGGTACAGGGGAAAATCAGTGAAAAAGCTAGTTTAGACCGCGTGAGACGGGGTCGCGCGACTTTCTCTACCTAATACCCCTTTTTTTTTTATTCACCGCGCTGATTTCTCAGGCTTCTCGCTAGGGTTGCAGTGGGTCGGAGTTGACGATTGAAGTTATGAATTCGAGATCAAAAGAACCTCTGGTAGTGTGGTGAACAACGATCGACATATTTTTTACATCACAGATTGGTGGCGGTTGATCATGCCACTGAATGCTACCAACCTGGATTAGCAAATAGGGTAGATAGCTATTGTTTAGAAGGCGCAAGATGCCCTTAGAAATCCAAATATGACAATTGATGCCGTGGAAGCTTTGGTGTTCCAGAACTTACCAAAGACGATTTAACGATAAACAAGTTTAGAAGGCTGGATATCCCCGACTTGTAGATCAGTTGGATAGGTTAAGCACGAGAATGCAAACATTGGTATAGTAGGTCATTGGCGTACCATTTCTTTAAAATTATCTCTACCTTGAAACTTGCCCGAATGATACCCGATGTTCAGACAGCCGCGCAGTCTCCGCCATGCCAAGCCTAGATAGAACCAGGCTCTCGTGTTCTATGCACGAGACACCTCCAGCTTTTCATAGCGCTACGAGTATTCTGCTTTCTTTACAGATACAGGGAATTTGAATCCCCAATTCGCCCTACAGGTCTTGTATTCATCATTCCAAGGTTGGTATAAATCCGGCCACTCGTTGCTTTCTCTTAATAATGACTGGCGAAACGTTCGACCGTAGTTTATCCCACTACCTACCTATGTTGGGTAGCCATGATAGGTACTATCTGATCCCCCCGCCCAGACCCCAAGTATCTGTTATTACAGACGGGCACGTAAAGGTATATCCTTCCTTTCCTTCCTCGCGTTATCAACGTCGCTCCCAATTGCCCGGCTGCCCGTGTTTCCGAACAGAACCAAATGCCTAGGTAGGTACTTAAGATAAATAGAGAAGCATCAGGGGCCTCGGCCGTTCACCAATCCCCGGTTTCCTCCTACCCCCTTTATCTAAAACAGTCGTGTACAAAGACGGCTTACTACTACCTACGTAGGCAGATGTTGCAGACGACTTTGGCATTCGGTCCACAGCACCTGCACAATAGAAACTTCTTTAAACAATTAGCTCTACCGTTAAAATCCAATATTTGACTGGTCTTGAAATGGTCTCATGTCTAGAAATGTGAACGAAGAAAGGACGGCGGAGAACCGAAATGTCATATGGTGTTCAACGCTGGAACAGCTCTATCGTAGATGATTAAGGTGTTGATAACCCCACAGTCGAAGATACATTATTAACTAAATTTCACTTTTTCACGTGTCTGCCTCCAGGAGTCCGTGTTCTGATATAGGAGCATATGCTGTCTGACACGCATGTTGTCCCGGTCTATCTACTACCCCCTGAGTTGGGCTGTCAAAATGACGACGAGTTGACTGAATGGCGTCCATGGCATCGCCTTCACATCGTGCCGCACGTCCTACACGCGGTCGACTATGAGTCGCGACAAGAGGCAAAGAGGCTTAGATCTTGGGGAAGGGGGAAGGAAGGTGGAAGAAGACGAACACTCATTGTCGATTTCTCCGTAGACCTCTTTACATATCAATATTGATCACTAGAAGCATGCAGATACCACTTGGGAAGATGCCACAACTGGCATCCAGTATCACAGCATTGATTGACTCACTTGCAATTTATTTCTTCTTCCACAACTATTGTTCTGTAAAATGGAGCAGTGTTGCACAAAACGTCGCTATCAAAGACCAATTCCGCAGCATAAGCCAGATGAAATGGATTCCTCTAGCTCGGAGATGTTTATTTCTACTGGTGAAGAACTTAGGTTTTGTATGAAGTACAACCCCTCCCCATGTGCCGGCCGAACGTGCTTATGCTGCCAGGCTCTTCCACCATCAGAATAAATTTACCTTAGTAGACATCAGTGATATTACCAGACTCCTCAGATTTTATGACTTGACCTCACAGCTTCATGCTAGTTCATCGTCAGCTTACTATTTACGGTACTCTTCCACCTGCGAAAATATGGTTGGGTGCTTATCGATGGCATGAAGGTCAAGATACACAATGAACGCATACGTAACCTAAATCGCTGTAGCGACGATTAGGCCGAGGGAGTAGAATGAGAGAGATTGGGAACCCCCAATAACGCTCTCTAGGAAACCGGTGAATCGGTTAACCAGCGCATAGCATTCCGGCAGACGAATAGGTCCTGCCTAGACCTTGATGCAAAGCAACCTACATGAGCGTTGAACAAACAGGAGTTTACAAAGGTCATTTTGTTCGTTATATAAGTGCACTGTTCACCACGATGATTTTCTATTCGAAGCGAATTCGAATTGCGCCTTATTAGGTATACTGCTCGACCACGTAGAGCGAGTGGTTATTATAATCTCGAGAAGTATAAGGCACATGCAGATTGAACCATCTACTCAAATCCTCATATCATATAACTATATAACCCCCATTAACTGCCGGATTGTGGTGGATCTTGTGACGGTCAAGGGACTAAGATTAGGCATTTATGCATTTGCTCAAGCTACTACTCATGTCAACCTGAAGTGATCTTTTCTTCAAAGGACAGGACCTGATGAATTAGATACGAACCTACAATGGTATTTAATAGTCGGTGGGTAGTAAGGCAGTAGAAGTATCGAGGATATTCGTCATATGCAAAGTCTATATGGAGAGATAAGTATGGATACGCCTAGCTCGCATGGTGGGATAATTGTGTAGCTAAGGTATGAATGAATACAGTGGATTGATAGTTAGTTATAGTCATTATTATTATAATTTGAGTCCATCCCATTCCTCCCAGCCCCCGAAAAAGAAATGCTTTAAAAACCATGATGCTTGCGGCTGATATTGACTTCACATTTAACACGCGCGAAAGAAGCATAAACAAACACAAACCCTTTCCTTTCCTTCGGTTACAAAAGTGGTGAACATTCGTTGGTGCTTTACAGGGGATTGAGAAGGAGAACCATGACGATGGATTAGGTAGTTACCCCAGACCTCCACCACAAAACCTCCACCAGAAAAAAACCCCCACCTAGCATGGTTTACCAGGAATAGCGTGCCTAAGCACCCTAAGTACTGTGGCAAGGAATGAACGAACGGGTGCAGGGGCTCACATGCTCGTTCGAGCCGAGGTAAATAATGGGGTAACTACCTAATACCGTCTTGGGGTCATACTGTATTTGGCTCATATGCAATGACCCTATGCGGGCCTAAGGCATGCTAAGGCACAGGACGCCTTGGCATTCCCCACACAAATCTCGCAATCTCATGGCTCTTATGCCACCCATTGCATATCTTATTATGCTGCACCACCAATTCCAGCGCCCTCTCTCTTCCTCACATGCCACGGCATTAGTCGCGAACCCACCTTGTACACTACCTCACCATCCGCTTGCTGTCCAGTAATCGAGATTTAATCGCTCTCACGGCTGTCCATCTCTCCATGTCCGCTTTCTGTATATTAGCATTCGAATCTAACTTTGTCGCGCGTCCGCGGCCTGAGTCCCCCCTTGGCGGCCAGTGAGTGAGTCGCAACGAAGACTTCTCGCGACGAAGACTTCTCGCGACGGGGACTTCTCGCGACGGGGACTCCTCGCGTCAACGTCGTGCCGATTTGCGCCCGCCAGCCATCAGGCATGGTCTCGTCCAACTGTGAATAAACTGATTTCCCGCTCTCTAAGCCAGGTGAATACACGATCCGGGCTGGCGCAGGCAAGGGCACTTACGGTATCGATGGCCATTCAACAACTCAGCTGCCGAGCCTGCTGCGTAGTATCGATTTAACGACAACCAAGCTAGTCAGCCGGCAGCATCGCTAACACCGACAACAACGGCTGTCATATATAATACCTAACCCGCGCTATATATCGCATATAAAGTCACTGTCGATATGGCGAGCGGCTCGAACCCTCACGGGCTGTTCTCCGTTCCTCCTCTCGAAATCCCCAGCCAAGATGCGAGGCCACGGCCGAGAGCGGCCTCGGCGTCAAAGCCCGAACCCGCCTCCGCCGCTGATCCTGTTCTTCGCAACGCCTTGAGATATACCATCTCGGCGCGCGAGTACGAGACTCTCCACAAATACGTCATATCACGCTCACGACTCCTCCGCAAGCGTGCGCCTACCGTCAACGCCGTAGAGAAGTACATGAACGGGGAAAGCAACCGCAGGACTTCCGTTAGCCGGGGCACCACCAAGGCAAAAAGGGAAAGGGAAGGCGGTCCAAAGGGGCCATGAGTCGCCGGGGGGAGGGGGAGGGGGAGATACCTACAATGCTCGCGCCATTCGACACGCTCTGCGCGTATTTATCGCCACAGGCATTGGTGCTAAGGCCTACGAGATACTACTCGCGCGTATCAAGGGGCAAAAAAGAGTGAGTCTATAGTGACACCAAGAAGATGATTCGGAAATATGCAGCAGCAGCTAATAGCTTAATTGCCTGTCACAGATCTGCGGTTTCGTCAAACAGGCAGCCTTTCTACAAGTCCTCGCCTCTCCGTCTATCACTATCGCTCTCCACCATCTTGCTACTTTACAGACTACTCTTCCGATTCTTCACCCGTTTAAGGGCTCAGCTGCTAGATCCAGTCGCCGCGCCATTTCGTGAGCGCAACCCGCGAACGTCGAACACCCTGACATCCCCCTATGCGCCCGCGATAGGGGCCAGTCTTGCCGGCTTGGCCTTGGGGATTTACCCCGCCCAACAGCTGCGCCTCACCATCATGATTTCCGTCATGTTTCGCGCGCTGGAATTCGGCTGGAACGTCCTCGAAGACGAAGGTTCTATCTGGGGGTTTCGCGCTAGGGCTGGGGGAAAGGGTATCGTGAAGAGAGAGCGGCCGTGGTGGTTCGGAAGCTGGATGCTCCAGCCCCTCGCCATGGGACAATTGCTGCACGCAACCGTGTTTGATCGCGAGAGCTCCCCTGCCGCCTTCCTCGATCTCGTCTTCAAGCACACGACTACTTATCTTCACGGCGCTCCCGAAAACTTACCTTCAGGCATCAAGTGGCCCAACCCATGGGATATCGTTGACAACCTCGGTCAAATGGCCAAGCTCAACTGGCCGTACGTCTGGTTTGCTACCCCTTCGCCATAGATCGCTGCTAACCCAAGTTTTTAGCCCATTTGTCTCGCCCACCCTCTTCCCCGACGAACCCACGCTGCCGGCAACCCTCAAAACCCTCGCGCCACTCACCTCCCAAGCTTATCCCATCATCACGTCGCTGAGCTGCGCCAGCCTGCACCCCGGGGATCCTTCTTGTCTACGGACGTATCTCACCTTCTGGGTCCGCTCGTTCCCACACCTCGGACGCTTCTTTTTAATATTCTATTCGATGCTCATGCTGCCGCGTTATAAGCTACTGTACAATGCGCCCCTACACTTGCTCAACCGTCTGTTATCAAAAGCACTGCGCCTTACAACATTTACTACTGGCGCCATATCCACTGCATGGGCGAGCATCTGCTTCTTCCAGACGTGGCTACCACGGACATTCCTTCCCACGCAGCGGTTTTTCCTCGGCGGGTTCCTCGCAGGCCTCTGGGCATTTGTGGAGCGGCGCGAAGGCCGCAGCATCTTCCTATATACGGCCCGCACTAGCGTCGACTCGCTCTGGAAAGTGGGCGTCAAGCGACGATGGTGGCGTGCTATGCGCGGTGGCGATGTCTGGCTCTTTGCGCTAGCTCTGGCCATTACAGGAGCCGTGTACGAGCGAGACGCCAGAGCGGTCCGTGAGGCGAACGTGCGCAAAGGCATCAGTTGGATGAGGGGTACGGGATTTAGGGACTGGGGGCTTGAGGAAGAGGACGAACTTGACCAAGTGGATGATGTGAAAGAAGAATAATCCAGTCGAGTAAAGGCCCCCCCCCTTTCCCCCTCCCCCCCCTCTTTCTCCCCCTTCTCAATGCGCATGAGCTGTGCATCTACTTGCCAATAATTAAAGCGCCATTACCAATGGATATCCCGCGGAGAGGTTAATTGGGCGAGGATGGAGGGGGTAGGACCCAGACGTATTCATGTGCTACGATAGACGAGATACCAAACATTGTCCGAAGCCAGCTATTCCTATCCATGCTGTTGATGGACGCAACGGCACAGACATAACTTAGAATTGTAATGCCATATTGTTCGTTCATGCAACCGGAAACAAGTCGGCGCCTTTTCAAGTCGATCCATGATCGTGCATACCTGTACACAGGTAGACCCGGGCTTCCAGACCAATAGTGAGCGCATGGGGCGGTTGCGTTGCAGATGTATAAACGCCTGACGCCAGCAATCGTGGGGAAATCTCTTCTTGGTAACCCGTGAGGTGTTTCGCGGTTGTCCTCTAACTTACCATGAGCGATGGCACGCGTTCCTCGATCGAGTCGCAATTCGGCCCAACCCGTCCTCCCACCTGCTTCATTGGGGTTGAATCACGGGCGAGAGCAGTGATGGCTAGCCGGCGCTATCACGGGCGCCGATCGGCCATTTCAACGATACCCTAAAGAGCAGGTACTATTGTCGATCCGGCATGGGGCCGGAGGGATAGCACCGAGCGATGTGTGACAACCGTAACCTCCATATGAGGACAGTAGCGATGAGGGACTACAAAAGGAGACGCGACCATCCTCCAGAGGCTGTGATTCCGAGCCCACGACAGCATGCACCCGAATCAAACGATGCTCTTCCCCATCATCACTCTCCTGGCCGCGGGGCAGACCCTCGCGGCGCCGTCGCCGTCCCCTCTCGAACGCCGCGCGGCCGCGCCAGCCGCATATGTCACGACGTCCGACCTCAGCCACAAGCTCAGCCCGGCCGCCGCCCCGGTGACCGGGCGCGGCACGGGCGGGAGCTCGACGTGGGACCTGAAGATCGACGATACGACGGCTGGGTACAAGCAGACCATCATCGGCTTCGGCGGCTCCGTCACCGACGCCACCGTCACCGTCCTCAACGCGCTCCCGGCCGACAAGCGGAACCAGCTCCTCCGCGAGCTGCTCACCACCACCGGCGCCGACTTCAGCTTCCTCCGCCACACCATCGCCGCCTCGGACTTGTCCGGCCCCCCGGCGTACACGTACGATGATGCCAGCGGCAAGGCGGATCCGAGCCTGCAGAGCTTCGGCCTCGGCGATCGCGGAACTGCGAGTGAGTAGACACTATCATCACGCCCTTCATTTATTCGGCGTCATTCAAGCATCTGGGATTCCCCTCGGGGTTCGAATTATGCGCCGGAAACCTTTGTCTAAGCTTACAATATCCATATATCACACTCGAAATGATTTTGATGTCTAACTTGAGGTATTACAGTGGCGCAAATGTTGGCAACTATGCGTGGCATCAAGTCCGGTCTTACAATCCTAGGAAGCCCTTGGAGTGCCCCTGGGTGGATGAAGTTGAACCGCGTGAGTATATACATTGTTGGCTTTTTTTTTTTTCTCTATATTAACACCTACCACCAACTCAGGTCCTCACCGGTAACGCGGACAAGAACTGGCTCGACCCCCAGTACTACTCGCAGTACGCGCAGTACTTCGTCAAGTACCTGCAGGCGTACCGCAGCAACGGGGCGACCATCGACGCCATCACGCTGCAGAACGAGCCGCTCAACAACCAGGGCGGCGGGCACGTCACCATGTACCAGTCGGCGGCCGACGCGGCGACGATCACGCAGCAGTACGTCGGGCCGGCGCTGCGGAGCGCCGGGCTCAACACCCGGATCTGGGCGTACGACCACAACACCGACGACGCCGGCTACCCGCGCACCGTCATCAACGGCGCCGGGTCGTACGTCGACTCGGCCGCCTGGCACTGCTACGCCGGGAACCTGGACTGGACCGTCCTGACCAAGTTCCACAACGACTACCCTAACAAGCATCAGTACATGACCGAGTGCTGGGTGAGTACCCTACCCATTCTCATTTCCCCTTTCACATAATCCCCGTCAATTTCCCCTAGCCAGCCAGTTGGTTCCCCTACACCTACTCGTTCGGCCGAAGAGGGACTATTTATATATATATATATGAATATCTCATGATTACGACTAACCTTCCTTCTCTTCCCACCGGAACAGACGTCGCCCCAGACCTCGTGGTACCAATCGTCCAAGAACACGATCGGGCCGCTGCAGAACTGGGCGGAGGGGTCGCTGATGTGGACGCTGGGGACGTGGACGCAGGCGTCGGACGGGACGTTCGGGCCGTACATCCCGGGCGGGTGCGCGTCGTGCCGGGGCCTGTTCATGGTGAACAAGGCAGCGGGGACGTACGAGTTCACGGTGGACTACTACACGCTCGCGCAGATCTCACGCTTCATCCCCAAGGGCGCCGTCATCCTCGCCGGCTCGGGCAGCTACAGCTACGACGGCTACGCCGGCATCCAGTCCGTCGCCTCCCGCAACCCCGACGGCACCCGCTCCGTCGTCATCGAGAACACCTTCGGCAACGACGTCTACGTCACCGTCACCACCGCCAGCGGCCAGACCTGGAGCGGCAACGCGCTGGCGAAGAGCGTCACCACTTGGGTCTTGCCTTAAGAGGTACTGAAGAGAGAGGAAGAGAGAAAGAGAGAGACGGGGTTCGTTTGGGGGAGTGAGGTTGGGGAGTGATGATGATGGGAACGAGATTGGAATGATTGGAATGACCGGAACGATTTGGTTTGGTCCGTTTGGTTGGGCCGGGTAAGCAAAGCGTATTATGGAAGCGTATCTTTTCGTCCGTATTACGTTGATCAATTGAGATCTTAGATCAGAAAACTGTGTGTGGCATAGGTGGTCCTAAAACCGGAATATGAGATCGCCTTTCAACGCACTAAGGACTATAGTCTTTTTATCAATTTCTACGGGTTATCTTTCGCTGCGTGACCGCCCTGGCCTGAGTGTGTTCTTTGGGGAACTTTATAAGAAGGACTTCATAGTTCATGTTGTATTGACGACTATGACTCAGTGTCATCCAATCCAGGAGGTACGAGGGCTGATAGCCTCCTGGGCACTTCTTTGAATACCACTGGCTTTTAATATCACATTTTTCCTTTTCTTCAATAACACCTGGACCACGAACTAGCCCTAGATACCATATCGTATTATAGATCGTATTTCCTCGTATTCCTTCGTCTGATCTCGTACTACATCGTATTAGTTATGTATAGTTCTCACAACTTGAGAGGGTGTTGATATTATTCCTCCGCAATCATCTTACATTTGCTTCGGTGATTAAATATCTCCTACAACCACATACCGCCTCTCTCCGTTAAGACCCCTCGTGCTTACTCCGGCAAAACCCCATGGACAAACCCGTGATGACTTGAACAAGTGCCAACTTGCCTCTCGTCGTCCAACTCTGAAGCTCGGATTCAACCCTCGAGGTCCTATAGATACTCCATGTGTACATACTACGCCCGCATATCACCGGTGTATATGAATGTTCTACCTATGGCCTAGGGGTTTCGCTAGTCCTCCCCATCAGAGGCAGGGGGATTGATCACACAGGGTTTGGTCAGACATGCCTGGTATCTCAGCCCCGGTTCACCGCCGATGAATGCCGGGTCCTACTCCCATGAGGGGACGGCGTGCTACCCGGTGACCGTAGCGGGCTTCGAATCTGTCCTCCATCTAGATCTAACGCGGGTTCGAGAATTTCGAACTTGGTGGGCTAACAGTTCCGGGGATCAAGGTTTGGCCAATGAATGACGGGCTGATCCGACCTTTATGTTTATATGGTACGCTAAGGGGCGCACAGAGCTTCGACTCTAAGCCCAGTCCTAGAATAGGGAACCCAACATTACCAGCAGCCTTCCCCATGAGGGTCGTGCAAGCGAGTGGACTTCCCTTATTGATGAGATGCTGTAAATGAAATTAATTCGCTGTGTTGAATGTGAAAGTACCGTGATAAACTAATGTTTTACTCCCAGTGTCCTATAGACAAAACTGGTTAGCAGTACTGATGTGTCCATGAATACAGTTGCGATCGTAGCTTCGCATCGCTTTCTCATTTGACCCTCTATATCTCTAGTTATACCTTACTTAATACAATATATACTGTTGAGATGCTGCTTAATATATATATAGAATCGCAAAGTTTGATCGTTGAACACTTCGGTCTGATTTTAATATATGGCATAGGAGTTCTCGTTGACGGCCTGCAGGACCTCGCTGTAAATAGAGGGAATTCGATGTTTGATAATATAATCACCAAAAACTAATGGGAAGGAGATAATGTGAAACAGAGGTGTTAGTGGTGTAGTTTTAGATACCATCCGTGTAAATGAAACATAGTTATCCCTGCTGAATCGCCATAGCGGGCTTTGGCATCATACGTCCTGGCTACATTATGGAGCGTGGTCTAGTTACGCGGCCTTGCCGATTTCCTACTTACAAATGAAACAGAAAGCGATTACCAATCGTCCGGAGCAGTCGTCCGGAGAACAAGACTTCCAAAAATCATATACTTGCCTCGTCAAAAAGCCTACGTGCGGAGCCTATAGTGGCCGGGTAAGTATGTTGTGTCTGTCCGGTTCCACAACAAACAGCGCACGAGCAGCACCGGCGTCTCGGCATGTGATAACGGAGGGCTAATAATACCGCCGTCACGGTAGAAGCTAGGCGTTATGATGCGCGTACATAGATAGATGGGAAAGGCAGGTACTGCCAGATGGTGACGTCCCCCCCTGGTTGCATGCATTGAGCAATACATAAAGATAAGATCGGTTGAGGCTCGGAAGGTGTTTTCTAGAATCAACAGCGCAACAAAACGTGGCTGATGTGGGGGAAAGACGGGGTGTCGGCTGGAGATTTTGAACCAGGCGGCGGGATGGCGGATGTTGTCACAACCCGATGAAATGGGCCTTTCAGGCAGGGCAGAAGCAGGGGAAGTACATACATAAGGAAATGTTCGGTTGAATCGAAGAGGCCAAGAGGCGCTACGGCCAGAAGTAGCAGCGGGCACGAGTAGTTGTTCAGGCCTAATCCCGGAAGACGCTGCATCCGGGAAAGCGTAGTTACTGGAACTCGCAAAAGCTAGGAATATTACGCGAGCAAAGAGATGGGTTGGGGCCATCCTGATATGTATTCTCATTGGCTAAACACTGGCTGGGGATGGAGCCAAGCCTATTTACAAAAATAAAAATAAAAATAAGACTGAAAGTTGGGACTGTTACAGTCTCATAAGATAGTTACACTATGTACGTACCGCGCTACCGAGATGGACACACACACACACACACATACATACATACATACATAAAATATATATATAATAT
This sequence comes from Rosellinia necatrix, assembly GCA_021209875.1. Lineage (NCBI taxonomy): Eukaryota > Fungi > Ascomycota > Sordariomycetes > Xylariales > Xylariaceae > Rosellinia > Rosellinia necatrix. Next base: position 2,884,928 of record JAGYVD010000006.1, on the reverse strand, counting down.
GTAGTCCCATGCAAGTCATACTCATCCGAACCCCCGAGGGGGCCTAAGGGAAGGTATAAGACGATGGTTAGCGGTCCTCAACGGACATGTCGCTCTCGCCGAGTCCTAGCTGATAGCTATAGTCGATGTCTAGGGCGCTTGCTGACAAGCTTGTGGGTATCACGCTGCTGGACGTGTTCGCTTCTCTAAACCGGTTGGTTGAAACATCATGCAGGCTGAATAACATGTTCCACCCAGTCCCCTTACACTCTTACACTATAGATAGTTATGATGTGTGGCACCCACCCGGTACATGTCGATTTATACAACTCGCAAAGTGGGTAGGGATGCACTATTATGCATTACCTGCTGGCCGAATCGTGGACATACGAGCTTGCGGGCTACTACTGTGACGAGGGGGATAAAGAGGGGAAAGATACGACGGCGAGAAGTAGGTATTCGACGTCGGACATTCCATTGTTTATAATATCAAGACAAAGCCGCATGACGAGGATAGAGTGGGAATACCGGGGTACGTAACTGAATCAACAATGGAGACGATCCGTGCCCTACGATGGTATACTATGTAGTTATCTACAAACTTACATGCATCCTTGTGTACGTGCTTACACGCAGAGTACCTATGACGACAGTCTGTACATACGTAGTGTGATGCGGTGGCGCGCACTCCAGTATGGTTCCGACAGCGTGGGACGGACCAGAGCCGGCCAAATCGACGGTGTCGGCAACTATTGATACGCTCCATACCGACAAAGGTTGCCGTTTGCCTTGGCCTAACCTGCGGTAACGTCTTAATCGGACCTTGGAACTGTTGTATACGGCACATGGAGGCTAGTGTTCCCAGATATACCTACACATCAACGGCGGCAACAATGGTGGGGGTGATAATGACGATGATGATGAATGCGATGGTTGATGAATCGATAACTAGTTACTGCGACACAACTACGACAGAGGCAACAACTTGGCCTTTTAACTAACTATATTTTTGAGTTCTTTTAAGTAGTTTACTTACATACTTACATACTTACATACTTACATACTTACATACTCACACATATAGTTAACTACCAGTACAAGTAATGAGTTTATATAAATTACGTACCTAGTTAGACTATCGGATCGAATGCCGTGTCGAACAGGTTGACAACGGCTGGACGCAGTCAATCACACAATCAACAAAGAGTTATGCAAACGGAGAGAGAGGGAAAGAGAAAGAGAGGACAGCAGCCAGCCGGGGTGCCGGGTTAGACAAGGAGTCCGACGGGATCTTGTAATTTATACAACGTCCCCCCACCTCGTTCCCCATCGTACCGAACCGAGTGGTCTTCATGCCGAGCCGTGATGAGCGCAAACGGTAGGATTCATGGGCTAAGACATGATGCTGGTCTAGCGCGTGCATAATTTCTCGCCCCAACCATCACACCCGGGATCCCGCTCGCCAAAGCAGCCTCTTATGTACAAGTATATGTGTAAATAGCCACCGTAGTTCGTGACCGGCCATGTGTACTCGGGCCATACTAACCCAGTGGACTCAGGCGCTGAATACTGGCTCGCTTGCTGACCAGGGGGACGCAAATCCGAAAACGATCCCCTATCTATACCGATCTATATAATCAACCGGCCAGGGCCTTGCCCCTAACCTCACTCTCACCTGAAGAACGAGAGGACGACTCCCTAACCCGTCAAATAGAATACTCGAATACTCCTCCTGTATGTGCTGCTCTTCCTTCATACTGTGACCGACCGTTGTCGTTGTCGCTGTCTCGCTCTAACAAGATTCTCAATTATAGTACTTAATACATTTTAATCTTTTTTTTTTTTCTTCCTCCATCGCCTTCCTTGCGTGTTTGCCTCACGGCCGCCCTCCTCCAACTCTTCGATCCTTGGGCGTGTGTATTGCAGATTACAAGACACGATCCCGGATTTCTCTCCCATTATTATCCATTCGTGAACCCATTGATTAACCCATTCGTCAACGGTAAGAGTTGATCGTTTGCTTGGGCCCCGACCCAGCAAGGCGTCACGATGTCGTGGACAGGGGGCGGGTTTTCGAACTATGACCGCACGGCGCAAGCTGCCGCCGCGTCGCCGAGGGTCAGTTCGCCAATGCACGAGGAGCCGGGAGAAGAAGAAGCAGGCGACGACAGCTTAGCCCGTCGCGTGTCGAGGACGAGAGCGACATCGATCACCGAAGTTGGCTACGACGCCGGGATGAAGAAGGCCTCGGCGGGATCGAGCGATGCGTCCACGGACGACGACGACGCGGCGGCCGAGCTCGAGCGCCGCGAATCGCTCGTGCACGAGCTGGCGCGCAAGTACACGACGCAGTCGCAGGCCCATTGGACCCCGGGCACCAACCCGTACCTGGACGCGGACGAGAACTCGCCCCTGAACCCGAACTCGCCCAACTTCAGGGCCCGGGCCTGGGCCAAGGCCATGGTCGAGATGACGGCGAGCGAGGGCAAGGAGTTCCGGACGGCCGGGGTGTGCTTCCAGAACATGAACGTCCACGGCTACGGCTCCGCGACCGACTACCAGAAGGACGTCGGCAACGTCTGGCTCGAGGCGGCGTCCCTGGCCCGCCAGGCGCTCGGCCACAAGGGGACCAAGATCGAGATCCTGCGCGACTTCGACGGCATCGTGCGCAAGGGCGAGATGCTGGTGGTGCTGGGGCCGCCGGGGTCCGGGTGCAGCACCTTTCTGAAGGCGATCGCGGGCGAGACGGCGGGCATCTACGTCGACGAGGGCTCGTACTTCAACTACCAGGGCATCCCGGCCAAGGAGATGCACTCGCACCACCGGGGCGAGGCCATCTACACGGCCGAGATCGACGTGCACTTCCCCATGCTGACGGTCGGCGAGACCCTGACCTTCGCGGCCCAGGCACGCGCCCCCCGCCGCCTGCCGGACGGCGTCGACAAGACCACGTACGCCAACCACCTCCGCGACGTCACCATGGCCATGTTCGGCATCTCCCACACCGCCAACACGCGCGTGGGCAACGAGTACATCCGCGGCGTCTCGGGCGGCGAGCGCAAGCGCGTGACCATCTCCGAGGCCACGCTGAGCCGGGCGCCGCTGCAGTGCTGGGACAACAGCACGCGCGGGCTCGACAGCGCCAACGCCGTCGAGTTCTGCCGCACGCTGCGCACGCAGACCGAGCTGTTCGGCAACACGGCCTGCGTGTCCATCTACCAGTCGCCCCAGGTCGGCTACGACTGCTTCGACAAGGTCACCGTGCTGTACGAGGGCCGCCAGATCTTCTTCGGCCGCGCCGACCGGGCCAGGGACTACTTCGTCGGCCTCGGCTTCGAGTGCCCGGCGCGCCAGACCACCCCGGACTTCCTGACCTCCATGACCAGCCCCCTCGAGCGCGTCGTCCGCGACGGCTACCGCGACAAGGTGCCCCGGACCCCGGACGAGTTCGCCGCCGCCTGGAAGCGGAGCCCCGAGCACGCCGCCCTCCAGGCCGAGATCGAGGAGTACAAGACGGAGCACCCGATCGACGGCCCCGACGCCCAGGCCTTCCGCGCCTCCAAGCGGGAGCAGCAGGCCCGGGGCCAGCGCCCCGGGTCCCCCTTCACCCTGTCCTTCCTCCAGCAGATCCGCCTCTGCCTCTGGCGCGGCTGGCTCCGGCTCAAGGGCGACCCCAGCATCACCATCGGCGCCCTCATCGGCAACTTCATCATGTCCCTCATCGTCGGCAGCGTCTTCTACAATCTCCAGCCCACCACCTCCAGCTTCTACCAGAGGGGCGCCCTCATCTTCTTCGCCTGTCTCCTGAACGCGTTCGCTAGTGCCTTGGAAGTGAGTTCCTAAAAGCCCCATCTTCCCCCCTTCTCCCCCCCTTTCCCTTTCTCTCCTTCCCCCCTTTCCAATATGTGACACCCCTTGTCTAACCTGTAATGTAGATCCTCACTCTATACGCCCAACGTCCCATTGTAGAGAAGCACTCCCGCTACGCCCTATATCACCCGGCCGCCGAGGCCGTCGCGTCCATGCTCTGCGATCTGCCCTACAAGATTGCGAATACCATCATCTTCAACACGTCGCTGTACTTCCTGACGAACCTGCGGCGTGAGCCCGGCGCCTTCTTCTTCTTCCTGCTCTTCTCCTTCTTCACCGTCATGGTCATGAGCATGATCTTCCGCACCGTCGCCTCGTCGTCCCGGACGCTCTCGCAGGCCCTGGTCCCGGCCGCCATCCTCATCCTCGACCTCGTCGTCTTCACCGGCTTCATCATCCCCGTCAACTACATGCTGGACTGGTGCCGCTGGCTGAACTACGTCGACCCTCTCGCCTACGCCTTCGAGTCCATGCTGGTCAACGAGTTCTCCGGCCGGCAGTTCCGCTGCGACCAGATCCTCCCCTCGGCGCTCATCCCGGGCTACGAGAATACCGACCCGGCCAACCAGGTCTGCAGCGCCGTCGGCAGCGTCCCCGGCTCGCCGTTCGTGGATGGTGACCGCTACCTGAGCATGTCCTTCCAGTACCACGCCTCCAGCAAGTGGCGCAACCTGGGCATCCTCATCGGCTTCATGACCTTTTCCCTGATCACGTACATGGTTGCCGCCGAGCTCGTCTCCGAGAAGAAGTCCAAGGGCGAGGTCCTTGTGTTCCGACGTGGCCACCGGCCCGCCCAGTTCAAGGAGCGCAAGGGCGACGTGGAGGAGGGCGAGGGCCCTCGCGTCGGCCCGACCGCCACCAACGCCAGCCGTCCCGCCCCCGACAGCAAGGAGGCCGGCGTGTTGCAAGAGCAGAAGAGCGTCTTCCACTGGAGCGATATCTGCTACGACATCTCGATCAAGGGCGAGCCGAGGCGCATCCTCGACCATGTCGACGGCTGGGTCAAGCCCGGCACGCTCACCGCCCTGATGGGCGTCTCCGGGGCTGGCAAGACGACCCTCCTGGACGCCCTGGCAAGCCGCATCACCATGGGCGTCATCACGGGCGACATGTTCGTGGACGGCCGCCCCTGCGATGCCTCCTTCCAGCGCAAGACCGGCTACGTCCAGCAACAGGATCTGCATCTCGCCACCACCACCGTCCGCGAGGCCCTCAACTTCTCCGCCATCCTCCGCCAGCCGGCCGACGTGCCGCGCGAGGAGAAGCTGGCGTACGTCGACGAGGTGATCCGGCTCCTGGAGATGGACGAGTACGCCGACGCCGTCGTCGGCGTCCTCGGCGAGGGCCTCAACGTCGAGCAACGCAAGCGCCTGACCATCGGCGTCGAGCTGGCCGCCAAGCCGCCGCTGCTGCTCTTCGTCGACGAGCCCACGTCCGGCCTCGACTCGCAGACCTCGTGGGCCATCCTGGACCTGCTGGAGAAGCTCACCAAGAGCGGCCAGGCCGTCCTGTGCACGATCCACCAGCCGTCCGCCATGCTCTTCCAGCGCTTCGACCGGCTCCTCTTCCTGGCCAAGGGCGGCAAGACCGTCTACTTCGGCGACATCGGCGAGAACTCGCGGACCCTGACCAAGTACTTCGAGCGCAACGGCGCCCCCCCGTGCCCCCCGAACGCCAACCCGGCCGAGTGGATGCTGGACGCCATCGGGGCCGCCCCCGGCAGCACCACCGACCGCGACTGGTTCCAGACGTGGCGCGAGAGCCCCGAGTACCGCGACGTCAAGGCCGAGCTGCAGCGGCTCAACGACGACGCCCCCTCGACGCCCCCGCCCACGCTCGACGACCAGTCCTTCCGCGAGCACGCCGCCCCCTTCTCCGTCCAGTTCCGCGAGGTCACGCACCGCGTCTTCCAGCAGTACTGGCGCAACCCGACCTACATCTACTCCAAGGCCGCCCTCTGCGTCTTCGTCTCCCTGTTCATCGGCTTCGTCTTCTTCCGCGCCCCCAACTCGATCCAGGGCCTCACCAACCAGACCTTCGCCGTCTTCCAGCTGCTCACCGTCTTCGGCCAGATGGTCCAGCAGACGATGCCGCACTTCGTCGTCCAGCGGTCCCTGTACGAGGTGCGCGAGCGCCCGTCCAAGGTGTACAGCTGGCAGGTCTTCATGCTCTCGCAGATCCTGGTCGAGATCCCGTGGAACACGCTCATGGCGGTGGTCATGTTCTTCGGCTGGTACTACCCCCTCGGCCTGTACCGCAACACGTTCGAGGACGGGGCGACGACCGAGCGCGGCGCCCTCGTCTTCCTGCTGGTCTTGGCCTTCATGCTCTTCACCTGCACCTTCACGCACATGATCATCGCCGCCTTCGAGACGGCCGAGGCCGGCGGCAACGTCGCCAACATCCTCTTCACCCTGTGCCTCATCTTCTGCGGCGTCCTGGCCCGCCCCGGCCAGTTCCCGCAGTTCTGGATCTTCCTGTACCGCGTGAGCCCCTTCACCTACCTCGTCTCGGCCCTCCTGTCGTCCAGCGTCGGCAACTCGGCCGTCGTGTGCGCCGACAACGAGCTGCTCGTCCTCGAGCCGCCCGCCAACACGACGTGCGCCTCGTACCTCGAGGCTCAGATCGCCGCCGCCGGCGGCTACCTGCAGCCCGGCACCGAGATGAACACGGCCGATTGCATGCTTTGCCCCATTGGCAGGACAAACGACTATCTCGCCAGCATCGGTATCACTTATGGTAAGCTCAGACCAACACCTATCATACCTGCCAACCCCTTAGCACCCCTAGCACACCCCCATATCACCCTTCTTTTTTTTTTTCTCCCCTTACCATCATCATCATTAGTTACTAACTTCGCTCCTCTTCCTAGGTGACCGCTGGCGCAACTTTGGCCTGCTCTTCGTTTACATCGCCTTCAACATCGCCGGCGCTCTGTTCCTCTACTGGCTTACCCGGGTGCCCAAGAAGTCGAGGAAGGCGAAGGCGAAGAAGGAGTAAAGAAAAGCCGCAACGTCCAATAAGCGAACCACCGACAAAAAAAAAGAAGCCCAACCGCTTCAGCATTAGTACACTCTTTTAATTCTTGTTATTCAGCTATCTACTTCTAGTCGAGACATGCATTCTCATGCATTCTCGCTATGGTAGTCACGCTTCTCTCCTTCTTCCGCTACCATTACATCACACATATTTATTTTCTCTCTCTCTCTCTCCCTCTCTTTCCAGAATCAACTTAGACTTGTCCACACTCTACATAGACATAGGATGCAACAAACGCAAAGGAAACAGATGTGGAAAAGGATCGATATCTTGTTCGGTACTCATAGGAACTTTTTGCCTGTTGGATATTATTTTCAGAGAGACAAAGCCCTCCAAAACATAGTCGGCAATGTTTCTTTTACAATTTTATCCTCATCATCGGGCCGCGTGACATTACCGTGCTTGTATATACGTGATACACGTACGTACAGCCGAGAGAGACGGGGGGGGTGACGAAGGCGGTATTATCTTGGCATGCCTCATTCTGGCTACGATACTTGCACTGGGCGGCGTTTTTCGGGACTATTTCTGGGGCCATTTCGCTATTATAATGAACATAATAAAAAATACCAATAAGTGTTACATAGAAGGTCCTTGCCAATTGCACACATTTCATAATACAAGGTCAGGCCGGTGGCCGGGCGACCGCTAGATTGACACGTTTGAAACTTTGCCTCTGGTGCATAGTCTACAACAATCTATCCTTTTGGGCTGTCTGCTATCCAAATGGTCCCGTAGCAACCGATCTCTACAAGCAGTGCTACAAGCAGTGACAACGAACGGTCTTTCCTGGTGACCTATAAATTAATCAGAAAAATTGATACCCGGTGGGATGGCCTTACGGCACTATATATTCTGGTAGTCAGCCAGCCGTGTCCAGATTATGCACACGCCCTCACTGTAGCGCAACTCAGCTTATATCCAGCTTTCCCCCCCTTTTATTTTCAGCTCAAAAGTCTCATCGTCGCTTCCGCCACGTGCCCCCTGCACGCCTGCGGCGAGGATTTTCAGCCCCGTAGAATTTTATCCTCTTGGATTTGCTGAATCGGCGTCGGTGCCGACAGTCAGGTAGGACCTGCTTACCAGCGTAAGATGCAGACGGTGGTGTCTTAGCTCGGAAGAGATTGGGCCCATTCCCACAGCAACAGTGCACCACTACCTAGGCCCAAAGACTTAGGTAACCTGTAGATCAAAGGGTGCGTCTAATCATCGTAATAGTATGCATTACTCGCTGTGTGGCATCGCGACGTTCGTATACCGGAGTACCTAATATGGCCAATGCTGCTACCCATTTTGCTCAGCGCTGTTCTTAAACCTCGACTTATCGCACGAATATGATTATCTATAAACATGTAGTTAGATGTAGTTATAATGTATATTATGTATATAAAATGTGTTTATTCGTTCGTCGTTGTTGAACACGAAGAACAGTGGTCCATCTCCCTAATTAGCGGACTATAGGTGTTTGATCTTACACCGTGTGCGCGCCTGTTAGTGGGGTGTGTAAGTGTGCAGGCATTACCCATATGCCCATATGTCCACATTCAGCGGGAAATACACTACATACTGAAGTATGATGCTGGGGCAAACCCCGACTAGATGCCCAGACTGGCCTGTTACCAACCAAGGCGGGCCACCCACCACGAATAAATCGGCAACTCGCGCAATGATGGTTCATCATAGCCCGGATTCCCTAGCAATTCATACGTTGGCTAGTAGATGGATAGCTTGTTTCCCCGAAGCTTCGCGCCGTTACGGTACTAAACCGACTCCGACCCGGTTTCACCAATCATAGCAGCTCTGAGCCTACACATACTGCCCGAAAAGGCAACAGCCGTGGTGGCGCTGGCGTCAGGCATATACATCTACATCTACGCCCTTTAGTAGGGAGTTACCTAACCCAACAGCACAGTGTTGCAGGGATTATCCGGCTTCGGTACCTACGATTAAGTTGCAAGTATATATATGTTATGTATTTCAACGGTATTTCCTACTTGTACGTGGCAGGCTAAATATGATACCCATCGTCTGGGCTTTTGGCGGATTAGTAGGCGGAGGGAAAACGTGTTTCCCCTTCCCGAGCTGAATATACTGGACACTTGTCTCTTGACGATGGTTGTGTAGAGAAGGACGGTCCAACCCGCACTAACATTGTTGATATGAAGCGTACCCCTCCACGGTTCAAACTGGTAAACCTTACTAAAGTCCTTGAATACTTCCGACTTATCTAGAATCAATAGACGACGAATGGCTATAGGCAATGTTCATTCAGGCAGTCCGATAGATTCGGAATGGACGAGAATGATCGCAGATGGCTGGTGTAGCAATTGGCCAAAAGAGGAAAGTGGAGGTTTTCGGGGTGCTCACGGCGAGGACTCGTCGAATAACCTATGCAAACAAACATAAGCCAGATTCCACCACCTTATAGTGATATATATCATAACCTCGTTTTGGAACCCCGGTTGAGCTTTGATTCACGACTGAACTAATTTTTTACGATATCCCCCCCTCACCTTTACAACAAACAACAAAATGGCCTTCATCCGACCCTACAAAGATTCCGACTTCGACGCTTGCGCACACATTGTATGCCCATCCCTCCCCCCCCCCCCCCGCCTCTCTGCTTGTACCATCCCTCGCACGGCTCATGCACCATAACCACTCGAGCACTCCTCGCATCTCCTGCACACGAGCATAATAACCAGTGACGCAAGGCATGAATGAGGCTGACAACCAAGCCTAGTGTATCGCGACCCTCCCTCCGACCCTCGCCTCCTCCCCCGAGGCCGCCAAGCTCTCCCCGTACCTCTGGACGCACCCCTACACGTTCCTCAGCCCAGCCACCTGCCACGTGCTCGACGACGGGGAAGGGCAGGCAGTGGGATATTGCAGTAAGTCGAGTCTGGGTTAATAATGCTCTTTCCCATGTGCCTATGCGGAGGCCGGTTAGGGAGGTGACTTCGTAGTATAGGCTATCCCACCTCTCACCCCCTCACCCCCCTCCTCCGCATAATACATACCCACCCGATGCGCTCCGGGACCAACTCCACGCCCCGAGCGGAGCGGGAACGAGAAACATCTTAAACACAGTTCATCAGGGGGGGGGGTTGAGGAGGAAAGCGGGAAAAAAAAAAAACCCTTACTAACCCAACCTCCCAGTCGGCTGCCCGGACGTGCACGCCTTCGTGGCCGACTACGAGCGGTACGTATCGGCGGTCCTATCGCGGCACGTGCCGGAGCCCGACTTCGGCGCGCGGGAGCCGTGGCTCAAGCCCGCCCACACAACCACCACCACCACCACCACCACCACCACTACCACCACTACCACCACTACAGTTAAGGGCGACGAAGACGATGATGGGGAGGAGATGGTCGTCAACCCGCTCGCGCTCGCGCAGAACGCGTACCGCGCCGACTGGATGCTGCTGGAGGGCGGCAAAGGGGCCCGTGGCGGCCCGCTGGCGCGCCACCATGCACATCGACCTGCTGCCCGCCTGGCAGCGCCGCGGCTGGGGCCGTCGCCTCGTCGACCGCTTCGTCGCCAGCGTCCGTGGCGCCGGCCTCGACTACGGCGAGGGCGAGCACATCGGCGTCGCCGGCGAGAATAGTAAAGTCGGTAAGGTTTTTTCTTTTCTTTTATTTTTTATTTTTTATTTTTTTATTTTTTATTTTTTATTTTTTTTAAAAAAAAAAATTATTAAAAAAATTGGATGGGACATCTCTCTCGCGCGTCTAAACAATTGGCACTTTCACGGACACAAACGAATAGCTAATGCGTCACCGTTTACAGTTCCTTTCTATGAGAGGATCGGCTTCCGCACTATAGAAGGTGGCGAACATGAGGGCAACATTTGGATGGTAAGGGATATCTCAAAAGACTGAAGGCGAGGGGAACTAGGCGTCGGTAATATGGATAGAAGCGAGTAAGACGCCCCTCGCATTAACTACCGAGATGTCGTCGAGATTTTAAGGGCCCTAGTTCTTGTGCGATATTGGTAGGGACAGGTATGCTGGGCACGTACCACATGGCGGATATCAAGTTATTGATTTCTGAGACTATAACATACAAAATATATGTTTCGATATGAAACGTGGCATTAGCTGTTTGGATATTTATTGCCTTGGCGACTGCCCAAGTTTGGATGTCAGAGGCAGTTGGTGGACGACTAGGCTTTTACCGGACATACTACTTGACATTAAATATATTCATTCCGAACCGGTATTAACACACCCCAGAAAAAAACGAAAAACCCAATACCCAGGCTCCGTCTGTGCTGTTCATGCAATGGCCAAACCAACCAAGAGTCTTTCCTCCGGTATCAACTCCTAGGCCAGCCTGGCTATTAACCGAAATAAGGATCGAGTAGGAAAATAGGGAAAAACACATGCCATGAGGGGGCTATGTACAGGATGTGTGGATGGTTCTCACTGTTCCGGAAGGGGTGTCGTGTCGAGGTCGAATATAAATAGCATATTTTTAACAACCTTGAGAGGCTGTCTCATGTTTGACGAGGGTATAAACAAACGAGAGGCTTGGTTTTTATTTTCGACCATTAGATCATGCCACCCGGTAATCCCGCGTTGCCTTGTTTATTTCTTCCCTGGGATACGACGATTCTTGACGCGGGCGGGCCAAGGTTCAGAGTATTGCTACTCCGGGATTGGCTGAAATCCATCTGTGTACCCGCAGCACCCGTTGCCGGCCTCTGAGCAGGGCCTCGACGATCTCCGCTGTAGATAGACTCTCCTACAGGGTTTGACGCGCTGGCACTAATATCACGTCCCATATTATCTCGCCCCGGGCGAGCAAAGGATTCTGCCACTGTTCTGCCATTGTTGGCGCTGTCCTGGCGTCGTCGAGGATTGATGGGAGGCAGGGGTGGTGCTGAACGACCGTTACCGCGCGATCGGTCACCCTCCGCGCCAGAGGAGAAACTGGCTGAATTGTCGTAGCTAAGAGTTTGGCCGAAGGGCGGCCGAGGGGGAGATGAAGTGGCAGGAGTGGGCGGAGCTGAGCTAGCTAGAGGCGATATCCCTGGTGAAATAGGGGAAGGTAGATACAATTTACTGTTCGAATTAGAATTGGATTGGTTGATTCTGGATGCCGCATTGGGGTGTGGATGCGGAGGCATGATATGTGAACGCTTTATGTCAGTGCCCGGAAGCCCAGGTGAACGCATCATTGAACGCTGGGCTGATCTCGGGGGACTAAGATGCATATTTTCCAGATTGGTCGACTGATCGCGAGGACGATCCGCTCTGTTGTTAGACCGCGTACCATAGCTAGACTCGGACTCGCTGCGGTGACGGTCATTTCGCATGGATGCCTGCGGAGTGGGAGGTGAATCAACGTTCCATGGCTCCTCGCCCGGGGCCCTTTGCTGGTAATATACAGACGATGAAGCCTGGTCTCGACTGGGAGTTCTCGTCCTAGGACCCCCAGGTGACTTTGCATTTCTTTGCCGTGGAGAAGGAATATCTGGCGGGGGTCCCTGCGGTGCAGGGCAATACCGTGATCGTGACTCATACTCTTTTAACTGATGAAATTCCTGTCTCGGTTGCCGAGACTGACGAAGCCCTATGTGTTGATCCTCGCCACCATAGGCCGTTTCTTTTTCTCCCCTATGCGCTTCAAATTCCATATCTACCTCGCCACGTCCTTTCTGTGACTCGCCACCCGGACTGGCTGTTCTCGAACCCCCCGGGTTGATGCCCATCATTTTGAACGCTCTGGTTGAAGATGGATCCCGGCCGCGGTCAATTAAAGAGCCTTTGCTGCTTTTAGGGCGTAAGATGGCACCAAGCCCGCTAGGACGTGGCAGCGGTGCGGTATCAAACTCGGCATTCTGCTCTCCTAATCTATGTGGAGATGAAGAACGACTATCCGTCTCAACATATGAGGTCAACTTTTCACGTATCCGACGAGCCCCATCGGCGAGTTGACTTGCGAACTCGTCCGTATTTTCGTTGCTTGGCAAAGATTGGTCCATGTTAGACTCGGCAAGTCTACTGGAGCTTGAGACAAATGATTCAGTATCTCCGAGTGGCTCATTGACATCTAAATCCAAATTCCAGTCACGGCCATGGTCATCACCCCCCCATGGGTTAGAGCCCGCCTCATACTCCTGTTGAATCCTTGAATTGGCAGATGCGGCGGGAAATCTGGACTCAAGTCCGGCGGTAGGAGGCACACCTTCGTATATAGACGAGGCAGTGCTGTCGGCGCGCAGATGTTGCCGTACCATACCACTCAGACCAGAGCTCCCCACAACGGGTCCAAGAGTAGGAGAGTCCGCGGGAGACATGTCCTTGGACTCAACTAAGAGAGACGATGATACTTCCACAACGCGAGGCAGTTCACTCTCAGAACTTGTGGCTAGCGAGGATGGCGTCGGTAAAGCTGAACCCCGGAAGGCTGGATGTTCCCTATCCGAGGGTCGCCGAAGATGAATCTGTGGTGACGGCAAGGGCTTGTTCGAGGCCATAGATGCCTCGCTCGCATCTTGGGCTGTCTCGGACGCAGGGACGGTTGGCGAATCAGCCCCCTCCTTTTGAACGGGAGAGAGCGATCTAGACTCGTTTTCGGATGCGGGTACGTTAGGCTCCTCTCGACCCTTCTGCGTAGGTGTCTCTCGCCCTCGTTGAAGTTGTAGCTGTCTTTGTGCATATCTTGACTCGTCATAGGGCTGAACTGGTTTCCTGAATACTCCAAGGGCTGTAGCTTTGCCTCGATCATTTGGATTAATTGGCAAGATGCTATTTTCGTCCGTCTCGCTGATGGGCGGACTCAGAGGCGGAGCACCGCCAAAATTTGACTTGCCTTCACCTACACTAGGAATCTGAATGCCCAGGTTTGGCGTTCCCGTGGACGAGGCACTTGCGGGGGGGCTCGTCGAGCGAAGATCGGGGGCACTAGCCTTAGCCATAAGTTTTCGCTCGCCACTCAGCCGATCTCCGAGTCCTAACAAGGACGGTTGCTGACCCAAGTCAGGCGTTCTGGCCCCAAAAGGCCGCTGACGGTTCATAGTATCCATGCGTGATAAACCACCGGTGGATGATTCTTGGCCCTCTTGGGTGAAGAAGCCTGTCTCGTAAAGACGTCTCGTTCGTGTTACACTTCGCTCGGGGCCAGAACTATAACCACTGGGCGGTTGCCAGTCTTTCAAAGATGGTGCAGGCTGGGATGAGGTAATTGAAGTGCCAGCGGACGAGTGCCTCGCAACAGATGGGATTGAGGACAACGTAGAGGATGTTTCCCGCTTCCGATCGTAACCGCTAAACGCTGGTGATTCTGAGCGAGGAGGCTCAAGGTCGGTTGATGAATTTCTCTGGTCATCATGTGCGTCGGAATCGTCTGCTTCGTCTTGCGATAGGTCCAGCTCCTTTTTAGCTCTTCTCCATCTTTGAAAGGCCGATTGTGCAACGTCGTCATCGTACAATGCACGACCACCCATACCACCGTCCGTTCTCGATGAACCTCCGTTAACCGGTATTTTATAGATTTTTTGACGTCCACCAAAAAGGTTGTTACCCTCGGTGGGTTTGGCACGACTCATTATACTTCCTGATTTGAGCGAGTCGGTATCGTCCGAATTGTAGGAATCCATTCGGCCAAAGGGGGAGGCGGCCTTCACCGATCCCACCTCGGCGATATCTCCTAGACCTCGGAACGAAGCCAGATCGATCCTTGATTGACGCTTCGGGTACAAAACACTGTCATCGCTTGCTTTGCCAATTTTGGTATTGGGATCATCTTGCTCCCGTAGCATCGAAAACCGCGCCGACAATCCCGTCATCAGAAGACTGGTACGAAAATCATCATTGGAAGGTAGTGCTGTGGCTAGGTCGACTTCCTTTTTCTCGTTTTCTTGAGATTTCTTTGCTTTCCTAAAGCCACGAAACGGCATTGATGATTCCGACTCTTGAGAGGGACGAGGAACGCCATCATCATCCCTAGTCTTTTTCTTCGTCCTGAAGCGATTCATTGTGTGCTGATCGTCCTTCTTCCTACCAAATTCTCAACGTCGTAGCAGGCCACAATAAAAGAAAGGAAAGATATAATAATAAAAAAATAAAGAGCGAACGACAGACTCGCTGGGAGAGTAATGAGGGCTATGCTACACAACTTGCCATCAAGCGTGTATGGAGCGGGAGGTCAAAAACCTCGAGGGAGACAAACCAGTCTCCGTGTTGGCGAAATAGGAATGCTGTCGCGAGCCAGGCTTTGAGCAGTTGCCACAATTCGTGGCAGCTATAACTTTCCGAAATATTCACACTCGGATCGGTTGTAATCTCACCTGTAGGACAAGGGGTACCCCGTTAGTACAACATTAACAGGTGCGCAAACGCGATTACGGTCTGAAGGGGCTTTGTGACAGGGGGCCTGAGCATGATAAACCGGGGCAAGAAAAGTACAGCTGAGACTTGAGTCAAGACAAACCACCACAGCACAGGCGTGCATTTGCGGGGGCCCGACTCATGTTGTCATACATCGACGTAGTGCCCAAGACAGCGCAACTCGAGCCAGGAATGAGTTGCAGATCATTATTGGGTGAGATTTACCTGATGTTCAAGCCGTGTGTCGGGAGTGTTTCACAGCCAGAGATAACCAGGCTTGCTTGTTCAGCACGACCAAGCAGAGACTGTCTAGGCGGCGGGGATCATGCAATCAATCCAGCAATTGAGAGGGCGGATCCTCTTCTCCAACTACCACCCGGCTGGTCCAGTGGAACGTCGGCACAAAAACGAGATTGAATCTTTCTGCGCTGGACGCGAGATAAGACCTGAGATTATATCGTAGTCACCAATATCACAGACAAGACTGACTCCTTGGGACCCGGTCGTATTGTGGCACGGCGGATGGATGGTTGCTGCTGCACGGGAGGCCGGCCGCATATGGGTGGTAGGTGCGGTGATCCGATACCGTACTTGATACTCTCCGGGCTTCGACGTCGAACAACAGAAATTGTGCAATTAGCCTTTGGTCGGGGTCGGTGCCGCACTACCAGCCAGAGATTTATCTGTTCGACCCTCGAAATCCTTGGGAGCCGTCCTTCAGCTGGGTCGGTCGGTCGGTCAGTCGGTACGCACGGTTGTTTGGGTCGGTTCCGTGAAAGAAGGTAGGGTTGCAGGAGCGCACCAGAGTGGTCTGTTACGCCGCCGTTGTTGGGTTCGGTCGTTGGTCTGTGTTGTGGTGCAAGACGGCAAGGAATGACTGGAGTCGGGGAGGAAGTGAAGGTGAAGAAGACAGAACCAAAAGAGTGGAAGTCGGCGACAGGAGAGGAATAGCCCACGAGGAGGGTCTCGAGTCTTGCTCAACGGAGGTAGCGCGCCTGGTGTAGAAAAGAAAAGGGAAAACGAAGAAGGTGAGGAGAGGATGCGCCGGATAGTGGAGGAGCAATTGATGATTGGTTTGGTAGCTTGAATCGTATGTAGTGTACCTCCTCTGCCTCTGCCCGTGGTATCTGAGGTAGGTACCTTAAACTACCTATAAGAGGGAAATGAACGTGCTACATGCCACTACATGCCTACCCGCAAGTAGATAGGGCGTCGGGTTAGGTGGTACAATGGAAGGAATCCACCTCTGTAGGTAATCTATCTGACAGTTCTCGTTGCACCTTGCGCTAAGTATCTGCAGATAAGGGATAGGCAGTTTTCATACCGTCATAATTGCAACCTAGCAATACATCACTATTGATAGGTACTTGGCACAGACAGTACTGCAGTGCTGCAGTGCTACCTACTATGCTAGTTGTCAACGCAAAGCTCTGCACAGTATCTACCTACCTAGTAGGTTACATGTGCTGCATGTGCTGTAAATGGTTTGATCATCCCATGTCCAAATACAGGGGAAATGTCCCCCTGCAGGGAGGTGTAGACCCAATAAACAAATAGGGGCGGGTGCAAGGATAGGAGACGCTGATTAGTGAAGTATTGACAGCGGGCACTGTCCTAGTCTCTGCCTCGCCCGCAAGAAGCCTATGATTGGCTATCTTGATTGTAAGACATGAGCAAGAATACGGTGCGCCATTCGGTTTACGTACAGTGACCTGACGTTTCTCGCCGCAACTCTACCTGTACCTACAGTACGACCTACCTAGGTAGGTACGCTACCTGCATACTATGTGTGTGCCTACCAGGTAGTACCCAGTGTAGGTACCTAGGCAGGTAGTGTAGTGTAAGTCGATAGTGTACCCACATAGACATGCAGCTAGGTACGTCAACAAAGCATATCTCTCCACCACCGCTCCGTCGAAAATCATTCGTTGGGAATATATACATAACTATGATTTCACTCTCTCAAGTTGCGGCATCCCGTATAGTATGCCTTCCTAGGGTACTTGGCGTGGCCCGGAGGCACACGAGCGACGGAAACATGCGAGGTCTATTTTCCGAAACTGTGGATGGCTGATCTCCCCTCCCCGAGACGATCTGCCGGCCTGTCCTTGCTAGTCTGTCGTTTTTTGTCACTATCCGATCACCCATCACAGCCCATCGCAAAGCAACGCCTGGTGCTGATAGGCGTATTACTTGTGGTCAACGGGATTTCGAGACCTGGCTACATACGACGTAGATATGCAATGTATGTACACTATATCCATCCGCCTACACTGGCTTGGTTGTTGGACGTGAATTGATGTTGACCCTGTTCGGGTGGTCTAGGTAGTCACATCTGAATAACTACGTTGTGGCACCTCTCAGCCGGCAAGGATACCGTACACAAACGCAAACGCAAACACAACATGCATGTTTGGTGGTCAGTTCGTGCAACTAAACCCTCCATAGGTATCTTCTCGGCCTAAAATTTTGCTCCCCGATCGGCTCTCTCGCCCAGCCTCAGATCAGTCCGAGACATGCTTGTGAAGGTCTCCTCGCTCCGTTAACCGTAGCTACCACGGTACGTGGCAACGGTCCTTGACGGTTACAATAATTACCTGTAAGGCAACCGTTGCCCACCAAGGCCTGTCCGACAACGTCATACATGGCCGATTTAGCTAGTCAGTTATCCCTTACATAACAGCAATCAGCTTTTGCGCGCCTACTCGAAAGTAGGTGCGTTGTTGCTTTTCCCCCTTTCTCCCTGGTGATAATCCGTTTCCTGACGGCGCCCTCGGGCCACCACCATGCATGCAGTCCGCGTGCTCTCGGCTGCCACCTACGAAAAGCTCAGCGATAGGAAGCTATACGTGCAGCTGACAGGATTTATTAGTGTAGCTGAGAAAAAACAATTGCCAAGCCGGCTGCAGAACCAGTCATGTTTCGATGAAGTCCAACGACGGTATTTTGTAGGGGCTTGATGAGGAAGGATCGGTGTCTCAGAATCCACCGCACGGTGCTCAGAGTGTTCACAGTGGCTAGACATCCTGTTGGTTCCTCCATCTTTCCCCGTACACTTGCCATTCCCCCCGGGGTGTGTGTAGACATGCAGAGTGATCCTGGCATCGAATGGTCTGCAAGTCCCATGATCCCGGATCAATCTGCAAACCCGCGGGCCAATAATGTTTCTGTTCCTGGCGCTTGACCAAGTTCGTCCTGAGAGGGCAGCTCGAAAGGGCTCATCTCTGCTGCGCGCTACTGCGGTCGACTGCGGCACCCCTGAATAAAAACATGGTTTGTTGTGGAGGCATTTCAACTTAAAGTGCACACTATTGTAGTGCAGCAGATGTCAATACTCAGTAGGTTTTGATTTTGTTATGCATCCATCTCTTTATTCCATTCGGCCTCTTCTTTATCTCCTATTTGTCTCCCCTTCCCCTATTATCAACCTAACGGACCTAACATGGTGATGATTTGTGATGTTCCTTTTTGATGTCCACGAAGTACCTATATCACTACGCAACAACCCTTCATGGTTGACTATGTAGTTACCTAAACCCCGCTATGGTACTAAAGTGGCACGGACGGACGCCGAGAAGGTTTCTAACCTAGCGCATCAGGCGAGCTTGTGCCTAGTGTAGACACAAAAATGAATGGTGGAAGAGCAATATCAGCTTCAAAGCAGGTGGGGGTTAAGACCCATCTCATTTTAACGGCCTTTTTTTTTTTTTTTACTCCTTTTGTTGGCCAGCTAGTTAGGCGCCACACAACCTACACGACCTTGCAATCAATTAGGCGGGCTGTTACCAAACTTAGCCATGTAAGGTCATTTACCTATAGTGTAGTACATCCATCCGGAACCTCAATCTGGGGGGCAGGCTACTCTACACTCCATAAATTCCAGAAGCGTAGAATTAGAACTCATCGGATGTCCAGATGCCATGCAGCAGCTCTCTCAATCAATGGAGAGTAAAGTAGCCCACCCCTTCCCGAGAAGCCGGTCCGCACCGTCCCAAATTGGACTCTAGTTACAAAGCAAACCGAGACGACCGCCGATCCGTCGGCCTTGTAGGATTCGGAGCTGCGAAGAAAATTCCTTCGCCCCATTTAACCCAAACGAACGGGGTCGCTCAAATCCAGCGATTAATAAGAATACCAAAAGTGGTAACTAATACTAACGACACTCAATGCGCCTCGAGTGGTAGGCATGGGATGTATGGAGTCAATACCGTAAAGTAGGTACATAAAGAGGACAATGACCAATGTGCACTACCTAGGTAGGCTTCTAACCCCCAAACACTCCGAGGTGCCAGTGAGCTAGGCGGCTTGGCCAGAGTATGGCTAGTTGCTGTACGGAAATGATATTATTTTACGAGCATAATCTTGTCGGTTCACTTCTTTGCAGGGTCGACGTCATCTCAGAGTAACGATCGGCCGTGTTTAATATCAGCTATTCTTGGTGAAGTATTATATGGGCACCAACCGTACACCAGTATGTATGTATGTATTACCCGTGGCTTTAGTCCTAGTCCAGGGTTAGAGGATGAAATCTTGGAACACGGGCATCTACCCGCTACCCTGGATTATACTATCATTACGTAGTGTACTCGAGACACCATGCATTATAAGTTAAATGCGAGTCAATGTTTTAGTATAGGCATACACTACTATTGAGTATATGATCTATCATCTGCTTGCATCCTATCTCCACGACTCGTAATAATATTACCTAAGACAAACAGCACCCAATGGCTATAGCCTCCGAGCTATCCTATGAAGAGAAACCGTGGCTGCTTAATGGGCATTGCATATATACCAAGGTTGGCATCTTGGGACTAGTGCACACCAGGTATTCCGAGATGCCGGGTCATGATGCTTCACAGATCTCAAACCACTTAGCAAAGTACTTAGTTATCATTCACGCAACAGTCTGCAACAGTGCTGAAGACGCGAGCGAATACATAACTAGACTCCTGCTTGTCACCCCATCCCTTGAGATCCCGAAAGAACATTCGTTGGGACATCGCAAGCTACAATATATAGGTCATATGAGTAGAATGATGCATTAGCACAAGATATCATCGTCGTATAGATAGTATACTTGTTTTCATCGTCCCTCTTTGGCAGCACAGACGCACCAGAGAAGAATTATCCATGGCGGTGAAACCCAAGGTGCTGTCCGTCCCCTCACGATCAAACGAGGAGTACGCGTCCATGCGATGGCAAAACCCCCAGCATCTACGTGCATCTAGTGTACGTGCAGACTCGGATGGGCAGGAAGTAACATGTTAAATCTTTATTGCCTTGTATCCATCAGGGGAACGTCGGGTGGCCGGCTCATTTATCCAAATCTCTACCTAGACTACCATCCCGACAGAGCAGTGTCCCGTTGCCGTCTACTAAGCTTCCCCATGGTACCCCATATTCTAATTTCTAGGTAATCCGGGGTAACTACAGGTAACTGTATGCAGAGTAGGGTGGTAGTATAGGATTCGATACTACTAGTAGATCATACAAAACGATTGGCGGTGGCGAGGAATGAACATCTTGTAAGGTGCGATCTCAACATCTCCCCACAAATGAAGATGGGAAACCAAAGGGCTCTAAACTAGTCGCTGCGGTAGTGTGCCTCTTAACGATGTTCCCCATCCATCCTGGGACCACGCAACCACGGCTGACAACTAGGCTGACGACGTCACCGGTCACATCGCGCGAAACTAGTCTTGCTATTGCCGTCTTTTCCCGATGGCCTATCCCGCGCATCCATATGGCCGCCATCGACCAAGCTGGAGACTATTCCAGGTTGGGAACCGGGTCCCCGATGACGTCTCTCGCCTGTATTAGCACTAGAAATGTATATCAATCGCCTCACGGAAATAGAATGAATCCATATTGTGGTTGTAACAGGTTCTTCTCACTAGCTAGTCGCATTCTTATTTGACTTGGCTACCGTGCATCCCACCACACAGGAGGCATGTAAGGGACGTGGAAAGAAAAAGAAAGAAAGAAAGAAAGAAAGAATAAAAAACGACCTTAAGCTCCGAGACCCTTGCTGCTGTGCTCCCATCAAAAGGTTGCGGCGTGGGGCGAAGTTGGAATATCCCCCTGATAACATTTTTCATTATGTTTATCCATCATATAACAGAAAAGCCAAAGCGCCAGTAGGATCACAGGGAGAGATCTCTAGAAACACGCCAGTGAGGGATTACAAGGCACTCAAGCCTTTGCCAAGGCCACCGGGCACCGCCCCCAGAGTCACCTCCCACCATTCTGATTCGTGTGATTCGCGAATCGGCGTTGTGGCAGCAGCCTACCAGTTCACCGAGGGTGGCGACTGCGGGGTCGTTCCCTGGCTGCCTGCCTTTTATCGTGCAGGATTTCCAGAATTGGGTGTCTCTGGCACCGGTAAGCGCCTCGCTAGCCCGCCGCTAGCCTGCTCCCCATCATGGATTGACGTACGGCATGCGGCCCTAGGTGCATGCATGGTCGTATACAGCCTACCCTTCCTCCGTCATAGCCTGCGCTGGGGGATGCCCGAACCAACGCCAGCCAACCGTCACGCTCTGATATTCCCAGCGGTAGCCTCTTGGGGTGGCGCGGGAGTTGACATTCGAGGATGAGCTGACTCCTACTCCTACCGCGTGTGGGGGGGCCTGTATGTGAACACACACAAAGGTGCACCTCCGGTAGCCCGTCGAGGTATATAAGGTGACGATAGGTCGTTGTAGAATCCCGGTGATCAATCTCTCTCCTCCCATCCAGACACACGCTCAGCAGCCCAGTCATCCGAGAAGATCACCCATATTTTTCACGAAGAATCGATACAAATCGTCAAAAGACACAAAAAAAAACATCTCGACCAACTTCACTCAACTACACCCAACAACCATCAATCATGTATCCTTCACATTGTTGCCAGTGCGGTGGTGTATTCGTCATCAACACAAACTGTTCGTGGTGCAAGCATAAGGAGTGCACCAAGTGCTCTTAAATAAGCCTTGCATCGGCGCCTCGAATAGATGAACCGAGTCCAGCCAATCCTTTCATGTTAGTGCCCATCACACTGGCCTCCATAAACCCAGCCCAGTTCGCTAACCGGATTCAAAGATTTGAGGCGCCACAAATAGTAGGGAGGAATACATCGCCGGAGCGCTGTGCAGAGGCCATGCGAGGTTGAGTGGCCGCGAGGTCTACATCCTTTTTCTTTTTGTTTTTGTTAGGCTTGACACGCCGACCGTTTCGTAGAGCACGACCGTGTGAAGCCTCTTAAAATGAGTTTCACCACGCGCGTACGAGACATCTTATCCGACTAGGCCGGGAAGTCAACGCAGAAAAACTGCCTACCCGCCTGCCTGCCGACGTCTCTGGGATGTGGCGTTTTGGATTGGAATACTGCCCGTCGAAATTGGGGGTACCATGTGACGGACGGGTGTAACGATGTACGAGAACAAGCGATTTTGCGACGCACAGCACATAGATACCCTTCAATTTAGCTTGCGATTATCTTCTGTTTCAAGTAAACCTGTTCCCCTGTCGTGACCAGTGCTAAGGTGGTAGTTTGGCTCGGACGCATTACATACGAAGTACAAAAGCACCAGTTGCCAAGAAGACATTCATCGGCATTCGAATACGGCGGGTTGGTGCGCAAGCCGGTCACGACCAAGCAAGATGATACGGATCCGTGCGATTAAACTGCATGGTTCGTTGATCGTGCGATGACACTACCTACACTAGACCGATGTGTTTGCACTTGTTCCCCCGCGCTCGGGATTACACATGCGTTTGTCCGGGGTCGATGAGAATACGTTTCATTCGTGGGGGCTCTTCGGAGGTGGTTGAGTGATTTAAACGAGGATACCACCTTGCTTTAGCACACCCATCACTTCATGAGCATCATTCGATGCTCTCTCTCGTTGATATTTACAGTGAGTGGGCCTATACATCCTGTAGTGCGGACGCCTTGGATAGAATTTGCATTGCCTTCGCTTCCGAGGATGAACTCGTCAACAATTATTTCGAGAGATATTAATCATTGTGGGTTAGATGTAACTATACTATTGTAGGGCCTCCCAATTCGGTAACCAACGACGCTTCCCGGGGAAAATGTAAGAAGACAGTAAGACTACTAATTATCTTAAACCACGGGATATAATAGATAGGTAGTACCGCGCAGTTTAGATCATGTCCCGGTAGAATACCTGACCTCAAAGCAATCATCCTCTATCTACTATCGACTGTCACGGCTTTCCTGCACAAACCGCGGCGATATCGAAATTGTGGAAAAGTATTTCGATGAACTGAAAAGGGTCATCCTCCTTCTTTTCGCGCAATAATTTGGTGGTTTCCAGTACTGTTGTGCTCCGTCCCATTGTACATGGGTATATGTGAGAAAAAGTAGTTAGAACATTAGTGAGCCAAGCAACCACATGAGAGGGGGTTTCCGACTTAACCCGACACGAATCGGAATTCGCCTAATCTATCTCGTTGTATTTATGTACATGCTCAGTCACGCCGAAACTAATCACCAGCCCAAGGTTGAAAAGAAATAAATGTATAAAACTGGAAGGCTAACGTATCGTGATGGAGGAAGTTGGCTACGTTGTGTGTGAGCCTTGAGAGTACTTGCTCCCTAGGCTAGGGACCTGAGACATAATGTGGGAGCCGGCGTACTATCCTAGCCTATTCGTGTCACGACTAGAAAGAGCTGAAAGCTGGGTGACTGTGTAGGCTGACTCGCTCCAGTCCTTGTTAGCTTTCTCTAGATACTTATCTAGAGTGGCAACTAAATTCCTCGACGGCAGGCAGTAGTACAAAGGTGTCAACGGTTTTCGGAAGGGGGGGGAGGAGACAAAGAAAAATAGAAAGAAAGGGGTTCAATGAATGGATTAAGACATGATGGATGAATAGCTTGTTGCCAGTTAGCGCAAATGGCTGTTGTTACTGGTTGTTATGTTTATGTTTCAACATCCTGACGCCCCTTCTCTTCGCAACAGATGGGTGGTCGTGGCGGCAGCTTCCCATGTGCCTTCGCCGTACTACCTACACACACCTGGTTTGGTTACCTAAGTATGTTATCGGAATCTAGATTGAGAATCTAGATTATCCACATCTGCACCAGCCCAGCACCAATGTGGGGCATGTTCCATGGTGGCTTATGTAGTCCCGTAACAAAGGTAACCAATAATAAGCGCGGATATTGCTCCATAATCGGTGCTACCTTCCGCATCCCCACTCGATCACCGTGATGGTGCAAGTACCTACAGCCTATAACTACTTACTTAGTTGGCTCGTTGAATTGCGAATAGATCTCAAAATCGCCACCAAAAGTCGCAATACTTTTATGAGTAAACCTACCTATATGATCTGCAGTCCGCATTGTAGCAAGAGGAGCCCAGTTCTATGTACCCATATAGATATCTACTTCCACTTCCATATAGGTACCTACCTGCTTGTCACGGATGGCTGAGTCGTTGACCTAACCGGATGGATGCCATAGCCACTTTACCTGTACACTAGTTACGGCAGCAGACCCGTGCCTAGGCAAGTGGGCTAAGGGGGCTGAAGAGATAGCTTGAGCACCTTAGCCGAAGAGATACCGAGACCATCTCAGTCCAGTCACATGACCGCTAGCTTCCCATTCGCTAGTTAGTGTAGTTGCTTGGAGCCAATCTGAGATCCCAACTACCAAGGAGGCTCTCTACAAAGGACACCAATTGTGACAAGTAGCTGTAATTACTGTAGAACGGGCAGTTTTACGGGTAGTAGGTATCCATAGTAGTATGATTGTTCGTAATCTCGAAAGCTTTACGTATGTAGACATACTAACTATCACCGGAGTCTCCTAGAGCCTAGCTACAATAGGATTAGTTACCGTTGTTTGAGCCAAGCCCATCGCATTGCTCTTCACGATCCTCATTACTACTTGAGTATGTACTGCATATTCTTGCACGTCCCCATCCAACCCATCCAACCCGGAGAAGTCAAGTCCTACTTTGGGCCGCCCGTCAATGCACTGGCATCATTTGCCTTGTCCTCCGTGGGGTAACTTGTCTTTAGTGTATATCGTATCCCTCAACTATGTCCCTTACTAGGCAGGCTCCTTAGTAATTCTTGAACCATGGGATACCTGGCCAATCTGTTGGTCTTAGTATTTAGGTGGCACCATAACAATGCCCAGCGATCTAGATAGCGTATGAGAGTGTACAGCTGCTGCTCAATGAGGGATAGACAATGCTATACCTGAGCCACCTCCTGAGTCGTCGTCTAGTCGCTCGTCATCCGATATTTGCGAAATGAACCGGCGGCAGTCTGCCTCACGATGGGTCTGGAATTTGCCAGGAAGCATATATGTCAAGACCTCACCACGTCGTATCTCAAGCCATTCGAGTGAGCCTTTATAACCAGCCCTTCTGCTCTAAAACCAACGCTGTTTGTTCTAAGGCTGCGCTCTCCTCACATTGACAAAGGGGGTGAGACCGCGCACCTAACGGCTAAACATTCAGAATCCTATTTTTTTTTTGTTTCGACCTATCCCCACGAAACATCTAATTGTTGAAGCTCAAAATGAAGACCAACGGGTCGTTCCCAATTCGCACGTCCAGCCCACCCGATCACGATGCGTTCGTGACTATTCACCCCTCTAAGAGTGAGAGCGGTATCCTGGTGACGGTCCAGCCGCCTACCGAGCCGTTAGACTTCGCCACATCCCATGTCCCATGCGACATCGTCTTGGTTATCGATGTCTCGGCCAGTATGGATGACCAAGCTCCGGCCGCGGTGCACGATGATCAAGGAAACGCCACCAAAGAGAATTTCGGCCTCACGGGTACGTGACGAAAACTTCATTTCGTCTCTCTACCTCGGGGTATTTTTTTTTTTTTTTATTACATAGGAAATATTGCTAATTATGGAAATCGAAGTTTTGGATCTTACTAAGCACGCCGCCCGAACCATATTATCAACCCTGAACGAAAATGATAGATTGGGGATCGTAACATTTAGTGCCCATGCAACGGTATAGAGCCCACTGAAGAATGGCTGTACTCACGGGTCAGGCTGATGTTATTTTTTGCACAGGTCGTGCAAAAGCTTACTTCGATGACACCAGCTCACAAAAAATTGGCGGACGCCAACATTGGCAACATGAGGACGGTGAGTTCGACTAATCTATGGGATGGCATACGCAATGGCATCGAACTGTTTCGGTCTGGGGAGGCAGATGGTCGCGTGCCGGCGTTGATGGTCTTAACTGACGGACAACCAAATATCGGGTGAGTCTTGATCCGACCTGTGTGGGACTACAACACTTATACGATGCCGAAGGGACCCTGCTCAAGGCTACGTTAAGAAGCTGCGTTCTCTAGCTCCTCTACCGGCGATTATCAATACATTTGGTTTCGGATATAACATCCGCGCGGGCTTGCTCAAGTCTATCGTGGAGGTCGGTAACGGAAACTATGCATTTATTCCTGACGCGGGCATGATTGTAGGCGATGTTCCTTCGGTATTAGTGTCCTTGCTATTAACATCCGCTACAGGGAACTGTATTCGTCCATGCTGTAGCGCAGCTACAATCTACCTACGCGACAGAGTGTGTTCTCAAAATATCGGCCCCCGACGGTGTGCTTTTGAAGTCGACAACAGGGAAGTCTATTGATCACCCACAAGAAGAGACAGGGAGTGGGACAATAACGGTCCAGCTTGGGAATTTACAATACGGACAGTCCCGAGATATCTACCTGGAGGTCGTCGACCAAACAGGTCACCAGACGACATTCGAGTTGCTAGGAGAGAACAGCATTATGAGTGCAACGCTCACCTATTCGCGGATGTTGTCCCCACGGTACGCCGCTTTTACCCACCAGGACATACTTAGCATGCCGCCTCTTCCCGATGCCGTGATGGCATATCACCAGAGTCGTTCGATGATCTGCCAGCTTCTTTCATCCGGTTTATCAGTTTCTGGTTTCGGGTATACAGAGAAAACACACAACGATTTTGAGGTCTTTAACAATAGCCTTCAACATGTCATGAATAACATTCCAGCCAAGGACTTCAAGGATGAGCATAACAGATCCCTGATGGCAGACCTCAATGGCCAGATTAATGAAGCTCTGTCTAAGCGGAGTTACTTTGACCGGTGGGGTCGCTGTTACTTTTTCAGCCTCTGGAATGCACACGCCAAGCAACTGTAGGTTGACACTCGCGCGCTGAAGCTCCATCTCTAGGCACTGACAAATGATGCCTAGCTGTAACTCGTTCAAAGACACGGGTCCTCTAATGTACAACAATAACCCCTTGTTTGCCCGCTACCGCGACGCCCTGAGCGAAGCCTTTGACAGCATTCCACCCCCCACACCGTCTGCAAGACAGAATGGAGGTCAGTCCACTGCACCCGTCTCTATGGCAAGGTACAACTCACGGAGGGGGCCGTGCTTTGCCGCTTCGAGTCCCGTCCTGCTCGTAACGGGCGACGAGGTACCGGCCGGCACACTCCAGGAAGACATGGCCGTGCAGACGCCCATGGGGCCTCGCCGTGTGCGCGCCGTGGTGAAGACCGAGGCACACGGCGCTCTGATGTGCCGTGTCGGGAACCTTGTCGTGACGCCCTGGCACCCCGTCAAACTAGGGCAATCCGAGGGCGGCCGGGGCGCGTGGGCGTTCCCCACGGACGTCGCTGAACAGACGATAGAATATTCGGGAACCATTTGCTCCGTGCTGCTCGAATGCGATAGGGACGCCGACGCGCATGCCATACGGGTCGGCGGCGTGTGGGCCGTCACTCTCGGACATGGCATCCTCTGCGGCGGCGATATCCGGGCGCATCGTTTCTTGGGCGACTATAACGCCGTCGCCGAGGAGCTGATAACGCTGGGGCCGGGAGAAAGCGGTGTGCATTGGAGTGCCGGGGTGAGGAGGGAGGCAGATAGCGGGAAAGCGTGCGGATTCGAACGTTTGCCCTCTGCCTCCATGTGCGTGGTAGAGGGAAGGGATCTTGTGAGGCTAGATGGCACGCTCCCCGAGATACAAGTTTAAAACTTCCATGTACACAAGATTTGTCTCACAGAGAGAGATGCATTGAAAATGCCTATTTCTATACAATGCTTAGATCATGTTAGCCAACTAATACCTGATGGATATCCTGATGGATATCCTGAAGTGGTGGTGTAGTGCAGTGCATCGATACTCTCCAAGATTAACTCTGTTTTAAGCTTGATAGAGGCTTTGTTCTTGGAAAACTGTCCGTCATAGATTGACGGCTGCCCCCGATCCTCTTTACCCTTCGCTACTAACTACTGAGAGCCGAGGTGTCCTGCACGCTGTTGCTGATCGCGTGCCATGATACAAGGTGGCACATACGAAAATGAGAGCTTCGGCATAATTAGGGGCGAGGTAGTTTAGGTAGTTACCTGCCACGAGTGGTCTTCGCGGCGTGGCTGTACAATTTAGCCAGGAGTGGGGCTCAAATAGTAAAACTAGGTAGGGATAGCTGGTGGCTGAAGCTCTGCTAGGCCGGCCTTGAGCCGCTGCCCGTTGAGCAGGGGGGTCGGCCGCCCCCCCGCCACCCCCATCCAAGCCACTAACCTACCTAGTAGACCTTTGTATGCACCTAAGGCAAGGTACCTGGTAGATGGCTTCGCTGTCCAGTTGACATTGAACTTGGATCTGGATCAATTGACTCCTGCTGAAATGTCCTTTTCACCTACGATATCTCCGCCCTGAATCCCCAGCAAACCATCATGCGGCAATCTCAGGCCTTGGTGCTAATGGGCATCATCGCCCACAACGGGATTGCCAAAGCCGCTTCACTCCCGAGAGGTGTTGGTCCTGAATGTAAGTAGTCGTTATTGTTGTCGTCGTCGTCGTTGTCGTCGTCGTTGTCGTCGTCGTTATCGTCGTCGTTGTCGTTGTCGCTTGTGCCCCCAACCTCGGTTCCCATGCCCAATTTCCCATGCCCAGTCAGTCACCATGCGTTGGTAGCATAGAATCGTGTGAACAGCCCACCCCGAGCTCCTACACACGGGTTAAATCCACGTACGCAGTGCATGACCACGTATAATAACCACGCGCGCCTCCGCAGTTGCCAAATTCTACGAATTCAAAGACACCTTCGCCTGCATAGCCCATCCTTCCGTCGTCATCAAGGCCTCGCGGGTCAACGACAACACCTGCGATTGTCCCGATGGCTCGGATGAGCCTGGCACCGCCGCTTGTGCCCTCCTCGACAGTTTGTCGCCTGCACAACCCCTTCCCGCCTCTCTATCTGGCACCACCAACACGACGAATTCGCTGCCTGGCTTTTGGTGTGCCAACAAGGGCCACATCGGCGCTTACCTGCCTTTTATGTTCGTCAACGATGGCGTCTGCGACCACGACCTGTGCTGTGACGGTTCGGAGGAGTATGGGAAGGTTGACGGTGCGAAGTGCGCAAACAAATGTGCTGAGATTGGTAAGGAGTGGCGGCGCGTCGAGAAAGAGCGCCAGGACAACTTCGAACGCGCGAACAAGAAGCGCCGTACCATGGTCAAAGAATCCAAGGAGCTTCGCCGACAGGTAGAGGCCCGAGTTTCTAAGATCGAGGACGAAATTAGAGACTTGGAGCAGAAAGAGGCCGACTTAAAGGTTAAGTTTGAAGAAGCTCAGCGGTCCGAGCGCGGCAGGGTTGTAAAGAATGAGGGCACCGGCAAACTTGGTGTGTTGGTAGGATTGGCTAAAACCCGAGTTAATGAGCTCCGTGAGGCCTTGGCCGATGTTGTGAGTGAACGACGAGAGCTTCAAGACAAGGTGACAGAACTCGAGGGCATTTTATCTGCCTTCAAGGAGGAGTATAACCCCAATTTCAACGATGAGGGTGTCAAGAAAGCGGTTAGGGCTTGGGAGGACTACGCTGCGAAGAAGACAGATGACGCTGAGGAAGCGCTCAGCGAGTCTGATCTCGAAGAGATGATGAAGGAGGACAGTGAGAGCACTGGCATTAACTGGGATGAATTCAAAGAGGATGCAGTCACTGACACGGATATACGTATGTGCCCCTGTCCCTTTCCCCTTTCCCCTTTCCCAATTCACCAATGAATGGTGCATTTTCTCTTTTTTTTTTTTTCTCTTGCTAACGCCAAGCAGTGTACAGTTTTGAGGCTTATCTCCCCGGGCCCCTCCGGGACTTTCTCCACGGAAAAATTAGCAGCCTTCGGGTATGGTTGATAGAGAACGGTATGATAGCCGATACTGTGTCAAAAGAAGGGGAGTCACAACTTGTCAAGGCAGCTCGGGAGGCCCATGAAGCTGCTACCAGGACCGTGCAGTCTAAGCAAACTACACTGAATCAGGAGAGGGCCGACCTACAGAAGAACTATGGCTCTGACGACATTTTCCGGGTTCTGAAGGGCAAGTGCATCTCGGTTGAGTCCGGCGAGTACGAGTACGAGCTATGCTGGATGGGCCAGACGACACAGAAGAGCAAGAAGGGCGGATCGCGCACCAACATGGGTAACTTTGAGAGTTTCAGCTTCCGGGAATCGGACGAGGAAGACCGCCATGATGGCAAAGGCCTCGGCCGCGGGAAGCGCACCGTGCTCGAGTACACCAATGGGCAGCACTGCTGGAACGGCCCCAATCGACGCACCGATGTATGGCTTGCGTGTGCCGAGACCGAGGAGCTGTGGCGTGTTAGCGAGCAGGAGAAATGTGTGTACAAGATGGAGGTCGGCACACCTGCCGTTTGCGAGGCGCTCGAACAGCCAGGCCATGTGAAAGACGAGTTGTGATGACCTCAGCGGTTTATGAGTGGGCATAGGGCGAGCTTAGGATGGAGTCCCGGCTGTCTGGTTACCGATATTATACGCTTTTATGCGTTTTACAATTGTACAGAGGTGCGGTACTGGCGAAGATAAAACAATAGAGGGCGTGTGGTTTGTTCAATATACGCGATTTGTATGACGCTCGGCCTATCTTTCGTAACCTCGTGAACTGATATACATTTCTTTGCAACATAATGCCGTCCTCTTGGCTAGGCTCTCGATTCTCACCGTACCGTACCTGCAAGCTTCCTTTGCCTATTCCGTTGATCCTGTTCCGCTAAGACCTTAGCAGTGAGTGTAGCTGTCATCGAATTGTTGATGCGGCTCGAGATACCGTCCCGATCCTTCTTTTGCCTCTTTTCTTTTTGTGCTAGGCTGTCGCTATTTGCTGTATTATTGGTAGATTTACCGCCTCCTCCTCCTCCTTCTTCTTCTTCTGCCGCCTTGCGCTTTTTCTTCTTGCTACTTGCGCTCTTATCCTTCTTTAAATTATGCGCTAGGCCCGAAGCCCGAAGCTCTTCTGCGCGCGCTGCGCATCTGTCGATATCGGATTCATCTACCGGGAGGACGGGGACTATGTCACGGATCACGAACGCCTCGCTGCACTCGGGGCACCGACTCGTCTTCCCCTCGGCCGCGGTCGCCTGCTCGCCCTCCTCGGCCGCGAGAAGCTCCTTCATCACGGCCTCGGCGAACACGTGGCCGCACGGCACGACGTATACCGCGCGCGTGGCGGCGCCCAGCTCCTTCATGCTCAGCGGGCAGGTGCGGATCTCGCCGCGCCTCTCGTCCCTGCGCACGGCGAACCGCAGCTTGACGACGTCCTTGAGGGAGCGGATGCCGGAGCGCGCGAACTCGGCCGCCTCCTGCGACTGCCCGTCCTCGGGGGACTCGTCCGCGCCGGGGATCAGGCATCGCAGCACCGTCTCGTAGTTGTACAGGCACCCCCGCGCGTCCG
The DNA here is from genome assembly GCA_021209875.1 of Rosellinia necatrix. NCBI lineage: Eukaryota > Fungi > Ascomycota > Sordariomycetes > Xylariales > Xylariaceae > Rosellinia > Rosellinia necatrix. Next base: position 2,852,969 of record JAGYVD010000006.1, on the reverse strand, counting down.
ACACGGTGTTATGGGGGTCCAGCGGCTCGGACGATATCGGACATGTCGACCAGGCGTGCGTCAGGGACTCGAGGGCCGTCGCTTTCAGCTCCGAGGCAGTCGGGAGGCGGGCGGCTTCTTTGACGAGCTCGCGCCGCTTCGGGATCGAGCCGCCATCGTTACCCATGGGGATGGCTGGCGTGTTCTCGTCTGGTTTCTTGTTCTTTGGCTCTAGGCTGGGGGTGGGCGGTATTGTTCGCAGTCCGATGTCGCTGACTGACGGGAATTGAATAGAAGGCGATTGCAACAAGATGCAGTCAAGGTATTTTATGGGTGGTACGCTAATAAGAGATTATATGAGGCTTTCCAGTGGGCTGGAACTAAAGGGGTTGTGCAATGGTTGTTTCGATGTTGATGCAATACTTGTAGTTATTGATTTGATCGTAGAGGTGAGGATGTTCAAAGTTGTAGTTGGCTCTCCTCACTTAGTTACTTAGGTGGGCACTTACCTGTCAAGTACCTACCTACCTAGGTACTACTGTAGGCACCTAGGCAGCCCCCACTTGGTTCCTTATGCATTAGGTAGTTAGTGGGAGCACTGTAGCCTACAGTTCGATCGTGCATGCTCTAAAAAAGATTTACAGCACCCACAAGGACATCTCTCCCACAGTAAGTTCTTGAATGATGTTCGCTATTACTTACATTATGGCATTCATCAAACCCCTAGATAACCAATGGATACCTTAGGTACCTCGTCATAGTTTTGATACGGTGGAAACGAGACACGAGACTAAGGATAGGAAAACCACGAGACCACGATACACCCAATAATAGGCTTGCTTAGGCAAACGGCCGAATACACCAACTTCTTCAGAGCTACCCGGGTACGTAGGTAGGTAACCAGTTAGTTACTTCCTATATACCTATCATCTCTACCTACTTAAGGGAGTTGAAGCAGGTGACTTCCAAGTTGTCCCAGCACTGCTAAGCATGCAAGGGAGTACAGGGAGGTGGAGGTACAGAGTACCCACGCACGCACCTGCTGTAAACCGTACTTACCGCTCCCATCCCCGAAATTTTTAGAAGTGAAGAGCCCCCCCCCCAGACAGATCGACTGAGGATCTGGGCACCCGGTACACTTACCTAACCTCTGTACCCACACTACCAACAACCTCATTTACTACCCCCATCATCACAGTTCACCTTCACTTGCCTTGCAGGAAACAACTTGAATCAACCCAACTGCCTCCCCATTTCGTTGCCCTTTACAGTTCACAGATTGTGCAGGGCTCTCCACATTTCTCTACCAACCCCCCTATCTACCAACACCGCTTTGCGATCCAGTATCGCAAGCGATCTGTTCCATCCTTGATGCAGCAGTAAATCGCTATCCTGAAGCTGTCTGGCACGCGGCTGAGGGCGTCCATATTCTCTCTTACTGCCCATCATGGCGCAACAACAGCAGCTGGCCCTGGACAGCCTCGAATCTATCACTAGGGACCTCAAGTCGAGGTGAGCCTTACCATTATGCTCCATCTGATTTATTTTAATCATTTTTATTTTTATTTTGCTTTCGGAAGCTCCAGAGCCGACCACGGCATTGCTGACACTCTGCTCCCGGAACAGGGCCGGTGATGACGTGCGGCGGCGAGCTGCCGTCCAGTTGAGGGATTTGGTGGTGGCCTGTCATCGAGGTATGCATGTTTGCTTTCACGTCCCCCCTTCCCTCCCAGCCGTCACTATCCTCATGATCACCGTCTTCACTACGCCCGCCGTTGCTAACCACGCGGCCACACGCTTGTAGACTTCCCCTCCGAAAACTTCCTCGGGTTCTACAACTCGGTCAACAACAAAATCACCAACCTAATCTTGCACGGAAATGATTCCTCCGAGCGACTAGGCGGCATTTATGCCCTCGATGCCCTTGTGGACTTCGACGGTGTCGATGTCACCGCTAAATACACCCGTTTTACCGCGAATCTCAAGACTATACTGAGGGGCAAGGATATCGTGCCTATGCAGCCGGCTGCCATCGCCCTGGGAAAGTTGTGTCGTCCAGGAGGGTCCCTCATCTCCGAGCTTGTCGAATCTGAAGTCAAGACCGCGCTGGAATGGCTCCAATCTGATAGGATCGAAGAGAAGAGATATAGCGCCGTCCTGGTCCTCCGTGAGCTCGCCCGAAATGCCCCGACGCTCATGTATGCTTATGTTGGCCTTATCTTTGACCTGATATGGGTTGGTCTCCGAGACCCGCGCAATCTTATTCGGACTACCGCAGGGGAGACTGTCTGTGCTTGTTTCCGCATTATTAGGGAACGCGACCAAGAAATGAAACAGACCTGGATGACCAAAATGTACACCGAGACGTTGGTAGGCCTTAAAATGAACACCGTTGAGAGCATTCATGCTTCTCTATTGGTGCTGGGGGAACTCTTGGAGCAAGGTGGCATGTTTATGCAAAGCCACTATCAAGAAGCATGCGACATCGTCTTTCGACACAAAGATCACCGTGACCCGACCATTCGGAAGACGGTTGTGGCTCTTATCCCGGACCTAGCTAACTATTCGCCCGCCGATTTTGCGCTCACTTATCTGCACAAGTTCATGCTTTTCCTCTCTAGCATGCTAAAAAAGGGGGGGGAACGCAACGACGCCTTCTTGGCAATCGGGAACATAGCCAACTCGGTCAAGAGTGCAATTGCGCCATATCTAGATGGTGTCCTAATCTACGTACGAGAAGGCCTCAGTCTCCAGTCCCGCAAGCGAGGTTCCGTGGACCCTGTCTTTGACTGCATCAGTCGATTGGCGGTTGCTGTGGGCCAGACTCTGAGCAAGTATATGGAGGCTTTACTGGACCCTATATTTGCTTGCGAGCTGACCCCTAAGCTCACCCAGGCTCTCGTTGATATGGCGTTTTACATACCCCCTGTCAAAGCCACCATCCAAGAAAGGTTACTAGATATGCTCAGCAAAGTGTTGTGTGGAGAACCTTTCAAACCTCTGGGCGCCCCTACTCCCAATACCCTGTCCGCGGTCCCGATTATTCCAAAGGATAGTAAGGATCCTCAGATGTATGAGAGCCGGAAGGCCGAGGTTAAGCTGGCACTGAACACCCTGGGGAGTTTTGACTTCTCGGGCCACATCTTGAACGAGTTCGTACGAGACGTCGCAATTAAATACGTTGAGGATGACGACCCCGAAGTCCGAGAAGCAGCTGCACTAACCTGCTGCCAACTCTACGTACGCGACCCGATCGTCAATCAGACTAGTCATCACGCTCTCCAAGTTGTCGGCGATGTCATAGGAAAGCTACTAACAGTTGGTGTATCCGACCCTGAGCCCTACATTCGACGGGTTGTTTTGGCTGCTCTCGATGAACGATTTGACCCCCATCTAGCCAAAGCAGAGAATATCCGTACACTTTTCTTCGCCCTAAACGACGAAATTTTCGGCATTCGCGAGGTAGCTATCGCCATCATAGGACGCTTGGCTCGGCATAATCCTGCTTATGTCGTCCCATCGTTGCGAAAGACGCTTATCCAGATGCTTACAGAGCTAGAGTTCTCGGACGTAGCACGAAATAAAGAAGAGAGCGCTAAGCTGCTCAGCCTCCTAGTACAAAATGCGCAGGGCTTGATTAAACCATATGTCGACCCTATGGTATCCGTGCTTCTTCCCAAGGCAAATGAACCGAATCCTACCGTTGCTGCTACGATTTTGAAGGCAATTGGCGAGCTAGCAACGGTTGGTGGCGAGGATATGCTCCCCTACAAAGACAAGTTGATGCCGATTATTATTGATGCTTTGCGAGACCAAAGCTCTGTTGCCAAGCGAGAAGCTGCGCTTCATACACTGGGCCAACTTGCCAGTAACTCAGGCTATGTCATAGATCCTTATCTAGAATACCCGCAACTTCTAGAATTATTACAGAATATCATCCGGGCTGAACCCCAGCGTGGACCTTTGCGCCAAGAGACCATCAAGTTGATGGGTATCCTAGGCGCCTTGGATCCTTATAGACATCAGGTATGGATAAATCTTCCTCTCCTCTCTCCTCTTCCTCATTAAATCTCTCTTAAGTGAAGTATTCAAGTCTATATAGCCCACCATTTTTATTTCGTGTTAACACTTTTTAATTTGGTGCTGCGCGTATGTGACTGACAAACTTATGTGTAGCAAGTTGAAGAGCGCGCTCCTGATGCAAAGAGGAGCATAGAGACAAATCGTATGACCGATATTTCGCTAATGATGACTGGACTTACCCCGTCGAATAAGGAGTATTACCCAACCGTTGTTATCAACGCTCTGTTGAACATTCTGAAGGACCAATCTCTTGCCCAACACCATGCTGCCGTTATCGAAGCCATCATGAATATTTTTCGAACTCTGGGATTGGAATGTGTCTCGTTTCTAGACCGTATTATCCCCGCATTCCTGTTGGTAATAAGAAGCTCGAACCAGAATCGTCTTGAATCATACTTCAACCAGCTGGCTACGTTGGTTAGCATTGTGCGACAGCACATCAGGGGCTACTTACCGTCTATTGTAGAGATACTTCAGGAGTACTGGGACACCTCACCATCTCTCCAAAGCACCATTTTATCGCTAGTTGAAGCAATCTCGAGATCATTAGAAGGCGAGTTCAAGATTTACCTGGCTGGCTTGTTGCCGATGATGCTTGGCGTCTTCGAAAAGGATTCAACTACTAAGAGGATCCCCTCGGAGAAAGTTTTGCACGCGCTCTTGGTCTTTGGATCCAGTGCCGAGGAGTATATGCATTTGATTATACCCGTCATCGTGCGCGCCTTTGAAAAACAAGGCCAACCAACATTTCTGAGGAAATTGGCGATCGACACCATTGGCAAAATTTCTCGGCAAGTGAACCTGAATGATTATGCTGCGAAAATCATTCATCCACTCGCGAGGATTCTTGCGAGCGGTGAGATATCTTTGCGTGTAGCCGCATTAGATACGCTCTGTGCCCTCATCCAACAACTGGGCAAGGATTATCTACATTTTGCGGGCACAGTCAATAAGGTCCTCCAGCGAAGCCCAATACAGCATCAAAATTATGATCTTCTTGTCTCCAAACTGCAGAAAGGCGAGGTATTGCCGCAAGATTTAAGTTCTGAACCCCGCTTTCACGACCAAGTTGACGAGCCCGCCTTTGCTGAGCTGGGCAATAAGAAACTTGAGATGAACGCTATCCATCTCAAAGGTGCCTGGGATACAAGAGGCAAATCTACGAAAGAAGATTGGCAAGAATGGCTACGGAGGTTTAGCACTACACTCCTGACCGAATCTCCTAACCACGCTCTACGAGCCTGTGCTTCCCTTGCCAGCGTATACCTGCCTCTTGCGAGAGAGTTGTTCAATTCCGCATTTGTCTCATGCTGGAGCGAACTTTACGAACAATTCCAAGACGAACTGATCCAAAATATTGAGAATACTATCCGCTCTGAGAACGTTCCTCCGGACCTACTCGGCCTTCTCCTTAACCTCGCTGAGTTCATGGAACATGATGACAAGGCGCTACCTATTGATATAAGGATCCTCGGCCGAGAAGCTGCTCGTTGTCATGCCTACGCCAAAGCCTTGCATTATAAAGAGCTGGAATTCTTACAAGATCAAAGCGGCCCAGCCGTGGAGGCATTGATTGTGATTAATAACCAACTTCAACAATACGATGCAGCCATTGGCATTCTTCGCAAGGCGCAGCTGTATAAGGATGGTATTCAGCTTCGGGAAACATGGTTTGAGAAGCTAGAGCGATGGGAGGAAGCTTTACAATTTTATAACAAGAGAGAACGAGAGATCCCAACAAACCAAGCAGTTCCAATTGACATTGTCATGGGTAAGATGCGATGTCTACATGCTCTCACGGAATGGGATGCACTCGCCAATCTGGCAGGCAGCACTTGGGCCAACTCAGCGCCCGATGTACAACGACGCATTGCGCCTCTCGCCACCGCCGCGGCGTGGAGTTTAGGCAAGTGGGATTCGATGGAAATCTATCTGTCGTCCATGAGACGTAATTCACCTGATCGTTCATTCTTTGGAGCCATTCTTGCTCTTCACCGTAACCAATTCCGGGAGGCCACTACAAACATCCAGCAAGCACGCGAAGGATTAGATACAGAGCTTAGTGCTCTTGTGAGCGAGTCATATAATCGTGCCTATCAAGTTGTGGTACGAGTACAGATGCTTGCCGAACTCGAAGAGCTCATTGTGTACAAGCAAGCAGACGAAAAGAAGAAAGCGACTATGAGACGTACTTGGGAAATTCGCCTAAAGGGGTGCCAAAGAAATGTCGAGGTCTGGCAGCGCATGCTTAGACTTCGTGCGCTTGTCATCACCCCAGAGGAGAATATGCATATGTGGATCAAGTTTGCCAGCCTCTGTAGAAAATCAGGACGCATGGGGCTTGCCGAGAAGTCTCTGAAGCAACTTGTTGGTAGCGAACATCCTCTCGACACCATCATACCTTATTGGAGCCAAAACGGCCAATCCCAGGCCTCTCCGTCTAGGAGAATCCCCCCACAGGTTGTCTACGCTGTTCTAAAATTCTATTGGGAATTCGGCCAACAAGGAACCATGCGGCAGACTGGCCATGCCGAAAAAACACTATTCTGTCTCCAAAAATTCAGTTCTGACACAGTTCAGCGTCTTGAAATGGCACGATCTTCCCTACAGTCCGTCCCAAACGGGATGGAAGCAATGGGTGACTATGGTTTTCATAACGGCGTTGACCCTGGCATGTCTCATTTGAGATCCCATAAAGAATTTCAAGAGCAAACTGTTCTTTTGGCAAAGTGCTTTCTTAGACAAGGAGAGTGGGAAGTTACCTTGAACAAGAATGATTGGCAAAACGAAAATGTCCAGAACATCCTCGCATCCTACTCGAAAGCTACGCAATATAATCCAAAGTGGTACAAGGCGTGGCATGCTTGGGCTTTGGCAAATTTCGAAATAGTTCAAGCTCTCAGCTCCCCGGGTGATCGAAAAGCTTCAAGGCCTGACCAAGGCTTGATAATTAGTCATGTCGTTCCGGCTATAACAGGTTTCTTTAAGTCGATTGCCCTATCTTCCGGTAGCTCTCTGCAGGATACCTTGCGTCTCCTGACTCTTTGGTTTGCCCATGGCGGTAGCAGTGACGTTAACACCGCGGTTATCCAGGGCTTCAGTACTGTCAGTGTCGACACTTGGCTCGAGGTGATACCGCAATTAATTGCACGCATTAATCAACCAAATCCACGGGTGCGGCAATCTATTCACAATCTAATCGCCGACGTGGGTCGTCATCATCCTCAAGCAATGGTGTACCCCCTTACCGTGGCCGTGAAGTCGGCCCAGAATGTCAGGAGATCAAAATCGGCTGCTATTATCATGGACAGTATGCGGGCACACAGCGCGAAGCTTGTTGAGCAAGCAGATGTAATTAGCCACGAGCTAATTCGTGTCGCCGTATTATGGCACGAACAGTGGCATGAAGCCATCGAAGAAGCGTCTCGGCTCTGGTTTAGTGACCATAATGCTGAGGGTATGTTCGCCGCTTTGAACCCCCTGCATGAGCAGCTTGAGAGAGGCCCCGAGACGTTACGTGAAATAAGTTTTGCGCAAACGTTTGGACGGGACCTCACGGAAGCACGAGAGTGGTGTCGCCAGTACGAACAGAGCCACGATGTCACAGATATGAATGGTGCTTGGGACTTGTATTACCAAGTGTTCCGTCGTATAGGCCGACAACTTCCGCAGGTAACATCACTGGAACTCACCTATTGTTCCCCCAAGCTTCTTAGTGCCAAGGACTTGGACCTCGCAATGCCCGGTACATACCGCAGCGGTGCCCCAATTGTGTGCATTAGCTCGTTTGAGACGACGGTGGCCGTTATAAATTCCAAACAGCGGCCTCGAAAACTCAATACGGTCGGCAGTGATGGTAAACCATACTCCTTCCTCTTGAAGGGACATGAAGATATTCGACAAGACGAGCGCGTGATGCAGCTTTTCGGTTTATGCAACACTCTACTTACCAACGACTCGGAATGCTACAAGAGACGCCTTGGGATCCAGCGATATCCGGCTATCCCCCTCAGTCAAAATTCCGGTCTATTTGGATGGTTGCCGAATAGTGATACACTTCATGTGCTGATTCGGGAGTACCGTGAAAGTCGCAAGATTTTACTCAACATCGAACATCGCATCATGTTGCAAATGGCCCCAGACTACGATAACCTCACCCTCATGCAAAAGGTCGAGGTGTTTGGATATGCCCTGGATAATACAACCGGTCAGGACCTTTATCGTGTTCTCTGGTTGAAGAGCAAAAGCTCCGAAGCATGGTTGGAACGGCGTACCAACTATACGCGTAGTCTCGGTGTTATGAGTATGGTTGGCTATATCCTCGGTCTCGGTGATCGCCACCCCAGCAATTTGATGCTCGACCGAATCACCGGCAAGATCATCCATATTGACTTCGGCGATTGCTTTGAGGTGGCGATGAAGCGTGACAAGTATCCCGAAAGAGTGCCTTTCCGCCTAACGCGTATGCTTACATATGCAATGGAGGTGAGCAATATTGAGGGAAGTTTTCGTATCACCTGCGAACATGTTATGCGGGTACTTCGCGAAAATAAGGAGAGTGTGATGGCCGTTTTGGAGGCTGTAAGTTTTCACCACCACCATCGTAATTGAGAGTTTATCCTACAGACACTAACAATCTCTTCTTATGTCTAGTTCATCCATGATCCACTCTTAACCTGGCGTTTGACCAACCGTGCTTCTATAGGTGGCCCTAACTTTCATTCCGAACGTGAGGCTGCTCTCGGGGCTGGCACACAACGACTCCGTCGGCCTAGTATCCTAGAAGCGGAGCGTCCGCCCTCGGAGATGCTCGCAGCGCAACTAGCTACCGAGCCCATATTCCAAGGTGGTCCCCCAGGTGCTCGCACTCGCGCACGCACCAACTCGAGTTTGCTTAACGGCCCGACACAGCCTGATGGGGAGATGGCTGAGATGCAGAATGCCCGTGCTCTCGAGGTAGTCGACCGAGTAAATCAAAAGTTGACAGGTCGAGACTTCAAACCAATTGAAGAACTAGAAGTCGTCCAACAAGTCAACAAACTCATTATTGAAGCTACGAAGTTGGAGAATCTCTGCCAGCATTATATCGGATGGTGCTCATTCTGGTAATTCTCGTTGCACCTGCCACGGAGTCCATTTAATACATGTATGCCGAGGGGTTCTAAGCGTATCGCTTTAACGCCTAGACTACAAACAGAATTTCATGTAGGAATTGAAAGGGTTACGGGATAGGCTTGCAAATCGGAAAGGCTTGCGTTGACTTCATTCTATTGGCACGGCCAAGGGCGTTCATTTTCGGGTTTGGGAGAGATCAGGCAAACTCTCGTATGTGCCTCGCTCAACGTTTGGCCTCTGCGTTGCTTTTTATTATCGCTTCCTTATAGCATTATTATTTGGCGGGGTGGTTTTAGACGGAGGTGGTCCAGTCCGTAAATGCCGAGGCATACAATTGCGCGTGTTTTACTTCATGGCGTTATATACCTATTAGTGATATGTTATGTTGGTAGCCACAGGTTCAAGATGTACGGTTGAGACAGGGTCACTCCAAGGTCAGCATCGGCCCAACGCATTGCTAAAATCATCAAGGTGCTACAGCGTATCTCTTAAATACAGAGCACATTTGCAACGTAAACTTGAGGCTATTCACATGAGTGCATGAGATACAACCCAGCTACGTTTTCTGATCCCGCTTAGGTTCCTCGTTCTTTTCATAAAGCAGACACAGCATACAGAAATGTGCCCGCCGTTGTCTATTTAGAGCGGGCTGCTCAGCGACTGAATGACAAGGCCGTCTATAAAGAAGCTAGAGTTTTATTCCTGAGGCAATAGCATTACACATTACACACAGGATAGGACTTAATAATACTTACACAATTAAATTCTACATTACTTGGAGACCTAACTATGGAAGAAGGCCTTAGGAGCGCGTATTCTAGGTACGGGCAACAACCTCCACTACAAATCCCCCATCATACCTAAGGCACACAAACTAAAATAAAATTTTCTAGCAATGTTTATTTAGCTATATAACTATCCCTCTTTACTACCGCTGTGTCTACCACTTCCTACATCGGAAGTAGGCCTCGACAACTTTCCTCAACATCGGAACACTATCAATCTGCCCGGCCTATGACATCCAAGCGCCGGAAAGCGGCAAAAAAAAAAAAACAATGATGCCGGGGATGCTCATAGAAGAGGCCTCTTTGGGCGCAGTTATACAAGAGTGCGTAAGGCGGAAGAGGAATATGATGGGAAAGAATGCCGGCCTTGTGTTGTGCTGAGAAACGCGAGTGGGTGAGTACGGGGATCCTCTAGATCAAATATTCTGGTGCCAGCCGATCTAGGGGCGTAGGTTTCGTTCAAGGGGCTGGAGATGATGTCTTAGGAAGCCCCAATGGCTCTACAGCACCATACATCATGGTCAAGAAGGTTGGACTGTAGCTACTAGCTTGGAGCGCTGTAGCGGACAGCTTTGACACCAAGCGGTTCTGCTAGGAAGAGGTTGGGCTGGGCGAGGGGGAGGAATGGTGGTGATGTCGGGTATGGGTGGTGATTTCTTGTGCACTCTTCATAAGAGGCGGCTTTCTTTGGGGCTCCCCTTTATTTATAGCGAAGCACCGCTACGGCCGAGAGTCTGAGGCGGATATTATACAGGTGGGAATGAGACACTTGGGCATGAGTAGCTGCCAAGGCAAAAGGGTATTCGTAACACCTTGATGTGGTATCACGCTATTTATCTTGACAGTAGCCGACCTTCCCACCTGCAAGGTTAGTACTCGGGAAGCCTCACGGTAGATTTTACTCATACGGAGCCGGAAATGGCTGCTGGCAGCAGAAATAGGCACCCAATTCACGTTTTGGTTAGAAAGCGGAGCGCTTCTGTGGCGTCGTGGTCTGAAGACTTTAGGTAAACTGTGCCATGGTATATTGTGTCTGCAGTGTGAAAGTGCCTTGATTATTGTTGTTGCAACTAGATAGGTACTGCTACGGCTGTTGCTCCGCGTGGGAGGCCTGATCTATGTGACCTTCAACATGCTGTGGTTATTATCAGCCCTGCCAAGCATCCTTGGAAATCACTTTTCGGGATCCACCCATTCTCAGAATGGTTCGGACGGCTTCAGTATCTGCCGATAGCTAATCTTTCCGGATCTCAGGCAGGATTCCCCTTGTGTATTCGAGTGACAGTCGGTAGACCTGTTTAGACATATCCAGCTCGTCCATCATGAACTCATTGAAATACCTGTTGATGATGTTGACGCTCAAAGATACCTTCACAGCTCTTTCAGCTTCTTCCCGCTTTAAATCCGAAGGGGCGTGGGCCCACAAGGATTCCCAGAAAGCTTCCTCGAGAGCTTCTCGAACAGTTCGTCCGGAAGCGTCATCACCATCAGCCAGCATATTGTAGAAAGCCCACTTTCCGTCTTCCATGCTCCCAAGGAAGCACTCGTATAAGCCTCAAATGCGCATACCAAAGGCCTCGACTCTGGTAGAGTCGAAGTCTATAACCCCGGTCACATGTCTATAATCACCCGCAAGAATATTGCCTGACGCCAAGTCGTGCCGGAAGCGTCTCTAGCAGATGCTGCTGTTGCTGCAGGTTGGCATTTTTGGTCAAGCGACGAAAGGTGGCCTTGGTGGACTTCGTTCGGCTGGTCTCTACATATGGCTTTGGCTGCTCAAAAGAGGCGGCTTTCGCGACGAACTATCCGAGCTCTGCGACAGTGGTCTTCTCCCTCTGCAATGGGAAGTTCCAGTGCTAGGAGAGAAATCTCCAGGGCTAACAATATCAACCTTCGATCGTGTCATGGAGATGCCAAGGCTGGAGCAGTAGGTTTGGGCTTCCGGTGCTCCATGGAGCATGGGCATATAATAGGAAGACAGGATTGCTCGCGGCGTCAGCCGGGCATAAACTGCTTCTAATACACCATAACGGTTCCCTTTCCCGGATCCGGGTCCCCTTCTGCGCCATCAATACCGTATGCGATATCTTTCATGAAGTCTATTTTAAAGACGTGAGGTCGTGGGGGCTAACCTCGGGGTAGCTTTCCGCGTGATCATGGGCATACCTGAATGGGCCAAAGGTCAGCGGGAGTACGGCTTAAGAGCAAGAGTCCGCGGCAAGAACGTACTAGTTCCAGAGACCGATCATGCGTTGGGATTCTTTCAGTACCTCGTCCGTGGGGTCATTAAGGACGGTTGAGCCGCCGGTCCCCTCGTTGCATCTTTCCGAGCGCCTCTCTTTCCCTCTGCGGAAGAACGCTTGGGCACTCTTCTTGGCCGGCATTGCAAGTGCTGGCACGCAACGGATTGTCCACAAACGGGGATCAGGACCTCGGGAGAATCGAGACTGAGGCGACATCTGTGGTGTGGGAGCCGAGCGGCAGGCCACCAGGCACAGAGGGTGCCAGACATCGGGCTCCCTGCCCATCCTGCTCTCGTCCCCCATGCTGGCAGCGGTAGCCGAGCTTGCCGTGCATACCTAGGTAAAGTAGGAGTCGCATAACGTTGACCAGATTCGAGGAGGGATGAGGCGGTGTTGGCTGTAAGTGGACAAGATCGAGGTTTAGAGGGCGATTAGGTACTTACCTACCTAGGTATGGAGGTACCTACACTAGGTACCTACCTAGACTAGACGTTAATACTACTACTACTACTACACTAGGTACCTAGTACGGTGATAGGTAACCTAGGTAGGTAGGTAGCCACTTAGATACCAACACCTGTTGGCACTGTTTTAGTGTGGAATTACCTAACGCTAAGTGATATAGGTTCCTTTAGGTAATCAATCAACATGGGTTACCCCCCGATTTTAATCTTCGGTCGCTCAGCTCAAAACGATAGTTTGTTGCAAAAATAAAAATAAAAAAACCACTTCTCCACGCGCCTGGTGTTTGGAGGCTCAAACCCTCACATAACCTGGCTTGTAGCCTCTCCGAAGCATTTGTTCGCTGATCTGCTTTCTGACGTCTTCGCCGACCTCACTGGCCCATCCGGTTGCTCATCTACGCTCGCGTCTGTTAGGGAATAAGCCGTGAGGTGATGTGACCGGTTCGAGCTTACCTTCCTACCTTCGCCTTCGCGCCTTGGGGAGCCACCTACCTCCAGCCAGCACATAAGGGAAATAAGGGAAATAAAGACGGACCGTAAGTGCAGCGGTTGCCCTAGAACCAATCATCACATGCAATACAACCAGACTTTGGCCGTTGTTGTTGTTGTTGTTATTATTGTTATTATTGTTATTATTGTTATTATTGTTATTATTGTTATTATTGTTATTATTGTTATTATTGTTATTATTGTTATTATTGTTATTATTGTTATTATTGTTGTTATTGTTGTTATCTGTCGTGGCAATACCTCTCACCCTTGCCTACCTGGACCCTTACCTGTCTGAGTACTACACTACGGTATTTACTCAGGTCCATGAGGTAGCAGGTTCTAGTGCTTTCCTGTCTTCTATATTATGATAAAACTATTCTCACCAACCTCAACTCAGGTCTTCACCCCCCCTGCTCACATAAGAACACAGGGGTCTGTCTTGACCCGTATCCGTTTCTTCTCATCTCGTCCTGTCAACCACGCGCATTTAGCCCTTGCCAGCTTGGTATACGATAATAGGCGGATACTTAACTTGCCTACCAACTACCCTACGTGCTTCGACCAATTTAAAGAATCAGCATGTGCCACTACAAACTCTGCCTTACCTGGTCGACTCAAACGCCCTTTTGCTCATCCATAACCTATAGCACCCTACCAGGACTGAATAGTATGTCGTCATGAGTGCCTCGCGGCTGAGGAACTTCCATCAATCATGGAAGAAGCAGTGGGCGTTGATGGTAGACCGACACTATGATGAGCGCATGGACTATAAGCATGAGGCAGACACCAAGAAGCAAAGCATTATAGATGAAGCCCGGCTTCAGGTAGAATCCTTACATAACAGGGCTATTGCCCCCCGGAGTTTCGATGACCAGGCTCAGAAGATAGGAGAAGAGCGCGATGCTAACTTGGAATTTATCGAGAATGAATACACAGAACATATGCGCATCATCGGGGAAATCCAGCAGAAGGAACAAACCGATCATGAAAAGGCGTATAATAAAGCTATCGCCGCCAGATCATTTATGAAAGGTTTCCCCGCTGTCAAACCGGCTACTACTGCTTCTTCTTCGAATGCCGCCGGCACTTATCGGAATACGCCCTCAACTTCACGAACATCGGCGACTAAATCTCCTAGTCCTTCTAATGAGATGCTTCCCACCAAGGTCCCGATTCCTACGGTGACGGTTTCTGAAAGGCAAGATCAGTCATCAATGTCTGAGGAGCGCCTCTCTTGTACCATCCGGAGCGAGTCTACTGATGGAAGGGAACGGGAGGTCCCGCCGTCTGCCACGGAAAATCGCCAAACATTGAAAGAACATGGCGCGTCCTGTGCGAGGAAGGATTTACGTACCAATACATCGGTTGACTCTGTTCCAACACTCATCCATACAGCTTCGCCTCCTAACAATGAGCTAGAAGCTTCGAGAACTATTACGTTTGAGGAAGTATACCAGGATGGTCGGGCTGAACAGTATGTGCTTTTCAACAAGGTCCCATTAATCCCCCTTTGCGAGGTGCTTTCGAAGCCCTATAGGCTGCGTTGGCCCTTTAAGTAACTTACAGCCCTGACTCTTCATCTCTTATAGCAAAGATACCATTATCGAATATCCTTGTGGTAGTCGCCAGTGGTATATCCTTAAATGCGAAGAGCATCGAATAAGATTTAATCAACGACCCCTACAGGGTGCTGCAAAGCACTTAAGCGGCAAAGGACATGGCCATCTCGGGAAGAGCCAAGCTATCGCTATTAAAAAGCTTGGATTTCGAGTGGTCAACTGCAATGAAGAATTAATGGGGGTGAACAACGAGGCGGTAAGGGACGCTTTTGCTAACGGTTATAAGCCTGTAAGTATTGGCTACTTTGGGGGGCGATCACAACGATTTAGAGCTGGACTGGGGTGGCTAAGCATAAAACCGCAGGAGAGAATGAGATTAAAGCAAATGCCTTTAATTTCTAAACCGGCTCGAAAGGATAAGAACCTAGCAAGGAAAACCCTTCCCGCTGCTAAGAGTACTCTATCATCGCCGGGGCAATGGCGTAAAGAATCTCGGGAACAGCCAGACAAGCTCATCACTAATCCGAAAGTATTTCACATTTATTGCTGTCTTTGGAAGTTAGACAAAGTTTATCCAGTCCTAATTCTTGGTTGGAATGACCTCGAGCCAGGTGGTCTTACGACCCTCGCTAGTACTGGGCTTCTCAACAAGAATTCCCAACCACCAAACTGTTATCTTTATAGAGGACCGGGTAATGGGGTGGATGCCGCCATCGTGGGTTGGGCACCGGGATTCGAAGACGGCGGCCCGAAGGTCAACCAGAGGAAATTCCCTGCGATGTTCTTGTACGTCCAAGCACGATTTCCCTTTCTGTTTTATCTCTCACCCTCTTCGTGACGGGAACACCTGCAAATTAACTTGTATCCATGTGTGTTTGTAACACCCTCGTAAAGCACCGCGCATGCTTTCCTTAAGAGCCCATGGTGTCTTGTTAGATTGTATCTACGTCGACAAAGGGGTAACCTGACATGGATTATTTTAGTGACTCTGATAACGAGGTTGGCTGGGTGCCTGCTAAATCCTTAAGCCGATTCCCGCTCGACAAGCTGAGCCCTCCCAAAAGCGGAAGCTATTTTGATATGGCGCGACAGTGGATCGCTAAGAACCAAGGGTTCGCCACGTGGGAGGAGTTCGACAAAGCACGGAAGGGGAAAGCTATAGGTATGTTGGTAATACCCAGTCGATAGGTATCCGAGCTAAAATGTATCCTGGGAAGACGAAAAAAGTCCTATTGTGGCGGCCAAGCCAATATCGCCTTTGTCGGAGACTGTCGATTCTGACAGTGACGCGGATACTGAAAGCCATGTCGGATCTTTTATCTCTCGTGTTACGGAAAAGGAGCTGCAGGAGTTGCAGGATAAAGCTGGCGAGATCGCGGGTGATAGTGACTACGCTGCCTCGGACATTGGCAGCTCTTCGGAAGATGAAGATCAAGTATGGGAACACGGCCATGTTGGTAAACGGCCGTGGGCCTTTTATAATTTGCGGGAAAAGACACAAACAAGCCCCGGGAAGGCTGCTCAGCTTCCTCCGCCCAAGAAAAACCCAAAAACGACTAGGACTAACTTACCTCCCCAGGAAGGCATTGGGGGGGCTCGCGATCTGCCACAAACTGCAGTCCGTGGTTCTTCTCGTGCGGACGATTGGCTGGACAAAGCAGGCTCCGGCCTTGAAACATTGCCTCCAGAAACAGTACCAGGCGAAGCCATAGAGGCCTGGGTACAGGATAGCAATAGTAGGGCCCCAGGGGATAAGCCGGCGATGGGTGGGAATATCACCAATACAACGAAAACGAGGGCCGGTTCAGCCAAGAGATCGGCCTCCCCTACGCAGATTACGCAAACTAACGATAATAATTATAGAGAGAAAAACCTCTCGGCCGATTCAATAACAGGGCCTTCATTATTTGTGGCACAGCCGACGGAGGTTCCTGAGGGGGTGACGTGGGCGAGAACTGAAGAGCAAACCAAAAACGCAAACGACGTCAGCACCACTACACAACAAAGGGCTGCTAAAAGACTGAAAACTGGCATGGCACCCTATGACAATCCGGTGGCTACGCCTGCAGTATTGGAACCACCGTCCGCGTCTGGGTCCACGGTTATGCCCAAACCCCTACCTTCGTCTTCGCCGCCTGCTCGGTTGAACTTCAAACCTAAATCCCCTTTGGGCCCTGTCGTGTTTGAACTGTCCTTCTACAGTAAGGGGCCAATCTCGTGGAGCCGCGAAAGCGAGGACTTTGCCATGAAGCTCTATTATGGGGAAGACGATACCATGGTGGGCACGGTAGGGGGCCCAGTCGATGTTGTCATCAACCCGATGATGTTAAAGGGGCTCACGCAGGAGAGGATCCCGGAATCTAAAGGCAATAGCATTGTAACGCTGTTGGGTAAAAACCCGGGCGATGCCTCGATGGAACTCGTGTTTGACCGTGCTCGGGGTAGCAGGGCGGATATCGGGAAAGTCCAGGTGCGAAGCCTCATTCGGTGGGTCAAACGTGTGAACCCGGCCTTCCGGCTCCCGCAAGGCTGAGGGGAACGCAAAGGATGAGCGTGCCTGGTGATTTGCTTAATTAAAAATTCAGAATAGTGGTTGATTTGCGTGGCGTTCTGGGGCCAGCGGCCGCCTTTACACCCAGCAGGAAATGGCATATAAATCTCTGGTGGGAGGGTAGGCAGAGAGAACAAGGGCTAAGAGAACAGATCTGCCCCGGAACTACTTTACTACGCTAATATAACTAATATAACTTATATAACAACAACATTTCTATAAACCTTCTGGGCCTGTTTAAATCATGATTAGGTGTCAGTGCAGGTACTGTACCTGGGGACAACTTTAGTGTGGACGGGTTGGCATGTGATAATGCCAAGCCTCATGGTCGGCACCAACAATATGGGGCGCATATGTCCCCTACCTGTGTAACTACCTAGGTACCTTCAATCTCTCCTACCAGTCACCCGTTTATGTCGCTATTGGTCTTACTTACTTAGGTACTTAACCGTGTGTCTCGCATATGTAGGTCGTTGCTGGAAGATAGCCGGTGTATAAGTCGACAATCTGCATCAAGTGCTCGGATACTTTCGTCCTGCTTCTGACGACGCAACGCAAACGGAACAAATCGCTTCATTGAAAGCGATGGGAATCAGCGCTATGTAAATGAACTTATCTAACCTACCTGACCTACCTAAGTAGGTAGTTCCTTACATGAGATAGCGTTGTCATCGTCGCTGAACCTGACTAGAGTAATACACTACATACCATCAGCTGTAACCTCGGCTTCAATGCCTCTGTCCTCCAGTATTAATCAGGTGCATAGGCAGGGAGGGACCAGATCTTTAGGTAGTTGCTACGTACTTACCTAAGTCAAGCATCTACTTCGCAGCTGCCATATGTAAGTAAGCTAGCTACCTGTATGGTAAGTTTTCTTGCCTTTATTGCCTTTGTTGCCTTTGTTGCCTTTGTTGCCTTGATTTCACCTGGCGGGTACGGGACTGCTCACCTCCTTACTCCGGACCACCTAACTAGTCGGCGACAACGACTCCCCAACTACACGACCATACAGGACGGGCCCCGTTAGGTAATGTCTCGTGGACGTGCCATCTGAGGTAGTTGCGAGGTACATGCGTACTTTAGTATCTACTTGGGTAGTACCGACTGCATGTGTCAAGCAACTTACTTTGCGGGCTTTCTGGTTCCCGACTTTCCTGACTTTCCTACCTAACCTACCTACCTACCTACCTACCTACCTACCTACACAACTACCTATCTATCCACATACATAGATAGTACCTACCTTATCCAGCCCTTGATGGCCGCGATTGTAAGTCGGATGGATTTCGTTTGACTGACTGCGCGTCGATCTAGCCTTCTCCATATAACTTACTTTACTTTACACATGCCTACATCCATCCTTCCCCTGCACAAGACAGACATACCCACCCTAATTATCCCTACCGATATTCGGATTGTTTACTTCCCCAGGAGGGAATAGTTGCCTGGCTGGTTAGTTGGCTCAGTTGGTTAGCGGACCGGTTAGCGGACTGGTTAACAGTGAGCGACGTCAGTGAACTACTCGACTCGTCTTGGCCGCCTCAACCCTTCAATGATCAGATCATATCGTCACTCTTCTTCCCCTTCCCCACCCTCTCAACAACGACAATAACAGTCGAGGGTCCAAAGTCTAGCCATGAGTGCTGGGTGCAGAGACGCTCGGACAATAATATCATTTTCATCGCCCTCATAACTTAATATACACTACCAACGTTTACCAGATCACCCTCATCATTGCACCAACCAACTACCACATCACCACATTACAACATTACCACATTACCACATTACCACCCAATAATTACGCCCCTCCATTCCGGGACCACCATCCATTCTATTCCTATCCTATTCTATTCTATTCTATCATACATAACTGACATGCATCCTCTCCTTGTCCATCGTAGGATATACCTTGGATGACGCACATGTCGGCTCCCAGGTCAACGCCCCGCGCCGACGTCGACGCCGACATTGTCGCCAATCCTCTCTCATCCACACCCGTGTCTGCCTCCTCCTCGGCCGCCAACTTCCCGTCTCCCTCGTATGCGCCACCGACCTATGCCTCTTTCTCGCCCGCGAATCTCTCCTCTCCCGCCGCCGCCGCCGCTGCCAAGCGTACCTCTACCATTCTCGTCCACCAGAAGTCACCCTTGCTTCTGGCCACGCCCCCCCAGGTCACCCGCGCCCTCGCCTACAGCCACCCCTTCCTGCTCCCGCTGAATAAACTCGTCGGTCTGCTGAGCTGGACCACCGGCGACCCCTGGGAAAGCTTCCTCTTGCTTGTCGTCTTCTGGGCCGTCGTGCAATATGGTGATACTGTCATCCGTTTCGCCGGCCCCATCGTCGGCGTCCTCGGCATCATAGCCGGCATGTATGCCCGCCGCTACAGCCCCCTCTCGAGCAGCGGCCGACCCGAGCATCCCAGTCCGGCCAACAGCAAGGATAAGAAAAGGGCTGGCAATGCCGCCTCCACTGGCAACCCAGCCGGTCCGGCGCACCAGAGGAATGCGAGCGAGATCACCGGCACCCGGCACCAGAAGACACTGGACGAGATCGTCGATACCGTCAAAGTCCTCACATCACGTTGCAATATCCTACTCGAGCCTCTTCTCGAGATGACGGATTTCCTGTCTACCCAGCGCACCGCCACCAGTGCAACAACCCGGCCCGCGCTCACAACCCTTTTCGTGCGCATTTTTGCTGTTACTCCCATCTGGATTGCATTGACCATGCCCCCCCTGCGCATCATCACAACGAAGAGGGTTGTTCTCGTTGTCGGCACGGTGGTGCTCAGTTGGCACTCTAAGGTTTGTGGAGTAACACGAACGTTGCTCTGGAGGAGCGCAACTGTGCGAAAGTTGGCTCGATGGATAACCGGTCTGGAATTCGAAGGACCACTGAAAGTCCCACAGGGACAACCAAAGGGGATTCCCAACGGCGCAACACAGCAAAAGCGGGCGCACGAGGCGGCTAAGATATCTTCCTCTGCCTTGACTGAGGCGCTCAAGCGCAGTCGGTTGGGGTCGAAAGACTCGGGGGTCCGCTTTACCTTTATACTCTACGAGAACCAACGACGATGGCTGGGTTTAGGGTGGACGAACAGCCTGTTTGCTTACGAGCGTAGCGCCTGGACAGATGAGCAGAATAACCCGGTCCCGCCAAAAGAAGACTTCGAGTTGCCCGAGGTAGAGGATGGCCGTGCGAAATGGAGGTGGGTCAAGGGTGGCAAATGGCGGGTTGACGGCGTGGTGGACATGGATGAAGCAGATTACGACAGCGAGGCGGGGCGGATGGGCTGGATCTTCTATGATAACAAGGTGCGTCATCACCATGCCAGTGACTCGGGCCTGCTAACAACCTACCTCTGCAGTGGCAGAACGGCCGCAGAGGCAACGACGGATGGGGTCGCTGGACGAGAAGGCGGAAGTGGTATCGCGACGCGGAACTAGTCGAAGTAGGAGAAGACGACTCGCCCCAGCCAACACCACCGGCATTGCCGGCACGGCCACAACCTATAGTGTCGCCGATTCCCGATAGTCCTGATCCGGATACACTATCAACATCGGCCCCCGAGACCATAAACTCGGATGGTAAAGGGAAAGGCGACGACGACGCGGCCTCGCTCCTGAGCACATCCTCTAAGTCGGCGAAGTTTCGGTTCCCAGGCTCGTCGATCCGCCGCCGTACGACAAGCGGGATGCAACGCACTAGGAGAGCGAGCGAGACGGCTAGCCTGCGATCGAATGACGGGGACAGCACCTTGGATCCCGCGTTGGAGCTAGAAATTCAGGGACACCAGAGGGAGCAGGGACAGTGGGGCATTGGCGACGACGCGCAAATGGGTCTCGAATGAGGCTCGGAAGGGAGAGTGGGAGAATCAGAGGCATACGTTGTAAAGCATATTTATTTGTGGCATTCTCTACATGGAATGAGGCATGGTTGGCGTCTGGTAGATACCAAATTCGATTTCCGTTTTGCTGGTTTTTTTTTTTTTTTTTCCCCTCACCGCTCCAGTTCATACGAGATACTCATGAGATTATCGCTACTGCACCCACCAAAGCGAAAGGCGCATGAAAGTATTGTCATTTCGTATTGGTATAGGTAGGGACGTTGGGCATAAAGATCATGGTTCTTCTTGGTTACTCCGCATTACACTAGTTATATATATATATATATATATAATATCCACATCTGCATCCTCCGTTATGTATACTAAGCGAAGATAGGGGATGTGACTGGTCTTGGTTTCGTGGCCGGCTAACTCGCCGCACGAGCCGAGGGTCTAGGAAGACCCGGATTCATGGCGGCAGGCTCGTCGACCTCCTCGTCTTGCGAACCAAGGAGCCGGCCGCCCTTGAACAGGAGATCCATGTCTTCTAAAGAGACGCCCTTCGTCTCGGGGTAGAAGAGCAGGATGATCTGGATATCCGGAGACGTGTTAGCGATGTTGTCATCAATTGAGATCACTCCCTTTTTTTTTTTTTTTTTTTGATCTCATTTCCTTTACTCCGTTGCTGGAGGAAAGGAACGTACGTACGGGAATGCAGATGAAATTGATGACCATGAAAAAGAAGTAGATGTTGGACCCGATGGCCTCGATGCCGACGGGCCATACCTGCGCCGCGACGATGGAGCCGACGGAGCTGCCCGAGGCCGAGAAGTTGAGACCGCGCGCGCGGACGGCAGTGGGGAAGATCTATTTGGTGGGGTGGTGGTTAGTTGCTTTGCTATTGCTTTTACTGTTTTTCTTTTTTTTTTTTTTTCCCCTCCCCCTTGTCGCGTGGTAAGGGGGAGGGAAAGAAAAGGGGAGTAGAAAGAAGGAAAGGGAGGGGGGGGGGAAAGGGGAGAGAGAGGCTCGCATCGCATTTCTGGGGAGATGTCGTTTCGAATAACTCGGATGTGCAATATATGCGAAGATCCACGGCGGTCGGGGAGGACGGCTCGTATGAGCGAAGATAACAGAACAAACATATGAATGCCAGGCTCACCTCCGATCCGTATACCCATGCAGCCGGTCCGAACCCCATGCTATAACCCAACGCGTACACAAAGATGAAGACCACACAAACCACGTCGGCGCCGCGGTTGGTGTTGGCCGGGTAAACTTGGCCCAGCACACCGTTGATCTGAGTTTTGGCGCAGACATCGATCATTAGCACGGTGGCATTACCATGGCCGCCCTGCTCGAGGCAAATCTAGGCGGGATGTCGGGAACGTACCAAGAGCGCGAACCCCATGGCGAGCGTCCCCGAGACGAGAGTGATCCGCCTTCCGAGGCGATCGATGAGCAGCATTTCAATGATTGTCATGACGATTTTCAAGGTCGACTACGTTCGCGAGGTCAGGCGACTCGTTGGCCGGCAGGGGGGGGGGGGGGATAAAAGGGGATTCAAGTATGGTGCTCTGGAGGGAAGGGGGAGTGAAATGGTCCCCGGTAAGGGGAGGGCAAGGTCTTCAGGTTCAGGAACTAAACTCGATCTCACCTCAATGCCGCCTGCCAACAGCGCTATGCGCGTCGACAGCCCGAGTTTCTGTAGGAGTGTGGGAAGGTAGTATTTCATTGCGGCGGCGCCGCACTTCGAACCACCACACGACGACGACGACGACGACGACGACGGTTAGTTGAATATTCAAGCCTATTCTTTTTTGTTCTCGCTTGGGGAAAAAAAAAAAAAAAAAAGCAACTGTCTCGGCGTAGACGTGGACGCCTCGAGCTTTCACACAAACTCACCATCTGCGCCATGAACTGGAGGAGAGAGGCCCGCCACAGCCGGCTGAACAAGTCCGGGTCCGTGAAGAGCGAGAGCCAGCTCGCGCCCGAGCCGCGGTGCGCGTCGACGTCGTCGCGGATGCGCGCGAGCTCGAGGTGGATCTGCTCGTTGGTAAAGCTGCCCTCGCGCAGCCAGTGGAGCGAGCGCAGGGCCCGCTCGTGGCGGCCGTGCTCGGTCAGCCATCGGGGCCTGCACATCTCCCCGGACACGGGGGGTTTAGTTACTCATCGCTCGCTACGGAGCCGCGATGGAGACGGGGGGGAAAGGGAGGGGGGAGGGTAAGCGTTTCTGGGTAGATCGCCCTGTCACTTACGTCTCGGGGAGGAACGGTAGCCCGATGCCGAAGGCGACGCTCGGGACCAGGTTGGCGGCGAGAGAGAAGCGCCAGGATACGGACTGTCCGTAGGCCGTGCTGCTCCAGAATGTCACGCCGTATCCGACCCTAGCAAGACGAGTCAGCGGCTAGCCGTCGAGCCGGATTAGTCGCTCTTGGAAATATTCGCGCTGATGTCTATATATATATATATATATGTGTGTGTGTGTGTGTGTGTGTGTGTATGTGTGTGTATGTGCAATTACTTACCAGAATCCGGTTGCTAGTCCGACGACGAACCCGACGTGGTTCAGAACGACGTATTGTCCTCGCTTGCCGGCCGGTGCTACTTCGCTGTATATGACTTGTTAGCACAACTTTGGCGATGGCGCTGATGAGAATTACAATGTCTAAGTGTTATAGGTAGAGGAAAGCGAGTCCTGGTCTTGGATCGCGCTTATTGTTGTATCAGCCAGCATAAGTGAGAAATAGAAAGGGGGAAATGGGGAAAGGGGGAAAGGGAGGAAATAATATCATCATCAATACGGGTCAAACGAACCTCTGATATAATGGGACGGAAGTAGACACCATCCCAATGCCGACCCCGGATATGATACGGCCCGCGATCACCATGGAATATGCCCCCGGGCCGCTCGCCCCGGACTCGAACGCCGTACCAACGGCGACGATGGTGATTCCGACAAGAGCCGCGTAACGCCGGCCCATGCGGTCACTGGCGGGGTGCGAGATGAAGATGTAGCTCGCCCATGTGCCCAGGTAGTATATGGCGGTGATAGCTCCTTTTTGTGAGGCTGTAGGATAGCCCATGGTGCGCCTGAAACCCGGGTGCACGAGCACCGATGAGAGAATGCCGACATTATATCTAGGCAGGGCGAAGAGAATTAGCCAGTTGTGAGAACCATTCATACATCACCCGGAGATGCAGCAATCACAGGAGGAAGGTCGGGGCGGCTGCTCGGATGGTATGTGAAGATAGTATCAAGTGGGGAGGGGTTCTCGTTTACACTACGCGATTCTGAGTTGGTATTGCAGGAGGCTATATCTCAGCACTCGCGCATGTTGGTAGCATAGGAAAACTCACCCCCAGACGAAGGACCCGAGGGCAAAGAAAGCGCAGAGGAGGTGTAGTCGGAGGACGGCTTTACTGGGCGTCTTCATCGCAACCACGGATATGATATTTCAAATCGGGAATCTAACGAAAACGATAAATCGCCTATTCGACTATAATCTTGAACCTTGAGCAACTTTGCGTCGTGGTGGAACGATAAACGGTGACTAAGTTTATTAGACCGGCGAAGCTAATTTGATATTACAGAATTCCAAGAACGTGGCGGGGATTACCTAGTGAAATGTGACCGCGGTGTTTACTTGTCCCTTCTTACCATCTTTTATATTGCCTCCAATATACTAACAGGCCCTTGTTATACCTATTCCCCGCATATGTGCTGGGTGCAGGTGTTGCATTGTTATGCCGGATCACCCGAGGCGATGGGACCAAAGTTCTAAGTTATATATGGTGCCTACGAGATAAAGAGCCGGCCAATCCCCTTCACTCCCTGTTTTTAAGATCAAGCCTGGAGGGTAGGGATGGTCTTGGTGCAGTCGTGTAAGGTATACAACAATCTGGTATTAAGACATAGATAGACAAACGTCTTTAGAAAGAAATGAGTCGCTTGAGGGGTACCGGTTAAATAGAGGCAGTACGTTACTCAAGATGGCCCGATTTGTCAATTCATGGCAATCCTATGCTTTCAAGCCGTCCGAATGGGGTGAGAGTTGCAATTTATTTTGCGGAGGCTGGGTAATCGGAAGATTGCGTTCAGCATCATATAGACATAAATGTCATTATGCTAAGGAGAGCATCATTATGCAGCGCTACATTGCTGGAAGCGAACAGGCTTTCACATGTCCAGGTAGCATATGTGCGACGCCATATAAAGAATTGTTTGCGTCGCAAATGTCACATGAGTTGGGATTTGGGATATTTGTGTATAGGTGCAGCTGCTTCGGATTGGGGGGACACCGGCCAGATATCCTCTCTGAAGTTTGACGATCGAAATAATCCGATCTGGAGGGGTTGCTTACCGTCACTGGATGAGTCTCGGGATGACTCGATATTGGCCGCAAGGAGGAGAGGCATCCTCGTCAAATGGTAAGTGAAGCTCGCTCGCCGGTGCCCCCACGTTATGTATGCGACGACCGGTATAGGTAACATGAGAATTAATTGGACGTTGACACTTTCAAGATACCGAGAGTCAACCCTCTAGAATTACGCCCTCGAAAGAGACGGAACGGGAGGCGCCTCGCCCTCTGGATACTACTCCCAAGGCAGCCCCTGAGATCCGATGGCGAGATTTGCCCAACAAAGACCAACTATTCATTTTGGCCCTGTGTAGGCTGTCGGAGCCATTATCCAACGTTTGTCTGTTACCCTACATATTCTACCTCGTGCGCTCCATAATTCCTGCCTCAGATGACGATAGTTCGGCCGACGGCTCAGCTGCTCGAATTTCCGAGTACTCAGGCATTCTCGTGGCCGCATTTCCCTTAGCGCAGTGCATCGTTAGTCTCCCATGGGGCCGATTATCCGATAAACACGGGAGGAGGTTCTCAATAATAGGGGGTCTCTCTATTTCAGTGGTCGCAAATATAGGCTTTGGGTTATCAAAGTCGTTCGAAACTTTGTTGTTCTGGAGAATACTCGCGGGTCTGGCTAATGGAAACGTGAGCATCATGAGAACGGTGACGGCGGAGGTCGTCAGAGAGCGGAAGTACCAGACCAAGGCCTTCCTCCTTTTGCCATTGGTGTTCAACTCCGGCATGGTGTTGAGTCTGGCATTAGGAGGCTGCCTTGCTGAACCGGTTGTGAATCTGCCGGCGTTGTTCGGACCGGAGGGTATTTTCAATTCGAGCGGCAACCCTGAAGGTGTCATGTGGGCACTTCAGTATCCCTACGCACTACCGGCACTCCTAAACGCCTTCCTCCTCGCCATGTCGTTGTTTCTCGCCACATTAGGGCTGAAAGAGACCCTCCCAGGAAAAGAAGAGCATAGTGACTGGGGGCTCCAAGCCGGCAGGGGGATCAAGAGGCTTGTCATGCGAGTATGGAGAAGGGTGCCGGCGTCCCATAAGTATATCATGATAAAGGATGGCGAGGAGGGCGCTTTCATAAACGACAGCCACTCCAGCCTCGAAAAGCCGGAGTTTCCGATCAACGCCACAGTGCCTGCAAAGGTCCCGTTCCGCAAAATTTGGACCCGGAGGAGTATCTCGGCGCTGGTCTCCTTCGGCCTTTTACCTCTACATAATTCGGCGTTCATGCACATCTTCCCAGTATACTTGAGCAGCCCTCCAGCAGACAACGCCGAGGCGACAATTTTTGCCTTCTCCGGCGGTCTCGGCCTACGATCGGCGACAATCGGGCTCTGGCTTTCGGCGTTCGGCATAGGCGGCATTCTCTTGCAACTCCTTATCTACCCGCGCCTCCAGAAGCGCATCGGCACCAGGGGCGTCTTCCGCGTCGCGCTGTTCCTCTTCCCCGTGACGTACGTAGCGGCGCCGTATCTGTCGCTTCTGGCCGGAGACCATAGCGCGAGGTGGGTGTTCTTGGGCATCGTCGTCTGCGCGCAGATTATGGCGCGCACGATGGCCATCCCGAGCACCGTCATCTTGCTTACCGAAGCCGCCCCTACGAAGACGGTGTTGGGTACGGTTCACGGAGCAGGCAATATGTTAGCTAGTCTTGCCCGCGCGGTCGGGCCGGCCGTCGGGGGATATGTCTTTGCGCTTGGAGTAGAAGAGGGTGTGATAGGCTTGGTATGGTGGCTATACTTGGTGGGCGTTGCCCTTTGTGCCCTGGCGTGGTCATATCTTACGGAAGATAGGGGGGGCTAAGCTGGAGGCTGTCATTGCTGAGAGCGATTAAGGCCGTCCTACTATAATATTTGGCTACCAGAAGGCGTTGGGGAATCCAGTGGGTATGGGTTTGCCCTGTCATAAACAACCTCAAGAGAAACACGATCCGCCTCAAACGGGGTCGATATGAAACCTATGAAAGTTTAGGCATGTTAGCAGATCGAAACTCGTGTTGGTCAGATCGGGGGAATGCACAATGGAACGATAGGGTGATCACGATGTGCACGCAGGTCAGGTTGAATCTAATATTAGTGGGCGACAGTTCAGGTCGTACATATGACGTACTCTATGTGTTGTATTTCGTTAGTCGGCTTCACTAGGAACGAGTCCCGGCCGGGCTAGACATCTGGAATCCAGCACATTGGGTAGGTACTTAACCTACCTACCAAATTGATATCTAGACTGGGACGAACCGATTCTCGCAGTCATAGACTTCCACACCAATCCATTTGTGATTGTTACCCCGGGTCATTCGAGGTGAGAACAGTGACTGGAGCAACCAACCATGGGTAATCGTTGATAAATATAGCAACAAAGGGGCCACCAGTGGGAATGCGGTGCATCATTTAATCCCCAAATCAGACCCATGTGCAACGCTAGACAGGCTCGTGGTGCCTTTGGATACTACAGAAGAATAATTTATATCTTTCTCATCCCACTGTATGCTTATAGTGGGGGATTGGCTGTGTCATCTCGACCTTGAACACTCCACGTCCATCCGGGGTCCGTACCTCGGTTCGGTTCAACACGCCTGTAAAATCCTCTAAGATCCTGGTAACTATTGGAGGAAGGTGTTGGCATCTCTGACGCGGGGCGCTTTGTAAGTAAATCGCACGATTAGTCTTCAGGGTCAGCTTGGTCAGTCGAGTAAGTGGATGATGGGTGAACGCCATTTGTCCCGGGGCTGTTGATATCCGGATTGGGATCTCAAAGTCGTGGGGATCACCATGGCGAGCAGTTACTACTACTACTACTACTAATCAGATCTCGTGTAGTTAGTTATACATACTTAGGTATATATATATATATATATGTGCATGTACAAATACCGTGGTGTGTCCTGAACAGACAGCGCGTGAAACCGCATTGGCCCCCTCGGCCCCGATCTGGGTTGTTTCAAGCATAAAGATAGCGACCCGGATGTGGCATGGCGCACCGAATCCTACGGCATTAAACCCGTTCCCTCGCCCGCGAGAGCAGAATCAACCTACCGGACTCGGCTCTAGCCTCTGCATGAGTAAATGGTCCAAAGGGTTAGGGGGGCCGGCCCGCTCGCTCTCAACACCACACAGCCCCTTGCCAGCATGGCTGATGACGGAGGACAAGAATGCAACCCCCCCCTAGTTGTCGGTGGCATCTCGGCCAGCGCCAGCGAGGACGAGCCCGCTTGCCTTACTCGGCTCGGTCGGGGCAGGGCTGAGTCAGGATTCCAAGCGCCAGCATCACCTGTCCTCTCCTCCCGGAAATGTCCAAGTTCGTTTACGACCGGGGGGGCGGGGCACGGGCGGAGAGGTATGATTGAAGGATCACTCGCAGGCGCAGACCGCACAATGCGGAAGCTCTCAGTATATAGTGCCATGCTGGCGCCATCGACAAACATCATGACGCCCCATATAGAAGGACGCTGCACCGCCGTCCTTTCCCCCTTTTGGGTCAGCACACCACAGTTTCCGTGTTGAACCCTACAAAGGCAGACAGAGCGAGGCTGGACCGGTAACAACCTCAAGATGCATCTCCGCCCTCTTCTTTCCCTCGCCGGGCTCCTCTGCGCCAGGCTGGCGGCAGCGGACCGGCAGGTCTTCGCGCACTACATCGTCGGCCTGACGTCCGGGCAGACCCGCGACGAGTGGCAGCTCGATGTCGCGCAGGCCAAGGGCTCCGGCATCGACGGCTTCGCCCTCAACGTCGGCGCCGCCGACCCTTACAACGACGAGCAGCTCCACCTCGCCTACGACGTCGCCGCCGCCAACGGCTTCTCCGTCTTCCTCTCCTTCGACATGCAAGCCTCGCACTGGGACGCCGGCCAGATCAGCGCCTACGTCAACACCTACAAGGGCTTCGCCAGCCAGTTCAGGGTCAACGGCCTCCCCGTCGTCTCCACATTCGAGGGGCCCTCGCAGGCTGATATCTGGCCCGGCGTCCGCGCTTCGACCGGTGGCATCTTCTTCGTGCCCGACTGGGCCTCTCTCGGCGCCCAGGGCGTGGGTAGCAAACTTTCGCTCATCGATGGCGCCTGTAAGTCCCGTCAACCTGTCCACACAGCTGGGGGGTCACACGGTTTTAACATAGTCTAGTTAACTGGGGCGCGTGGCCCGAAGCAAACCAGCTAACTATGTCGACGGGCAACGATGTTGCGTACAAGTCGGTTCTACAGGGCAAACCATACATGATGGGCGTC
This sequence comes from Rosellinia necatrix, assembly GCA_021209875.1. Lineage (NCBI taxonomy): Eukaryota > Fungi > Ascomycota > Sordariomycetes > Xylariales > Xylariaceae > Rosellinia > Rosellinia necatrix. Next base: position 2,823,280 of record JAGYVD010000006.1, on the reverse strand, counting down.
AGCCCTTATTTCTACACTAGTACGATATAAACACTCCAGCCTATTCTTATGCACACTTGAGGCTAATCATACGCGTCGCAGATCTACCCGGCAAGAATTGGTATTCGTCTAGTGATTCGTTGTGGTTCGATCGTTGGAAGCAGGTCCTCGATATTAAGCCCGAGTATATTGAGATTATTACTTGTGCGTCGCGCCCTTGAGCAGACTAGATCCTTACTAGCAATAGGGAGGACGGTGTACGACTAACTAGCCTAGGGAATGATTACGGCGAGTCGAGCTATATCAATGCTCCTATCGGCCACCAGGTTGTCCCCGGCGCGGATACCTACGTCAATGGGTTCGATCACACCGCCTTCCGGTTCGTTTTGCCATATTTTATCAGCGCCTACAAAGCTGGCAATGCGAACGTTGCTGTCCCCAGCGAGGGGGCCATGGCATGGTACAGGACCACGCCGGCTACAGTCTGCAGCGATGGCGGTACGTTGTGAAACGGCGGGTATTTGCCGATTGGAGCTGACATGCTATAGGCACGGTCTGGGGTCAGGGCGGAGGTGCCTCTGCCGCTGGCGGGACCAAGGGTGTTGTGTCCATCATCGCGTTGACGAATGCGCCCACTAATATCAACGTGAAAATTGGAAATGGAGATGGTGGCCAGTCGGTAGGTGCCACGAGCACTGTCGGCAAGGCTTCCTTCTACCAGGTTCCGATTAATGGGCGAACCGGCCCCGTAACCATCACGCTGAATGGCAGATCAACAACAGGCCCCGAAATCACCAACAACTGCCCATCTTCGGGTCATGTGAGTAGCCGCGACTCTCTCGATAAGATGCAAGAGTGTTGTTCACTAACTTGCGATAGATCAACTTCAACGCTGTATCCATCCAAATATGAAATGGGTCGAGGCTTCTTGACGGTAGCGATTTTCAAGCGGGTAGTACCCGGTCAAGAAGGCCGATTGTGGGGGAACAATACATAGTGCGCTTAAAAAGAGAACGAGATATCACCCCGTAAGCGCGTGGAGTTGGTTAGTTTCAATATACGTGGTTGCGGTTTTCTAGTCTGGCTTTTTGATGCTGGTCTGAAATTTGTCCGCCCATTCTGTGAATGCGTCGTGGGTACCCGACCATGGTGCCTTGAGTAATTCCGCAGCGGCAAAAGCATCAAAGAAGCAGGAATCCATGGACGAGTCTATCTCTAGAATGTCTTGTTGGTAGAACGAAAAGGCGATATCTCCGAAGTGGTCAGGCAGGCGTTTTAATATCGGGTACACCTCATTCAACCGTTGAACAATGGAGCTTGTCTGCTTAGAGGGTATGGAAGGTAGTGTGTTTACCCGTCTCTTGATGATGGCGGAGTAGAGTAGGGTGGTAAGCCGCAGCCGCTTTAGACAGGAGCCCAAGCGTTCGCGAATCCTATCAGGGTCGCCCTGGGGTATTCGTTGAGGCCGCATAAGATCGTCAATCATTTGCTGGGCATCGGTACTGTTTTCTTCATGGTCGTTTCCATCCTCATCGCTCTCCTCCTCGTCAATCTCCTCGCTCCATTCCTTGAGCTCGTTCAACACATCCTGGAGTGTTTCTCTATGTTGCTCGATCCTCTGCGCCAGCAGCCCGGCCACACCGAGCTTTTTCAACTGAGTAACCGCATCGCATGCGGCCCAGATGACACCGGTGGCGACGAGGCTCCCCTTTCCACCGTTGTTCCCGTTCTTGAGATGAGCGGGTAGAATCTCGCCGTTCAGGGGGACGATCTCGACCAAGCCCCTCAGCTCCTTCAAAACAAAATAGCACCTCGACCCTAGCGATTGACGCGCAATAGCGGTATACGTGTCATTCGTGCAGAGTTGGACGGCAGAGGCAATGGCGGGGATAGGGCCGGCTACGAGCTCGCGGAGGACGGTGGCGATGGCAGAGGGGGTGAAGGGTTCGTTGATGATCAGGAGGGAGAGCTTGGTGGTATGCGCCCTCACTAGGGCTGCAGAATCGTGGGCGAGAGCGAAGGCGTCGACAGAACTTGGTGCGGCGGCATCACCAGGGGCCGCCGCCGGGAGAGTGGACGAGTCGTGTGCGTCCTTGCCGAGGGCGACGGAATGGAGGGTCGTTTCGAGCTGGGTAATAAGGCTGGCGGCGGATTCGACTAGGGATTTCAGAGTCCCGAGGGAGCTGTCTGTTTCCTGCGGAGGCATATTCGCTTTCCTTGTGAAATCAGAGCTCGCTTTTCCCCAGTCTCGCGAAATTTTGCTCGTACCTAGTGCTCTAAGCCCCTCTAACACACCTAGCTATGATAGAGGGGTCAATGGTCGGCCAGTTGCGCCCAGAGAGGTTCACAGGTACTTAAGTATGAAAGTATGTGCCCCTCCAATGTCAGCTGACATACAGTTTTTAGCAGTGTTTGCCAGCAGGTAACCTCCATATCCATAGGTGCTACAACCAGGCAAGGTTGACTTTACTATAATACACAATATGCTTCAGTTCTTTCACATACGACCATAGCCTCCAGAGAACTCGGGATCCCGTCCGCTCTCCCATAGATAAGCTGGAGAGCGCCAGATTAGTAGTTGGGTCGGTGACGACCAGCGAATCCCTTGTGTTGTATGTTTTTTGCAATTTCCACCCTTTTTTTTTTATCCAGGTATCATTGATAGGTTAGTAAATAGATTCTGTCACAAGAGGTTTCTGTATTACTTGGGAACATGAGAAACCCGACGTAAGGTTAAATGGGTAGGTAGCAGAGGCTTGAAGGAAAGAAATGTTAACCTACCTACCTACCTATCTGTCTGGCTGGACGGCTGACACCGAAGTGGGCCTACTGGTGCGGCTAGGCGGTAGTGAATAGCCCTGGCAGGTGCCGACAAGAAGGTCGTGAATGAAGGGTCAGTCACGCAGTGAACGGGTTGCTGTGTGTGTAAGTAGGAAGCTTGGCCGTCGAGTCTGTATGTAGATCTCTCCTTCCTACCTAACCTACCCACGCCTGCACGCGTTTCTCAATGCTCCGCACTAATTCTCCCAACTGTCACACCATTGACTAACGGAGAGACCCAAAAACCCATCAGCTCTAGAACATATGTGGCTATCCGGATAAGCGCAGCTTGCCACAATAGGACGGCCACGTTTCGTTCACCCTGATCTCCGATACCTGCCCGGCAACATCCTTGCAGCAAGGGCCATGGCCGAGCTTTCGAGCTGTGCGCCTTCTCCCAGCGTACGCTCATACGTCCCTCCAGAACCAGTCCGACAGGTCGTTGACCCGGACGGCGACCTTATCCTCAAGGTTGGGAAGGCAGCGTGTATAAATATTTCGCCAGCCGAAAGTCACAGCGAACATGCGCATGAGCTTCCCGTCGTTTTCGTAGTCTGCTCCAGGACCCTGGCGAGGGCGTCTCGTGTTTGGAAAACGTTGCTCTTTGGTGGATTCGCTGAATCAAAACCCCATTGCGCTTCATCTGCCTCGGATTGGGTGGTGGAGCTACCTGATGATGATCCTCAGGCCATGGCAACCATCCTCAATATAATACACTGCCGCTTCGAGTTACTGCCACGAACCACTGGCGTCATAAGCCTAGAGAGATTCTACGAGCTTACAGTTTTAACAGACAAGTACAATCTCGCTCACGTTCTGCGGCCTTGGGCGCCAGCCTGGATAAAGGCTACGAAGGATAAATACGAATCTCTCAAACACGGCCGCCCTACTATTCCCGATCTCGAGCGTTTATCGTGGATCGCATGGGAGATGGGGGACCAAGATCTTTACGAAAAAGTCTCAGGAGACCTTATTCTACACTGTTCCGTTGACGGCAATGGCAACTTGCTAAATTATACCAATTATAACATGGCCACGCTATACAGTTATACCCTGGAGCCACCAGGTCAGCATGGTAACCCACCAAACTCCATTTTGTAACGCGTTTTATACTGATTTTGGAAGATCATCTGAAAAAGGCACGGTTATGTATGATCAAGAATGCATTAGCAGTCTATGGCGAGGTCATCAATATGTTACTCAACAAGTCCCACCGGGGCCGTATCACCTGTATTAAGGATCACTTCGTCCCGTCAATAACCCCGGCGTTTGAAATTTCGAAGTGTGAAGGTTCAACTTTGGGGATGATGATTAGGTCACTTGCTTTTACTGGGTACTGGCCGCTCCCAGAAGCCGCCGATATTCGAGTAAATGTTAAAACGCTATTGTCTGATTTGAAGGCTGTTAGGATCGTGTCTCCGGTACACTCAGGTTGTCTCGGGGTAATCGAAAGGGATGGAAAAATTAGCAGTTGCGCAGACACACGTTTGCTACCTGTCCCACTGTCACTGGCGACCCGAATGGCTGAGCAAGCAGCAAAATCGGGAATAAACTGACCACGTTTTATCCCATATTACCTAGTGTAGAGTGCTCTTAGAGCAAGTGAGGGGTATATTGTTAATGATATTTATATATTATGAAAGATTTGAGTACAAATATCCTCCACGTTAGTTTGGACTCCCTACCTGGGTAGTTTCCAAGAGGGGATAGTATGGATATCACAAGATCATTTCTTAGAGTGTAAGACCGAACTTATAACCTTACAACACGGTGCCGCTGTAACAATATATAAGTGTGTGGAAGCGGCCAAGTGCTCGACTTGACGACGTTCTACTTTTACCCTTACCGGTAATGCTATGGTATAGCGTTGCATTCATTCCTGTTCTGTGGCACGTCAAATAGTCCTGAACTACACCCTTTGATGTAGTCCAACCCTTCCGAACAACTCGGCAATATGACACTACTAGAAGAAGAATTGAGGAATAAGATTGAAGCTAACAGTAAGTTATTCTAGGGCATGAGAACGAGACTAGACTAAGAAAAAGTTACTGCGCCAGCCATGTGGATGAAAATGGATAGCATGCATATGAGTAAGAGGGAGAGGATATAACAGGGAGGGCCTCAGCTTTGATATCGCGAACAAGAGTCAAAAATAATTGAGCAACAATCGGATGTGTCTGTCCGGTGGATAGGTCGCATGGCTGTCACTGACAACCTTACAGCGCATATTTGGTGGAATGTTGATGGATAAGTCCGGAATGGTCTCCCCCAACGAGCAAGGTAGGGGGCCCAAGAATCAATGCAATTAACCTGACCCTATGCTACTATTACTACTCACCTGCAACCTGGTTTTTGTCCTTCACAAAATGACTACTAAGTAGACATCACTTCGGTTACTTCCCCTTGACAGCATCTGCGGAGTGGTAGAATCTGTAAATATTGATATGAGAGGCAACGAAATCCAACCAGGACTGCTATCCCTTCCATCGTACTAGAAAATCATGCCTGTGGCAGAATGATAAACTTAGTGGGAGTTTGAGGTGCTCCTGCTCGAAATCTCGTCAGAAGCTTTCTGTGACGCCACCCAAGCAGACTTTATAATCTACTGAATAAAAAGAGCCTCGGAGTTGAGAGGAAAGAAAATAGATGGGGAGAAAGTCGTAAATGAGAAAAGGGGGGAAGAGAGGCAGCAAACAAGGACACAAGTGCAATATCTAGGACTGCTCATTTCCGCAATAAATATAACGGACAATTACGGATTTCAAGCTGCTTGTGGAATGGCAAATATAAACACACGGTAGTAATTGTATGTTCATTTTTTCTAACCTGCGGTCTAGGTCATCTGCAAGTAGGTGCACACATAAGCGCTGCTTATCCCTGGAGTTAAAAAAAAAAATAAAAAAAAATCTACATCTGATCAGTTAACAGTACACTCACGTTGTAGAACTGTTGCGCTATAGTTATACGAGGAGTGATTTGACAACATTACACCGAACCACTTGACTGGGTAGATAGCCACCTAACCAGAGCCAGAGATTTTGTAAATAAATTAATAACAACTAAATGTAAATTTAAAAGTTTGGGATGTGGTGATCGTGTTAGCAAGACAACCACTAGGTGCATAGTGTAGGTACATGTAGTTATCATCTGTACTTGGCTGCTGTACTGGTACACAGCTACCTATCTACTAAGGGTACTTGTTGGACATTTGGCCGTGTAATCATGCCGGCAGAAAGCATCCAGTCTCTGTGCAATTGTCACAGGCAATGCCATTGTGTGTATTGTGGTTGTATTAGTTATGGATTGGTTCACTATGCCAACTGTGTACAGAATGCTACTTATAGTGGGTTACACCCACTGACAGCAATGGTTGAGTTGGCTGCGCAGAATAGGCGCACTGTGCCTGGGTACCAAAGAGCCCCTAGGTAGGTTAGCCTACCTGTAGGCGGGTGTGATGCAGTTGAGTAGAGAACCTACGGCCGCTCACCTGCAGGCTGCAGGTGGTCTAACCAGGCAATTAGCAACCTTCGTAAAGCCGCTGCCATGCCGGCCGCTAACTAATGGTACCGGCATCATAGGGTTCCTCGCCTAACAGAATTTTTATTGTCTCACCTGGGGAGGATGAGCCCCGCGGAAGAAGTGGGCCCCTCGGCCAACAAAGGTAAGGTGATACAGTACCTACCTAGATGCTTTCCTCCACCTACCAAATACCTCACTCTTTACCTTGCACCCGGTTTTTTTTTTTTCTCCCTCTAGTGTGTGTTAAACACCAACCAGCAAAGCTCTGCATTCACTGTCATGAGTCGTCGCATGTCTTCAACATGATTCCTCTCTAGCACGAAAATCCCCCAACTCACGACACACCGCTTCCAGAAGCTCCAGGAGGAATTCGGCTGCTCTTGTCCTGTTTGTGCACCTCTCCAGCTTGCTGCACGGTTGACCTCGGGTTCTCCAACCAACCCACCGCAATCGGAGCAAACAGGGATTTCCTCAGCCAGCCTCGAGTTTTTCGAGCAATTGGCCACTCAGTGCAACATACCACATCACCGAATTCCATTGTTAGTAGCCTCAATTATCCGTCGGGCTCTTGCCACGGCGCTTTCCCCTCTGAACTCTCGTTGGCTCATCAGACTTGGTGCTAGGTGATTGTCCTCTGCGCGATAGCTTGCTCGTGTATAGGCTGTGCCCGGGGAAAAAAACACCCGACGCTCCAACATGGTTCGCAACATCGTTATTCTTGGCGGGAACTCTCACCCAGCCCTGACCGAGAACATTTGCAATATACTTGGGCTGCCAGTCAGCAATCGCATACTGAGCAAGTTCTCTGTTGGCGAGACGCGCTGCGAGATCAAGGACTCGGTCCGTGGCAAAGATGTCTTCATCATCCAATCTGGTGGGGGGTCAGTGAATGACCACCTCATGGAACTCTGCATCAGTACGTGACGTGACATCACACAGTCCATCGCGACAACGCAATCTAGAAAGCCGACGTTGACATTATATCCAGTGATCTCTGCCTGCAAGATTGGATCCGCCAAGAGAGTGACGGCGGTTCTCCCTCTATTTCCCTACTCGCGACAACCCGACCTGCCATACAACAAAGCGGGCGCTCCGCTTTCGAAGCCTCCCACTGAAGTCCCCAAAGATAAATATACCTTCGAAAGCGTTCCTGCGACGCCGGGCCCCGGGATCGACAAGACGCCAAGCTTTGGACAGGACACTGACATGTCGAGAGTCATGAGTACAACCTCTCTCACCAATGGCAACGGTGGCCATGGGCTCGTCAATGGTACTTCTCGTCCCAATGGTGAGAGTTCCGCAACCAGGGACCCCGCCCATTCCTCGGCCCGCCCTGGTCTTACCCACAGCTTCACTACACACGACTTGCAGAATCCTTCCCTCATCAGTACTTTTCAGGCGAAGCCAGGATACAAGCGATGGGTTGCGCAGGCGGGTACTCTGGTGGCAGATCTTCTCACTTGTGCTGGCGCAGATCAGTATGTACCGCCCGGTCTACCCTTTCATGGTTTGCCATTTCAGTCCCCACTGTTCCAAGATGCGCTGGTCCTTCACGTCACCACGTCCAGGTTTACATCTCGTGGAGATGGGAGATACTGACTAGCATGACAGTGTGGTTGCGCTGGATCTTCACGACCCTCAGTACCAGGGATTTTTCGACATCCCTATGGACAACTTATACGGCCGCCCATTGCTCCAACGCTATATTCAGCAGAACATCGCAGATTACAAGGACGCCGTTATTGTGAGTCCAGATGCAGGTGGCGCCAAGCGGGCTACCGCTATTGCCGATAGCCTTGGCATGGATTTTGCCCTTATTCACAAGGTAAGACGGAGACCCATCTATGAGTGACGCCAAACTTAACCAAAACCCCAGGAACGACGGCCCACGCGTATCACAGACCGACAGAACGCAACCATGATGCTGGTAGGCAATGTTGCCAATCGTGTCTGTATTCTGATTGACGATCTTGTCGATACTGCCAACACCATCACTCGCGCCGCTAAGCTATTGAGAAAGGAACGCGCAACGAGAGTGTATGCACTAATTACTCATGGTGTCTTCAGTGGGGATGCGATAGCGCGCATCAACCACTCTGCCATTGATAAGATCGTCGTCACCAACTCGGTTCCCCAGCATGACCACCGGAAATTATGCTCCAAGCTGGACGTGTTGGATGTTTCGCCGATATTTGCCGAGGCTATCCGTCGCATCCATCATGGTGAATCCATCAGCGTTCTGTTCCAGTACGATTGAAGCAGCCCGAGTACTCTATTTACCCGGCCTGGGTTCTATATGATACCATTGGTGGCCGGGCCATGACCGTCATGTGCTGCTGCACAACGGAATCTAGGGGCTAGCCCCCACATGTGGCTTTTTGTCGCTGAGCCGATGATGCTTTGGTTTGCCACGAAGTGGCCGCCAACACATTTGTTTTCATTGTGTTTCCATCTCACAGTCGAGGGTAATGAAGTGTCTCACGATTACACGACATTCACTATAGTCGCGACTGGGAGAGATTCTCCCAAGGTAAGAATACCTTGAATGGTATGGCTCCCACCTCGTTCGTGCCTGGAGATGTTGGCCCCAGAGGCCTCAAGGCATTGTTATGGGCGTGCTTGGTCGGGAATGATCCGTATACATATACAACAACAACCATGGGGCGATACATGACAGTTGCGGAATATTCGAGAGGTTTGCTAGAAAAGCGTACCTCAATCTGTTACATGCACCTGCTACCCAACCTGCCGTGATGTTGATTTTAGTGACATGCATCATCTCAAGTGCGGCGATGTACCGTCAGAGCACCAGCTCGTGGATGTTGAATGATAAGGAGGCGAGTATACATGGCCGGTTCTGTAAGGTTGCGCCGTCGGCGCATTGGCGGGTCTGTAACATCTGTGTCCAAAAGCCGGGTGAGGTGTGTAAGTAGTGATGGGAAGTATAACGCATATATATAGACAAGGACAAAATAAACTATTCATCTCACGTCTTGTGTCGTTCTAAATCTGTTATTTTATGAAAGACAATGGAGGGAGGTCAAGATTAGACAACAGGCGATCTCGCCCATCGTACTGTGAGCAGATGTAACTAGCTACACTAGGTGTTGGTACCTATCTGCCTTGAAGTAGTAGTAACTAGTAGTAGTAGTAGACGTTAATAGTACTCCTACTATCTTAAGTACCTAAGGCAGGGCACTCATTTAATATGCATGGTTATAGTTGGCTATCATCAGCCAACCAGAGCTCGATCCGGCGCCGACTCAGCACTGACTCCAGGGTCTCCGAGTCCCTGAGGGAGGGACGGAGGGAGGGTAGTGCTATCTCTCGCTACTTAAATAGACCTGGACTACCTGGTACATACCAGTTCAAGACTAGTGGCAAACTCGACCGAGCTTGCCTCGGCATGTGCTCGCGGGTCCCACGTTTCAACGTTGCGGTTAATACAGCCACTTTCTCGGCTGTTCATGACAGAGGGCCATTGACCAACCCGTTTTGTTCCCCCTCTATCCCAGACGCATATGTATCATATATTGTCCATGATTGCGCCGCCAAATCCAACGTTTAATTACGGGATTTTCTTCCTTTTCCGCCTTTCCATCCTCCGCGCAAATCCCGTACGTTTGGGCTGGTAGTAGTGTTTTGAACTGACGGACTAACTAACTGGATGCGATAGTTACGATAATCGGTCGACTTCCATTGACAAATCGACCCGCGACCACCGTCCCGTGTCTCACACCACGCATACCACATCCCATATAGCGCAGAGCCCATATAACGCAGAGGCATCACGTATAACAAACCATAACAAACTATAATAAACTCTCGCGCATATCAATTACCTGCACCCGATCGTCCCACAACTACCAGACAGCGATAGGAAAGGGGATTCAATCTCTCCACGCGCGACGTACTAGATTCTCTGCGCCAACCCGGAGCCGACCCAGACTCGGTCTTGCGACGAGTCATTTGGAATTTCCCCCTCGTTCTCGAGAGATAGATAGATACGTAGATAAATAGACGGACGCCCAACCGACGACCCCCGGATCCTCCCCCGAGAAGCCGAAACGCCGCCGCCTGCCCAACATGGTTGCCGACGCGCTCATCTACCACCCGACGGTGTCGCACTACCTGAAGTTCGTGGCGACGACGGTGGGGCGGGACAAGGTGCTACGGCTGGTGCAGTACTTCGCGCGGTTCTACGCCTGGTACCTGCTGCGGACGAACGCGACGCGGGCCGAGATCGCGCCCTACGAGGGGATCAAGAAGGCGTTCGGGCAGGCGCGCAAGCTGCTGCGCGTCGGCAAGAACGTCGAGCACGTCAAGGCCGCCGCGACCGCGTTCGACTCCATCACCGCCGCCGCCACCACCAAGGCCGGCGCCGGCGACCCCGTGCTCCAGTACGCCGCGCTCGGCCGCCAGCTCGGCTACGCCGGCTACCTGACCGCCGACATGCTCACCGTGCCCACGGCCCTGAACATCCGCAAGTGGGACGGCGCCAAGCGCGCCGGTCAGGAGGCCTCTCGCTTCTGGGTCGCCGGCCTCGCCTGCTCCGTCGTCGCGCAGCTCTACACGCTGCACCAGCTGCGCCTGCGCGAGGCCAAGGTCGACAAGAAGGAGGGCGAAGGCGTCGTGGAGGCGAAGAAGATCGCGCTGTGAGTTCCCTAACACCCCCTTTCCTCCACCCCTTCCCCCCCCACCCCTTTGCCCTTTAATTTTGACCCGCCCATTCATACATATCAATGTGGTTTACCACGGAAGCTGACCGGTCGGTGGGGCACAGTGAGCGTTACGCGGCCCGTCTCCAGCTCGTCTCCGACCTCTGCGACCTCACGATACCCACGTCGGCGCTCGGCTGGACGAGCTTCGACGACGGCTTCGTCGGCCTCGCCGGCACCGTCAGCAGTCTGATCGGTGTCATCGGCCAGTGGAAGAAGACGGCCTAGAAAAGTGAGAACACCGCGCGCCGGCGAGCCGATTGGGGGTGGAAGTTAGCTTGCGCCATGGAGAGGAATGCTCGGCGATGGTACCATATCAGGACATAGAGGGGGAGTCACCATCATAGGTTATGCATGTCATTGTGGCCTGCTACGAATTCCCTTTTTAGTCGGATGGGGAGAATGCGCCGAGGCGTGGGCTCGGGAAGAAAGTCGAATGAATGCGTATCAAAAGCCTGGGAGGGAATACGTCGTTATCTATGAATCGTCTGGGGGGGGCCGCGATGACTCTGTAACACTTCTGGGCAACGCTGGTTTAACAAACCACTCGTTTTTCATTTTATACGACTAGGTCAGGTAGTTCTTGCGGGAGGTTAGAGAGACACTCTCTCAATGCAATTTTTTTTCTCAACTATCGTTTCTTGATATTCGGATTACATATTTACGGAGTGTCTCTCTTGGTCACATATTCGGGGACAATGGTCTACTGAGCAATCGTAGCAACAGGAAGCTTTGAATTCGATTTTGCTTTTCTTGTGTGTAATAACCTAAGTACCTAAGACCGGCTGGTTCTCGCGGCAGGCGGGGTCTAAAACGCGGCGGCTAGGGCACCAATGGTAGCCGGGGCGGCGGTGATGCTGTCGTAGTCGGCGGAGCAGAAGTAGAGCCAGCCGAGGCCGGCGTCGGCCGCCTCACGGACATAGCTCCCGAGCAGGGCGACGTCGGCCTCGGCGCCGTCCGCCGCGGCGCCCGTGAAGTGGTGCACGATGACGGCGGCCTGGGCGTCGTAGTCGCCGTCGCCGTCGGGCGTATTGGCGTCGATAGTGGCGCGGCCGAGGTACGGCGGGCCGGCGGGGTCGTTGAGGAAGCTCTCGAAGACGACGACGACGTCGCAGACGCCGGCGGCGTAGGCCTCGGCGGGGCCGGGGGCGCCGAAGTTGCAGACGGTCACGATCTGCTTGGAGCCGAAGGCGGCGCGCGCGTGGGCGGCGGCGCCGCGCAGGTACTCGAGGTCGGAGGCGCTCGCCTCGTCGAAGAAGATGCCGTCCACGCCGACGTCCTCGGCGCCGCCGTACGCCGCCCAGCCGGCCCAGGTCGTGATGTTCGCGTACAGCTCGGCGGCGGGCGAGGCGCCGTAGTCGGTGCGCACGTACCCGACCGCCCGCACGTTGGCGAGCGCGTTCAGCTGCGACACGCCGGCGATGTAGTTGGCGTCGCCGTTGCCGGGCTCGCCGGTCGGGCCCGGCCCGTTGCCCGGGTTCACGACCGCCAGCCACGGCACGTGCGCCGAGGCCGCCATCGCGTCCACGGCCGGCCGCCAGTTCGCCGCGCCGTCGCCGAATTCGGCCGACGGGTACACGTAGAGCGGCAGCAGGATCCCCGTCGTCGCTGCGGCGCCGCTGGCTAGGAGCGCCGCCGAGGCAGCACGAATGAGGGCCATTTTTTCTTCTTCTTTTCTCCTTCTTCTTCTTCTTATCTCCCGACTCCTTCGTCTAGCGGGCGCCGTCGTGGGTTGGGCTGAGGGCGGGATGAGGGTGGCGATCGCTGACCCTGTCGACTACACCACATCACAACAATAGATGGGCTGACGTGAGAAGGAGCCCTTTTATCCTACGCTGAGGTGCCCATCTCTTCCTCCGGAACGGATGACGACGCTCCTTTGCGGCGCCCTCGCCCACGCTCGTGTTTGCCATTTAAGGACATGATCTGGTATGATCTGGGGTAGGACTGTTTCACACGTCCAGTGGGCTGTCATTATATTACCCCATCGGGTAGGTGCCTAGCCCCTCTGGGTGTTGAAACCTACCTGGCTGATTGGGGAGGAGGAGGAGTCTATCAATGTCTAACCTTGGTGTATGCTAGCTGGTTGGGGAGGCATGACGGTCTGTATTTCGATGGCCTGTTGTCCGTCTTGGCTACAGCCCTTGTTCAACATGCTTATTAGGCGCTAGGGCGAATAGTTCTAGTGTAGTGTACGCAAGGAGAAGGGTTATTATGTATTGTTATGTAATGAGACGGGATTGGCAGGTTGGAGGAGAGGTTGGAGGAGAGGACGGTATGATGCCCAGGTGGTTTGCTGTTTAGATTGTGGCTGTAAATCCGGGTACTGCAATCACAGCCAAGGTTTCACTTATACTCGTAGTTTGGCAGCCCGGGAGACATGGCAAGGCAATCAAATATCCGCGAGCGAGGTCAAGGACCTCGAACTATACCTCGAACTATGCCATGTCGAGGGCATTCTTGCAGTCGTTGGTCATCGCCAGCTCTGCCGCCAATAAGTGTGGCGTTACTTGGGTCGAAAGTACTAGATAACTAGTTAGTTACAGGTAGTTAGGTATTGCCTGGCAGCACACGTGGGAGGAATTACCCGCTCCGAGGCACGAGGTACAAGTACGGTAGGTACATACCTCTGTATTCTGTAGGTTCTAGAATGAGACAGGTAGGTGCAGTCTTAGTCTTAGTGCCGTACAGAGCAGTGAGATTCGAATCGGGGACATTGTCTAGGGAGTCTCGGCGTAGCCGACACGCCCGAGTCTACCCGGCACACACTAGGTATACACACTATACACGGGTACCTACCTCCTTGCTTTTGAGTGCCAACTCACAGCAGTGAGTTCTGGCCCGTCGTTTTAACTAACACAGTTAACTGCAGCTGCCCATTTGGCAATGTGCCGGGGTAAATGATGTCGCCCCATTGGGAGCCACTACTAGCTGTATAACTTGCGTAAATAATGCGATCCGGTCATCGAAGTTGGATGCAGTGTAGTGTATACTAAGCATATTCCAAGGCGTAGCCAAGGGAGTTGTCTGAGCTTGGTTTGACTTTTGCCGCACCAGCTGAGGAAAAAAGATCATCTGCAACTAGTTTGTTGGCAACGTCCCGGCCTCTGATAGGTCGGTACACCTTGCTAAAGCACCAAAATACAACCATTACACAGCGCCGGGGTCATACATCATGAGCGCCGCCCGCCGCCCGCCGCCCTTCGTTTAGTCCATCGTTGACTACGGCATTCCGGGGTGCTTCGGTCGAGTAACATCGTACCACCCACCCCCTTGGCTTAATTGATACTAAAGACAGTGACGACAAAAATGGGTGCCATTTTCAAGCCTCTTGATGGGAGCTCTTGATAGGAAGATGAACTACGGCACATACAAGTATCTGCATCGCTGGTCTTGTTCACTAATGCAGTGTATATGCCTCGGCTGGTCGGCCTCTAGAAGGAACAGTAGTGCATGTAGTGGTGGGACCAGATGACGATCACCAAGCATCAGCTTGCCTTTGGGGAAAACGTGTGCCGCACAGCCAATCAGCTAAGTCCTCTAGGTGCCATTTCCTATCAGCTACGCTCATGTACATATGTGCATCCATGCCGTGTCAAGGTGCCAGGTAAATGTACTTGTATGCGGTAGGTATCCTTAGATAACTACCTACACTACCCTAGCGCAAACCTGGGGTAGGATCAGTGCATCCTACTCTAAACCCGAACAAGGTCTCCTAGGTAGTTACACTACTTAGTTAGCTATTAGTATTACATATTACACATGGAATCAAAGAAACGCGAGACTACCTTAACGCGCTTCATTCTTTTTTTCTTTCTCTTAGACAGACCTGCTCTACTTCTGTGGCCAAAGCATAGAATAAACTACAAACAGAAAGAGTCTATCGATGAATCATATAAGCAAACTCATATTACCTACCAAAGTACTCATTCCACTAGGTGCGTTTGTATATATGTATGTATAACTATAGATGGACATGGATCTCCCGCACTCCACTGGCATGGTCTATATACGTACAAAGATACATAAACGAAAGAAAGGCCGCAAGGTAAGTAGGTAGGTAGTGTGAGTAGGAAGCAGTACTAGTAGAAGCTGCATCGAACTACATGCATGTACCTCCCATGTAGGGCTACGGGGACCACACAGATAGATACTAAGGCTAGACAGGTCGTAGCTGCCACACGCCGAACCAGGGCCAATATAACATACCTACATTGAAAAGGACTCTCTGCGTACTCTTCTATCCATCTCCCAAGATCAACGCTTTCCACGACGCTCCTCTCCTTCACCTTTGTCCCTATAATTCCAACCTTGACCCTCCCACCCCCTCCCTCCGCCCCCTACCTTTGGATCCCCTATCTTTGGATCCCCTACCTTGGGATCCCCTACCTTTGGATCCCTTACCTTTGGATCTCCTCATCCTCTTCTTCCACCCTCTCCAGGTCAAGACCCCGGGCTCATCGCACAGCTCCCACATTCGCTTAATCATCATCTGCTTTGCTAATAGTTGTTATTGCCCATTTTAATAATATAATATAATTAATTGATTGGAGAAATCATGTCGGAGGAGAAGCAGTTCGCCGAGGCGGCATCCACGCCGCCTCTCGTCGACGAACCCGAGACCTCGGCCGCCCAGCCACCAATCGACCAGAAACCCTTCATGGAGGCCATCTGGCCCGTGCTGGCCTGTGGCGCCGGTCTTTTCTCCGACGGCTACATCAACAACGTAGGTTTATTGCTTATTAGGCCTCTCCCCGCCACCTTATTCTAATACCGCCCGCCCCGGTTGGAATTGGTTCTGGCCTGCTAACAGAATCTCCTGCCCTCATGCTACCTAGGTTATCGGCTCCGTTAGCACCGTGCTCGGTTACCAATATGGAGAGGTTTACACCGGTTCTCAACCAGCCAAGGTCGTCTCGGCGATCGCATTCGCCGGAACCGTACGTACTTCACCCTCGCCATCACTGCTTCGGCCTCGCCCGTGGCCGCCCGTGCCGTCCAGGAGGCGTACAGCTCGACTAACCTACTGGCTGTGCGCATGATAGGTCGTCGGCCAGTTGGTCTTTGGATACACCGCCGATCGTTGGTCCCGTACGAACTCGCTTCTTGTCTCTACCATTATTCTAATCGTCTTCACCGCGCTCGCTGCGGGCTCTTACTACCATGGCGACCCGGTTGGTATGTTCAACATACTCGCTGCTTGGCGATTTTTTGTAAGCCGCATTTCCATAGATAGTAGGGCGACCAGAGGACTAACCTGATTTCAAGGTCGGCATTGGCATTGGAGGTAAGAAGTCCCGTGGACTTAGCTGTATTTCTGACTAAAGCCCGGCCTAGGCGAGTACCCCGCTGGCAGTGTGAGTTGTGCCGAATCTACTGGCGAGCTCAAGGGCGGCACTCGAAACCGATGGTTCATTCTATTCACCAACTCCATGATTGATTGGGGTTTTGTTATCGGCGCTTTCGTCCCCTATGTGGTTGCTGCAGCCGCCAAGAACAAATACTACAGCACGATCTGGCGGACCAGCCTGGGCATCGGCGTCGTCTTCCCGCTAATCCTATTCGTACTACGGTTGAGGCTAAAGGAGCCCGAGGAGTTCTCCCGAAACTCGATGAAACATACCCGTACGCCTTACAAGCTTGTTTTCAAGTTTTATGGCTTCCGTTTGTTCATTGTTAGCTTGATTTGGTTTATCTACGATGTGAGTACCGCTCTCCCTTCGGTACAACGGCCAAGTTTAACCACCGGATAGTTCTCTACATATGCATTCGGCATCTACTCTAGCCCTATTTTGGCCAATATCTACGGCAAAGAAGCTCCTTTGACGACCATTTTTGGATGGAACACGGTCCTCAACTTGTTTTATATCCCCGGAACCATGCTTGGAGCTCCTATCAGCGACCGTTTAGGGCCTCGGTACACGTTGATTCTCGGGTTTCTCACCCAATCTGTCGTAGGCTTTATCATGGCTGGAGCGTACGCCAAGCTATCCCAGCCTCACCTAATCGGCGCGTTCGTTGTTGTTTACGGCATATTCCTTAGTCTGGGCGAGCTAGGCCCAGGCAACAATATTGGCCTATTGGCTGCCAAAACCTGCGCAACCGGCGTTCGAGGACAATACTACGGGATCGCCGCTGCTATCGGAAAGATCGGCGCTTTTGTCGGTGTCTATGTCTTCCCTTACATTCAGCAGGCTGGTGGCAGCTCCAGCTCTGCCGCCTACTACCAATACCCGTTTTTCGTGAGCTCGAGTCTGTGTATCTTCGCAGCGGCCCTCGCCTTCTTCTTCTTGCCCCATATCGGCCAGGACACGATCACACATGAAGACGAGAAGTTCCGTGAATATCTGACCTCTAACGGGTGGGATGTGCGCCAACTTGGCCTAAAACAGGGAGAGAGCATCGCCTCTCTATAAGAACCAGAGGCGTTGGTTAGTTATATCACGAGTCAATCTACAATCTATTGTCAACTTTGGACATGTTTGTCTACTAACTACATCTGCTTTGGTGGAACTAATATGATAGTCTCAATTACGTGAGCTAAAACCTTCTAGTCTATTCTACATATGATACCAAAACTTAGACCAATACCAACATTCACAAATTCCTGTTCGTAAATCTAGCATTCATTGCCGCTTTGCTACTCTCCACAAGAGGAGTAACCTGATCTACAATATATTACCAACCTCAGTGCGACTGTTAGCGATCGCTCCTCAACCGCGTGTTACCATATCTCCCATCTTTTATTCTCACCGTCCCAATCCACGACTCATATACCAGCCAATACAATCAGCTTTCGACCCAATACAAACAATACGTATATAGGCCCGTGATCAAGATTTTCTACGTACACCAAGAGCGAGCGACCGCGCCGGGCTCAAGGGAACCACGATTCCGGGGCTGTCGGTGGCAGGATATAAACCATGTCGATTAAAAATAACTCTGCCCCCCAGATAATGGTTCACCTTCTCCCTATGGATTGGAATTACCAGGAAGGAAGAAAGAAAGGTTGTGGAGAAAAAGTATGCGGGCGGAGGAGGGTCGAGATGACCGAGTCGAGGGTGGTGTCTATGATCCATTTTTGTTCTCAGTAAGAAGTTGGGTGACCCCTACTTGACGTAACTCATTTTTGACTAGGATATATAGGAATAGCGTTACAGTACATTTGTGGAAGACGGATCCATCTCTGAATATATATGCATATAAATGTCAATATAGAGCAGTACGGTACGAAGACCAGGTAAGGTCACCAGGCCTTTGCACACTTGAGTATCAAAGCGACAATGACAACCAAACATTTCGACACAAGTCGCTAATTGTATTGTTTATATAAACTATTTAGGTTATATGGTTACATCGGATCGATGGATGGCATATATAGCCAGATATTTAGTTCTCATAAGCTGCCTGATTGCCCCTTTACCCCTGTTACACGCTCAGCAGTGGGATACGATGCAACTATTTATGCTGGCATTACGGAGAACGCGAGATGCTTTTACAGTACCAAGTTCGTACAATGTTCCGTTGAATAGAATAATTTAAAGATAATTTAACTTCTTTGGTTGTGTGCGCCGGGGTATGCTATAGAAACACGGTCTTCTATGTAATATGTGTGATAAAATTACAGCTCGTCGTGGTCGTGGTCATCGTCATCCTCTGAACCACCAGCTCCTTGGTACATCTTCGAGGTGATGGGGTAGGCGACGCCTGATAGCTTCTCCTTTTGCTCCTCAAAGTCCTCTGCGGTGGCCGTAGCGGCATTCTCATCGAGCCAATCGGTAGTCTCCTTGACGGCATCAAGAATCTATATCGCGGGTTAGCCACTAGAACCAAATCAGACCAACCAATAAAACTTACGGCTTCCTTGTCTTCCTCGTCGATCTTGCCTCCAAGGCCATCCTCGTCGTTGACCTGGTTCTTTAGGTTGAAAGCGTAGTTCTCCAGGCCATTTCGGGCCTCAATACGCTCACGGGTGGCCTTGTCTTCCTCGGCATACTTCTCGGCCTCGGCGACCATACGGTCGATTTCCTCTTGAGTGAGACGACCCTTATCGTTGGTGATAGTGATGGTTTCAGTCTTGCCAGTTCCCTTGTCGGAGGCCGACACCTTTAGGATTCCGTTGGCATCGAGCTCGAAGGAGACCTCGATCTGGGGGACGCCACGGGGCGCCGGTGGGATATTGGTCAACTCAAACTTTCCGAGTAGATTGTTGTCCTTGGTCATTGATCGCTCGCCTTCATAAACCTGGATTAGGACAACGGGTTGGTTATCCGCAGCAGTCGAGAAGATCTGGCTCTTGCGGGTCGGGATGGCAGTGTTACGGGGAATAAGTTTGGTCATGACACCACCAGTAGTTTCGATACCCAGAGTCAACGGGTTGACGTCCATGAGGACAACGTCACCAGTGCCTTCCTCGCCAGAAAGAACGCCGGCCTGGACGGCAGCACCGAAAGCCACAGCTTCGTCTGGGTTAATGCCCTTGCTAGCGGTCTTGCCGCCAAAAAACTCCTCGAGAAGTTCCTGAACCTTGGGAATACGAGTTGAGCCACCGACCAGAACGATGTCGTCAACCTCATCCTTCTTCATCTTGGCGTCATCAAGAACCTGCTTCACAGGCTTCAGAGTTCGCTTGAAGAGATCCATGTTGAGCTCCTCAAATTTGGCGCGGGTCAATGTCTCGGTGAAATCATTGCCCTCAAAGAATGACTCGATCTCAATGCGGGCCGTCTTTTGTGAAGAAAGAGTTCGCTTGGCCTTTTCGGCCTCACGCTTCAGCTTACCCATGGCCTTGGGGTCTTTGGTGATATCCACGGAGTGCTTCTTGTTGTAGGACTTGGCCCAAAAGTTGATAATTCTCTGGTCGAAATCCTCACCACCGAGATGAGTATCACCAGCGGTAGCCAAAACCTCAAATACGCCCTGGTCGATGGAAAGGAGAGAGACATCAAAAGTACCACCGCCAAGATCGTACACGATAATATGACGCTCACCATCGGTCTTGTCCAGGCCATAGGCGAGAGCGGCGGCTGTAGGTTCGTTGACGATACGTAGAACATTGAGGCCAGCGATAATGCCGGCGTCCTTCGTGGCCTGTCTCTGATTGTCGTTGAAATAGGCAGGGACAGTAACAACGGCGTGGGTGACCTTCTTGCCGAGATATGACTCGGCAACCTCCTTCATCTTGCCGAGGATGACAGCAGAGATTTCTTCGGGGGTGAATTTCTTAGGCGAACCATGCACATCGACCTGAACGACAGGCTTGCCTTCCTTCTCGATAACCTTGTAGGGAAAGTGCTTGAGATCACTCTGGAGGGTCTTCTCATCCCACTTGCGACCGATAAACCGCCTGTCGTCAGGGTTGAGGTTAGCAATCGAAGCCATACGTGGCCGTGGCCAATTAGCGCCACCGGAGCTCTCAATGGAAGGTCTCGCTCGCCAGTAATACCAAGTTCGATCGGGAGCTTTGCAGGGAGAAACTTACTTCACATCGTAGATAGTGTTGCGCGGGTTGTTGGCTGCTTGCTGTTTGGCGGCATCCCCGACTAGCCGTTCGTCCTCGGTAAAGGCGACGTATGAGGGGGTGATACGGTTTCCTTGGTCGTTGACGAGAATCTCAACCTTGCCCTTCTGCATCACACCCACACAGGAGTAGGTGGTTCCTAAATCCTACACAGAAGACACGTGAGTGGACAGAGTCGCGAGAGCGGGTAGGCGCCATGCCGGCAATCGCAACTTACAATGCCAATAACTGTTCCATAGTCGGCGTCCGTCTCCTGCGCATTGACGCTGGAGACGAAGGCGAGGGGGCTGAAAAGAAGGAGGCTCCAGGCGATCATGCCGAGGGCGATCGCCCAGTAGCTCTGGGAGGGCCGAGCCATGGCGAATGGACGACCCGGAGGCGATGTGACAACGAGGCAAGGAGATGGGTATCAACAGAGCGCCAGTCAGAGGAAGGGTGAAGAAATAAGGGACACCAGAGCGGGAGGAGTGCCGAACCCTCTCTTGCTGTCCTCTCACACGGGGAAGGGAGGGGCGGGGAGAGAGGCGAGGATGGGTTGGTTGGGCGTGGTGAAGAGGAGAGGGCGGATAGTGGTTTGGGGAAGAAGTAGAAAAGTTCGGAAGAATGGCCTGAGAATTTCCCTTATATGGCCGGCGTTGGTGTGGAAGAAGCCAGAATGCACAAGTGGACAAGTTGCAAAAAAGACACATCTTCAATGTCCAGACAAAAGCGGGGCTACCTACTACTACTACTACTACCACCACTACTACTACTGCTTGTAAGTTATTACCGTACCTACCTGTAACTAGGTTCTAGGTACCTAGTTACTACCTACCTACCTACCTACCTAAGGAGCTAACTATATGCGAACTACGTACCTACCTACTTACGGTAGGGCCCTTATAGTAGGTTCAGGTACTGTAGTACCAACCTTATTGCTTGTTGCTACTCGCTAACAGGGCATTGGCTACTGACCATGGTAGGGCGTGCCTTGATACCTACCTACCGACAGTACAGATAACTACAGTAGCTGTACATTGGATGCAATGGTAGATAGTGGGGTGGGAGCAATGCCGCCAGGCTAGTGGATCATGCGTCATTGGTCGTCAGGGCAAAGATGACCACTGCCCCGGCAGCGTTGTGGAGGTAGCATACTGTACACTAACAATTGCCTAGGTACCTACCTAGATATGTGCAGTATACCCTGTTATTTACTCTTGTTAAAATAGGTGGCAAGTCAAACAGGACAACTTGGCCTTAAGGTGTTATGCATGCCGGGCGGTAAAGAACCTGGCTAAGCCGCTTTTGGAGCCCCACCATCCGCTGAAATGCGCGGGGGCGGGATGAACAACAATGAACAAGCCCCTACCTTAGGTACTTATCAGATCTCTATCGAGTACCTACCCAGGTATAACTTAGGTAGCCACCTGATCTGTTGTGTCGGTCGGTCGGTGGAGGGCGACCTAGAGAGTACTTACTAACCTAACTAGGTGGATAATTGCCGGTACTTGGGTAGGTACATACTTGGGTAATGTTGCAAATACAAAGGCCAGCTTTCAGGCGTCTTTCACCGCATTTGCTGGACATAACTTGGAGTTGCCTGTGCCTACCTATGTTATGCCGCCAACCTTGTGTTTATGTTTCAACACGGTTGCCTTTTAGTTGTCAAGGGCAGACATAGATTAGGAGCTGGGGGTACTTGGTTATTGCTCTACATACACCTAAGCGTTAATAATACTACTACCCTCCTCTAGAGAGGGTACCCAGCACAATACCTACCTAGCCAGAGAGAGCCAGCCCACATGGCTTCTGTGTCTCAACGACCTCGTACATAGGTGGTGTAATATCATGCCTACCTATACATCCCGTAAATATGATACTATCATTTTCCATATCCTGCTGGTGAACTCGCTCGCTCGAGGGATCGACTACGTAGGTTCTTATTGTGCCCCAAAGAGTCAAACAAGATGCAATAAATTCAAAGGTTGCGTATGTCTATGGAATATAGATAGGGGCGCGCCCGCTATAACTTTCTTTCATCGTCATCGTTGGTCTCTATTGACGGACACGAAAGGCTGCCTAGAAGCGTTCCGTCCCCCGGTCTGATGCGCCTTAACTTTCCTATTCTCAACTCATACCCGACCCGGTGCTGTAAGCATCACGCCTTGCTACTATGACCGACTCATTCTTCATATTTCAAACTTTGTAAATCATAATAGGCCAGCCTGGCCCACCAAAAGGAACGCCTGGCCTCATTCTAACAGACCGGCCGCCACCGTTTCGCCACCACTTCGTAAGACAACTCGCTGGCCGGATTCCAAGGGCACCTTATTGCCCACCCGAACGACTATCCTCGCCACGCTTGCCGGCTTAACGATTTTGGGCCTCTTCTTCAGTACCGTTCCCTTGACCTTATCGAGAAGAGCATTTATCTCCGCAATTTGCCCCGCCGTATGGAGACGACCTCTGTGCACGTCCACCTGCATTGGCATCAAGATGTCAAACGCAAGGACCTTGATGGTAAAGGTGTCGAGACAGGCGATTGGTTGTTTGGGGTCGCAAATCATGTCACCCACACGCACGTGAACCGGATCAATATTGCTGAGATGGATCACGACGTTCTGCCCAGCGACAGCCCAATCTACCGACTCGGAATCCAGCTCTAGCGATTTGACATACGCCTTTTCGCCGCTCGGCTGGACCAGTAACGCATCGCCGATTTGTAGCGACCCCGCATCGATGCGTCCAGATATTGTGAGTGGGCTTTGAGACGAGCGAAACACTTCCGAGATGGTCATCCTCAACGGCTTAGATAACGCTCTGACCATTGGCTCGGAGCCTTCTAGCTCCGCAATCAGAGTATTCCCGCTATACCATCTTGTAGCAGGGTCTATAGACTTATTCACCAGGTTATCGCCATGAAGACCGGACACAGGGATATAGCTAACATTCTTGAGCTGGAACCCCGTGGCGGAGAGGAACCCGGAAACTTGTTGCGAGATCTCGTCAAATCGTTCTTGTGACCAGGAGACGGCGTCGAGTTTGTTAATGGCAACAATGATTCGTGACACCCCCATGCTACGGAGGAGAAGGGAGTGTTCTCTGGTTTGCCCCTTGAGGCCAGCTTCGAAAGCGCCTGTCGTTGCGTCAACTACCAGGATCGCGAAGTCCGCCTGACTTGCTCCTGCAATCATATTTGGGATGAAATCACGATGGCCGGGCGCGTCTAATATGGTGAATGATGTGGAATCCGTATCGAACTTATTAGTGGCAATATCGATTGTGACGCCTCGGGATCTTTCTTCGGAACGTTGATCTAGCACCCACGCGAGGGCGAACGAGGACTTTCCAATGCTCTCCGCCTCTTTGCGATATCTTTGGATGGTTCTTTGGTCTACAACGCCTAGATCGAGGAGAAGCCGACCCATCAGAGTGCTCTTTCCGGCATCCACATGACCTGCCGTTATTAGTATGCTTTGACGCTTGAAGGTTTGCGGTTGTCTGAGTCTCTTGACATACCAACAACTACAAAACTCGCGCTTTTCTTAGTCTTGGCGTTCTCAAACTCCTTAATAACATCTAGATTTTTACTTTTCGGTAGAGGGGTATCGTCAATCTTCATGGCCTTTATTCCCTCTAGGGTGTTCTCTGTCTTTCCATCGGAGCCGCCAGTCTTTTTATGTATGTGGGCGGCTAATGTTTTGTTGCTTGCTAGTCCCGAATGGATTAGTATAGTCATCCTCGTACCTTTTTCGCCAAAAGCGAACCTTTGGATTGTGCCGTGAGGACCACGTCATCAGGGCTTGGTTCTGAGAAAGCATCAGCGACTGAAGACGTTAAGCTCAAGTACGGTATTGGATATGTATTCCTTGGCACAGGTGCGGACCAGCTTGAAGGGGATCCTAGTAGGGTTTGAGCAAACGTTGATGGAACAGCGAGTTCTAAAGGCCCGAGAAGCGGATCTGTCTTGGTAAGAAGATCGGTTATATATGCTTGTGTAGCGGCAATTTCTGAGCGTAGATTCGGACTTTCGGTTATACCTGGAGATTTGACTTGGAGTTTTGTGTGAAGGGCGATTGATTTGATATCCTGTCTGGAATTTGCCCTCTCTGCCAAGATCCCCGAGATGTGCCTGGCTGGACTTTTTGCCATTTCTGGGGCTATTCTTTCTGTTGTAGATTCCATCTTTCCGCTCTCTAACTTCTGGTTCTCGGCCTTCTTTTTGCGAGCAGCGGCGAGCGCTTGCAGCTTCGACACTTTTCCCTCAGAACTGGATCCTCCTAACAGGCCTCCACGTGGACGGGGTGGTTCGACGAAAACGGTGCGCCGGTCATTGGGAATATCTAACCATGGCATATCATGGAAAAATCCAGCCAAAGGGGGAGGTGGCCTGCACCCTGGATGCCTATAATCTATAATCTTTAGTGTTGGAGCCGAGGGACCAATGTATCATCAATATCGAACATACCCTCAAGCCGACCTAGTGTATTGGTGTGGCATGGCTTGGATCCCAATGCTTTTACGTATTGCTTGTTGATGCCTGTGCCGAAAGTACCCGTATGAAAACACAAGGACCTACCTCCGGATTTGCTCTTCTCCCGGGCGACCTGTCTGGCTGGCTTTGGCGAGATGTACTTGCTGGTTAGGTACGCAACGGTTTTCTCAACGTCGTAATAATAATGCCACAGGGCATCCTCGATCTGTTGTGTTGTGACCTTAGAGGAGTCGGTTCCTAGTGTAGCGCGAACATCGACGGTACCTGCGGTCATCTGGGCTACACGGCACGTTAGATCAGGCGAGTGTGCGGGAGAGGCGCAGCGTTTGGTTTGGATCAGTCTCACCTCGGCCCTCGGGACCTAGCTCATCCTCTTCGTCTGAATTTCCTGTGCCGTCGTATTCTTCGAGATCGTTCTCGTAGTCATAGTTTCGATAGGCTTGATGTCGTGACATGGTGACGATGAATGTAGAGCGTAATGGTGTGGGGTAAATGGTCGCTCGTCAAGGATTCCGGTCTGTTGTACGGAAATGATTGAGCTATGTAGGTTGGAGATAATTGAGAAAAGCGGAGTATGACCTTCATATGTTATGGGTTTTGAGAAGCAAATCGAGCTGTAGGAGTCTTTTTTGGGCGAGCAAAATATATCTTTGAGAAGGTACCTAATGAATGTCAAGGGCAGTGACCCCGCTAACGTACTAAAAGGGACTGTAGGTGATCCAGGAAAGAGGGCAACGAGGGGTACAAAGCGCATAGGTGCATATCTAATGACCCACCTACGTAGTACAGTACCTACCTAGGTACCTAGATAGGTAAGCAGGTAGCTATATTGAGTACCTCGGGAAACAGCCGGTCATGTCGGTCAGTTAAAGAAGTAACTTACCTACCTAGGTACCTCTACCTACCTAGGTAGGTCGTTGGCATGGCTATCATAGGGCAATGACATTCGAATTATTTTGTTAGATAACGGGGTAGATAGTAGCCCACCCAGAGGAGCCGTGGGCTAGTACATACCTAATCCAGCAAACTGGGTAGGTATCTAGGAACTTAGGTAGGTTGAACTTGTCTCTCTTTTTGGGCTACCTATTGCTACACTATAGGGTTACATGCTGGATATATGTCACGTGCGTGTAAAGTGTATATCGAGGACACATTGGGTGCATGTTGGGTAAGTATACGTTTTTGACGTTGATCTTTGATTTTGGACACAATTTTGTTGTATGATGTCATTGTAGCTCATCATTGGGTCAACCTCAGTGTCACAGGCAAAACCATTGCGTGTAATGTGGTTGTATTATGGGTTGTATGAAGGATGGATTGGTCCAGTGTGCCAGCTGTGTACAGAATGTTACTTATAGTGGGTTACACCCACTTTACACCCACTAACACTCAGTTTGTCTGCACTTAAGACTCTAAATATCTACGTAGCCGTTTCCCACCGAGCTACCTGCCCTAGGAGGAGTCTATTAACGTCTAATCTAGGTGGCTAGTATGAGCTACCTACCCTAGTAGGTAGATAGGTATGCAGGTTAGCTATTTCCTTCGTTATCCATCTTGCGATCAATATACATATTATCATCAATTAAGAGCCTTGTCTCTTTGAAGGACACCAATGTGCTCCATCGTCGAATTGCAGACTCATCTTAGCTTACAATTCTGCGGCCAATACTGTGGCGGTACGATCTAGAAGGATACTGGAAGTGTGCAGCTACGAGGCATTTTGCACCCAACTTTTGCAACGTCCTTGGGCAAATTCAGAATGTAATATATCTGTTGTTACAGCGCCTATATGTCGTGCCATATGATTTTGCAATCGCGCAATCCCTCTTGGGTCAGCCCCCACCTCCCACCCCTCCTCAAAAGTCAATTAGGCTTTCTTCTACGGTAGGCTGTTGTGGTGCATGATGGGGAACGGAGGGGAACGGGTCCTGACTGAATCCTGCATATCTGGGAGCCCCAGTCTGGTAGGCGTGGCTCGGTTGACTAGTGTGTTGTTCTTGCTGCCAATAAGGTTGAGGATCTGGTTGCATTGGCTGTGGATATGATTGGGCTGGCTGCGATGGTTGTTGGTATGGCTGAGCCGGCTGCGATGGTTGTTGGTATGGCTGACCTGGCTGCGATGGTTGCTGATATTGTCGAGAAGGTTGTGACGCCTGAACAGGCAGTTGGCCAGACGGCTGGACAGGTTGGACATTGGTGGAAGACGGCGTTGGGGGGACAGACTGCCTATTGAAGTTCGACGTCTGACGTGGATTAGGGTACGAGGATGGGGTAGTCTCTGAGGATCCGGTTTGTGTACGCCCGTCGCTAGGCAATGGGGTGTTGTAGTAGTAGACCGCACTTGAATCCGCCGATGGTGTCCCCGCTGGCTCACGAATTTGATTGTGTGGTGTTTGGGGTGATGGTTGAGATAAATGACTGGCCTGAGTGGGAGTAGGCGCATGCTCTGATGGAATGAAATTTTGTTGATGGGGGTAATGGGCGGGCACCGATGGACCCTGCTTATGGTAGGTCTCGTTCGTTTGTGTTGTGTTGGGTGGGTATTGAGCATTGGGGGGCATGGAAATAGATGAACGCTTGCCATAACTTGCGTATTGTGCCTGTGGCGTATGTCGAGTATAATTGTGAGCCACGGCTGGCTGGCTAAAGCTCTGAGGCGGTTCGCCAGTGTAGAAATTCTCTGCCCCTGAAGAAGAGTTCCTAGCCGCGGCATCTAAAGCAGGATAAGAGCTAGAGGCCTGCCTTGGGTTGGGAAGATTGTACCCCCCAAGACTGTGTTGGCTGTAAGCTTTGGAGAGGCGTTCTTCTAGCATCCTGTCATAATACCGCACCACTGTAGATAGTTTGGAGTGCAGGTCTAGTAACGTATCTAAGCGAAATAGGTTAGCAGCGATGCCAGGACGTTAATGGCTAGAATAGATACTTGCCATGCTTGCTCATAGTCTCTCCGTATGTGCGCGCGAGCTTGGGTCTTAGTGTTCCAATCGAGTCATATAATTCCTGTATTTGGGGTTCCCTTAAAATGGTGCCCGGCGGTTGCGTCTGCAGCCTATCCACTAGTGTAGCAAATAGGTTGATATTTTCCGCTTCAACTGCGCTGAGTTCATAGTCATTCTTGGGAAGGGCAAAGTTGGGTGATAATGCATTCTCCGAACTATTTGTTTGTTGCTTCAGGGCGGCCGCGTGCCGCTGCTTTTGCTCTTCCATATCAGCTAAAGACGCAGCTATAGCGGCTTTCAGATCTTCGTCTTCTGTTTCAGCGGTGGGTGTGGAACTTTTGCCAATAGGATGGGCAGTCGGTGGTTTGTCGTTGGCGGGAGCCATGTACCCTCGCGAATGACTCTGGACTTCCTCAAGGCTCATCGCAAGTGCCTTTTTGAGGTCTTCGTCGAATACTTCGTCAACTCGGGCGTTCCGAGGCTGCATGGCTGATGTACTCCTGTTCTTATGAGGGAATGATGAGGCTGCAGACGGGGTTGCGTCTATCGTAGGAGCCCCTTTGCTGGATCTGTCGGTCAGTTTAGCATAGCAGCCATCGTCGACCCGGACGGCTTGCATGATACCTAGGTGAGGTAAGGGGAGGGTCTTAGAGGAGCACTGCTGATCAAAGCAATTCCCACAGTTACGGCAATGGTGTTTTCGGTTGGTGAAGGTAAATACGGTCCGGCATCGCATACACACATCGGAATCGGTCCACTCGGGGGGCTGTGTTGAATAGGTAAGCTTCGTGGGTTGAACGGAGGCCACGGGGGTGGTATAACTCACGGCGCTGCTGTCGATCATGCTGCTTGCCACAGTGACTCTCGGTGGGAACTGGTAGCCTTCCTTCTGTAAGGTCCGGTAGATCTCATTAATGTACTTCAAATCGTAACGCCCTTCGGTCGCAGTAGCCCAGGATTGAATCAACTCAAGCATCTTGGCTCGGACATCCTGGTTCACGGCAGCGGGGCCGACGGCGTGGAGTAGAGACACAAGGTTGTCCATGAACTCCCGGGAGGCGATCTCGACGAGGAAATGGGAGCCGCCATTCTTGACGCATGTATCCGTGAGCTGGGACAGAATCAGCAAGAGCCGCTATCTATGGTCTAGTATATATCCTCATACATTCAGGGCGCTTAGCTGTGTATTAGGGTTCTTGTTGCCTATGCGACGCTTGAGCGAGCGCATAGCTTCCTTGGGCTGAACAGTCTTAGAGCGTATGACATCAGATATCTCTAGATTGAGAGGGATATCTTCGCTGCAAGCGAGGACGGATTAGCCGTGGACGCGGAAATGAAAGATATGCTACCAGCGCAAGATATCCATACAGGCTACTGCCGGTGGCCTTGTCGATCTGCTCGTCCAGGGCGCTGTTGGCCGAGGACGACCACCAACCTCCCATCATCGTGCCGCCGAGCTGTTGCGAATTCTGCAAGGCGTGAAAGCTGTGCTGCGATGGCGGGTTTTGGTGTGATTGGGCTGCGAGTATCGGAAAGATCGAGTTACTGTGCTCCCTTAGGGGTGTTGTTGCGAGGCGATAAGTTGGGCAGTGGGAAATAACTGTATGGAAGACGAATGTGGAGGACGAGGCGTCGTCAACGCAAGCTGCTCAATACCACTTACCTGCAACGAAGAGCCAGCCTATTGATGCACTACGTTCACCAACTCGAGTGGAGTATGGAGGCAACTACTTAGGGGTGGGTACTGCATGCTTACCTCTAAACTGTCATGCTGCAGCCTACAGCTAGCTGTATGTAACTACCTGGTACCTACCTAGGTAGGTAGTTACCTACCTAGGTAACTAGGTACACTTAAGTACCTAAGGTAGATGGCAGACGGGAAGGTAACTACTTGTAGTTACGTGGCTCCCAGGTTACCTTAGGTAAGCTTAGGTACCTAAGGTACCTCAGGGCAAAAGGCAGGGGCCTGGCGGGCCATCCCCTCTCCACTTTATAATTAGGTAAGCGCCTGACCACATGGACGCAGGCATCCAGAGCTGGTCACCACACTCTGACCCTCCATTCGCAAATGATTTAGTCGAGGAGACACAGGTTGCTACACCTTCAACCGGCCCCGCCTTCGTTCAGATGCTGCTAAACAGATTCGACATCGGCCGCCAGGTCAGCATATTGGTCTTTTTACATGCCCCTATATATTTACACCGTTAAACTGCCGCTTCTCGCCTTTGTGCTCTACCTTTCTTTGAGACCCTTCTGTTCATGTCCTAGTCCTCGACGATCAGCCGTTCACAGTCGCTAGCTCGCCTTGAAAGAATGCCAGCTCATTCCAGCCTCCACCCTCGAAATAGCAGCGGCACATAGGGTTCTCACTTTCTCGATAAGCCCACCCGTCCACACTCACGCCCACGCCCATGCCGCTTTGCTCGCCATTGTCATTGCATTCTTCATCCCCCGCTTCGTTTACCTTGCCCCTTTGAGGCGATTATTCCCCGATCACCCACGTCTCTATTCGATATAGGCTCTGCGTTATGAGGCTATCTTGTGGTTCGATCCTCACATGAGCTCTGCCGTCTACTCATATACTCGGGGACCGTCGCCCCTTCCAACAGCACAATGGTGTCGAACGCCCGCAACCACCCGAGGGAACCGGCTGGGGAAGCGTCCGCACAGGCAATCAGCTACGGCGGTAGCTCCGGTTCGGGAAAGGTGCCCTTTCGTCACATAGATGATATCGTGTCTGTTAGTGTTGACCTTGATCCTTATGCACCTATGCGAAAGGTTCTTGAGACTGGCGATGCGCACATGCGACAAGCTATCACCTTCAAGGACTTCGGTCGACCCGACTTAGCATTACAGGAGTATATCAAAGCATCTACCATCGCCGTGGACAGGGTGCCTAAACATAAAGATTACCCGTCTCTCAAGTCGGATCACGGGGATTTAAGCCGCTTATACCACGCGCTCAAAGTCAAGATTACCAACAATGGTGTCACTTATGATGGTATAAAAGAAATGATCAAGCAAGATAATTTGAGGAGTGGCGTCTGCCCGAAAAAGATTGTCAGCAAGGCTTCCGGAAATTTACTTATAGATCTCCCTAGTGTACCATCTAGCCCGCCGTCGCAACGGGCGATCGATACCCGCCGTTCTCTCTACACTAACCACACGCATGATAGCCCTGGAAATACATATGCAAATGGGCACCCCACACACCCCAACCCCCAGCCAAACGATGGACCTGGCTTGGGGCGTAGGGCGCCGCCTATCGTACACCCAAAGCCCCAGGCACTACATGGTAACTCAGTTAAGCCGGCGGTCAACGGGCATTCGCCGGATCTGGTGGCTCGTTTCGCGAAACTTCGTGACGCACAAGAGCCTCGGAACAGCTCTTCCTCTCCGCCATCGGCGAAGCCTGCTGGCCCGAGAGCCATGCCTCTCTCTTCCCGACTCCCTTTATCTGTTCAGAGTTCTTTGCCAGCTATGCCCAAGGTCCCCGACGCTATCTACAGCCCTGCAAGAGGTACCGTGACAAGCGAAGTAGCAAATTTACCTTCGAGTACGACCCGTGGCATGTTCAGCCGGACGAATTCGATTCCTGGTCTTCCTTCACGTGCCTCTATGGAAAGCACTTTCAAGACATTCAACGGAGAACAATTCGCGACCGCAAACACGCACGGGGACCCACAAACACCCACAACAAGTAGTCCTCATATTCCGAAGGGAGAATTAATCACGGTAAAGGAGCTTCTACGATACATGACAGACTCAAGTGCGAGCACGGGCACTAAAATACTTCTCATTGACGTGCGTGATCGCCAGTTATTTGATGAAGGTCACATCATGTCGCAGAATACAATCTGCCTCGACCCCACCGTTCTTTCACGCCAGGATATCTCTGCGAGCGAGATAGTTGACAGCATGATACTCGCCCCTCAGAGTGAGAAACTTGCATTTGAACGGCGGGATGAGGTTGATCTGGTTATCTTCTATGACCAAGATTCTGAATTGGTACCTCCAAGGATCACTGGTAACATACAAGAAACGATTGTGTTTAATCTCCGACAAGCTTTGGTTCACTATAGCTTCCCTAAACAATTGGTTCATACGCCAAAACTTCTGGTAGGGGGTTTGAATGCATGGATTGACGAGAGGGGTCAGCAGTCACTGCAGACATCAAAAACGCAGTCAATTGTTAAACATGCAACCTTGACCTCTACTAGCACACGCCAACGTCTGAGAAACAGGACGTTGAAGCCGGAGGAGGTAAACACTTTCGAGGCTATGATTGGACGCGACGAAAACGGGGATTTCGACTATATTAAATCCCGAGAGGACTTTATGCGGCGTTTCCCAAGTTTAAAAGAGCCCGAGTCTATGGTTTCTAACGACCAGAGCGGTTTCTCAGCGCAAGACACAGGCTTAGGAGGCCAAGAATTCTTAAAAGATATGACTCCTATGCCACCTGTTCTACCGAAGCCCTCCGTGGCTAGAACAAGGTACAGCGGGCTCCAATCCGCAGATGAACACCCGCCGCCCGGTGGTCTTGCCATGTCGGCTACCCCATCGGCAAACTCACAGTGGGGTGGCGGCCCAACTGGGCTTGTTAATCCTCACAATTGGTGCTATGCTAACTCCTCCATCCAAGCACTCTTAGCATGCCGAGGGTTTGTGGATGAATTTCTGGATAGTCAATGGCCGACAAAATATCGGCCAGACGTGTCACCTTCCGACCCCGCCTATAATCAATTGATGTGTAGGATACTCGGCAACCTCATACAGTGGCTTAGCCAAAAAAATTTTGCTACTATGAAGGCTTCAACACTTATGGTAAGGTTTACTGAATCCTGACCACGGATACTTAACGCTCACAAGTGATAGCATTACCTAAGAACGATTCATACTGGATATCAAACCTCGAGCGGCCAAACCATTAGATTTGGCGATAGTAATCAGCATGACTCAGACGAATTCATAACTTTCGTGTTTGGCCAGCTTGAGGTTGAAACTCGAATTAGGGTAACGAAGAATATCCTGCCACAGCTAGACACCACTCAACCGATAGGTTTCATTGCAGACCGATGGGGGAATCGGACTAATAACACCATAGTGAGTCGGCACTGGTACCTGATGGAACTTCATACTTTGACTTGCAAGAGATGCAAGGCGAGGAATTTCATTGCCGAAGAATCAGAGAGATATGAGTTTGCCGCACCGTCAAACCATAATAACGGTACCCTGCAAGACCTCGTCAAGGAGCATTTTGACGACCAAGAGGTCGATTCAGAGTGCGATAAGTGCAAGTCTAGGGGGAAGATAATGCAGAAGCGGATCGTGCGTCTACCCCCGCTATTGCGTGTTGGGATCCAGAGGACGGACCAGACCAGCTCGATCAAGCTTTTGAACCCCTTAGAATTTCCTTTTGACGAGTTTAGGCTAGACCGCTACGCTCTCGATTGGGAGCAAAGAGCCCAGATTGCTAGCCTACTCGGTGGCGAGGCAGCTGATGGATTTGATTGTCCCCCGCGGTATAGCTTGTTTGCTGTGGTGGCCCATGCAGGGGAGAACCTCAACGCCGGCCACTATATTTCTTATATTAGAACTGATGACGGCAAATGGACGCAATGCAACGATACCCGCATTACGACGTCTATACCACCCGAACGCGCCAAAAAGTTACTTTATTCTTGCGATAAAAACTACACGCCGGTGCAGCTATACTACAGGCGAGGGGGGTAGGGGAGGCAGGGCCCGAGGTAAAT
This sequence comes from Rosellinia necatrix, assembly GCA_021209875.1. Taxonomy (NCBI): domain Eukaryota; kingdom Fungi; phylum Ascomycota; class Sordariomycetes; order Xylariales; family Xylariaceae; genus Rosellinia; species Rosellinia necatrix. The sequence goes on along the minus strand of JAGYVD010000006.1, from coordinate 2,789,552 downwards.
GATTAGCGATGCACAAGTCTCACTGAAGCCTCCACTGAGATGCCTGGATGTGGACTCACGGAGGGGGTATATATAATACATCATAAATTTAGAACTATAGGAATGGATGCATGCGTAGATGGCATTTGTCAAGGCGTCAGGGCATAGGAAGGCGTTCATTCCATGGCGGTAAGTGTCATTTATAAGAAACGATGAAGCGCCTACTCTGGTATGGCGTACACGGCACGCATTATCCCCATATTTACCTCCCTAGGGAGTTTCCCTTTTTTCCTTTTTGTTTGATGATGTGCATCCAGGGTTCCATTTCAGGAAGAATGATCGTGTAAGCGATACGAACGTCAAACAAGATGGTGTCACGGCGGCGAGGTCCATTAGGTACCTAGTTATATATGACGCTAATCCTAACTATGGTCCAACGGCGTTGGACACAGTGTGTAAATATTAATACCGAAGAGAACAGTTGCTCAACCATAGGGATGCAGCGTTGCAACTTCATTCGCGATTTGCTTTGCCCGTGATGCTGTTACCGATAGAGAATGGCTTAGAAGCCGTTCATGCGGCGGGTAGTTAAACGTCGTGGGCATTCTGCTCTAAACTTACTTCGATTTCGTAGTCTGCCTCCCTTGCAATAACAATTCCAGTGACTGGTAGCTTCCCTCTGGGTTAAACAACTTGATCTACTTAAGGCGCCCACCCTCTCGCCCTCTCGTCCTCATCTGTCCCCCTTTCCCCCTCTATATCCCTTTATTCCAAGCTTGTCTCTTCAACCATCTCTCGCTGTTCACAATTCCCCATCAACTGCTACTTAATCAAAGTTCTCGTCGTCCTCCTACCTATTACAGGAGTCAACAACCCCCTCCACCCTCCTTTGCCCCTAAACTACTAACGCACACCCAGGTAACCCACAAATTGATATCCTCAGGATTCTACTGTTAGATATTATCCTGATAAGCAGTATACTCGGGTTCTGACAGGTGGGTGATGGACAAGTGCCCACTTTTCCCTGTGGTAATTCTGAGCTTCGGTGACGATGAGACCGCATAAGTGATACACCCACTCAGCTTTGGCCGATAAACCCCCATACCGAGCATAGGATCTCCCATCGCGCAGCCGATTCCGCTTTCGACCAGGCATTGCCAGAAAATTCAGTGCCAAGAGGCAAGTAGACATATCTACCCTTTTCCCAACTCGGCCAAGCCAGCCTTGATAACCAAACCCAGAACCCGAGTCCAATATGATCGATTCCAAACGAAACCTCATCCGGCTTCGCGACAAACTACTCTCCTCTCCATTCCATGCGTGTGATCGATCCTTCATATCACTTTCCTGATGGGCGCTCGCTTCATACTCGGCGAGTCTAAGACTCAATCAATCTTTGTTGATCACGAGATCCCGAACCTCTTATCAAACGATCGATGTGTCTCTGAACAGAGGCAGACAAGTTTTGACACGGTCAATTGCAGAATGAGTACTGCTTGGTGGTAGCTCGAGACAAAGCATTCCATAGGTAAGGGAATCTCATTGCATTTTTAAATGGCATGACTGACAAAAGCCAGCAAACCTGATGGGGCGTGAGGATGGCACGGAAGATTGGTGAAAAATAGGCTGGTCGACCTTACGAAAGAGACATCGGTTTCGAATGGGATCTGGATTGGTCGTTCTGGTACTTGCAACAGTCAACAAAGAAAGCAGCGATTTGGGATCTCAGATTGGACAAATACCAGCAACTTGAGTTAGGAATATCCTGCATGCGGCTACTAGGCCAAAGCAGTGTCACTTTTCATCATCGATCTTTTTTTGCATAAACAAGTGCCCACTTGATTGCAATCCCTGCGGTTTTTTATGATACACCCATGTAGATTCGAAAGAGAAGAAAAAGCTTGAAGATGTAGCCGGTTTGTATTATCTAGGTAGGTCTGCAGGGCCTAGAAAATACGCTAAGCTTGATTTGTCGTGCGCCATAATAAGCCCCAAACAAACGAACTTGCATAACTTTCAATAGCACGTATTACTGTAAAATGTGTTATTACCATAAATGCATTAAATCAAGTATAAAATTGCTATACATACGCGCTTATAAGGCGGAGGTAAATTATCGAAAATCTTGGGTAAGTACATAAGGTTAGATAGAGGAAGTGCAACCCTTAGTATCTGGTGGTTTACTTGATTCGTCGTGGTGGTTAAGTACTTAGTCAAGTTACTTGTACGCACAGTGCAGTAGTACTTAGTTTAATTACGTCACAGTGCACAACAGTGGCCCACAACACCACAACAACCTATCGAGGTACATATGGCATGGTTCCAATTTTCCAGGTACCCTGTCTCCCATCTCGATAGCTGGTTAGTAGTTACATACCGACAGACTCATTGATTTATTTCGCACCAAGCCATTAGCACGCCCACGGCCTGGATTATTACGCTACCTGATACTTCGCCATGGCCCTTCCAACCCAGTACGAGGGTGTCCTGCCCTTGCATATGGTGCAGAAGCCCCCTTTCATGATCCAAGACGAGGACGCTCCGCAGATCGAAGGCGAATCCAAAGCGTACCGACATATCAAAGCCAAGCATGGCTTCATCACTCGTCCTTCCCCCGAGATAGCCACCATCTATGATCTGTTTACCACCACCGCGAAGACACATGGAGACAAGGCCGCCATCGGGTCTCGCACCCTCGTCAAGACACACATCGAAGCCAAGAAGGTGCCCAAGGTGGTCGATGGCGTCAAGACCGAGGTTGAGAAGAAGTGGACGTACTTTGAGCTGTCCCCATACAAGTTCCTAACATACAAGGAGTATGAGACACGGGCACTGAACGTTGGCGCTGGTCTGAGAAAACTAGGCTTGGAGCCCGGCGACAAGCTACACATCTTCGCCTCGACAAGGTACCTCCAGCCCCCAAATCATGTTTTCATTGCCATTTAACTGGTCGCTAACATGCCAGGTAGTCCGAACTGGCTGTGTATGTCACACGGATGCGCGTCTCAGTCCATCACAATCGCTACCGCCTACGATACCCTCGGCTCGGATGCTGTCGAGTACTCGCTCACCCAGACGGAGGCGAAGGCGATGTACACCGATCCCCATCTTTTGAAAACCGCGGGCGGCCCCCTCAAGGCCGCGAAGGACGCCAAGTACTTGATTTACAATGACTCGACAAATATGCCCATTTCGGACGATGAACTTGGTGAATTCAAGGCATCGCACCCCGAACTCAAGATTCTCTCATATTCTGAATTGGTCGCTCTTGGCGCCGAGAACCCAGTCCCCGCTGTACCGCCGAAGCCAACAGACTTGTGCTGTATCATGTATACAAGCGGCTCCTCTGGGACCCCAAAGGGCGTCCCGATCACACACGAAGGCTTAGTGGCCGGCATCACAGGGTTATATGAAGTTATCGCCGAGACGATTACCTCGAACGAAGTGGTTTTAGCCTACTTACCTCTTGCACACATATTAGAAATGTGCGTGGAGAACATTGTGATAACTATTGGTGGTACGTTGGGTTATGGGTCCCCTCGCACATTAGCTGATACGTCAATGCGCAATTGCGCGGGGGATATGCGTGAGCTTGCGCCGACAGTGATGGTGGGCGTGCCACAGATCTGGGAGACGATCAGGAAGGGAATCGAAAGCCGGGTGAACTCTGGCGGCGCGCTAACAAGAAGCCTTTTTTGGGGCGCGTACAACTTAAAATCCATGCTCGTCTCGAAGGGGTTGCCTGGTGGCTTTATTTTAGACGCATTGGTTTTCAATAAGGTTCGGCAACTAACTGGGGGTCGCGTGCGTTTTCTCTTCAACGGGGGTAGCGGTATCTCTTCGGGTACACTGCAATTCATGAGCATGGTGTTAGCTCCCATGGTTACTGGTTATGGCCTGACTGAGACGTGCTCCAACGGCGTGAGGACTCCCCAAGGCCACTGGAGATGGCGCTCGCTAACCCTGAATATTATAATTATAGTCCTTGGGCTGCCCGCTACAATGGACGCCCAACGCCATCGGCCCCGTGCCACCTTCCCTAGAACTCAAGCTTCTCAGTCTTCCGGACATTGGTTATAACGCGACTTCAGTGCCTCCGCAGGGCGAGATTCTCTTGCGTGGCGCGCCCGTTGCCAAAGGATACTTCAAAAACATAGAAGAGACGGAGAAGGCGTACACTCCAGACGGGTGGTTCCGAACCGGCGACATTGGCGAGATTGACTCGGTGGGCCACGTCAAAGTCATAGACCGTGTCAAAAACCTAGTGAAATTGCAGGGGGGCGAGTACATTGCGTTGGAAAACCTCGAGGCCATCTATCGCGGCAGCGCGTATGTGAACAACCTCATGATCTACGGCGACAGCTCGCAGCCGCGGCCGATCACCATTATCTCGCCCAACGAGAAGCCGCTGGCGGAACTGGCCAGGAGCCTCAACGTCGAGCATGATGATATGCACCATAACAAAAAGGTAGAGGAAGCGGTGCAGAAAGATCTCATCGCCACCGCCAAGAAGGCTGGCTTAAGCGGGCTCGAGATGATTAGCGGTGTTGTGATCGTCGAAGAGGAGTGGACACCAGCAAGCGTAAGCATCCCTCCCCATCCAAAGAACGAGTGACGATGCTAACAGCGCCTTAGGGTCTCGTAACGGCGACGCAAAAGGTAAATCGGCGAGCGCTGAGAGACCAATACAAGACGCAGATCAAGAAATGCATGGAAGCTCAGGCCTAATGGTAGTACTGCTATTGTAATATATAAGGTGAGGAATCTAGATACCCGAGGCTGGATGGGTACGTGAGGCTATGTGGTTTTCTGGCATATGTATAATAAATACTATAATAAGTAGTTGACGTAGAGATTATGTAATCAGAAAGTCTTGCCCACCTAAGTACTAAAGTACCTAGTAGGTAAATATTCAACCCACCCCCAGTTCATCTATGTACCAGTTCAGTGTCTCGAAGGAAGTGCCAGCTGAAGGCACCGACCAGTTTGCATTCCTTAAGTACTTACCTACCTACCTTAGGTAGGTAGCTACTGAAGGTACCTTTGAACGTAGCTGGGAGGTACCGATAACTAAGTATTAGTGGGGCTACAACATGATAAAGCTAGGATTTGAGACCCATCCTTGCCTGGCCTGCTCAGATTTTAAGAATTTGGGGAAAAGAGATCCCCTCCACATCCACAGCCCACCAAACGAGGCAGGACAGAACCACCCACTCCCAACTTGAACCTGCTGTAGCAACAGCTTCATATCACGACAGTGCTTCTTTATGACCGTTTAATCTTCGCGTGTTGCACATAACCAACGGGTCTTCTCGTCAAGTCAAGTCAGGCTCGGGAGAGCGGTAAATATCGGCAATATGGCGATGAGTATGGACTAAATTCCTGCCCCGCGTCCAGTTCATTCTTCCTCTCCGGTCCCCTTCTCTTTCTTTCTTTCTTTCTTTCTTTCTTTCTTTCTTTCTTTCTTTCTTTCTTTCTTTCTTTCTTTCTTTCCTTCTTTCCTTCTTTCCTTCTTTCCTTCTTTCCTTCTTTCCTTCTTTCCTTCCTTCCTTCTTTCCTTCCTTCCTTCCTTCTCTTCCCGTTTAGCTTAGGGCCACCAGACGTATGCTAACAAAACTATGGCGCCCGTACAGATCTAGATCTATCCAATGGTACGACCCCAGATAGGGCTATAGGTCGCAAATGCTGACTAACATTGCCCACAGCTGCTGTTATGAAGGATGAACAGGGGAGGCCGTTTATTGTAGTCAGAGAGTACGTCGAGAGGAGGATTTGGGGCCTTGTCGCCCCCATCCGCCCTCTTCCCCCTCCCCATGAGGTTCCCGTGAGGACTATCTAACGCTGAAGCTAGTCAGGGTAAGAAGAAGCGGCAATTTGGCAATGAAGCTGTTAAGTCGCATATCCTCGCTGCTCGGACTGTCGCCAACATCGTGAAGACCTCGCTCGGACCCCGCGGTCTCGACAAGATCCTCATTTCCCCAGACGGCGACATCACTGTCACCAACGATGGAGCCACTATCCTGCAGCAGATGGAGATATCAAACCACGTGGCTAGGCTGCTGGTAGAGCTCTCCAAATCACAAGACGACGAGATTGGTGATGGTACAACCGGTGTGGTCGTTTTGGCTGGTGCACTGCTTGAGCAGGCTGCCGAGCTTATAGACAAGGGAATCCACCCCATCCGAATAGCAGACGGCTATGACCAGGCTTGCGATATTGCCGTGGCCGAGCTGGACCGTATATCGGACACCATTGAGTTCAGCAAGGCAAACACAGAGAACCTAGTCAAGGTCGCCCGCACAAGTTTAGGAAGCAAGATCGTGTCCAAAGCACATGACCAATTTGCTAACATCGCCGTCGACGCCGTTCTCTCCGTTGCCGACCTCGAGCGCAAAGACGTTGACTTCGATTTGATAAAGGTGGATGGGAAAGTAGGTGGCTCACTGGAAGACACCATTCTTGTAAAGGGTGTTATTGTGGACAAGGACTTCTCGCACCCCCAGATGCCCTCCGAAGTCCGGGATGCCAAGATCGCTATTCTCACATGTGCTTTCGAGCCTCCGAAACCGAAGACGAAGCATAAACTAGACATCGCATCAGTCGAGGAGTACAAAAAATTACAGAACTATGAGCGAGAGAAATTCATCGAAATGATTAACCAGATCAAAGACGCCGGCGCAAACTTAGCCATTTGCCAGTGGGGTTTCGATGATGAAGCGAACCACCTCCTACTCCAGAATCAACTGCCCGCTGTGAGATGGGTTGGGGGCCCCGAGATTGAACTCATTGCTATTGCTACAAACGGCAGGATAGTGCCTAGATTCGAAGATCTGCGACCGGAGAAGCTGGGTACTGCAGGCATCGTCCGAGAGATGACATTCGGCACTACGAGAGAGAAAATGCTTGTGATCGAGGAATGCGCCAACTCTAGGGCTGTTACCGTCTTCGTTAGGGGCAGCAATAAGATGGTAGGTCATCGCCCGGACCCGTCAAGATAGTGGTAAAATAGCGGTTTATATTTTCTAACCACACATAGATCATCGATGAGGCGCGTCGATCCCTCCACGACGCCCTTTGTGTAGTTCGCAATCTCGTACGAGACAACCGCGTTGTGTACGGCGGTGGCGCAGCCGAGATCGCATGCTCTCTAGCCGTCGAGGACGCAGCCGGCCAGACGCCAGGACTTGAGCAGTACGCGATGCGTGCGTTCTCCGAGGCACTTGATTCGATACCCATGGCGCTAGCTGAGAACAGCGGCCTCAACCCTATAGCCACACTCGCTGAGGTCAAGTCTCAGCAGGTACGGGCCAGCCCTGAGGATCGTGGCAAGCTTGGTGTTGATTGCATGAGCAAGGGTTCCAACAATATGAAGGAGGCCCTGGTTATCGACCCGCTCATCGGAAAGAGGCAGCAGCTCATGCTTGCCACTCAGCTCTGCCGTATGGTCCTCAAAGTCAACAATGTCATTGTCAGCGGCTCCGGTGATCAGGACTACTAAATGGGGCCCCGGGATCCGACCGCCCCGCCGGCTCCGCCGTTCGTAGCCTACGATTACGGAACGGGGTCTTTCACATCGGAGGAGGGATGGACCGGGTAATATAAGTTAAAAAACGAAGACATAGCGCAACCGCCTAAAGACATGAAACCCCCAAAGACGCTTTCTGTGTAATCGTTTCGCTTAGTATCAAGCTTAACGTGGGACATTTATGTACGGACTTGGGCAGAAAAGGAACACTAAAGACTCAAGACACGACCGTGATTCATAAAGGGATACAATAGGGCAAATAGGCCATAAATAAAAGCCTCGATACCTAATTGCTGCTAGAGCTGAGAAAAAAGAGCCCTCATAAGCATGCTTACCCAAGTATCAATCGCAAGTCAGCAACTGCAGCCTCACATCATAATGCATTAAGTACCTAGGTACTTACTCGTTCTTATACGACTTGGCTAAATTGACTGTCACCAGACCCGTTTTGGATTTAATACTAGATAGTATCAATTCTATCGGCCACAATAATTCTAGCATCTCACTGGTACTTCTGACAGTGCTGACACTAAAAGTAACTGTAAGTAGGTAGACACTTAGTAAGGTAAATACCTAAGTGATAGTGTCAAGCAGTTTGGTTGAGGCTACTTATATCCAGCCGCCGAAAGCGGGCCCTCATGGTTATATTACAAGCTAAACATACACAGGAGACGACTATCTAGTACGCAAGCGCTCGGACTAAGGAAAATCCTACTCTCGAAGGAGATACGTAAAGAGAGTAAAGGCGGCGGCGAAAATACAACCAAACCGCCACAATGAGCCCAATGGCTTCCCGCATGGCCCTATTACCCTCTACTACTCAGATCATCCTTTAATGCCTATAGATATAGCCCCTTTCTATAACTTGGAAGCCTTTATCCATATTCCCAGATAATTTTACCTCAGTATTCTTATTTATGCGAACCCAAACCCTTCTGCATTCTCCACGGCCATCGATAACCTTTCCCGCAGCACTTCCCTATCACGGTATTCCGGCAGCAGAAGGTGACCATAGCACGTATACGCCGTAGGAAGACGAGCAGCTTCCCCATCTTCCTCCCCATTTTTTTGGATAACGAATTGGATGTGGGAGGCTCCGCCGACAGGGAGACGGTCGCTGGACGTCACGAACTCGAGCAGCTTGCGGCGCATACGGTCGTCGAACTTTTTAACCACAGCCCAGAAATCACGTATAGTACGATGGTTCGCATCCCACCCCGAGTATCGCGCCACTCGTCGAAGCTCTGAGATATCGAGGTCTTGTTCGCCTTCGACGATGGACTGCAGGAGTGATGGGGTCAATAATTTCAGGGATTTAGGGTGCAAACAGGTGCGGAAGCCACGAGCAAAGGCTTCGTATTGAGGTGCTATCGATACGTCTGTAAGGTACCGAATGTAGTCGTTAACGTATGCGATGCGATTGTCTCCCGTCACGAGTGGCGCGTCCATTGGGTTATCTACCGAGGGCGGCTCTGCGCTAGGGCGCAAAGACGATTGGGGCCATGATTCTTGAGGCGAATCCATTCGACGACTGACAGGTTGGCCCAACATCATTGTGGAGAATTCGTATGTCACAACAAAAACATCTTCTACGGCGCCATCATTCTCATTCCACTCTAGTAAATTGGTAAGGCCGTTCGCAAGATCGGGCCAGCCGTCAGCAATGTGATGCAGCTCTGTGACCTGTTCGCCGAGGAGCTTACGGTAGAGAGCTTTAGGAAAGGTAACAGGTAGCGTCAGGCCATTGTAGATGGCTAGCGATACAAGCAAACCAATTAGTTCGTATTTCCATTCGGGCTGCAAGGAACCTGGCTGGAACCAGGTCATCCTGGTCCTACCATCAATTGTGAAGGCGCCATAAACCGGATCTAGAGCCTCCGCAATAGCCAAGCGAAAGAATTCTTGCTGAACACCTCCATAGTCGTATCCTTCCTCGCCGCTATCCTCGCCGAGATGAATCTTCAAAGGTCTCATGAGTTCTCGTTGCTCTCGTCGCCAAATCTGATCGAAGGCATCTAGCAAGATCCAATCACGACGTATGTTCAAAATGAGAAACTTGGATGTAGGCGTCTTCAGAAGATCTTCAAGAGCGCCTCGTTGGTGAGGCTCCGTAGCCAGAGCTAGGCTAGTCGGTTCCGTAATCATCCTAATGCGGAGTTGTAGCGAGGCGGCTTCTTCATATGAGTGGCTCATCATTGAAAAGTTGATCGCACGAAAATAGGACACCAGAGATTCAGGTTTGAAGATAAATGGATAATCAAGGAGGTGGGCTTTTTGTCGGGTAGATGTAAAGGAAAGCCAGGAAACCGGCATATCGACGACGTCCAGCCGATCACCAAAGAACTCGAACCGAAAATGAGCATCGCCCAAGAGAAGAGTCTGTCGCTTCCGGTCTATAAGAAGAATAAACATTAGAACAGTTCAGACGTTTCGGCATGGTTACTTACACATGGCTGCTATCAATAGGAGAGCGCCGCCGAAAGCACCGTCCCCCGGGACCTCGGGCTTTCCTGTCCATTCTTGAATCATGACTGTCCTTGCCCAATCTAAAAGTAGGATCGGAACACGCTTTTCATGGATAGCTCGTTCTAATTTCGAAAAGCGCATTGAGGATTGCATAGATGGCTCGATCTGAGATAACAGTGACTCTAATACATCAGGTTCCTTAGTGCTATCGAGCAAATCCAAGTCCACCTCTAGGAGCTCGTTGAAGTAGTGTCGAGTTAGAATCGCCATCAGTAGCCTTCTTGCCAGCCTTAGAGCCAAATCATCGGCAAATGCGTCTTCGTATTGAAGAGATAAGAGCGTGCGCTGGTCTCTTACGAGCCCACTGCCAGTTAGTAGCAGTCCACGGGATCGAATCCGAGACATATCGAGGAGAAGCCGGGAGTCGGTTACCAAGGGTGCAGCAGCGATCAAAGCATGAAAGCAAATTGACATAAGAGACGCCGTTTCGGCATTTGAAAATGACCTCTGTGAAGTGGCAAACATCTTTGCCGTAGGTGACCGAGAAGTTTGCAAAGACCTTGGAGGGGCGAATAAACTCTTCGTAGCAATCCATAAACTGTCAAACACAAGATGCGGGACTACTCTTGTTAAGCGAAGCATGCAGTACCATACCGTCTGCGAATCAACAGCCCCATCGCGTGTGGTGAAAGACTCCAGCAGAGCTTGTGGGTCGCTTAAAACATGGAATATACTCTGTTCGACGAAAAGCTTCCACTCGTATTTAAGATTCGGCGAGTATGGAACATGAGCTTTCCGTTTTCTCCTCCATACTTTGCGCCGTCCTGTATAGTGTCGAGGCGAGTCGCTAATAATCGGCGGTTCCAGCACATGCCGTTCCGCCGTAGCGTCTTCCTGCAAAACGTCGCAAAGGAAACTGACTGTATCGGGGTTGAGTCGCGATAACGACTGCGGAAGATGGCTGTCTAGTTCGGGGGCAGGTCCTAACAAAGTGCCATTCTGCAAATTCTCGCTCTGTGCTGATATTGACGCATAATCCGTCTCTGTAATAGAAATGTCGTCAAGGCCATCTATTTGACCTAGGCGATCATTTACGGCATACTCGCCATCAATCTGCCTCGGCGATCGGCCATTGGTATTGGTGTCGGATAAATCCTTACTGTGTGGCCGAGACGTGGAACGACGAGCTGAAGATGGAACAGTAGCCTCAGAAACACTGTCTGGAGAATCTATGGGTGTGCCATCTGCTGAATCGGCTATAGGCTCTACCACCACTTTGGACGGCTGGGATCCAGATGATGTGCGAATCTTAGTATTTGACTTTTTCCTTGGCTGAAGGGCTCGAGTGGGCGTTTCGCGGGACGGTCTCTCGATAGAGGGGTTGGAATGAAGCTCCGTTGTGTTCACAACGGTGGTTATCTCGGGATAAGGTACGCCGTAGCCAGTAACTTTCCTCGCAATCGTGATCCCCCCATCCGAGTCATCGCATGATACCGCGCCTGGTGAAATGAACTGGTCGCTGGTATCGTCTGACGACAAGCTTGTTTGAGATTTTATGCTCGACTTGGTCGAACAACGCGAGGTTTCTATTATATCTGTCAAGGCTTCCACGTTGTTTGGCGCTAACCATTCGAGCATCTTAAACGCGACGGTCCCAAAGACTGCAGTGGCAAAAGAACGGTAATCTCTCTTCCCAACTGGCTTCTCGGTGATTTGTATCGGTACAGAGTCGTTATTAGCAGTACGCGCCGCAGTTTGCGCCGTTTTAGACGGCGATAGTATGTCATCATCCTCAGTTTGTCGATCCTGCCTGCTATACAACGTTTGTCTAATTGATGATGATGTGTTGCCAGGACTATGGTTTTTGGTGGGAGATAAACGAGCCTTGACTCTCTCTCGCGTAGAAGGATGCTTAGGGACGACATGGAGCGGTAGAATGGCATCGGATGGTGTGCCGGGGACCTGGAGGTAGGGGCACAGCCGGCCCTCGGGGTTATCTTGACTAGCGAGATAGACGGCGAGCGTTCTTGCGGTATTGGGGTTGTATCGGCGGATGGGCGCCTTCCCGGCGAGTCTCTTTCGGTAAGTGAAACACGTTGCCGTCGAGCACGAACTGTTGCTGCACCCACAGCGCAGCTGGAAAACGAAACTGGGCCAAATGTCAGCCTCGCGAAGGACGGCAGGGCGGGAAGAAGCCACATCGAAGCGGAGACACATACCGGTCGATGAGGAGTTGAAGGTTATGGCGGCGAGAAGCGCGGTGGATCGTATATACCCGCTTGGGGTTCTCGACGTCAACGACCAGCTCCTTCAGTTCAGGAGGAGCGTCGTAAGGGAGTTTGGGGAATGGCGCATTTTCCCACAGGGCGGCAAGGACATCATCGTCACGGACGCTGCGGCCACGGCCATGATGGACCGGGCGAGTTGGTTCTATCGTCATGACATGCGGTGCGACAGGATAGCCAGCTCGGTTGCGGTGCCGCGACGAGATATGACAGACGAGGGCCGGGGCGGGACGGGACGGGGTAGGCCGGGGTAGGCACGAGGCGAGGTTTATGGTTGGGGTCGTTGGCTGACGGGTTCAATGGATGGCCGACTACGCAAGGACCGTAGGCCGGTAACAAACAGGTGGCATAAGTCGAGGAGGCTGGACGAGGGAGCGTACGAAACGAATAAAGAACCAGCGCGAAGGGGTCTACAAGAACTCGGGAGAGTCAGGAAGCTCCCGTGAAGAGCTGCGAAGGACCGGCATGAAGGAAGGATGGATGATGATGAATGGGGGGCACACGCGGTCATGGCAGGGAATCGAGGTTGGAGAGCTGGCCATCAGTCCAATCCCTATTGCTGGCTCCTGCTCTCTGGGTCCCCTTACGAGTCGCCCGCTGCGGGTGGCCACATCTTGGAACAGGAGAATGGCATTTCTGGATGAGGACGGCTGCAGCCGGCGGGTCCGCTATTAAAATTGCACTGTCTTAGGTACTGTAGGTACCAAGATGCATCATTTACTGGGTAAACACCCTATCAGCCTATCAGCAAGCACGTTAGTGCTCACTGTCTCACACTAATGTGGACACTCAATACCATAATTGTAGTCTGTAGATGTTCCTTTATATACACTAACTACCTACCTACCTACTTAAGTACCTACCTGACAATGCCTATTAACAATGCCTATTGGCAATGCCTTAGATACCTACTACTGCTACTACTACTACTACTACTACTAGGTAGGTAGGTAGGTAGGTAGGTAGGTAGGCAGGCAGGCAGGCAGGCAGGCAGGCAGGCAGGCAGGTAGGTACTAATGTGGTGAAACTCTATCTAAGGCATACCTGCCTACATACTTTTCAAGTATTAAGTAAGTACATACTAAGCTGATTAAAATAACTCTACCCAGTGTTAAAACAAACTTATCTAACCCTTCAAGGCAAAGCTCTTAGTTATGTCTACAACAGCACAAGCCCACCCTTTCAACAACACATTATCAACACCACTTACTTACCTAACTTACCTAGGCAGTCTGGTTAAATTAAACAATTCAAGGCAAAATAAGATCCAAAGGTAGACTGTTTTCAGTGCCAGCGGAGATATAACAATTTGATTCAGCAATACTGTACCAGAGACAATGCTGAATGAAGCTGAGACCCAAATAGGGCTAGATAGCATTGTTGTAACCCCACCCAGGCAGCAAGAGTTGTTTCAACCAAGTTGATCAGGTACACCTGATAACATATATAACCAAGGTTCCTAAACATGTTAGTTCCTCTTAAGTTGTCAGCACTCAAATACAACTATTTTTAATATAACTAGGATGCTAGATTATAGGACTTTGTTCTAACCACCCAGTTTAACATAATTGCTTGCTCTATATAAAGCCAAAGAGAGTATAACTACGTAGGTAGGCAGGTAGGAATATAAGAATAATGCAATATATATATACTCTAATTTCCACATTGTCCATATTTTGTACCCTAAAGTACCCAGGTACAGTATTAAAGCTGGAATGTCGTATGCCAAGATCCAGCCCTGACGGACCCCCAAAGTGACGTACAGTAGTAGGGGCACCCGGTTCGCCCCACTACCAAAGCGGTGACTTGCTACACTACCTACCTTAGGTGATCAAAATTTTGCTCAAAGATCAAACGAAAATTAAGGCACATTTTGTAAGCAGAACCTGGAAATACTTTGAGTCACAGGCCAAACCCACTCCGGACTACCCAGGTACCTACAATAGGTAGCCCCCACCAAAGACCGCCGCTTCTACTACATGGGTTGATTATTCAATCATCTACCCGTTCATTCCATCCCACTTCTTCTCTTCCCCTCCATCCACAAATACCTAACCCGGACCGCACTCAAATCCACCTAAATTAAGCCCTCGACACTACATCGGCTGTGCATTTATTAACAAACCAAACTCTACTTCACCCCGCCCAAGGCAGAATCGGTTTCCTCTACTGTCCTTCCTCTAACACACGCTTTTACTGTTGTCGCTAGGGCTGACATCCCCCTACCTTGCCGAGCTCGTAAACTCGGGGTCTGCACTTCCAGGGTTGTTCCGCCTTGCAAACCGCATCTGCAGTTTCTGCGTCGGCGTGCAGCATTGCGGCTACATTTCTAAACTCTCCCGGCGACACCCGGCGACAGTAGTTCTACACTTCTCCAGACACTACAATCGCGCTCTTGGACCTATAACAGAAGATATGGCCACCATAGCGGGCAGCCGGCCCTCAGGTGCTGGCTTTCAGGCCCATCCAGATCCTGCTCAGTCTTCTCACCAGTACACCTGCAACACATGCCAAGTGGCCTTCCGGTATGCAGATACCCAGAAGGGCCATATGAAAAGTGATTGGCAGTAGGTGGACTCTCATGCATCTAGGGGCTACCCCTGTATGTGTTGTTGTATTGCGCTGATGTCTTGCTCCCCTCCCAGTCGGTACAACCTCAAGCGCCGTGTTGCATCATTACCCCCCATCTCCTCCGAGGTCTTCACAGAGAAGGTCTTCCAGGCTCGTGCTGTTACCGCCGCCGAGGCTGATCGTGCCGGGTTTCAACAGGTTTGCGAGGTCTGCCAGCGCACTTATTTCAGCGAGAACTCGTACCGAAACCACATTGGTAGCCAAAAGCACAAAGCGAAGGAGGCAGCTGTATCTCGACGAGGCACTATTGATGATGCGAGCTCCGTCATGAGCTCTACTTTGTCTCTCGGGAACCCAGTACCCGCACGTTCTGAGGGGCTGAATTCTGACACCGAGGACGACTTCAACGAAGTGGTTGAAAGCTTCCAGAAGACCGATCTAAATGAGCGTCCATCTCCCGCTAAGAGGCCCTCAAATCCTATCCAATCTGCCGAATCTCAAGACCAGCAAGAACATAACGCATCAGAAAAATCCAGTGAAGTCGCGTCCAGAATGGACACTCCAGTCACGAGTGTGACCTTAAAAAGTTGTTTGTTCTGCAACTATGATTCCCCTACCGTGCCCTTGAATGTACATCATATGGAACGTATGCATGGGATGTTCATTCCAGAGAAACAGTACTTGGTCGACATGGATGGTTTAATTGCTGCTTTACAACAACGTATTCAAGAGTATCACGAGTGTTTGCACTGCGGAAAAGCCAAAAACACTGTTGCTGCGGTTCAAACCCACATGCGCGACAAAGGGCATTGTATGATTCCCTTCACAACCGAAAAGGAGCAACTCAGCATTGGCGATTTCTATGATTTCAGGAGCACTTATTCCGATGGGGAGGGGTCGGAAGACGAGGCCGCCGATGATGACAAGCCCAGGGGCGATACCAAACTTAGGGCCAAGCGGTCGCCCAAAACGGTCGGAGGTGACGGTGGTAAAGTCGCCGAGGAGGACGAGGGTTGGGAGACGGATAGCTCAGCCTCGTCCTGTGATTCAGAAGATCTTCAAGCTATTCCGGTCGATCATTCTTATCGGCAATATGAACGGCTTGACAAACACCCCCACCATTCGTCGCACGATCCCCGACATCATCATCAGAAGGATGGCTGGCACTCTCACGCCCACCAGCATCGAGCCATCTTCTACGATGATACTGAATTGCATCTACCCTCTGGCCGTGCTGTAGGACATCGGTCTCTGGCAAAATACTATAGGCAGAACTTGCGCAACTACCCCACGCCTGAAGAACGTGCTGAGAGATTAGCTATTGAAGCCGCAGGGGCGTCAGATGGGGGCGAGGATACAGGCAGAAATGGACAACTCTCTCGTCGCCAAGACCGTGGTAAATACGGAGCCGTTGTCACCCGGGCAGATGGCGGGCGAGGCATGGCAGGAGTAAGTGAGCAAAAAGCCAAAGAAGTCCAACGTGCGGTGCCGCGTAGCATCCGCCAACAACAGATGAGAGAAAACCGCAACACGTGGCTCCTAAACAGAAGGAATAATCACCAGGAGCATTACAACTATCAGATACTGTGATCTACGCTGGAGAAGGGAACTTAGAGTAGTAGTGCAGATATTATATCTAGGCCATGGGGTCATAACAAGTTCTGGCGTGTTCCACCGGCATATAGCTTCCGCGATACATGAACAATTCCGCGTGAGTATGTTTCTTGTAAAATTATCCCTCACTCATACCTTAAAACTCATACGAGTATATGCCTGGTGGCCATTGTAAAGGCCACGGGGTTTCAAAGGACGTAGGACTATCATTAAGACAACCTTGAATTATTAAGCTAGTGTGTCGAAGGAACTAAGCAAGGCAGTTTAACAGAACTTCGCATCTCTATAGATATCAATTGGTTGTCAGCCAACTACAGAGCAAACTCAGTATCTGCCCCATACTCAAAGTTGTGCAAGCCCTCAACAGAGTCATATGATCTCAAATCGCACTTGCGTATGATAGATACCCAGGCCAATCTACCATCTAGTATGTGTGTATTTCTATTTAGAAGCCAAGTTCTATCCGTTAGTTACCAACAGTCGATTTTCATGACAAAGTTCTGGGTAGTCATCTATCTGCTCTATATAAAATAATACTACCTACCGCGCGGTTTGAGAAAAAAGGGCACAGCATGGAGTAAAATTCCCTTGGCGAGTCGCTTGGTAACTGATCCCACATCTCTATCGCAACTCCACGGATCTCCAACACATTTCGATGGCAGGAGATACAGCAACCATCTGTTTTTGCAGGCGTTCGCCTGGTTCCGAGCCGGGCCGCGCTCACACACCGGCTAGATATTTAATATTTAAGGCTCTACCGAGAGCTGGGCTCCGTACTTTAGACAGCACTAGGGCCTCTGTCGATAACGCTTCTCAGAGCCCCATAGACCGGCCGTCTTTGTTATAATTATACTGCGTGGCGGCCGACCCATCGTATCTGTACCGCTACAAGGGGGTCGTGCTATTTGCTGTGGTGGATGCCCGTTATAGGATTTTTCTCGAGCGTGAGTCTCCCTGTTGTAAATTTCCATAATGGCCGACCAGCCGGGTTCGCGCCTCTGTTTTTACGGGAGAAGAGCTTGGGCTCGTGGTAGGAGTCGTGGTAGAGGATGTAAACGAAACACCATTCGCAAATATTATTGAACGTGGAGTCTTTATATGTTCTGAGCTCGCGGTTTATTTTAAATAATGATGCAAGTTGTTTGTAAATGAGGCTGGTAGACCGTGTTACAATATCTGGTTCCAATATAGATTCTGGTAGTGACGAGACTGGCATAGGACTTGGGATAGCCCGCGAAAGGGCCCGAGTAATTAAAGAGAAGAGGCTCATCATTGTCTGGGGCTAACGCGCAGATTCCTAAGGAGGCTTTAGTATGCTGTTTAGAGTTCAACTACTTGGATAGTCGTTTCTAGACCGACTGTAAACAAGGAATAATTTGTAGATGTCTATCACCATGGGACGGACCAGGCCATGGGCTTTAGTCTCTAAGATCTCTACTCATTAGACACAGGCTGGAGTGAACCACCTGTTTTAGGCAATAATATGACCGGTTCTATTGAAGATAAGGCAGTCCCTACACTCTCAACTACGTAGTATTTGTAGGCTTCAAAACTTCAAAACATAAACCACAAGGGTTCGTAGTTGATATTATATACTGACATCGGTGCATATGGGAAACTTGCGAAAAGGGCTATATATGTTTCGGTATGTCACGGAACCAGGTCCAGCCTCACGGTCTCCGCCAGTCGCGAAATACAGTATCATATATATATATACATGCCGGATTAGCTGGCGACTACCTTACAGAGAAGACTTCTCCCCTTGTGCAATAAAATCAACCATCTCTGGAACCACCAGCAGTTGGCACTGCGGCAAGGTAACTATACAGTATTCGTTGGGACGCCCACTGCACATTCTACTAACCATTTAATAGCTAGCTGTATATCTCAGGGAAATGAACAAAGGTAGCTTGTACTAATTTGAGCTTTCTCCCTGCGCGGTAGATAAGCTTAACTCCTGATTATATTCTTCCGGATCAACCGTCAAGCTTTGCTCTCCTTAGCATCCTCTGCTGGTTTCTTCACGACTGGATCGTCCGGAGAGAAATTGAGGCTGACACCATTGACGCAATGCCTCTCGTCAGTGGGGGTGGCATAGCCCTCGCCCTTGAAGACGTGGCCTAGATGACCGCCACACCTCGAGCAAACAATCTCGGTGCGCGACATGCCCCAGGACCGGTCTTCGTGACGGGTGACCGCGCCGGGGATGTTATCAAAGTAGGCGGGCCAGCCGCAACCTGACTTGAACTTGTGGTTTGCCTTGTACAGTGGCGCATTGCACCCGGCGCACGTGTAGACGCCGGATTCAGCGAAGAACTTATCAAACTTGTGAGATCCAGGGGCTTCTGTGCCCTTCTCCCGGAGAATACGGAATTGTTCTGATGCGCGTGCGGTCAGCGGCTGCTTTCCTCCCTAACCTAAGACGAACCGAAGTGACTTGCCTTTGCTCAGGACCGCGCGCCACTCGTCTGGAGATCTCTGATCGGGGTAGGTCATCTTGCTGGCGGACGACGAACTCGAGCCGAAGAGACTCCCGAAAGGCATGGATGGTAAGTATCCCGAATACGCCGGGTTCTGGCGCGCGACTGGACGAAGGGGCGCAGATGCTCGGGCTCTCGTCAAATGAGAGAAAGCGTGGAGTGATCGCAGCAGAAGCGCAAAGGGAGGCAATCGCATCGGTAGACCACGTACGCTGGCGTGTATTTGTATGTATAGGTATGTCGCGATCTGCGCGATTTTGGAAGGGGGGCGGATACAGGACGGCGTGAATGGGCGGATGACCTACGTGGCGGCCGAGCCGATATATACAGGAATCGCAGAGGAAGCGATGATGACAGTTTCAGCCGGATGTGGTTGATTTGGAATCACTGTTGCGCCTCTGAGCTGAGACCAAACCCGACCGATCCAGCACAACACAGTGTGGTAGATACTATAAGCAGGTACCTATGTACCTGCATAGATACCTACCTACCTACCTACCTACCTACCTACATACCTACTTACTTATAACTAACCTATATCCACCTCTCACTGCTCATGTGTGGGGTGGGCAGGCAAGTTACCTAGGTAGCTGCAACTTAAAAGCAGGTAGCATTCCCTTACTGGTAGGGCTCACGTATCTACCAGCCCTACTAGGTGGCGGGTGCGAAGGTGTATTGCAAGCAGGGAAGGTGTAGTGGAAGTGCATCTATGGTCCGGCATGCAGGGTTGATAACTTAGACCGGAAAGTAGTGTAAGTCATTGTAGATTGCAGGTCTTCTCAGTTGTTCTTAGCCCCTCTGCAACCGGGCACACTACCTAATAGGCATGATATAAAGCATGTCTGGATAGGGGCTTCATTGTAAGAAGAAACAAACTGGCGTGTCTTATACATGCTCTACATGGCCAAACCCTGTACATATACACACTACATAGAGGTAGTCTACTAATACTAGCCGTCGTTCTAAACAACCTCCCTTCCAAGTTCCTAGCGGCCTGATGGCATGGCGCGAACTCGTGGACCTGCTGAAAGTAGGTCCCCTAGGTATGTGCATACCTAACTTTAGGTGGCGGGGTTAGGTAAGTTCGGCTTGCAGCCTGCACCCCAGGCATGCGGCCCACGTTGGGGGCCTGAGGATTGGTTGATTGGGTGCGGATTGCCCCGGCAGGACCTCGGTAGGTACTTCGGTAGTAGGCAGAATGATGGTGCAATGAATAAGTACCGCCCTAGCCTACCCAGACAAGTAATCCCCCATCTGTCTCCCATTTCCAGTTCTACCTCGGCATCTCGCCCCAGACGCATCCGCTGGCACTAGTGTGCCGGCTCACTTCCAGTTCTTAACTCTTCTTATAAAGTCCGAATAGCGCTGCGTGTTTGCCCGTATCCTAAATCGACCAGACTTGTTTCAGAAATAGCCATTCCCACATAGATCTCGCCGCGGATCGCATGACTTCGCAGCCCAGGAGGTGGTTCTAGATCTCTCGATCTCTCGGTCTCTCGATCTCTCGATCTCTCTCTCCGCGTTCGGCACGTTAAGGATTGTCGGCGCCCCTGGTCCTTCACGAGGCCTTCACGAGGCCCTTCACAAGAACGCGACAACGAAAAAGGAGGAGAGCCACAGGCACAGCCAAGACCACAGCCAGGATGCCTTTCGACACGGAGCTGACCCGGCGTCTCGGGATCAAGATCCCCGTGGTCCAGGGCGGTATGCAATGGGTCGGATATGCCGAGCTGGCCGCCGCCGTTTCCAATGCTGGTGGCCTGGGCATCCTCACCGCACTCACGCAGCCTACCCCCGATGATCTGCGGAAGGAGATCCGGAAGACACGGGCTATGACCAAGAACCCTTTCGGCGTCAACATCACCCTCTTGCCCAGCATCAACCCGCCCGACTACGGCGCCTACGCCCAGGCCGTCATCGACGAGGGCGTCAAGATCGTCGAGACTGCTGGCAACAGCCCAGGCCCTGTCATCACCAAGCTCAAGAAGGCCGGCGTCATCATCCTACATAAGTGCACAACAATCCGACACGCACAGAGCGCCGTGAAACTTGGCGTAGACTTCCTGTCCATCGATGGCTTTGAATGTGCTGGGTGAGTTCCCCTGAGCTTTCCCCCAAGTTCCTCTATTCTCCGCCGTATTTGTACCTATCTCGGTATGCTGATTTGGATCATCGAAAAGTCACGTTGGTGAGTCCGACATTACCAATTTCATCCTGCTCAGCAAGGCGCGGCAGACGCTCAAGGTGCCTTTCATCGCATCGGGCGGGATTGCTGACGGACAGGGCCTGGCTGCTGCACTGTGCTTTGGCGCCGAGGGCGTGAACATGGGCACGCGATTCATGTGCACGGTGGAGGCCCCGATCCACCAGAACATCAAGGAGGCCATTGTAAAGGCTCAGGAGTCGGATACCGCGCTAGTCATGCGTCGCTGGACCAACACGACACGTCTGTTCCGCAACAAAGTCACAGACGATGTTCTGAAGATTGAACGAGAGAGCAAGACTGGCGAGTTTGCGGAGATCGCGCCCTTTGTCAGCGGCAAGCGCGGACGCCAGGTTTTCACCAACGGCGACCCCGAGTACGGTGTCTGGACCGCCGGCCAGGTCATCGGCCTGATCAACGATATCCCTACCTGTGACACCCTCGTAAAGAGAATCGAGAGAGAAGCCGAGGAGACGTTGATGTCCAAGGTCAGGCTTGCCAAACCCAAGTTGTAAACTACTAGCATTAGAATTTCGTTTTATCAATCCGTTGCTATCTACACGGTGGAATAGAGTGTAAGGCGTGTTAATACAGCGACAGCTTTATCGTTTCACACCGCAATAAATCACAGGTTCCCCTTGATCTTTAACTAAAGCTGTTGAAGGCCTTGGATCGGTTGCTCACACGTGAAACTAGTCACGGGGAGCCATCCCTTGGGACACTGGCAGCAGACCGGGCGGCCGGATCTCAGAAACCTCGATAACTGCCCCAGATTTCATAAGTGGGATCACAATCATCATGGCAGGAATCATAGACATGACCAAATCTCTTGACATATATAGTGACAATGAGACTTTCATTATTATTTCCAAAGCTCACACCATAGACAACCTCTCGACCTAGGGCAAACTTCTGCGATACCATGATGGAGTGGTTGCCTCACAAGACTGCCAAGACCGTTCTTTCGGGAGCAACTCGTTGGCGTTGTTTTATTTTGCCATCTAAGTACTCAGGCAGGTGGTAGGAATGCCCATCGACCTACATATACTTGTACATATTCCATATTTAGCACCGGATGCCCCAAACAGTGCTGCTGCCCTAGCATATGATGGCAATACATGAGTAGACAGGTTCGTGTAGCCAGCCGGGAGGGAAGAGCTAATATGACATTAAAAAACAACCGCCACCACCACCACAACCACAACCACCATTATCATTATCATCATCATCATCATTATCACCGTCGAAACCGGTTTCCCATCATACCTATCTTTGTACCGTTCATCCTTCGTACCCCGCCGACCAAATCAAAGGCAAAGACCCTTTTTTTATCTATCTGCTCATACCTTCTTAAAATGCGACTGCAGAGGGCTTGCCAGGAGCCAACGTACTAGGAAAAGACACAACGCCCGCTGTTCACCGTATGGTACAACACGATAAATGGTAGATCGGGGCTGCGCCTACCACCGACGTCCCCAAACGGCGCTCTCTTGCGCCCCCTTTGGCTTCGGCTTGCTACCCCTCGCGTCCTGCAGGCTCGAGCGTGTATCATCGCTGAGGACACTATCATCCCGCTGGTGCGCGCCGCCTCCGTCTTCGTCCTCCGGGCCGCGCCGGTGCCCGGTGGGCTTGAAGAGCTCGAGCATCTCCTTGAGGCCGAGCCTGAGCGACTCCTTCTTGGCCCCGCGCTCGATGGTCGCCGCGGCGAGGAGCCGCTTCTTCTCCTGGAGCTCGAGGATGCGCGCCTCGACCGTGCCCTCGACCGTGAGCTTGTACACGACCACGTCCACCGTCTGCGTGAGGCGGTGCACGCGGTCGATCGCCTGCTCCTCCACGAACGGGTTCCAGAACGGCTCCAGGATGACGACCCGCGACGCCGCCGTGAGGTTGAGCCCCAGCGCGCCGCACCGCAGCGAGCAGAGGAGCACCCGCGTGTTTTTGTCGCCGCGGAGGCTGTGCAGCGATGCCTCGCGCGCGTCGTTCTTCATGCCGCCGTCGTAGCGCACGTACTTGAGCCCCTCCTTGCGCAGGAAGGGCTCGACGAGGTCTAGCATGGATGTAAATTGCGAAAAGACGATAAACTTATGCTCGTGGGCCTCCTTTTGCAGGATCGATATGAGTTGGCGGATTTTGGCCGAGGCGAGGACGTGTGGTATTTGCTGGCGTTTGGATCGTGAGTTGTATCGACCGGCATCGTTATCGGTATCCGAATCGTCGCGTAGCTCTGATTCGGATATGCCCTCGTCGCTTACAGAGTCTGATTCGTCGTCGGATCCGGAGACGGTGTCACTATCCTCGTCTTTCGCTGCCGGCTTAGGAGAGGAGCGCCTTTGTGACAGTCGGGCGTGCATGGCTGAGACTGATTCGAGGTCGCTGTCGTCAGAATCTAAAGGCTGCATGCTTCTTTTCAAACTACCCGGGCTTGTGTTTTCACCATCATCTACGATGAAGCTGTCTAAGCGGCTGCCTCCTTGAGACTCTTCTTCCTCGGAGTCTTCCGTGTTGATGGTTTCGCCCTCACCCTCGGCATTCTCATCGTCTGTACCGCCAGCTTGGCCTAAGCGAAGTGAACCTTGCTCTCCATCGGAAACAATCCATTCGCCTTCCTCTTCGTCATCACTATCAACAATGGCACGGTGATTCCTAGGTTTTCGTTTAACGAAGGCCTCAACTTCCGCTTTCTCCGTCGTCAGCTTCTTGTTTGTAGCCTTTTTCTTGCGCTTGGTCCTTGTTTTAGGCGCTTTTAGATCGCCACCTTCTTCGTGATGTTTGAAATATTCAAGATCCGCAAAGCATGCCTTGCATTTGTCGGATCCCGGCTGGCGATGTTCTGCATCTAATTCCCAACCACAGATCTCGCAGTGCTTAACTTCGACGTCAAGCCCGCCGAGCAGGTCTGCGAGGGCATCAACATCTGCGTCGTTCTTCTTCGGCCGAGTCTCTTCAGATAGAGCATCCTTATCCTTTTCTAGTTTCCCTTCCACTAATTTTGGGTGGTTGCATGCTTGCCTTAGTCGCAATAGTAGCACCAGGGCACTGGCATAATTGAGTTTGCTGCGCATCATTGCCTCCAGACTTTTGTCTGTCCGCTGCTCTAGGCGATCATAAAATCGTCGCTCTGCAGGTGCGAACTGTGCGGCAATGGATACAACCTTGCGTTCGGTAACTTTGAAACTGGCTATTGAGTTTTTCCCGTCTTCCTCGTCACGGTTGCTTTGACTGGGTCCCGTGCTTAGAGCCCCATCTTGCTTCAATATGTCCTTGGTTCTGCGTTTCATGAAGCACTGTAGCAGGCTATGTAACCGCTTAATGGCAACATGGCCTTTCCCGTGCTTCATCGGCAAGTCAAAATGGTCCCGCCACTCGCGTAGGTCATCATAGGGCTTGATGCGCAGAAACTTAACCAAGCTCTGGAGCTCGTCTAAATTATTCTGTAATGGTGTGCCACTTAGGCACCATCGGTACACGCTTCGTAGCTCGTAGCAAGCCTTGGTAGCCTTAGCGTTTCTATTCTTGATCGTATGCGCCTCGTCTAAGATAACCCGGTACCAATGCAAACCGAAGCACCCTGCTTTTACACTCTCGTTGCAACTATTGTGCTCTGAGACGAGAATCTGGTAGGTAGTAATGACGACATCATACCGGCGAAGGTCCTCGAAGCGTTTAGTGCGCTGCGGGCCGTGGTGAACAAGGACCTTCAACCTGTGAGCGTCCTCGATCTTTTCCCTCAGTTCAGCTTCCCATTGTCGGATTAAAGCCAGAGGGGCAACGACAAGAGTGGTCTTTTCAGCTCCAGGGTGCTTATCGGCTGGCTTGGGATTTGTGAGAATAAGGGAGATGGACTGTAATGTTTTCCCGAGGCCCATGTCATCAGCTAGCAGGCCGCCCTTGGGGACTTTGCCCCTTTTGACTGGCCCGAGCTCTCGATTCTTCATCCATTCGACGCCATCGATTTGGTGAGGGAGGAGGCGAACACGCAGCCCTTCGATCCGAGACTTGTCTTCGGTAGCCTCTTCCTTGGCGGCTTTCTCTTCGTCGTCCTCCAGAGAGCCCTCCAAAAGGGCCTTGATATCGGCGGCGGCCTTTTTGGGATCCACGTACTGAGAGAAGATGCCTGGCTGACTATACATGGAGATGGAGGAAGCATCGGCCACAGATATCGGATTACTGACCGAACCTATCGGCCCAGGAGCTGAAGAAAAGGTAGGATTCGGGGGAGGCTTCTTATCCTTGAAAGTAGGTTGGAGCGGGCCCCTTATTCGTTGCGGGCGGTGGAGCTCCGGGCGGTTTTTCGGCTGAATGAATAAACTGGCGTACTTGTCGTCCATGGCGTTTCCTCCCGAATAGACCCTCTCCTTCACGGCGGGGCGGGGGAGAGGGAGTGTGTTCGCAGGGGCGGGGTTTGCGAAACCCGGTGCATGTGACGTGGCAGCAATCTCGGGCCCGTCCTGCCTCGACACGGTGGGCTGTGTGCCGCTGCTGCCATTTGGCCCATTAGCCCCCGAGGGGCGCGATGGTAGCATGGGCGGTGCTTGTTCTTTCACCATAGCGACGACGAAGCCACCCTCGAGGGCGACGCAGGACTCTGTGGACGGCCTGGGAGATGCTTCGGGGTGGCTACACACGACGGGTCGACTGAAGGCGTTGGGATCTGTCTCGAAAGCTGGTGGGTTGGCGACGGCGAGATTATTCTTTGGCTGGAAGGCGAAGCTGGCGCCCGGTTTTCGGCTGCCTCCTCCTGCGGATCTTGGCTGATTGGACGTGATGGCGAACGTCGGAACAGTCCGGGCTCGATCTGTTTTATGAAGCAACTCGGTGCACACGCGGTCGATCTACGACGAGATTTGCAATAAATGTATATTGTCTCTGTTGATGCGCTGCGAAGGTATGCGAGTGACAGAGCCGTCTGGTACGAGTTGGGAGTTGTATGTTGTTGTTGCTGTTGTTGTTGTTGTTGTTGTTGTTGTTGTTGACGACGGTGCACGACAACATGTGGGTTAGCTGCTGGATTAGGTAGATAGTCATCTCTGCACGAATCGGTTTATGTTTACAATGATGATACTATTTGTCCGGCCAACAGCCAACTATCTCTCTTAAATGCGAGGTTCGGCATAAGTGCATACGGATGCATACATAATATACATAACATACATACATACACACATACATACATACAGCCCCCGAAGTGAGTGGTCTCGAACTCCTAGGCAGGTATGCCATAGTGACTCAGTCTCCCTAGTGGCTATGTCATATTTTTACTAACCGATAATTCCTACCTCTTTGTCATTGGTATACTTACAAATATATATATATATATATGGTGGAAGATTTTTGGATAGCAGCGCTACCTCTGTTATTAGTATATATTGCCAATAAATGCATTCTTAGATACAATGCTGCTATTAGGTATGTACGCTACCAGACAATTACTTGTCTTATATACGTACTCGACTTGACTCAACCGACCCACCTTTCAGAAATGTCTGTGGGAATACCTACCAGGTAGCTACTTATCTAAGTACCACTTAAGTAAAATAATTTGGTTAGATTCAGCCGTTATAACCTATGACTTACAAGTATTAGACAATAAGCCGGCCGCAGTGTTTTTACTAGCTAAATTAGTACAACGTTTTTAGACAGTTTGGGGCTAGATAACATCAATAGAGGAGATCGCACTGACGAAGTTGTTATGTAATCTAGTAGGTAAAGCGCTGGAGATGCCACCATTGATTTCACCAATCTCACGGTGCCAAGTCCGTAATATGTTAGCGGGTAGAGTAACCACTGGAAGTCTTGTGGCTGAGGACTTCCTCTTGGACAACCCAGGCTTTTGCTTGCACAGGGTATTCTTGGATGCACGTGCCTTGAAGGCTACTTGTACCCAGGTGTCGAAGGCATCTCGCCATGTCAACAATCCCGAAATCCTCCTCAATGCCTGCCTAAAAATACACTGCAAATTCCTACTTGCCAAATCTCTGTGGCACATATGTTGCCGCACGGAATACTCCCCACGGATATGTTTCCTACGCTGGGCCTTTGACCTAATCTGCCATATACCTGTCTTCGTTGTAATCTTTCTACAGCACTACCTAGGTAGGTGGTATATATAATAGCGACATATCCCCCCGTTTAAAGAAGCGTGGGTAGCATTGCATCCCACGGTCTAGGATGGCGTCTATGCGGCATGTAGTGTGCCGTATAGCAAATATGTTATATACTGTGTATCGTGATGCGTACAGCATGTACCATGTAGTGTAGTTGATTTACAGTACGCCTGGGCCCGCCCTGGCCTCCTGGTAACCTGCCTTCTAGGGAACTGGTAAACACCTACTAATTGGATACTATTGACTACCAAATATGGTAGTGTCTCACTACCATTGTACCCTACGTGCGTATGTACTTCATCATGGATTATGCGTACCTTCTATATACATTAAGGTGTCTAGGTACTCATAGCATTTACTACGTGACTTGCGCTTACGTCTACACAGCAGATATGTGCTGGTATATATACTGACCTACCCCTACGTAGGTAGGTAGTAAGTACTTAGGTAAGTACCTCCCTGGGGACTACAGAGTAGGATAATGTCGTCGCCATGGGAGAATCCAGCGCATTGTTCTTCCCATCTTCCCGCTATGTGCTTGTCTGTTCGGTCCCCAAGCGCGAGTGTCGCATCGGTGCTGATCCCCGAAAACAAGCCAGAGTATTGAACCAACCACAGGTCATGTTCTCGGGAACCGGTGGGAACGCCGTGGCTCACCGTGGTGGTTCAGACTCTAGACCGCTCCCCCGTCAAGAACGCAACAGGATGTTGAATAATCTAATTCATAGTTTATATTTGTCATGGATAGCTCGGTAGACGCCTGCCCTGGTGCTTGGCGCTTGGAGGCGGACGCCATAGCAGTACACCACACTACAGCATGTGCAAGGAGTCAACTGCCTGTCCAGCCTCAACGCACGCTACTTGCTGTCCCGGAGCTGCCCGGACAATATCCAGCGCACGGCGACCAGCATCTTCGGCATCCTCTGACCTGGCCTGTCCGACACTCGACCCATGAATTGTCGACCGGGGGACTGGACAGTGCCATGGAACATACGGAACAAAGCGCCTTCCCTCCGCCACCACCCAGGACTGCCAAACTCTCCCCTACTGTATAAGTACTCCTAGGTATGCGTGTGGTGTACCTGTAGGTACCGAGGTAGGTACCTACTGTACAGGGCCTGGTCGTCAAACCCGCAGCTCAAGTTAATCAATGATAATGTGCACTATGTCAATGTATGTCTAGAACCTCCCAAACACTTCAATCTTCAATTGACGTATACAGGGACACTTACCGTAGTTAACAGGAAGAAACTAGGCACCTAAGGTGGTGTGTAGTACGTGCCTAGTGTGCAGTAGGCAGTCCAGTTATCTAGATCTCCACGCATCGATAGCGAGGTTCGGTATACATTGGGCTACCGACCCGATCTCCGATGGGTTTTGTGCTAGTACTACTTGTGCTAGTACTACTTGTGCTGGTACTACTTGTGCTGGTACCTCCAACTCGTGGCCACACTGTACACTGTACGGACTGTGCAGTTCTGCATTGGTCCCCATTCTTGCGTTTGCCTGCCGTAGCTTCGCTTGGCCAGGTCTGTGTGTCCCCTTGTCTGCCTCTCCCCCCCCTGCACCCTACACTACACTACACCACATACACTACATTACAAACTGGCTTACACCCATGGGCTGCAGGGGATCGATGGTGGGAATGGGTAAGAAGGTAATTCACCTTCTCAAGCCTCTGCTACCGGCTGTGGGTTGAGCCCGGGCTGTCGTGCAACCGGCATCGTCGAACACAGACCCGTCTTGTCCGACTCTGTCAGTCTTATAACTCCCAGCCCAAGCATGGAACCGGAGCCAAGTTACTTATTGTATCACCATCTTGTATGCAGTCTCGCGAAAGCATCGCAACACCTGCTGCCCTCGATCTGGGAGCCCACCGCCGTCCTCCCAGATCCGCGATCGAATTCAGGCCCGTCTATGCGGATCGAAACGGCATTTCGTCTTGAGCCTCCGTAGGGGTCGTGTCGTACCTCCCGTCCCTCAGATCCTTGATACGGATCCCTGTCAAGGCCGACGAAGATACTCTCGTCTAGAGCCTCTCTCAACATGGGCGCAAGTCGTGCTACCGACAGCTGGGCGACAGCAAACGACTGGGCCAACCACCGGCCCTTGATCACCTCTCTGTACAGGGACCAAAACAAGACGCTGAAGGAGACTAAGAAGATTATGGAAGAGAAGCATGGCTTTTCTGCAACGTGAGTTGGGCTCTGGGGCCCTCAGCCGTCGGCTCCGTCACCCTCGG
Organism: Rosellinia necatrix; assembly: GCA_021209875.1. Classification (NCBI taxonomy): domain Eukaryota; kingdom Fungi; phylum Ascomycota; class Sordariomycetes; order Xylariales; family Xylariaceae; genus Rosellinia; species Rosellinia necatrix. The sequence goes on along the minus strand of JAGYVD010000006.1, from coordinate 2,760,083 downwards.
CCGCGTCCTTCAAATATTAACTCATCATTGTCAAAGTGTGCGGATGTACAAGGCGCGTTTTGCCCAGTGGGGGATCCAGAAGAAGATCAGAGCCGAGGATGCCATAGAGATCTTTCGCCAACAGTCCGCCCGAGAGGCCGCCGGCAGGCCTTCTACTGCCTTTTACATCGGAGGTCGCAGGATTAGCCCGGACCGTATCCGACGATACAGGTGCGTACTATAGGTCTCTTGCCCCTTGGTCTCTGGGTCTCTAGTAGGAATGAGCCATTTGTGTCATGCTCGTATTTGGTGATCCCCCAAGGCTAACAGTCTCCGGCACAGATATCGCGCGCCCCCCAATGTTTCGGAGCGGATTCTCAAGGTAGAAAAGAACCACGACACCGAAATTTTGCCTACATCGTCTCGTATTCATTGTCGAACGCCGTCGCCCGGCCCTGATGACCCGCCGATCCTACATTCACGAATGGAGGACCCCACCGACTTGAAAATTCATCAAGAGTTTATGCAGATAGTCAGGAACTATATCGTTGCTTCGGTAGAGGGCGGCCTGTGGCAGGCTTCGAGCGCATCTCCGGTGCCTGATGCCTTCACTTGGGCGCATTATTTGGCGACTTCCCGTGGCCTTATCGCTCACAACCGAACGAACGAGGGGTTTCAACTGCTCAATGCTTGCTTCGCTCAGTACAAGTCTCATTTACTAAGCCCCGACCCGTTCTTTTGGCTAGCTACATACAAGGCGGCCTTACTCCTTGGAGAAGGAGATACGCGCCTGGCTAACATGTTTCTTCAACATGCCTCGGACCTCACATCAACCGTGTTACCGAGCGGTCACCCTTTCAACCACTTTTGGGCGCGGGTCAAGCGGACCGGCTTACAAGGGCTACAGCAGCGTGCCGCACTTTTATTTGAGTCGTATCTATCTGTTTGGAAAGAAAAGGTTGGCCTCCTACCCCCGGACAGGAAAAGCTTAATCCAAATGGCTTTCGTCTTCATTCAACTTCATTGCAGCGGCATGATCTCCTACAACTTCACCCGCGATGCGCTGGAAGGCATGATGGAGGTTCTATCGGGCTCCTTGTCCAGCCAATTTTTGCTTCAGGAGGCAAAATTCCGAATGGCTTGCCTATTTCTTGAAGAGAGGAAATTCGACAAAGCGGAAGCGGTGGCGGGGGAAATACTGGTATGGATAACGCGGGTGCAAGAATCCGATACCGACGAATTCGAAGTCGATCACCTGCGCTGTAAATGTCTTTGGACGATTTTCGAGATCGAGGACAAGAGAGGAAATATCGAAAGAGCGACCCAGGTCGGCGAATACCTCGTCGAGTTATGCAGCGATACCTACGGGAGAGCTCATTTACAAACAATGGACGCTATATCGGCGTTGGAAAGTTTTTATGCCCGGAATGAGAATACTTCCGCCATCCAGAGGGTGACAAAACAGTTTAACAGCCGTTGGAATGAATTTAGTAGCATGGCACCAGACCGCGAGAGGTTCCCCCACACAATCAACCAACCATGGCTCCATCGATGTATAGAGTTGAAGGAAGAACAAAATCTAATTCAAGAGGTGGTGGATCTATTAGAACAGAGCTCTCTTGGCTGAAGGAGTCTGGAAGCATTCTAAACGAAACAAACCACCACAGTCCACTTGCTCTATATTTATGGACCAGCAGATGTCGCCTGACGAAAACCAAGCACATCGGACATAGAGGGGAGCAGAGATGCTAATCGTGATAGCCCTTGCACCGCTAATCACGAGGCCGGCCGCGACTTCATTCGACCGAAATTAGCTTCGAATATCGTCACAATGACGCTTAATGTTCACGGGGAGGCTGACACCTGAGCTTCAGCCTCCCCTTGTAAATTATACCGGCATATATTTCTCACACGAATGAGTTAGCAATCTATACATAATCACGCATCATATCCAGAGAGATCTACCACCAAAATACTATAACTAGTCTGTCAACTTTGACCCGATTGCTGTTTTGAGGCAAGTTGAGAGTGGCGTTCGTCTCGGTTGTAAGGCTAATGCCGATCTTGTTCAGCTTCTAGGCATACCCCGTTAGAGAGGCTTCTGCTTGGCTCAACGGGGGAATGTTCCTTTCAAAGAGTCGTTTTCTTATTCCCCAGCGCCAAAAAAAAAAAAAAAAACCAATGCAAACATATGCAAGGGAGACCGCAGATCGTAGATCGCCCCGTTAGACTGTTTCACCCTTCGATGATAGACTCGATCGGTTCATGCCAGACTTTGCCTCGCCCTCTTTCTGTCCTCCCTATTCTATCTCTCCGATTCTCATTTGCCACAAGCTCTATTTTTATCGCTTATTGTTTGCCAAGAAGTCTCCTGTTCAAAGTTATGCCGATGGCATCCCAAGGGGCTAGGTCTCTCTTCCAGTCCCTGCCAGCTCTGCTCACTTTTAATCTATCCGTACTTGCGAATCGCTGTTGTCTGAGCATGATCACCCTACAACATCTACAAATACCATGGCTGAGATCTCAGCCCTAGATTCATCCAACAGTGGGGTCCCTATTTTAACACTGGGTTGTTGCGGTCCGGCATCACGAACCCTGCCACTACAAGTCTGGTCCAGTACCGTTCCCACCCCCTCCCCGCGTTTCCTTTTCCCAACACCCGAAACCTCACCCTGTCGCCGTGGTCGCCCTGCCATTGGTTGACCCTACCTCCATTGATGTCCATTTTCTAATGCCGTCAGGCATGTTCTAAGTCCTGGTCAGCCTGCAATGAGAAGATGACTGCGTACGGAGCTGTAGGCGGGGCTACTCTTACGCTACTCCCACGCTGCTCATGCTAAATACACGTATATTTACATGGTCCCCCAGTAACTAGCAGGAAACCCGACAAGACATGGTATGAAGTCAGGCGTGTATACCTGCAAGCTTCGATATCGGGCTACGCATAGTTATCAGGGAAATCATGGCTCATGGCAGGCTGCGAGGTTAGGGCAAATGCGACTGGCTACAATATATGGAGTGAGTGGCGCATGATGCATGAGAGAGGAGGAGGGGGTTTGCGAATATCTGCTGTCGATGCTACACTCACACTGCTCCAATGCCGGTCAGGTAACCCTCGCGTTAGTAGTGTATATGTCCGAAAGGGGAGGGGGGGGCCGTTGAGACGCTTGCATCTGAGGACAGGGCGCCCCGGTCCGTATAGTTAAACGCGCCGAACTGCCGGTTTTTATGGACACCGGGAGTGAAATGTGTATATTTGTCCGCCCATCAGCTCATCAATTCATCTGGGTTACTTATACAGTTATTTATCTCTATGGATGCATCCCCGCCGCCCCCCCTTTTCCTTCTCTTCCCCCCCTCTTCTCTCAAACTAGACTTTTACTCACTGGCGGAGTGGAATGTGGCAAGAGGCCGGCCAAATACTTGCACCGGCTTGCTTACTCGCTTACAAGCCGCGCACTTGCGTGTATCTTATACCGGAATTTTCAGACGATAAAACCATAGTATGTAGGTGGTTCGGAATTTCGTCTTACGATGTCGGGTAGATTGCTACCCGAGCAAGACCCATTATTCCCTGTGCCTAGCCTGCCTCTTTCTCAGTCTCTCCCCGTTGTCAGCATCACGCACGTAACCACACAGGGGAGGCGGAGGCGGCCGCCGTCACGTAAGCCACATGGGGGAGCCTCGAAGCTGTTTTCACGCCTGTTTGCTTCACCTCCCCGGTCCACGCGTATATCGTAGACAAACATTGGTTCGTGGAAGAACAAAAATCGTGCTCATTTCTGATCTTCCAGTTTCGCATATACATACGCCGTGAATACGAACTATATACGCCCTCTCTTATAGCCCCCGTACAACTAGGTAGCTTCTATACCCATCCGTTCCTGCTATTATACCCCCCTCCCATCTCGTCACTGCAAGGACAGTCCCTGTACTAAGATCCTTATATGTACATACATACCTGCCCATACCTGACCGTAGATGCTCTCAGGCGCGCACGAACTGCCACGGCAACTCCGCTCTGTTCTGACGTTGATAGTAACAACCCGCTACAAACCAATGTGGAATGTTTGGGTGTCAAAAATCGCACAATCGTTCTAACTCGATTAATACCAACAAAGCTAACCCTGCTATAAAATGACACTGTATGATGTTTCGGGTATCATACATAAAAAAACCGGCACAATAGTTTGAGTCGAGGTTTACACCCCCGTACCGTATAACCCGAGTTGTACAAAGCGTACAACTCAATGAAATGCATGGTAGTGAGTCGTCACTTTTGAGACAATTCACTCAGCTTCACGCGCTCTCTGTCCCTTCAAGCCTCTCTCTCCCCTGCCACTCTATTTCACCACCCTTCTTGACCCGTGTTCGCTCACCCATGGGCTTCCAGTCTCATAGTAGTCACAATTTTTTCACTACTTTCCAAAGTTTCATCCCCTCCGGGTGCCGAGCAATCACAAAATAATCCGGTACGTATATTCACGACCATGTCTTCCTCCTCCTCTTTACATACCACACTGTCTGAGTTCATCTAAGTGCTAATCACTCCTCCACTCTCTCTACCATTGTTTAATAGGCACTTTGCCTATAATAATCCTGCGGGGCACTGGGTTCGCCCCCTGCGGCCGGTGGCACATACGCCTTGTACTGCGGCTGGTGGGATTGCTGGCCATGAGGCTGCACCTGACTGGGTAGCGACTGGCGCGAATCATAGTGTGATCCGCCAGGCTGTAGAGGCGACGGAGTCATCACGTCTGGCGGTTGACTATGGGGAATCGGGGGCGCGGACCCGGTAGGCTGAGGCGGAGGTTGTGAAGGCGCGTCAAACGAGTCTTGATGCTGAAGGGGGCGGGGATTATAGGCGGTGTACTGGGGTTGGTTTGGGTGGGAGGCGAGAGTGAGAGGCGTTGCGATGCTCTGAGAGGGGCCAGGCGGGTCCGGCGAAGCGGATGGACCAGGAGCTATTGGGCTGCCATACATATCATCCTGTGAATAGGCAGACGCCGAATAAGGATCAGCGGCATTTGTATTATGATGAGTCGCCACGGGCGAGTCGTATGCGGGCGTAGATAACTCCTGAGGGTTGTTACCATATGTGCTTTGGGGCCGCTGTGCTGCTAGATGTGAAGCTTGCGTATAGGGTTGATATGTCTGCTGAGGAGGTGGGCTAGCAGGGTGCGGAGGCGCCGGTTGCTTGCCGGCAGCTATTCGCGATGATTGATCTCGCGGAGGATATTGCTGTGCCAGAGGCGGACCTCCTTGAGAGGGCACCTCTGCCCCTTGCAGATAAAATGGCGCGGGGGCCGGGGTTGGCCGTTGGAAATTAGGGGGCGGTGATGTAGCCTGGTATTGATTGTGCTCTATAAATGAGTAAGTTTGAACTGAAGAAGAGGAGCATAACGACTGGACATACCTTGTGGAAGCGGCCCCTGTGGTCCGGGGGTATAGTATCTCGGAGGGTCTTGTGCGCCCGGGTTTGGACCCTGAGGAGCGTATCCCGGGCCTGGTGGCCCGGCTGGAGCTCCGTAGCCTTGGGGTACAGGAGGGCCTGTCGCGTAGTGGTGGTAATTGTGCGCTGGAGGCTGAGACATCGATGACTCCAGTAACGACTCGTAGTCTCTCCTCGCCTTGATGAATTTTTCGTTTAGCTGTGTGAAATCATCCTTCTTCTGAGAATATTTCTCAATCAGCTTGATTAGCTTCGGCCTGATGGCCAGGGTTTGGTGATATAATTTCTGGGCACGTTAGCAACCCCCCCTCTGCATAGTTCGGACAGGGAGGCTCGTACAGATATCTCTTCATTATCCTCTTCCCGCGGCGCGGTGTTGGAGGTGCTCAGTAGCGTGAGCAACTTCTCCACGTTTTTGATTTCGGCGAATACCTCGGCCTCCATCTGGGCCTCCCTATGCAGTTCATCGGGCGTCGGGTCCGTGAGCTTCTCCACGTAGTTGAGGGGAAAGATGCCCGTCTGGCCTTTTAGCGAGCCGCGCCACCAGTCTTTGTAGACCGACTCTAGCACTGCGATGACGTCTCCTTTCCTGAATTCAAGCTCGCCGGGCTCCGAAGGCACGAAGTCATACAGAGCGCGGACGCGTGACACAGTGGCAGCAGTCGTACCGGTAGGATGTGAGGGTATTGGCTTGGTCGTCTCGGCGGCCGCATCCGCCCCTGCCCCTTGGCTCTGAGCCGCGCCGGAGCTGGAACCGGCCGCAGAAGTGTTGCCGGGGGCTCTTTTCTTCCTCTCTTCGTCCTGTAAAGACAGCTTGAGAGCCATCTGTAGCTCATCCTCCTCCTTCTGGCGGTCGAGATCGGTAAGGCCGGTCTTCTGCGGGGCCGAGGGGGGTTGCAAGGTTGGGTTGCTCTGCTGTAGACGGTAGTAAGCATCATACATTATCCCCAGGTCGGCATCCTTGCTGAACATGTCGGACCACTCCTTCATGCGCTCGAGGATCTTGGCCTTCACTTGCTGATGCGTGTTGCGGTCGTTGGCCAGCTTGAGAAGGGCATCGGTAAAGGAGCGGCTGGCGAGCTCGCGGTGCATGGCTTTGCCGCAGTTTTGGGAGAGCGCATTCCCAAGCTGACAAGCGCGCTGTTAGTCCTAGGCTTTCCCCGGGCTCGGAAGCCAGATGGCGCCTTGGGCTACTCACCTCGAGGGTGTACAGCTGGACGTTCGCATTGCGATGCGCCAGTCGCTTGATCAGGCCCTGCACGGCTTGGTTGGGCCCATTTGGATCGCTCGACACCTTGTCGCATAAATCAATAATGGCCCCCCAGTCTTCGCTTGTGAGGTTCTCGTCGGTTGCCTTGACTGTAGCAGCGGGAGGTAAGCATACTTGAAGGGGCGGCGTCTGGGTCGCCTCGGGGAGGGGTGACGTTACCGATGCCTTCATCATACGGGCTGGCCGCAGCGCCGCGAAACATGGTGACGGGGGCGAGTTGCGTCTGCCGTGATGGACTCAGAACCGTGCCTCCGGTACGTCGCGATGTGTGTGTGTGTGTGTGTGTGTGTGTTATGCGCCGCGAGGACAGAGATATATATGGACTGTAGTTTGTAGACGCGGGCGTGGGACAAGGGACAAGGAGATCCAGATGCCTAAACTCTCAGGATGAACGATGGTGGAGATGGTGACGACGTGTGCTGCGGTAACTAACTACGTAATTACTTATATACGGTATATCGGTAGCAGGTACCTCCCTCCCTCTTACCTTTTACCTTTCACATGTAGTAGCCTAGAGTACTTATCGACCTACCTAGGTAAGGTCGGTAAGTAGGTGGGTAGTTATCTACCCAAGTACCTACTTAGGTAGTGCCTACTTAAGGTAGTTACTTAGTAGGTACCCAGATAAAGTAAGTAGATACTTACCTACAGGTAGTACCTAGTGCCCTCAGTATGCTCCAGGGCTACTTTTGGCATAAGACTACCTGGGGAGGTAGCCTAAGTAGGCCCCGCTCTTGCACAAGCCAATACCTAATAAACTACTTATTACCTAACTACCTACTTGTATAACCTCCAATAGTTATACGTATAACTAACCATAAATGCACCACGATAAATAATTTGTATCATGAAGCACTTCACAATGCTGTCTCTAGTCTAATAATGTCAGCCTGTAACAACGAGTACCGTCATGTGAACCAAACGACCTATCAATCAATCAATCAATCAATCAGGGAGAGTGCTATTGCCGTCCCTATCATGGCAAAACCCGAATTACCAGCGGTCAGTTCACTGCTACGGCTCAGGTAAGAAGCCACCCCTTCGACCGATGCACCATGTTCAAGGCGAGAACTCGGTGATATGTATTTGGTGGGTAGGTAGGCATGAGTTGTGCATGAAATTAACCTTAGATCTTGTTCAACGTCCCAAGAATGGTTGGCTATGTTCTAAAGTGCATTTATAATCAGGCCCTTGGGGAGCACGCATCCTATATGCTGTTCTTGTCTAATACAGCTCTGAGCTGTCTAACTGTGAGCGAGCCCCCGGCCAACTCGGACCTAGAGCCTATAACGTAGATGATCAATAACGCCCATGCGTAAATGTCCGCCAGACGCCGGTAGTCCTCATCGAGCGCGTCAACAATCGATGAGACCAATGCCTGCTCTAGACTCCGGCCACCCACGTGTCTTTGAAGTTTGCCTTGCCTCATCTCCATAAACGCCGTCCTGATTGATCCTCCCGGCGTAATCCAAACAGTGCCAATTTGTAGTTGTGTTTCCTCGTACAACCGCATCCAGAAGACAAAAGACCGTGAGGGGCTCTCTCTAGCAGCTTTTAGGTTCCTATCCAGCATCCGTGAGGGCCGTCTTTGGGTAACCTATGCGAGGATTATTTATAAAATAAAATAAAATAAAATAAAAATAAGAAGACCAAGAAAATAATTGGGCGGGCGGTCGACGTCCGAGGTTTGGTAGCGGTGGCTACTGTAATCTGAATCAAACCCACCTCGCTCCCCGCCCGCCGGGAATGGCGGTTCTGTTATTATCTCTATTTTCCTCCAGGCTGCGCCGTGATTGCTCGCGGTTTATTTCCGACATGTCGAAAAGAAGGGGCTCGTCCTCCATCTCCTCCGTTGAGGCGCCACCAGGCCCGCCAGCGGCACCGCCACGTGAGTATCCACGGCCGTACCGTCTATACGATCCTACGAGGCTGTCACTGCCAGAGGGCGGTGGTGTGACGCCTCGACCAGCAATGTTACCGTAACGCCTGCTATATGGAGAAGCGGAGAGGCTACTGAAAAGCCCACCTGGTGGGCGTACTTCGCGTTCGGCTGAAGATGAAGCTCGCCCTTCTGTATCGACCGATCCGGCCGCCCGTATATGAGCTGGTGGTTGGAGTACAGGAGAATTTATTGCCTCGTCCGCCGTAGCAGCCGCTCGTACGAGCAACGCACTGAGACTAGGGATCTCACGGTCTTCTGCTCCTAAGCTAAGACTTCGCTGAGCCTCTCCATCGTCGTCGTCCGATGGCACACGAGGCTGATGAGCAACAGAACTCGACCGGCGGCCATGAGGGTAAGGTCGTGGCGACAAGGGTATGTCAATGGCCGTGGTTCTTTCAAATGTTACAGGGGCACTAGCTGGGGGGTCCTCCGTAAAGTTGACTTCATGACGTTGTCGCGACACTGCTCGCGCCGTTGCCGCATAATCCACACTCGAGTTCTCACTAAGGCGCGACGGGATAGCAGGCGTATGTGGCGTATGTGGCGACAGGGGCTTGCCGGGCGATGAGGAAGCCGACATGCCTGGCACGTTAGCTAGCTGTCGGCTGAACGTGCTCGATGACCTTTGAAGTTGCATGGACGAGTTTAGAGACTCGGTAAGAGCATTATTAGACTCACGCATGAGATGAAACTTAGATAGCTGAGCCGTCGTTCTCTTAGTTGCCGACTCGCTTTTCTTCGACGGTTCGAAACTTTGTAGTGTTCGTTTGCTGTCAAGGGCTTTAAGGAAGTCCTGAATACTGTCGTCATCTGTCTGAAAAGAGCCAGAACTCCCGCCAGCGCCAGTATCGTTAAGAAGACCAGAGCTTGGCTGGACAACAGAAGACGAGAGGCTTTGTTTGCCGCTGCTCATCTGATCATCCTCGGCCCTACTGGCGCCCCCGAAAGAAGGGCGGTTGCGGCGATGTGTGAAACTGCTACTGAACCGGTTTGTGCTGGATGGTCTCGGCGATCCGGCAACCGAATTCTCGCCAGTAGTCGGCGGTGGGCCCCCACGTAACGACGCGGGCATCCCGACGATTAGCGAAGACCTATTTCGCACGTGTGTAGCCGCAGTCGTATTTGCCCCGGAGGCCCGAGGCGATGGTGGGACGTCTTGGTCTTGCATACGCGGTATGGGTGAGCCAGACAGCGACCCATGCTTAAAGGGCGATGACTGGAACGAGACGGACGGACGCCTGCTTAAGCTTTCCGTTGTCCGAATAGAAGCTCGTCTTGCCATACTAGAAATGGGTAATGGATGACCTGCGCCCTCTATACTGGCAGGTCTAGAATCAGGGGACGAGGCGGTGTCTGAACCCGGAGCCTTCACTGCTCTAAGTGCGGATATTGGGCTCGTGCCCACGGGACCTTCGCCATGGAAGGTTGACAAACTTCCGTATCGTTGTTGGTTTTCGGCAATATTATGAACATGGCGCTGGTATGGTAGAGACCCAACCTCGTGGGCCAGTGTCTCATTACGGCTCTGAGTGCGACGCGGTAAGGATGGCATGAACATGTCATCAGGGATCGCCATTCCTATGCGGGAACTCAACAGCGACTCGGTCTCAACCACTTGAAAGGCGCAGTGGTTCCGGTAACACACCGACACATAGAAGCGACCCACAGGCACCTCGAGATCACCAAACATGTAGTCAGTAGTTACATCACCTCTACCTTCAAACAAAGGCGTCCTCAGTGTGTCAGACCCAAAACTGCGCGAGTCGCCAGACGAGACGCGACAGCGGGTTGTCAGGGCAGGATGTATACCTTTTGTCTTGGAATTCCTAGCTAGCCTCCAAGCAGGTAACACCCCTGTCGTGGTGTATATGGACCGCATTAGGACGATAGCCTTCTTATACACCGTAGGTAGGAGGGGACCGAAGTCATCAGGGTCATCGGCGGGTGCACCTTTCAATTCAATCCGCCATCGCTCTAAAACGACATGAGTGGTGGGTTTCCCCTGACGCCCGGTGCTGCTATCGCTCGACTGGTCTGACGAGTTGATAGCTTCCACAACATCCCAACGTTTCCCATGCTCATCCAGAGCCACCAAGCTCTGACCGCTGTTCAACCGGGACGTGTCGAGGTAGGTTTCAATGATCAGTGGAGGGGGTCGATTATCGAAACCACCACATGTCTTCCATGCGCGGAACTCCTCCCGGAAATCATCGATATCATCGGTATCAAGTTGGAACTGTCCATGAGCCAAGAGTTTAGTCTCGGTCGATTTATTTCCTTAGTCAGAAACCAGGGTCCCGCCTATCACTTACCCATCTGCTCGTCCTCCTCTCAAGATTTTTCCCGACGAGAACAGGAGTCACCTGCATCCGTTCCTGTAAGATAAGGGTCGCAGCTTTCGAATAGACATTCTATGGAGTCGTTCATCAGTGATATGCAAGGAGTGTATGCGTAGACAACCAACCTGGATAATTTGGTCTAGTTTCCTAACAGAATCGCGGGTCGGGCCCTCACCACGGGTTGAGATGGCGCCCCCTGTCATTGCCCTTCGTGCGGAAGGTTCGTGAGGTATGGTATCGGATGCTGGACTCGGTAGGCTGGCAGGACTTATAGGATCCCGCGGGTTGTTGGTCCTTGTGGGATTTGTCTGAGGCGAGGAAGCAGGAGAGGAGGTACGGAGCGTGGGGCGTGGTGTTTGATGCATTGTGATATTCGGAGGAGCGTAGTTGACGAACAATTATGGTGGCAAGTGTCGGGTACCTGGCTGGCACACGGGCCGGGCAGTCCGTCAGTTGTTGTAACCGGTGGCCGACGAGGAAACCGTCGCAAAGGTCACGGTGACACGGCAAAAGGTAATTCAAAGCGAGCGAGTGGTGGGTATGCGCAAGCTAGATGGAATTGAGAATTTCGATGTGAGGCCACCTGACTTTAGCATCCATTGTTCACAGTTTTGATAAGGAGGCAGCGCAACACTTGGCAGGGCTCGAGACGCAAGCAAGGGGACTATCAGCAGGAGATAATCCGTACGGCAGGTTCGACGAGATGGTAGGTAGGCAGGCAACCAGACGGGCAGACAGGCACTTGACGGCCACGGCGTCAATTGTGAATGGTGTTGTCCAAGGCGGTTCGGCTAACTGTATGCGGATGGCTGCAGGGACGAGATGCTAAGCTAGGCAGTCCGCGGCATGTTGACGTGATGCTTGGTGGATGTTAGTGGTCATCGATACGGTGATGAAGACGATGATGGAGATGGCAATGGAGATGGTAGTGCAGATGATGGAGATGCACGGCCTAGGAAGGGACGGAGGATTGGATAGCTGCTCCAGGGTGTGCGGTGTGGATGGAACAGACGAGGACGGGAGATCGGGCAGGGCGAGCGGGAGAGAGACGGGGCAGGTGTGGGATGGTATAGCGGTAGGGACAGGATAGCATCGAAAACGAAGTCGAAGCGGAATACGGGGGCCATACCATAACTATCAAAAAAACAGCGAGCTGGGCAAGCTGGGGTGCTTCCAGTCAGACGGTTGTTCCTCGTGATGGATGCTAAACGACCCTGTGCCATCCGTCATCGGTCCGCGCGCGCTAAGCTACAGCGAGCAGCCGGGGTTGGGTAGCGAGAAGCGACCGGGACGCCTTATTTGCTGCCTCGTCTATCTCCGAACCGTATCAACAGCGATAAGACAATGGGCTTGGCCTATGACGACGGACGGTCTCCTCCTGTCGCCAGAGGAAGCAGCGCAGCGAAGGGCCAAGATCCGACGCAGTAAATCGGGGCAATGTCAGTGTACCAAGTGTACCGTAAGGGCTCCGAGTGGGTGTTCGATCCACGCTATACCCACTTTGTCTAAGGTACCATGCACCACCACTGCACCATGCTCACCCGGAAAGCTCCTGCCTATGTGCCGGTATCTTGGTAACCGCTGATAGGCACACACGTCCAACTCTGCAGGGCGGACGAGACGTGCCTAAGGAGGTAGCGGGCCTGGGATGGGCATGTCTTGGAAGATTCAAGCAGATACGAGGTAAGATCGGTCGAAGGGGGACGTGAAAGAAGAAGTGGAAGGGGGAGAAATGATAATGATGATGATGGTGGTGGTGATGGTGATGAGGATGGGGATGATGATGGGGACACACTCTCGCCTGCACAAGTAGCCTTGCAACCGTGCGTGTCCGGGTAATCAATTACTGATGGGTGACGAGGGCAACAGATAAGTCTATGGATCGTCGACGCACCATGGCAGTAACTTGAACTTAGATAGGTTAGATATGTACAACAGATTGCCTAGGTAAGCCTAGGTGGGTTAAGTTGATATTTGAAGGGTTGTTACACATGCACAGCAGGACGCTATCAACGTTCGCTCTTGGGCGCGCGACAGACAGGACTTCCCCACAAATGCATAGCACTAGGTACGCTATGGCCCGGGTGGTGACCGCAAGTTTGATTGGCTCTCGATGCTCGGGGCGGTGCAAAGAGGGTGCCACAAGCAGGAGTAAATTACCTGGACAACATAATACATAATACAGTGTCATATGGGAACTCACACTGTATATCTAATTCTCACCCACCATCTAAATTAGGCCTGGGACAGAGTAGGGTCAAGTATAAATCACACCAGCGCCACACCAATAGGCAGCTGAAAGTCCTCACAACACTATAACTGTAAAACCAAAGAGCGCAGCCAAATAAAATCAGAAAAAGAAAAGAAAACCTATACATCGTTAAAAAAAAAAAAAAAAAAAAAAAAAGAAAAGAAAGCAATTCCCTTCCACACATATGTCGACTGAAGTACGCTTGACCCGACTCTGCGTGGGAGATCAGATATGCTTGTTAAGCGTACAGTGTATAGTGACGGGGTGTTGACCACGTCATAGCCACCTTCCGCTCTGCACTAATTCATTGGGTTACATTTCATCCCGACTCATCTAGGCAACCGTCTCGTTGGGATTCTACAGGACAAACCGGCACCTCACAATGGGTAGGTAGGTAGTGGTAGGTAAATACACTTTTGGGCCTACGCACAGATCTGACGAACCTGCACGGGTTCGGTTAGTATATATGAGGAAGAGAAGCAAGGCCCGTGTCGTATTGAGCCAAAGTAGTTATTCAGAACGAAGAGTCACTGCCGTCCAGTTTCGATCGGATCATTATAAATTTTATTTCTGTTCAGTTTCTGATATCCAGGAGGGCAAATAAATGGCAGCCACGAATAGTGGGACAGAGGCTAGAATCTCACCAACTTGAGAACTACTGGAAACTCGTTGCAAGTAATTCTGGCTTTCTATCCTTGAGGCCAAGTAACATCTCACCGAACAAGCCATTCGCCCATGAGAACCAGTGCCGTGTCCACCGGCTCGCGTCGAACGTATCAACTGACTCGTGGATTAGCCCAAGCCCGTCCGTCGATGAGACGAGCGTTTGCAGCCCTGAGACGATCTCGTCGTCGTCGTTCGAGGTCAGGAGCTTTGTGATAATGGACATGGGCCAAGCCTTTCCGGGGCCGACATGGGGACCTCCAGACCTAGAGGAATCGTTAGATGAGTGATGAAATTCTGCGATCAGAAGAGACTTACCCATTGATGACCGGACCATGCATGTAATAGGGGTTCCAGGTGGAGAGCACGAATTTTCGCGTGCTCTGATATGTTTCATCCGATGCGTCGAGGAAGTCCAGGATTGGCGCGCTCAGGAGACTGGGAACGTTCGCGTCATCCATCAAATTGCTCGAACCAAAACCATCAATCTCGAAGGCATAGATTTCGCCAAATACTGCGTGGTGCACTTTGCCATACTTATCGATACCATCCCGGACGCTCCGTGAGAAATCGCTCATCTTCTGAGCCAGATCGGCGTCGTGAGTCTTCATAATCTCAGCGCACTTGCCCAGGTAACTCGAGAATTGCATGTTCGCAGGGATGAAGAGTTGGTAGATCGTAGCATCGTCCGAAGGGCGGAATGCACTCCGAACCAGACCAGTGCCGCTCCTCACCGGGTTACCAATCCCGCCGTTGCTGAGCGTCTCTGTCCCCGCGGTAGTTGTGCGCTGGAAAGTGTAAGGCGACTTGTTGACGGATCCATCGTCGGCATATGTACCGACAAGCAAGCTCTCGGCGACATCCATAACAGTCTTGACCGCTTCGATCCACCTGAATTTCCCGAAGAACTCGCTATCTTGAGTCTTATCGTAGTAATCCCAAGATAGCTGTAAGAAAGCAGACATTGAATCGAGCTCATACTTGCATTCGAATACGAAGTCTTTAGAGTAGCTGGGGGAAACGGCGTCGGTATCGGCTGCCCCGTTGTGCTCCGGCGGAAGACCCGACTCGGGGGGTGCCTGGAACGCATTGCAATAGGGGTTTTGGATCACGTAGCGCGCTTGCAGGTTAATCGCCCCCCGGAACAGTGAAGCTAGGGAATCGGTCGAGGGATTGGCCTTGAGCAGCGACTTATAGCTCCGGAGTTGGTTTGCGCTGTCGCGAAGCCACATGGCGATTATATCACCGGTCGTCACAAACGTAAGCTATTTGCCCGCTATTAGCCAAGTTCGGCCATCTGGTGTTGCCCCAGTTCGATTGACCGCTCACCTCTTCAGTACTATTGCTCGCAAACCCCTTCCAGGAGACAGTGGTATCCAAGGTGTTAGGAAACGCGTTCTGGAAGAGGCGGAAGAGATCCGGATCCTTCACCAAATCTTTCATGCCATCGATAGCCTCCTCGACCTCTGGCACCGTGAATTTCCTACATGCTTCCTCGGGTCGCATGGAAGACAATTGGTATTTGCCCGCAGAGAGCGGCTCGTGGGTTTGGGTTGAGTATTGGCCATAGTCGGGGCACGCCGCCCTCCCATGGATGGCATGCGAGGTGGCTGCCAGCGAGCCCAGCAGCAAGGCCGACGACAATCGAGTCATCTTCTACTATTGCTATTGCGCTATGGACATACGCAGTACGGAAAGTGTTTCCAGCAACAGCGGGTAGGATGAGTAATGAGCGGCAGATCAACAAAGCGCTGCGAGGCCCCAGGCTGGAATTTGAATGCAGTGGCGCACACACGTACCTACCTATGTGGTGGGCAAGCCAACTCTTTTATCTAAACGGGTACCTACCTACACTTACATGCTCTAACCGAATCCCGCGGCCCCCTTCCCCTAATAAACAAAAGATCGGTCTGCGTGGCTGGGTTCTTCCTGCCCACTTCAGGGCTCTTTCCTGCCCACTTCAGAGCTCTTTCCTGCTAGGTACATATAGGTAGGTAGGTGGCATCATCGCCATCTGACGTCTCATCGTGGGAAGCTGCAAACATTCCAGGGCGCAATAGAGCCGAGAGGATCCAGTGCGCATGCGGGGAATCCCTGAAGGCTTCATACGACCAGGCAGGTGCCAGGGCCAGCTTGGAGCTCACCACCTGCGACCTCTGACACCGCCCCTATCCAATCTAGCGCTTGCTGCCAGGCACGATGGAGAAGAGGGTTTTCCCTGTCAGTGGCCAGGTCTCTTTGCGTCGTGTTACTGGAGGTGGATAGGGTTGGGAGGTAGTTGAACTTCCTAAACTGATGAAAGATCAGCACTTCTCCGCCTAATGAGGCTCATGACCCGTTCAAGACTGCGGGGTAGTGGCGCTCAAGATCCGGGCGCCGAGATGGCTCATGACCGAAGCCTGTTGCACACCATTTTTGGCGATACGACAGGCCGCCTCTCCTACGCTTTGCTACTCGGGGCACGATGTTAACTCTTTCACCCAAACGGCCGGAGTAAGGCATTGCCACTCTCTGCCACTCTGGTTTACGATGAAATTTCTTGCCCCATTACTTTGTAAATTACTATGGAGCCCTAGCTGATGGCTGACATATGAGGCACATCTTGGGGAACTAGGTAATACGTTAGAATGTGTAGGCGTTCACTGTCATATGAACCGAGCTCTGGCCTTCTCACTGGTTATCAATGGCAGGTATGCTCATGCTTCGTATTGAAGAAGAAGAAGAAAGAAAAAAAAAAAACTCAGGCTAGCTCTTATTACCTACTGCATGACTGGGACCCCCCTTCCATGCCTTGCGATCACTATAGGAGCAAACGATCCAGGCTGCGAGCGATTGCTTTCACCGTGGTACGAGCCACCCGAGTCGGCCTTCGATCGCTATTATTTTGCTTGCATTGGCAAATCAGAGGACTATATTCATATCCCGCCGGGCGGTGGATTACGACAAGCGGGATGATGATTCACCTTGGTACCTACCGCACCAAATACCTAACCGCTCAGCTGATTGATGATAAGCCGGGCAACTGCGTATCAAGTCGAAAATCACCCAGATGGCACCGAGGCAGATCCATCTCCGGAGCGGCAAAGTGAGTGCGTGTATCTAAGGTGGTGGTGGCGACTTCAAGGATCAAGACAGAACACTGAGGTGGTTAAAAGCCCACCGGGCACATTTCCCAACTGACTTAACTACTCCGATCTCGAACGTATCGCCGGGTCTAAATATGGTGTCCAATCCATGACGCAGCCTCGCTCTGTTCCGAGCTCAATTTGTTATGTTTACAGCGTACACGAGTGGCCATCCACGCACGGCACGCACACGCCGATCGCTTCGGCTTGCTTCAGCTCAGATAGGTTAGAGCGCCCGAGAATTCGGTTACGCGCTATACGATATTTTTTCGCCTGCTCGTGCCTCCTTCTGGATGCCTCGATGCTATCGGCTTATATGGGGTGTATATGGGGTGCTTTGTTTATGTGACGCGAATGGGTTCTGAGACAAATGATCAGATGGTCCCAAGTTGGGGCTGCCAGGTATTGATCTGAGATGCTTAGCCTGGACACGTTGGCATCTGAGCGCATGTTGGATGCGTCTTGTCTTTTTCATGCATAATGTATTGCTGTATGGGATTCTTTGGCGACGGCCGCGGCATTTGATCTTAACTTTGCTGTTGCTAATGTTTTCTTGTCCCTGCTTGGCTACAGAGTTGCCGCCTCGGGCCATATGCAAGTGCTAGATATACTGTCCAGGTACCTTAACCTACCTCCTAGGTGTAACCTTAAGCCGCCAAGCAGCAATAGGCCGGCCTAGCCGCTGGAAGCCACAGGTCCGCCTGCCGTATTCGGGGGGATTGCTTTCAGCCAACTTCCGCAAAACTGTTAAGGTTGAAAATAGAAACCAGTACCGCGCTTTCGTTTCTCGGCTTTCGTATCACAAGAAAAAGAGAGGAGAAAGGGAAAAGAAAGGAAAAGAAAAAAAAAGGAAAAAAGTTCGTCGAGGCTTGGTGCGCACCACAAGAGACATAGAGCCGGCCACATCTGGTCATGGTGAGAACACCTATTTCTAGCCCATGTACCTCGTTTACCCAAGCTACACCGTGGTCCCTCTCTCGAAAGAAGGCATCGCGCCTTGACTATCCGGCGACTCGACCGTTTCGGAGCCTTCACGCAGCTCGGCGAACACCCATTCGGCGCCGTGAGAAGCCGCACCAAAGCCGGTAGGGAGAAGACAGGCCTCGAGCCGCGGGTGGACAAGCGCGGGATCCATCGTGATGGCGGGTCCCTTTTTGACGACATTTCCTCGCCGGCGCAGGATACTTGCCGTGCCTCTGTTCCTCCTATTTATATGGGCATTACTACCCATCGAGAGCTTCAACCCCCCTCGAAGGCTGCTGCGGGGTATCACGTCGGCGTTGACGGGCAAGTCGAGCAACGATGTGTTGCAGTTCGTTGATCCTCTCATCGGCACTGTGAATGGAGGTGCGTCTGTGACCGCCCCCCTGAGAGTTCTAGGTACAAGACTAACATGTTTGCATAAGGGCATGTCTTCCCCGGCGCAACTTTACCTTATGGTGAGCCGAGAGATTCATGGTGAATTTCCCTCTCGGGAGGCCCCCGGCTAATAAATGTAGGCATGGCCAAGCCCGTAGCCGACACGGACAATTATGGTGAAGCGGCAGCTGGATTCGTGTCCGATGACTCGTTGATCCAGGGATTTTCTCAGCTTCACGATTCTGGTAACCCAGTTCTCGCCCGCTAGCAAACTAGACGCATCGTACCATTTACTAATATTTGCTAGGGACGGGCGGAGTGAGTAAGAAGGTGCATGCGCTGCATGGTTCGTTACAGACTGACATATAGCAGAATCCTTCCATGGGCAACTTCCCACTCTTTCCGCACCCGGGGTGTCCCGGGGACGATTTCACAATGTGTGATTATGTCGCGGCACAGCGGGCTACTGCTCGCGTCGAGAATTCCACAAGCGCGAGACCGGGATACTTTGCCATTGGAATGAACAATTCCGTGTACGCGGAAATGACAGCGACGGCGCATACGAGCCTCTTCCGGTTCAATTTCCCACCTGAGGCCGAAGTACCGTATGTGCACGCCGAGTCGAGTGATGAGAGGACGCCGCGGACGGTGCCCAACAGCCCCTTGGTTCTCCTTGACCTGATTGACCTTGGCAAAAGCCGATCGGGCGGCAATATTGAGGTGAATACAACCACGGGGCGCATGAAGGGGGGCGGTAAGTTTCGCCCATCATTCGGCCACGGATCATACGCGGCGTACTTCTGCGCTGACTTCCGCGGTGCCGAGATCCGCCGGACGGGCACGTTCGTACACACCAACGCGACGGATGGTGTGCAAGCCCTAGGAGACTTGTACGGCGATATTCGAATCCCGCAGGGATCCGTCGGAAGCTGGGTGCAATTCGCACAGCCGTCGAAGAACCAGATCCTTGCTCGCGTGGGCTTATCCTTCATCTCGGCTTCTCAAGCCTGCGAGAACGCGGAGCGGGAGGTCAGTGACTTCGACTTCTTCCGCGTGGTCACAGAGGCTGAGGCGGCGTGGCGGGCAAAACTCTCTATCATCAAGGCGGACCACACGGGCGTCAACCTTGACCTGCTGAAGACGTTCTGGTCGGGCCTGTACCGCACAATGCTATCGCCGCAGGACTACACAGGCGAGAATCCGCTCTGGGAGTCGGATGAGCCCTATTACGATAGCTTCTACTGTATCTGGGACTCTTTTCGGGCGCAGCACCCCCTTCTCACCATCATCGACCCGGAGATACAGACGGATATGGTGCGTGCGCTAATCGATATTTATAAGCATGAGGGGAAGCTACCGGACTGCCGCATGAGCTTCAGTAAGGGCTTTACTCAAGGCGGGTCCAACGCAGACGTGGTGCTGGCTGACGCACTCATCAAGAACTTGACGAGGGGGATAGACTGGAGACTGGGATACGAGGCCGTGGTATCGGATGCGGAGATCGAACCTAGCGATTGGAGCATATCAGGTCGAGGCGGAATCGAGAGCTGGCGCACACTTGGGTACATCCCGGTGGACGACGACGACAGGAACGGCACGGGCCCGCTTAGTCGCTCCATCTCGCGCACAGTGGAGTATGCGTACGACGACTTCGCGATCGCGCTTATGGCGCGCGAGCTGGGCCACGAGGGTGACGAGGCGAAGTACCTTGAGCGCAGCCACAACTGGAAGAATCTGTGGCGGGAGGAGCATGAGGACCGATACCACGACAAGACAACGGGAACGACGCAAGGGTCAAAGTTTCGAGGGTTCCTCCAGCCGCGGCTCCGCAACGGGTCTTTCTCGGAGCAGACAGCGCGTATGTGCAGTCCTGTCTACGAGCAGCATGTGTGCTACTTCGACACGCGGCACTCGACGTACGAGGGCAGCCCGTGGCTGTACAGCTTCTACGCGCCGCAGGATATGGCGGCCCTGATCGGCCTGATGGGGGGCGCCGCGGCCTTTACCGAGCGCCTCGACTACTTCCACGCCTCCGGCATCAACTACATGGGCAACGAGCCCAA
The DNA here is from genome assembly GCA_021209875.1 of Rosellinia necatrix. Lineage (NCBI taxonomy): Eukaryota > Fungi > Ascomycota > Sordariomycetes > Xylariales > Xylariaceae > Rosellinia > Rosellinia necatrix. Next base: position 2,739,640 of record JAGYVD010000006.1, on the reverse strand, counting down.
CTTCCTGCCGACCTTCCAGTTTCACTACGCCGGACGGCCCGGGCGCAGCGCCTACTGGGTGCACCAGTATGTGCCTGCGTTGTTCAATAGCTCCGTTGCTGGCATCCCGGGTAACGATGACTGCGCCATGGGCGCCTTCTCCGCCTTTGCATTCATGGGCTTTTTCCCTGTGGCCGGTCAAGATGTCTACCTGCTCACCCCGCCCCTTTTTCGCGAGGTCAGCATTCGAACCCCGGACGGCCGCGGCTGGGCCACGCTGCGCAACGTGAACTTCGACCCCACCTACGCGGATATGTATATCCAAAGCGCCAAGCTCGACGGGAAGCCATACACGCGTAGCTGGATCACGCACAACTTCTTCACCAGGGGAGGTGTTTTGGAGTTCGTGCTCGGCCCGAAGGAGAGCGAGTGGGGGACGCGTAAGGAAGATCTCCCACCTAGTTTGTCAACGGCGACAACTTAACTTAACTACCGGGATTTTTTTCCTTCTTCTAATTTTATCTTGAGCGTTACATATATATTCTACGTAAGCTAAAGGAATACCTGTTGGAATAAAAATTTTAATGACACAAGCTAGGCAAAAGTAAGCCCATATAAGTAAGTACATGTCCATTCCATAGTACTGGTGCTTTCTTTATTTTGCGTTTATCATGTTAGATCGGTTAAGATATAGCGCGAAAACCCGTGTTGGCGATGCTCCGGCGAGGAAGAGTCTAACCCTGACATATATATAACTTGGAAGGGCAACGTCGTCTCGCAGCGACGTGAAATATAACTAATGCGCTCAGTGGCGCGAGGATGACTTCGCAGTTCCGCAGGTATTCATATACAATAGCGGGCTACTCCGCAGATCTCAAGCCTTTCCATCATCCTCGTCCTCATCCTCGTTCTCATCTTCCCCTTGCCCCTCCTGCTCGTCTCCGTTTTCCTCAGGATCCGAATCGCTATCATCGCCCGGATCTGGCATGACGGTGCTATTTAGATACGTAACCTGTGTGGATGTGTTAGCGAATTGGGGCAACCCATCTCCTCTCCATTTTTATCTGCCGCGCGCATTTAGCCATACAGATGCATAGCCGTCTTAGCAAAATGGAGTAAATGAATAGCGGCGCACGTACAAAAGGCACCATGGCCCGAATTACTTCCATAATCGTTTCCTGCACATCCCCGCTCTGAATATCCTCGTCGGGTATCTGGCGGCCGATAGTATAGTTGCGTAGCTTTAGGAGTTGCAGGTCACGGTGATCCGGATTAAAGCCCTGCCATAGCTTATGTCAGCTGTATTCGCTCAATCCTATCTAAGAAGGGCTCTCTTCCTCTCTTTCTCTCTCTCTCTCTCTGTGTATATATATATGTGTGTGTGTGTGTGTGTGTGTGTGTGTGTATGTCCTTTCCCTTTCTAAGATGAAAGTAGAGAGAGTAAGGGGATGTCGACAAACCTTGGGCTTGGTCTTCAACGCGTTTTCTTGGTTCTTGTCGGTGAAGGCCTTGAGAATCTTGTTCTCCTTGGCGCCGACGAAGCGCGGGAGGAAGACCCTGACGAACTCCGGGTCCGTCAGCACGCGGCGGATGCGGTGGGGCCGCTCATCGACGCTAGCGCGTAGTCTCGCCAGGGCCGTCGCCTCAGGATGCCAGAGCCCGCCACCGACGAGGCAGTTCCCCGGCTCCAGGTGCACGTAGTAACATGCGTAGGGACCCTTGCGACCTGTGCGTGACCTGGTGGCACGAGACGAAAGTAGCTGTGGTCAGCGTGTGCAGATTGACGGATTACGCCCATTTGGACAAGGCGACGAGGCGGGCGCAGCGCTTTTCCCGGGTATTTCAAATAGAGCGGACTAACTCAGGGGAAGGGGGCAAGGTCGGAAGCCGGACTCACCATGCCGCAGAGTAATGGGGCTAAACCTCTCACAGTATTAGTATTAGTATCAATACCAAACCACGCCAGATGGCGGATTCGTGTTTTTCGGGAAGCCAAGGTACGAGCTATCTCACCTTATACGGGGTTTGGTCCTTGCTGAAGCGGATGTCGCGATAGATGCGGAATATGACATCCTTGGTCGGTAGTTCCGGTATCGTCTCGTCAGACTCGATGATCTTCTGCGTCAGCGTCTGGACGAAGGACTCCCAATCTTTCAGTGACCGGCGGTACTCTCGGTCGTGTGCTATATTTGGCCACCTGTCAAATGATTGCTCGCTGCTCTCCTTTTATTTTCTGGGACGCATGGGGACCGTTCGGGCTAAATGTAAAGATGTGCATGGTCACGTAGAAAATAGGAATTCGGTGGGCAAAAAATGGGGAGCTTGAGACGGTATGCTGAGCACCTAAGGAAAGGCTGGAATGCAGAACGTACTTTTCAACCAACTCCGCTTGTTGTTCGCCTTGAGGTCGCCTAGGAATAACATGGTATTGGGGTGGACCTTCGTATCCTCGTAGTCAACGCCATTTGTATCGCGGAGCTGCGGGAGGGGCACGAAAGTGACCCTTGGCCCGTCGCTGCCGTCATCGTCGTCGTCGTCGTCGTCGTCGTCGTTGTCGTCATCGTCATCGCCATCGCTCTTGTCATCGTCGTCATCCTCATCTTTGTATTCATCGCCTCCTCGGGCCGAATGCCGGCCGCGCCTGGCACTCGGCGACTTCTGTTTAGTATTTTCACGCCTGCGCCCACGCTCTTTCGCCGCGGTGCCGGGCTTACTCGCGCTACTCGGCATCTTTGCCCCTGCTTTCTCCTTCTGGGGCGGCGCGCCTCGGTTTTTAGGTGGCTGTTCGCGCCCACCCTTCGCGATGCTAGCGGGAGGCGGTGGCGATGCCACCGGCTCATCGTCCTCGTTGTCCACAGCATCGGTGTTTCCGTACTCGTTCTCTTCTCCCTCATACTGGCGCCTGTGCTTAGAGGCATCGATTCGCGGTTTAGACTTGGCGCGCGACGCATTCACAGCAGTCTTTGCCATCTTGCGTGGTGGTGGTTCTGCCTCACTGGAACTCCTGTCTACGTCATCCCCATGTTCGAAATAGGCGGTCTTCTTCCCCGTGGAGCGGAGGCGAGTCGACCGGCGACGGGACCCGGGTTGAAGGGCTTCCGCTCCGCTTGAATTACGCTTCTTCGGGGCCATTTCAGCGCTCTGGACTGTTTGGTGCTGAAAGGGAACGTTGCAAACTGCGCACGACGCGCTCGGACAGCTCGGATGAGATGGATGATACACTAGAATCGTCACGCGCTGTCACGTGGTCTACATAATTTGCAACCTTATGGTAGCTATACCTTGTAACTATAACTTGGCTAAAACGGCTCGATCAAGCCAAGCAACAACAGGTTGAACTGAACATTGCTTTTTGAGAAGCAGTTCTGTTGACTTTTTACCTTCCATACTACTTTCACGTCCTGCAATATTATAAGCGGATAGCGGTTTTTTTATTTTTTTTATTTTTTTTTTATTAAAGCAACTGCCTATGGACTAGTTATCTACCAGCTTAACTCAATATAATTACACTTAAAAAAAATATTCAGTCCGACCTTAGCTGCGTTGAATATTCCAACCAGGCCGTCGATTATACGTGCGCCGCGAAGCTATCTAGGTACCTATGCTTACCGGTAGAGGTAGTTGTGGGCTGGTTCTGGCCAATACGCGGTCGTAAAATACTATACTATGCTGAAATAGGCTTAGATATGTTCATTTTAGCCAGACATACATATGTATTTAGGATAGGTAGTTACTTACTTGGGTAGCTAGTGTAGAGGGCAAGGGTGGATAACGCGAATCGGACGAACCACGCCAAGGGGCCTGGCGGCACTGCTTGTCGTAATTAGGTAATGATTGTGTGTGTGAGTGCTTGCAGTTCCCCTAGGTACTTATGTTCTACCCCCTACGCTTCTTGATGCGTTTTCCTCCCCCCCACCGCTGACCACCCACTAGGAAGTGTGTTGCCCTATGAGGATTAGACACCTGGAGAGCCCGGTGATTCTCGAGCGCATATAGGCTAAATCCAGGTTGGGGTTGGGGTTGGGGTATAAATTAGTGCCCAGCACGCGCCGCGCGGGCAAGCTGTGTGTGTGATACCACATGGTACGTTCTATTAATATAATCATGACCCCGGAATGAAATATGTCCACTCATGTGCAACTCTCTTCCGGCCCATTCAAGTAAACGCACCGGTGCTGGATATGGGTGGATAGAAGTGGTCGCGAGCCTCATCCGCTTGAGTGTCTCGGTGATGCTACATGCTCTACCTCGGGACAGGGAGGCAGGAAGGGTAACCCCACCATCATGGCACCGATTGTAAAGTGCCGAGCCTCCCAAAGGGTCAAAGAATGCGCTGGTTTAATATCGTGTTCAGGCATTCAATATAGAATTGGACAGTGTCACTGGAAGCTCTGAGAAGGGAAGTTGGCACTTGTGTTGGTGCTTAATATGTCCATCCATCCTTGCATCGGTCCATTCATTCATCTGATGCTAACTAGTATCAATAGAGCCGTAAGCCACGTTCTAAATCGCATCATGGAATTTAACATGAATTAGCCACAACCACAACACCTCGCTGATGTGCTAACCAAATAAAAATTGTGCTCGGCCAGGCCCGGTAGTTGTATTTTTCGCGTCAACCAAGCCTGGAATTGGCTCCGATCCTGCCTAACGGTGTCCTGTCTCGTGGTTTCTCCAACAGGTCGGCGTAGCCTTCTAAGCCGGTGCCGATCACTTTGACAATATCGAAAATATGTGATCCTTTGAACGTCTCAGCCCAAAGCCGAATCACGGCGGCAGCTAATTGCCGTAGCTTATTGCTGTCGTTTATGGTCATATCCATGCTCGACGATGGATGACCAGGCCCGCCTCCGGAGAGTGACGGGTCGATTGGCACCGCAAATTCGGTCTCATCTAGCATGTGGCGCAGCATCTCGAGTAGCCCTCTTTCCTCGGGTGACGGAGGGGCGTCACTGGGGCCAATAGACGCGAGGGTAAGGAGCCATTTCGAGAGAAGGATAGCGCACTCGAGATTACATACTAATACAGGATCAATACAAATTCTCGTGTTGGCCACGGTGTATAGTAACTTACGAGAGTGTTGCATGCTCCATTCCGAAGATTTTCTCCTTGCCACATAGTTGACACCCAGCTTGACAAGCATAGACAATGCATGGATTGCCTGCAGGACAGCTCTGTTTGAGCGTGCGCTCCGGACCAGGTACGGCGCATCATGAAACGCTTGGGCTATCTGGCCAGCATCTCGAGTTTCAAGAGTCCTGCTAGGACTTAGATCGGTATACAATCGGATAGAAGCCAATCTCCACAACGCTGTTGAATTGTAAGCAACCGGCCCTCCAGGAAAAGAATCCGTCGCACCTTGCGGATTCACTTCCGCGACCCGCGCTTGGTGCTGCTCGAAGCTCATCTGCCAAATGCGGAGTGCCTGTAAACATTCCTCGACATCGTCGGGTCGTAATCCACGAGGGGCCTCAAAAGAAGACACCGAGGTGAATGATGTCTGCTTGAGTAGAAATATGTGTTGTAATAATGCGTGGATCAGAACGTAGTTGCCGAGGGAAGACATGTAAGCCGGCGGACCCTGAGGAGGGCGGCTGAACAGCCGAGCGAAGGCATCTTGAAGTAATATATCCATACTTGGGAATGAATGGCGAGCCTCCTGCCACTGCCATGCAGTTTCAGCTCTCCATAGTTTCGAAGAGTGCGGTAGATATAAGTTAAGTTCCGAAGTGAATAATAAAGGAGGCATGTTATAGGCGATACTGCAAAGGTTGAAGAAACAGTAAGCAATAAGCTTGGTACGGTTCCCGCCTTCTATGCGAATCCAAGCTTCCCAATCAGCCGTCTGTGTTGACTCGGATAGAAAACCTTCCTCCCGCACTAAAAGAGCGAGGAGGCTTTGTAAGGACATGGCTTCGTGGAGGATAGCCTTCGCACCCCATAGCCCGACGGCAAAAAGTAATAGAAGCGCCTGAATTGTCTCCATACGGGACTGGGGGGTATTTGGTGAACTAATGATACGTTAGAGATAAATTTCTAGATGGGAGGTCAGTAATTCCTAAGTAAGACTCACTAGGGCTCTCGGTGAGTGTCTTGAGTCATTGGCCGCTCCTGCTGCATGGAGCTAAATGAATGCCTAAATCCGTGACTGGGAGATGGTCTTGTAGAGTGTGGGCTATAAGCTGCGGCTGTTGGCAATAATCCGTGGACCTCGTGGCTACGGCGGCGGCGGATTTGCTCGCGCGCTACAGCCTTGGCGGCGTACCACAGAGCATTCGACCGGTGACTCTCGAACCTATATTGAGCACCGACTGCGAGGATGGCTAATAATAACTCCGGTGCAATGTCTGCTGGCGCGATCGTAGGGAGGTGTAAGATGGGAAGGTGATCGTGGAAACCACTGACATAGCCTTCAAGAAATCGAGTCAGGGTATGGCGTGAAGGGAACACAAAATCATTAGGAAGGACGGTAGAGAACTCGTCCAACCTGTTTTTTATAACCGTATGATCCATCGCAGATACCCTCATTGGGGCCGTCTTGGTAGATTCATCGTGCATCCGGTGGGTACCATCGGTCGGTTCGCGAGGATCAGGCGCGAGCGAAGGGAATCTGGATGGAAACTGCGACGACGGTTTTGATAAAGCACCGCGTGGCCATAAACCAATGCTTTGGTCAGCTTCAAAGGCTTGGGGAAGAAAATGTGAGGATGTTGCAAACTCGTCCATGAACAGATTGTAATCGTCGAAAGCAGAAGAGGGACCGGTCTGGCCGGGGAGACCGATTGACATAGGTCCAGCATCAGATTCACGCCCGCGATCGCTATACGGCATACCATCATCATATGACTTGATTCGCGGCATGGGGTTGGACGACTGAGGCAGTTCTGACATCAGAGGTTGCAATGAATTCACTTCGTTGGCTGAGGCGATCTGGGTGGCCGCATCTGATAATAGGTCTAGATTGCATGCACCTTGTCTAGTCGACATGCGTGGGTCTGGTTGGAGAGCAGGCACAGTTATCGAAGATGATATAGAGTCAGAATGATAATGCTGCGGATGAGGCCGCGGCATACCCATCATCTCCGTATCAACGTGGTTCTCACCCTGAAGTGGTGGCTGGGCGGCGGCGCCCGCTGTGGATGGCTTCCTCGGTCGGTTTCCATCTTTGCTGGAGCCTTCATTCAAGTGAACGAGCTTTTCGTGGCGAACTAAAAGATCTCTGATGTCCATATAAGCATTACCACCCTTGACAGCGAGGGATGCTAGAGTTGAGAGATGCAGCTTAAAGAGATGGGGGAGGGCTGAGAGCCATTTCCGTATAAAAAGACTGGAGGGGAAAGGGGACGTTGTGCGGAGCACGGGGGTCCTGTGGCGTCGGCCAGTCGGGGTCAACTGAGGGAGAGGCAAGGAGGGATGGGGATTACAACACATAGGTGAAGAATACTAACCTACGACCGAATGTCTTCCCGCATCGAGCCCAGCCGCAAGAAAAGGGTTTTTCTTTAGTATGAGTTCTCTCGTGTCGTTGGACATGCTCCACACGCCTAAATAGGGGAATGCCGTGTGAGCTATATTATGAACGTGAATTGGAGATCGAGACTGTGGTCATCCTACCTGAAGCGTTTGTCGCAAAACTTGCATGGTAGGGTCTTGGGTTTCTGTTGCTTCCCCTCAACACTCTCATCAATAGTGCCGGGGACAACCGTGCCCTCTATGGACGGCCGGGACTGCATTGGAGAAGAGACTCCTGGTGGTTAATATTGGCCCTGGGGACGAAGACCCTGTAGTATACAACTATGGCTGTAATGCAGAGAGGAGTCACGCATCACCCGGAAGTGGGGCAGGAAGGGTCAGGTCGACGACCAAGGGCCAAGAGGTTATGCCGGAAAGAGGAATGCCTTGCGGGGGTGAACGATTGATGGATGAATTCATGAGGGTGGTGGTAGTGGAGGGACGGGGAGGAGAAGGAGGAGAAGGAGGATGTGTGTTAGTTCGCTGCGGGCTGGTTCGGCAACTGACACAAAATCGCCGTTGCCCGCCGCATCAAAAAGCAACTGCACACCACTTCCCAAGGCCAAGATCGCCGCTTTGCGATCAACAGATGCTGGCCTTGGCGATGGCCGGAAAGGGCTTTAACTTGAGGCTGCTGGAAACCGAACACAGGCGCGCCGAGGCTTGAAATATCTGACAGCCCCCGACACCAACAGCAACGGCAACGCCAACAGCAAGGCTCTGGAGACGGGGAGACGGCGATGGGCGGACACGTTCCGAGCGTAGCACAAAGATGAGGATCGATGATTATCCGGCAAGGGGACGTGTGAATGGGTCACTCGATTTATTGGTGGGCACGAACGCGGAAGAGCAGATACAGGTAATGGAAGGGATGAAAGACGTGTGGAGATTGGTGTAATATGCCACTTCTCCGACTTGTCAGTCCCAAGTCGATGCAGATCACGACTGGCCTCGCGTTCTGAACGTGCAGAGAGGCACGATTGAATGCAGGGGCACGCGCGCGGAGCTGGGTGCAGCGAGGAGACGCCGTCTCGAGAACTGCACGGTCCGAGAGGAGAATTAGGACAGTGTGCGGTTCTGCTGCTCGTCGCTTGGTGCAAGGGAGGAAGGCCGACAAGAACAACAGGACTGAGGAGGATACAAGACGATGGGGTTTGAATGAATTTCGGGGTTGGGAGAGCGGAGTGAGGAGAGAAATGCGGAGATGGGGGAAATCAGCCATGGGCGAATCAAGGTTGGTCGACAACCACGGCCGGAAAAGCAACGCTGGTGGCTTGGAAGCCTGGGGGAAGTGCCCTGTGGTGCGCACGCACACACGCGGGTACCATCTCGACACCAGCAAACACCCGGGGTAAAGCAGCAGCCGACGTCCAATGGGAGCGCCAGGATTTGTTCTCTTTGCCTACCTAGGGCAGAATTGTACCAAATAATCAAGCTCTGCCCGGAACATGGGTACCCAGTCAACGGAGGGAAGCGCCTTGGAAGGTACCGAGCGTGCGCACCAACCTTATTGTTGGAGGTACTGTACTGCACAAGCATGACGCTGGTAGTGAGGCCATGCATCATCTGCTTCAGCTTCGATACGTACCATCCATACCTTAGCTACCTAGGTAGGTAGGCAGATCCCTAGTAGGTAGGTAGGTAGAAGGTAGGTAGACCAATCCTAGGATAAACCAATATAGGACGACCCGAAAAGCTTTCGGGGCATAAGAACACCCAGCTCCAATCCGACCAGCGCGAGAAGTGTTGGCCGTGTTGGATGCTTCTACAACATGTGAAGAGGGGTTGGTGCCCGGTTAGACATGTCGGTTTAGCTCCATCTATGTCACCTGGGTACTGGCTGGTTTGTCCCATCTGTACCCCATAAAACCATCTCTCGTCTCCGCATTGGAGAAAAACGGGCACCCGGAAAGTGTGGGGTGGCGGGGAGACCCAGATGGAATTGCCCGCCACTCGCCTGGAACCCATCACTTGACAGTTGGGTCCCGTCGGGGGCATGGTAAGATTCTCCCTCTGGCTTATGGATCATCCTTTATCCTTGCTGTCTGTAACGACAGCCGTTGAGCGACCGCCTGGATATGTGGGCATTCTTAGGCGAGGCAGATGAAATGGCCACGGTAAACGACCTGCTAGGTTCGGACTGACATGCAAGCTTTCTACAGACCAGCCACTGGTGAAGGTACTCTGGAGTGGACAAAATACTTACACAACACCATAGAAAGGCAACCAGATATGATGCTGGTCATTATATCATGTTAGGTCAGCATGCGACGACGAACAACGAACGGGTGGCATACTTAACACGGATAAGAAACCATGCCCTCGAACGAATAAGCTTGCCTGTCAAGGGGATGGATACTGGGTTTGCTTCAGCGCGAAAGGGACATCGACCAGCTGCAGCTCGGCGCGGGGGCATGGTGAGCGATGTTCCCGAACGGTTCCCGAGCCGAGCAAAACGTGTTTATTTACCCTGTCTATCTAGCGCCATACCATAATATAACCCGAGTGCAAATAGCTACCCGGCTATATAAATGCTGTGACTGTTCAATCCGGGCGCATCGCTCCGGCATTCCACCCGCCATGGAACTGTACGCCCATCGGTGTATATGGCCAACGGTGCGTCTGTGACGGTAGTTTGTGAATGATGGCTGGGTCGAATGCTTCAGTGATTGAAAAGGGGGAGGCCGCTTATGTAACTGGATATTGGATCATCGGTGTTTTCAAGCATGATTTTATGTTGCAGTGAGGTCCAAGCTCTTACATATGTGCATTCATACACCGTGCCGTTCATTTAACTGCGCGGGCATAACGTGTTGGAGCATTTCCCGGCCGAGTCCATCCCGCCACAGGCACGTTTGTGGAGTGTCACGTTCCGCGAATTATATGCGTTCATATGCACTTGGCATTCGACGGGTACCGGACGATTACGCATTTATCTCTGCGCACAGGAGGGTAGATCGACTATTACGGAGTAACGATGGGGTCAAGCATTCGCATATGCGTAGAAGGTATATGGTGCTTAATTGGGACATCGACATCGTGTAGAAAATATACGTAACGGCTATGCCTGTTTCCTTCGGGTTGACTAGTGTGTAGCAAACGCCCAACCTCACTCACATACCGAAGTAAGTCAGCGATAGCATATCCAACACAAAGCCCCAACTACCGCCTTAATTTGTATCTGGGCCCGGCCAATCATGGTAGCATTTCTTTTTGGGGATAACTGTTTGGACAGAATCGGGTGAGAGGCGGAATAACTTGCAGCCAAGTATTGGTCAACGTTGTACGCAAATAGTCACGGAGGGGAGCACCGGGCCGGGTGATTTGGGTCTCTGCTGCCAAGGAGATAGAGATAAACAACGGGAGGATACTCTACCCCAACAGCCCTCGGAATGCTATGAGGGCATCGCGGGATACCTCACCGCAGCCTTGCGGCACCCAGTGAGCCATATTTCATCTCCGTATCCTTTATATCACCCACCAGGCCTGAGTTCGCTAGGGCGAGGGTATGAGGCCATGGTTTAGTGCTCGAAGATGGCGGTGGTAAAGTTGTACCCCAAGCGGAGGGAAAGGTAATGAATGGACCAGCGACGTCTAGATCCGACTAAGGCAATAGAGTCGGTCTGTGTTGCTAGAATGTCAGCCCCACGTCTATATGAGAATCAGATGTACGATCGGGTCTCATAAACATGCTGCGCCTATAGTGTGCTGTCCGGTAATTACATGCTGCCGCCCTAGGGGGCCAAGGTGGAAGTCGAGATTTCAGACCACTCGTTTCCCTGACGGGCTGCAGGTTGTTCGCGAAGGCATGAGGCATGTGCCAGAGGTCTGGGAGACATGAAGGGTCCCCTCATTTTCGTCGGCCAGTGGTTTTCCCGACTGAGATATTGCGAGAGGTATTGTTAGCAATGGTGACTGTAGACATTTGCCACTCTTTTATCCCCCCCTACCCCCCTACCTAAGTAGGTAGGGGCATTGATTACATTGCCTTCATGCGGTGCGACTCCGTTCCGTTATTGAATAAAGCTAATCCTATTCCACAACATATCTAGGTTAGGTAATACAGTAGACAGTAGATAAGTACCTACCTACACTGTAAACATGATTGACAGCGCATTGTGGATAACCCTTGAATTGAATGAGTGTCGCATAATAAGAGCCTCAGTCCCACTTTGAGATCCTTCAAGCTGTTGAAATGATGATCGCTCGCGACGATCGTCCGATATGGGCGCAACATGAGGTAGTATCGCTGTTATGTATGGGATCCCGAAGTCTATGTACATATGTATGTATTAATTTAGTGCCCGCCTGCCGTTCAGTTTGCGCATCACTCTCTTTGCATCGGAACTTAGAATGCTATGAGCCAGCTGAGCTTGCAACAGCCATCTATCTATATCTGCCTCTACTAGCTCTTCGTGGGACCCTAGGCCAAGGTCTTCTCTCTACTTCCCTATTTTTCCATTCTCTTTCCTTCTGGGGAGAGAAAGAGAGAAAGAGAGGGAGAGGGAGAGGGAAAGAGAGGAGAGAGAGAGAGAACCCGATGTACGAAGTAAGGGAGTGAGTGTACGTTGACTTGCTAAGCTGGGCTATGACAAATGAATGATAGGCGCCGAAACACGTTTTGACGTCCCTCAATAGGGAAAGTGTTAACAAGAGGAATACACTAAGCTTGACCTTGACAGGTCTCCCGCAAAACCTGGGGTCTCCAACGAATAGAGGATCGACAAGACTTTGCAAAATTAAACATCCCGCTTGCCCCGGTCTACCCCGTTTATGCCGCTCCCAATTAACGACCTGGGGATCTAAGCAGAGCGGCCGAGAGCTCGGGGCAAAGACCATAAATGCACCGCAAAGCCCAATCTCAATCGGTCCGTCCCAGCTCCATTGCCCGGGCAGGCCAACACCAAGATCGCCTACACAGTTAGCACCTACTCGATGAGACCAAGAGCTTCAAGTTGAAGGTTACCGGTGGCGTACCGGTCCCCTGAATATCGGCCGGCATTAGGTGCGCTAGAGCGACTGACGTAAGTCGCTAAGTACCTGGGAGGCTAGGCACTCCGGTATGCCCAGGTGCTCTGGGACCTCGTGCAATCAGCTAGGGCGGCATAGTGGTGGTATAGTGGATGCCGGGAGCCAATTGCCATTCCGGCCATAGGCTGGGCTGGAAGTGCCTGTGGTATATTTGCCCGAGGGATAACCATTTCGCGCCCTACCTAGTATACTCGGCCCTATACTACATACCTAGGTAGGTACCTGATATGCATATGCCTTACGCGCTAGCTCGTAGGTGGTACTAATTTATGCCCTACCTAGGTAGTGACTACCGCCAAGTGGAATCCAACGTTAGCATGGCATTGTTTGGCACGGCGTCCTGCCAACGCCTTCCTATTTTTACCTACTCCCAAGCCAGCGCAACCCCAACCATGAAACATAAGTGACATGAGTTTTACCTATAGCGAGACACACCACCCAGTCTCCCATGCCCACGCACAGCGGAGGACTGGGTCCTGGCCTGAGGTAGGCGGCCGGCCGCATGCCCCAGCCGAGACCATTCATTTTGTGCATAAACCGGTAAATATTGGCTGGCCACGTTGACTGGCCATGTTGACTCGATATGTTGACTACCCAGGTAGGCACGTTGTTGACTGGGCATGCTCACGAGATGACTTTCACGAGATGACTTGCCTGGCTTGCCTTCTCGGCCTTATCCTGCATCGTCTCCCATCACATGTGTGCAAGGCTTCACCACCCGGGTGACGGTGACAACCACCTCAACCACTTCAACCACTTCAACCGCCGCCTACGTACCGGAGCGCTCTATACTATTGGGCTGTCGCCCCCGCTCCCCCGCCCCTCCCCCGCGAATGAGAGGGGAGGCTTGCCAGCCAATCTCGCCGAGGAGATCGTCCCCATCTTACATGGTGCCTGAGAGGGCGTTTCCTGTTTCAGCAGGAGGCGTCTAATTCGTTCCCATAATCCCTGGCCCATCACCTGGCTATGCCCGGCCAGCCCATGTTAAGCATTTGCAAACCAGCACCGGGACTGGTATGGTGACTGCCACCCTTTCACACACCCGCTCCGGCCGCCCCCGCCGGTCCCATGTTCTGGACAGTTTCAGGTCCCGGGTGGCTTTTTGTGCTCGTTGGTGGCGATGAGTGTGGTGCATCAGAGGTCGAGTCTCGTATGAAAATTCCTGCCCGGGCCGCTGGATTCGACATCGCGTCTGGCTGCCCAGGTAAGCTACGGTTGTGCTGGGCAGACAGCACTGGACGGCATTGGACGGCACTGGAGCCTATGCAGCTCCGTCCGATGGGTGCCTTGCCGTCGTCGTGGCTGGTCCCAGTGGTGAGTGGAGGGTTCATCCACCATGCGCTCGTTTGCCCCTCGGCCGTATTCAACTAGCATACCGCGCCAGAACGACCGAGCCAAGGTCTTGGATCGACACTGATCATTTGGCTTCCGTCGCGCGCCTATTCCTGCTCACAAATGTCAGCTATCCTGGACAGGGCTATTCCGTTGTTGGCCATTCCGCCCCAAACCTGGTCTCCTCACCTGTCCGCCTCCCCCCGGGACCGGCACGGGATCCTGTCGATCATCTTGCTATAAGTAAACACGTTTCCGACCCCAAGCCGCCTCTTTTCCTTCCTCAAGCCAGCCAGCGAACCGTCTTCGAACTTCAGAGTCTAAGATGCGCTTCTCGACCTTCCTGACGGCTGTGGCCAGCCTTGCCGTGGGCATCAACGCCTACTGGTTGGAGAATGTGCAACATCAGGGTGTGGCGCCTTTTGCTGGCAATGGGTACAAAGTTTTCCGCAACGTCAAGGACTACGGTGCCAAGGGCGATGGCAGGACCGACGACACTGCCGCCATCGCGGCGGCAATGAATGATGGAGGCAATCGCTGCTTGCAGGGCTGTGTGAGTAATGGCCGATTAAGGCAATTCGCCCCCGAAGTCGTGTACTGATCGCGGATAGGCCTCAACCACCACGACGCCGGCCGTTGTCTACTTCCCCGCTGGAACCTACATTATCTCGAAGTCGATTATGCCGCCCTATTTTACCCAGCTGATCGGTGACCCGTCCAACCGCCCTGTTCTGAAGGCTACTTCCAACTTCGCGGGCTTCGGCTTGATCGACGGGAACCCGTATTTTACCGAGAACTTGAACTGGGTTTCAACCAACGTTTTCTACCGCCAGATGCGAAACTTTGTCATTGATACCACTGCTATTCCTGCCGGCACTGCCGCTACCGGTATTCACTGGCCAACTTCCCAGGCGACTTCGCTCATCAATATCCAATTCAACATGCCCACGGATGCTAATGTTGTCCACGTTGGTCTCTTCTGCGAGAGCGGTAGGTTTCTCGTCTTATTTACCATGAAGCTAGTAGATACTGACCCCCACTAGGCTCCGGCGGTTTCATGAGCGACCTGACGTTCAATGGTGGCGCAGCCGGTGCTTCGCTCGGCAACCAGCAATACACCATGCGTAACCTGGTTTTCAATAACTGCAAGACCGGTAAATACGAATCCACACGAAATCATGGCATCCCAGCGCGCTAATCACATCCCATAGGTATTATCCAACTGTGGAACTGGGGCTGGACTTACATTAACCTCCAGTTTAACAACTGCGGCACTGGTATTGACATCAGCGCTCCCGGCCAGGACAACACTTTGTCTGTCGGCTCCGCGATTGTCATGGACAGCACATTTTCAAATACCAAGGTGGCCGTCAAGACCGCTTATACCGCGTCTACCAAGCCCGACACTGCCAACAGCATTATCCTAGAGAACATCAAGCTCACCAACGTTCCCACGGCCGTCCAGGGCCCCAGTGGCACTCTTCTTGCTGGCGGGTCAACGACCATTGCTGGTTGGGGCCAGGGCCATCAGTATGGCGCCGTTTCTGGCCGCGAGTTCTCTGGTTCCATCACCCCGAATAGCCGCCCACAATCTCTCTTGGGCAACAACGGCTTCTACTCGCGTTCTAAGCCTCAGTATGAGAACCTCGCGGCAACCGATTTCGTGAGCGCTCGTTCTTCTGGAGCCAGGGGTGACGGTACTACCGATGATGTAAGTTGATTCGTCTTTGGTTGACTACGGCCTACTGACATGCTTCAGACTGCCGCTTTGCAGAAAGCCATTAACAGCGCTACTGGCGGGAAAGTTCTGTTCCTCGACCATGGTCTGTACAAGGTTACAGGGACTCTCAAGATCCCCGATGGCGCCAAGATCATCGGTGAGGGCTACCCTGTCATCATGGCTTCTGGTAGCTACTTCGGTGACATAAACAACCCAAAGCCGCTGCTCCAAGTCGGTGCTACTTCAGGCGTCACCGGACACGTCGAGCTGACCGATTTCGTGGTCGGCAATTCGGGCCCTGCCCCTGGTGCTGTCCTTATTGAATGGAACTTGGCATCTGATGTCTCGAACCCTAGCGGCATGTGGGAAGTCCACGCCAGAGTTGGTGGTTTCCGTGGCTCCAACATGCAGGTCGCCCAATGCTTGAAGAAGCCTGGCAACGCCAACATTGACACCAACTGCATTGGCGCTTTCATGATGATGCACGTTACCCCCAAGGCCTCTGGATTGTACATGGAGAACACTTGGCTCTGGGCTGCCGACCACGACATTGAGGACAGCACTAACACTCAGATCACCCTCTTCTCGGGCCGCGGTCTTTATATCGAGTCCACTGTCGGCAACTTCTGGCTTGTTGGCACTGCCGCGGAACACAACCACCTATACAACTACCAATTCGCCAACACCAAGAACATTTTCGTGAGCATGTTCCAGACGGAGACTCCCTACTACATGCCCCTGCCCAATGCTCTGAAGCCATTCCCCGTCGTGGCGTCACTCAACGATCCGGACTTCGCCGCGTCCTGCAACGGCGTTCAGGGCAACTGTGCCGAGTCTTGGGGTCTGCGTATCGTCAAGTCTTCCAACTTCTATATCTACGGCGCGGGTCACTACTCGTTCTTCAACAACTACTCCACAAGTAAGTCCCCGGTTCCAATGGTTAACCATCGACGAGAGCCCAGAACCATGTGAAGCTGACATGAATATAGCCTGCTCAACTGTTGCAGCTGGTGAGAACTGCCAGTCACGCATCGTCTCGCTTGAGAGCTCCAGCAACATCAACATCTATGGTCTCAACACAATCGGCTCCTTGAGCATGCTCGACAGGGACGGTTCGAGCGTAGCCAGCTGGAGGGACAACGTCAATGTGTTCCCTGCCAACATCATGATGTACAAGAGCGGTTAGTCCCCGTCACTGGTGACTTAGGGTAACGAGAGGGCAGTCCGAGTTGGATACGATGGACGCCCTCTTAATAGGGCTAGTGATCCGAGATTAATAGTCCGTACATTCCGTGTATATATGTCTCTCTTGTGTACATAGCCAGGCTAGTCACTACGGACCGCCCCCTTGAAGATGAAACCGAATCAAAGACTAAAATCCGAAATTAGTTCTCAATCCAAGTGATTAGTATTATTTGACATGTATCTTAATTTTTTCCGATACCTGTTCTGAACAATAACACTGCTCTCCCTCATCGTTGAAATCAGGAGGCCGGTAAAAAGCCGGTGACTGGGCACTCGGGCCCGCACGTATCTACCATATAACACCCAATACTAAGGTATACCTCACCGCTCTGAACCTAGACTTGTTGTTTAATACTTCATCCAATAGCATACTTACTGAATCACTCAGAACCTCATAATTCAACATCCACGAAGTCTACCTGAGTAGATTCTCGTATGGCGATGACCGAACAGTACTCGCTTGCAGGGAATGAGCCTGAGCCTCGTTTGAGAATGCTGAGGGACATGAGTCGTTCCGAATCAACGTAGTTGAGGATTGTTTTTGTTTCAGAAGCTTCCACTATACTCCAAGCCAGCCCCTCGTGTCTCTCAAAATTCGTCATCGCCCGCCCACCTAGGACTTTTATATGTAAGGCCAACTTCGTATGCCGCGGCCTTGGAACGAAGGGGTAGACTCCGTGTCAACTTACCACTCATACCTGTTAGAAATCACCTCCGTACCAAAAGATGAGTTATTTAAAATCTTATTTTTAAATATAACTATGGGTTTCTAACAATACCTGTCATGCTACCCACTACAATCTTTAGAGAGTTCTTGTTTTGCGACATAGTCCACCATAAGTAGGGTTCTGTGCACAGAACATAGCTAAAATAGTGAGATCTATTCTTCGGGCAATCTGCATCCACAGTAAGGTCTACTAAGGATAGTAAGGCGATATTAAGCCAGTCTCAAGGTGTGATGTAGATTAGAAGGAGGGGGCATTGGTCCCACCTAGTCTACCTTATCTAATCCACAGAAGCCTTTATAAGTAGGTACCTACTTAGGTACCTAGTTAGGTATCTTGATCAGTCTATCAAGCTAGCTACCCACACCCAGGGAGTCGCCCTTCCTGACTGTGTTAATCCAAACTTGACCCCGCGCAGGGCAGACTTTATTACGTCTCGCAGGAGGTTGAAAAAAAAAAAAAAAAAGGGAGGAAAGAAAGTAGGAAGGAAGGAACTGGAATCATGTCGGAGCTACGGGCGGCGCTAGCTAAAGACGGCTTCGTGATCAGGCGACAGATCCTCAGCGCGGAGGAGGTAGAGGTGCTCCGGGGCGCGGCGTCACGGACGACAGAGCGGGCGCGGGCCGGGCACTGGCCCGACGTGCGCACGGTCGGGAAGCAGTTCCCGCCGTGGCCGCGGCCGGCAGCACCGGGCAAGCCGCCGGAGGAGGGAATATGGGGGGTCCAGGGCCTGCTGAACCCAGCGCTGGGTCCCGACGCGGACGTCTTCGCGGCATCGTACTTCCACGACGGCGTGCTGGACGTCGCCAAGGCGCTGCTGACACACGGGGAGGGGGAGGGGGAGGGGGAGAGGGGCCAGTGCACGGACGACGACCTCGTGCTCGAGCTGTACAACATGCTCGTGCGCCCCGAGTCCGACTTCGAGCTCGAGTGGCACCGCGACGAGATCCCGCACACGGCGGCCGCGGCGGAGGAGGAGGCTCGGCTCGGCATCGCGGGAGGCGCGGCGAAGAGGTACTGGAACACGCAGTGGAACCTCCCGCTGTACCCCGACGACTCGCTCGTCGTGGTCCCCGGCTCGCACGTCCGCGCGCGCACCGAGGCCGAGCGCCGCGCGGCCCCGCGCGACCCGGACATGCCTGGCCAGCTGGTCGTGCGCCTCGACCCCGGCGACGCCGTCTTCTACGACAACAATATCCTGCACCGCGGCGTGTACCGCGCCGACAAGGAGCGCATGAGCCTGCACGGGTCCGTCGGCCACGCCGGCGGCGGCCGCCGGCGCGCCACCAACGTCCTGCAGCACGGCATCGGGGCATGGGTGGGCACGTGCGATTTCCGCGCCGTGGGAGATGGGCAGGAGGGCGGCGCGAGGCGGCGGCAGAGGGCAGAGGGCATGCGCGCCAGGCTGGTGGAACTGGGGAGGGAGGGCGGCGAGGTGGGATACTCGCTGGAGGGATGACCGCGAGGGTGGGAGCGGTGTGATGGCATTGCCATGGCCGCGGCAGTACTGCTTACGAACTACCTGGATCAGGTATGGCGCGGGGAAATATGCTAAATATGCATGTATGTCTGTCGCGACACCACCTATCCGCAACGGACTAGGTCGGGGTACGGCTGCAATACGGGAGGGTTTCGTAGGACAGTCGGCCTGTAGGCTGGTCACCGGATTGCAGAACTGGTGGTTCGACACCAACAGAAGTTGGAACTTGACAAACTAACTACCACTCCATCGGCTACGACGGTCAGAGTTATATATATATATATACTGTACTATTTCATGCCAGACATCGCCACTGTACTTGTCAGATCCAATGATGATACTGCGAGCTACCACCCGACACCTAGGGTGGTTCTAGTACTAGAAATGGGTGTATATAAGGACCTTCGGGACCCCCTTGGGTCTTGAAGGGTTCAGGAATCAATTGTTAACCCTATTGAGCCCTAAATACAACCACCTACGGCCTAGAACAAGCCTATCTACTCACCCCGTGATGCCTACAACTGACAGTACTAAACATACCAATATACGCCCAGAACGAACAGACTACTGGGCTGGTGTCTGTTTCCAGCCAAGGCCAGGTATGCGGCCTCGCCTTGTCATGGCAATGTAACGATCAAAAAGTGGTTCACCAAGTATGTTAAAATAGTTAGTGCTTGTTACGCTTGGTACAATAGTGACTACCGCTCCACTAAACCATACTCCTGTTTCCAAAAGGGATGTAGAATCCCAAGTTGCAAGTGGGAATTCTATGGTGGGTAGACTATATGGTGCACAGTTATTCTAGCAACCGTGACTATTACTATATAACAAACATCGATAAAGTAGAGTATTATGACTAAGCTGGTAGAGAAATAGCCGGATGACATAAAAAGGGGTACGAAACTACTTGTGTAAATTTTTAGGCTTTATATCATCAGTTCGCTTTTTGCCTCGTTGGTTTTTATTGTTTTATTTTAATGAATACTACTAACTCACAGTGTCTCGACCAACTAGTTACCCAACAGCGCAAGTGATACGAACCACAGTTGGAAGCGTAAGGGCGACTTATCTCCAACAGAGCCGTTATTATTATTTCCATTATCCAAGTAAGTCACTTCAATATCTATCGCAAAGACTATTTATTTTAGTAATAGACATACAAGCTTCTGTAACTTTTATATATAATAAAGTCCTGCGCAGCCTGCTGCTTTATGCAGCTCCCTCCTCTTGTTTTCCCTAGTTTGAAGACTTTGTTCGTATTATCAATAAACCCAGCTCCTGCTACGTATCTGATTGTGACATTTATTATACACAAAAGTTTTATAAGAGCCTGTGCGTCTATCAATAAGCCCCAGGTTACGTGACAACAACTGTGCGTACTTTCTGTATGTGCCCTACGTTATCACAATTTATGGCTACCTACGGACCTGGTTGATGGCAGTTGAATTCAAATCCTCTTTCTATTGCTTGATTCGTCGTGTAAACAGCCATAGAGAATATAATCCTATGGTATTCCGTACTCAAACTGGATATTTGTATACTTGATTCCGCGAGACAACCGGGTTGGGGGCGCTATTCTACAAAGACACCAACAACCGCCCAAGTATTTTAAGCCTCAGCTACTCGTCTCTACCGCAAGCGGCAAATTCAGTGTCTTTGTCGGGCTGGACATCACCCCAAAACATCGCCAACGCCCCTTTCATCTTACTAGTTCCTTGTCCTTTGTTCAATCCGCAAACGAAAATATGGACCCTATAGCATTTTCAATCAAACTCTGAAGTATTCCATCCTAATCTGGGCTGAATAGTTAATCCTTGCCTACAATATCAATACTTGTTGCTTGAACATACTCCTTACGACGTGACAAGGCCTAAGTACACTTCAGAATGGAGGGGCGAATCGAGCATGATTCCCGCTGGAGGCTTCGACAGCTATCGTTCGGGGCCCAGGCTGAGAACAATGGTATATATAGCATTCTCCTGTACCTGAGGGGCCTGACGGACGCCAGCGCGTTACAGGCGATAAACGATGCGATTTTTGGGGGCCACATCCAACAAATTCGCCAGGAATTTGGTCACCACGGCCCCAGAGAGATGAGGGGCAATGAGCCCGCCTACAATCTCATGAGGGACTATGATGCCGCCATATCCCTAGGTCAGACGCTGGTCCATAACTTCGAGATCAACGAGCCTCTCGGGCTATCGGACGACATGGACTGGGTTGGTCAGCGGATGCTGGCAGAATTCGGCGAGGGCTGGACCGCGAATAACGCCGGACAACTGTACACAAAGAGATCGAGAAAGTCGATCCTGGATGTTGTCTTATATCTTGCGGTCATAGGCTGGAAGGCGAGGGTAAGTCTGATATGCGATTCTCCAGCTCTTTGGATCATATGATGGCGGTTGACGCGTTCTGGCATGTTTTTAACTAAATGTCTTAGTGGCGTAAGTAGCCGTGCATGTCTCAACATCTACCCTCGACATGTTTTTTTTTTTTTTAAACTGACATGCCCCGGTGGGAATAGGCTTCATGTTCCGTCATTTGACGTCGTTCGGAGACGTTCATAGACGACCGACCCGGGCCTTTCCTAACGGGCACACGCGCTTAAGAGGATTCAACATTTCCATACATGGCCCCGACTTCCTCGGTGATTCGATTATCGTTGAAGCCTCGGAGGGTGTGTTTAAGGATGGCTTTGGCCAGCTGCCAGGTGGGATAACAGGGCAATCAGGGCTCAGAGCTCGCGGCACTTTTGTAGACTTATTTGAAGATATGTATAACATCAATCAGAACTCAGCGACGCAAATTGGTATGCCACTGCCCTCCCTGCAGTGCGCCCAAGCCGGGTTATTGGGCTAATCAATATCATAGTTACCCTGTTAAACGGCCTACCTCATGACTCAGAGCTCCGCCATTTTTACATGTGGCTCGTGGGCTTCATAAACAAGTATCACCTCTGGCGCGATACCACCGTATCGGCACTGAAAAGTTACCCCGGGGGGATGAGCAGTAAGACGGCGAGATGGAGTACGTATTAGACGATCACGGTTCAACACGACCCTGGCCGCTTCCGGGGCGTGCCTCCTTAACCTGCATGGTTCCTCTCTCGGCGCTCATCTCTAACATTTGTTTTCTTATAGTGAGGCGAGTGGACTCGGCCTGGCGCGTGGTTACCAGTTACATCGAGGAGGTGCACGGCCAGTTGATGGATGATGGTAAAATCAACGCTTTTGCCTATAGGTAATACAACCCCCCATCCTTTCTCCCTGCACTGAGGAAAGACCACTAACAAATCGGCGTCCGCTAGGAACTTGGTTCATAGTCTGAACGGCCTCAGCGGGCATGTCAGGACGTCCAAGGCCAACAAAATAGCGGAGAGTATGTACGATCAGTACGGCAGAGTAGAAGGCCATTTCACACTGTTTCCAAACTTCCCCGAGGGAAACCAGTCTCTACCAACCTTATCGGCTAGTCTGTGAGTCATTTCCGTGCGTGTTGGACCCCACCGTATGCTTACTCCCCTCCTTGTAATTCCCATAATGCTTATATGACTGGCAACTCTTCTCGAGTATAGATTGTATGGCAACGAGGAACCCCTACCCGCTGAGATGCCGGGTCAGCCGGGTGGGCCCGGAGGCCCCGGTGGACCCGGGGAGCCCGGTGGAGAAGGGGGGTTAGGAGGCCCACACGGACTCGGGGGACCAGGTGGGCCAGATCTCCCCCCTAACTACTACGACATCGACAGGTATGTATTTGCCGTGCGACGTGCGGTCGCCTATTTCTTTATATCCACACCCACATACATGTGCCGACATATAATTTTTTGTCATCTACATCATTGTGCCACTCTCGGCTCAGAGGTTAAATATAATAACGGGAGAACAAAGTGAGGCAGAGGACGCCGATGACGGTGGCAACGGCGACGACGGCGACAACGATGACGATAACAATGGCCACGGCGGTGGGGGTCGGGGGCACGCCCGGGGACCTTCGAGGGGTGGTGGACGCGGCGGTCATGGCAGGCAACCGTCGAGAGGTGGTCCTGGTGGTGGTCCTGGTGGTGGTCATGGCAGGCAACCGTCAAGAGGTGGTCCTAGTGGTGGTCACGGCCGGCAGCCGTCGTCGAGAGGCGGTCCTGGTGGTGGTCACGGCCGGCAGCCGTCGTCGAGAGGTGGTCCTGGTGGTGGTCACGGCAGGCAACCGTCGTCGAGAGGTGGTCCTGGTGGTGGTCACGGCAGGCAACCGTCGTCAAGAGGTGGTCCTAGTGGTGGTCACGGCCGGCAGCCGTCGTCGAGAGGTGGTCCTGGCGGCGGCCATAATCGGCACCAATCAAGGGTTCGTGGGCATGGAGCCGCGATATGGGGAGACCAAGTGAATCTAGACACCCCAGACAGCAGCGGGTTCGATCGTAGAAGGGCACTTCGCGGAAGGCGCATCAAGAAAAAGTTCTGTAGGTGATGACTCGACGGGACAGCCTCTCTTACGGCCTACACTGAACAGCCTGAGACGAGTGCCTGCGTAATATCTAGACACTCATCATGCTAACATCGGCCCATACAGATTTGAAGACGGTTCAGGGGACGTACCTCATACGGCACGTGGGAGGTTCCCGCAACGCGGGCGATATCGCGTACATGAGAAGGGCCCTGCAGCAGGGGTTGGACGCGAGGGAGGACTACACGGCCAAAGCATATGAATGGCCGGACCTGGGTGCCGCGTCGGACGTGTCGGATACTGACGAGGGGTCTGATCTCGAAATGCCGGACGCGGGGGAGATGGACTCCCCGGAGGAGAGGCGACGGCAGATGGCAGGATTCAAAGCCGAACTCTCTTCCAACTGGGCCGAGGCGGAACGAGCGGAGGCGCTTCTGGGTCGTGGAAACCTCGCTAACTTCGACACTGGGATGACGCTACTATCAGAAACCTCGGGTCCCGACACGGATGCGTTAATGGTCGATCGCGGATCATGGGATGCGAAATTCCCCGAGTTCACGCCAACCAGGCGAAGGCATAACCCCTTTGCGGCACGGGTCCGGATGAACCATATGCTGGGACTGGAGGATGACGAGGACATGCTGTGATGATGAGACAAGTACTGTCTGATGGGTGTAAGCTTTTTGTTTGGTGGGAATTACATACATACGCATATATAGTTAGTTAGTTATACTTAGTATTAGGTAGTTAGTTATGCTGCTTGTATTCATTATGTGCTGTCCCGGATGCGCTCTGCCTAGAGATACATACCTAATATGCCCCCCACTGGGACCAGCGCCTGCGGTATAGTTCAGGCCACCGTGCCTAGCACGTTGCCGACAAAGGACAGACAGGTGGCAGACAGCCGTACCCACCTGAGACTGCATACCCAGAGAGGGCGTTCTGTGATACTTATCATACCTCCTACCTTTCATCCCCCTCTTCACCCCCACTACGTTACCCTCAAGAGCAGTCTAGTAGGTGGTGTACCCCCCGAGTCCCTTTTGTCAGTAGGTACCCTTACCCTCACGCGGCCTAGCCCGGACCACTCGCTCACTCACTCACTCACTCACTCGCTCTTCACGACCATGCCGCCACGGCCGCGTGAGATCATCATCGTCGGCGGGGGCATCATCGGGTGCAGCACGGCGTATTACCTCACCCGGCACCCGTCCTACTCGCCGGACCAGCACCGCATCACGCTCCTGGAGGCGTCATCTACGAGCCGCGCCGGGCGCACGCAAGACGGCGCGCCCCCGGACTCGGACCCGGACCCGGACCCCGCCGCCGCCACCGCCCTCGCCGCCGCCGGGAACCCCGCGCACGACGGCATCGCGGGCGGCGCCAGCGGCAAGGCGGGCGGCCTGCTGGCGCTGTGGGCCTTCCCGGAGAATATCGTCCCGCTCAGCTTCCGGCTGCACGACGAGCTGGCCCGCGAGCACGGCGGCGCCGAGCGCTGGGGCTACCGCCGCTGTAAGGCGGGTGAGGTCCGCTGCGAGGCGCGGCGGTTGTCGTCGTCTCCGCCGCCGCCGCCGCCGCCGCCACGACCGTCCGCAGACGTCGGGCGGAGCTCCGTCTCTCGGGGGGGCCTGCATGGGGACCACCACGGGAGTGAAACCCCTCCGGCCGCCGCCGCCGCCGCCGCCGCACGGCGCGGGTGTGGCGCGCCGGACGATCTGAACTGGATTAGCGCGGCGGCGCTGCTGGCGTACGACGGCATCGGCACACCCGAGGACACCGCGCAGGTGCACCCGGAGCTGTTCACGCGGTCTATGGCCCGGCTGGCCGAGGACGCCGGCGTCCGCGTCGTGACGGGCGCCCGCGTCACGGCCATCACGCGGAGCCCCGACGGGTCGCGCGTAGAGGGCGTGACGTACGAATACGAGAGGGGCGGCGGCGGCGACGGCGAGGGGGGCGCGCACGCGACGACGGCCGACTGCGTGGTCGTCGCCGCCGGCCCGTGGACGCGGCGGCTGCTCCCGGAGATCCCCGTGGGCGCGTCCCGGGCGCACAGCGTCGTGGTGCGGACGCGGCGCCCACTGTCGGCGTACGCCCTGTTCACGGATATCCGGCCGTCGCCGGCCGGCCCGGGCGGCGCGCCCGAGATCTACGCCCGCCCGGACGGGACCGCCTACGCCTGCGGCCCGACGGACGACGAGGCGCCGCTGCCGCTGACCTCGGCCGGGGTCGAGGTCGACAGGGCGCGCTGCGACGACATCCTCGCCCAGGTCGCCGGGATCAGCGACGAACTGGGGCGCGACGGCGAGGTGGTCGCGCGGCAGGCGTGCTACCTGCCCCAGGGCGGCCCGTACATAGGGCAGGTGGGGAGGACAGAGGGCCTCATCGTTGCGGCCGGCCATACGTGCTGGGGGATACAGAACGCACCCGGGACCGGCAAACTCGTCAGCGAGATCATTTTCGATGGCGAGGCCAAGAGTGCGAGGCTTGGGGACTGCGATCCCGCGACCCTGCGATCCTAGTATGACCTGGCGAACAGGTGGCCCGGCTTATAAAGGGGTTCATGAGCTCACGAAGTCGTGCAAAACGTCACTTGGTTATTGTGTCTCGCATGGCCACCTGGCTTGCTCAGCCGTGGCGAGGGCGTGGTGGATAGGCAAGATGTGCCTCACTATTGCCGGAGATTTCTCTTCCCCCCACGAGTCAGGCTGAGGACGCCAAGACAAAATAAGTATATGTCGCTGTGCATTCAATGTATGGGAAGCGTAATTATATGAAGGTACAAAATAGCTCAGCCTAGGGTGTCTGATCTACTCTATATTAGGGGAGCCGTTCTACACAGGTCAGCTCCGGTATGAGTCAAAGGCTCCTTTTCCTTCACCCACGCTTTCGTTAGATAGCGGACACGGTGTTGGCGAGGGTATGAGAAGGCTTTGTGTTGTTGGACTATCGCGAGGAAGCTGTCGGGCCGACTGGCGCAACCTATTGAACATCCCCTTGGACGGGACAGCCCAATATGGCAACGATGTTCCAGTTCAAGGTTGAAAACCCCTGGCGACTCACCATCCAAGGTCTGATCTTTACCGTTGTACATAGCCAGCTCCGATCAACGAGCCTCTTGCTTTTGCGCAGGTTCCGAGTCTGCTCTAGGTTAGGTAAGACCTACATAATCAGCATCGGCATCCAGGGGTAGCATTTCACACCGCCGAGTTCGACGCATGTATCACCGCGCCACATGACTTTCGGCTCGGTGGGTATGTGCGAAGCGTGTGCATATGCCATGTGTCGTCTGTGTGCGCTTCGCGGAACCCGGTAACCAGATCCTTACTTGTTTTAACTGGGGCAGGTTCGCGACAAAACCTCGGCTTTCAAGGATCCGAATGGTAAACCACGGTAGGTCCTAGCGCAGCGGGAGAAGGTTATGCGCGTGGCCGCCAGCTGGAGGGCTGCTTGGTCTGCTTTTGGGTTGGACAGCTGGCCTATCCTTGCGTCTATGTGCGCGTAGCAAATTTTAAATTTCTTTCCCCGTCCCAGACCGTCCCGTTTGAGGATGCCATTTGGGGCATTGGAGAGCGTGGGCTGAAATGGTGATGACTACTACACGTGTATGTACACGGGTGTATGTATGTACTCGGGTGTACACGGGGTAAAGAAGCATGGAGAGTAATGAGCCACGGAGCTGAACCAACCTGGGATTGAGGCGCGTGTTTCTTTGATTGATTCGGCCATGTGAGCCTGGGGTGCCAAACGGAATTGCCTTCGCCATCAAGCCATGATGCAGAGTGGGATTGGCCCTTGCCATGAACATCCAGGGTGGTGTGCCAGGGGGGGCCAATTCCGGCTGTCTGGGACATATGTATATGCGAGCCCTCGCTTCTCTTCCTCCTTCCTCCCCGCTTCACCCTCGGATTGTTGGGAGTCTCTAGCTACGAGATTACCAGGGCGGTGCCCGACATATGGTTCTCTCACTCAACGCCACCTCTCTCTCGCGTCGCCGATACTACCCAGACCAGACCCTACCAAGACCGCCAAGCCGAGTGACGATCCCTCGACCCGATCCTATCCCATTCCCTTCCCACTCCCTCCCATCCGTTCCTCGCCACCCCCCTTAGACGTCGGATTACCTACTTGCGACAGAGGGACAGGGGGGGTGGTGGAATGGGCAATCGAGGCCGAGGGCGAATCAAAACAATGAGCAAAGGACGTGCTTGTGGCCCACACATCACCGTCCACGTTCGATAAACGCCACGGGAAAAGGAGACGACGTGGCAGAAGTTGAAGGCGAAGGCGACGGCGAAGAAGAACAAACACCATGGTCGAAGGCGAATTCGAATACGGCCGACCAAGCGGCAGTTTCCAGATCATAATGAACAAACAGCACACGGAGAGAGAATGGAGCACGGTGTATCCGCACATCGTGCGTCTGTACCTGAACGAGCAGCGGACATTGGGGGAGGTGAGTAAGTAATTGAGCCTCCCCTTCACCCCTCACCCCCCCGGACATGAGATGCGGATGGGCACTACTTTCCCCCCCGGGGGTTCGAGGGTTCGCGGGCTGGTGAATCGACTGACCGTGGCGTGGTCTTGCAGTGCAAATAATGGAGACGCAATATCAATTCAAGGCAACGTACGACATACCATCTGCTTTTCCCTCTCCCCCTTCCCTTATACTCCCACTCGCCCCCTCCTCCCTCCTCTCGCCTCCCTCCCCTCGCCTCCCTCCCTGTGTCGGGGGGAAGGGGGGGGGCAACGCATATACGCACCCGAGCAGCGATCAAAAGTCAACACGAAGGAAGAAACAAAGAAAAAAGAAAAAGAAAAAGCTAACGGCCGGGGAACCGGGCTAGTCAGTCGATGTATAAGAAGCGGATCGGCCGATGGCAACTGCACAAATACAGGCGAAGGCGGCGCCCAGGAACAGAGCAACCGGGACCGACGACAACGACGGCGGCGGTGACGACCCAGATCGCACCGCGGCCGGCGGACGTGAGCGTAGACCGGGCCGTGGCGCTACTGCTCTCGAGCATGCGGCGGCTGACGTTCATGCAGCGGGGGCCGGCAGAGGAGGCGGCGGCGGGGGCCGAGGCGGCGGCGGTCGGGCTGGCGCGGTCGGGGATCCTGGCGGTGTCGCAGCTGTACGTGACGTTCACGCTGGGGTCGGCGCTGTTCGCGCGCGGGGCCGGGCGGCTGGCGGGCAAGGCGGTGCGGCGGGCGTTCCTGATGCTCGAGGACGTCGTGCGCGGCGCCCACTTCGGGCTCGACTGGATGCTGCTCGACCTGCTCTACGACTTCGCCGCCCGCCGCCAGCACGCCCTCTACGCCGCCCTCGTCGCCCACCTCGCCGACGTCGCCGCCGCCCTGCTCCCCCGCCACCACCCCATCGGCCTCATCGCCGAGCAGCTGCGCCGCTACGGGCCCCCCGGCCGCGGCGACAACGAGCCCGGCAGCGGCCGCGACGTCGCCACCATGCTGCAGCGCGCCTTCTTCAGCAAGATCGACGCCGTCCAGTCCGACGCCGAAGTCCGCGCCGCCCTGGCCGCCCAGAACCGCCGCGTCAGCCGCATCCTGATCCCCGGTCCGGCCCCGGCCCCCGAGACCGACCAGGACCCCGACATGGATCTCATCATCCGGGGGATCCAGGCGACGCACTACGAGCTGGAGCGGCAAAAGGATGCTCCGCCGGATAGGGAGAAGAAGAAGAGGGTGATGATGACGAAGAAAAAGAAGCCCCACCCGCAACTGCAGCCTCCCCAACGGCAGAAACCACATCAGTTCCGGCCGGAGGAGCAGCTCTCCCCGCCGCCGCCCCCGTCGCCCTCCTCGTCTTTCCCGTTGACCCGATCCCCTTCCCCACACCTCCCTTCCCCAACCCCTTCCTTCGCTAGCACAAGAAGCAGCAGAAGCACCACCACCACCACCACCACGAGCAGCAGTAGCAGTAGCAGTAGTAGCAGCGAAGGCGAACGCGACAAGAAGGGCGACGACGGCAACGGCGACGACGACGACACGCTCCCCCTCCCGCGGTTCATCGAGGCGCGCACGCTCCGCTCGCTGCAGCGCATGGGGGCGGTGCGCCCCGACGCGCTGACGCTGCGCATCGCCGACCGCCTCTTCTTCTCCGAGTACTCGCCCGAGCTCCGGGGGATCTACCGGCGGAAGGGGGCCGTGTCCGTGCTGCTTCTGCAGCAACGGCGACACGGCCCCGCTGCCGCCACCTCTGCCGCCACCTCTGCCGCCACCTCTGCCGCTACCGCTGCCGCCGCCGCTGCTGCCCAGCGGGATCTCCTCGCCGCCATGCGCCGCGAGACGCCCCTCGACGTCTGGGGCATCATCCGCGAGCTCTGGGCCCTCGAACGCATCCTCTGCGATGCCGCGGGCGATGGCGATGGCGAAGGTGGCGAAGATGGCGAGGACGTCGCCGCCGAGCTCGAGGCCATCCGCGTCGAGGTCGATGTCCGCGCTCGGGGCTTGCTGGATGAGATTCCCGATGATGCGCCCTGAACTTCGCGTCCTCCGCGGTTAGGAAGGGTTGCTGAGGAGCGTGTGTATATGTATGTGTGTGTGTGTGTGTGTTGGGGCTTCTGGGGTGAGTGCCACGCCATCCAATCTCTCGTTCACCCTTCGATGAGGTCAATACGTATTATAGCCTTCCTTACCTTACCGCCCAGCCATCCCTTCCCCCCGCTCCGGGCACATGAACGAGTGATATTCATAGGCAGGAAGGGGGGACAGTAAGGCCGAGGCGCAGGGGGAACTAGTAACACTAAACGGAGCTAGGATATCCTCATACAGTAAACTGAGTGTTGAATGTGATTAGATTGTATTATATATCTAGACATTGCCTGTCGAGAGAAAGAATTGAAATGGTGAGTCATTGGAGCAATGGTCAAACAATAAGACGCGATACCGCGACACCTGTGGGATACGACCTATGTTGATTTACTACAATATATACCGCTAGGATGAGGTGGACTGATTCCCATCGTGACATATACTACAAACGACAGCGATTACGGCTATACAGTATGACAATAAGTGCCTTTTCTTTTATTAACCACATCCTAGTCACCCATCTCTCCAGCCCCGACTTTGGGGGAGACAAGTGACCACCGCCCCCCCCCCCCCCACGGATATAGCTTGGAGGAGCTGGCGGGTCCCAAAAGTAATCAGAAAGTAATCAAATCTTCATCGTTATCATGTAATTCTTCCCGTTTGGCCGTCATGGAGTTGAGTTGGTCGACGGGAAATGCAAGAGAGCTCCTGTGCCTCAGTAATTCATTACATGCTTGTATGTAGCTGAGCGCTGCTCCCGTTGCATGTAATAATTCGAGTATGCTCCCCAAAATTAGGGGGGATCCAGGGAATTCATGTGTGGCTGACCTGCTGTTGTAGCAAACAACCCCCCTGCTTCCTCACAGCCTCACGGG
The DNA here is from genome assembly GCA_021209875.1 of Rosellinia necatrix. Classification (NCBI taxonomy): domain Eukaryota; kingdom Fungi; phylum Ascomycota; class Sordariomycetes; order Xylariales; family Xylariaceae; genus Rosellinia; species Rosellinia necatrix. The sequence goes on along the minus strand of JAGYVD010000006.1, from coordinate 2,708,758 downwards.
GTTGCCCATGTTCATCCATGGTAGCGCCGACCCTCCAGACTCAAGTGAGGTCTGAGGCGATGACCCGTTTCCCGATGATTATGAGGCTGTTCCAGCCCCTATAAAGTAAGAGTCGACTTCTGCTAGGGAAAACGTTGCTGCCCCCCCTTTAGGCAGACGACGAAGGGGAGCTAGACATCCCGCCGCATCTCCTCATCCAAACCTTGCCTTGGCGATCTCCCTTAGCATGTCCACGGTCTGTGCCTCGCGTTCTCGATACTCTCGCGCGCGCTTTTCCCTCTCTTCCCTCTTCGCCCGTAGCATCTCCTCGCGCCGGACCTCCCTCTCCGTCTTCTTACGCTCCGCTTCTTTCCTCACCCTCTTATATTCCTCGATGCCTCCACCGGCCCCTCCTCCCATGAGCTCCGAATCCGCCATGTCTGGTATCTCGTTGGCCGATCTGCCGTTTGCGAACGTCGCGTTGGCCTCGCGCCTCTCGCGCCTCTTCTCGAGCCGCCGCGCCTGCGACCCTGCCTCCGCCCGCGGTGCCAGCTCCTCCAGGCGCTCCTTCTGCTGCGCCCGCTCGTCCCTGCGCTCCTGGCGTAGGAGCACGCGTGCCTCGTCGCGCTCCGATGCCTCCATCTCGCGCCGCAGCGCGAGGTCTGGGATTGTGGGGATGCTGGGGCCGTGCTTGGCCTCCGATGCGGTTTTGGGGTTGGAATGCCGGGGCCCGTTCTGCGCGGGCAGTATCGGTCCGTAATCGTCGTCATCTTCGTCATCGTCTTCGTCCGTATCTCGTGACCGTGAGGTGGCGTCTGCTTCATCATCCCGCGCCGCTGCGCGTCTGGGTGGAAGTGTATCCCGCCCCCGCCTTGCGGGGGAATCACGTCGGCGGCCGTTGGAAATGCCTTGCCCGCCCTCCAGGCTTCGTATACTCTCGCCTTCCGTTTCGTCGCCCGCCGCTAACGAGTCGAGCATCACGCCCTCGAACGTCTCCGGTTGGTACCAGCCTTCGGCCAGTTCGCCATTATTCCACCTGCCGACAAAGCTCTTCCAGCGCCCGCGGATCTCGCGCTCGTCGAGCGCGGCCATGTCAATCTGCTTTTGGATGTCGAGGTATCGAGCGAATAGTAGACGAAATGCATCGAAGTCGGCTGACCGTGATAGTGGGCGCGCGCCACACGGGAGCTCTATAGGAGGGTCCTGGCGAGAGCGATGGCGGCGATGATGGTGGTGGTGGCGACGATGGTGGTGGCGACGGCGGGCCGGCGATCTTGAGCGCGAGTGCGCATCATCCCGTTGGTGAGGCCGGTCACGGTCACCATGGTCGCCGTGGCCGCCATGGTCGGTATGGTCGGTATGGTCGGTATGGTCGGCATGGTCGGCATGGTCGGCATGCTCCGGTCGACGTGGGGATCGTGATCTTCTCCTACGCAGGCGGCCCCCATCGTGATAGTCGTCGTTCCGTCTCTTCACACGTCGTTCGTCTGCGCCATCGTCATCGTGCGATCGTTTGCGTCCAGACTGAGGGGAGGAGCCATCCATGGCTTCTCGTTTCCGGCCGGCACCGTGATATCCTTTTCTTCCTTCTACTTTTACCTTTCTGCCTCCATGGGTATGTATCGACGATTGCACCCTGCACTTGGCCTGTTACCGGACCGAGAAGAGGATGGGATAGTCTGGGCAGGTATGTAGGTTGGCATTAGCCAGTTATAGTCAAGGTTACCTGAGAAGTCGGTAGGTTGGGTAGGGTAGGCATTTATTTATGCAATGGGACCCCAGCGTTGGCCAATCACCCGGCGTGCAGCCGGCCAACTTTACAGTGCCTTACGTACCTAAGGTAGGCGCAAGTACACTAGGTAGGTACATACCTTACTTACTTAGGTACATAGGTACATCGTTATCCGCACCAGTGTCAACCCCGGTTTGTTGCCCCAGGCGCCTGGAACCGCCAATATCAAATCACTCTGGGGTTACGGCCATCATTCCCACCGTGACACGACATGGCAGATACATACCTCGTTATGCATCATTCCCGTCTGCCTAGCAATGAACTGTGCAGTAGTACAACACCCGCATGAGGAGGAGGCCAAGTCGAACCAGGTCAATACCCCCCCTCCTCCCTCCCCATCGCATCGCCTCAGTGGATTGGTTTTGAATGACGGGATTCAGCAAGACCTGTTCAATAACTAGCGGGTCCTTCGTTCTACTCCCACCACCCGACATGGTCAAGCTGGATCTCAGGGTCCACGATTTGTCCCGTTAGTGCCCCCCACGCCAATGTGTACAATCTCAAGCGCCTACGCATATATCTGCCGGGTAGATGTCGCTATTTGCCATACACAGAGCCAGTCTGGTCGTTACCATGTACGAGAGCCGTCCGTGTCTCGTTCGCCAACTTCATGATAAGCTCTATTCCAGGATAACGCCCGAACGCATGCACAGCATGCACCATGGCCTCGCCGGCAAGAGCCCTCTCCCATATACAAGCCGCAACACCTTGAACGCCTTGATCATACCACTAATCCTATCATCAGGGTATCATCTTCTATGCCTGTAAACATGCTATGCTAGTAAATTAGCCCATTTTGTCCATATCCATTCATGACGTCGTAGCTCTCGCTGATAAATCCCTTGTCTTTCTTGCCCCGAGTCTCGACACCGGTCAAGGAGGGGTTACTGGTGTTCTTGGCCCCGGTTGGCAGTGAATCATGCAGCCGACACAGGCACATTCATCCCCGCAAGGACATGACCGGGGGCTGCCGGGACAGTAGGCTACGAACAAGTAGTCGTTCATGCCACCCGATGAGCCCGTCTCCGAGACTGGGGAGGCGCTTACGATAGGTGACGGCAGGATTTGGGGTGACGGCTCGTTTGCCGTATTGGCCACGCCATTGCTATCACCATTGGATAGACTTGGCGAGATCGACTGCTCGTCTTGCATCGCCGAGAGAACATATTCCTGCATAGCCGCATTGAAGGGATGTGTCGCACAACCCAGACACTGGCAACCCTCCCCGCAGCCGCATTGATGGGCCGAATATGGACTCGGGTCAGCTGTTGTCGTCTCCATACTAGAATGTGAGTTCACGTAGGCGTTTAGTGGCGGTATACTTTGCGGCTGGCTAGTCATCATTTGCTGCCACTGGGCATACTGCAGTGGCTCATAGAATGAAGATCCGTACGGTACAGGGTAAGAATAGGCCGTGTTTTGTGGGGTTTGTTGTGCAGCAGGCCGATTGTTTATAGTGCTATTGAATGCTAGAGCCGATATATTTTGGCCATGGGTAGGTATCGAGTCTCCATATCTCATCAAACCCAACGCATCCTGTGGCTGCGGCTTTTGATCCCCTAGTTGCTCATGTGTTGGCGATACCTCTGCGGGGCCTTTTGAACAGCAACTCATGCCCCCCGTAGATATTAACCCCTTTGTATGGGATCCGGAACCGGACGATATTGAGGCATAATGCGATGTACCTGATGAATTAAGGCTCGAGTGACTGGATGCCCCGTTCCCTGATAAACCGTTTGGTGATGGATCAGACATAGTGCCATGTGGGTTTTCAAACAAAGTATTGAGGCTGTGGCCATTTAGCCTCCCCATTATCTGTGTGTAGTCAAAGTGGGCACCTAACGAGTCTTCGGAATCGAATCCAGTTTGAAAGCTGGGCATAAAACTCGGGGACTGCATCGGGCTCGTGTGATTTATATTGCTACTGGCACTGAGTACGAGGCCTTGGCTAGGTATCACATTTATCGCGCTGGGATCCATTTGACTGAGGAGGGAAATATCGTAGGATTGTCTGCGGCTGTGTGATTTGGCGGCTGTGTGTTTTTGGACCTTGAATGACACCATTCGTGTTGGCGACATAGGGACCACCTCGGGTGTTGGGGGCTCTGTCTTGACAGCCGTGGTTGTCTCGGTAGCAATCGGTTCCGAGGTCCCACAGCCGCATTTCCCATTTCGTGGGATGGCAGCCGTAATATTGTTACAATTGCAGGGCTTTCCTTTTTGGTGAGGACACGAACTAAGCGGTCGTCCCGGTTTCCGTACAGGGATCATGATGCGCTCTGCTTGGTGCGTGCATTTCGTCGACCGGTGCCCTCGTATGCATGGTATACTAGAAGATGACACAGGAGCGGTCAGAAATAGAAGTTGTCTCATTGCGGCATACCGGAGTTTGGAAAGAAAAAGTGCGACATAGCATCCCGTTGGGCCCAGGATTAAACGTATCCCAGGGCCATATAGAGCAGATCTAGTTTCGCCCTATCTTGAAAGAACGATAACAAAATAGAGCACTTACCATGCTACCTTGACACCATCTATAACAGGCATATCGAAGATTCAAGTTGCTGGACGTAGCCTGGCATAAATGAGACTGAAGCAATCCTGGATATCCAGTGCAGAGAGGGGTGATGTGGGGAGGGGTGAGGGAGATAGACGGTGCCCCTAAGTGAGGAAAAAGTGGCCGACAAGGTTCTTAGGTTGTGAGCACCAGAAGTTGTTCCCCTAGCTTGCGGTCGCAAAGCCCGAAATTCTCAGAGGAGAGAGATTGCTTGATCCGTTTAACAGCTTTCGCCTCTTATGATGACGACTCACACGATGCTTGGGTGTCGCAAATAATACGGTTCAACGGTACTGCGATGACCGAAACAGAAAGACAAGGCCAAATAGCCAAGAAACCCTGCGGAACTGTTGGTAAGACAAATTGGAATGGTAGTTTGTGCTGATTCGCTAAACCAAGTTGGGCGTAAGGCAAAGAAGGCCAGAGACTGCCACTGGAGTTTTTGCGCGGATCCGCCAGCAATACGAGTCTTTTTTATCGTCTTCTCGAGCCGGGCCCGAGCCCTCGCAGATCTCGCAGAGTGAGCTAGCCGAACAAGGGCGAAAGAGTTAGTGACAAGGTGTACCAGTCCGTGCAGGCTCGGTTCGGACGGGAGTGCTCTCCCATGGAATGAGTTGTATTCCGCTACCACCATGCGCTGAGAGAAGTATACAGAGGGGGTAGTGGGCGTTTTGGGAAAGATCAGATAGCAAGCTTATGGAGCTGAGATCCCACGGCTGATTCCTTATGAGCAGGGCTTCCGGTGGATGACGGGTGCGGTGAGACGCGGTATGCTTGTACAGCGGACCAGGTAGCTCTCATGGGAAACAAGTGGCAGAACTGAGACCGTCTTCAAGAGTTAAAAAGAAAAGCCCGCAGAGTTCAGAACGAAGTGTGGGGTGATTAGTCCGAGAATGCCGACATCAGGTGAGCAGAGTCTCCTATATGTAACGTATAGAAGATGGACAGACGGATATGCTATCAATGCTCAGAAGAAGTACACAACCACTGAGCTGCAGCAGGGCAGGATCGGAACGAGACAAGGCCCTTGCCAGCCCTTTCCTTGATAACCTGGATAGGTGCCGCACTGACTGGTGAGTGGCCGAGGGTCATGCGGGCGGGCAACTAGTAAGTATGTAGGTACGTAGGTAGGTAGGTAGGTAGGTAGGTAGGTAGATAGGTAGGATAGGTAGATAGGTAGATAGGTAGGTAGGTAGGTAGGCAGACACGTAGGTAGGCAGGCACGTAGGTTGAACAGGTAAGCTAGTTACTGTAGAGAGGGAAAAGCAGGCCTCAGGCGAAGCAGACAGGCAGGCTGGTGTTGGACGGTTAGACAGCTGGACGGCTGGGTGGACGGTTGGACGGTTGGACGGCTGGATGTTGGTTAATGCCGCCACCGCGGACTGGACAGCCCTCCTCAAGGTTATGTTGGTGCCGACTGGTGGTTGTAAATTGTGTACTGTGTGTATTGTGCGCAGGTATTGCGATGTAAGGTATTGTGGTGTAAGGTATTGTGCTTATGTTGTGTTGTGTGTATGTGTTATTGTGCACCTGGTGTATTGTGTGTTGGGTGTTTTATTTGTTGTAGGTGACGACGCGCAAGTCCCAGAGCCAGCCGACGCGGTCGACGTCGTCGTGGTCGTTTAGCTCTAACAAGGTAACGAACGGCAGAGTCGAATATCGACAGAACAGGTGATTGGAAACTTGTCACTGCAGGACCTCGAATCTGCGGTTTGTGACTGCAGGTGTTGTGTGTAGTCTGTCTAAAGTCGTGCCATCGGTGGAGGGGCGCAACCATTTGAGCAAGTTTTGATTGGCCCGGCGTCTACAAAGGCTTGTGGTGATTTTACAGTGCACTGCCAGAGGATGGATGCTTTGGGTATCGACAGGGGCCTCCTATTGGCGGCCCTAACAGCGCAGTGCCTCTGCGAGCAGTGCCCTGCCCCTGTTTTATGTGGGTATCTCCCCATGCCTTGCGAGTGTGCATGGGTACTCGAGTACCTGCCGACGACCTCAACGGCCTCACAAGGCACCATCCCCTTCGCAGGTGCTTCCTTCGGCGGCGATGGGGGGGCATTTGTGGCGTCCTGTGCCGTCCAAACAGGCAATTAATGGAGAAGTCGATGGAGGAGAGAGCGCGGAGAACAAAGAGCCCGTCGAAAGAGGGGTCGTACAATACCGAACCATCGACAAATTGTAAGTATACATACATACATACATACATACATACATACATACCTACATACAAAGACGAATAACTATTTGAACTTCGCTCCCCGAGGCTACGTATCACGTCTCGGGATATAATATATAATATCTAACCTGACTGATTATTACGTCCGCACACACACACACACACACACACACACACACACACACACATACACACATGCAGGGAAAGATAGACAGAGAGAAGGAGAGAGAGACATACACACGCGCACACACACGCACACGAGGTCAAACCATGGCGAGAAAACGTGGGGGTAGCGTAGCGGCTCTTAGCTCGCTTAAATGCAGCGTTCTTTACCGTTCCTCGAACGCACCATCCCGTCGTCGCCTGACACCAGGGACGATGGCCGACGAAGGAAGCAGCGCCCGCTTATGGGTCGCCCATCCCCTGAATCTATGCGAACGATCACCTGATTCACGAACCCTGATTAGACGACAAGGCGCGAACTTCGGGGGACGGGAGTGGGCTGGACTGACGACCTGCCTACCTAGGTATATAACCCAGCCAGCATACCTAGGGATGGATGGCCCAAAAAAAAAAAACCCCCCCCAAAGCTTAGGCGGCTTACGGGAATTGCGTACCTAATTCATAAGTAGACGGCTGGCAGCAATATTTCGAAATCCGGTGAAGTGTGCAAAATATATGCTTTGCCGCTCGACGCGGTATTTTGCAGTCTTGCATAAACACGGCCGATAGGAAATGCAGCTCCGAAGCGGATGTCGTTGTCCAGGATCTATTAGCACCGATCCCGGTTCGCCTACCTAACCTAAGGTGCATCCTTATATATATGTAACTACAGTATGCATTCACGTAGATCTTGCAATCGATGCTCAAGCAGGGGAAGCCACCTGACTACCCAGTAATCTCGCCACAGTGTCATTAAGGGGCACGATACACTTGTTCTAAAAGACAGGTTAAATTTTGTATACGTTGGTACTCGGAGCTTTTACGAATAATACGCCATTTTATATATGCTTCATTTTTGTCTCGAACTTTTAACAAGCTACAGAACTTAGTCAGTTTCACGGAGGTGTCCTAGCTTAGGCTCTATTAGAGACGCACATCCTATGTTCACAAGACAGCAGAGTTATTTACCAAGATGCCTATCGTCGTCGTACAGATCAATCTAATACCGCCATAGCAAACTACCCTTGGATAGCTCGGGACTGGCCATTGATACAGTTGGTGGTGCTTAGAATCAGAAGGACCATGTAGGCCCCTCGAGTACCGGCATATACCGTTCCAGTCCGTGCCTCTCGATTTCTAATAATTATTAGTAGAAATTTGGCGTGGGTTTTAGTGAGCGGTCTGTTTAGATATCGTAACCCAGCGCGCGGCGTTGTGGTGACTGGGCCTCCGGGTGCTCTTGCAGAAGTTTATACACCTCAATGACAGAATGCCATTGGTACAGCTTGCTTCCGGCCAGTTACAGCCTGAAGCCACCCCCGAATTCCACATCGGTGCGATGCATAAGCTACAGGAAGATTGTCTCGTCGTGTTTGATCATGTCAGCAACCGCAATCCACGTAACCCGAGCTTTGGCATCCGGGCAGCAATGTAAGGTTGGCTATGCTGAGCCTATTAATGCTACTGGCGGTTTAGTTTAGTTGCATTCCACATAAGCGGTCGGTAAGACGAGCATGCACAGACTGGCTAAGTAAAATGCAAGCACAAACGACAGGCCAAGGGAAACATACCACCTGTGAGGCGAAAGCCTCAATAAAATGCCTTTCACTTGCCCTCATCGGAAGTGTCTGAGTCCGCAAACATATCCACAGCTCTCATACGCCTCCTTGGTTGATGTGGTTGCTTGGGCGGCGGAAGCACGTCGGTTTCTCCCGTCGTCGCTTGCTTTGCCGAGTTCGTTTCGTCCGTACCATTAATGATGCCAACCTCCTGTTCCAATGCTGTTGCGTCATCATCGTCATCCATGGGGACCCCATCTATATCGCTGTCGAGCTCCACATCCATGTCCATATCTTCATCTATCGCCTCACCGTCTAGACCATCGTCGAACCCAGCCTCTGCATCTTTGAACTCAATTCCTGTATCGACGGGCACATGGAGACCTCTACTGTCGTGCTGAACAGATGATCCTGCCTCGACGGGCTTCCATTTACCGCCCTTCTTTGGGCCTTCAGGTAATTCTTCTTTCTTGGCGCTGGGTGGGTTCTCGAAGGTTTGGGTGAAAAGTTGTTGAGCATCGTTGGGGAAAGCACACCAACCTTCCCAAAGGCTGAGTACAAGGGACACACTGCGCTTCCATTTCTCTGCGCGGAGGCGGCCCCAGTTCAGGCGTTCGGCAAGAAGGCCGAGGTTTTCAAAAACTTTGGCCCGTCTGAGCGAGGTCTCAAAAAGTTGACGATAGCGCCAAGCATGTCGGACCCCACTGGTGGCCGAAGAGGAGAGTATGTCGCTTGTTACATAAAGGCCGATTAAGCTAGCAGCGCTTGTATCCTGTGCCTCGGGACTTTTCCCAGTGGCATCCTCGGGCAAGGGGGTCGAGTCAAGCGATTGGTTGCGGGTTTCGTCATCACCGGCTGTTTTACTATACCCGGGGTTCGCAGATGTAAGGGCAAATGGCCTCACGATATTCGAGACAATGGTTTCAACTATCTCATCCGCCCCTCGGCTTGAATGTGTGATCGCGAAGGATGTTAAGCGAGCGATATCTCCTTTGCGAATCTTAGTCAAAGTCGTGGGAAGTCGCGCTAATAAATGAGTAAGTTTGGCTTTGTCGATGGGGTTCAGATACGCCTTTCCGTTGTCCCCCCCCTCGGTTGGTTTATGTCCTTCATCTTCGAGGTCTTCGTCGTCGGACGAATCGTATTCCGGATCCGATACAAACTCATCCACGCCAGTGGCATATTCATAAACCAGTGATTTGTCGGGCATTTTCCAGGCATGACTACCTTCGAACAATGGGAGAAACTTCCCTTGCCGGCCATCACTCCCGGGGCCTCCTGTGACAACCTCCCACAGTCGCCAGCGATACCATACGCCACCTTCGCTCCTCGCATCCCAGATCCATGCCCACTTCTCTTCCTTCTGTACGTCGGGTCGCGACATAAGGAGGGCTTCGAACTCAGGGCCATGCTTTAGCACAGACTCTACGACTTTGTGGATTAACTGAATCTGCTTAATATCCCCAGGAGCCCGCACGGGGACATGTAAGATCGTCCTGGCCATCGGACCGCCACCAGTATTATACGAAGATGGGGGAGCAAATCCTCGATGAAAACCGCCTGGTTGGTAGGAATCGTTGTCGTTAGCTTGCGGGACTGGCTTGGCCCCAAATGCATGAGACGTCGACGCAGACGTAAGGGTCGAAGCCGTCGTGGACACAACGGCGGACGATAAATGTCTGTGCAAAGATAGGTAAAAGCCATAGCCTAGATATCTGTTCTGCAACGAACTGACAGTAGCATCAATGTCAGCAGCTGGCGTCTCGGTAGATAGCGTAACAATAGCCGCCATAGATTTTCTTTCGCCCGCCCCGGCATTTGTTAACGGCAAGATCTTGACATTTTCCACGGTTAAATTGGTAGGGACCAAAGCCTTCACAACAGCAGGCGACGTCACAGGTGGTAGATTGACCAGCCGCAGAGTCGGTCGCGCGACAGCCTTCTCTTCCGCCAGGTCCCGAGAACGTGCATCAGCCTCATCATCGCTGGTGTCAAACGCTTTCGATACGCCCTTTGGCTTCGGCAGCATGACCCCATCGTTGCCATCGTCGTGAAACCCGAGCCTGCCTCTTCCTTCCTCAAGCTTTTTACTGCCAGACCCTTGCTGAAAGGAGTCGTATCTCTTCTTGCCAAAGTTCGAAGGCGCGGGGCCTAGGGAGCCCGGTCCACTCTTCAGGCTTGTCGCGCCGAAATGTCTCCTTCCGAGCCCACCTCCAGTGCCGAACTGCAGAGGGTTTCCGCCGCGACCGAAAGGAGGGCTTGCTTGGTTTCTCCTCCGGTCGAAAACGCCGGGATCACCGTCGTCGTCGTCGTCATTGTCGAAGCTCTTGACGAAGCTCTCGTAAACGGCAGCGGTCTCGGCAGCCTCTCTCTTGCGCTTCGCCTCCGCTTCCGCCTTTTGCTTCTCGAACGCCGATTGCTTTGAGGGCTTCTGGAGTTTTGCCTCGACATCGGGAAAGTCATCGAGTTTGTTGTTAGCCGACATCATGTCCGGTGGATCGAGTCGATCGCGTTGGCGTGGGCGCGTCAGGACGTTGTTCTATAGGCGGCTTGCTCGCCTATGCGCTTCAGGTGGACGGGCCTATTGCGGGGATGCGACGCTTGGTCGATTATCGAGGCAACCAACCATCAATCAAACTTGGGCTTTAAACCGGTGCCACGCCATTTGATGTGTGGTTCAGAATCGAAGAAAACGGAGTTGCAGCAAGCGCCAAAATGTGAACTAGAGAATCGTTCCTATCTAATGACAATAGAGTCCTGTCCTCTACTACTTAGGTACCTATCTAGGTAAGTAGGTACCTACCTAGGTATTCACCTAGTGTACATAGACACATAGACCCGTTGTTGTAGATGAGAGGTATCTCACTCTTTATCGTTACCTATCGTTATCGCTATCATAAATTATCACCCAAGTACCTAGGTACCTAGGTAGGTATTTGTAGCACAGCTACCTAAGTAACTACCTACATGATAATCAACGTGTGGCCCTGGCCCTTCCAACTCTACCATCTTCGACTGTACCTAACCTAACCCAGCTACTACTTACCTAGTACCTAGGCAGGTAGGCACCTACTTGAGGTTAGGTTAAAGTATGTCGACGGGTGACTAAAAAGCAACTAGAACACGTTCCTGTCACTTTTCGGCCTGCATCCTGGCATACAAGTCGTACAGTAAACTCTAGCAAGCAGTTCATACCTACCTGTTTAACAAATGTATAACTACCTGATAATTTCATTACTTAACATATTTAATATGACCTGCCAGCCAGATCAGAAAACATCTTGTATCTCGATGGATGCAGCAACTTAGCGAGTCGATAGTTATTATTTGCCTAGCAAGCTAGAGAGGAACTTGGAGAAAGAAAAGTAGCGAAGCCTACCTAGGTAGTTCTGAGAGCTAAGCAACAGTACCTACAGAAGGTACCTAGTTGTATACATACAACCCAGCGGTATATATATATCTGTGAGTAGTACCTACCTATTCCAGAACACACAAGAATTATGACAAAATCATGACGGGACTATGACGCCGCATCATATACCTACTAGGTAGGGAAGGTACAGTAGGAGACAGCAAGAAGACAATGGTGCAAGACAACGCCCCACGGTGGATTCCATACCTGTTGATGTTGATTAGCCCAAACAACATTTTAAGCCTCAACGTGATATCGGTCGCGGAAGTACCTGCCTATATATCTTACGTCCTAGGGAGGTACCTACCTAATTACCTAAGCTATTGTCAATATGTGACATGGCACAAGCAACTTGTGCCGATGGAACCCCGTCAACCACCACAATGCCAAACACCGAGGGATTAAGCAAGCATGGGAATACGTGGCTAACCTACCTACCTACCTACCCAACATACCTACCTAACCTACAGAAGTTCGGACCTATATACCTGTTACATGCCTACACACCTGGTATACCTGGTATAGGGCGTCCTTGCGCATACTTGCGCAGGTCTGCGCAGGTAAATAGTTCAGGTTAGGTACCTAGGCAGGTAGGTAGATACGGCATCCCTTCCGAGTGCGGACTGCACTTGGTGCACCTGACATGACAACCTACACCACGCCTTCACATATTAGGCTTAGCTACCGTTGTAAGCTCCCATTATTTCACAATGCCCGATTCAGACAAGGGGCTCGTGCGTGGTGCATAGTAGAAGATGCTGGTCACCATCCCCTCCTCGTCCCCCTCCTCGAGCCCTCCCATCGCGCCCAGGGCCCCAGGGCTGTCACGGCATAATCACCTTAGGCAGGCTCCCGAATCGACGGACATGGCTGGGGCGGTTCGAAAACGAGGGCAATCCCATCCCCGGTTTGACGAAGCGGGTACCTTGCCAGGCCGGTATGCGGAGGTTTGGACGCTTCTGATTCGCGTTTCATCGAGGTACTAGGTATGTAAGTGTCGCCCCGAATGCCTACCTACCTACCTGCCTACCTACCTACCTTATCTGGTGCCCAAACACTATCAGACTACACTATTAGACTACACTACCATTCCACTACCATACCACTACCATAGCGCACTATCTATATAAATATAATGGCTTACTCCCCTGGCCTTAATGCCCTCGATATGGAAACCTGCTTGTAGTGACCTCGCCATGCTTTGACCTCACACGCGAAAACAATGGCTCACCTGGTCTGTCCTATCCCCTCGGTTCCCGGAGCTGGAACCGCCCCCGCCGTGCCTGACATCAGTCTTGCGGTCGGAGACGAGGACAAGAGCACGATGCCGGCCACAGACGAGGTGATGAACGGGGAAGCAAACGGATACAAGCCGCCCAACAGGTGAGCCACATAAGTGAAGTTCTGAAGTTGTGCGAGTCGACTTGACCCGTAAAATAAAAGGAAACGCGGTGCTGTAGTGTACGGCGGGATCATCTAGGCGACGGGCGTCCGGATTTTATATTCTCTGCATCTTACGAGGCAAATCAGGGGCCGAACTAGAGACAGAACCACGAAACTGACTAAGAGACCATCACAACAGCATCCTCATAATCGGCTCGGGCGTCTTCGGCCTCAGCACCGCCCTCTCCCTAACACGCCGCCCCGAGATCCCAGCGAACACGGCGATCACGATCGTGGACCGCTCGCCCGAGCCGGGCGTGTTCCCGGCGCGCGACGCGGCCTCAGTCGACTCCTCGCGCATCATCCGCGCCGACTACGCGGACGCAGCGTACGCCAAGCTCGCGGGCGAGGCGCAGGCGCACTGGCGGCGCGGCCTTGACGACCCCGCGTCCCTCGGTGGTGGCGGGCGATACCGCGAGTCCGGCCTCCTGCTGGCCGCGGACGCCGGCGGCGACGGCGCCACCGTTCGCGGCGACGGCCACCCGACCGGCCTCGGCTACACGAAGCGCAGCTGGGTCAACGCGCTGGCGTTAGCGCACGCCGAGGGCCGCCCGCTCGCCAGTGTATGTCTGATCCCCACGTCCGCCTCCATCGCCCGCGCCTCGCGCACTGGCGGCGAGTGGGCCGACTGGGGCTACCTAAACACGGCCGCCGGCTGGGCCGACGCTGATGGGAGCATGAGGTGGCTGTACGACCGCGTGACAGAGACGGGCCGCGTCGCCTTCGTCAACGGCACCGTCGAGACCCTCGAGACTGATGGGGACGGCGGCGATGATGGCGGCCCGCGCGTCACGGGCGCCCGCCTGGCCTCCGGCGACAGCCTCTCCGCGGATCTGGTGATCGTCGCCGCGGGCGCCTGGACGCCGTCCCTCATAGACCTGTCAGGCCAGGCCGTGGCGACCGGCCAGTGCATCGCGTACCTGCGGCTGACGGACGACGAGCAGGCGAAGCTAGCGCAGATGCCCGTATGTCTAAACCTCACGGACGGGTGCTTTGCGATCCCGCCGCGCGACGGCGTGTTGAAGATGGCTCGTCACGCCTACGGGTACCTCAACCCGCAGCCCGTATCCCATGAACCTCTCGGGCGCCGGTGCCGCTGCCCGACCCCGAAAGATGGCAATGACGACATGGGCAAAGAACCCTCTGCCGCTAGCGCGTCAACAATGACGACGGCGACGACGACACGCATCTCCCAACCCCGAACCCACCTTACCGACCCGACTCTCTCTATCCCCGCCGAGGCCGCCTCCGACCTCCGCCGTGCCATGAGGCGCATGTTCCCCTGGCCCGAGCTCGCCGACCGTCCTTTCTTCCAGACGCGCCTATGTTGGTACACTGACACAGCCACCGGCGACTGGATCATCGACTACCACCCTACCTACAAGAATCTCTTCGTCGCCACCGGCGGCAGCGGCCACGCCTTCAAGTTCCTGCCCATTTTGGGCGACAAGATCGTGGATTGCCTCGTGGGCAGGCGCCCCAAGGATTTCCACCTAAAGTGGAAATGGAAAGGCGGTGTCGGCATCAACGGAAGTAGCAATGCTACTACTACCGCTACTACTACTGCTTCTACAGCGGGCGAAGAGACGGCGCGGGGCGATGGAGAGGATGTGCAGCAACAAGCACGCATTGATGCTGCTAACGATCTAGCCGTTGAACTTAGTATCGCAACGGAGGATGGAAGTAGGGGGGGCAAGCCAGGTCTCATCCTACAAGATGAGATGGTCAAGAGTGGGATGTCTTGAAATAACCTATGGCTGGGAACATTTACGCTGACATATAACCAGCAAAGGCCGCAGAGCCCAGGACTGAATTATTGGGCCAAGGGACATTAGCGTGAATAAATGTCAACACATGTGGTGGAGTTGTATGACAGCTGAATTTATTTACAAAGTACAAAGCATGCACGTATCATCAAAGAGATCATATTCATCCGTAACTTGACGTGTATTCTCTACTAAAAGAGGTTACCATGCATTACGGTGCTGTTTGTGTTTTTTAGTCCTTTTTATGAAGGCAAGCCGGGGCGATGGCGAGGCTTAGCTTACCAACATTCGTCTTGAACGTGACACATAGTGGGCCGAAGGCCCCGAGCACCAAGGCATCCACGGAATAGGCAGCGCACAAGTCAGAAAATGAGAACCTTTCGGCAATCAGTCAACTGCATGCGGCTAGAGGCGAACTAACTGCTTAGACAGCCCATCACCACTGCATATAGACGAGCATGGGTATCAAAAACCCAGTGACGCAACCATCCATCGCACTTCCGGGCCAACTGAGGCTTCCGCCACGTAACACCCTTTTCTCCCTCGAGTCAAATTAAGGCAGCAGGGCCTGACCGAACCCATGGCTGTCGAAGAATGCGGTGATGCAATCTATGTTGTTCCTTTGACCAGGTCTAGTGACGTTTTCTGTGAAGAAAGTATGAACCTGGCCCCCTTCCTGTTTAAAATCCACACCTGTATGAACGCCGAGGCAATGCAGTGTTGTGAAATCAATGTTACAAATGGCAAGAGTCGTGGAGTACGTGGGAATCTATCGATCCCTTAACGGCCATATCAACGCCACAACTAGCGGACAAAAAGTCGTGATATCGTGAAGGGTGTGGTACTCGTACAAATGTATCGTGTATGGGGAGAGGAATGGAAGACCACGGGGGCGAATCGCCTGCATAGTGTAAAACCAGCCGAGACGCCCTCCCGGTCGAAACTTTAGTGCTTAGACCTTGCGGAAATCTACCAAACAATTAGTACAGCGATTTGGGGGAGTAGAGGATTAGTAACGAGCTCACCCTGTAAGACGGGATAGATCATCTCGAAGGCTTGATAGATCTCCTCGCGCACCTTGGCGCCGGTCAGGACAATTTTGCCGCTGACGAAGATCAAAAGAACGATCTTGGGTTTGATCATACGATAGATAAGACCGGGAAACAACTCAGGCTCGTAAGAACTGAAATTGTGGTGGCGAGAAGCCAGACCCTCGAGGCGGATGGGGAACTTGATGTCACAGCTGCCAACGATGTTCTGAATCTTGAAATCGGTGAACTTGGCATTGAAGCCAAGCTTTTGAATGATGCGCGCATATTTGCGAGACGCAAGCTTGGAATCATCCTCAGACTTGGCGCCAGTCACAACCATCTTGCCCGAGGCAAAGATGAGTGCCGTAGTCTTGGGCTCGCGAATGCGCATGATAACAGCAGCAAAACGCTGTTGAGGTCAGCAACGACACTTTATGAATCTGAACTTCATCAAGTGTCATGTTCGTACCTTGGGATTGTACTCAGCGTTTCTCGCATGCAGGGCGATCGTCTTCAGATCCAAGCGGCAATCCAAGTTAACCGTTGCGACGATGTTTCTTGAGCATGCGAGGTAAGCCTAAATTCAGAAGATACGCCCGGTACATGTGTATACGTACTGCAAGGTAGGGGTCAAGCCACTTCCAGCCTGAGTAGCGGCAGGCGTGGCAGCAGGCGTCGCGGGAGTCACCCCAGTCCCGTTCGCGGCTTGGCCACCTTGTGCACCATTTGCAACCCGCTGACCGTCGAAAGGGGGCGTAAGCTCAACGACAGCAGTCGGGAACGACAGGGAGCCGGGAGCGGTGAATGCCTTGGCTTGCGCCGCAGTGTTGGGATGGGTCTGAAGAGAATCCATATTGTCGACGAGCGGCTTCAATAGCGTTTCCACCAGAGTCGGAGGTCGAGATAAAGTTGCTACAAGTAATTGGCGTCAGAGCTTGGGCAACAATACGGGAGGTAGGGTAGGTCGTCGATGCGCAACAGGAAAAGAGTGTGTGCACGCGCGCGCATAAAATAACCGCCTGACAAGTATAGAAGTGGAAGAGAAACACGTAAATTGCGTGTGGTGAAATGGTTGAGAGGGAGGTGGGGAGAGAGAGTTTGTAACGAGGACCCAAAACAACGAGGCTAGGGAGGTTGATAGGGAGACAGGTAGGTTAGGTAGGTAAGTTAGAGAGGTGGGTAGGTAGGTCATGGAAGGACGAGCGGGGGTGGGGCATTCATCGGCCGCTACCAACAGGCTCTGAACGAGATACTAAGGAAACAGAAACCCCCACTCCCTTCCCCCGCCTACGACATTTGTGATCACTTGTGCAAGCTTTGGAAAATAGTGCAACGCAAGGAGAACTTCTTACCGGAAAAGAGAGCGCTGGAGATAAACAAGTAAATGTCTCCCCAACTATTCGGTCTCTTAACAGGTAGTGGGTTGATAGACTAGAATCTATCCACACAACACACGCCGAGGCACAGGATTTAGGCTAACGATCGTTGCTCTTGGCTTAATTGGCAGGCAGGGTGATCGTGCGATTCTGGATGAGGTGCGACGCAACGGTCTAGGAGTATCGTCGAGTCGGGGATCTGAGAGCAGCTGACGACGTCGACGTGGGATAACTCGATAGCCTATGCGACGGCGACAACGTAAAAGAGAACAGCGAGTTCAGAATCTTTGTCTATTGCGGTTTGTATCTCTTGACTACGCTGCACTATGACCTGTGCGGCGCAAAGTACTGCCAGTGGTCTGGAAGAAGGTAGCTAAGGTCAAATGGTGGGAGGGAGAGAAGTCGTCCGTCCGGGGAGCGCGTCGAGTCCCTCAAATAGAGTGATGAACAATGAGACAAAGGAAGGGAAGGGTGCTTTATAGCTTCCTCTTTGTTCGCTTGTCTATCAGGCAGGGCCTATGAAGAGAGTTATGCCGACGAGTGCTGCCACGGAGAAAAAGAAAAAAAATACGCTTCAATCAACCACGCCGCAGCAAGTTGGCCGTTGGTGTATGGAGAAAGGAGGGGAAAGGGCAACAGCCACGGTGACGATAGAGGGGGATGTGATGTCAAGGTGCGAGGTGTGGGTGTGGGGAGGGAAGGCAGCAGCAGAAGCAGGAGCGATGGGGTAGCTCGGTGGCCCTACAGCTCTCTCTCGATGAAGTGGGTCCCCTGTTGATGGGAAGAGGCACGATGACGATGAAGAGAAATAATTATTATGATACCAGACGTACTTGAACAGACCGACAGCTGGCAAGAGCTGGCTGACAAGGATTACGTAAGGTGGGTTGTGAGGGAAGGTATGGGGAAGGGACGTTCGGTCCGGATTTCGGCGCTCGACTTTCGAAACAGTCC
This sequence comes from Rosellinia necatrix, assembly GCA_021209875.1. NCBI lineage: Eukaryota > Fungi > Ascomycota > Sordariomycetes > Xylariales > Xylariaceae > Rosellinia > Rosellinia necatrix. Next base: position 2,690,557 of record JAGYVD010000006.1, on the reverse strand, counting down.
AAGTTGAGGGGGATGCCGCGCTTCTTATAATTTTTGGAGGCCAGCCTCCTTCGTGGGCCACGCACTGGCTCTTGAGGCCGCCACGCCCCCCAATGTGGCGCCCGTCCACAAATCACAGCGCACTGAGTTTCTACTTGCCGCACCTACGGGGCACTAGCACCTCTGTGGCCAATTAGACCTACGCCCTCGGCCCTTGCTTCTATCGGCTTTAATCTTTGTCTCCTGACCCGCTCCCAGCTCTGAGTTCCCTTAAGTCACTTTTCTTCCTTCACTCTTCCCGCTTCTTTTTTGCCCTCCTCCCATCACGACCCAACCCAACCGAAGGCGATCCTCCCTCCCAACCCAAACCATGCCATCATCATCACGATATCTACGCTCCTCGGAATACTCTTCATGCGCACCTCGTTTTGATCCTCAACATGAACTGCGTCATGCGAAGCAAAAATACCTCGACAGTGAACAAGCCGGAGTCAGTAGAAAGGGCAACATGACTCGGTTAACCACTTCCAGTGATGACTGACCATCCACAAACAACACGCAAATTCGCTCGCTCTCGCGAGCCGGCTCGCCCAGTCCACAGCCCAACCAGTGCGCACTGGGCTCACCAACCAACGGGTAGGATCTCTCTCGTTGATTGGCTTAGCGGCTAGGGTCAGATAAAGTCTAGACTGGCTAGGTGTGTATGGAGGAGAGTTTTAGACCCCAATAAGACTCCCTAGCTTGCCTAGGTAACCTAGCACCTCAAACTCTGCACTCCTTGAAACGCGCAATCAAGCCCCCGGCCCTCACCCATCCCTTTGCCTCTGCATTTCTTGCCCCTTTTCCCATCACATCCCACCGTTACTTTTCGTTCTTTCCGTTTGACTCTGTTTTCCAACCCAACTAACTCTTCGAACCCTCAATCCTGTCTACACACTGCCGACCGAAATAATTCTATCCTGGTGCACCTCTAGCGCCTTAAGTCCCGAGAATCTTGCACTAAATAAAACTGCACAACTTCATTTTTCCATACACACAAATACCATTCGTGCGACAAATCTGGTGTGGCTTCAGAGCTGACAATGCAGGTTTTTTTTTTTTCGTCACCCACCGCCGGTATCCAATATTTCTTGGTTGCGCCGATCGTTCGTTGAAAGTCGCAGGTCTCATTTCGGTGGTTTCGGGGGGCGGGCGACCCAGTGAACTCCAGCCGCACCTCTGCTTCGACGCTCCCGGCATCCCCACTCCATTCATAAATACCTTTTATCCCACATTCTGAATCTCTTATTCACCCGCCCCAACCTTTGGCTACCCATTCTCTGTACAAAATGCTATTTTCTTCCCTTTGCCTCAAAACTTTTTTTTGCTACTGGCTATTGGTTGGTTGGCAGTCGCATTAGCGGTCACGGACCAGCAAGATGGACGCAGCGCCAAATCCATTAGGTCCTACCAAATGCCGGTACACACGGTGGGATCCTGTGGGATACGGGTGGGGATAATCATATTTCGTCTTGTTTCATTGGCCTCGACATGATTTGCCCTTTCCCTCAACTCTATTCCCATCCCCCGGCGTTTTTCTTTGGAACCACCCCCCTCCCAGCCTCACACAGATCCTTGTTTTTTCTCGCATTTCCGCATCCAGCCTTCGTGCCGTGTTTGGACTATGACTCATTTCACAGCCTCATATTTTATGCACAACTCTGCCATGCCACGGCCAAATGCATTTCCACAATCAGCCGGTTTATGACCCCATCGCCCAACATGTCTTTGTTTGGATCCTTATCCTCCTCGGCTTCGCTATTGTTGGGTACGCAAACTAACCAACGAAATTGCCTGCCATGACCATTTGCAAAGAGTCGCATCCGAGGCGAATGCAGCGTTTGGTTTGGGATTTGGAGACAGCTTACCGTGGGTGCTTGTCGCGTCGCAGTCGCGACAGATGTCATACAAGCGCTGCTATAATTTCCAATCAATGCAGGTAAGCCACGCAACGCAAACATGGGGCGGGGCAGGAAAATTTGAAGCAATAATGGTATGCAACCACCGTGGTACTCCTAAGTATACAGTATTTCTTACTGTGGACCACAGTAAAAATTTCCCAAGGTAACGCTCGGTCTATATCCACAGCTGCTGCGCACTATCACCAATCATGTTTCTTTGTTCGCTGTTCTTAATCTTCCAAGAACCATGTTTAGAAGTTCCCTTGTAAGCCTCACCAATGAACTGCGACTAGTTTACCGCTGCTGTTGATCCAGGTCGGTGACTGAGTCCATGATCCCAACAACCAAGTCTCCCTAGATAGTTTTTGGCATCACCTATCGACGGTATTCTGAGATTGTGCGAGACACCCAAAGATATGGGCAATAACTATCAGGAAGATCACTACTTCAGTAGTCGCTTGTATGCTCTACCACAATATCCGCGTGTGATACATAAATACGCCACGATGTGAAGCGGTTCTTGTTTAGGCCTCGTCGCCTACTTACCTTACCTATTCAGGTAGGCGACATACCTTAGCAAGCAATCGGTCTGGATGGTTGGGTAAATTCCTAGTTATTCCTTCGCCTATGTTTTTGACATCCTCTGTTCTGTTACTAGTGGGCTGGAGGGATTACTCACGTGATAGATCATTCTTTGAAAGCGGCTAGTCAACTGTGGCGGAGGTCTTGATTCAGCATGTTTATTAGATGCGTTCAGTGTGTCATTTTTTTCTTTTCCCCTTTTTATAATTGGCCGAAGACGAAGTCAAGAACTTAAGCGCCCCCGCCGTTTCCAACGCGTTGTCCTTTTCTCTCACCAAGCGTATGGCAGAGCTTACACCTCATCTAACTACCTAGTGTACACTAAGTATTGGGTATTGTGCACCACCAATTCCACACTAGTGCTGTACATAAGTAATGAACAATTGAGAAACCTGAGAGTCAAGGCTCTCTTGGTTAAGTTATGCGAGGAACTAAAATTAATGATTTAGCATCGCGAATTCATGGATGTCATCCTGTAGTGGATGAACGTACTTCGAGAACCCGGCTTCCCAAATTCAGAAAACTACTCCTGTAAGTTCGTACCCTTCGATCGCCACATCTCGGTAACCGATTCCGCCAACATTGGGTGGCATGTATTCTCCAACTTGTGGGAAGATGGTGGCAACGACACACTAGAGCCACGGTGAGGAGAAAGATACCGATGCCCCCCTCCGAAAATCCTGAAGGTCTACAACACAGCTTGGAGGACCTATATTATCCCTGTGGCGTCCACTGCGAAGCCCAGTATCCCGCTAAGAGCTTCTTCTTTTTCTTCGTCACATACGACGCTAGTAATGAATGGCCCGCGCCGCGTCCAAAGTTAGCCACACCGACAAAACATGCTCTACTACTCTGCCATGCGGAGCACGCACTCGGAAATTCTTGGCGACGGAAACACCATGAGTGAGCTGGCTTCATTCGGCCTTTGGTTCCAAATCTAATACTGCACACCGACTTATACACCTACCGACTCAATTGACCTTCTCTCACCTCACCCAACGCTATTCCTTATCCGCCTTCGTGTTCTACATTAGAGCAACGGCTTCCCTGAAATGTAGTACCCGCTATCATCCGCTGCAGGCTGTGATTGTGTTAGTGTTCACCACTCGTGTGAACATGCCACGTCAAATAGCCACTTCAGCCCTACAATATACGCGCTAGATTGCATCCCGCTGAAGACGCCACCCGCCAATTGAACGCCGAGGCTCGGTAATTCGCATGGCGTTTGCGAATTCGTTTCATGGATATGCCTTTCTACGTTGACTACACAGGTATTATGTCGGACTTCGGCTCCGATGACGCATTCCACGTTTCTTCAAGCTTGGCAGTAGTTATCGTTTTCTTATGTGCAAATCGAATAGAACGCCACCGGCCGATATTTTGGAACAATTCAAGTTTGCCGAAGTGTGATGAGCTTAGCCTCGCAGACTTCAGGTTTCCTATACATGGTAACGTGGTAGGGACCCTCTATGATCGCATAATAATAATAATAATAATAATAATAAAGACCCAGCAGGAAGACCAGTGGCAATAGGGCGAGATGCATCGGGGTTAGGTGGGGAGGCGACTACCTATGTACTAGTCGCTTTTCACCCCACTCGAATGCGTGGGCGATACCGCCGCATCGGTAACGTGACCTTTTTCCGAATATAGCGCCCAGCAGCTGGTGGCCATTGGACCAGACTGTGGCCCACTCCAAGTTCGGCATTGCATCATCATTCAGTCCCAGCCCTCCAATCCGATCGTGTCATCGACATGTGATTAGGGGTAGTTATGGCCTCCGATACTGCGCCGGAAAAGCTGGCCGGCTAGGGTCGGCGGTATTGGCTCGCTAAGATAACTACAGTGCAGAGTGTAGGCCCATCTACCTAGGTTAGGTATGCACAGTAGGGGACACAAGATGTAGTGCAGGTAGCAGAACGAGCGCTGACGGGCAAATATACGAGCCCACTAGTTTCGACATCGATGCCTGAAATTCTGAACTTGTCGTGCTCGGTTGGGGTTCGCCTTTGCAGCCCAAATGGTTCGTCACACTCTTCGATCACCGGTAGCCCCTGTCCTGCACCCAAAGCCGGTCTCCGGACATGCCAAGGTCGCAAACCCATCGGGGCGCTCCAGAACGGCTGCAGAGGCCTGACCGCTATCTAAAGCCGACATGGCCACGCAGCTCACAATGGCTCGTGGTGCCAATCGAGATAGGTCCGGAGGCGGCGAGGGCCACTGTTAATTTCCATCCTTTTCTATTGTAGCACAAATGCCTTGCCTAGCCGGGAGGGGAAGGGAAAGATGGACGGGGATAATTTGGAGAAAAAAAAAAAAAAAGGGAAAGAGAAAAAGAAAGAGGAAAAGGGGAAAGGGGGGGAAAGACGTAGTGCATTCGCCATATCCGCGAATGACCCGCACTCTACTGTGAATAACGCATCATAGGTGGGTGACATGAGGAAAGTAGGACCAGATCTTGAAACCTTGATATCATCCACAAACCCTAAACCAGATTCGAACCGAGCCTTCCCTATAGATCTCGTTTAGCGCCATGTACACTCTACGTATACCTACCTAGGTAGGTATTGAATCGACGTGCAATTCGGTAGCTTCAGACCCAATGACCCAACTCAGCACGCTCCACATCCCATCCGTCCCTATCCTGGCACACCTTCTTCTTTTCGCGAGGCTGCAGAAATCATCCTGCTTTAGAGCCGTTCCCATCCTTGTCCAACATTATTTTTACCTACTTCTTACTCTAAAGTTGAACCAGACCGACATCTTGTGGGTCATCGCCAACGCCTCTCGGAGCTCTGGTGGTCCAAGCCAGCCGCAAGGATGACTATAATCGATATCAACAAGGACCTCTCCGCACTCTTCTCGAGCCAGGTCAAAGCATCCCCGGATGCCGTGGCACTAGAAGACGGTGGTATTAGTCTGACTTATGCCGAGCTCGACGCCCATGTCGGCACACTGGCCGATCGTCTTCGCCACGAGGGCGTTGGCCGTAACCACCTGGTGGGCGTTCTGATGGGCCGGAGCGCCGACTACGTTATATCGTGCCTTGCAGCGCTCAGGGCCGGGGGCGCCTTTCTAGTTCTTGAACTTGCCTACCCCCCCGGGCTACTAGCTAATGTCCTCGAAGATGCTAGACCGACCGTCGTCATTACCCATACGGCTCACGTCGGTCAGATCAAGAGTCGTGTCTCCTTGATTGTCCTCGATGAACAAGAACCGACAAAAGATGGCAGCCCCCTTCCCAATGGGTCGGTAAATGGGCTGCCAGCCGTACCTGATGATGATGACCTCGAAAGACTTGCTTTTGTATCATATTCCTCGGGCACCACCGGACGCCCAAAGGGGATTGCCAACCCCCACCGAGCGCCCGTCCGCTCGTATAATCTACGATTTGGTCTGAGTGACCTTGGACCTGGTGACCGTGTCGCATGCAACGTTTTCTTTGTATGGGAGATCTTACGACCTTTGCTTCGAGGAGCAACAGTGGTAACGGTACCAGACGACAAAAGCTATGACCCGGTAGCTCTCGTGGAGTTGTTACGGTCAAAACGTATCACCGAGACTCTTATGACCCCCACTCTGCTTGCGACAGTTTTGGCTCGGGACGCCAACTTTGGCGCTCGCCTCGCGGACTTGCGAACCCTATGGCTCAACGGAGAGGTCGTGACCACTGACCTAGCACGAAGGGGTCTTAGAGCGCTCCCTAACGCACGTCTTCTCAACGTCTATAGCGCAAGTGAAACCCACGAGATAGCATGTGGTGACATAAGGGAGATGCTTGATGAGGGGGCGGAAGTGGTGCCAGTTGGACCGCCGTTAGACCCGGAGCACGCTTATATTCTCGACGAAGAAGGGAACAGGGTGGAGGATGGGAGAAGCGGAGAGCTAGTAATTGGAGGCGACCTTCTCGCCTCAGGGTACCTCAATTTACCGCAAACCACTGCAAAAGCTTTCGTCCGAGATCCGTTTCACAGGACCTCAGGAGCTCGCATGTATAAGACAGGCGATACTGCTCGAATATTGCCATCTGGCCTTCTAGAGATTACCGGCCGTGTTGGGTCTATGATCAAGATCCGAGGATACAGTGTACAACCAGGGGCTGTGGAGCACGCGATCGCAACGCATCTTGCATTCAGCCAGTGTGTTATCGTTGCCCATGGCGAAGGCCTGGATCGACAATTAGTGGCTTACGTAGTCGCGGATACCGAGGTAGCAGAGGATCGCCCTGCCGTAACCATTGATGATGCGGGATTCAGTCCGGCCGCGAGGCGGATACTTTCGTCGCATCTTGCGCATTATATGATTCCAGCTGTCTGGGTTCAGATGGATATCCTTCCAACACACGAGGTTTCCGGAAAAATTGATATGAAACGTCTTCCTTCCCCGACACGAGCACGAAGTCCAGTCAAAGGGCAGGCAGATGGGGAAAAGGAAGACACGGACCAGAGGATCGCCATCAAGGATATAGCAGATATATGGGCTTCGGTTCTCAACATACCCTTCACAACTGTGATGCAACAGGAGCACGGATTCTTCGACCTTGGGGGACACAGCCTCGCGCTGGTCGAACTTATTACAAGACTCACGGGCACTTATGGATTCCCGGTCCCCCTTGCTCGCCTTGCTGGGAGCCCAACTCTTCAGGGACACCTAGAGGTCGTACGAAACGCGCGTGACGGCCACACAGCAGCCTTGCAGGCCGACCTACCTCGTGTATTAGAAGCCGACTCCGTTCTCCCAGCCGAATTTCAACCCAAGTCAACTAGAATGGAGCCAATTAGCAAAGCGACCACAGTATTATTGACCGGCACGACTGGTTACCTGGGGGCCTTCCTTCTCCACGCCTTAATTCACAAAACAACAGCACAGATTATCTGTCTTGTGCGTTTTACAACCGTACCCGAGGATAGAAACCAGGCTGGTGGCATGGCCCGAGTCCGTAGTAATTTACTGGACCTAGGGCTATGGGATGACTCTATGCTTGAGCGTATCGAAATTCTCCCGGCGAATTTGTCAAGAACACGGCTTGGTTTGTCATTAGATGCCTTCGATGAACTGGCGTCGCGTGTGCAGGTCATTATTCACTCCGCCGCAACCGTTAATCTTATATACCCCTACGCAGCCATGCGTGGCGCCAATGTTATCGGCACGAGAGAAATAGTGCGGCTTGCTTGCCAGGCTGGGGCGACTGTACACCATATTTCCACCAATGGCGTGCTTCCCAACTCCGTCGAGGGCTGGTCCGAAGATGCCATGGTGGCCATCAACGACGTGCCGGAAAAGCTGCTCGACGGGTATGGCCAGACAAAGTGGGTGGCTGAACGATTGATACTCGCGGCTGCGGACCGCGGCCTCCCAGCAAGAATCTACCGGCCAGGGACGATTAGTGGACATAGCACATCCGGCTCATCAAATACCTACGACCTCATGAACGCGTTAATCGTCGAGTCGCTTCAGCTCGGGCATGCGCCGGATATCGAGGGATGGTACGCGGAGATGACACCGGCTGATTTCGTTAGCGAAGCAATAATTTCGCTGGCTGATATCGAAGGCACAGAGCAGCGCATTTTCCACCTGGGCGACCCGAGTCCGCTAGCTACAAAGGAGCTATTCGGAATCCTCGGCGAATTAGGATACCCCACTAAGCCGGTTGTGTGGGAGGATTGGGTGGCACTGTGGGACGAGAAGAGAGGCTCCGGCTCGAGAGGCAACATCTTCACCGTCGACATCCTCCGCCGCGGCATGCCCACTATTGAGGGCCTGAAGTGGATCACGGTGCTGAAGGACCCGGCCACCGCCCCCTTACTTGCCCAGGTCGGTCTCCGACGGCCCAAGATCGACAACAAACTCTTTGAAACGTACACGCGCCACTTTTGCGCCAGAGGTTGGCTGCCGCGCCGGCCCCGCCGTCAGACCCCCTGTCCGTCGGCGGTTTCCAGCACCAAGAGGAGGGGACCGCTCGCTGGCCGCGTCGCCGTCATCACGGGCGCATCATCGGGCATCGGCGCCGCGGTGGCAACGGCGCTCGCCCAGGAGGGCGCACACGTGGCGCTCGCGGCGCGCCGGACAGAAGCTCTCGAGGCGCTCAGCAAAAAGCTGGAGGCGCTAGGGAGCAGGGTGCTCGTGCGGAGGACGGACGTGACGGACAGGGTACAGGTGGAGGCGCTGATGGAGGAGACCGGGGCTCGGCTGGGGCCGGTGGACGCGGTGGTGGCTTGCGCAGGGGTCATGTACTACACACTGATGGCGAACGCGCGGGCGGCAGAGTGGGAGCGCACGGTGGACGTCAACTGCAAGGGCGTGCTGCACTGCCTCGGGGCGGCGGTACCGGGGATGCTGGCGCGCGGAGGCGGCCACATCGTTGTCATCTCGTCCGACGCCGGCCGCAAGGTGTTCCCCGGCCTCGGCGTCTACTCGGCCAGCAAGTTCTTCGTCGAGGCCGCCCTCCAGGCCCTGCGCCTCGAGACCGCCGGCTCCGGCCTGCGCGTCACCTCCGTTCAACCCGGGAACACCGCCACCGACCTCATCGCCTTGTCCACGTCCTCCGACCCCGAGGCCGTCGCCAAATACGCACAACCCTCCGGGGCCAAGATCCTCGGCCCCGAAAACGTCGCTGCCGCCGTCGTCTTCGCCCTCAGCCAGCCGCCGCACGTCGCCGTCAACGAGGTCCTTGTCGAGCCCCGGGACGAGCCGATTTAGGCTGACACGAGGTTGATGTTTTAGGGAAGGAAATAAGTGAGGGATTGAGTTTAAAAAAAAAAGAGGGGGGGTTAAGGTTGGGAAAATTAGATTCCTAGGTTCGGGATGGATTGGGGCTGGCAGATGGTCTGGGTTTGGGATTAGGTGGGGATTTCGTGAAGGTTACGTAGAATCACGGTTAGATTAGATGCTTCCTTTTCAGTCTTTGTATCCTTTTTGTTGTTTGTACTTCATTCTTCTCTTTTTCGATTTTTTAAACAGAGATTGGAAGGTTTGCAGTATACATTGCATAATGCTCTGTTGCGGCTTTGGGCTGCAAGTAAATATATGAAGGAGTTACTACCTATTGCGGTGGCATTTCATAAAGTTGCTCGTAAAGAGGTATTTAAAACCTTGGATAACTTAGGTATCTATTTAGTTTCCCGCATTACACGGGATTTTGTTATCGTAAGTGCGTCGCGACAGTCTAGGCTAGCTAGACGGCTTTAAAGGGGTATCTATACACGCCATGACCAAGATTCTCCTGGGCTCCCGTCTTGCCTCGAGATGGAAACTCCTCTCTCTCCAAAGGTGAAGCAAGCCAACTGCAATGTTAACCTAATCCCTGCCGCTGCCAGGGGCTGAGCGTCCTGGTCCGCGGCGCTCATGCGCATATGGTTACGGACCATGGTGGCGTGACGACCGTCGATGCTTAGGCGATGGCGTTGAGGCGGCCCGGGAGGATTACGAGGCTGCTGCCTGCCTGCTGCTGGCCTGCGCCGAGGAGGGGGCTCGGGAGTATCGCGAGAGGGCTGCCGCCTGCTTGTTGCTCGCCCGCTTGCTCCTCGCCCGCCTGCTCCTCGCCCGCCTTCTGCTCGCCCGCTTGTTGGTCACCTTCCTGTTGGTTGTCGCCCTCTTGTTGGTTCTCTCCCTGCTGGTTGTCTCCCTGCTGGTTGTTACCCTCCTGTTGATTATCTCCCTGCTGGACGTCCTCTTGTTGGTTGTCTCCTTCTTGCTGGTTATCGCCCTGTTGATTCTCTCCTTGCTGCACATCCTCTTGGTTATCGCCTTGTTGATTATTTTCCTGTTGGTTCTCCCCTTGTTGGTCACCTGCTTTCTGATCACCAGCTTGTTCTCCAGCACCACCGTTGAGAAGCCCCTCAAGGCCAGCGAGCGGGTTAGCACCGGCTCCCGCACCTTGCCCAGCCGCACCACCGAGGAGGCCCTGGAGGAGGGCAAGAGGATCTGCGCCGGCTCCTGCTCCTTGCCCGCCCGCGCCGCCGTTAAGGAGACCTAGGAGGGCCTCGAGAGGGTTGTTGTTGTTATTGCCGTTTCCGGCATCCTCGCCGGCATCAGCACCATTCTCCTGGTCGGCGTCTTTGCCATTGCCATTCTCCTCCCCCTTGCCATCTTCGGTATCATTAGGGTCGGCGTTGGCAGTCCCGTTGTTGGCGGGCTACGGCGTAAAGTTAGTATGGATTACTCACCGTGAAGCGTTTGTGTGTATTTGGGGGGCTGCTCTCACATCTGCTACTACTGTTGAGTTTCCAGCTTTGCCGCCGAGAGGACCGTCTTTTCCGGGACCAGACTTAGCGCCCGGCCCACGACCAGGTCCGTCACCGGGTCCGCGAACATGGAGGGCTTGGGTGTATGAAATTAGTGTCTGGTTCGCGGTGTGGTACGGGAGTGCCGTGGTGGGGGGACTATGTACCGTAGTATCTATAGCCACGGGGCTCCACGCTCCGTCCGGCAATAGGGGCCGGCATGGAGGCCACGAATGAGGCGCTTGCCGCCAGGGCCATCACGATAGCACCAACGTTCTTCATGTTGAAAGTATGGGAATAAAAGACAGAATACTAGTCAATAGTAATGAGGGTCAAGGCACGGCTCGCAGAGCTGTGAATCCGGTGGGAGAGAATAGAAGGACTGGAGCACAGCTGGTCATCGGTCAGCGCATGGGTGTTCACAGCTGGGTACGGGCCTTTCTCACCTCGAATGAACGGAAGGGAAGGCGAAGAGGAGTCTGGATTAGCCGACTGGGGTGTGGTCGAAGAGGATAGAGATCGGTAGAACGGTTACGACGGCACGGGAGGCCTGGTATTTATGGAAGAATAAACTGAATTAGGTTTAATATGATTAACATGATGGCTGCCTTTGATCAACGTGTAGTAAAAGCGCGTGCTCAGCTTCTCTGACATAACTACGAGCCATGTCAAGCGCCGTGCATGCAACGTGATGGGTACGGTACATGTGTTTCCCCCTCGCCTAAGGAGCCGAGCAGCATGATGTGATCTGTTCTTGAATTAGAATAGAATTTCAAAACATGCCCTATATGGAAGTCCATCATCGCATCGCCCGTACCACAAATCGGGTGCACAGAAGCCCAAACATCTGCGGGGTATATCAAGATCTCCAACGGCGTAGATCACACAAATTTGGCTGACTTTTCGTATTGGACCTGGCGCTTGGGAATTTGGGGAGGTCTTGGCCGTCCTGACTTACACACGCTGTGGAGCTTGCCATGAGGGGCGTTTTGCAACCTTTGTGACCGGGGTGGGAGTCAGGGTCTCGAACATTAGATGGAGTAGATCAAACGAGCCTCAAACAAGCCTGGTCAGCATCAGCGCGACCGTTGCGGCCACGTGAAGAAGGCCGGCTAGATGACTGGCATCGCCGTGATACGATGTGCGATATGATATGCGCTGCGATGCGCGCTATTTGTTTCTTTCCCAGTCCGGAAACACGGTTTCCGGTGACAGGGACGGTGGCTGTGTAAATCGTGATGGTTGCAAGTTGGTTGCAAGTCAAAACGGGGCAAGGGATTTGCGAATTGATTTATCAGATGGACCAAAACATCATCTCGTCCTTATGACAGACAGACGCACCTCATCAGCGCATATCCTGCTTCCTGCTATTTACTTACTGTTCATGTTACAGGTTTCCGAGATATGTGAACGGCTCAGTGCGTGTGCGTGTGGGGTTCCATGGCATGGTAGAATGTGATGAACATACGCCGAGATCAAACTGACAGCAGAACGATCGTCTCATACTTGGAGAGAGAGGGAGAGAGAGCACTGACTGGAATCAGACGTTTGGCAGGGATAGCGTAAGCATCTAGCCAAGGCGTCTAGGGAGCGGTTGGGCCAATAACACACCTGACAACTCCTTATCACAGGCACCTTCGTGCTATATAGTTGTGTTTGAGTACGATTACTGTGCTGCGGCGGATGATTTCCGAACCTCTTTTTAGGAGATAGGATTGTAAACCCTAGGGATTGGCGCTAAGACACAGGCCTCATGCGACATGGCCGAGAGCGACGAACCGACCACGGAGTTGATGAGCTCTTTGAAGGCGTATGCGTTCACCATTTATCCCGCTCCCTCCCCATTCAGATGGCTCACAGTCCTAACTTAGAGGTGCACCAGACATCACCCAAGTGGATAGTACCTAGACCTCACCATATCCTGGAGCGCAAGAGACCACCGAGTGTATGAAGCTATAATATGCCCACGGCCTGCGTTCTTCGCTGCAGCCTGTCGCGGGGCGTTCAAGGCTGGCCGAATCATCTCGCACCTATCTACGCGGGAGCCGAGTTCTCGCTATAGGAGGACTGGGAGTCACGTATCGATCTACCGGATGATGACCCTGAGGCTCTCGAGATGATGACCCGTTACTTTTATTACCTGCTTCGATAAGGATACTGAATCACCTCTGCCGCCTCGAGCCGACGGACCGAACGGTAAACCTCTTGGCTTCAGCCCCGTCCCTCACGCGAGGCCTATGCCTCTAGTTATAGTTGATGTAGGTCGAGGGATGGGGGGCCGTATCGTGGTGGCGTTGTATGAACATGCTGAATTTCTGGACAAGAGGGAGACACAGGATGCTTCCAAAGAAATGAACACCCAAACATATATGATCTATAGGAGTAACCTAGGGTGGGGGTTACGATGTCACTATTGGGAGTAGGTAGTGGGATACCTACATAGGTCCCCCTGCCGTCCAGCCAGTGGCCAGCTCAAATGCAGTAGGTGTCTTCCACCTCCCTAAAAGCACCTGCAACCTTAGGTAGTGTTTGTGTAGGTGCTAGGTATCCACTGAAGGGTATGGTGGGGGTATTATGTATGTACACTAATTGTTTGACCCTGATTGGCTAGGAAAGGCTGGGCCATAAGCGGCTTGCGGCGGCAGTTTCCAGAGACAGGACCTCGGGTCAATTGAGAAAGCCCTCGGAATTTGATGTCATCACTGCCGTTGTCGGCAAAGTCCCACAAACGAGATTTGCCTACCTACTTACTGACTCGACCCAACCCGGCTCGACCGTGCCTTTTGATCTGCCCGTTAGCCCGGTGTGTAGCGTACTAGATGCCGGCGACTGCAATTGGGGGTTTGTTTGGATGCTGCGCCGAGGCCGATCGTCATTGCGATCCCGACATAGTTCATAGCCTCTCTTCTCCCTCCTCCCCCCCCCATCCCTCTTCCGGTCTTCCGCTTCTGGTCTCCTTCCTCCGGTCTCCCGCTTCTGGTCTCTTTCCCCCGGCCTCCCCCCCCCGCTGTTCTGTCGAGGTGATACGCGCGCACGTAGCAGTGAGGCGTAATGTCTACCTCGACGCCCCTGCGCACCTTTGCGCGACGAGGCGCTCTCTTGCCCACCCAGTTGCGCATCGCTCGGCCAGTCTGTAGGGCCTCATACTCTTCCTCGGCCGCATCGCGGAGTCGAACGGGTCGCCAGGCCGCCACCGTTGTCCCGATATCCCGCCCCTCCGCGCGAGCCTTTACCACGACCCGCCCACGGTGCTTCGCGAGCGCCGAAGAGAGCTTTGACCCCAATTCTATCGAACGAGAGAGTGACCAGGTCGACGTCTGTATAATAGGAGGAGGTATTTTGCCCCTCTCCGCCCACCCCGGAATGATCGTGCTGCGTGCCTCGAGCATCCGTAGAGATCGTTACTGATGTTCTGTGACTGTCGTAGGACCTGCGGGGTTGAGTGCTGCCATCCGTCTGAAGCAATTGGCCAACGAGAGTGGCAATGAGGATTTCCGGGTTCTTCTGCTCGAGAAGGCTGGCGAGATTGGCGCGCATATCCTCTCCGGCGCCGTCATACAGCCCACCGCCATAAACGAGCTCTTCCCCGACTGGCTCGACGAGGGCAACGAGAACCGATTCCGGCATGCCACCCCTGCCGCCGCAGACAAGATGAGGTTCTTGACCAAGTCCTCTGCTATACCCATACCCATTCCTCCGCAGATGAACAACCACGGCAACTATATCGTCAGCTTGAACGAGTTCACCAAATGGCTGGGCGAACGGGCCGAGGAGGTCGGTGTCGAGGTATATCCGGGTTTCGCAGCCTCCGAGGTCCTCTACGACTCGGACGGGTCGGTCAAGGGCGTAGCGACAAACGACCTGGGCATTGCCCGGGATGGGAAGCCGAAAGATAGCTTCGAACGGGGTATGGAGTTTCACGCGAGGGTCACTATGTTTGCCGAGGGCTGCCACGGTAGCTTGACAAAACAAGTCATCAACAAGTTTGACCTCAGGCGAGACAGCCAACCCCAGACCTATGGTTTAGGCCTGAAGGAAGTCTGGGAGATAGACCCCGCCAAATTCAACAAGGGCCAAATCGTGCATTCCATGGGGTATCCTCTGCCTTCCGACACCTACGGCGGTGCCTGGATGTATCATTTCGGGGACAACCTTGTGAGTATTGGTCTAGTCGTCGCTCTGGACTACCCGAACCCTTGGTTATCCCCCTACGGCGAATTTCAGAAGTTAAAGCAACACCCTCTATATAGATCGGTGCTCGAGGGTGGTAAATGCCTGTCCTATGGCGCAAGGGCTCTGATTGAAGGTGGCTTTCAGTCCATTCCCAAGGTTGCCTTCCCTGGAGGCGCGCTGATTGGTGATTCTGCTGGCTTTGTGAACGTACCCAAAGTCAAGGGTACGCATAACGCTATGAAATCCGGCATGCTAGCCGCCGAAGCAGCCTGGGGTGCTCTGTCAGGGGGCGACACGAGTTCTGTCTTCCTCTACGCCTACGAGGATTCCCTGCGCAAATCGGAGATCTGGAGAGAGTTGAAGGAGGTCAGGAACATGCGACCTTCTTTCCATAACCCGCTTGGTGTGTATGGTGGTGTCATGTATTCCGGCCTGGAGGCCTACGTGCTCAAGGGGCGAGTCCCTTGGACACTGAAGCATAAGCGACCTGATCACGCCGCTACGAAACATGCCGATAAATGTCCCAAGATCGAGTATCCCAAACCGGATGGTAAGATCTCGTTCGACATCTTAACCAGTGTTTCTCGGACGGGGACCAACCACGAAGAAGACCAGCCGGTCCATCTGCAAGTGAAGGACTGGGATGCACATGCGGTTGAGACGTGGCCTCTGTATAAAGGCCTCGAGAACCGCTTCTGCCCGGCCGGCGTCTACGAGTATGTTGAAGACGAGTCTAAGCCGCTCGGCGTTCGATTTCAAATCAATTCCCAAAAGTGAGTTCTGCCCCGGCCCGCGAGGAACGAGAACGCGATGACCGTTGCTGACGTCGAGCTAGCTGTATTCATTGTAAGACGTGCGATATCAAGGCTCCTCATCAAGATATCAACTGGGCCGTCCCTCAAGGTGGAGAAGGGCCGAAATATTATATGACCTAAGCTTGACACAAGAGATATATATATGGTTATACGGGACCGACATAGGTTGGGCCGGTCTTTATACGTTGGGAGTTGGAGTACTACGATGATTATACGTTTGACGACGTAGGGAGAGAACAGCACGAGTTTGGATATGGGATTTCAAATGTATATAGATATCGATACGAAGACAGGGGCGATTGGTCCATAGAAGTGCACAATGCAATTTGGTCATGGACGGCGGTCAGCACTTATGTATGTAGCAGACCTATCGTAATAAGAAACCACAACAGGTCTGTCTACATAGGTAGTGAGTGCCCTTGAGAGGTTGTGTCTCTGCTATTCCACGAATTTACTATAGTACCAAATAAAACAATAAAACTAAACAAAGTTAGTTAGTCATGCTTTAAATTATTACGATTGACTAGTTATAAAATATCAGAGCTAGTGCCAATTTACATTGTAGGTGATCGGCGATGGCTGAGTCAGCGCACGCGGATTTCCGGGTGTGCTCGGGTATGGACCGTATGGTGCATCCTAACTGTGGGGTCACGATGCACCAACACGGGCGCCCAACCCGGAACTCCGCGTATAAGTGACTCAGCGAAGCTCTCGCGTCCACGAGGAACGGGATCATGCCGTACGAGTAGATATCAAGGGGCCGGGAACGCGTGAGACCGCGAGTGGACGCGTGAGCGATTGCCTGTTTCAGCCTCTTCCATCTTCTCAATTTGATGTCTACGCGGAGAGGAGAGGAAGCTGAGATGAACGAGACCGTAGAGCCGAGGCACCGGTGTAGTCTGTGTAAGAGGACATTCAAGCAGAGTACGTCTTGGAACGATTCCCTCTCCCTTCCCCTCCCTTCCCCCCTTTCCCTCTTAAATTAAAGTGGTGTGTTTTTGTTGCTACTGCTCCCCACCTCCGTGCCCACATGTGTCCTGGGCATGATGGACGGACTCGGAGTTTGGGGGGTTGTTGAGGGGGTGTTGAGGGGGTGTTGAGGGGGTGTTAAGGCGTTGTTGGGGCTCTCGTAGAGGCTCTCGTAGAAGCTCTCGTTGGGACGTTTGTTGACGGGGATAGCGTAGAGTCGTCTCTCGTGCGCCACGCGAAGAGATGCACCCTCGAGCCGACGCCGAGCGTGCGGCAGAGGGCATGCCGGTTTGCCAACCCCCCTTTCCCCAGCGTCTCCAAGGGGGTTTGATCGGGAAAGCTAATTGGTGCTCCCTTGGTTGGGCGGTACACAGGAGCTGCATCGTGGCCAAGGCTCGATGCGATCTACAACGTCCGGCATGCTCGCGCTGCGAGTCTCGCAACATGTCCTGCGCGTACGCGCGCCCTCCCGCCTCGAGGACGGGGGAGGACCGCCAAGAGCAACAGACCCCCGTCGTCACCTCCTCCTCCTCCTCCTCCTCCTCCTCCTCCTCCTCCACTACCACCACCACCACCACCACCACTGCCGCTAGCCACCCCGACTCCCTACCCTCCATCCCTAGCGCCGACTCTACCGCCCTGATCCCTGGCTATGGCTCGGCGGCAGACACCCCGCTTCACCTCGGCCTGCCTCTGGCGGGGGGATGCCGCCTACCTGGACTGCGGGGCCGACTTCACGGGCCACATCCTCCCCGCCGTCGCGGGCCCGGCGGCGGCCCACGGCTGTCTGGTGCCGGGCCTCTTCGCGCCGGGCGCGGAGGCCGACGCCTCCCCGTCCTCGGATGCGACGCCGGGGTCGAGCGGCGACTTCCATGGCGGCGCAGCCTCGACCTCCTGTAGCAGCAGCAGCAACAGCAACAGCAACAGCAACAGTAGCAACAGCACAGCGCCCGACACGCACAGCTGCCTCGACGACGTCCGGCTGGGCCTGGACGATGACGGCAGCGGCGGCAGCCCGGCCGTCGACGTCAACGACATGCGCCTCATCGCGCGGGAGTACTTCCGGGACACGCCCCGGCGGTGGCGGCAGTACGGCGACACCGACCCGTTCACGCCCCGACCCACGACCGCCACCACGACGCCGACGGCGGCGACGACGGCGGCGACAACACCGCCCCCGTCGGGCGCTGTCGGGGACATAGATCCGTGGATCATCGCGCTCGCGACCCGGAATATCACGCCTGATCCGCCCGCGCTCGTGGATCACAGCTGTATGTTCTCTTGCGTGTTCCCTTCCCACACATCCCCGGGGGGGTGCATCGAGGGAGTTTTTCTCCGCGAGAGGATTTCCTCTTTCGTAACTTCTCTCCCTCTCTCTTTCTTCTTTTTTATTTTTAATCTTTTTATTTCATTTTTAATTTTTTTGTGGCTAACTCCGGGGTATAAAAAAAACAAGCCCACACGCTCTTCCGCGCGTTCCGGACCTGGCCGAGCATGCTGGCCAAGAGCATCCAGCTGCCGCCCATCATCCACCTCTTCCAGTTCTGCTGCGACGGCAGGCGCGATATCGGGGACGACGTCGCCATGCCGAACCACATCGCGCGCTGCGTCACGCTGTGCAAGATGTGGGTCGGCCAGGCCGCCGGCTCCGAGCAGATCGTTCAGGGGGCGGTTCAGTGCGAGGCCGAGTGTATCTTGGCAAGGGTGTGTTCTAATCCCTTTCTCTTCCTCTTTAAAGTTGTCTGTCGTCGTAGGAGCTTGTAGACCGGTTTATTCCTAGGTGGATCTCCATCCGTGACCCTTTATCCCCCTTTTCGATGACTCTCCTGTGCGGTGGGGGTGGCGTGTGGCCGAGGCGTGCTGTAGGATACATTTTGGATATAGCGGGAGGTTTACTAATGCCGCTATTTAGTATCACTCGTACGATGCCCCAACATTACTAGCCGCCATGCAAAGCCTGACGATCCTCCTGATTATTCTACTCTTCCCCTCGAACCGCCAGAGCACATTGTCGCCCATGCCGGCGCATATATTTGAGGCGGTACAGGAGATGGCGAACCACGTCTTGTCGACGGGGATGCTGCTTCACGAGGAAGCTGTAAGTGATATCTCTGTCCCCTGGACCATCTTCTGCCCAAGAGTGCATAACCTCGTCTCCGAACCAAGTCAATTTCTTCGGGAGACTGCGCCCTTCTCCTTTCCCTTCCCCTTCTCCCCCAACCCAACCCGCTCGCAAACCCCCCAAAGAAACTACGCTAGAAATCCGTACATGACTGACCGCGAACGATCTCCCCCCTCTCTGTAGTCGCACGTCCGGCCGCCGTGGCGCATATGGGCGCACATCGAAGCGAAGCGACGGACGCTGATGAGCATCTACTTCCTGCACTGGGCGTACAGCGTGCACCACGGGACGCGGCACTTCAACTGCCTGCAGCTGGGGCGGATGCTGGCGCCGGGGCCGGGCTGGCTCTGGCGGGCGGCGGACGAGCGGTCGTGGGGGGGCCCTGTACGCGCGCTGGCTGGCGCAGTGGGACGGCCGCGAGCTCATCCAGGCCGAGTTCTTCCTCGTCGAGAAGGGCCCCGTCGTCGACCGCCGCGTCGAGATGTGGCTCGAGGACGCCGACGAGCTGGGCATCCTCATGATGAGCATCAGTAAGCCGAACCCGACAGACCCCTTTCCCCCTTTCCCTTTTTCCTTCCCTCGCCCTCGCCCCCTCCCACTCCCCAATTTCGTATTCTTTTCTTGGAATGATTTGTTGACCGCTGGCCGCGTCTAGTGAATGCTTCCCAGCGGGATTTATCACGCATCCCGGATGCGGAGGCGAATATAGTCGGGTAAGACCGACGTGTGTGGGAACTGGTCGGTAATTATTAAACGGTGTTGTCTTTCATGAAGGAAATATGGGGGCTCGACCTCGGGCGGATGAGCTATTGACTGACACCAGACGGCTTATATAGCCATGCGGGATCTCAGAGGGAAGGCTTCGGTTTCGCCGTTTGTCGATACTATGAAAACACTGCTACGGTATAAGACGAAGACTGGCCTGTTTAGGGTTAGTCCTGACAAGCACTCATCCCCTCTATGTGGGAACATAGCTTTGCTCGTTTGGAGAGGCTTGGGAGCAAAAACGATTAGAGTTATAACTACGTATCACTACACTTACCCTTATGCATATACACCCAAGGCTATAGACACCCACAACGATAGATTAATAAGACCCTAGATCCGCAACACGGATTCCTTGAATCCGTCCGCCCTCACGGTACTTGGATCTGGTGGATGATGTCACCCGGAGTGTGAAACGCTCAAGTCAGAGGCTGCTCCTTACATTGCAGGCTCGTAGCTCATAAGCAAGCTGGTTATTCTTTGCAGGTTTAAAAGCGTGTTGGCACTAGGATATTGGTAGCTTGTGTCTCATACTGTAACTATCTGTTGCTCCCTCGCAATCGTCATTTCTCTCATGTCGCAGGCGCGAGACATGGAGGCTGGAGTCAATAATTACATCAAGCCAAGCGACGGGCGGGGTGATCTCGCATTATTTAAGAGCAGGCAGCGTCTTGGCAGTAGCTAAGTAGGGATACCTACCTCATTCAAGAAAGCGAAGGAGGGGGGGACTAATGTAGGGCAACATGACAGAGGGCTATCACTGGAGGCCCCAAGGGGCAAGAGAACCTTTGCTTTTAAACTCCCCAATCACCTAGTACCGGAATAAGCCAACCAGTCAATTGAGGTGTTCGACTTGTTTATTGTTGTTGAGCAGATTCTTGACTGTCATTGGGGGAAACGCACCCCAACGGCCCCACGATCTGTGGCGAAGCAGACAATCCGGCCCGGAGATGTTGATAGGCTTAAATATGTCGTCATCTCGTCATCTTCCTACAATTGCCCAGAACCTCAGAGGGTGCCCTCCCAAGATTCTCTATCCTCTTTGTCTCACTGCACCCATACCGTTCACGCAAGGCCACTCTCGCAATGTTTACAAATCAAGAGCAATTAAACGTGTCTACATTATCTCTAGACTCGCTAAGCATGGAAAATCACCTGGAAGAAGAGGAAGAGCAAGAGGAAGAACAGAACCCGGGCACGAATTCGCCCCATTCCAAGACAGCGACTTCGCTTGTCGCTAAGCGCTATTTTCAATTTTATCACCAGGCAAAAGCCGACATTCGGCAAAGCTCTGTCAGTCTCAGACTGTGGCTCCTATCTGCGCTATTTCTTGCTGCAGTCGAGATTGTCATCGCTAAATTGAATGGAAGCTATGTCAACTATTGTACTGTTGGCGGATCCTTCCAGCTTGAGTACCTAAGAAATTATTGGGCGATCTCGGATTTTTTCCAGGTCAATATTGCTGCTGGGAACCTGACATTCACACAGGCGAAGGTCATCGATACCGCCTGGGACCTGGTGAGACTCCAGCCTACGTTATTCTACACCGCTTGGTTCGTTGGTAGGGTTATGTTAGAGGAACTGATGCTTGCTTCGCAGATAGTAGGGCGCGGCGGACAAGCAACGCTGTCTTTGATAACGTGGAAAGTGTTCGCTGATTATGCGGCGATATCTATGACTATTCGGCCCATCACATTCGCCACGTATCGTATCTTGTTTATTGACAGCGGACCATCTATTTCCTCTACGACCGGTTTACTTCGCGACTTTATCAAGTTTAAAGGCCTTGTGTCAAAGACGGCCAGTAATTTTCTAATTTACAGCATGCTTTTGTCTTTGGCCTTGCCGACATTAATTGGCAGTGCCACTGGCTACGTCCCACTCAACGAAGGCTTTATCCGCGCATATGATAACAATCTGGTACCGCTATCCAATTTCAACCGGCAAGATAATAGCACGGGCTCGTTTTGGGAATATTCCAATGAGACATACCTAAAGGATGACATTGAGCAGCGAGGGATTTGTGTACCAGTCAAAGACGTGAGCCTAGTTCAAATGCCAGCAGTATGAGAAAAATGAGCTGACATAGTTGTGTTGGTAGAGGTATCAGTGGGGTGTTTCGTTTCTCCAGATATTCCTTCTAATTATATTTGTTGCTCTTTGGACCATTGGCTGTCTTGCCTTGTTACTCTCACGCCACACGCGGCATCGACTTACGAAAGATACCGAGGCCCCCAAAGGCTATCAAGCCCTAGGTATTCTTGTCAGAAGTATAGACGAACAATTAGACAGTGGTATTAAAGTGTCTACAACACCGGACTGTCGATTAAAAACCACGATAAATACGAAACTAGACGGTGGCTCAATATCATTTAACACGCCGGCTCAAATAGAGCCGTTTCGACAGTGGTTTGCCAAAGAGAAGATATGGTTTCTATGCTTGTGTGTGTGGGTAGCAAGCACACTAGCGTTTTTCATTGCTGGATTTTCTAACGAGGTTTTTTGGGGTTTCATCATCCCTCTCTTCTATTTGTCCCTTGGTACTCTTTTTGCTATTATCGTTGGTCAGACTTCACGGAGCAGACTCTTCTTGATCCTGTGTTGGCTATCTCTGAGTGTAGGATTTGTTTCCATAGACTTCTTGATGAGCTAATAATGTTTATGAAATTATCTTGGTTCTCCTTGCCTTCTCATAGGCCTGCTCTATACTTAGACTGCGTCTCTCATGCTCTCTTACTTCGCTTATGTTTGCGGTAGTGTAATTCAGTTAAAATAGCTACAATATTCTCATCATGAAGCAGAAATATTTAAGTATAATAGGTCTCAACAAGATGATGGTTATTTACCAGTATGTGTAGAAATTTGAAAATCTTTACAGAGTGCGGTTTACTAATAAACGGGCTAACTATTAAATTAAGCCTTGAAATTGTTGTAAACTACACCCACGTGGGGTCACTAGATAAGGCACAACGACGTAGGCATCGATCTCGCTTTCTCTTTGATATTTAATCACATATGGGGCTGAAGAGTCAGTTGTACATGAAAATACCAATGTGCTTCAGCGCGGCAATAATATATTTTTGGGGTAGGGTAGGAAACCCGATCCTAGGCGCTTGGAGGGCGTCCTGATCGGTGCTCACGCCACCAGGGGGGGGCTGCCAAGGCAGGCAACTAAGGCAGGCAATATAGAAACTGGCATCACGGAAGGAGAACGATTAATAGGGCCTCTTTTCTCACCCTGCGGGTGCAGGGCAATGCCGCGCAAGACACCCCATCTCTCTAGGCATAGGGTTTTTTTTTTTTTTTTTTTTTAACTAACGCTGTTTTAAGCGTCGCGATTTCGTGTTTGACTTCCTCGGACCGCTCGGCTGTTGCGTCTGCTAAGTTGATAATATAGTTCTCGAACTCTGTTTTCATGTTCTTAAATTATTAGAGCAGATAGTTATTCATAGCGTAGATCTGTGAGGCTACGTCGGTCCCAAAGGTTTGCATTAGTTGTTTCATACGGGCTTCCTCGTCTTCTCACCTTTCGGTTAAGAATTCCTTTAGATGACTGCTGCTGGCCTGTAATTCTGTTGCTAGTTCTTGGGCCATATTCCAAATCCTGACCCTCTTTGACGGCGGCCCAACAGAGTCGCACAGTTGTTTCGCTCCTAACTTAGACGTCATGCCTACCTAGTCACTCCCAGACGCCGCACTAGGTAGACCTCAAAAACAGTAAAAACGCCGAAACACTGAGATCTAAAATCCACCACAAGTATTTGGGGTTAACTCCGTTAAGAAAAGCTTGCGCTTATTTAATATGATCTATCAATCTCTATGAATGCTATTGTGAAGGCGTAACTGAGATTCCAATATGGCAGTAAAACTTCATAGCGGGGATGAAGGACAGGGGTGCTAGCCCATATTTACAGGGGTTGAGATATAAGGCTATATATAGACTTAACGTGTGTTTGCACTGCCTACATATGGAAACCCAGCTGACACTATGAAGGCTGTTTGCCCCCACAATTTCCCCCTCAGCTGAAGTACACTAGTGTATGCACGTTCTTGTAGTCTCCGCATTGTCTCCGCATTGTCTCCGCATAGTCTCCGCATAGTCTCCGCATTGTCTCCGCATACTAGGTAGCTTACATATTCAGTAATCAGTCATTCTCTGTTTCTACATCATCCACATCATCATATTTGGTAATAGTTTGCTAGGCCATAATCACGAACGCGTTATCTATTGATAAGGCCATCGAACCAAGACCTGGCTTCAGCTCCTTCACAAGGGCCTTGATGACCTAGTCGCGACGTGGCCTCTGTCCTTTGACGCGACAGACGAGCCAGCCGCAAAGCGCCAGCACCGTCGCGTATATCATAAGAACGACGCCTTTGCTAACCCTTGCAACCTCCAGAGCTCTCCTCCCATCATGACGTCTGGGGCTTCATAACGAAGACGACATAAATTAGACCCCGCTGCCGGTAAGACCTCCGGAGTCCTGGCCAGCCCACTATCGTGATCGCCATAATGTACTGATTCGACACCAATTCGACACCCTTGCTCCCCAACAAACCCTCACGGTCAAATGGTTCTAGCAAAGGATGCCCTCGAGCTGCCCACAAAGCCCCATATACGTGAAGGAGCTCGACGAATATCACACCCCCCTTCCTAAAGATACAAAATCCTTATACGTTGATCCCTAGCGGATGCGTCACATGGAAGGAATTATCCTATGCGAAGTTCGCGCTCAAGTTCCCGATATGGTTGGTGCACTAAGGCCTTGAAGACGGCGAGCCTCTGGGACACTTGGGCCCATGCAGCCGCTAGCAGCGAGACAGGCTTACAAACACGAGGGCACTTGGTCTCGGATTTTCCGAGACCCAGCGGGACTTCGGCGGTATGGATTTATCCAATCGAGCGTATAATCGTAGCGACGGTAAGCAGGTCAACTGCATGCTCGCTATAAATCCCCTAGACAACACGCCCCTCCAAAGGGTCGTCTGTTTTTACGTTGACAATGAAGCCGTGGCAAGGGATTACTGCCTCATGTCAATCGGACCATGTATGGGACTCTAAAAAGAAGTCTAATTGCCTGTTCCATTGAAACAAAAGTTGAATTCCAGGCACGGGATCCTCTGCTACAACTCGGCACACGGATTTCTGCTTGGCATAAGCGGATAACTCCCCCCGCAGGTATATTCATTTAGAACAGGAGCTGTCCTCAGTTGGTCGAGATCGTGACCTCGTTCCCCAATGCCGGCTGCTCTTTGTTTGTAATCAACATAACTCAATCGAGCTATATAAGCCATTCGCTATCGGATCAACGGGATATCTTACGGAATTATACGCATTAGTCGCTTCTTTCAAAGTTATTAATGAATAGATAGAAACGACTTTCTCTAAGGATACGAGTCAATGGCTGATGTGTGATGAGTTATATAGTTAGACGAGCGTAGATCCAAATAATAATATGGACGAAATTAATCTCATCTCACTCTTCTACTACTTCCGAATGATCTGCTTAGCCTGCCGACTAAAAGGTCGACCATGTATCAGCACGCGTATATGTTCAAGAGCTGCGATGAGGTGTTTCTGAGGTAGGTCCGGAAGTTCTGCTTTCGTCGTCTCGAGGGCCACCTCATCTGCGTACACGCCATTTTCTGGAGTACAGAGATAGTTGGTATATGATGTTGCCGCGCGAAAGCCCACGACTCATATTCCCTCTAGTACTCATTAGGGGGGCGCAGTGCTGTGTCAAATATCCGCTCTCCCCCTGGCAGCCGCGTTTTCGTCAAGGTCATTCATTCCTGGCGCCGTGATATTTGTCTTCATCGTTTCTTGAGTTGCACGAATGTCGTGTATCCGAAGAAGGTGAGTGCTTGCGGTAATAGACATCCCCTCGGTGCTAACCCTGGAATCTTGTTTGAGTCATTGCCAGTCGTCTATGAGCTCCTTTGTTGCAACGTCCAGCTGCTACTTAAGAAGTTCGTTGCGGGTTTTAATGTCCTAAGCAGTAGTCAAAGGCTCTTCTACTAGAGACTGTTTCGCAGCTAAAAGCTCCGTCACACGTCTCTGATCGCTGGGTCCGAGTTATTCCATGAGATCGGCTTGTGGCGTCTGTGTACGCTTGTCGTTCGTAGCGTTGATGTTAGGTAAATAAAGCACATTGTGAGGTACTAGCTACCCTACGGTGTGGCTCTAGAGGCATATTTGTGTATATAAGGACTGAAGACCTTCCACCTTAGATGGTAGGCCCGGGAGCCAATGATATTGAGCCCTACCCCTATACTCAGCTATCTACTTGCGACCCAGCTGCTACCTCCTAATGACTAAACCTTACTCTGGAAATTTTTTATATGATAGTTAGGTTCTATTATTCGGTTGAATCCGTATTTTTGGATCGATCGATGACTGTTGGCCTTGAATTCTTCCATTAATTGATATCTGTGGGTCTTGACTTCTGCCACTCACGATTCCCGAAATTTCTCTCTGCTTTTCCACCTGTAGTTCTTCCACTAGGTCGTTTCTACTGATAGTACTAAACCCCAGGGCTTTCCTTTTTCCATTTGAACTACAACCTCGCTTGAATCTTCTGTTAGAGGTCATCGTTGCCAAGAAATGGTAATCTTCTTGTTAGTTTATCGTTAGTATTGGGGTAACGGGAGGGGCAAGAGTGTCACGGAACTAGTCTTGATCTAAGAACTCCACCGGGGCACGGGCCAGAATACTGTATATAAAAGGAACCAGTAGCTAGCGACTGACCAAGTAGGGAGTTTTCACTCCTTGTGCAATAACATAAGTTATTTCTGGGACTACCAGCAGTACGAACCGTGACGGGGAGTACACGGCACAGGAGGAGTAATCAAGCGAGGTAAGTACAGAATATCTGCGATAATTGCGGTATCATTAAATTAAGCCTACCTCGATGGAATATTTTATTGTATGCTCGAACAAGACCGCCTAGATGGTTGTTATGTGGATCGGTAAGTAATAGAAGGTCCAGATCTAAAAAATGGTTTAGAGATGTACTAATTGCGTCTTTGACGAGCGCTACTCCCCTTTTAACTATGCCACCGCCAGGGCTCTTCATGGAGGTATCCATTCATACCTTGCTTCATGACCTCCAGCAGCAAAGGGAGCCCCCTTCTAGTAGACTCACGAACTAGTTTCTAACAGAGAATCTACAGGCACCGGGGATAGGAAAATAGTACCTATATTTGCTAACAATGTCAAAAAGATGAACAGGGTCAGCCATTAGCGCGTGGCCCTCCACAGTCATGTGAACGCGTCTTAACCAAATGGCTTTTCACAGCTCGAATTTGTAGAACTGGCTAATCACGTTACGAAACTAGTTGCTACAAACAGCGCGGCTGTGTCACGGGGCTTTATTCATGGCTGCTTTAAATGGCAGCTTGAAAGGCACTTCGTAGGAATCTAAAAGGTATTCACGCAACATGCAGAATAACCTACCATACTAGATGAGCCTCATATTAAAAACTTAAGAAAATTATAATAGAAAGTGCGAATAAAATGGAATAAAATGAAAACAAAGGGAATAATTAGAATTAATCATATGTTTAACAAGATTGATTAAAAAAATATGACTATATATCAATACTTACATATTTGTTAAATAAATGCTGGGGTAAAAATGTCGCTGCGCGTTCACAGAAAACAAGGGAGGAAAAAAAGGGTTGGCATCAGTCTATAATAATCCGAGGAATGAGGAGATTTGTGCTAGAACAACTATTGGTTACTATTATTTAGCACGACAGTGTCAAAAAACCGTAGTTATCCGTTTCGCACCAATATTATTCAACGCAATGGTCCAACTATTTCGGTAAGATATCTAAGACAAAGGCGAGAATACCAGATTCAAAGCTCCAGCTCGTGCAGTATATGAGTCTAAGTACTCATCAGCCACACTGGTGGGGTTCTTCTCGCCAGGAGAGAATGTCCATTCAAAATTAGAGACCACCATAGCCAGAACCATGCGGATCTCAGTAGTCCCCAGCTGCTTTCCAGGACACTGGTGACGACCTGCATACATTTCAAGTATTAGTTCAGGCATGAACTTCGAAGATACAGGACATGATACTGACCGATCCCAAATCCGTTCAATCCTCGGGCGTCCTTAACGAGATGTGGCTGGGTAGTCCATCTCTCAGGAATGAATTCATCGGCCCGTTCAAACGAAGATTCCACTAAAAAGGGTTATTAGGCAAATTATATTGGGCGGGTAGGGCAACAAATTAAAGCGGGTTATTGAAGAAGAAAATCTCCGGTGTTGATAATACTTACTTCTCCCAATCGACCACCGAGGGGCGACAATGATGGTCTGAGGGGGGATGACTTTGTCGCCGACCATAATGCTCTTGTCTGTCGTCTGCTTGATTCCACCGGTCGGCACAGCAGGGTAGAGCCTAAGAGACTCATTGATGCACCCGTTCAGGAACGGCAGCTTGTCAATCGTGGTAACATCAAGCTTCTCAGAAAGCATATTGCCATCAGGGTGAGGGCGCACAGCGCCTGAGGCAAGAACTTCCTCCCGAAGCTTCTTCTGAAGTTCTGGCTTACGAGCCAGCTCGAAGGAAATCATGGTCAACGTCAAAGCCGTGGTGTGGCTACCGGCAACAGTGATCACATAAGCATCTCCATAGAGCGCATGGCGGTCGAGAGAGAGGAGATCATTATCACGCGCTGCTTGGCGAATGAATCGAGAGAAAGCGTCACCTTGCCCACTTATAACATCTATACTTGTCTCCTTCCCTCCTGCGAATTTCGCTATTCGCGAGTCGCAAGTCTTGGCTGCCCAACTCATCGCTTTGTTCCAGTTTCTACTTACGAAGGGCAGATAAGGTGCGTATGAGAAGCACAGTTGCCCAATCCACGGTAATGGAGTAAAAAAACGCAGCATGCTGTATAAAACAGTCAGAGATGCCATTGATCATTGATTTAGTGGCCCACACTGGACCAACCATTTGAAGCAAGGATAACCGCATCCTTATGGGTGGTGGTGGAGATGGTTTAAAGTGTCAAAGGGGTAGTGCAAACTTACCCAACGCCTTGTGAGACAAGTTTAGGGACCTCTGCCAGCTCCTTCGTTGTCGTTGAGGTACCTGGGCGGTCTGTAAGACCAAAGGATTGACCGAAGGCCAGCTCCCCGACAAAGTCGAATGCGAAATGATGGTACCAAGTGGTGACATTGACTGGGTGCGCCCCTGATGCCTTGATGTGACGAAGAAGTTGCGTGGCATAATGTTGAATGCGGATTTCCTTGTCCGGGACGTCTTACATTGTCAGGGTTAGAAGTGTTCTCTGGGAAAGTGCAAGACGGCAGCTGGAAAGGAGACTATCTTACATATAGCCGACAGTCCTAGGGCCTCGTCCCATCGCTTGCGACGGGGGGCGTATCCCTCTTTTGTGCGAATTGAATTCATTGCTACGTAAGGGTGTAGCATATCGTACCATGGTGACTTGATACATGTTGTCTTCGGACCAGCAATAGCTTCCCAAACATTTGGGTCGATAATTGTAAGTTCCTGGGGACCTTTACGAAATTAGACTCCAACATAACCCCTCTGGATGTTGATTTGAATGACGTGATTTTTTAAAACGTACCTGTTCTAACTATTCTGCCGTATTTATGATGAAGCTGGTCAAGCAAGCGGTTGTTTGATGTAAACAGAATCTTCCAAAAGTGCCACAATTTCGTAGCCGCTGCCATTCGTGGGCCATCAAATCCTCGTAGCCGATGTTCGAATAGTCGGTATATAACGACGCTAATAAATAGAGGGATGAAGTAAGACAGGTTCAGGAGCGTAAAGATTCGGATCGCATCATAACCAGCCTGATGTTGGCCATAGCCAAGTCGAGTAGTTTCCGCAAAGAAAATAGTGGAAACAAGGCCGACTGATCCAAGAACCCATGATTTCAAATACATAGGCGCCTGGAGATGGTGTTCTCCTCTAATAAAGTATAGCCTATGACTCAAAACTCCCAAGGCACCAAGGGCTAGGAGCCCTTTCGGCCTTGTGAGCTCGTTCAAAGCAGGAACAACTAAGTCAAGTAGTCCGGACATAGTGATGGAGTTTGCAGACTGGATAGTATGCTGTCTCCCGGAATGAACACAGGGAAGATATAGTTCTTTTATGAGAACCCGTGGTAGCTCAGACGGTTGATGAAATGAGGTCTTTTTGGGGGTGGAAGAAGCTCTGGAGCGGTACCGCTACTAACCCTGGAGACTGATCACGTTGTCAGCATTAATATTATGTGGGTGAACGTAATCACGCCGTGTACATTTGATACCTTCTTAGAATAGCTAAGTGCCGGTCTACGAGTCTGGCCAAGCCGAAGTATATTCCATTATTTCGGCCTATGAAGTCAAAATCAGCGACTTGCTTCGCTTTCTATTTTTCGTTATCAGTCGGACAATTGGTGTTTCGTTTTCTCCCGCATAACTTGGCCCACTTCGGTGCACAATGTTAACTGCGCCGCAAGATCGCATGTAAGACGAAGGTGGACGCATACCCCTGACGGCAACAAGACCCAATTCTTCATTAATAAGCGGCAGGTGTCGCCACCCACATTTCCGGCCGAACACTTAGATACGATGTAGCGCTTGAAATATGTGCAAGGGTGGCGCTGGGAAGTGTTAGATCTCTAGATCACGAGCAAATATAGCACGGTGCTGATACGACAAGCCAGTTATGCATTCGACTGCATCAAAGCGCTCAAGAGCGACCTGCATGTGCCAGGTTAAGCATTTTGATCCGCTGGTCAATGAACATCAACATGGGGTTCAACATCCTGGAGTCCGATGCCGATGCAAGTACCAACATGAATGAGGATCCCCGACTTTGCTCAAGGCATGGGTATGACCAGGGTGCGATATTAATGATAACTTCCGCCTGTACTGTAGGGGCAGAATCTATCAGGTATTATGATTTACTTACCGGAATCGGACCAATTGCAAGAATAACCTAGCCAAGTATGCTTCTCGCACTCAATCCGTAAATAATACGTAATATACGCAGTAAATGACCTTGCTACGATCACAATTCAAAAGTACATAATATTTTCAAATTGGGGAAGTCTTAGAGACCCATTAATATTATCGGAGGACTGGGAATTTCCCAGAGCAGCATGAGAAAGATCGGTTAGTTTGGCGCCAGAAACTAGCAGCCCTTTCCTGCGCTCCTGTCACTAGAGCAACAATTGATAGGATTTTATAAATTCAAAGATAGGGAGGGTGTTTACGAAAAGAGGATATATCCATAGAATTTAATTCATAATTTAGTTAGGAGGATATTATAGTAACTTATTTTTTGAGCTTTTTCGTGTAAAATCACTCAAAAGGCGTGTAGAGTGATGTTCTCCTATCTCATTGGCAGGCTACACCCTCTAGGCAACACAACAATGTTATTCGGTACAAAAAGTATGAACAACTTCAATTCTCCCCTTCAGCAAAGAAATATAGGGCCTGCCTGTATCTAAGACCTCGTTGAAAATCTAACGATTCGTTCTCGACGACATTTACAGTTTGCGGTTCATCAGATACCGAAATGGGTTAGACCCTATTTATGGAAGTTGTTAGTACTAGTAACGAAAGGAATATCGGCACGTACCTGGAAATGTACTTATTGACAAGGCGCTCTAGCGGTAGTGCATAGAGGCTCACCATCCACAGATTCCAGATGGCGAATGTCATTCTATCCTGACTGACTGTGCGGAGGAAGAACGATCTGAAGACGACAGTATACGCGATTGAGGTGCTCATTGCATAACCAAGAAGCCCGCATCGCCAGAAAAATGGGCACACAATCCCCCATAGCAGCATAAATCCGACTATGATCCAACGGGCAGGTGCATCACCAATTTGAAGGGGCATTGTGCTTCGGCCTCGGACTTTGTCACCTTCCTGGTCATGCATATCTTGCATATGAACAGTGCTCAGGACGGCGACAACCAGTAGCAAGATCCATTGCTCAAGATTTGGAGCACTTGTGTCAAGAAGAGTCGCCGCTGTGAAGTTAAGGGGCTGGCTCAGAGCTACCTCTAACGCCCCTAGCCCAAATGACGTAAAGCCCATCCTGGAAAATTAAAATTAGCAAAGTCTTTTCTGACCAAATAATAGATGCACAGAATGTAATCTACGGAGTCGAGGGATTCTCGGGATATTGCTCACGCGTTAATAAAGTTCCGAGTAAAGGCTCGTCCGTCGCCCCCCCCACAATCGTTATACCAGAATCCTACCGGAAAAGCATTAGTACATGACAATACATATATCAGTAAAGTAGGCTGTTACCTAACAGCGTCAGAACTATACATGGCCTCAAGCCCCCAATAAACCAGCTACTGGTGAGCGCTCCTGCGTAAGCAAGTTTGTGACCATATGAGGCAAGCTTTGGACTCCATCTACCAGATGGCATAGTTCTCCATGGCTTGTTAATCGAGTCCTCGGCAACTGACTCGGGCCCTCGTTGGTTACTGATATTGAAAGCGAGAAGGTTGATCCAAACCCAGTACAAGACTAAGGGGATACGTTCTATGACATCTTTGCTAGTAGGGCCACCCAGAGCGCCGCTGGCGTTTTCGGTAAACCATAGAGCATGTAGGATACCAAAGGCAGTCTCTGGGAATAACATGATATGCAGGTCGCTATAAGTGAACAACCAGATGCTGTAGGCGTGGTAGAGAAATAGATGAACGAGTTTCTCTGGCTTCTCGACCGCCTCTGAAGTAAGGCGCCGAACAAATTTGGCTTGCCGCATTGTTGAAGAGTGACAATCGAAGTTAAAAAAGCCTAGTGTGTGTTAGAGTAAATCGAACGACTCGAATGCTGAGGGTCAAAGTCAAAATAAACCAAGCTTTGTGAGCTCGAATAGAGTACCTATGCTACCTGTGGTCATGACCCGATATATGAATCTTTAGCCTATGTCGGACACGGGCGAACGAGAAAAGAAAATCTTAATCTACTCCCGGAGGATAGGCACACATGATGCACCCTCAAGCTACCTCTAGGGGGCTTCATGAGACGTGCACCCGGAATTCTCTCTCTTTTTTTTTTTTTTTTGTAATTCAGGGTATATTCCGTATTTTACTGTTATAAAGAGCAAGATATTTCCTTGGGAAGTTGTGATATTGCCGCTAAATTTACGTTATGCTCGAAGGAACCTTTTCACGTTTCTCTTTACATGACCATCTGCGGCTTGTCTACTTCATCAATGACTAACTTGTGGATATACACACACAGCCCAGTATCTAGGTTGTAATACAAACACAGTGAATGTAGTCACGGCTTGTGGATTAGTCTACCTATAGGAAGTTGTACTCCCGTAGCCGTTTTCAACAAATATCTCCTTTAGGTAGGTTGCATGGAGCACTTCGAGTGATAGCAAGAAGTCCATATACGGTTGCTGACAACTCGGTATACTGCGTACATTGGCGTCTGACATGCAGTAGCGCTTAGAGCCTGACTAACTAATCTAGGGATGACGCTCCCTTCCTCCCCACACTCGTTGCCAGGGTCGCTACCCTAGCCAGGGGGTGCTCCAAAGAAACCCATGCCTCCGAGGTGCATTCTCCACCATTCATATTCTCAGAATACCGTGGGATAGCATTACGCAGGGTTTGATTCGTCTATCGAAACTGATGAAAGTCGACTAACAAGGCCCTGAAGGCTGAATCAACTTGTTCCCTGCGGAAGGTTGATTCCTTATCTTGTCTGGATCCAGAAGCACGTACCATGTGACCATGGCAACCACCCAAGACTTGCATTACACACGATGGCCCTCTCAGTGGTGTTACTGGAGTGGCTTCGGTTTCGACAATAGCCTCCTCTCTATGCACGGTTAACCCTAGGTGTCAAAGTACCCGCGTATCATGGGTAACATAGAAATGCTGAGGTTCATCATTCGCTAACATGCCTATGAAGTGGGGACGATGATAGTATCACTACAGCTTGTCGTCTCTTTCCTATTACGGCCGTAAACAGTTGTTTTGAGGCGGGGAGTTTTTCCTACAGTTCTGGCCCTCCGGGCACTTCCTGTCCTCCTTCCTATCACATTATCGGCTTTATTAAAGGCCGAAAAGCACAGGAAACGGCTCGCCCCTCCTTGGTATTACCACTTCAAACCGCAGAGAACCACGCAACCAGTTATCCATCCTCCGTTCTACCATAGCTACAATGGACGTGCCAAATAATGAGCAATATGGCCGAAGACTCATGCCGAGTGTACTCGATCAACTTTCACGCAGAACACCAACGAAGCTGTTCGCCTCTGTCCCCAAGACGGGTGATCTTCTGGATGGATTTCGGGATATTTCGGTGTCTGATATGACACGTTGTGTCGACTTCGCAGCCGCTTGCATCGAGAACCACTTTGGCCGGGGCGATAACTTTGAGACACTCGCGTATATTGGAATCCCTGACCTTCGCGGGGTTATCATATTCTACGCCGCAGTAAAATGCGGATACAAGGTTGGTTATCATCAGTTATGCATGCAAGTTACCTACTGTATCTGATCAATACCTCGAAAGCTCCTTGTACCCTCCCCTCGCAATCCACCCACCACGAATCTCTCGCTGCTACAACAGACGATCTGTACCAAGCTAGTCTATGCTGCGGAGGTCGCGCCGCTAATCAAGTCGCTTATCAATTTGTTGCCGGCACTTCGCACCGAGGCTCTACCATCCTTCGATCAGATGCTTTGCAGCAATCCACAACCCTACCCTTACGAGAAAGACTTTGACCATGCTGAAAATGAACCAATTCTAGTGTTACATTCCTCCGGATCCACAGGTACGCACTTCAGGCTCCCACCACGGGTCCTTGCTAACGTAAACATAGGACTCCCCAAGCCGGTCATTATGACCCACGGCTCATTTGCGGTCCTGGACAATGAGAAAAACCTCGCGGAGATCCCTGGCCGAAGGCGGAGAGACTGGTCTATGTGGAACTTTGATGGCGAAGCGAGAGTGTACTCTATTTTCCCCTTCTTTCATGTAAGGCTACTAAGGGCATATGCCGCGTGACGGGGCGACTCGCTGACACTAGATTCAACAGCTTGGAGGGTTCTTGGCCTTTGCATGTAAGCCCCTGCTCATATTTCCCCCGCAGTATACGTGACTGAACACTGTCAAGTCAATCCGGTCCTCAACAATGCCTGTCCCGTCCTCGGACCCCCTTTCCTGATGCCGGATGCCAATTTTCTGAAGACTATCAGAAGCCACTACAAGCTAAGATCGATAATTCTTCCACCGTCCATCGTCGAGCAGATTTTGCAAGAGCCGGATGGGATTGGCCTCTTCCAAGGCATTGACTTTCTCATCACTAGCGGGGCCCCCATCAACCCGGCTGTTGGCGAACGGCTGTCCCAAGTGGTAGAGGTAAGAGTTCTCCCGTCCTTTACTTGATTAGGTTCTCCTCGCAGGGATACCATCTACTGTTACCCACGCCCCCTTTGTTAGTGACCACAATTAGTGACACCCAGTATCTGGATAGATTCGCCAGCCTTTTGGTGTGACAGAGGTGTTCCTAGTCCCTGAATTGGATCCAGGAAGAAATGAATGGCCGTACCATGAATGGAATCCGAATTACGGGCATGAAATGCAATTGTATGACCCCAACGAGAAAACCTATGAGCTCGTTGTCCTGGCTGGGG
Source organism: Rosellinia necatrix (assembly GCA_021209875.1). Classification (NCBI taxonomy): domain Eukaryota; kingdom Fungi; phylum Ascomycota; class Sordariomycetes; order Xylariales; family Xylariaceae; genus Rosellinia; species Rosellinia necatrix. Next base: position 2,655,338 of record JAGYVD010000006.1, on the reverse strand, counting down.
AGGCAAACAAGCACGCCACGGCTGTATATCACAACCTTCCCGGCGTCACGGAGTTTCGCACCAAGGATCTCTTCACTCGCCACCCAGAGAAACCTAATCTCTACAAGTATTATGGACGCCGTGACGATATCATCGTCCTCGCCAATGGCCATAAGCTGAATCCTCTGCCGCTTGAATCTGATCTGAGTGGCCACCCAGGTGTCAAAGGGGCCATTGTAGTTGGCAATCGTCGACCCCACACTGTTCTATTAGTAGAGCCAAAGGACTTTCCTGGGGATGCCGCGGCGAAGAATAACTTTTTGGAGCAACTATGGCCCTTCGTAGAGAAAGCGAACACGCTAATTTCCGGCCAAGGCCGCGTACAGCGTGGCCACGTCATCTGCGCCACCCCGGAGAAGCCATTTGTCCACAGCGGAAAAGGGGCTATCGTCCGCAAACTGTCAGAGGACCTCTACAAGGACGAGATTGAGAGCGTGTATTGCAACTCATCCCCACTAGAAGAGCGTGCCGTGTCTATTTCGCTAGAGCCCGTGCTCAAGCCCGTGTATGAGCTGCCCGCGGTGACCCAGTTCGTCCGCCAAGTGATCAGCCTGTCTTTCGCGCCGGGCGCCACCATCGCGGCGGACGACGACTTCTTCGGCCGCGGGCTGGATTCGATGCAGACGACGGCGATCGTCTCCAACCTGCGGCGGCACCTGCAGGCCGTGACCCAGCAACCCGTCGCGTGGATCACGCCGCGAACGGTGTTCTACAACCCCAGCCTAGACGACCTGTCCCGCGTTCTGGTCACATTTCTGAACGGGGGGGAGGTCCCCGAGGAGCGACCAGGCGCCACCACGGTGGAACACACCATCGAGGAGACCGTGCGGCGCCACGTCGACGCCCTCCCAACGGCGCCAGGCGCCCCTCCGGCGGGGGAGACCACCACCGTGGCAGTGATAGGGTCCACCGGCTACGTGGGCGTCCACGTCGTAGCAGCGCTGCTGAGGGCGCCGCACGTCTCACGCATCTACTGCCTAAACCGCGCAGGCGACGCCCAGCAGAGGCAGGAGGCCGCGCTCCTCCTCCTCCACAGCGAAGCCGGGGCTGGGCCGCTGCGGCCGCTGCTCGGCAAGCTGACGTACGTGACCGTGGCCGTCGGGCAGCCCCGCCTCGGGCTGACGGAGGCCCAATGCAGCGCCCTCGCCGACACCGTCGACGTCTTCGTCTACAACGCCTGGCGGCTCGACTTCGGGCTGGCGCTGCGCTCCTTCGAGCCCTTCCTGCGCGCCACGCGCGACGTCGTCGCGCTGGCGGCGCAGGGCGCCCAGACGTCCCGCATCCTGTTCGTGAGCTCCCTCTCGTCCATCGGCCGCCTGGCAGCCGGTTCAGGGGGCGAGAGCGCGCCGCCACTGCCGCCACTGCCCCCTCCTGAGGCGATCATCGACGACCCGCGCGCGCCCCTCGGCTTCGGCTACGCGCAGTCCAAGCACGTCGCTGAGCGCATCCTGGCGGCGGCCAGCCTGCGATGCGGCATCCCGGTCTCTGTCGTTCGCGTGGGGCAGGTGGGGGGCAGCAGTAGTCCAGGCGAGGAGGGGAGAAAGGGGAGAAGGGGGAGAAGGGGGAGAAGGGGGAGAAGGGGGAGAAGGGGGAGAAGGGGACAAGGGGCGGCGCGTGGCCAGAACAGCGCTGGATCTCGTCGCTGCTGCGAACGGCCAAGGCGATGGGCTGCATGCCCGCGCGCGTCGCCTTGGTCGACTGGGTCCCCGTCGAGACCGTCGCCGCCGTGCTGAGCTCCCTGACCCTGCGCCGGCCACCCTCTGCGAGCGAGAGGGGGGGCGCTGACGCGTTTCACCTCTACCCCTCGCCGCCGCGACCGCTGCCGCGCTGGGAGATCGTCGTCGACTTCATGCGCGAGGAGCATGGGGTCGCGCAGACTCTTGCCCTGCCAGAGTGGACTAGGAAGCTTCGGGCCCTCGCGGGCGCTGCTGCCAGCGGCCAGGATGTGGAGGGCATGCCGGCGCTAAAGGTGCTGGACTTCTACGAGGCGTCAGGGGACGGGCTCGAGGATGTGGCTGTCGCCACGGAGCGTACCGTGGCCGCGTCAGGGGTCGAGATCCGGCCTGCGAGCCCGCAGTTAGTAAGGAGGTGGTTGCGCCAGTGGGATCTGTAGGGAAGTCCGAGCCGAGATCTGCCGTCGTGTAGATAAGCCGCAAGATCATGTACACCCCCCATCGTCTGGGAAGCCCGAGAATAGTTAGGTGGTATTTGGTGTGGAGTGATGTATGAAAGCGGCACCTCTGGGAGCCGGCGTTTCTTGACCGAGGAGCGGATCTTGCCCTTTGTGAAGTCGGGGTTTGGTGTGAGGCGTCCCTAGCCCTGGCACTTCCTCCCGGTGTAGTTTTGGTATCATATGAGTCTTACATGCCTTGTGCGACTGCTTTCAATCCTACATATTTATTATACCCCCTGTTATCATAGGAGCCTTACGTGTGGTGCTATATTGTTCTTGAGCTTACATATGCAACAGATCGAGCATGGATATCATAATTTACCTATTGCCATATAAGTCCTATGCGTCCTATGTGTCTTATGTGCCTCATGTATCTGCTCTTGAGTTTTAGATATGCACTCGATCGAGCATCGTGATCCCACCTTCTTATGGATGCCCAAAATTCTCTTAAAGTTTTCAGTAACCAATGATACAAGGACATCCCTATCGCAGCCAATGTTGAAACAGACCATAACCTTGTAATATTGGCTCGCCAATAAGTGCTTTCGTGAACTACAAAATATAATAGGCCAGAGTGCGATGCCCGGAACGTGAATGCATTTTACACCATGCATCTACGAGACTCTTAGTGACGTGGAGTAATGTGACATAACATAAGCGGTTTACTTTAGTCGGCCGGCCGTGTAGGCTATTAAAGAATAGTGTGGATGATTTGCATTAGATAATTCTCTCTTGGCCCGGGGAATACAGGGATCCCAACGATGACGAAGTTTCTTGACTTGACATGCCAACTCAACCATGGTTGGAATGCTAAATCGGCTCGACCAGGCCTGCGCCCCCCTGCGTAAGCGACCATTGATCTTCGCTGTGGTATCGAGGCAGAGCTAGCGTGTGAGAAGGTTATCTTCGAGGGTAGACTCAGGGTCACATGCGTCTGCGGCACAGCCCAAACCCCGCAACGATAAAGATATCTACTTTATTAGACGCGCAAGGGGGATAGACGATAGAGGACACCAGGGTTGAACTCGCAACGGGCAGATCTACGCCCTTGACATGCAACTGACGTGTAGCGGAAATGGGACGCCGAGCATGATATGAACCCGGCGTATTCCGGGGAAGGATCGGATCTCCGATGCTAAGTAAGCCGAGGCCCCTCATTTAACTACCGTGCCTCAGTCGTGCAGGATGGCAGGACTCCCTCCCGATGCCGGGGAGGCCCGTCTTTGTCTCTGTCTCGCCGCGATCCTGCAGCACTAGCTCGCGCCTCGGAGGGACAACCCTGGGGTAATTAGTCAACAACCAACCCACAGGCACAGGCCACGATGCTGCGATAACGCCTGTTTCCAGGACGGTTAGACGTTTCGTCATCTATTCTCATTGCAGACACGTGTTGGCGGAGGGCAGGGCGCTTCATCAGTAGACTATTGCCCCCGAGATGCTATGGCGGGAACTGATTCTCGGCCCTGGCGACGACGAACTTAGCAGATGGATCATGTAATGCCGTCTGCCACCATGGAAAAGTCACAGCAAACTCCTCAGCAGAATCGGCGGCCCTTCAAGGTTGTAATTGCCGGTGGAGGTCTCGTTGCCCTCACGGCAGCCCATATCCTCTCTAAGGCGGACATAGACTTCGTCATCTTGGAACAGCACGACAACCTGACGCCATGGATTGGCTCACTCTTGGTGATGTGGCCTGCCACGTACCGCATCTTCAACCAGCTGGGTATCCAAGACGCCATGTCGTCGATACTGAACGAGTTGGAGGACTACCAAACCATCGATGCGAATGATGGCTCTTTCCTCCATCTAATTAAAGACGTGGGTAAAATGTGGTCAAGAAAGTATGTAAACCTGTCGCTCTCACATGCCACATGGGCATATCTCAACCCTCGCCGTCTGGTTTCACCGCTTTCGTGATAAGAGCTTTAGTAGAGCGCTCCGTGGCCTTCGGAGCCACTCATCGTAACGTCGGATTGCTGACTATCACCGTGCGCGTAGCCACGGCTACGGGATCGGCGTGACGTCGCGGCCGCAGTTCGTCGAGACGCTGTACAACAGCCTGCCGGCGGCCGCCCGGGCGCGGATACGCGTCGGGAAGCGGGTGACGGGCGTCGAGGTCCTGCCGGACGGCGTCCGCGTGCGCTGCGCGGACGGGACCGCGGAGGAGGGCACCATCGTCATAGGCGCCGACGGCGTGCACAGCCGCACGCGGCAGTGCATGGAGGCGCTGGCCCGCAACGGCGGCGACGGCGGCGGAGGAAAAATCGACGCGGACGCGGACGCGGATGCCGTCGAGAGCCCGTACGTGACCACGTACCGGGCGCTGATCGGGAACCTGCCGGAGCTGCCAGGCCTGAAGCCGCGGCAGAACTACCAGGGCGTCCGCTACGGCCTGTCGCCGCAGCTGGTCACGGGCGAGGGCCGCGGCTGGTGGTACGTGTACGAGGCGCTGGAGCGGCCGGCGCGGCGGCAGCGGCGGCAGCGGTACACGGAGCAGGAGAAGCGCGACATGATGGACCGCTACGCCGACGTCCACGTCGCCCCCGGGTACCGGCTGCGCGACCTCTACCCGCTGAGCGTCGGCAACATCGGCCTCATCAACGTCGAGGAGGGCCGCGTCGACCGGTGGACCTGGGGCGGCCGCATCGCGCTCGTCGGCGACGCCGTCCGCAAGCTCGACCCCCACGCCGGCCTGGGCTACAACAGCGGCGTCGGCGACATCGTCGAGCTCGTGAACCGCCTGCGCGGGGCCCTCCTGGCCGCCCGGGACACCGGCGAGGGCCCTGATCGTCACGCCGGCGTCCCGAGCGCGGAGAGGCTCCAGGCCGCCTTCAGCGAGTATGAGAGGACGCGCAAGGGCTCGGAGCGGAACGTCCATGTGGTCTCGCGGCTGTCGGCGCGGAGTTCGGCGTGGCTGAACTGGAGCCACCGGATCATGTCAACATGGGCAATGAGGTTTTTCCCGGTTGTGAGATGGATGCTCGATTATTTGATCGCGCCTGTCGTTGCGCGTGCGCCTGTGCTTGACTGGTTAGAGGAGACGGAGCTGCCGCGGGGAGCATCGCCGTGGCTTCACCACCCCCGGACAAAATCGGTTGAATGATATAGCAACCCTTTTAGTACAATGCCCCTAATCAATTCATAGTACTATCCATGCGTAAGACTGTATGACGGGCAGGCGTGCTGCGCCGATCCATAGAAGTCAAAGTACTGATCACGGTGAAGTTGGAGACATTGAAACCCCAAGGTTACCGGCCCTGTTTGATTGTGGTAAATCATCGCATACCGGTGGGACGATTAGGGCATAAGTATTGCTAGCTTTAACTTTACAACGCCGCGCCATGCAGAACTAAAATGTAGGACTCCAAACGCCAGAACAAAGTGAGGGAGGGAGAGAGAGGGGGGTCATGGTCCGACCAGCCGCGACCCTCATCTCACCATATCCGCTTTGCGACCATTTCATACCGGACCACTTTCGCAAGCCCATCATCGCCTGCCTCTTTGAACTTCTCCTGTGTCTTCCGATCCCGGTCGCGCATCCTCTTAAGACCTTCCGGGTCGTCTTCGTAGATCCATTTCCTTCTATCGTCACCAATCTCTACACCACCCCAAGCACCGATCCGTTGTCCTGGCTGGGAGAAATTTTCCTGTTCTGCCTTGCCCCTTGCGACGGCATGTTCCTTTAGCTTCATGATGGCATATCTTCGATGGGAATACCGGAGAAGAAGCATTCCGAGGAGTAGTTTCACAATTAAAAGTACGATCCAAGTGAGGAAAAAGAATACTACCATTGCTAAGAGGGCAATCATATCGTCAGAAGAGAATGACCACCACGGTTGGTCTTGGGACGATTCGTGTGGGTAGACGGCGCGGCCGAGTGCATGGCGAATCAGTGTATCGAGCTGTTCAAAAGCGGCAATCATGGCGGCTGAAGAAGGCGTGGAGGATTCGGCGGAAAGATCTGTAGTTGTGGTGGGGATGGGAGACGGAATATGCGTGGCAAGAAACATGTGGTATACCTGAAAAGAGGCGCGGATGAAGAGACAAGACAATGGCAACAGTGGCAAGCCTAAGCGACGCGTGAGGGATGGGGCAGAGAAGGCCTATGGGAAGGGTTAGCAAATGCCTAGCAAGGCAAACTCGTAAGTATGAAGGATATGGCTCACATTAGTGTAATAATCCTTACACAGGATGTCTAGCATCCTCCGGTATATGGTGGGTTTGACATTATTGAACTTATTGATATACGCATGCTTGATCCAGTCGACGAGCATCTCAACACCGATGACGACGATAAAGGGGGAGAGCACCTCGCCTGATTGAAGCCACGTCGGTAGAACTTTGAAACTGGCAGGCAGAATCGAAGTCGTGTGCAATGGTCCTGTTTTCAGACTGCCACCGTCAAGCTCGCTGCCAGCCCCTACCACGGAGAGGCCGCCAACCTCTACCACATTTCGCATGCCAATAATCAATAAAATGATGCACGTTTGAAAGCGCTCGACGACGTCTGAGCAGGTGAGTTGGAATAAATTCTCCTTCTCGACCTTCTTGAACACGCTGCCCTTGATTTCAACAAACTGGTTCGATATGAGGAGAGGCAATAGCGAATTGGAATATGAGTTTACCGCCACGTTGAGCGTGATGACTTGGTAGAACAAACACCAAGTGTGGATGACGTTGTATATCAGCGACAGGATAAACATGCCAAAGGGGAGTAGTATTTTGGACCTGCCGGAGCTATTCCGTGATAGAGTCTCCGAGCTAAAGAGGCACTCGAGAATATCCTGCCCAATTGCCGAAAGCAACCGGTCGCCGACCTACTACCAGTTAGTTGGGCTTGGCAATGATATCGAATCCAGGGCCTACCTCAAGGATATTGTATATAACATAGAGTTTCATGGATGACTGCGCACGGATGAAGTGGTACATGCGACTGGCGTCTAGGCCTGACAGAGCAACAAAGCTGCAAATGAGAAGGGCACCTTGGAGAAGATCGGCTTTGTGGTACGATGTGAGATTCGAAGGCATCGACTTCGTCCTACGATGTCGAAAATGCCCCGGTCTAGGCATCGCGTGCTTGGGGGGGCGCATCGCCCCATTAACACCGGATTGCGATTGTTCCCTAAAGGAAGTCCTATGCGTGTCGGAGACATTACGCTGTCTTCCACCACTATTCTGCTGCGGCTGCGAGCTGCTACCCCTTGCCCGGCTCTGGCTCCTCTCAGCATCGCTCGGGGCTCGGCTGCTGTCGTCCTGGTCGCGAGACGGCTTCCTCCCTCTACGGCCTCTACGCCAAAGACGGCCTATACCGGACCAGACAAAGCCGACTACCCATCGGACTTCTTTCCAGATGAGATACAACCACCACTTCACAAGCACACCAACGGCAGAGAGGAAGCGCATGGGTAATATGGTAAACGTGTACAGCCACGCGTCGAAACAGGCAAGAGTCCCAAAATACATGATTTGTTCAAGGTAAGGCGGAAGAAGCAAAGCATTGAGCAATCGCTCGAACTTGACGGCGCTAGATTCATAAGGGGTATCTGCCGGCTGCGAGTGATGTATATACAATGGGCTGGGTCGTTGGCCGGCTAGCTCAAGCTGCAAATGCGTAGGAAGGGACATGGGCGGCAGGGGTATCGTAGGGAGTATAGGTGAGGCGGGTGGGGAGGGCTCATGGCGTTCCGCTGGCCGGGTTGGTGTCAATTTCGGCGCGACCTGGGTGGATTTGAGCGCCGGCGCGTTGAGGTTCAGGGGCGCTGGGATTGGGAGAGGATTAAAAGAGTTCCGCCGGCTATGTAGCGGTGCGGTTGTGGGAGCGCTGCCAGAGGGTGGCGGTCTTCGATTGATAGGAGGGCTAGAAAGGGTTCGGCCTGATGGAGGTGGGCGCTGGAAATCGTCGGCGGTCGGTCGCACATGCTTCCTCGCTTCAAGCGAGCCGTTGGGCCGAACGGACTCGTTTCTCACCCGCACCGACATCTCAATGCCATCTTGGAGCTGGTCGGCCATGGAATGGTGTGCCATATCCTCAACCACGCCGGCCGACAGGGGGTACTCGGCTCCACAAGGCTTGCGTTGCGATGGCGGGGGAATGACGGCGACAGGCAACGAGCCCGATGCCGACATCAAAGCCTGCATCTGGGAAGCGGAGAGCTTTCTCACGCTCTCGTGGCTGGCATTCCTGGTCCTCGACAGTGTGCGCGGCTTGGATGCTCCACCGACGTATTCCTCAAGCAGTGGCGATTTGGCAGTGTTGGTATTGTCTGTCCGGGACAAGGGGGGATCGGCGCTGGGGCCCAGAGCTTCGACGGACAAGGGCGGACGGTCAGGCATGTCTTTGTCGGCTCTCGTCTCGGCTAGGGTGCCCTCTCCGAGACGAGAGGCGCCTGGTGCGGTCGGGATGCTCTCTAGGTCGGGGAACGGGTCGGTCGGGGGTGTTGGGCATTGTGTCGCAAGTCGTCTCGTCCCGGCCCCATGTTCGGCGTTGTTGTGCCTCTTCTTAGCTGCGCTCCCATTGCGGCCATCTCCCGCATCCATCCCTCCGCCGTGTATTTCTAAATCGCCCGACACTCTACCAGGCATTATTCGGTCCCTCACTATGGAAAAGGCGGCGTAGACGGCATGGATCACATCCTTGGCCCAGGTCCAGCACACACTCTCTCGGCTCTAGATAGGACTCGGGTAGGGAAAGCTCGGGTGGTGAGGGGTGAGGCACCCGTTTACTTGCTGAGGCGGCTACACCGAGAGTTATCGTGGGTCCACATGAGCTTCCTTCTCGTGCTTGTGGCCAACAGTGGCTCTGCGAAGATGAAGGTAAACAAGCTGCGTCGGTTGGTCAACAGATGGAAGTCGTCGATAAGGTTGGATCGTCGGTGATAAGAAATAGTGTACACGTGGGTAAAAGTAGCGGATACTGTGGGCAGCGGTCCGTTCTTCTATTGGACATGGGAGCTACCAGCTTCTAGCGCTGTTCTAACCCCTTTTAGGGGACCTCTAGAGCCAAGTAGGCACATAGCGCGCCTAGCCCCAACCAGGACATGCATATGCATAATAAATTCGACGTCATTTCAAGTTCTTTAGCAAGCAGGTTGGGGTACTCGTGCAGGCACCTAATGCAATTATGTGCCACAGCATGATCTCAATGGAGATCCCGTAGCATCAATGTTCCAATCGAAATTCTACACCATTACATACTTAAGTACCTAATGAGCATCGTGCATACAATGGCATACACATTCCCACACGCCAGCTACTTCAGCTTATCTCCCTAGTACTTCGCCTACAATAATTAAATTGCCTTCCGCAGAGACGGAGGTAATGGACGTTTAATCTAGCGCTTCGGTTTGCATACGCCTCAAATCATTAATCAATATGGATATGGTACTTTGTGAGGTTATACGGCATCTATATAGAATTAATTGGCGCATAACTAATGTTAAGGCCAAAGGTTGCACCTCCAGGCTTCAGCGATGCGGGCAGCTTCGAAAGGTTCAGCATAGATGCCACCGATCACAACCGATCCGCGAATTATCCGCTAAATCCGCTTTACACGCGGTTTGAATCATCCCTATTAGCTACTTGTTGAGTGATTGCAATAAAAGCCTGTGAGACCGTTTACAATTAGGAACACAGAATGATCGGTAAAACACCACTTATCATCCCTTTCGATGGATGTCATTTCAAGGTTGCTATTCGATCCGAGCACACTTCGTAGTATCACAACGAATGTGCCTACCGAGTCCACTAGAAAAACCAGGCATCTGGCCCCTAAATAATACTAGTCATAGAGATCTAGAATTTCACGGCAAGGTGTAGTTACTGGTATCGACATGGCAACGTTATGGGCATACTGTAAGGCTTGTCTAGGTTCGCTAGGTACCCTCAAAGCTAGCGCTTAGAGTTGGTCGCGTCTGTGGCTTTTGCATCGCGGCGTAGTTATAAGATGTTCGAATTACAGAGGAGCCACGACTCGATCGAGAAATATGAAGGGAGAGCCAAGCCTCTAGTTTTGGCTATGTAGAACAGAGTCGACATTGAATATGCTGAGTAATGAATGAGCATAGGACTAAGTAAATTGAGTCAAATCGACAAGATATCGTATGGCAATTCAGCCCTACCCCTATGTAAACGATTGCTATGCATATAGGAGGCTTTCCTCGAACTTCGTTGTTATTAATATCTGCAACTGACAGGGCGCTGACGGGGCGCTGACAGGGCAGACTGGGGTAAAAGTCTGAGGGGCTGAGTTGGCTGCGCCAGAAAGTCCGATCTGGCCAATAAGAAGTCATCTTAGCACCCAAATAGGGTAGAATACGGCCCACTAAAATTAAACCACCACCGCAGGATCGCCGCTAAAGAGTTTTAGTTGGATAGGATTTGAGGACTAGGACGTGGACATACATAGATACCTACATTGACCCTCACTAATGATAACCAAGAAATTTCAAGGTGGGTCAAAGTCCGAGGCAGACGAATTCCCAAACGCTGTTTCAAGAGTGAAGGAAATACACGATGCCGTGCAAAATGAATATGAAGGGGGGGAGGACTAACTAGGTACTAAGATGTGGCGTGGCGCTTGTGGTCAGGCCCTGAATCCAGGTATATATATCTAAGAACACACGCCCGTCGTTTCTCCCAGATGGAAAGCTCCAATCCATTCATTCACACATACATACATTTCTTTCTCCAGTATTTGCCATAATGTTATTCAGAATAGATCATCGCCGTACCCCTCTGGGGGCTTTTCTTCTCTTTGGCAACATTGCTCTTGCTGCTCGCGATGGGCTCTGCCCCCCTCTTGGGCCAGTTATGCCAGCTCCTATAAACCCTTCAGGTCATGATTCCGTGAAAGCCGCAATAAAGATCGCTACGGATCGGTTTCAAACTCGCACAACGACGTTTAACAGCACAGGGATATCGATCGCGGTAAAATCGATACATGAGATGACCCCGATGCTGGAGCTTCACCACACACCGCCGGTTCTTGACGACACTGGCGCAGCTATAGTCGACTCAGAGACGATTTATAGGGTTGGAAGCATATCGAAGATTTTTGCTGTATTGTCTGTATTGACACAAGGGCGGATCAATATGGAAGACCCTATTACGAAATATGTCCCTGAACTACTCGAGTTGAAGCGTGACGCAGTTCCGGCTGCCAGCGACATCACAGCCGTACACTGGGATCAAGTAACGGCCGCATCTCTTACATCACACATGAGCGGAATTGGGGCAGATCGTACGTGGCCTACTATTCGTCATATGATATGAGCTAACAGAGCAAAGTCGTCAATGACCTAGGCAGTTTCCCCGCAGATTTTACACAACTCGGCCTCCCACAACTGACTAATTCTTCCAAGACTGGATGCGCTGGTGTATTTGGCCTTCCCGCTTGTACTCGGGCGGAATTCTTCAGAGATTTCGGCAAGCGCCATCCGGTCTACGCCCCCTGGACGAACCCTGTTTACTCCAATGTTGCCAGCTCGATACTCGGCTTCGCCGTCGAGGCCGCGACCAACATGAGCTACGACGCCTATGTTCAAAAGGCAATCTTTGAGCCACTTGGCATGACCAACACAACGATATTCAAGGGGCCCAAGGAAAGATCCTGGGGCTTCATTCCCAAGGGTGACATCTGGTTTGGAAGCAGCCTCGGGTATGAAGACATGTAGGTTCCCCAAGCATTCAAGGCGACTTCCCACGGGCCCAGCGCTAACCTTATCAGCGGCGGGGGCTTCTACTCTAACACGAAGGACATGCTGGCATTCGGCTCCGGCATCCTGCAGCACCGCCTCCTGGACCCTCTCGCGACGCGCAAGTGGATGAAGCCAGTGACATCGACCTCGTCTCCGGGACTAATGCTGGGCGGGCCCTGGGAGATCCTGCGCTCGGACACGGTGACGAAGGACGGGCGGCTGATCGAATACTACACCAAGTCGGGGAATCTGGGTCCTTACAACAACGTGCTCTGCCTGATCCCGGACTACGGCCTCGTGATCACGATCCTGTCGGGCGGCGGCGAGTCGTCGGCGGACGCGGTCGACGCGGCGCTGACGGACGTGGTCACGACGCTGCTCCCCGCGGTCGAGGACGCGGGCAAGGCGGCGGCGGCGGCGGGCTTCGGCGGCGCCTACGCCGACGCCGCGACCAACTCGACCCTGACGCTGTCCCTCGACGACGGGCCCGGCTTCGCCGTCGCGCGCTGGACCGTCCGCGGCGTCGACGTCCTCGCTAACTACGGCGCCTTCGGCGCGCTCTCGAGCCGCCCCGCCGACCTCCCCGTGCGCGCGCGCCTGTACCCGACGGGCCTGTCGTCCGGGTCCGGGTGCCGCGAGGTCGCCTGGCGCGCCTACTTCGACGTCGGCACGCTCGAGCAGCTCGCCGCCGGCGACGCCGCCCGCTTCTGGCCCAAGGGCACTTGCCATACCTGGGCGTCCATGGACAGGCTCGTGTACGGCTTCAAGGCCATCGACGAGTTCATCTTCAGCCTTAGTGAGGGGAGGGCAAATGGTTTGCGCCTGCCGGCTTTTGATGTACGACTACGGAGAGAGGCTTAGACGGACGGACTGGGTCAGCCCCCGATCGCCGTTTCACTTGCATCTGCTGTATTATTTCTCAATCTAGGCTACTTATAATTAGATAACCTCTGGACATAGACGCTTTACACTATAACAATTCAAATCTACTAGGTTGATCCTGGAATTGGCCATATGCATACGTCCGATCCCTCGGCATCATCTTTTTGAGCAATCGGGTTGAGGCTGGAGACTGTTGGAGACGCAGCCGTCCCTGGTCGGTAACGTCGCCGGTCATGTTCGATTTGAGTAGTGCCTTAATGTAAGGTCTGTAGCAGATAACAGCTATTTCGTCGGCGATAAGGTCGGCCTAATAGCAAACATCAAAGCGGGAATGAGCGTAGTTGTCGTTACAAGCGTTTTACGAAACCCCTTCATCTAGTAGCAGATCGCCGGCAAAATATCCGTCTATGTTCGAGGCCCATAGCTATGCCCACAACGGCGATAGGGTTTCACATAGAGGCCGCTATACGATCGTGGGAAGGTTGACTAGGCGATGTAGTGATTCCCGCACTCCACGATGGCGGTGGCTTCTTTGATCACCAGTATTTTCTACCTGATCCGAAGCCTTTCACGTCAGGGACGGGAGAAAAGGTGGCGGATGTAGTACGGCTTGTCTATCTCAAAATACAGCCTCACGCGCGTGTCTGCGATGCTGATATTAAAATCCCTCCTGGCCCAACGGGGTTGCACCTAGTTTGCTTCTAAGTCGATATCGGTTTGATCCCCTCACTAGCTCAGCTGCTCCATGGCCAAATTGCTATTTATTTTCCTCCTCTCCTGGTTACACAGCGACCCTTGATACGTGCTGTATATGCGTCCCATCCTCGCAACCTGCGGGCGCTTCTCAGCATTGGTGGCCTGGCCAATGCAGAGAGCGCCGACCTACATGAGACGAACACGTCGAGCAGTGTCCTGGGACCTGACGACGCATGTGCCTAAGCACGACGATCAGGTTCCTCGTCACTTGAGGTTCTGATTTGTGGACAAGAATTTGATCTTGAGCAACTGTTTATTGATTGGGTTCTACTAGGGTTAGGGTTCCACCACCTAACTTCCCCTTCTATAACCTTAACTTTTAAGCATATTAGGCTTGAAATAGATTTAAATTTATTTAATTAAAACAGAAAAAAAAATAACAGATTAAATATTTTAATATTAAAAAAACGTTTAAAAGTTGTAATAATATTATATTTATAATAATATTTTTTGGTTTAAAATTAATAATATAATAAAAATATATAAACTAAAAGTTTATTTTTAATAATTATATAAACTAAATTTTTAATAATATAAATAATATTATAATTTTAAGCTTATTATTAATTTATATTTATATTAAATTAAATTTATAATTTTTTAAAAAACAAGCTAAAGCTAATATAATAAACATTTTTTATTTTTAAAAAAAATTATTTAATATAAGCTATATTTTTATTTATAGCATTTTAAATATAAAATTTTTTTTTTAATTAAGCTAATTTAAATTTAAAATTAAATTAAATTTAGCTTATTTAAAAAGTTTAAATTTAAATTCTAAATCTATTAAAATATATAAATTATTTTTATAGTTTAATTAATAACAAGTTGAATTTTAAAATTAATTAAAAATAAATTATAATAATATTTTATAATAATATTAAATTAATAAATTTAATTAAGCTATAAATAAAAATATATATATTTTAAATATAGTTATAATTTTATATATAAATTAAAAAAATATTATAATATAAATAATATTTTTAAATTAAAATATATAAAAATAATATTTTTATTTAAAAATAATATTTTTAATTTTATAATAATTTATATATAATTATTTAAATTATAATTATATATAGCTTTAATTATAAATAATTTTATTTATATAATATATTAGCTAAATTTAATATATAAATTAAAAATAAAAATTTAATTATTTATTAGTTATAGTTTTAAAATAATAAACTATATTAATTTAATAATAAATTAAATTAAAAATAATTTATATTTAAATATATTTTATTAAAAAATAAACTTTATAATAAATAAAATAATTATAACTATATTAAAACTAGTTTAATTTTATATTATGATAAATATATAAATTATTATTATAAAAATATATATAAAAATTAGCTTATAATAAAAAAAGCTTAAAATAAATTAGCTGTTTTATAATTTAATTATAGCTTAATAATTTAATTAAAACTTAACCTATGTTTATTTTAAAAACAATTTAAAATATTATTAATTATTTAAATAATAATATTAATTTTAAAGCTATTATTTAAACCTGCAGTAAATATAATATTAAAATTTAAAGTTTTTAATTAAACAAACTTTTTATTTATAGCGTTTTTTTTTTTTTTAATTTAGATTTTAATAAAAATATTATAAAACTATTTAAACAACTTAAAAAACTATTAATTAAGATTTTATATTATAAAATATATTTAAACTATAAAAACTATTTTAATTTAAGCAGTTTAAAAATTTAAAATTAATTAATAAAAACTAATTAATAATTAAATAATAAATTAAGACAGATTTAAAGCAGCTCTGCAGGCCTAGTTTGTTTTTTTTGAGCCTAGTTTTAAAATTTTTAAAAGAATAATGCTAAATATACTACCTGTTTTTTTTTAAAAAACAGCTTAATTAATAACTAAATCTAACTTAAAATAGCAGCGCTTAAATATTTAATTTAGTTTAAACAGCAGGCTTAAATATATATTTTATTAAAAAAATTAAAAAATACGTTTTAATTAATTTTAATTATATTTTTATAATAAATACTGTTTAAATTTGAATAAAAATTAAAGTTTTTTATAAAAATTGCTTTTTATTTAGCTTATATATAATTCTTTTTATTTTTAACTTATTTATTACAAGTTTATATTAAATTTTAAAAGCTTTTTTTATTTATATTAATAATATATTATTTAAATAATTTTATTTTGATAATATTTATATTATATATTTAAAAAATATTTAATATTTATTAAAAATATAACTATTTTTTAAACATGCTAAGTGATACGCGCGCGTAGAGGGAGCGCTTACATAAGCCCCTCGCTTGGGGTGCTGTGGCCCGTGGCCACAGGCACAACCTAATTGGGCCTAGCCCCATGTATATGGGCCCTAGCCCACACCTAGGTAAAACTTTAGCTTAGCCTAGATTTGCTAGTTCTTCATCTTTTTATAATACACACTTTACACCCCCATGGTGCACCTCTCACTAAGCTTAATTTTAAACTATAATAATAACTATAAAAATATTTATATAAAAACTTCTAGTATTAAAATTAATACGTTTTTAATATAAGCATAGCTTATTAATAAAAAAAAATAAAAATAAAGTAAATTATATTTAAAATAATATTAAAACCGCAGATATTATAAAAAAAACTAAAAAAATTACAAGCTATTTAAGCTTTTATATTATAATAATTTTAATTAACAAAGCTTTTTTGTATAACATATAAGCATTACTGTTTAAATTTAATTTATAGCTGTTTTAATTATTATTTAAATATATAATATTGTTAGAGTAGGCAAGGGGTGCCAGGCTTGGCACCACCAGTTGCCCCACTGTAAGATTAGATAAGGTGGCCCAGGCCACCTGGGCTAGCCCACTTGGGCTAGGCCCACCCACCTACCTGTACTAGTAGGTGGAATTCTAGGACTGCACCTAGAATTCCACCATCTTCATCACCAATATACATACAACATCACAATACAGACAAGTATACAGCAAATACAGCTATTTACAGCTACATACCCCGGACCAGACTTATTAAATATAAAACTTTATTTAATAGCTTAACGCTTTAAAAAACTTTAATAAAATATTTATATTAAATATAAACAACGGTGTAACTTATTATTTATTTATAAACGTTTTAAAATTAAAGCTTAATAAATTTTAATTTAAAATAAAAATAAATATTTATAACTAGTATATAACATTATTTATTTTTAAAAACTAAGCTTATAATTATTTATGTTTTAAAAACAAAATATTTTAAAATATTAATATTTTTAAAATTATAGCGTTTTAAATCGTGTTTTAATATTAATATATATATTAAACGTTTAATATTATAATTATTTATATAAATGTCGCGGAGGAACAGATAAATCGTATAAGAACAGTGGAATTAGAGCCAAGCGATTAGTGCAAGCAAGTTAATTCGAGCTTATATTAATAATTTATTTAGTTAAATTATATTATATAAAAATAATCAGATTGGCCAGCTTATATATATAGCTTAAAAAAGATTATATTTTTTTTGTTTCATAATTAGTCCGTTTAATTAAGTTAAGCTTATATAAGCCCGACTGTTTATTTTAACAGCTATTAATTTAATTATAAAGCTTACTACAGTATTTAAGCTATAATTACCAGCTTTTTATTAAAGCTATTTATTTTATTATAATATATTTTTTAAATTTAGCTAATTAAGGCTTAATTTATAAAATAAATTTTAATAATCGTTTTATATAGTTTTATATATAAAAATAAATAATAATTTTATAATTAATTTAAATAATTATTTTAAAAATTTTATAATTAAAAGGTTTTTTTTTTAAATAAAAGTTGCTATTTAAAATAATTAATAATAATAAAAAAAGTATAATTATTAAAATAATTAGCTGGCAAACAATTTTATAGAAGTAATATAAATATTTTTTAAATAAGTAGTAGCTTAGTTTTTTTTTTTTTTAATTTTTAAATCGATTAATTAATTTATATATAATTTTTTAAATTGCCGGTATTTTTGATACAGACAGGTAGGGGGTGTCCAAAGGACCTACCCTAGGCTAGGCTAGGCCGGCTAGGCTAGGCCCGCAGGGCCTAGCCGACCCGCAATAGATTAGATAAGGGTAGCCCATTGGCTATTTCTAGCCAGCTTTCGGCTGGCTAGCATGGCCAGTCTTTCCTTCTACTTATAATTCGCTATTTTTACTAGATCACTATACAGAACCCTAATATATCTTTATTAAATAGTGCGGTAATCTGCGACATTCTGTTGCCGACAGTGGCTACGTCGGTAACGTATACAAGCTAGTACAGCTATATATTTTTTAACCGTCAGCCTGTACGCTAGGCAAGTCGACTGCCTGCTGTACCGTCTAACTAAATATTTTGGTTTTAAACGTTTTACGGTCGGACCGTACAGTTTTCGACATATTTCTGCTGCATGTTTTTAAACCAACAGCTTCTCGAAGTACGCTTGCATATTTTTTAACCGTCAGCCCGTACGGCAGCCTAGTCCGTTTAATATATAAAATACGCTTGCATGTTTTTTAACCGTTAGATCTATACTTGTATTAAACGTACACAGTTTGCTACTCGAAGCTTTCGATAGCTGTTATACGCTGTTGCTGTTATTGTTTACGCTGTTGCCGTAACTGTTTACGCTGTCTTGTCTCGGACAGCCTAAAATATTTAGCTAAACGTTAAAACACGGTCGTTTCGCTTACTTTTTCGACCGCGGTAGATATCCGTACAACAACCAACTAACTAGTCAACTAGTTAAAATTTAACAGCTAGTCGACCAACTAATCAAAAGTCTGTCCTGCGTACAAAAAACTTACTAGTTCAACATTCCAGCCGTACAGCTATTTAACTTTTAACAACTAGTTAAATATTTAACTAGTTAAATATTTAACAAGTTAACAGTCAGACCCGCGTATAAAAGACCTGACTATTCAACAATCCTACCGTACAACCTGTCGACACCTAACAGCTAGTCGACTTATCTAATTTCTTTTCTTTAACCAACTAAGCTAGTTAAATACAGCCAATTCAACTAGTCTAATTAAATACAGCTAATTTAACTAGTCCAGTCAAATACAGCTAATTCAGCTAGTCCGGCCAACTGGACCAGTCCGGCTAATTCGACCAGTCCGGCCAACTGGACCAGTCCGGCCAATTCGACCAGTCCAGCCAATTCAACCAATCTATCTACCTACCTCCCAAGTACCTGGCAGGTACCAGTTCGACTACAAACAAGGCTACAGGGTACAAACGAAGTACCAACTAATCGACCTGCGTACAAAAGCTAGAGCTAGGGCTACGGCTAAGTGGAATAATAGCTAGTAGTATAGCTTGGGTATTTTTGCTAAGGTCAGCAATTTTTCATATCTGTGGCGGCACTTGATACAGACAGGTAGGGGGTGTCCAAAGGACCTACCCTAGGCTAGGCTAGGCCGGCTAGGCTAGGCCCGCAGGGCCTAGCCGACCCGCAATAGATTAGATAAGGGTAGCCCATTGGCTATTTCTAGCCAGCCTTCGGCTGGCTGGCATGGCCAGTCCTTCCTTCTACCTGTAATTCGCTATTTTCACTAGATCACCATACAGGACCCCAATATATCCTTGTTAATTTTAACGCGCGTTAGTTTTAAACTAATAGCTGTTTTTTAATAGTTTTTAAATAATTTTAAAAATCGTTTTTTTTATAAATAATCTTTTTTATTAAATATATGCTGTAATAAACAGTTTTATATATAATTAGTTATTTTAACCGGTATAAATAATATTACAAATTTATTATGTTTAGTTTTTAAGCTGCTGTTTTTTTTTTTTTATAAATAATTTTTAAAAACTGTTTTAACTTTTATATTATAATTAAAAAACTAATTTTATTTTAAAATAAATATTTTTATATTATTATTATTACTGCTCTTATAACTACTGCTGCTGCTGCTAATACTACTGCTGCTCCGTTTTTATACTGTTTGTTTATTTGTTTGTTTTTTTATTTGTTTTTTTTTTTGTTTTTGCTATTGCTGCAGCTGCTGCTGCTTAAGCTGCTGCTGCTGTTAAAAAGCTAAGCTTAATTGCTGTTTTTTTTGCTATTAATTTTATTTTCAAAAAAACTATTAAACTAATAATAATTAATATTATTAATAAAACGCTAGCTAATATTTATAATATTAAAAAATTAAACTTTAAGTTTAATAATTTTATATTTAGTCTAGCTTTATATATTTTTTTTAAAGTTTTTTTATTAATTATATATATTAATTTTATTATTAGTTTTTTTTTAATAAGCTTTAAAACCGATTTTTTTAATAAAAAGTTTTAAAACTTTTTATATTACTGCTATAACTTTAAATTAATAATATAAAATTTTTTTTTTTAATAAAAAGCCAGCTGGTCTAGTTTTTTTATTAAGCTTATATTACGTCGGTAATAAATATATTAATAATAATAAAGTTATTTTTAAAAAACTTGCTAAAAAAAATCGCTTTATAAAAATAAGTAAAAAAAACGCTTTTATTATCTTTATATTTATTTAATAATATAAAAAAAATTAAAAAAATATTACTACTAAGTTTAAAATTTTAATTAATAATATTATTTTTACATTAGCAAATATAAATATATTTTTATATAAATAGTTTTGCTTTTTATAAACGTTTTTTTTATTAAAATTTTATATAGCTAAAAATAAACTAGTTTTTATTATAATTTTTTAAAATAATCCAAGCTAAAAAAACGTTTTAAAAAGCTTTTTGTTTTTTTTAATTTAATTTCTTAATATAATAACTTATAAAATTTTTAAAATTTTTAATTTTTACGTTTTTATTAAAACTATTATTTTTAGTTTAAATATGTTTTTATTAAAAATAAAATAAAACAAGCTTAAGCTTAGCTATAACAACTAAAAATAACAGCTTTAAAAAAAACTAGAAATAATAGTTTTAAGTCTGCTTGTTTTTTTTTTTAAAAATAATAACGTTAATATTAACGTTAATAATATTTTTATTTTAATAAATAAAAAAGTTATAGCTGCTTTAGCAGCTAAAAAACTTTGTTTTAACAAAATAAATATTAAAAAAATAATATTGTTAAAATTTTTTTAGTTATTTATATTATATAAAATAATTAAATATAAAATAAGTTTAATAATTTATAAGCTTATAAATATTAATAAATATTATAAAATGTTTAAAAATTATAATTGCTTTTTGAATTAATAGTTATAACGTTTTAATATAAAAACTTTAAATTAAAAAGAAAATTATATATTTTTAAGCTTTTTATAATATTTGCTAATTATTTAAAAATTTTGTTTATTAAAAAGAACTTAAATTTTAAGATAGCTATTTATAAAAAATAAATGAAAAAAAAAAATCCGGTTTTAATATAAAATTAATTTTAATAATAATAATTTTATTAATCTGCTTATAAAAATAAATATTTAAAAATAATTTAAAAAAGTTTTTTTATAATTAATTAATTTTTATTATTTATAACCTATATTTTTTAAATTTTATAATTATAATTATAAAAATTAAACAAAATGTAAAAATGTTTAAACTAAACATGCAATAGATTTTTATAAGCTTATTTATTTATATTTAAATAATTAAAAATATTTTGTTTTAAATAATCTTTTTAATATTTTTATTTTATTTATGTATTTTATATATTAATATATTATAATTTTATATTTATTTGCTTATTTTTTTATAATTAATTTAATCGTTTATATATTATTTAAATAAATAGTTTATATATTTTTAAAATTAAACAGAATATTTTAAAAAGCTTTTTAATATTATAATTTTTTCGGCCGTAAAACAATTATTTTAATTTTAGTTTTAATAATTAATATTAAAATAATATTTTGTTTTATTATTTTTAAATCAAAAGCTTTTAAAATTAACATAATATATCCGTGCGATAATCTGCATGTTTTTTTATTATTTATAAATAAAACGTTTTTAGCAATTATAAAAGCTTATGCTTTTAAAAAGCTTATTTTAAATTTAACTGTTAAAAATTTAGTTTTATATAAATATTTAATTAAATAATTAATTATAACATAATAATTAACGCTTAAATTAATTAAAAACTATGATAATATTTTAATTATAAAAGCAATATTTGTTTTTAATATTACTTTGTTATATGATGTTAATTTAATTTTTTTAATAAGCTTTTATTTATTTTTTATAGCTTAACTTAAATTATATATAAAACTTTTATACAATAAAAAATAGCTAATATATAAGTTAAATTATTTAATTTATAACGTTTAATAATTTTATTAATATATTAATTATAAACTAAAAAATTATTTAAGCTTTTTAATTATAAATTATTTTAATTTTTAAAAACTATTTAATATTGTTTTATTTTTTAAGTTTATATGTTTTTTAATATTTTATATAATTTTTATTTTTTAATTTTATAGTTTTTATAATAAAGCATTAAAAATTGTTTATATAAAAATTATAAATATAAATCGATTTTAATATAAAATAAATAAAGCTTTTAAAAAAGTAATTATTTTTAGCATTTTAAATATTAATAAGAACTTTTATATTAAAAAACAGAAAATTTTTAAATTATATAGCGCTTTATTTAATAATATTATTTTATTTAATTATAAAAGCTTTTAAAAAACAGCATGCTATTAGTGTTTTTTTAGTTTATAAAACGTTTAAAAATATAAAAATTATATTAAACTAAAACATTTTTAAATTAAAATATATTATTAAAACTATTATAAGCTTAAAAGTTTTTGCAGCAAATATTGCTATATAAATTATTTATAATATATTTTTAGCTAAAAATTATTTTATATTATAATATATAATTTATATTATTTAATATATATTTTTTTTATTAAACTTATATTAAAATATTTATTTAAATAATAGCAGATAATAAATCTGGTCAGGGGTATAAAGCTGTAAATAGCTGTATTTTGCTGTATGCTGGTCTAGTTTGTAGTATTATATTTATGTAAGTGATAAAAATAGTGGAATTCTAGGTGCAGTCCTAGAATTCCACCTACTAGTACAGGTAAGTAGGTGGGCCTAGCCCAAGTGGGCTAGCCCAGGTGGCCTAGGCCACTTTATCTAATCTTACAGTAAAGCAACTAGTAGTGCCAAGCCTAGCACCCCTTGCCTACTCTAACAAAATGCCGGGCACTTAAAAAACAGTTGCTGCTTTTAGCAACTACTTGGCAACAGCTGGCCAATTAATTTTTTAAAATCCTATTAATCTAATCCAAGCCTTTTATTTAATCCTAAGCTTTCTACTTAGTTTTAAAGCTTTAATTTAGCTTTAAGCTTTTTTAAGTGTTAATTTGTATAAAAACGTAATAAAAAACAAACCGTTATTTAGCTAGTATGTTAGTTAACTATTTTTTTAATCGGAAATTCTGCCGGTCTAGCTATAACTGCTATTATAGTTGTAGTTTTAGCCGCTTTTAGTTTTTTTATAGTTTTAGTTATATGTATTAGAACTAATAAAACTATTAGTTTTATTAAAATAGTTAAAGCTTTTAATATTTTAAAAGTTATTTTGTTTATATAGTTATTATTAATACTTTTATTTAACTAGGCTAAACTTATAGCTAGAGCTAAAGCTAAAGCTATAAAAACGTTTAGTTTTTTTATTTAAGCTTATTACAAGCTTGTTTAATTTTTTTTATATAGCTTTTTAAAGTTTTTTTAACTTTTAGCTTTTTTATATAATTAAAAATAAGCTTATTTTATTAGTTTTAAATAATTATTATAATTTTTAGCTAATTAAAATTATTTTTTTTTAAAGTTTTATTAGCTTACGCGTACTATAACTTACGTTATATAAATTAAAATATTATATGCTTGTTTTTAGCTATATTATATAAAAACAGGTTGCTAATTATAAATAAATATATAATATATTTAAACTATATTTTAAAACAGTTTTTTAAAGCTGCAATAATTTTATTTAAACCGGCTTTACATAAAATATACTGTTAATTAGCTAGCAATTTATTATTCTATTATTTTAAAGCTTAGCTATATAACAAGCGATTAATCCAACTAAAAGTTTAGCTAAAAAAGTGTTGCTTTTTAATTAAAGCCCGCAGTTTGTTTATAAACAACTAAATATTTATATAAATAATATTATTTCTAGCAGTTATTATTTTAATATCTGTTAAGTTAAAATAACTAAAGTTAAAATAACTTATATTTAAAGCTTTTAAATAAGCTATATATCTAAAGCCTTAATTAATCAGATCGGCCTAATTAACTAAATTAAATTAGCTAATCTAATAAACTAAATTAAAACAACTAAACTAATAAACTAAATTATTAAAATAGCTAAACACTTAATTAGCTAGATCGGCCTAGTTAACTAAATTAACTAGCTGTATTAGATTATATAAATAGCCTTAATTAACTAAATTATAAATAAAATATATAGCTATATTAATAACTAAATATATAACCAGTTTATAATATATAGCCAGATTAACTAAAGCTGTAATATTTATAAAAAAAAAAAGCTAATATTAATATTTTTAATAGTTAAAAGCCTTACAAATAAAATCTTCAGGCTAATATTATTATTAGCTTTAATAAAATTATTAACTTTAAACTTGTTAGCTTAAACCGTTTTAATTTAATTCTTTGTTTAGTTTTTAAAACTACTGCTATTTTATTTATAACTAATTAATAAGTTTAAGCAATTATTTATAAAGCCTACTTTTAACTTTAAAAAGCCTAATTTTATATTTAAAGCACTTACTTTTAAATCAAAAAACTTAGTTATAACCTGCAACTTAATATAAAATACCTTTAATTTAATAATATCTGCAGCTAACTTATTATATTTTTTATTTAAGCTGTTAACATGTTTTTATAACGTATTTACATTTTTTTATATATTATTTATTAAAACAGCTTTTATTTAATAATTAATAAAAGCTATAATTTAGCTAAGCTAGCCGGCTAAGCTAAGCTAGGCTAGGTTAGCTCGGTTAACTAAACTAAAATAAGCTAGGTTAACTAAAGCTAAAATCAGTAAAATCAATAGCTTAATTAAATTAGCCAGAATTAACAGATCTAGCTAAAAACACTAAAAACAATAAAATCAGTAAAACTAGCTAGAATTAATAAATCCAAAGCTCTGATTAATTAATTAATTAATTAAAGATTTAACTAATTAATAAATAGAATAGCATAATTTGCAGCTAATTCTACCAGTTCTTTTATATTTGGCCACGCAATATAAACTGCCGCAAAGCAAAAAAGCTGTTCTTAACTACAAAACCTAAATAAATAGTTTGCAAGAGCTGCTTTAAAAAGTACCTTTAGTCCAATTGTTATAAAAGCACTAATTTAATAAATCTGGTCAAAAATATAAAGCTATAAATAGCTATATTTTACTATATGCTAGTCTAGTTTATAATGTTATATATATATAAGTGATAAAAATAATAGAATTCTAGGTGCAGTCCTAAAATTCCACCTACTAGTACAAGTAGGTAGGTGGGCCTAGCCCAAATAGGCTAGCCCAGGTGGCCTGGGCCACCTTATCTAATCTTACAGTAGGGCAACTGGTGGTGCCAAGCCTGGCACCCCTTGCCTACTCTAACAGCAGAAATTTTAAAACTTTATTTAATTTTATTATTTTAACTATTTTTTCTTTTTTAAATAATTTTATTTTTGCGTAAATATTACCATAAAATTATTTCTTTATTAAATAATTTTAAAAAATTTTCTAGCTTTTTTATAATAGTTTTAATAAATTGTTTATATATATATGTTTTTTTGGCTTAGCATTTATTTTTTTTATTTTATTTTAATTTACTGCAGCTATAAATGTTATATATCATATTTTATTTTTTTATTTTTTATAAAGCGTTTGTTTTAATTAAATAAATAAGTTTTTATAAAATTAAACTAATTTTAATTATTTAAAACGTTAATAATATTATTTAAATAAATTATTATAATAAATATAAACATATTATTATTTTTTTAATATTAAGTTAAAGTTTTTAGTTTTTAATTTTTAGCTGAAATAAAAACTGCTAAAAATATTTTATATATATATATATATATTTTATTAGTTTGTTTAATTAATTAATTAATTAATAAGCTGTTTATATTTTAACGATTAGTATTTTAAAACTATTTTATAATATCTGATTATTTTAGTTTTAAAAAATAACTTTTTAAGCTTTTTTTTAAAGCTGATTAGTTTTATATTAAATAAAAAGCTTTATTTTGTTTTATATAATCGTTTTATTTTTTATATTTAAGCTTAAAAACTTTTTTAGCTTATAGTTTATTTTTTATTTTTAATTTTTAATTGTTTTTAGTTTAAAAATATTTTAAAAGTTATAAATTTATATAATTAAATATTATAAGCGCTGCTTTTAATAATATATTTTTAGCTGTTTTTATTATTAACTTTTATTTTATTAGTTAATTTTTTAAAGTTTATTAATTAAATTAAAAATATTTTTATAAAAACAGAAGTAATAAAAACATTTTTAAATTTATGTGCAGCTATAAGTTTAATATTTTATATATTTAATATTAATAAAAAATCTAAAAGCTTAGATTTAATTTTAATAATCTGCTTAATAAAAGCTTTATTTATTTTAATTGTTAGTTTTTTCTGTTTTTTTAATAAAAGTTTTTTATTAAACATAACGTTTTATATAATAATTATTTTATTTGATTAAAAATTTATATATAATATAAATTATAAGCTTAATAGCTTATAAAATATTTTATATAAACGTAAACTTTAATTTTATATTTTTGCTAATTATATTTAACAAGCTTATTAATTTTTATTAAATAAGCTTTATATTTATATATATATATTTTGTTTTAATTAAAATATAGATAGCTTATTAGTTTTTAATACGTTTTAAAATATATTAACAAAATAAATATTTAAATTAGTTTTTAAAACATAATAAAATATATAATAATTTTTGCCGTAAAAAGCTTTTATTATATAATTAAACTATTGTTTTAATAATTTTTAGCTAAAAGTTTTTAAAAGTTCTGTTTTTTTAATATTTTAATAGCTTAATTAATAATTTTTAGCTAGCATGTTTTAACGCGCTATTTAATTTAAAAATATTAATAAATATTAGTTTATTTTTAATTTTTAATATTTAATTTAACATTTATATTTTATTAAACTTTTAATAATAATTATTTTTTTTATTATTACTTTAGATTTTATATATTAAAAGTTTAAATTATTTTATTATTTAACGTTTAAATTTTATAATTAAATTAATAACTGCTTCTCTGGTTTTAATTAAAAAATATATATAAATTATATTATTATTTTTTTTAATAATAAATATTTAGTTTAATTTATTATATTTTTAAAAATAGTTAAATAAATTTTAATAAATATGTCAAAATAAATAAATTGCACGCTGTTTTAAACATTTTTTAGCGATTTTTTTAACGTGCGTTTTAATACAGCTTTTAGATTTAATTTATAAAATTTTTAAATTTTTAAATTTTTATTTTAAATATAAACGTTTATAAAACATTTTATTTTAAATAACCTGATTTTAAATATTATAGATTTTAAAAATTTAATTGTAGTTTTAAAACGTTTCAAAGCTTTAAATATAATTACAGCGTTTAAAATAACAGCGCTTGCTTAAATAAAATTAAAAAAATTATATAAATCGATTATTAATACATTATTTAAATAAATAAAAATAAGCTTATATTTAAAAAAACTAAATTATATTGTTTAAATAAATTAATAATAATTATATTATTTTTATATTTTTATATTTTAATATATAATTAATTTTATAATATTAGATTTTTTTTTTGTTTAAACTAGTAATAGAGTCCCCAAAGGGGCCCATATTAATCAAGCTAACGGCTTGTATATTATTAGATTAAATAAGTTGCACAGGCTACGGCTGGCAACAGGTGGCCTACGGCCACCCCTGCTGGGGTTAATTCTAAACTTACTAAAATTCCCTACTTAGCAGAGGAATTAATAAAAACATTTTTTTTTTTATTTTTACACTAATTTTTTTAAAATAGTATATTTATATAACTAATAGATCTTATTATTAAATTAAATTAAACTAATATTATTTTTAAATTTTTAAAATTAAAAATTTTGCTTATAGCTAAAAATTTAAGCGGGCGTGTTTTAATCTAGCTATAATTAAATAATTAACGTAAACAAAACGCTATTTTAGCAACTATTTTTTTTATATAAATTATACACCTTGTTAAAACTTATAAATAAGCAGTCGCCGAAAAATATTTAATAATTTACTTTTATATTTTAAAAATTATTATTATTAAAATTATATATTTAAACGTGTTTAACAACTAAAGTATATTTAAATTTATAAATATAACAAGTTATTTATTTTTATTTATTATTAAAAAAACGCTAATAAACATGATTATTAAACAACTATAAATATATATATTATAATTAAAAGCTAGAATTTTTTAAAAAGTAGCTTTATTATCTTACTTTTTTACGCGCGTAATTTACTCTGTTTTACCCCTATAGCTTTTAAATTATAAATCGATAAACTAAAAATAACAGCCGATAATATTTGCATGCAAAAATAACTATTTAAACATATTATATATATACTTAAATATTTTTTTAATAATATGTTTAATTTTTTTAAGCTTGTAATAATATCACGCTATTATGTTTTATTATATATATTAAGCTTAAATATAAACAACTTTAAAAAAACCTCGGCAGAATATTTTAAATCGGTATAATTTTTATTTAAAAACATGCCGTTTTTAAAATAACTTAGTTTAAACTAAAAAACCGTTAATTATTTTTTAAAACATTAAAAATAAGCCGACGTTTTAATTAATATTTTACGTAAAAATATAAAAATTATAAAAATATTTTTTAACTTAGTTTTAAAATTAATTAAGCAGGTTTAAAAGTTTTTAAACTTTTAAAAACATTAATATTAAATCTCTGTTGATATAGAACTTAAAACTGCAGCCGACTAAAAATAATATTAAAACTAATAAAGCCGTAGATCGGTTATTTAAAATAAAGCCCGTTAATAAAACAAAAATAAAGCCGCTATATTAACTAATATTTAAATAGCTAGCATATAAAATATAACTATAAATGCTTTAAATAAATTAAATATTATAACTATTATATTTTTTTATATGTTTTATTAAACAAAAACTTTTTCGAAAAAAATAATAACTTAAAATTTTTTATTAAATATTAAAACAACTTTTATAAGCGCTGTAGTAGTAAAAACAGAAGCAACAACTACTATTATAATAAAAACTATAATAATAACAATTTATTTGATTCTTTTAGCTTAAATAGTTTTAATAACAGTAAATATAATTATGCTGCGTTAAATTAATAAAAATAGTTTATATTAAGTATAGCAGCTAAAAAAAAAAAAATATATATAAAATTAAACAAAATAATATTAGTATTTTTAATTTAAAATAAAAAACTTCGACAATAAAAATATATAGCCGATAGAAAAACATAATTTATATAAACGTTTATTTTTTATTAATTATATTAAGTTATTATTAAAAAATAAAAGCATTTAAGCTTTAAATATTTAATAAATAACTAATTTATTTAATTATTTATTAGCTAGATTAGCTTTATTATAATAAAACAGCAAAGTTTATATAAACGACTAACATATATAAAAAAAAGCAGGCTTAAATATATTGCTTAAAAAACTGCAAAAAAAATTTAAAACACGAGCTAGTAAAACGTTTTAAAAGTTTATAAAAAAAAAACTTATTTTAAAAAATATCGCGGAAAATTAAAACATATTTTTTTAGTTTATTTAACGTTAAATATAATATGTTAAAGCTATAAAAACGCTGCAAAAAAATAATAAAAACTAGCATAAAATTATAAAAATATTTATAACTAATAAAAAATATAATCTTAAATTATATCTAACTTTTAAATTAAAAAAACTTTAGCTAATTATATACATAAAATAAAAACAGCTAATATAAACTAAAGCGCAAAACTAAAAAAATATATTTAAACATTAAACTAAAAATAATATCGGCAAATCTTATATTAACTATAAAAATAATTTGCTAAAAAAGCTATAATTATTAATTTAATTAAAAAAAACGTTAATTAAATAATAAATATTTTAAAAATTAAAACTAAAACAGCTGTAAATATAGTTATAAATAATACTAAAACTAAAACAAAAGTTGTAATAATTAAAATAGCAGCTATAAAAAAAGCCGCAAGCGTTAGAACTAAAACCGTAATAACTATTAAAAAATAAAAAACAATTAAAAACTAAAAGTTATAATTAAAAACATAATTAAAAATATAATTATAGTTGTAATTAAAATTAAAATTATAAATATTTAAATTATAAAAACTATAGTTAAAATTAAAAAAAACAACCAGCGTTTATTTTATATATATTTTATAAATAATAATATAAATAAATAAAAATTAAACGAAATAACAACAAAAATACGCTTTTTTTATTTAATACTAGATTTAGCTTTTATTTGTTATTAATACTATTAAATTTATAAATTAAAAACTATTTTAAAATTATATATAAAAAATATAATTTTATATTAAATTAAAAAAATTACAACATTTTTTTAATTATACGCAAAAACATATTTATAAATACTGCTTTTAAAAACTATTTTTGTATAACTAACTTTTTAAACATCTGCAAAATTATATTAAAGCTAAAAATAAAACTATTAAATAAATTAAAGCTAAAAATAAAACTATTAAATAAAAAAAAAAAGCAAATTATAACGCGTTAAAAACACGTTTTAACGCAATATATAAAATAACTAACAATATTTTTAACCGTAAAATTTTTATAATTAAAGCGCTAAATATTAACAACAAATATAATAAAGCTTTTTAATTAAATTATATATATCTGCGGATTAATACCAGGCTGTTTTTAATTAAATAAAACCAATAAATTTACGTTAATCTAAATATTAAAAAACTATTATTAGCAAATTTTTTTAAATATTTTAATATATAAAACTATTTTTAATTAAATTAAATTTATCGTTTTAAAAATAAATCGGTTAAACTTAAAAACTAAGTTTATTTTTATATTAAAAAATAAACAGAACTAAAAACTTAAAATATTTAAACATATAAAAAAAATAAGTAGTAAAAACTATTTAAAACTAAAAATGCTATTTAATAACAACTTTTTATATTTATATAAAGCTATAATTAATTATAAATTAAAAATATTTATTTATTAGGCTAAAAAATAAATAAATTTATAGTTTTATTTAATATATTTATTTATAGTTGTAAATATATACAGAAAATTATTAATTAAAAAATATAAAACTATAAAACAAAAAAAGCTTATTTTATAATAGAATATAAACTTTTATTAAATAATAAAAGCTTTTATTTTATAGCTATATATAAAAATAATATATATAATATAATTAACGCTAAAACTTTTAAAATAGTATTAATAATAAATATTTTAATAAAAACTATTAAAATTTATAAAAATATTAAGCTAGGTTAAATTTAAAAAACAAAAATAATAAAATGCATGTAAGCTTTTAAAATCAGCAATAATAACTTTTATAATTACAGCTATAGCTTTATTATTAGCAAAAACAGCTTTAATTAAAACTAATAAACAATTTTTAATAAATATAATTATTATAATTAATATAAAATTTAAATTAAATTTTTGCTAACTGTAGTAACAACTAATATAATATTAAATATAAAAACAGTTATATATTTAAATAAGATAAATTATATATTAAACTTTATAATAATTTTTATAATAAACGCGTAAATAATTAACACGTTTAATATTATGCAAAGAAATATTAAATATAAAATAATACGTTTAAACGTGTTAATAGAAAGTATTTTTTATAAACGTTATATTTAATATAATAATTAATTTAAAAGTTTTAAAAACTTTAAGCTAAACTTTTAACATTAGAAAATAAACTTAAAATTAAAAATATATATTTTTTTAAATATTAAAAAACTAAACGACTTTTTAAAATTATTACTAAAAAAATGTTTATATATATGTTAAAAAACGTTTAAAGCTTTCTGATTTATTAAAATAGTTGCATTTTATAATATTTAAATAAATCGCAGAAAAATAAATATTTTATAAAAAACAACTTAAAATATTTTATATTAATAATTAATAAAAACTAAATTAAATTTAAAACAGTATTTTTTAATAAATAAAATATAAAAATATTAAATAATATTTATAACAAGCTATATAAAATAGGTCGATTATAATAAATAAATAAACTAATACTTTTTATTTATTTTATTTTTATTATATAATAAAAAATATATAAAGTTAATAAAAGCTAAGTAATAATTAATTTTTAATAATTTAATAAAGTAGTAGTTCTAAACAATTATTTATTACTTTTATAAAACAAAATAATCAGAAGTTTATTAAATAAAAATATATTATAATTATTAATAGAACAAGATTTTTTATTAATTTTTAATATATTTTAAATTTAAAAATATGTTTATAATAATTAGTTTTACAGCTTAAAATAATTTAATATAGCATTAATAAAATATAATAATTTTTTGTATATATATAAAAATATATAAATTAACTGCTATATAAATATATATATTATTATTAATATTTTATTAATAACGTTATTATATATTTTAATAGTTATAAAAATTATTTTAAATATTTTAAAATAATTTTATATTATTTTATAAAAAATATCGCGATATTTTTATAAAATCTTTATTAGCTACTTATTTATAAAACTTTTAAATTTTATATAAACGTTTTAAAATTATTAACTATTGCTAAACAAATATAAGCATTTTAATAATTAGTTTTTTAAAAACGTTATAAGCTTTTAAAAATATTTTAAAACAAACAGATTTTTTATAATTTAATTTTATATTATGTTTAATTAGCAGAACTACTATAAAATTAAAAACTAACTTATTAGCTAAAAACATAAAAAAAAAATCTTAAATAAAAAAACGTATTTATTACGTTTATAATATATATTATAAACTAATAAAAATAAAAATAGCTTTATTTAAAGCTATTTAAAATATTATCTGCTATAAAATAATTTTGCAACATTATAATTTAAAAAACTGTTGTTTTTATAAATAAATAAAGCTAAAAACATAGTTTTAAAATTATATTATTTTATATAAACAAAAATATAATTAAAAACTTAAAAGCTTAATTTTATTAATATAAATAAAACTAATTATATATTTAAATTATAGTTTATCGCAAGCTAAAACTAAATATAAATTATTTAAATTAAAAATAGCTTGTTTTATTTAAGCTGCTAAAAACTATAAATAATAATTTAATTTAATAAAAACAACGTGATTATATTTATAAACTATTTAGTAATTAAAAACATAGTTAATTAAATATTATTAAATATAGCTGTTATAAATTATATAAATATTTAACTAGTTAATTTTTAATATATTTTTTTAATATAGATTTTAAATATATTATTTATTAAAAAATTAAACTATATATTAAACGTATTAAACAGATTTAAATTAATATAAAACGCTGTAAATAAAACAAGCAAGTTATAAAAATTAAAAAATTAATAATATTAAACTTAATATAAAACATAATAAAATATATAATAAAAGTAGTAATAAATAACAAATAAAAAACAAAATTTAAAAAAATTATTAAACTAATATATAATATAATAAAATAATAAACAAGCTAAATATTTTAAAATTTCGCTAAAACAATAAAAACGTTATAACATTTTTAAACTTAAGCATTTTTTTTATTATAAATAGCTTAATTTATAACTAATATTAAAAATAAAATAATTATATGTTTTATATAATATAATTAAACAAATATTTAAAGCTATATATAATAATAAATATTATACCGGTTTAAAAAAATAATAAAAAATTTTAAAAGTTTTTATTTATTATAAATCTTAATTAATTAAAAATATATTAAATATTATTTAAATTACAACTTTAATTATATAAACTAATTTAAACTAATAAAAGCTTTAAACTAATATATTTAAAAATATATTGTTTATATAAATAATAATAATTAATTTTATATTAAAACTACTTTTAATAAATATTAAAAATATTTTATAGCAGTTAATAAATAAAAATACTATAATATATATAATTATATAATAACTATATTATATTATATATTTAAATAAAACCTGCTTATTTTTAAAAATAAAAATATATAATTAAAAATTAAACTAATATATTTATAAAATAATTATTAATAAGCGATTAAAAATTTTTAAAAATATTATTTTTAACTAAACCTAAAAGTTTATATTTAACTTTTAAAAAAATATAAAAAGCTTTAAAAATAAAACTATTAATAATTATAACGTATTATTTTTAAAATAATAAATTATTAAAAAAAAACTAAAAATTAAATTAATAATACGCTATTATAACTTTAAAAACTTTAAGTTTAATTAAATTAACTTATATTTAATATTATAATAAAACTTTAATACCGCGTAGTTATAAGCAATATAGTTTATTTTATATAAACAGCTATTTAAATTTAAATTATTAAAACTTTTAGATTTTATTACTAATTAATTTAACTAACTAAATATAAAACAAATAAAAATTTTAAAAAACTATTTTAAATAAAACGCCAAGCTAACAATAAATTTTGCTGCAGCACAAGCTAAAAATATTATAATAATAAATATTATATATTATAATTTATTTTTAGCAAAAATATTATTATGTTTATATAACAAATATTATTTATTAAACAAGCTTTTAAAAAAATATTTATAATAACACGTAAAACTTTAAATAATAAAAAAAAAAGTCGGAAACTTAGCTTATAAATTAAACTTTTTAAAACATTATAAAATTTATTTAATAATATTAATAGCTTATTTAAAACGTATACGCCGCTAAAATAACTTTTTTAAACAAACTAAACTAACGTTTAAGCTAATAAAAATTAATTAATATAAACATTTAAATAATAATAATAAAAAAATATATAAAGTCGAACAAATTTTTAAATACCGCGTTAATAAAAAAAAAAACAGATTTAACTATTTAATTAAATAATAAAGCTAAAAATATAAACATAACTAATAATATATTAAAAACTAACTATATTATTTAAAAAAAATAATAAACGACTATTAAAAAAAAAACAGCTTCTGCTTTAAAATAAAATAAAAAATTAAGCGTAAAAAACAGCTTTATAAAACAACCTAACGTATTATTAAAAACAGTAGCTGTTTTTCTGTCTGCCGGTATTTTAATAAAGTTTTTAAAAAAGCTTATATTAATCGAGCTAACAGCTTATATATTATTAGATTAAATAAGTTGCACAAGCTACAGCTAGCAACAGATGGCCTACGGCCACCTCTGCTAAAGTTAATTCTAGACTTATTAAAATTCCCCACCTAACAGAGGAATTAATAAAGGCATCTTTCTTTCTACCCTTATACCAATCTTCTCAACTAGCTTTAAATATAATATTTATATAAAACTTTTAATAAAAGCTATATTTTTTAAAACTATATTTATAAACTGTTTTTATTTAAATATATTAAATATTTTGCGTATAATTTTTATGTTTTTTTTTAAAATTAAAAACTTTATAGTTTTTATTTAAACTATTTTTTATTATAAGCGATTATAAACAAATTAAATTTTAAAAACAATTTATTATTTATTAAATATAAAACGTTATAATTATTAATTAATATATTATTAAAAATATATAATATTTAAACTTTAAAATAATAAACATTTTAGCAATATAAGTAATACTTTTAAAAAAATAAAATTAATTATTATAAAATTTATTTTAAAATTAAGCTATTTATTAAATTAATTTTGCTGCTGCTAGCTTTATTATTAAGCTTTTTTAAAATATAAATTATTTAAACATTTTTATTTTTAGTTATTAATAGTTTATTTAAGCAATTTTAACGTATAATTTTTAATATATTTTAATTTAATTAACTACTTTTTTTAAACAAGTTATTTATTTTTAATTAATTTTATTTATAACAGCTAGCTAAAAATCGTATATTTTTTAAGCTTTATTTATAAATATTATTAATATTAAGCTTATATAAACATTATTACTTTTTAATTAATTTATTTATATAATTATTTTAATTTTTATAAAATAATTTATTTAATTTTCTGCTGAACTAATTTTTTATATTTAATAGCTTAATATAATAAAATTAATGCTAATTTTTAAGTTTTATATTATATTAAATCTTAAAACTTTTAAAAAGCTTTTATATTTACTAAATAATATAATTTTTTTCCGTGATTTTTTTTACTACGTTAAAAGTTTAGTACTAGTTTAATTTAAAGCTAGTTTTTATAAAAACTTTTAAAAAGCTTTATTTATAAATATTTTTAAACTTTAAAAAATTATAAAAATAGTTTATAAATAAGCTTTTTATTATTTTTATACTATTAGCTAGTTTTAATAATTTTTTATTTAATACGTTTAAAAACTTAAGCGTATTTTTTTAAATTGCTATTTAAACCTATAAAACTAAAAAGCTAATTAATTATAAAAATAATAATAATTGCTTAAATTGTTTATTTTTTTTTATTTATTATAGCCGCAACTTTTATATATTTAATTTTAATAGTTTTTTATTTATTTACGCCGTATTAAATATTTAATAAATTTAGTTAAACCTGCGTTATATAATATTATAATTTTTATAATTTTTCAAATGTTTAAAATTAATTTATTAAATCGTAAATTTAAAATTTTTATTTTTACGTGTTTTTTAAGTTTAGCAATAATTTAATCTTTTATTAAAAATATTAGTTTAATTTTAAAAAATAAATTATTTTTACTACGTTTAAATTTATAATATTTTAAAATTTTTATTTTTAATATAAATTTTAAACTTTTAAACTAGCAAAACTAGTCTGCTAAACCATTTAAAATAACAGGCTTAATATAATTAGTTGCTATAATAAAAATAAATAGCTAAGTTTTAACAATTAAATTAAATAATCGTTTTAAATACAAAATAAATAAAAATAAAAAATAAGATTTTTAAATTAACAAGCTTTAAAACAAAAATCGCTTTTATAATAAAAGGCACCGGCTTAACTAATAAACTAAGCTTATAACTATTATAAAAAAAATAAATAAATCGTATACAAACAATAAAATTAAAACTAAACAATTAATATAAGCCAATTAATTTAAGCTTATATTAATAATCTATTTAATTAAATTATATTATATAAAAATAATTAGACTAGCCAGCTTATATATACAGCTTAAAAAAAATCATATCTTTTTTGCCTTATAATTAGTCCGTTTAAATAAATCGGGCTTATATAAGCCCGACCGCTTACTCCAACAGCTACTAATTTAGCTATAAAGCTTACAGCAGCACTTGGGCTGCGATCACCAGCCTTCTGCTAAAACTATCCCCTTTATTGTAACAATAAATAATACAACTATATAAACTAGTTTAATTAATATATTTATAAAAAACTTTTTAATGTTATATTTATTTTATAAAATATTTATTTTAGCTATATAATATCACGACCTAGAGATAATCTGGTCTGCTTACCCCTTGATAAGACGACCTACCCTGCAAGACTTACCCTGTATACAAGTGCTGGCAGCACCGATTAATCCATATACCTGCTAAAGCTATTTATTATACTGCTGCTCAACCGGCTATTTATTATATTTATTTTATTGTACCGCTAGGTACTATGCTAGTAGGACTTTATTTACTTGCATTTATTAACTGTATTAATAAATAATAAGCAAATAAACTTAATATAAGTAAACTATAGTAAATATAGTAGACCTGTAATTTTATACCGCTTTAGCTGCGGCTAAAAGCTAGTATAAATTACTAGCTTTTTACCTAACTTTTACCTTTTTTTTTTTTTTATATTTTAAAATTTTTGTTTATAGTATTAATATAAAAGCTTTTATGTTTTAACTATTAATTATAACATTATTTTAAAATCTTTTTTTTTTTACTGCTAAATGATTAATAAATTATAAAATCTTTTTTTTTTTTTTTTGCTATAATTATTAATAAATAAATTAATTAACTTTAAATATAAAAATTTAAAGCATTAAATTATAAATAAAAAATAATATATATAACGATTTCTATGCTTTGCTAAACTATTTATTATTTTTTTAATTAAAAAAGCAAAAACTGTTCTTTTATTAACTTTAAACTATAAAAATTAATATTTTTTAAATAATAATAAAATATAGTTGCTTAAAATAAAAACTAATAAACCATTTTTAGCTATTATTTAAGCTATAAAAACAAAATTAATTATTTAAATAAACAATTTAATAAAATACCTGTTCGACTAAAAAATTAACTATAACTAATATTTTTAAAAGCATATAATTTTAACTTATTAAGTAAGCTGCTTAGCTCAAATTTGCTTTTTTTTTTAACAGTATTAATCCAGACTATAAAAATAAAATAAAAAATTAAGCTTTAACTTTAAAAATTTTTACCGGCAAACAAAATAAATTTAATATTTAGCTTTAAATTATAGCTAATAAATTTAAAAAAAAGTAATACGGTTTTTTATATTAAAAAAAGCTGGATGAAATATTTAATTAATATTATAAAAAGTAACGTTAAAAAAATCTTAAAAATATAATATAGTTTAACTGCCTGCTTGGTTTTAAATACAGCAGAAATAATTTAAGTTTTAGCTATTTATTATTATAATTTAAATTAAAGATCCTGTGCTAAAAAAAAACTCGAAAATTATTGTTTTTATAACAGCAGAAATTTAAACGATTTTTAAACTAACCTTTTATAAAAAACAAAAATTAAAAAACTGATATTTCTTTTTAAAAATAAAAACTTTAACTATATTAAAAAAGTCTGTAAATTAATATATTTAAAACTAGCTTATTTAAAAAGCTTTTTTTTTAAAAAAAAACAAATATATTTTTTTTAAGCTAGCGCAGCTATAACATTATCTTAAAACTAATAAATAATTTATTAACAGCTAAACTTTTAAAATATAAAATATTAATATAATATTTATATTTTAAAAAAGTTATTAATTAATTTTGATTATAAAATTTTATAAAATTTAATATATAATTAAACGTTATCTTAGTTTTATTTATATTAAAGCTTTATTTAAAAAACAATGTTTTTATATAAATTATTACTAAAACAATTAATATTTAAAAGTTAAATTATATTAGCTCTAAATTTATACAATATAGCTTTTAATATTAAAAAAGCTATTTAATATAAAAAGGTAAATATTATAAAAGTTTTTTACTGCTTATAAATAAATTTAAAGTTAAAATATTTTATAGCTTTTTAAATTAAACAAAAACCTTTTTAATAAAAGGTTCTGCTGTTTAGTTTAAAAATAAAACTAGCT
Organism: Rosellinia necatrix; assembly: GCA_021209875.1. Taxonomy (NCBI): domain Eukaryota; kingdom Fungi; phylum Ascomycota; class Sordariomycetes; order Xylariales; family Xylariaceae; genus Rosellinia; species Rosellinia necatrix. The sequence continues at coordinate 2,616,313 of JAGYVD010000006.1, read as the reverse complement.
TAATAACAAGCTTTTATTAATATATAACTTTAAAAAATTTTAAACTATTTTGTTAATACATATGTTAATAACGTTTTTATTTAGTTAAAATAAAAAGAAAATATTAAAAATAATATAAAAAATGATCTTTTAGTTATATAAAGCCAGCTTGTAAAAAATATTAATAAGTTTAAATTTAACGTTAAAAAGTTAACTATTTAAAAATAGTTATAAAAGCTAAAGTTAAAATGAATATTAATTTTATTAAAATTAAAGCAATTATTAATTAAAAATTTAAAACTTAAACTTTTAAAAGCTATATAATTATTATTTACTTTTTATAACTTTATATAAATATTTATATATTACGCTAATGAAATAGTTATATTATTAAATTAACTATTAAAAAAAAACGTACTATTAAAAAAAAAAAAGCTTAAAAAAAAGCATTTAAAAAATTAAAAAAACTAGTTTATATAATATTAGTGCTAGCTTTTTATTAATATAAAGCATTTATTTAAATAAAATAAACGTTTTAAAAATGCTACTAAAAATATAATTTTTAAAAATAATAAAATAAAAATAAAAACTAATAAAATATTTTTTAAAAATAATAACTATATTAAAACAAGCTTATTTTATATAAAACTAAAACTTTTAATAATTATTTAAATATTAAAATACTACTGCTTAAAACTATAAAGTGCTAGTTTTTTTATAATAATAAATTATTAAGCGTTTTTATATTTTTTAAGCAAAAAAATATTATTTATTAAACAAGTATAAAAAGCTAACTTTTATTAAACTTTAATATTATTTTTTAATATAAACTAAGGAAAAATAACGTAATAGCTAACGTTTTATTATAAAAAACAGCTGATTTATTTATTATAAAAGTTTAAAAATAAAAAATAAAATATAATAATAATTGATTTAAATTAAAAATAACTAATAATAATAATAATATAACTTAAAATGTTTAATAAAAGGTTTATTAAAATAAAAAATTATATTTAATAAAAATATATTAAAAAGATCTATTTTAAAACAGCTTTTTAAAAGAACTTATTTAAAAGAAATAATATTTAAAGCATTAAAAACTTTTTTTTATAGATCTGATTTAATAGATTTAATAAAAAAAAAAACCGAAAAATAAAAATTAAAAAACTTTTAAAGCTATATATAAATACTAAAGTTAATACTAAATAAAAAACCTATTTATAAACTATGCTGATTAAAAAGCATATATATTAATTATAGCTATTTATTTTAAATAAAACAAAACAATTAAACTGCTAAAACAGAATTTTTATTAGTTTTATTTAAAATAAAACATTAAAAATATATTAAAAAGTATAATAAATACTAAAAAATAAAATTATTAAAAATAAACTAAATAAACGATTATATTTAATACTGATTTTTAAAAGTTTAAAATATAATAGTAGTTAATAAAAAAACATGCTAAAAAATAAAAAAAATATAACTATATATAAGCATTTATTAATAAATTTAACAAGTTGTTAATTATTTTATTTAAAAAAAAACAAATATTATAGAAATATTAGCTATTTAATATTTTAAAGCAGTTTACTGTTTTTTTAGAGTATTTAAAACATAAATATTAAATAACGCCAGGCTATTTATTTTGCAATTTATAATTAAACTTAATAAAGGAACTAGTATTAAATATAAATAAAATAATATTTATTACATATAATTATAAGAAATAATAAAATTTATAAACTAAAAATTAAATTAATAACTATAATTTTATATAAATAAAAATTAAAACTACTAAAGTATTTTTTATAAGCATTTAATTTTATATATAATATAATATAACATTTAGTTATAAATATATTGTTATTAAAAGTAGCTTTAAATATAAAGCTAAAAAACGTTTTAATAATCGATTTATTTAAAAAAAAAGCAACGATAAATTTTTAAAAAAAAGCTAAAAAACTGGTTAAATATATTTAAAAAGTCCAGAATAAAGTATTTTAAGCTGTTATAAAAATATAAATAAAACAAAAAAAACAAGCTAACAAAAAAAAAAAAGTAATAGATTTTAAAATAAAAAACAAAGTTTTTTTTAAAAAAAAAAAAAATTTTATATAAGTATTAATAACTAGACTAGAATTATAAAATTTAAAACTATTAAATATTATTAAAAAAATATATTTATATATTAGATTTATTAAAAGTTACTAAATAAAAAATTGTTTTATATAAACAGATTTTAAAAATCAGATAATAACTTGTTTTTATAACAATATTAATTTTTACTACTATTAAAAAAAATCAACAGAAAACTAAAATTTAAAATTAAACAAATAAAATAGTTAAGAGCTGTGAAAAAAAATAAAACTTTATAATATTAAATAATTTAAAAAAAAGTGCGACTTAAACAATATTTAATATTTAGCAGAAAACTTTAAAAATATATTAATAAAGCTGGACATGTTTTATAAAAACAACTTAAACGCTGCAGAACTTTTAATATACTTAAAAAATTAAATTAAAGCAGCAGCAGCAGATAAATTTAAATTAAACTGTTAAAACAACAATAAAACAGCTAATTAAAAAATAAAAAAAATATAAACGAAATAATATTAAAAAAATTAAACTTAATTTTAAAAAACTTTTATTTTTTTTAAAAAAAAGTATTATAACTTAAAAATAACTTGGTCCGCTTACTTTTTAATAAAACGATTTATTTTGCAAAATTTACCTTATATATAAGTGCTAGCAGCACTAATTAATGCATATATTTGCTAAAGCTATTTCTTATACTGCCGCTTAACCGGCTATTTATTATATTTATTTTATTGCACCGTGAAGTACTACGCTAATAAGACTTTATTTACTTGCATTTATTAACTGTATTAATAAGCAATAAACAAACAAACTTAATACAAGCAAACTATAGTGGGTACGGTGGACTTGTAATTTTATACTGCTTTAGCTGCAGCAAAAAGCTAGTATAAATCACTGGCTTTTTATTTAATTTTTATTTGTTTTTTCCTTTTTTTCTGTATTTTAAAATCTTTGTTTATAGTATTAATACAAAAGCTCCTATGCTTTAACTACTGATCGTAACATATAAAACAATATTTATTTTTAAATTAAACAAGTTATATTATAAAATAATAATTTAGCTAATGTTTTATTTTAAGCTAAATTTATAATAATTATTAACCTGTGTTTTAATTAACAGTTTTTATTAAAAATAACTTAATTTTAAGTTTTTTAAACAAAATTTAAAATAATAATTTATTCCGTTTTAAAAATAATTATATTTATTTATTATAGATAAGCTTAATAGATTTTATTTAAAAAACATATAATATAATAGCAAAGTTATATAAAAACTAATATTTTTATTAAAACAGGCCAGCTTAGCTTATATTAATATAAACTTTTATTTTATATTTATATAACCACATATTTAGCTTTTTATAGCAGCTTATTTAAAACTTAACTTTAAATAAACATATACTTATATTATGTTTAATTTATATTAACTTATTTTTAAACATATAAATTTTTAAATATTTATATATTAAATGTTTATAATACAGACAGGTAGGGGGTGTCCAAAGGACCCACCCTAGGCTAGGCTAGGTCTGTAGGCTAGGTCCGCAGGACCTAGCCGGACCCGCAATTAAGGGTAGCCTACTAGCTATTTCTAGCCAGCCTTCGGCTGGCTGGCATAGCCAGTCCTTTTTTTTACCTATAATTCGCTATTTTTATTAAATATATTATATAAGACCTTAATATATTTTTGTTAAATAATGCGGTAATTTATAATTCTATTGCTGACAGTAGCTACGTTAATAATATATATAGCTAGTACAGCTGTATGTTTTTTAACCGTTAGTTTATATGTTAAATAAATCGACTGCTTGCTGTACTATCCGACTAAATATTTTAGTTTTAAACGTTTTACGGTCGGACTATACAGCTTTTAATATATTTTTACGATATATTTTTAAACTAATAGCTTTTTAAAATACGTTTATATATTTTTTAACTGTTAGCTTATATAGCAGCTTAGTTTATTTAATATATAAAATATGCTTGCATGTTTTTTAACTGTTAAATTTATACTTTTATTAAACGTACGCAGTCTGTTATTTAAAGCTTTTAACAACTATTATATGTTATTGCTATTACTGTTTATGCTGTTGCTATAACTGTTTACGCTGTTTTATTTTAAACAGCTTAAAAAAAACTGGACGACTTGTTTAAGTATTAGGCCTGCTTTTTTTTCGCGAACTAATTGTTAAGTCTTTTTAGCTAAACGTTAAAACGCGGTTGTTTTGCTTACTTTTTCGACTGTAGTAAATATCCGTATAATATTTAACTAACTAATCAACTAGTTAAAATTTAATAGCTAGTCGACTAACTAGTTAACTAGTTAAAAGTCTGTCCTACGTACAGAAAACTTACTAGTTTAATATTCTAGCTGTATAACTATTTAATTTTTAATAACTAATTAAATATTTAATAAGTTAACAGTTAGACCCGCGTATAAAAAACCTGACTATTCAATATTTCCACCGTACAACCTGTTAATACCTGACAGCTAGCCGACTTATCTAATTTTTTTTCTTTAATTAACCAAGCTAGTTAAATATAGCTAATTTAACCAGTCTAGTCGAATACAGCTAATTCAACTAGTTTAGTTAAATACAGCTAATTTAACTAGTCTAGTCGAATATAGCTAATTTAGCCAGTCCGGCCAACTGGACTAGTCCGGCTAACTGGACCAGTCCGGCTAATTCGACCAGTCCGGCTAATTTAACCAGTCCGGCTAATTCGACCAATCTATCTACCTATTTACTAAGTACCTGGCAGGTATTAGTTCGACTATAAACAAGGCTACAGGGTATAAGCAAAGTACTAACTAGTTGACCTGCGTACAAAAGCTAGGGCTAGGGCTACGGCTAAGTGGAATAGTAGCTAGTAGTATGGCTTGGGTGTTTTTGCTGAGGTTAGGAATTTTTTATATCTGTGGCAGCACTTAATATAGACAGGTAGGGGGTGTCCGAAGGACCCACCCTAGGCTAGGCTAGGTCTGTAGGCTAGGTCCGCAGGACCTAGCCGGACCCGCAATTAAGGGTAGCCCACTGGCTATTTCTAGCCAGCCTTCGGCTGGCTGGCATAGCCAGTCCTTCCTTCTACCTGTAATTCGCTATTTTTACTAGATACACCATACAGGACCCCAATATATCCTTGTTAGTTTAATTTAAAAAACAGTATTTTTTTTTTTTTATAAATAAAGCAACTTTATTAAAGCTTTAATTTTAAAACAACTTTTAACTAAACTAATATTAAATAAAGCTACAGCAAATAAAAACCTGTATAATAAACTAATAATTAATATAATTTTTATAATAGTTTAGTACAGCTTTTTATAACTACGCAAAATTATATATAATAAATCTAACTTATAAAAGCTTTATAAAGAAGCTACTTTAAGCTTATTAAAATTATTAATTTAATTTTTAATAAACAAAAACTATTTTGAAATATTATTATATAAAATAAAAACAAATAAAAAACGCTTTAAAATAAACGTAATAATAAACGTTATAAACATCTTATTATATTTAATTATTTATATACTAAACCTTTTAAAATAAAGCATTATTTTAATAAATATATATAATTTATTACTACTTTTTATTTTATATATAACGTTTTTTAAAAACTAAAACATTTTAGATTTTATAAAGCTGTTTATTATATTTAAAAGTTAGCTATATTATATATTTAAATTATAGTTATAAATAAAACGCTGTTGAATACATATATAATATAAACATAAATAAAAATAATATAAAATTTTTAAGCCGTTAAATATTAAACATAATAAAACGTTATTATAAAGTATTTTTAGCTAAAATATTAAAAATTAATAAACGTTTTATATTTAACACAAGTTTAAATTATTTTATATTATAAAAACTAATAAAAAACTAAACTTTAGCTATATTTGCTGCGCTAGCTTAAATAATTAATAAAAGATTAAACTTTAAATATATTTGTTGTTTTATTTTAAAAGCTTATTTAATATTAAATTTACGTTAAATTTGCTTTTATTAATAAACAGATAAACATATCTAGCATAAACGTTAAATTTGTTCCAAATTTGCTTTTAATTTTAACAAAATTTATTAATAATATATTTAATTAACTATATAATGAATTTGCAGCAAATTTGCTCTGGACTACTGAATAAAAAAAATATATATTATTATATATTAAATTTATATTATCTTCGCAGCAAAACATAAAATAATTAAATTATTTAAAAACATTTTATATTATATATTTTTATTTAATGTTTAAGCTATTATGTATTAAATTTAAGCTTAATTTACAGCTAATTTATTTATTAACAGCTTTTAACGTTAAAACATTTAAAAAAAACTTTTATTAAGCAAATTTATATTTTTTTTACTACGACTTTTATTATCTTTATTATTATTTATATTATTATTATTACTCTTATTATTATTATTATTATCATTATTATTATTATTAAAAACTTTTGCTGCAGCAGCTTAATAGAGTCCCTGAAAGGGCCTATATTAATCGAGCTAACGGCTCCTGTATTATTAGATTAGATTAGATAGGTTGCACAGGCTACGGCTGGCAACAGGTGGCCCACGGCCACTTCTGCAGAGGTTAATTTTAAACTTACTAAAATTTTCTATTTAACAGAAGAATTAATAAAAGCATTTTTTTTTCCACTTTTATAATAATTTTTTTAAAATAATATATTTATATAACTAATAAATCTTATTATTAAACTTAACTAATATTATTTGTTAAATCTTTTAAAGTTAAAAAATTTTATTTATAGCTGAAAATTTAAACGCGCGTTTTAATCCGGCTATAATTAAACAATTAAGATAAATAAAATATTATTTTAGCAACTATTTTCTTTTATATAAATTATATATTTTATTAAAGCTAATAAATAAATAGTTATTAAAAATGCTTAATAGTTTATTTTATATTTTAAAAGTTATTATTTTTAAAATTATATATTTAAACATGTTTAATAATTAAAATTTATTTAAATTTATAAATATAATAAATTATTTATTTTTATTTATTATTAAAAAAAGCGATTATAAACATGTTCATTAAATAATTATAAATATATATATTATAATTAAAAGCTGGAGTTTTTAAAATATAGTTTTATTATTTTATTCTTTTACGCGCATAATTTACTCTGTTTTATTTTTTATAGCTTTTAAATTATAAATTAATAAACTAAAGCAACAGCTAATAATATTTGCATGTAAAAACAATGATTTAAATATATTATATATATATTTAATTTTTTCAAGCTTGTAATAACGTTATATTATAATGTTTTATTATATATATTAAGCTTAAACATAAGTAATTTTAAAAAAACTTTAGCAGAATATTTTAAATTAATATAATTTTTATTTAAAAATATGCTGCTGTTAAAACAATTTAGCTTAAACTAAAAACCGACGATTATTTTTAAAACATTAAAAATAAGCTAATATTTTAATTAATATTTTATATAAAAATATAAAAACTATAAAAATATTGCTTAATTTAGTTTTGAAGTTAATTAAATAAGTTTAAAAGTTTTAAACTTTTAAAAATATTAATATTAAATTTTTAATAATATAAAACTTAAAACTATAGCTGATTAAAAATAATATTAAAGCTAATAAAACTATAGATCGGTTATTTAAAATAAAACCCGCTGTTAAAATAACAATAAAACAGTTATATTAATTAATATTTAAATAGCTAGCATATAAAATATAATTATAAATATTTTAAATAAATTAAATATTATAATTATTGTATTTTTTATATATTTTATTAAATAAAAACTTTTTAAAAAAATAATAACTTAAAACTTTTATTATATTTTAAAACATTTTTATAAGCATGATAAAAATAAAAATAAAAATAATAACTATTATCGCTATAAAAACTATAATAATAATAATTTATTTAATCTTTTTGCTTAAATAATTTTAATAATTATAAACATAGTTATACTGTATTAAATTAATAAAAACAGTTTATATTAAACATAACAGCTAAAATAAAAAAAGCATATATAAAATTAAATAAAATAATATTAAATCTTTAATAAATAAATAATTTATTTAATTATTTATTAATTAAATTAGTTTTATTATAATAAAACAGTAAAATTTACATAAGCAACTATTATATATAAGAAAAAACAAGCTTAAATATACTGCTTAAAAAACTATAAAAAAAATTTAAAACGTAAGCCAGTAAAACGTTTTAAAAATTTATAAAAAAAAAACTTATTTTAAATAATATTACAGAAAATTAAAACGTATTTTTTAGTTTATTTAACGCTAAATATAATATATTAAAGCCATAAAAACGCTGTAAAAAAACAATAAAAACTAGCATAAAATTATAAAAAATATTTGCAACTAATAAAAAAATATAATTTTAAATTATGTTTAACTTTTAAAATCAAAATTTTTTTTAGCCGACTATATATATAAAATAAAAAACAGCTAATATAACCTAAAATATAAAGCTGAAAAAATACTTTTAAATATTAAATTAAAAACAATATTATAATAGGCTATGCCTAAAGGTATATTTATTAAAGTAGCAAATAAGGTTTATTTTTTAGCTAAATAGCAGAAGTTATAAACAGTATATATATAGCTTATAAAACATAGTTTTATAAAACTGGTTAGTTTTAGTTGTATTAGTTTAAGTTTAATAGTTAGTTTATAAGCTATTTAATAATTGTTTAAAATAAAAATATGTAATAGTTTGCTTATATTAGCTTATGCGTTAATATTTTTTTATAAGTACTGCTTATAATATTTTTTTTTTTTTTATGTTTTTTTAAAAAGGTTGCAGGCCGGTTATAAGCTGTTTTATAGTTTTTATGCCTATATTTTAAGTTTATAAGTAAAGTTTTTTTTTAGTTTAAAAAAAAAGGTTTTTTTTTTGTTAAATTTTTTTTTATTTATAAGTTTTAATTTATATATAAATATATATTTTTATTAGTTTAGTTTATTAAAATGTTTTAACGCTGTTTATAAGCGTTTTATAATATTATTTTTTCTGTTTATTATTTATTAATTTTTACATGTTTTTTAAATGTTTTAAATGTTTATATATAACTGTTTTTTAAAATTTTGCTAAGCTTTATTTTTTATTATTTTATATATAGCTATATAAAGCTTTTAAATGGCTTATTTTTGGTTTTTTTTTTTTTTAATAATAACTAGTTTTATAAATTATTTTAATTTTTACGGTGCTTTAATTTGTTGTTTAAGCTGTTTATAAGTTAATTTTATTTTATTTTATGGGCCGCTTAATATTTTATTATTAATATTATATCTGTTTTTTATTATTACAGCTAAGCTTTATTTTTATTTATATTTTAACTAGCTTGTTAATTTAATTTATTAGCGCAGCTATATTTTTTTACTTACTAAAAATTAGTTTTAAACTGTTTACGATTTTTTTATTAATTAATTAAATAGTTGTTTTTTATTATATTAAAGCAGGCTATTTTTAGCTGTTGTTTTTATATTAATTTTATTAGTAAAAAATAGAAATAACGTTTTTTTAGTTTTATTAGCTAATTTTTGGTTTTTTTTTTTTTTAGCGCCTGGCGCTGCTTTTGTTTATTTATAAGCTTTATTAACTAAGTTTTAGTGTTATTTATGCTTTTTTTTTGCTTTTTGCCTAGCTTTTTTTTTTTTTTATTTATTTTTAAAAGTTTTTTTTTTTATTTTTAAACTGTTTACGTGCTGCTTATAATAGTTTTAAGGGCTTTTTTTGCCTGCTTTATTATAAGCTAGCTTTTTATTAATGCTTTATATAGCTTTTTTTTCTGTTTTATTTATAAACGTGCTATATTATATATATGTTGCGTTAATAAATTAGCAGGTAATAATTTTTTAATTTTTTATATTAATTAAGTTAATAATACGTTTTTTTTTTATATAAGCTTATTATAAATTAATTATAAAAAAAACGCGCTATTATATATTATATATATTATATAAACAAAAAAATATTTTAAAATAAATTAGCTGCTGTTATAACTGTTTATATTTTATATTAACGCTGTTTATAAATAAATTTTTAATAATTTTAAGCTATATTAAATATTTTTATGCTTTATTAAAAATATTTATATATATAATAAATATATTTTTATTAGTTTTTTTTTTATTAGCTGTTTATTATATATTTATAAGCTTTTAAACAATTAAAATAAATTTATTAAAACTTGTTTAAATTTTTAAAACGTTTAGCTTATATTAATAAAATATTAAAAATAAGTTTTAACTTTAATAACTATTATTTATATTTAGCTTATATATTATATAAGCAAAATTATTATTATTATTTAAAGCTATATTAAACAGTTTTTAAATAATAAAAAACTAAAGCCTATTATATAAATATTTTGCCTGCTGTTTATATTTTTTTATATATTATTTACGTTTAATTAAAAAAATAATAAAAATGTTTTAAAAATAAATAATAATTTATATATTTTATTATAGTTTATAAAACTATTTATAAACTTTTAAAAGCTGTTATTTTTTTATAAAACGTTTTTTTAAGTTTATATAAACTATATTAAAAACGCAGGCTTTATTTTAATATTAATTATAAACAGTTTAAAAAATAAACAAAAGTTAATTAAGTTTTAAAATAATATAGCAAGCAGCGCAGCTATAGTTATTACTAATAAAATTTTAATAGCTACAGCTGTGCTTTTTTTATTAAATATATTAGCTGCTTTTGCGCTAGTTATAAATAAAGCTTAAAAAAAATTAAAACTTAATAATAAAAAATTAAAACAAACTAAATAGCTTAAGCGCTGCTTGCGCAGCATTTATTATTGTTTTATTTAAAGCTTATATAAAAAAAATATAAAAAATTAGCCGGCTTTATTTAATAGTTTTTATAGTTTTTAAATTATTTATAATATATTTGCATGTTAATTTTATTTATAATTAAAAATATAATATTTTATATTATTTATTTATTTTATTTATTATTTTTTTATGTTTTATTTTTAAGTTATGTTTTTTTTATTTTTATATTAAATTTATTATTATTTTATATATTTTTATATTTTTTTTAAAACGGTCTATTGTTTAAGTTTTTAAAAGTTTTTAAAAGTTTTTAGTAAGTTTAACGTATTTTTTTTATTTTACGACTAGTTTGCAAACTTTTATGTTTTTTCTGGTTTAATAAGCTTTTAATATTTTTTATTTTTTATTTTGTTTTTTAAATTTTATTGTTTATATAAAAAAAGCTAGCTGTTATTTAACGTTTAAAAAGCTAAAGATCTATTTTTATGCGGCATATAAGCTTAATATAAAACAGTTATAAATATTTTTAAAATATTTAATTTTATTATATAAAAGCTAATTATTTTAATAATATAATATTTAATATATAGCTATGCTAATTTTTAAAATAGCTGCGGCGTTTATATGTTTTTAAAAAAACAGCTAAATAAAATTTCTAGTTTTAAACTTATTAATTAATACGTGCTGCTTATTAATAGCTTTTTTTTAGTTTTATTATATTATAGCTATAGCTGCTTAAATAAATTTTATGCTATTTTTTAGCTTTTATATAAATGTTTTAGCTAAAATTTATAAGTTATAAGCTAGTTGCGTTAAACGTTTAATTATTAATATAATAGCTATATAATATTTATAAATCGTAAAAAAAAAGCTTAGCTTAATAGTTATAATATTTTAATTATTTATAATAAATATAGCTTTTAAAAATAATATAAGCTAGTTATATTAAATATATATAATATATATTTATAAATATATTAATATTTTTTAGTTTATTTGTTTTATAGCTTTGTTTATTTTAAAATAATAAGCAATAAATAAACGCTGCTTAATATTTATTAATAAACATATTTTGCGTTAAAAACAACCGGTTTAATTTATGCTTTTATTACTAGTTATAATTATAAAAAAACTTATAATAACGTTAATAGCATTATATAAACTGTTTAATATAAGCTTTTGCGTTTATTAAAACTATTGTTTTTAATATAACAGCTTTATTAAACTTATTAGTTATTATTATTAAATTAATAAAATTGTTTTATTTTATTAATAAGTTTATTATAAAATCTATTAAAAATTTGCTTTAATATTGCTTAAAAACTAATAGTAAGCGTAGCAAGCTTTATTTTTAGTTTTTTTATACTGTTTTTTTGCTGTAGATATTATAGTTATATATAAAACGTTTTACGTTTTTTAAAAACGTTAGTTAAAAAATGTTTTTAAATATTATTATAATAATTTTTTTTTAACCGGGGTGTTTTGCTAAATATAAATTATAAATATTTTATATTATTTTTGTTTAAAAAGTTTTTAATTAAAAATTTAAAATTAGTTGCAAAATTTTAACGTGCTGCGTAAGTTTAGGTTATATTTAGTAATTAATACTTTAAAATTTAATTTTAAAAAAAAAACGCGTACGTTTTTTTATATAACACAGATAATATGCGCATAGCTTAAGTTTTTTTTAAAAACAATATTTTAAATATTAGCCAGATTTTTATAATTAAATATTTTTTTTTTTTTTAAAAAAATTAATACGTTATTTAACTTATTTATTTAAATAGTTTATAGTTAATTTAAAAAAAGTTTAATAAGCAGCTATTTATTTTTTAAAAGCTGCTTATTTTATTTTACGTATTTTTTATTTTAAGCTTTTTTTAAAAAGTTTTAGTTGCGTTTTAATAACACGTCTGCTTAGCTGTTTAAACACTTTTTATAAAACTTTAGTTTAAATTTATATTTAATTAATTTTTTAGTTTAATAGACCTGTTTTTTAGTTAATTTTTTAATAGTTATAAAATAAATAAAGTTTTTATAATTAAATATTATAATAAAAAACGCGTTTATGCTTTTAAATTTAACAGGCTAAGCTTATAAACAGCTTATAATTATAAAAGGTTTTTTATTATAGATTTTGTAGTTAATTTCTGCGGTTATAAAATAATATAAATAGTACGCGACAGGCTATAGTTTTCTGTTTTTTTTTAACTAGTTTAAGCATTTTTTATAAAACTATTTTAAATAGTCTGTTTTTATAAAAGTTTTTTTGTTAAAATTAAAATAAGCTAATATAAGCTTGTTTATAAAAACGTTTTTAAACATTTTAAAAGCCGCGTTTTTATAGGTTTTTTATTTAAAAAAAACGTTTTTTTTTATTAGCGTAGTTAATAAGGCTGTTTTTTTTAAATAATTATTTACAAAATTTTTATAAAAGTTTATAAAGCTTAAAAATTTCTGCATGTTTTTAAACGTTATAAAACCTTTTTATTTATAAATCACGTATAATTTTTTAAAGTTTATACTGATTTTTTTACCTGTTTTTATAATAAATTTTAAATATTTTATTATAAAAACTTTAAATATGCTTTTATTAATATTTAAATAAAAGCTAGCATTTATAAAACAGCTTAGGACTTATTTAATTTTATAATAATAGTCCGTTTAAAAACTTAAAAAATATAAGTATATTATTAATATATATAATATAAAAGCAATTTAAAAATTTTAAAATATATTATTAACGTAGCGCTAAAAGTTGCAAAAGCTTTATATAAGCTAAAAATATTATTAGCTATTTAAATAATTTAAACTTAGTTTAAAAACTGTTTTTATTTATTTTTTTTATATTTTAATTTTATAAAAGCTGACTTAATATTTAATTTAATAAATTATTTAGCTTATAAAAATATTTTAAACATTTTTAAATTAAAAAAAAAATACTAGTTTTTTTAATAATATTATTAAGCGTTTTATAATTATAATAAAAATAAAAGTTGTTATTAAGCTTACATATAAAAATATTATTACATTTATTAATAAGCTGTTTATATATATATATTTTTATTTAATAGTTTAATAAAAGTTTTTTAAAAATAAAAGTTTGTTTTTAATATGCTATATAAAAAGCTTTATAAAACTAATTTTTTATGTTTTTATATATTTACGTTTAAATATATTTTATAATTTACTTTTAAACGGTTAAAAATAATGCTTATATTTTATATTTATTAAATAAGTTCGCTTATTTTTTAGCTGGTTTAAAAGCTTTTTTGTCGCGCTTAACGCTTTTAAATTAAAAGCTTGGCTTATTTAAGCAATTATTATAAAAAACCCTGGATAGCTTTTATTTAAGCTTTTTAGCTTTATATGTTTTTTGTTTTTAATAAAAATAACAGCGTTAATTATAAACATAGTTTAAATTATTTTAATAATTTTTATTTAATTTATATTTTTTTTTTATAACTATTATATTATTTATTTTTTATACTTATATAATATTTATAAACAATATATTTTATTTTTTATATTTTAATTAAAATTATTTTAATATTAATAAATATTATAACTTTTTATTATATATACGTATATTTGTTTTATATATTTATTTATATTTATATTTAAATAAGTTATTTTATTTATTTTTAAAAGCTGTTCATAAGCTTTTTTTAGCAGCTAGCTTAAAAACTGTTTTTTATTTTTATATATAATAACCTGTATTTTTAATAATATTTTTATTAATAGCTGTATAACATTTATACTTTTAATTAATTAAAGCTTTTAAAATTATATTTTTTTATAAATATATTAATTATAAAAACAAGCTGTTTATAAGCCGTTTAATAATAGTTATTTTTTTTTAAGTTAATATTAACTTTTAAAAACGTTTTTTTTTAAAAGTTATTTGTTTTTTAACTTTTTTTTATTGTTTAAACCTAACGTTTTTTTTATTTTTACGTTATTTATATAAATATTTAACCTGCCTGCTGGTTTTATAAAGCATAACTTAATAAAATAGCTTAGTTTTTTATATTATAAGCAGTTTTTTTTAGTTTTTTTATAGCGCTTTTTTTTTTTATAGTTTAAACAGCTTAAGCTTTGCTTAAAAAGTTTTATTAAATAATAAGTTTAAAAAAAGCAATTTTAATTATTTTAATATTTTTTTTTAGATCTACTGCTAGACTTTTATAAGTTATATTATATTTATACTTATTTTAAGCACTGTTTTTAATATAATAGTTTAATAGTTTTTTAGCTTGTTTATTATTTTAAAACTTAATTAAAATAATTTTAATAATTATTAAATAGTTATATGTTTATAAAAGCTTTTTAAACTTATTGTTTATAGTTTTTAAAAAATAATAATTTAGCACTATTTATTTAGTTTATTTTATTTAATTTTAATAACAGCTGTTTAAATTAAAAAAAAAACGTAAAAAAATACTAATTAATTTTTTAATAAAACATATGCAGTTTATAAATAAAAATATAGCTTTTTAAATTGTTATAAATAGTTTTAATATATTATAAAAATATTGTTAAATTAGCTTTTATATTAAAACTGCTTATAATATAAAATAATTTGATAATAATTTATATATTATTTTTAAGCCGCTTATAAATATTATATTATTTTAACTTATTATTACTTATAAATTTTTATTTATTTATAGTTTATATAATATAAACTTTTTTATACAGCTTATTTAAAACGGTTTTTATAAACTTTTAAGCTAAACTAAAAGTTTATATTTAAACTTTTATAATTAAGTTTAAAAAATTTAACGTTGCTTAATAAATAAATATAAAATAATATTAAAAATCAATATATTAACTATTTAAAAATTATTTTAAGCCGCTTATATATAATTTTAATTTATTTTTATTAATAAAACGTTATTTTTTGTTTTAAATATGCTAGGTTATTATTATTATATTTTATAGCTTATGCTAAAATAAATTTTGTTTAATTATTTAAAAGTAGCTTTTAAAAAGCTTCTGATTAGTTTGTTATAAATCTGTTAAAAGCTTTAAAAAGCTAAAAAATATATAATAAGCTATGCTTAAAAATATATTTATTAAAATAATAAATAAAGTTTATTTTTTAGCTAAGTAGTAGAAGTTATAAATAATATATATGTGGCTTATAAAACGTAGTTTTATAAAGCTGGTTAGTTTTAATTATATTAGTCTAGGTTTAATAGTTAGTTTATAAGCTATTTAGCAATTGTTTGGGATAAAAGTGTATAGCAGTTTGCCTGTATCGGCCTGTGCGCCAATACTTCTTTATAGGCACTGCCCATAACAATATTAATAAATTTAATCTTAGCTGTTAAAATAACTTATTAAAAAAGCTATAATTATTAACTTAATTAAAAAAAACGTTAATTAAATAATAAATATTTTAAAAATTAAAGCTAAAACAGCTGTAAACGTAGTTATAAATAATATTAAAGCTAAAATAAAAATTATAACTAAAGTAGCAGCTGCAAAAAAAGCTATAAACGTTAAAACTAAAACTGTAATAATTATTAAAAAATAAAAAAACAATTAAAAACAAAAAATTAATAATTAAAAATATAATTAAAAATATAACTATAGGTATAATTAAAATTAAAATTATAAATATTTAAATTATAAAAACTATAATTAAAATTAACAAAAAACAATTAATATTTATTTTATATATATTTTATAAACAGCAGTACAAATAAATAAAAAACTAAGCAAAATAATAATAAAAACACGTTTTTTTTATTTAATATTAAAGTTAGCTTTTATTTATAATCAATATTATTAAATTTATAAATTAAAAATTGTTTTAAAATTATATATAAAAATATAACTTTTATATTAAATTAAAAAAATTATAACATTTTTTTAATTATATATAAAAATATATTTATAAGTACTGTTTTTAAAAACTATTTTTATATAACTAACTTTTTAAACATTTATAAAATTACGTTAAAGCTAAAAATAAAACTATTAAATAAATTAAAACTAAAAATAAAACTATTAAACAAAAAAAGAACTAAATTATAATATATTAAAAATATGTTTTAATATAATATATAAAGCAGCTAATAATATTTTTAATAATAAAATCTTGATAATTAAAACGTTAAATATTAATAATAAATATAATAAAACGTTTTAATTAAATTATATATATGTATAAATTAATATTAAGCTGTTTTTAATTAAATAAAACTAATAAATTTATTTTAACTTAAATATTAAAAAACTATAATTAATAAGCTTTTTTAAATATTTTAACATATAAATTAGTTTTTAATTAAATTAAATTTATTGTTTTAAAAATAAATGTGTTAAACTTAAAAAAAACTAAATTTATTGTTTATATTAAAAAATAAATAAAACTAAAAACTTGAAATATTTAAACATATAAAAAAAAATAATAAAAACTATTTAAAACTAAAAATACTATTTAATAACAACTTTTATATTTAAATAAAGCTATAATTAATTATAGATCAGAAATATTTATTTATTAAGCTAAAAAATAAATTAATTTATAATTTTATTTAATATATTTATTTATAATTATAAATATATATAAAAATTATTAATTAAAAAATATAAAACTATAAAACAAAAAAAGCTTATTTTATAATAAAATATAAAATTTTATTAAATAATAAAAGCTTTTATTTTGTAGCTATATATAAAAATAATAAATATAATATAATTAACGTTAAAACTTTTAAAATAATATTAATAATAAATATTTCTATAAAACTGTTAAAATTTATAAAAACATTAAGCTAAATTAAATTTAAAAAATAAAAATAGCAAAATATATATCAGCTTATAAAAATCAGCAATAATAACTTTTATAGTTGTAGCTATTATTTTATTATTAATAAAAACAGCTTTAATTAAAACTAATAAATAATTTTTAATTAATATAATTATTATAACTAATATAAAGTTTAAACTAAATTTTTTTAATTATAATAATAACTAATATAATATTAAATATAAAAATAATTATATATTTAAATAAAAGAAATTATATATTAAATTTTATAATAACTTTTATATAAAACATATAAATAATGAAAATGTTTAAAATTATATAAAAACTATTAAATATAAAATAATACGTTTGAACATAGCAACAAAAATAATTGTTTTATAAACGTTATATTTAATATAATAATTAATTTAAAAGCTTTAAAAATTTTACGCTAAGCTTTTTAATATTAAAAAATAAACTTAAAATTAAAAATATGTATTTTTTTAAATATTAAAAACTAAACGATTTTTTAAAGCTATTATTAAAAGAAATGTTTATATATGTGCTAAAAAACGTTTAAAACTTTTGGTTTATTAAAATAGTTATTTTTATAATATTTAAATAAATTATAAAAAATAAACATTTTTAAAAAACAATTTAAAATATTTTTATTAATAATTAATAAAAACAAAATTAATTTTAAAATAATATTTTTTAATAAATATAATATAAAAATATTAAATAATATTTATAACAAGCTATATAAAATAAATTAATTATAATAAATAAATAAACTAATATTTTTGCTTATTTTATTTTTATTATATAATAAAAATATATAAAATTAATAAAAGCTAAATAATAATTAATTTTTAATAATTTAATAAAATAATAGTTTTAAATAATTACTTGTTATTTTTATAAAATAAAATAGTTAAAAGCTTATTAAATAAAAAATATATTACGATTATTAAAACAACAGGATTTTTTATTGATTTTAATATATTTTAAATTTAAAAATATATTTATAATAATTAGTTTTTATAGTTTAAAATAATCTAATATAATTTTAATAAAATATAGCAATTTTTAGCATATATATAAAAATATATAAGTTAACTGCTATATAAATATATATATTATTGTTAATATTTTATTAATAATATTATTATATATTTAATAATAATAAAATTATTTTAAACATTTTAAAACAATTTTTATTTTATTTTATAAAAAAATATCGTAATATTTTTTATAAAACTTTTATTAGCTATTTATTTATAACACTTTTAAAATTTTATATAAACGTTTTAAAACTATTAACTACTGCTAAATAAATATAAGCATTTTAATAATTAGTTTTTTAAGGATATTATAAACTTTTAACAAATATTTTAAAATAAGCAGATTTTTTATAATTTAATTTTATATAACGCTTAATTAACAGAACAATAATAAAATTAAAAATTAACTTATTAGTTAAAAATATAAAAAAAAAATTTAAATAAAAGAATATATTTATTATATTTATAATATATATTATAAACTAATAAAAATAAAAATAGCTTTATTTAAAACTATTTAAACCGTTATTTATTATAAAATAATATTATAATATTATAATTTAAAAAATATTTTTTAATAAATAAATAAAACTAAAAATATAGTTTTAAAGTTATATTATTCTATATAAGCAAAAATATAATTAAAAGCTTAAAAGCTTAATTTTATTAGTTTAAATAAAACTAATTATATATTTAAATTATAGCTTATTATAAGCTAAATTTATATATAAACTAATGCAATTAAAAATAGCTTATTTTATTTAAGCTGCTAAAAACTATAAACAGTAATTTAATTTAATAAAAATAATATAATTATATTTATAAACTATTTAATGATTAAAAATATAGTTAATTAAATATTATTAAATATAACAGCTATAAATTATATAAATATTTAATTAATTAATTTTTAATGTATTTTTGTTAATATAAATTTTAAATATATTATTTATTAAAAAATTAAACTATATATTAAATATATTAAATAAACTTAAATTAATATAAAACGTTATAAAAATTAAAAAACTAATAATATTAAATTGAATATAAAATATAATAAAATATATAATAAAAGCAATAATAAGCAATAAATAAAAAAAAAAATTAAAAAAGTTATTAAATTAATATATAATATAATAAAATATTAAATAAACTAAATATTCTAGAATTTTATTAAAACAACAAAAACGTTATAATATTTTTTAAACTTAAGCGTTTTTTTTATTATAAATAGCTTAATTTATAACTAATATTAAAAATAAAACAATTATATATTTTATATAATATAATTAAATAAATATTTAAAGCTGTGTATAATAATAAATATTATATAAGCTTAAAAAATAATAAAAGTTTTAAAAGTTTTTATTTATTATAAGTTTTAATTAATTAAAAATATATTAAATACTGCTTAAATTACAACTTTAATTATATAAATAGATTTAAAGTAATAAAAGCTTTAAATTAAAATGTTTAAAAATATATTATTCATATAAATAATAATAATAAACTTTATATTAAAACTATTTTTAATAAATATTAAAAATATTTTATAATAATTAATAAATAAAAATATTATAATATATATAATTATATAATAATAATATTATATTATATATTTAAATAAAGCCTGTTTATTTTAAAAATAAAAATATATAATTAAAAATTAAGCTTATATATTTATAAAACAACTGTTAATAAATAATTAAATGTTTTTAAAAATATTATTTTTAATTAAAACTAAAAGTTTATGTTTAACTTTTAAAAAAATATAAAAGCTTTAAATATAAAACTATTAATAGTTATAACTTGTTATTTATAAAATAATAAATTATTAAAAAAAAAAATTAAACTGTTAAATTAATAATATATTTTATAACTTTAAAAACTTTAAGATTAATTAAGTTAATTTATATTTAATATTATAATAAAATTTTAATATTATATAACTATAAATTAGATAATTTATTTTATATAAACAGCCATTTAAATTTAAATTATTTAAACTTGAAATTTTGTTGCTGATTAATTTAATTAATTAAATATAAAACAAATAAAAACTTTAAAAACTATTTTTAATTAAACGTTAAGCTAGCAATAAACTTTATTATAATATAAACTAAAAATATTAAAATAATAAATATTATATATTATAATTTATTTTTAATAAAAAATATTATTTATTAAATAAGCTTTTAAAAAATATTTATAATAACATGCAAAATTTTAAACTATAAAAAAAATTTAAAATTTAGCTTATAAATTAAATTTTTAAAACATTATAAAATTTACTGAATAATATTAATAGTTTTTTAAAACGTATATATAGCTAAAATAATGTTTTTAAATAAATTAAATTAATATTTAAACTAATAAAAACTAATTAATATAAGCATTTAAACAATAATAATAAAAAATATATAAAATTAAATAAATTTTTAAATATTATATTAATAAAAAGAAACAAATTTAATTATTTAATTAAATAATAAAACTAAAAATATAAATATAATTAATAATATATTAAAACTAACTATATTATTTAAAAAAATAATAAATA
Organism: Rosellinia necatrix; assembly: GCA_021209875.1. Taxonomy (NCBI): domain Eukaryota; kingdom Fungi; phylum Ascomycota; class Sordariomycetes; order Xylariales; family Xylariaceae; genus Rosellinia; species Rosellinia necatrix. The sequence goes on along the minus strand of JAGYVD010000006.1, from coordinate 2,595,031 downwards.
AATATTAAAAAAAACAGCTTTTGTTTTAAAAAAAAAAAAAAATTAAATATAAAAAACGGCTATATAAAACAATTTAATATATTATTAAAAGCAGTAGCTATTTTTTTTATCCGCCAGCATTTTAATAAAATCTTTAAAAAAGCTTATGTTAATCAAGCTAACAGCTTATATATTATTAGATTCGATTAAATAAGTTATATAAACTACAGCTAGCAACAGGTGGCCCACGGCCACCTCTGCAGGGGTTAATTCTAGACTTACTAAAATTCCCCCCCTAGCAGAAGAATTAATAAAATCATCTTTCTTTCCACCCTTATACTAATCTTCTTACAGCTTTTTTAATTTATTTTTGCTTTAAACCCTAACTTTAAATTTTATTAATAGTTTTATGTAGTAAGGCTTTATAATTAGCATTAAATTTGTTATAAATTTACAGCAGTAACAAGGATATATTGGGGTCCTGTATGGTGATCTAGTGAAAATAGCGAATTACAGGTAGAAGGAAGGACTGGCCATGCTAGCCAGCCAAAGGCTGGCTAGAAATAGCTAGTGGGCTACCCTTATCTAATCTATTGCGGGTCGGCTAGGCCCTGCGGGCCTAGCTTAGCCGGCCTAGCCTATCTTAGGGTAGGTCTTCTGGACACTTTTTACTTGTCTGTATTAAATGCTGCTATAGATATAAAAAATTGCTAACTTTAATAAAAATCTTTAGGCTATACTACTAGCTATTATTTTATTTAGTTATAGTTTTAGCTTTAGTTTTTATATGCAAGTCGTCTAGTTAGTACTTTGTTTATACCCTGTAGCTTTATTTATAGTTGAACTAATAGTTGCTAAATATTTAGTAGGTAGGTAGATAGATTGGTTGAATTAGCCGGACTAGTTGAATTGGCTGGACTGGTCGAATTAGCTGCACTGGTTTAGTTAGGCGGACTGGCTAAATTGGCTGTATTTAATTGGACTAGTTAAATTAGATATATTTGATTAGACTGGTTAAATTAGCTGTATTCGACTAGACTGGTTAAATTAGGTGTATTTAACTGGCTTGGTTGGTTAAAAAAAAGAAATTAAATAAGTCGACTAGCTGTTAAGTGTCGACAGGTTGTACAGTAGAAATGTTAAATAGTTAGGTTTTTTATACGCAGGTCTAACTGTTAACTTGTTAAATATTTAACTAGTTGTTAAAAGTCGAATAGTTGTACAGCTGGAATGTTAAACTAATAAGTTTTTTGTACATGGGACACACTTTTAACTAGTTATATAATAACTGCTTTAATTTAATTTTATAGCTGTTTTAATAGTTCTGTTTTTTTTAAATATTTATTATAATATTTTTTTAGCTTAACTAAAACGTTTTTTAAATCAGCAGCTAAATATTAATGATGGTTATATTTTTAGCTTTTTTAAAATATTTTATAAAACAGTTTTTTTTTTTAGATTTTTAATAATAAAATTTATTTTATTTTAATTTTTTTTTTTAGCGCTTTATTAACTACTTTTTTTTAATTAAAGCATTTTATATTTAAATAAAAATTATTAACATATTTTTATAATTATTTAATATAAAACTAATAGTTTTTTATTATATTATTAATAATTTTGGTTTAAATATATTAAAACAGTTAGTTTTAATATTAATAATTTTATAAGCTTGTTATATTCTTAAATAGTTTAGTTTATTATTAAATTAATTAGTTTATTTTTTTTTTTTTATAGCATAAATGTTAGAGTAGGCAAGGGGTGCCAGGCTTGGCACCACCAGTTGCCCCACTGTAAGATTAGATAAAGTAGCCCAGGCCACCTGGGTTAGACCCACTTGGGCTAGGCCCACCTACCTGTACTAATAAGTGGAATTCTAAGACTGCATTTAGAATTCTACTATTTTTATTACAAACTATATATAATATTATAATATAGACTAGTATATTATAAATACAGCTATTTACAGCTTTATACCCCTGACCAGACTTATTAATAAATATATAATTTTTAACTATAAAATCTAAGTTTTATTAATATTTATTAGCTTATATAATTATTTATTATTATATTTTTATATTTATATTTTTGCTTTTTAATATAATCGCCGACTTTTTTATAAACATTTAAGCTTTTTTTTTAAATAGTTTTTTTTTAACTTGTTTTTTTTATAATTGTTTTATTTTTATTTAAAAATTTTAATTAAACGTTATATTTATCGACTTTTTTATTAATATTTTTTTTAAAAACAGCTTTTTTAAAGCTTTATAAAATAAAAACGTTTATATAACGTTTAAAATTAAAAACGTTTTAAACTAGTTTTTTAAAAATAATTAATATATAATTGCAGCTATTAATTTATTTATTAATATATTATTTTTATTTGTTTTATTAATTAATAATATTCTATTATAAAAAGTCTAGCTTTATATTATAGATTTTAATAGCTTGTTTATAAAATTAGCAATAAACTTGCTTTTTATTATGAATTATTATTTTAGCTATTTATATATTTAATAAAAACTTTTATAATATATTTTAACAGCGTTTTTTATTGTTATTAATTTTTATATATAATTATTTACGTTAGTTTTAATAATTTGTTAATTATATAAAATATTATATTATTTTTATATTTATTTTTAAAAAGTTTTAAAATTAACTATTATATATTATTATATATATTTTAGCATTAATAAAAAATTAACTTTTTAATATTTTATTGCAAAAATTTTTATAAAACAGTAAAAATAATTTATTATATATTAATTAATTTTATAATATAGCTTTAACTATTAATAACGTTAAAACATTAAACGTTTAATTTTTCTGCGGCTTAAATATATTATTACTAGTTTTATATAAGCTTTTTAATTATTTAAATTTATAGATTATTTAATTTAAAACAACTAATTTTTTTAAAACAATAAAAGTTTTTAATATTAATTAATTAAAATTTTTATTAGCTTAAGCTTATTTTTAATATTTATTTAAGCTAATATTATATTAATTAGTTTTAAACATAATGTTTATAAATATTATTTTTAATAGTAGTAAAAATATAATATTTTTATAATATATATTTTATATATGCTTTTTATTATTTTAAAATTATTAGTTTAAAAAACTATAGTTTTTGTTTATTTTTATTATTTATATATTTTTAAATTTTGTATTAATTTAAAAAATATCTGTTATTATGTTTTTAATTTTAAACAATATAAAATGTTAAAATTATAATATATAATAAGCTTAGCTTATTTAGCTTATTTTAAATTTAAAATTCTTTTTATATTAAAATATTTTAATATAGCAAAATTTATAAGAATTAAAAATAGCTATAGCTGCTATAAACTTATTAGTTCTATTTTTTAATAAAACAGCTTTTTTGTTGAATGGGCTTCGTACGTGCGATGCACGTACTGTTTACGCGTGAAACAGAATACAACTTCTTGTTATACGATGTCTATTATGCTTGATGATTCTATTTAAGTGACTATCGTGCGTAGCATTATTTCAAGTCTTGTACAAGAATTCTGCTAGCGTACGACCTACTAAAATAACAGCAATAATACAGCTTGTCTTACGTACGAAGCATATACGCTGTATGTATATACGTGACATATATACCATATGTTTGTACGAAGCGTATACACGTACGACAGCTATAAGTAACTATGACTAATTGCCATAGTTCCAACATTTTTAATTATTATTAATATTTTTTTATTATAAATATTATAATTTAATTTTATTTGATAAAACCTTTTTAAATAAAATATAACTAGCTGCTATAAAATGTTTATAATTTTTTTATAATAAAATGTTAGCAGTTATATTATTAAATATATTTATTTTTATTTAAGTTTTATTTTTATAATTAAAATGCTTTTGTACCGGCGTGCTAATTAATTTATTTTTAATATTTTAAACCCTTTTTAATAAAGGTTTAATTAAATTAAATCAGTTTTAATATAAATTAATTTATTTAATAATTTAATTATTTATTTATATTTATAAATAAACTTTTTTAAAATTATAAAAATATAAAAACAATTATATTTTTTGTATAACGTTTTATTTATTTTTTTAAATATGTTTTAATTATAAATAATTTTAGCTTTATTAAAATTAATTTTTATACTTTTAGTTTTAATAATAAACTTAAAAACTTAGTTTTTTTATATAAAACTTATATTTTTTAAGTTGGCTTATAATCTTGTTTTTTAAAACATAATAATATTTTATTTATATAATATTAATATTTTAATTTATTATTTAAATAAATTAAAATATTATTAATATAAGCTATATAAAAATATTTAAATATTTTTATAATATATTATTAATATACTTTTAAAAATCGCTGGCTTATTAATTAATTTACAAAACAATATTTTAAACTAATAAGCTTTATATCGCGTTTAAAAACAATTAATTTTTTTTTTTATTTTTAATATAAATATAATAAAATATTTATTTAATATTAATTTTAATAAATATTTTAGCTTATATTATATAAACTAGATTTTATTAATTAATAATAATAAATATTAATTTTTTATATTAAAACGTTTATTTTTTATAATTAATATATAAATATAATATTTTGTTATTTTTTATATAAATAATATAAAACAGCTTAAAAAGCTAGCATAAGCTTTATAAATTCTTTTATTAAATTATTATAAATATATTATTAGCAGGTTTTAGCTTTTTAAATAATATTTTATAAAAAAACTATATTTTAATCTTCTTAAGTTTTAATTTAAAATTAAATAATAATTTATTTCTAGCTTATATAAAAATAGTTTGTTTAAAACAGCTTTTAAAAAATATTTAAATATTTATAATAAGCTTTTAAAACGATCTATTATAAGTTTGTCTTTTAATTTTATTTTATTTTTAAATAATAGTTTATTTTAAATTTTTATTATTTATTATATATTATTTTATTAATTTTATATAGCGTAGTTATATTATAACATATTATATTATTTTATTATAACGTTATTTTAAAAGCTATAGCTTTAATAATTATAATTTTTTTAATTAATATTTATATTATTTAATAATATTTTGTTAAAATCAATAAAAGCTTTAAACGTTTTTTTTAATAAAGTTTTTATTTTAAACTTAATTTTATTATTTTAAAAGCTAGTTTAGCTTTTTAGCTTAATGTTTTTTATTTTATATATTTTTATATAGTTTTATTTTTATTTCAAATATTTGCTAGTTTTAAAAAATAAAAACTTTTAAGCTTATGTTTTTAATAATTAATATAGCTTTTAGCTAAATAATTTTTATTATATTTATTTTAAAATATTTTAAGCTTATAATTTTTTTCTGCTATATTTAATTAAGTTAATTATTTTTATGTTTTTTATTTTTTAATTTATTAGTTTTTTTTAAGCTATATTTTTTAATATTTAAAATGTTTTAATAAGTTTTCTGCTTTATTTATTAAAATTTTAAAATTTTAATATTTAAATTTTAGTTGTTTAAAAATAAAAATCGTTTATATAAAAGATTTATTAATACGTTAAAATAATTAAAATATTTTTTTAATAATTACGCTATATTTTATATTAATAATAATTAAAAAGCTTTTTATATAGTTTTTTTTATATTTTAAAATATAATTTTAAAGCTAAGTTTATTTATTAGGTTAAATTACTGTTATATTTAGTAATAATAACTAGGTTAAAACTTGTTATAATTTTAAGTTTTAAATACTTTATTATTTATATAATAAAATTATATTAATTAAAATATATATATTTGCTTTTATATTAGCTCAAGCTTTAATAAATAATATAAATTTATTATTTATTATAATATAATTTTATAAAACAGGTTTTTTTAATATCTTTTTAAAAAATTAAACAAGATTTTTTATATTATATTATATTAAATATTAATAGTTTTGGTTTAAAAAAAGTTCAATTGTTTTAAGCTGTTTTTTTTTTTTTTTTACGTTTATTTTTTTATATAATTTATTTTTATAGTTTTTATAATAATAGTATTAATATATATATTATTTAATTAGTTAAAATTATTTTTATAAAAATAATTATTATTATACTATTTTTATTTATAATAAATAAAATATTTATTTTTAATATAAAAACTTTAAATTAGTTCAGTTTTAATTTAGCATAAATTTTATTTTATTTTTATTTGTTTAATAGTTATTATTTTTTATTATTATTTTATAATTAATAAATATTTTTAATTAAAAATTATTTTTAGCAGCTATTATTAAAACCTTTTTATTTTTTATTTGTTTTTATATTTTAATTTTTTTAAAGCTTTATTTTAAACAAAATTTTTTGCTATTAATAATTATATAACTATATATATTTATAATAAATAAAAAGTTTATTATATTATTATATAGTTTATTTGTATAAAATTTATTTCCATGTTTAAATAACTTATTATATATCTTTTATTTAAAGTTTTTAAGTTAACTTTTGTTATATTAGCTTAATAAATAAACTTAATATAAAACAAAATAAATATATTGTTTATTATTATTTTTAAATTTTAATATTTAATTTTAATTTTTTGTATTTATTAAAGTTATCATAAAATAAAAATAAATAATTTAATATTAATTTGTTATAATTATTAATAATAAACATTATAAAACTTTTAAAAGCTTTATTTTTTATATAATGTATAATATAAATAATTTTTTTAATTTATATTAAAAATAATTACCGTTTTTAATAAGTTTATTTTTAAAAGCATAAATTAATATTTAAACTTTATTTTTAATTTATTTTTATTAGTTTTTATTTATAAATATAAAAGGTTCAGCTGCTTTAAAAATTAATTTTAATTTTTTTTAATATATTATAAGTTTAAAACTTTTAAGTTAAGTTTTAAAATAATTTCTAAACAACTATTAGGTCTGCTTAATTAAACAGATATTACACCAATTTAATTTTTTAAAATTTTAATTTTTTTATTAGCTTTAATTAAAGCTTAGTTGAAATTAGTTTTAATTTTTTTGTTTTTAAACTAAATTAATTTATTTAATATATTATTTATATAAAATTATTATTAATATTATTAATTATATTAATAATGTTTTTAAAATATTTTAAACCGCGCTCATAAATAAAAAATAATATTTAAATTATAATATGTTTTAAAATAGTTTTAAACTAGGTTTATAAATTATTAAAAATCTATAAAACTATTTCATAAAAAAACATATGTTTTTTTTATTTATTCTTGGTATAAAAGTTATTTTTATTTATTTATTTATAATAAAATAAACAGCGTTAGCTTTTATTTATTTTATTAAAACTAGCTATATATATGTTTTAGCTATTATTATTAATAATATAATTTTAATATATAAATATTAATAAATTTATTTTTTATTTTTTATATTTATTATAGCTTTTATTTTTTAGTTAAAACGTTTAACTATATTAATATTATTAGCTTATATTAACAACTTTATATATTTTAAAATTAACGCTAAAGTTTATAATAATTATATTAAATATTATTATATAAAACTATTTTATTTAAATTGTTTTTTTTAAAATATATTTATTATTAAGCTTCTGCTAAAAAAATTAAATTATTTTTTCTTGTTATAACGTTTTAACAAATTAATTTAATTAATTAATTATTTAATTAGTTAAAAAATTTAACGTTTTTTTAAACAACAAAAAATAAACTTTCATGTTATAATAGCTGCAATAACAGCAGTTAAAACATAGCCTAACTATACTTATCTATTAAAAAAAAAACTAAAGTTAAAAAAAAAAAAAAAGCTATATACAGGGCCGACGGCCAGAATTCCTACTTATATATACTACTAGCTATTTACTATATAACTAGCCTACCGCATTTACCACCTTGTACTTGTACCCACTTAGCCGGGGAACTAATCAGGGGCCGCCAGGCCACTTATTCGTACAGCCAATCAGGGCCATCATGGCTGTGGGTCATAACAAGTTAACTGGTTAGTCGACTAGCTGTTAAATTTTAACTAGTTGACTAGTTAGTTAAATGTTGTATAGATATTTACCGCGGTCGAAAAAATAAGCGAAACAACCGCGTTTTAACGTTTAGCTAAGTAAACTTAACGATTAGTTTATAAAAAAAAAGCAGGCCTAATACTTAAACAGGTTGTTTAATTTTTTTTAAGCTGTTTAAAATAAAACAGTATAAACAGTTATAATAACAGCATAAACAGTAACAGCAATAGTATATAACAGCTATTAAAAGCTTTAAATAATAAACTATATATGTTTAATATAAATATAGATTTAACGGTTAAAAAACATACAAACATATTTTATATATTAAACAGACTAGGCTGCTATATAGGCTAATAGTTAAAAAACATATAAGCGTATTTTAAAAAGCTGTTAATTTAAAAACATGCAGCAAAAATATATCGAAAAGCTATACAGTTTAACTATAAAACATTTAAAACTAAAATATTTAATTAAACAATAATATAGCAAGCAGTCAACTTGTTTAGCGTATAAACTAACGGTTAAAAAACATACAGCTATATTTAACTATATATGTTGCCGACGTAGCTACTGCCGGCAATAAAATCGCAAATTACTGCACTATTTAATAAAAATATATTAAAGTCTTATATAATAATCTAATAAAAATAGCAAATTACAGGTAGAAAAAAGGACTAGCTATGCCAGCCAGCCAAAGGCTGGCTAGAAATAGCCAGTAGGCTACCTTTATCTAATCTATTGCGGGTCGGCTAGGCCCTGCGGGCCTAGCCTATCCTAGGGTGGGTCCTCTGGACACCCCCTACCTGTCTGTATTAAGCAGATTTTTACATCTGGCGCTTTAAAATATTTTATAAATATTTAGCGCGACATAATTATAACAGGCAGCTGCCTAAGCCTGTACAAATAAGTTTTATTATTTTTTAACTTTTATATTATTTATATTAATTTAGCAGTAAATTAGTATTAAATTTATCATATATTAGTTTTAATAACTTAAATTAAAATATTTATTTAAACGGTTTTTTTAAAGTTTTTATATAATATATATATTTAAAAATTTATATATTAAAATTGTTTATATAAAAACGTTTGTATTTTAAGCAAATTAATATTAAATTTGCTTTAAATTATAATTATTAACTTTTATAATATAAAATATATAATAAATATAATAGATTTAACGTTTAATTATTTAAGAGGTGCACCCTGGGGGTGTAAAGTGTGTATTAAAAAGATGAAGAACTAGCAAATCTAGGCTAAGCTAAAGTTTTACCTAGGTGTGGGCTAGGGCCCACATATATGGGGCTAGGCCCAATTAGGTTGTGCGTGTGGCCACGGGCCACAGCACCCCAAGCGAGGGGCTTATGTAAGCGCTCCCTCTACGCGCGCGTATTATTATTATAGCAGGCTTTTAATTTATAATAAATTAATATTAAATTCAAAAAAAATTTATTAAAAAATTTATTTTTGCTATGCGATTTTAATAATAGCAGGCCAAAAAGCTGGTAATAAGTTAGCACGTTTTTATTTAAAATTAAAAATATTATTATTTATTAAAAACTAGGCGTTAATATATTATTAATGTTTTAAATTTAAAGCAAATTTATATTATATTATTATCTTTATTAAAAAAAAAGTTTTTATTTATAAACCTAGCTATATTTTTCATTTTATTTAGCTAGCTTTATTTAAAAATTTATTTAATTATATTCAATTATATATTTTTAACTTTTATTTTATTTTATAAACTAATTATATCTTCTAATTTTTATTATTTTATTTATAAATATAATAAATGTTTAAAACATAAGTTTAAACATTTTTTAGCTAGTTTTTAAGCTTAATTATATATTAAATTTAATATTAAAAAATAAGCATATATTTATTATATTTTTAACTACAGCTTTATATTAAAAATAATTTATATTAAACTTATGCTTTTTTAAAATATATATTATTTATATTACATAATATATTTTATTAATAATATAAATAATTAAGTTTTATTAAAATTAAAACTTTATTATTTTAATTTTTTTATAACTTTAATTTTTAAACATATTAAGCTTAAAATAGCTTTAAATTTATTTTATTTATTATTTAATAATAATAAGCTATTAAACAAAAATTAAGTTTTTTTTAATTAATAAATAATATATATAACATAAAGTATTTTTCCGGCTAGCTTTTTAGGCCTAACTACGTACTAAATTTAACGCTAAAGGATAAGTATACGTTTGCTACACTTTTAGCTGCAGCCTTATATTAAAAGGGACCTGTATTAAGCTTACGCTCCCCCTCAGAATACGTGCTATTTATACTGCGCGGTATGCCCTGTTAGTAATGCAAAATAAACAGATTAAGCACTTGTGATAGGCTATGCCTGAAAGTATATTTATTAAAGTAGCAAATAAGGTTTATTTTCTAGCTAAATAGCAGAAGTTATAAATAATATATGTGTAGCTTATAAAACATAGTTTTATAAAGCTGGTTAATTTTAATTATATTAGTTTAAGTTTAATAGTTAGTTTATAAACTATTTAATAATTATTTAAAATAAAAATATATAATAGTTTATTTATATTAGCTTATACGTTAATATTTTTTATAAACACTGTTTATAATATTATTTTTTTTTTTATATTTTTTTAAAAAAGTTGCAAGCTAGTTATAACCTGTTTTATAGTTTTTATACTTATATTTTAAATTTATAAGTAAAGTTTTTTTAGCTTAAAAAAAGTTTTTTTATTAAGTTTTTTTTATTTATAAGTTTTAATTTATATATAAATATATATTTTAATTAGTTTAGTTTATTAAAATATTTTAATATTATTTATAAACGTTTTATAATATTATTTTTTTTGTTTATTATTTATTAGTTTTTGCATGCTTTTTAAATATTTTAAATATTTATATGCAACTGCTTTTGAAAATTTTGCTAGGTTTTATTTTTTACTGCTTTATATACAGCTATATAAAGCTTTTAAACAGCCTGCTTTTTTTTTTTTTTTTTTAATAACAACTAGCTTTATAAATTATTTTAATTTTTATAGTGCTTTAGTTTATTATTTAAGCTGTTTATAAATCGATTTTATTTTATTTTGCAGACTGTTTAACGTTTTATTATTAATATTATATCTGTTTTTTATTATTACAGCCAAGCTTTATTTTTATTTATATTTTAGCTGGCTTATTAATTCGGCTTATTAGCGCAGCTGTATTTTTTTGCTTATTAAAAATTAACTTTAAGCGGTTTATAATTTTTTTATTAATTAATTAAATAGTTGTTTTTTATTATATTAAAACAGGCTGTTTTTAGCTGTTGTTTTTATATTAATTTTATTAATAAAAAATAAAAATAGCGTTTTTTTAGTTTTATTTATTAATTTTTGGTTTTTTTTTTTAGCGTTTAATACTGCTTTTATTTATTTATAAGCTTTATTAATTAAGTTTTAGCGTTATTTATGTTTTTTTTTTTGTTTAGTTTTTTTTTTTTTTTTATTTATTTTTAAAAGTTTTTTTTTTTTTATTTTTAAGCTGTTTATACGCTGCTTATAATAAATTTAAAAGTTTTTTTTGCCTGGTTTATTATAAACTAGCTTTTTATTAATATTTTATATAGTTTTTTTTTTGTTTTATTTATAAACATGTTATATTATATATATGCTGCGTTAATAAGCTAGCAAGTAGTAATTTTTTAACTTTTTATATTAATTAAATCAGCAGTACATTTTTTTTTTTATAAGCTTATTATAAATTAATTATAAAAAAAATGCGCTATAATATATTATATATATTATATAAATAAATAAAATGTTTTAAAATAAACTAGCTGCTGTTATAACTATTTATATTTTATATTAATATTATTTATAAGCAAGTTTTTAATAATTTTAAGCTATATTAAATATTTTTATATTTTATTAAAAATGTTTATATATATAATAAATATATTTTTATAAGTTTTTTTTTATTAGCTGTTTATAATATATTTATAAGCTTTTAAACTATTAAAACAAATTTATTAAAATTTGTTTAAATTTTTAAAACGTTTAATTTATATTAATAAAATATTAAAAATAAATTTTAATTTTAATAACTATTATTTATATTTAATTTATATATTATATAAACAAAATTATTACTATTATTTAAAACTATATTAAATAAATTTTAAATAATAAAAAACTAAAGCTTATTATATAAATATTTTATCTGCTGTTTATATTTTTTTATATATTATTTATATTTAATAAAAAAAATAATAAAAATATTTTAAAAATAAATAATAATTTATAAAATTATTTATAAACTTTTAAAAGCTGTTATTTTTTTATAAAAGTTTTTTAAGTTTATATAAACTGCGCTAAAAACATAAGCTTTATTTTAAAATTAATTATAAACAGCTTAAAAAATAAGCAGAAGTTAGTTAAATTTTAAAACAATATAGCAAGCAGCGCAACTATAGCTGCTATTAATAAAACTTTAACAGCTGTAGCTACGTTTTTTTTATTAAATATATTAGCTGTTTTTACCCTAGTTGTAAATAAAGCTTAAAAAAAATTAAAGCTTAATAATAAAAAATTAAAACAAACTAAATAATTTAAGCGCTGTTTATATAGCGCTTATTATTATTTTATTTAAAACTTATATAAAAAATATAAAAAATTAGCCGGTTTTATTTAATAGTTTTTTTATAGTTTTTAAATTATTTATAATATATTTATAAGATAATTTTATTTATAATTAAAAAATATAATGTTTTATATTATTTATTTATTTTATTTATTATTATTTTTACGTTTTATTTTCATATTAAATCTGTTATTATTTTATATATTTTTATATTTTTTTAAAACAGTTTATTGCTTAAGTTTTTAAAAAGTTTTTAAAAGTTTTTAATAAGTTTAGCATATTTTTTTATTTTATAACTAGTTTTTAAACCTTTTATATTTTTTTTTTAATTTAATAAGCTTTTAATATTTTTTATTTTTATTTTTATTTTTTAAGTTTTATTATTTAACGCTTAAAAAACTAAAGATTTATTTTTATATTATATATAAACTTAATATAAAAACAATTATAAATATTTTTAAAATATTTAATTTTATTATATAAAAGCTGACTATTTTGATAATATAATATTTAATATATAACTATATTAATTTTTAAAATAGCTGCAGCGTTTATATGTTTTTAAAAAATAATTAAACAAAATCTTTAATTTTAAACTTATTAGCTAGCATATATTATTTATTAATAGTTTTTTTTAGTTCTATTATATTACAGCTATAGCTGCTTAAGCAAATTTTATATTATTTTTAGCTTTTATATAAATATTTTAATTAAAATTAATAAATTATAAATTAATTATATTAATCGTTTAATTATTAATATAATAGCTATATAATAATTATAAATTATAAAAAAAGCTTAGTTTAATAATTATAATATTTTAATTATTTATAATAAATATATATAATATATGCTTATAAATATATTAATATTTTTAGTTTGCTTATTTTATAGTTTTATTTATTTTTAAATAATAAATAATAAATAAGCGCTATTTAATATTTATTAATAAACATATTTTGCATTAAAACAACCGGTTTAGTTTATATTTTTATTACTACTTATAGCTATAAAAACTTATAATAACTTTAATAATATTATATAAACTATTTAATATAAGTTTTTATGTTTATTAAAATTATCGCTTTTAATATAACAGTTTTATTAAGCCTATTAATAATTATTATTAAATTAATAAAATCGTTTTATTTTTTGCTAGCAAGTTTATTATAAAGTTTATTAAAAGTTTGTTTTAATATTACTTAAAAACTAATAATAAATATAACAAGCTTTGTTTTTAGTTTTTTATATTATTTTTTGTTATAAATATTATAATTATATATAAAATATTTTATATTTTTAAAAACGTTAGCTAAAAAAGTTTTTAAATATTATTATAATAATTTTTTTAACTTAAATATTTTATTAAATATAAGTTATAAATATTTTATATTATTTTTATTTAAAAGTTTTTAATTAAAAATTTAAAGCTAGTCGCAAAATTTTAACGCGCAGTATAAGTTTACGTTATATTTAATAATTAATATTTTAAAATTTAACTTTAAAAAAAAAACACGTGCGTTTTTTTATATAACATAAATAATATATATATAGCTTAGGTTTTTTTTAAAAGCAGTATTTTTAAATATTAGCTAGATTTTTATAATTAAATATTTTTTTTTTTAAAAGTTAATATATTTTTAATTTATTTATTTAAATAGTTTATAGTTAGCAAAAAGCTTAATAAGCAGCTATTTATTTTTTAAAAGCTGCTTATTTTGTTTTATATATTTTTTATTTTAAACTTTTTTTAAAAAGTTTTAGTTGCGTTTTAATAATATGTTTATTTAGCTGTTTAAACGTTTTTATAAAACTTTAGTTTAAATTTATATTTAGTTAATTTTTAGCTTAATAAACCTGCTTTTTAATTAATTTTTAACAGTTATAAAATAAATAAAGTTTTTATAATTAAATATTATAATAAAAATATATTTATGTTTTTAAATTTAATATGCTAAAATTATAAACAGTTTATAATTATAAAAAGTTTTTATTATAAATTTTATAATTAATTTCTGCAGCTATAAAATAATATAAATAATATATAATAAGTTATAATTTTTATTTTCTTTTAATAAGTTTAAACATTTTTTATAAAACTATTTTAAATAGTCTGTTTTTATAATAGTTTTTTATTAAAATTAAAATAAGCTAATATAAGTTTATTTATAAAAGTATTTTTAAACATTTTAAAAGCTGTATTTTTATTAGTTTTTATTTAAAACGTTTTTTTTATTAACATAGTTAATAAAGCTGTTTTTTTAAATAATTATTTATAAAGTTTTTATAAAAGTTTTTATAAAAGTTTATAAAGCTTAAAAATTTTTCCATATTTTTAAACGTTATAAAAGCTTTTATTTATAAATTGCATATAATTTTTAAAGTTTATACTAATTTTTTATCTGTTTTTATAATAAACTTTAAATATTTTGTTATAAAACTTTAAATTTATTTTTATTAATATTTAAATAAAAGCTAACGTTTATAAAACAGTTTAAAACTTGTTTAATTTTATAATAATAGTTTATTTAAAAGCTTAAAAAATTTAAGCATGTTATTAATATATATAATATAAAAGCGATTTAAAAGTTTTAAAACATATTATTAATATAACGCTAAAACGTTATAAAAGTTTTATATAAGCTAAAAACGTTATTAGCTATTTAAACAGTTTAAATTTAATTAAAAAACTATTTTTATTTATTTTTTTTATATTTTAATTTTATAAAAACTAATTTAACGTTTAATTTAATAAACTATTTAGCTTATAAAAATATTTTAAACGTTTTTAAATTAAAAAAAATATTAGTTTTTTTAATAATATTATTAAATGTTTTATAATTATAATAAAACAAAGTTATAATTAAACTTATATATAAAAAACGTTAGTATATCTGTTAGCAAGCTGCTTATATATATATATTTTTATTTAATAGTTTAATAAAGTTTTTTAAAAATAAAAATTTATTTTTTATATGCTGTATAAAAAGCCCTACAAGATTAATTTTTATATTTTTCCGTATTTATATTTAAATATATTTTATAATCTGTTTTAAACAGTTAAAAATAAAGCTTATATTTTATATTTATTAAACAAATCGGCTTATTTTTTAGTTTATTTAAAAGCTTTTTTAAATTATGTTTAAAATTTTTAAATTAAAAGCTTAGTTTATTTAAGCGATTATTATAAAAAAACTTTAAATAGTTTTTATTAAAGCTTTTAATTTTATATATTTTTTTGCTTTTTAATAAAAATAATAATATTAATTATAAATATAATTTAAGCTGTTTTAATAGTTTTTATTTAATTTATATATTTTTTTATAACTATTATATTATTTATTTTTTTATATTTATATAATATTTATAAACAATATATATTATTTGTTTATATTTTAACTAAAATTTTTTAATATTAATAAATACTATAATTTTTTATTATTTATATATATGTTTATTTTATATACCTGTTTATATTTATATTTTAATAAATTATTTTATTTATTTTTAAAAACTGTTTATAAGCTTTTTTTAGCAGCTAGCTTAAAAGCTGTTTTTTTTTTATACGTAATAATTTGTATTTTTAATAATATTTTTATTAATAGCTGCATAATATTTATATTTTTAATTAATTAAAGCTTTTAAAATTATGTTTTTTTATAAATATATTAATTATAAAAAACAATCTGTTAATAAGCAGTTTAATAGTAGCTATTTTTTTTTAAGTTAATATTAACTTTTAAAAGCGTTTTTTTTAAAAATTATTTATTTTCCGATTTTTTTTTATTGTTTAAGCCTGACGTTTTTTTTATTTTTATATTGCTTATACAAATATTTAACCTGCCCGCCGGCTTTATAAAGCATAATTTAATAAAATAGCTTAGTTTTTTATATTATAAGCAGTTTTTTTTTGTTTTTTTACAGCGTTTTTTTTTTATAGCTTAAGCAGCTTAACCTTTGTTTAAAAAGTCTTATTAAACAATAAATTTAAAAAAAACAACTTTAATTATTTTAGTATTTTTTTTTAAATTTATTGCTAAATTTTTATCAGTTATGCTATATTTACGTTTATTTTAAGCGCTGCTTTTAATATAATAGTTTAATAATTTTTTTAACTTGCTTATTATTTTTAAAACTTAATTAAAATAATTTTAATAATTATTAAATAGTTATATATTTATAAAAACTTTTTAAGCTTATTATTTATAATTTTAAAAAAATAATAATTTAATATTATTTATTTAATTTATTTTATTTAATTTTAATAATAGCTGTTTAAATTAAAAAAAACATAGAGAAATATTAATTAATTTTTAATAAAGCATATACAGCTTTTAAATAAAAATACAGTTTTATTTAAATTATTATAAATAATTTTAATATATTATAAAAATATTTTTAAATTAGTTTTTATATTAAAACCGCTCATAATATAAAATAATATAATAATAACTTATATATTATTTTTAAACCGCTTATAAATATTATATTATTTTAACTTATTATTGTTTATAAATTTTTATTTGTTTATAATTTATATAATATAAACTTTTTTATATAATTTATTTAAAACAGTTTTTTATAAATTTTTAATTTAAGCTAAAATTTACGTTTAAACTTTTTATAACTAAGTTTAAAAAATTTAGCATAGCTTAATAAATAAATATAAAAATATTAAAAATTAATATATTAACTATTTAAAAGTTATTTTAAGCTGTTTATATATAGCTTTAATCTATTTTTATTAATAAAACGTTATTTTTTATTTTAAATATGCTAAATTATTATTATTATATTTTATAGCTTACATTAAAATAAATTCTGTTTAATAATTTAAAAATAGTTTTTAAAAAGCTTTTAATTAGTTTGTTATAAATTTATTAAACGTTTTAAAAAGCTAGAAAATATATAATAAGCTATGCTTAAAAATATATTTATTAAAATAGCAAATAAAGTCTATTTTTTAATTAAATAACAGAAGTTATAAACAATATATATATAACTTACAAAACATAGTTTTATAAAGCTGGTTAGTTTTAGTTGTACTAGTTTAAGTTTAATGGTTAGTTTATAAGCTATTCGGCAATTGTTCGGGATAGGGGTGTATGGCAGTTTGCCCATATCAGCCCGTGCGCCAATTGTAGCAAGGGAATGGATCAATCTGTACGAGTATGTATTAGGATGTAGAAGGGATGGATAAGTCTAAGCCCTCGCACTACGGCTACTATGTATTAAGTGTTACATGTGGGTCTCCGGAATAGGTCTTTCTGCAAGAGTAAGTGCTATAATCTGCTTTTAAAAAAAATAAAATGCTGCGTTCTACAGCTAAAATATTCTATTTTTTATTTTTGTTTAAAATATTTTATTTTTAATTTTTGTTTTTCCGTCTTGTTTAATCGTATTTTTTTTTTGTAGTAATAATTAATAAGTTTTAAATCTAGTTTTAATTAGTTTTTTATAAGCTATTTATCGAACTTATACTTAATCCTGTTATATTTAATTAAATATAACATAGTCAGGAAGAGGGGGGGCTTTTTATCTAGCTAGCGCAGCTAGCTAGATAAAGATTGTGTAGATTAGATAAAGTACTAGCCTAAAGCTTTTAGTTTTTGCAAGACTAAAAGCCTTTTTTTTTTTAATTCTATATTATATTTTTACAGACTTAACTATATTACTTTTAGTAAACTTTATTAAATAATATAATAAGTCCTATAATCACACAACTTTATATTTTAGTTTATTTTTTTTATACTAGCAGATAAAACACGTTTAGTTTTTTAACGTTTACGTATACCTGACCTTTAATACAACTTCTTTTTGTATTTTAAGCAGCGCTGTTTGCTAAAAAAAGCGGAACTGTTAGTTTTTAAGTTTAGCTGTTGCTAATAAAATCTATTAGTGTTTATTAACTTATAAATTTAATTAACCAATTAATCTAATATATTCTGCGTTAGCCTGTCGATTATTTTATTTTTGCTAGTACAAAAAGCAAAAAAATATTATAATAGCAGCTAAATCTAACCTTATATTATATTTTAAATAGTTTAAGTTATTAATTGTTTACGTACTACTATATTTAGCTATTAATATATTAAAATAATTTGTTATTTTTTTAAACTTTAATTATTTTAGTATTAAATATCCGATAACTATAGTATTACGATTAGTTGTTTTTTTAAACTTTAATTAGTATTATATTTAAATAGTAGTAATTATATATTTTAAACGTAATTATTACTAGCTTTATTTTTTTAAAAGCTTATGTTAAGTTTTTTAATAAGCACGCAAGTTTTTAGTACTACTTAATTATATTTTTATTTTATTTTTAATTTTAAAATTTAATTTTGTTTTAAAATATATATATAAATATAAATTTATAAAATAATTAATAATACTTATTAATTTAATCGTAAAACAATTTATATATATTTGTTTTATTATTAATTTATTTAATAATTGTTAATATATTAAAGCGTAAAACCGACTTAAAATTTTTAGCATTTAAAAATTTAAAATAGTTTTAATAATTAAAATTTAACTTTAAAGCTTATAAAAGCAGAAAAAATCTTTAGCTTTAAAATAGTCTAACTTAAGCTATTAGTTTTAAAAATAATGCAGAAAAAACGTTATTTTTTGCTATTAAAACTTAAGTTTATTAAGCCAGCATTTTTTTAATTTATATAAAAATTAAAAACTAGAACTATAAGTATTAAATATTTTATATTAAAAAAAAAATATAGTTTAAAATAAATTTAATAATAAGTTTAAACTAAACTATAATAAAAAATTATAAGTTTATATTTTAAACTTGTTTAAAAAACAATATAAAGTTAATAAAAAATTTAATAAAAACTTTAAAATTATTGCTTAGTTTAAAGCTAAAAAAAATAATATTTAACAACTATAACAGTTTTTTAATTTTTTGCAAAAAAAAATAAATAGTTTTAAAAATTATATTATTAAAAACAAAAATAAACTGCTATAGTAGTAGTAATTTAAATTATAAGATTAAAAGTTAAAATTTAAATTAAATAAGTAAGCATTAAAGTTGCTTACTCCAGCTATAAACTTTTTACGGAATTAATATAACAAGCTAAAAAATAATATAATTAAAACAAAAAAATATGCCGAAAATATTAAAACAGTAAAAATAATTAATTAATTAATATAATAACTAAAAAATGCTAAAATATTAGCCGATATAAAAACTTTAGTTTTTAAAACATTTTATCGTGCTGCTAATTAATTATTTAAAGCTGTATTAAATATAACTAAATATGCAGCAGTACTACCTGTTTAACTTTAATACTTTGGTTATTAATACCTGACCGTAGTTATACTAGCATTAAAACTATTATTTAAATCGTTTATTTTAATATTTTTAATAAAACCAGCATAAGTTTTAGTAGCAGCATTTATACTTGTTATTCTAATAGTCCGTTTTAAAACACAAACTATATACTTATTAATAAAAGCCTTATTTATTAAAGCAGCACAGCAACATATAAAGTTTTTTATTTTATATTAGTTTAAACATATATTTATAACACTTTTTGCTATAACACTTTTAAAACTGCAACACTTAGCAAATAATAAAAACTTATTAAAACTATTTTTATTAAACGATAATTCTAGCGATTTAAATAGCTTAAATATAAACGATAAAAAAAGCAGTAATAAAAAAGGACTTTTAAAACGACTTTTTAACTAAAGCGGTTAAAATAGCAAAAATAATTATAAGTATAAACAAAAAAATTAAAAAAAAAAATATTAAACGTTTAACAGCTTTATTTTTTATTATATAATAATTATATAAAATAAACTAATATTAGCTAATTTAATCTAGATAAAAAAATAAAAATAATATAAAATAATAATTAATAAAAATAAGCTTATTTTTATTAATATATTCTGTTTTGCAGAAAAAGTTAATTTGTTTTTAAAAATCTAAAAATAATAAAACAAAATGTTTAACAGATTTTAATTATATTTTAAACATTATTAAAAAACCAGCGGTTTTATAATAAAATAATAAGCTGATTATTAATTAATAATTTAAATTTAAAGCATAAAAATTAAACGTTATTTTAAATAAAATAACTATTTAATTTAATATATAACCTGCTGTAGCAACAAAATGTTTTATTTAAATTAAATTATTATTAAAAAATATTATAATAATAAAATATAGCTTTTATTACGTTTATATAAAAAACTAAAATATATTTAAGTTATAAAACTTTAAACGCTAATAATAAAAATTAGCACAGTATTATAATTATAATATAAACTAATATAAACTTTAAAATTAAGCAATATTTATTAATGCTTAATATAAAAATATTTTAGCTAAATATATAACTTAAGTTATTAAAATAAAGCTTTTTTTAATAGCAGCAGCAAAAAATAAGTATCTGCAAGTTAAAAAAAATAATTAAAACTATAATAAAAAGTTTAATAATTAAAAAAATAAATGTTAAAAAAGCGTAGATTAAAAAAAAAAAAAAGTAATATAATAAAAACAAAAAAAAAAGCTGTAAGCTTAAATAAAAAAAAAGAAATAGCAAAAAAAAAAACGGCTAAAATAAATATAAAAATAAATATAATTAATACTAAAAAAAGCGCGTTAATACAGCTAAATTAAACTTGTTTATATTAAATATAATATCGTTTTATATTTTATTTAATTTTAAATTAAATAATAATAAAACGATTATTATAATCGATTATAGCTAATTATATAAATATTATAATTAAATATTTAATTTAGCATATA
Organism: Rosellinia necatrix; assembly: GCA_021209875.1. Lineage (NCBI taxonomy): Eukaryota > Fungi > Ascomycota > Sordariomycetes > Xylariales > Xylariaceae > Rosellinia > Rosellinia necatrix. The sequence continues at coordinate 2,573,632 of JAGYVD010000006.1, read as the reverse complement.
ACTAGGGTTTATATATTGCGCGTTATATTAAACGTCTGGCTAAATATATTTAAAACATGTTATTTTTAATTAAATATATTTATAAATAATATAATATATTATTTATATTATATAATATATTATTTTAATATTTATATAAATATAATTGCTTTAATATTATATTAAAAATTATATAAAATTATTACTTTTAAAAAACTAATTAAAAATACTGCAATAAACAAAATTATAAGTTCTAAACAGGATAATAAATTAATTATATTATTTGTTTAAAAATATTTAACAAAATATATAATTTTAAAAAACAGAGGCAAAAACAATAATTTTTATATTTTAAAATTATTATTTAAAAATTTATTAATAATAAAATATTATTATAAGCTTAAATATAAGTTATATTTATTTAATAATAATAAAGTAATTATTAAGCAAATTTAAATATATTTTAAAAATAAACAGGCCAGATTTAAAAAGTTAAAAATAATTAAATTAAATATAAACAAAAGCTATACTAAAATTTTATTTATTAAGTAATAACGATTATAAATTTTATAATTATTAAAATTTATTAATACAGCTTAAATTATAAAAAAAATAATATTAAAATATTATTAAAAGCAACTTTTAAATATTTGCGAAATATTAATCGATTATAGTTTAAATATAGTTATTTTTATAAATATAAAAATTTTAAAAATTTTTGAAATATTTTTAAAATAAACTTATATATTTATAAAATAACTTTAATATAAAAATTATTTTAACGCTTAAAATATTAATGCTAGTACTAATTAAATATAAATTATTATTAAAAATAAAAATTTTATATTTAAGCTATTATAAAAAATAATATAGCAGCTTTAATTAAATTTATAATTTTATAACTATAATAATAATTAATCTATTTTTAAAACTAAAACTATTTTTAAAAATATTTAAATAAATATAATTTAAAAATAACTATATTAAAAAAAATATTAAAAATATATAAAAAAATCTTTAAAAGCTATAATAATAACTACAGGCTTAACAGCAGCTAAAGCTATAAATATAATTAATTTACTACTATTTAATACCGGCTTATTATTTAACGCGTTTTATAATATTATGTTAGCTATTAATTTTAATATTTTTATATTTAAAAATAAAATATATATTTTTAATAAATTTAAATTATTAAACGTGTATTTATTAGCAGATTTTATATTAATAACTTTTATTATTACAGCTATTATTATTAATATATATTAAAATTATAATATAATTTAGCACTTAGATTTAATTATAACAAAAATTAACGCGATCGCTGAAATAATTAACGCGTTAAAACAACACGGAATTTTTTTAAAAAGCTTTTTTTTTAATAAAGTTTTTAATATAGCAAACATAATAAATAAAGTTAACGCGACTAACACGCTTATAGCAGAAGCTGGCAAATAGCTAGACAAAGCTTTAAAGCTTAAAATCTAGAAAATTTTATTAATATTAAATATAAAAAAACCTAATAAAAAAAACAAAATTAAAGCTTTAAATAAATAGTTTATTTATATAAAAAAATATTACAGTATTAAAATTTTTAAATTATTAAAAAAATACTTAATATTTAAAAAACTAAAATATTTTTAATATATTAAAAAAAACAGATAAAAATTTTTTAATAAATAATTAGCAATAAACAAAACTAAATTTTTAATTATATTTTTTAATATATATAATTAAAAACAGTTAATATAATATTTAATAAACTTTATAAGCAAAATAAAATAAAATAAATTAACGGTTTTTTTTATTTATATATTTAAGTTTTATTATATAGCTTATATATAAAAAAAATTATATTTACGTTTAATAATTAATTTAAAAGTTTTAAATAAAGTTGCTGTTTTAAACAACTATTTATTATTATTATAATTTATAGTTATTATATTAATTAAAAAAAAAATATTTAATTATAATAAACATAACTGTATTTTTTATTAATTTGCAGTTTACTTCGATTATTAAAACTGATTTATAATAATAAGTTTTTAAAAATTAGAATAATTAATAGTAGCTTTAATAAGATTTTATAATACGTCCGCTTATATTTAATATTTTATAAATAAATTGCTTTATTTTTATAAATATTATTATAAAGCTTTATTAATAATATTATTATTTTTTAAATATTAAAACAGATTATTTAGTTTATTTATATAATATTTTTATATTGTTTAATAAAAAAAATTTTTTATTATTAAAAAAACTTTTATTATATATTTATTTATAAAATTATTAAGCTTTTAAATAAACGTTTTAAATATATTAATAATAAAAAACAGCTGGCAGCATTTAAAAACTTTAGGTTTTAAATTAATTAAAAGCTTTAAAATAATATTTAAAAATACAGGATTTTTTATATATTGTTATTATATTATATTAAAGTTGCAGAACTTTTATAAAAACGCAAAATAAAATTATTTAATAAAAACATAAAATAAAACGATATAAAGTTAATAATTATAGCAAGCATTAAATATATTATTAATTTATATATTTTAAATTAACTATAGCTAAAATAAAATTATTTAATGCTTTTAAAATTTAATATATTTATATATTATATTTTATTATTATAATTTTATAAAAATATTATATATATAAATAAATAGCTTGTTAAAAAAAGCTTTAAAATAATATTATTTTATATTAAAAATAAATATATATAAAAATTAAAATTAATAATTTTAAATATATAAATATTGCTAGTAATATTTTTAAATTATTATATATTATAACTAAAAATAAAATATAAACTTTTAAACTAAAAGTAGCTTGTATAGTTTAAGCTTATTAACGCTTATAAATTATAATTAAAGCTTTAGCAGACCTAATAGTTTTTTTTATTAATTATTTAATAATAAAAAATATATTAAACTAAACTAAGCTTAATAGTAAGTTTATTAACTGTATAAATAAACGTTTAATTAATATATTTATATATTTATTATAATATAAACTATAAATATATTATATGTTAAGCAGACTAAACTTTGTTTTAAATATATTTAATCGCTTAAAAAAATATTATTAACTTAATAAATATTAAAAAAAAAATAGTTTAAACAGATAAAAAACTAGTACTAAATAATATATAAATAATATATTTAGAACTAATAATAAAAAAAACTATAAAAACTGAAATTATAGTAGATTATGCCAGGGATTTTAAGTATTAAAAAGTTCTAGAAGCAATTCGTAAAAGCAACAAAAACGTTGCGAATTTTTTTAAGCCTAGATATTTTTTTGTAATTATAAATAATTTATTATATAATATTAACTAAAAAAGTAAGCATAGATTATATATATTTAAAAAACAAATATTTAAATTTTTAGCAATAGTATATAATAATAAATATTATTTTAATAAGCAATATATAATAAAAGAACTAGAACTTTATATAATTAAATCGAAAACTTGTAAAATAAAAGCATATTTAGATTATTATAATAAATGTAAGTTATATAGTACTAGCAGAAAAAAGCTGTATAATAATTATTAATTTATTTTATTAAAAAAATATTAAGCTAATAAAAATAATTACAATAAACTTTATTATAAGCTTATTTAAAATATTATTTTTAGCTACACCGTGGCAATCGGAAAAATTTAATTATTATAATATATTAATAATAATAATATATGTTATATTAAAACGTTTATTATTTATATTTAACAATAAAAATATTTTATTAAAAACTAGGCAAAAGTATTAACTAAATAATTTTTATTATTTAATTAAAGCGTATTAAACAGCATTATTTCTAATCGGAATTATAAATTTATTTTTAAATTTTAAATAAAGCTTTAAAAAGCTATAAAAGTAAAACTTTTAATAATAACTTTTATTATTTATAAAATAATAAATTATTTAAACGAAAAAATTAAATAATAAAATTATTATTTAATACTATATATATATATATATTTAAACTATAAATAAATAAACATGTTATTATTTTTGCAATAAAATTTAAATAAAGCATATTTAAAACTTATTAAATTATTAGCTTATAAACAGCTTTTAAATTCTAGCTATTTAAACTAAATAAAGTTTTATTAATATAAAAATAAGTATAACTATTAAAAATATTTAATTTATATAAAAATATTTTTATAAAAATATAAAATTAGCTATAGATTTTATAGCAGCGCATATAAAATAATATTATAATAATAAGCATAAATTAATAAAGTTTAATATAAAAATAAAATATATTTAAAGCTTTATATAAAATATTATTTTTTTAAAAAGCTGTTTAAAAAATATTTTTAACAGCGCGTAAAACTATAAAAGATTAAAAAAAAAATTAGTAGATTAGCTTATAAGTTAGAATTACCGGAGACTTTTAATATTTATTTTATTATTTTAGTTATATATTTATTACTTAAAAACACAGGTAAAAATTTTTTTTATTAAAAAATACTAGCATTAAGCCTAGTATTTAAAAAGCAGGACTTAAAAAAAAAAATAATTTATTTAAAATCGAAATAATTTTTAAGCACTAAATAAATTGTATTAAAAACAGATTTAATTATTTTGTTAAATAAAAAAAATATAGCTACGAAAATAACTAGTAAATATTAAAATAGCAACTATATAGTACTAAAAAATTAATTAAAAAATACTAGAATCGAGAAAAAAGTAGGCCTTAGCTAAAAAAATTAAAAAAAAGCTGTAGCTGACTTTATAAATAATAAAAAAAAAGTTATAGTTATTAAAAATAATAACGCTTTATTATAGCCCTGGCACTTGATATAATTAAAAAAAAAGAGGGCTTTTTATCTAGCTAGCGCAGCTAGCTAGATAAAGATTATATAGATTAGATAAAGTACTAGCCTAAAGCTTCTAGTCCCTGCGGGACCAGAAGCCCTTCCTTTTTTAATTCTATATTACATTTTTACAGACTTAACCACACTACCCCTAGTAAACCTTACTAAAATATTATACTTGTTTATTATTTATTTTTATATTTATAACCTGTTTGTATAAATAATTTTAAGCCTATATAAACCTAATTAAAAAAAAACTTTTGCTATATTTATTAAATCTGGCCGGTTTAAAATAATTAATAAAAATAATATTATATATTTTAGTATTATATAAGCTTAAATCTAGTTTATAAACTAATAAACCGACTTTTTAATAACTATAAAAGTTTTACGTAATATTAGAACATTTTTAGTTTTATAATTAATATTATAAATATATTATATTTTTATATAGCTGCAATAATATTTTATTTTTAATATTAAAAATTTAAGTTGTTTATATTTATTATAATGTTTTTTATAGTTATAAATACTAAAATAATTATATTTAAAATTTTAATATATGCTGCAAAAATAAAAATAAACATTTAAATTATTAAATTAATAATATTAAAATATTTATAATACCTGCTAATATAAATCCTTATATTAGATTATTAAATAATATATTAGTTATATTATATTTTATATTATTATATTTAAATTATAATTATAAAATTATTTGCAGCTAATTTTAAAAGTTTTTATTATATATATATAATACTATAATATAAACTATATTATTTATATTATAATTTTAATTAACCGTCTACTTATAAATAATATACAGCTATATAAAATAACTTAATATTAAAACGTTTTTAAACAGCCGATTATAGCATAAAAAAAAATTTAAAATTGTAGTTAAAAATAATTATTTATAAGATTTTTTAGCCTGCTAATAAAAGCCAGAATATTAAAACACGTTTTTATTATACAGCTATTTATTTTTGCTGCTTAATATAAATTATATTTTTTAATTAATTTATAAATTACTATTATTATTAAATTAAAGCTTTTAATAAACATTAGCAGCGCTATAATAAAATCTATTATAATGCTATAATAAAAATATAACAGCAATAAAATTAACTAAAAACTGCTATATAATTTATATTTATAAAGCTATAATATTTAATATTTAAAACATTTTTAATATATTTTTAAGCCGCTTTAAACTATAATAAATATAAAATTATTAAAATATATATATAAGTTTTTATAGCTAATATAATTTAAACTATATATAACTTTTAAAATTATAATAAACAAAATTAAAATATATAAAATTTATTGGCATATATATTTAACTTTTGCTATAATAAGCCGTTTTATATATAAAATAAAAATTAACTTTATTAGCTATAAATAATATCTTTTATATATAAAAACTTTTAATATTATTTATATATATAAATCCTTTTTATATTTTTTTATAGTTGCGATTTAAAATCAGGGTTAAATTATATAAATATAATAATATTTTTTAAAAATCTTTTAAAAAATATTTATATTATGCTTATACTTCTGCTTATTTAATAATATTATTAATAAAAATTATTATAATTGTTAGAACTATGGCAATTGGTTATAGTTACTCACAGCTGTTATATGTATATACGTTTTATATAAGCATATAGCGTATATGTTATATATATATATACAGCGTGTATGCTTTATATTTAAGATAAGCTGTATTATCGCTGTTATTTTAATAAATTATATATTAGCAGAATTTTTATATAAGACTTAAAATAATACTACGTATAATAGTTATTTAAATAGAATAATTAAATATAATAAATATTATATAATAAAAATTATATTTTATTTTACACGTAAATAATATATATATTATATGTACAAAGCTTATTTAATATTAATTAGTAGTTATAAAACGTAATTATAAATTAATAAAAGTAAAAATAAAGCATGTTTAAAATTTAATAAATTTAAACAAGTTTTTATATCGTATTTAAAAATTTTGCTTTATATAAACAAGTTATTTTTATATAATAAAAGCTTAAAAAAATTGATTTTAAATATTTATATTTTTATATATTTTATTATATTTTAATGTTATAATATAAAAGTTAAATATTAAAAGCGATAATATATAATTATATAAAACTATTTATTATATAAAAGCTAAACAATATATAAATAAACTTTTAAAACCTGTTTATTAACTTATTATTAAAACTTGTTTATTTATTTTTAAAATATTTTTGCGATAATTTTAAAACAATTGTATAACAAAAAAAACTTTTATTATATGTAATAATATTAAATAATATAATAAAATTATAATAAACTATAGAATTAATAAATGTATTATATAAAATGTTATTAATATATAATATTAAAAATAAAAGCTTAATATTATAATTACAACTTTAATTATATTTAATATATAAACAGCCTGTTATATTTTAAAATATAAATATTTAAATATAACCGGCTAGTTATTATAAAAATTATATATCAAAGATTTTAAATTATAAACGTATAAAATATAAAACTAATTTTATAAGCTGATCTAATAAAAGCTGTTTAATATATTAAATAAAAAAAACGTACGATTTAATAGTAATAACAGCTTTATATAAGTAGTTAAGCTTATATAAATCGTATAAAAGCAATATATATTAAATAAACTAGAACATTTTTATTTATATTTATATTAATATTTGTATAAATATTTAATTTATTTATTTTAAACTAATAGTTTTATATAAATATAAATAATATAAATATTTTATAGCTTAAAATATTTTTAATATATTATAACTAGAACTAATATTTAATATATGTTTTTAAATTTTAAAAAAAAATTAATAAATTATTTATATAATTAATAATTAAATATAAACATATTTTTAATTTAATAAATAAACATATAATATTTATAAAACATAAACTAAATTTTTAATTAGTTTATAAATATTTTATTATATATTATTTTTATAAATTTTTAAATAACTATTATATATATATATAACGCTTAATTTAATTATAACAAATATGTTTTTAATCTATTTTTTTAAAACGTATAAAACAAAAATATACTTTTTAATAAATACGCTATTTTTTAAAAACGTAAAAAAAGAAAATTATTTTAATAAGCTATATAACTTATTATATAATAAAGCACAGCTGTTTATTAGTTTATATTAATAATTTAAAATAATAAAAACTAATATTATGTTATATTTCTAATTATATTAAAAGTCTGGCTAAAAACTTTTATATATATAATATTAAACTAAATAAAACTTAAAATAAAATCTATTATATAATAAACATTTATTTTAATATAAATATAAACTATAGCTAATATTAAGCTAATTAAATTAATATTATTTTTATATAAATAAAATAAAACAACTTAAATCTAGCTATATATAAAGTATTAAATTTAATAATTATTAAACTAGCAAAAATATAGCAAGCTTTAAAAACAAGCTATTAAAATAAAATCCAGCTAAATATAACTGTTATATAAGCATGCTAAAGCATATTAAAATTAATAACAGCTTTTATATTTTAAAAACCTATATATAAAAGCTTTTTTGCCGATTTAAAAATATGCTTGCAAATTATAAATAAAAACAAAATAAAATATTTTATATAAAAATAAATAACGCTTATTTTATTAATTAAAAATATAATTAAAACAATAATATAAAAGCTTTTTAATTTAAAATATATATAAACTTTTAAGCTAGCTTAATATATAATAAAACTTTTTATAATTTAAAAAACAGCTTTACTATAACGCTTATATAAATAAAAAATATTTTATATATAAAAAAACAGGCTGCTAATTAATAAACTATATATTTTAAAAAAAAACCTGTATAAAAAACATATATTTTAACTTATATAAAATAATTTTTAACAGCTTTTTATCGCCCGACGATTTTTAACATATTTTATAAAATATAAAAAATATTTTAAGCTAGACTTAAATAATAATAAAAAAAATTAATAATAAATAAAATATATAATTAATTTAGTTTTTAATAAATAATATATTTATATATTATATAATAAAAAAATATTTAAAATTAAAAATAAATATTTTATTTAATTAATTTATATTAAGCAATTAATATTATATAAAATATTAAAATAAATTATAAAATATAAATATTTTTAATTATTTAATAATAAATAAAATATAATTAAAAATATATGTTTTGATAAACTTTTATATATAAGCTAAATAAATAAAAAAATTATTTTTATATAATTTAAAAATAAAAAACTATTATATTAATTAAAATAATTAAAATAAAAACGCTTTTAATATAATAATATATTATATTTTAAATATTTTAATACTGTTTTTATTTTTTTTAAAAATGTAAACTGTTTATAAAACTATTTTAATAATATAAAAACGATATTATATAATAAAACAGAAAAACTATATTTATTATATATAAATAAAAACATTTATTTTTAATATAAGCTTTTAAAAGCTAGAATATATTTTATTAAAATAGAGCTAAAACGTTTATACTGCTGTTTTAAACATTTTTATATAAAAAACTATATAAACTGCTAAATTATATAAAATATAATATAAACTATTTAATTTTAAAAAAATTTAAAAGTTTTATTATTACTGCTAGTTATATAACTAAACATTAAAACGTTTTAAGTTTTCGATAAAAATAATTATAATTTTAATTATAAAGTTATAATTAATATTATATAAATAAATAATAAATAAATATTTTATATTATTAATATTATAATATTATTTTAAGCTGCAATATTTTTAAAATCTATGTTTATATATAACGTTTAAAAACATTATATAAATATTAAATTAATATATATTAAAAACTTTCTAATTATATTATATATAATTTAAATATAAATTTTTATTAAAAAATTTTAAAACTAAATTAAAATAATTAATATATAATATTATATAATGCTTATTAAAGCTTATTAAATAATAAGCAAAATTAAACAAACATATAAACTATTTTATTATATATATACTATATTAAAATAAAAATTAAATATTATATAGAACAGAAATTAATTTTATAAATAATAATTAAAGTTTTAAATAATACTGCAGGTCTAAACAAATTAATATTTACTCTGCTAATATTTAAAATATATTTTAAAATTAACTAAGATTTACCCCTTTTATTAAATATTGTACGAAAAATAGAAGCAATAAAAAAAGCTATAAAAATATTGCGCGAAAAACAGGCCAAGGTTAAAATTAACCGTGTAATTAATAAACGTAATAGCTTAATTATGTACGATATATTTTTACTAGTTTTAAAAAGCAAAGTTTTAATATAAAAAAAAAAAAAAAGTTAGCAAAAGCTATATAAGATTTAATTAATTAAAAGATCTAATATAATTATTAATTTAATTAATAACTTAATATAATTTCAATATATTTAAATTAAATTATATTATTATATAATAAATAAATAATAAATTAATAAACAGAAAACATTTTAAACTATTTAATTATTTATTATATAAAAGCATAACAAACTAAAAAAAACGCTATTATAAATGCTAATATATAAGCTATATTTATATAAAAACTAAATAATATTTTTATAACAGTAAAAATAATAAACGTACGTTTTAATAATAAAGTTTTAAAAAATAATATAATTATTATATTAAAAATATTATTTAAAAATTAAACATAATTAAAATTAATAACTTTATTATATAAAAATATTCTAGTTTATTAAATATATTAAATCTAAATATAATAAAGCTTAAATTTTTAAGTTTAAATTTATATAAAAATAAAAAAAAAACAACCTAATTATATAAAAATTAAAACTTGTTATATAAAAATATAACAACGCTAAAAAAAAACAGTATTTATATAATCTCTAATTATTTAATAAATAAATTAAAAACTGCTGTTAATATTTAAACTTTTATTAATCTGCAACTATAATATTTTAAGCAAACTTTAAAATATTATATAAACATATATATAATTAAAAAACAAGCTAGCAAAAAAAATCTATTTGAACGAGATTCTAAAACAAAGTCGAGGAATCGAGTAAGAAAATCAGTAAAAATTTGAAGAGTTAGTTGCAGGGAAACCAGACGGCTAGCTTTGCTTAAAAACTAAAGTGCGTTTCGTTATATAGAACAACTTTTTAGTAGGCAACTAGTACTTTTATATATCCGGAGATATTCGTATATAGATTCGTATACGTATTTATGTCCGTATTTATGTTTATATTAATATATTTAATAATTATAGTTAGCAAAGCTAACTAAGATATTTAGTAATTTTTTAAACAGTTTTATAAAAAGTGGATATTTTATCCGCTTAAATAAATAAACTTATATAGTTATATATATATATTATATAATAATAATAATTACGCTATTATTATATAAATTATTATTAGCTGGTTTAAGTGGGGTATTTTAAAAATATAACGCAAAAGACTGCATATGTATAAATAAAAAGGGCCTATATATTCTTTTGTATTAGCATAAGTTATTTTCTCTGCCGGCTTGTATATGCAAGCAAAGGTATTTATTTTTATATATATCTGCAAAAGTTTTTGCAAAACCTATTTACACTATATGCATGCTAAAACCTTAGCAATAGAAAAAATAAACCGATTAGCACTAAGCTGCAGCAGTTAAAAAGATTTTTCGCAGAAAAAAAAGCAAAAAAAAAAATGCTTTTAGTTTTAAGTTAGTATATATAGTTTTATATATATTATGTTTTATTTTAAAACGTAATATAAAAAACTTACGATCGGTTTTTAAAAGCGTTTTTATTTATTTTATACTGTTCCGGCTTAAAAATTTAAAAAAGTTTTTAATAAATAGCTTAATAATAAGCTATATATTTAATATAGCGACGGCGTTAAAAAAAACAAAGTTTGTTTTAGCTAATAAATAATATTAGCTTTTGTTTTATTTTAATAAAGTTTTAAAATAAATTTGTTAGTTATTTAAAAAATGTTTTTTATATTTTTAATTTTTTTAAAACAAAATCAACTTTTGTTATTTGCAAATATAAATAAAATTTTATTTTTATAAAGTTCTAAATATTTTATATTTTTATAAATATTTTATTAATATTAATATTATTTTATATATTATTTATAAAAATTTCAGAATAAATTAAATGTTAGCTAAATTTTTAAAAATACTTTTTTGTTAAAATAATATATTTATTTTAAAATATATATTTTAAAATTTAATATATAATAATTTTATATAAATAGTTTTGTTTAAAATAAATCTGTTTAAAATTTTTAATAGTAAAAAATATGTTTTTATTATTAATAAAATATAGTTAAACGTTTAAATTTTTAATAAACGTGTTTTTTATTTATTTAAAATGCGTTAAAAACTATAAAATTTGTTTAAAATAGTTTAATAGTTTATAAAATAGTTTATAGTTAATATAATTTTTATTTATATTAATTTTAAGTTTAAAATATTATTTTAGTTCTTATTTTTATATATATATAAGTTTTAAAGCTAAAACTATTACTTGTTAGATTAATATAAAAGCTTTTTTAAAAATCTGTTTTATAAACTATTAAAATATTATTAATATATTTTTTAAAAACAAAATGTTTAGATATTTTTAATATATAATTTATGTTCTGTTATATAAAAGTTTACTAGGTTTAAAAACAAGCTATTTTTATTGCAAGTTTTTTTTTAAAAAAATATTTTTTATTAGTTTTTAATATTATATTAAAATATAAAATAATTATTAATAATCTTATAAAACTTTCCTGCTAATTAACTAAAATATAAACTGCTATATTTAATTAAATAATGTTGCTATATTATTTTTTTGCATATTTTATATAATAAAAATAATAAAATGTTTATATAACAAAATATTATATCTGTTATTATTAAAAAGTTTTATTTTTAAAACTATTAAAAATAAAAGATTTTATATATTTATTTAAATAAAATAAATATTTAAAAATTAGCAGCAATTATTAGCTTAAAAGTTTAAAAAGATTTTAGCGGCTTAATTATTTATAGCAAAATAATATAAAATAATAAGTTTAAAAGTAAAAGGTTTTTTATATATTTTAAAAAGTCCTGCAAAAACTAAAAGATTTTTTTTAAAACTTTTAATTTTTTATAAAAATATAAGCTTTTATTTTATTATGCTTGTTAAATACAGCAGGTTAAACTTAATAAGTTTTTTGTTTTATTTTATACGATATAATTTTTAATAATAGTTTTTATATATAATATTTTAAAAATATGTTATTATTTATTTATGTTTATAAAAATTTTTATAATTTTATAATATTAATTAAAAATATTATTATTAATCCTAAGTTTTTATTAAACGTTATAATAAAAGTTTTTTTAATACAGTAGTTTTAAATATTATTTATTATAGTTATATTTTTTTAACTTTTAATAAAATATTATAAACTATTAATTGCTTATAAAAACAAAAAATCTTTATTTTAATTTTTGTTTAATATAAAATAACGTTTATTATAAAGTTTTTTAAAATCTATTTTAAACATAAAATTTAAATTATATAGCTTTAATTATTTAATAATATTTTATTTATTAAATATATATTTTTAATAAATATAATTTTAAAGTTGTTTTATATTTTAATAAATAAAACTAGATTTAGTTTAATATATAATAAATATTTTACGTTTAAATTAATATTATTTTTTATTTTAAAAATAATAATATATTTTAATATATAAACTTTTTTATTATATTTGCTGCTTTAAATATTTTAATAAACATATTAACAAAAATATTTATTTTTATAAAATAAAGGTTTAATAATATATTATTAAAAAAATAAAAGTTTATTTTATTAGATTTTTTTAAAAATAGCTTATTTTTGCTTTTTTTTTTGTTTAGGCTTTATTACTTTTTTTTATTTATAGTTTTTTTAAAGCTTGGTTTTTATTGCTTTTTAAAGCCGCTTTTAGCTTTTTATGCTGTTTAAATAATATTAGCTTTATTTTATTAATAATATTTAATATTATATTTTTAGCTTTTAAACGTTATAATTCTATTATTACTTTTTATTTATAAAATTATTTATAAATTTAAAAGTTACTTTTTTATTAAAAAGTTTTGCTTTTAATAAAGTTTAAGTTTAATAAACCTTTTTATAATTCTATTATATTATAAAATTTAATAATTTTATAACTTATTTAATTAATAAAAGCAATTTTAATTATTTTTTATAGTTAAGTTTTAACTAATTTAAAACATTTTTTTAATTAATACTATTTTTTTGTTTTAAAGCTTTAAAATTAATATTAGTTATAATAATATCGCTTTTTTATAAAATATAACTTGCTTATTATAAATATATTAAAACATATTTTTAATAAACTTGTTAGTTTTTTTTATTAATAAAATTTTTAAAAATTTCAGCTTATTTTTTATATATAATAATATAATTTAAAGCTTTAACTTTAAAGTTATAAACTTTTATTTTTATATTAATAATTAGCTTTTTTTATATTGTTTAAATATTTTTTATATATTAGAATTTAAATATTTAAATAGCTAGTAACTATAGAAGTAATGTATTATTTTTTTATAAAGTCGTATCGTTTAAAATATTTTATTAATTTGTTTATATTAGTTATATATATTATTAAATTAAAAAAATATAAGTTTAAAAGTTTTGCAATAAATAGTCGGGACTATATTTATATATTTTTTAATAAACGTAAAATAAATATACGTAACTAAACGTTTATACGATTTACTAATATTTACTATAATAGCAGTAAAAAAGGAGAAAAAAATAAAAAATTTAGCAGAAGCTATAGTAATAGTTAAAAAGATTAACAATAAAAAGATTTTTTTAGTTATGTAAATTTAAACAAGATTTTAAAACAAAGTTAAAAAATCGAGTAAAAAAATCAATAAAAATTCGAAAAATTAATTACAAAGAAACTAAACAGCTAGCTTTACTTAAAAACTAAAATGCGTTTTGTTATATAAAACAACTCTTCAGTAAGCAACTAATACTTTTATATATCCGGAAATATTTGTATACGGATTTGTATACGTATTTATATCCGTATTTATATTCGTACTGGTGTACCATATGATAATAATAATAATAATAATAATAATAATAATAATAATAATAATAATAATAATAATAATAATAATAATAATAATAATAATAATAATAATAATAATAATAATAATAATAATAATAATAATAATAATAATAATAATAATAATAATAATAATAATAATAATAATAATAATAATAATAATAATAATAATAATAATAATAATAATAATAATAATAATAATATAATTATTTAATAAACTTAAACTAAAATATTTTAAAAAATAATTTTAAAAATTATATAACCGCTATATAAACTAACAAAGTTAAAGCTATACTAATTTAAAACTTATTATTAATATAATTAAAAATAATTAAATATATTTATATTTATATATAACTTATATTTATTATATATAATAAAATAACTAAAAACTTTAATATTACTGGCCTATAAACAGATAATATATTTAGCTTTATTATATTAAATTTTTAAAAAAAAAACGTAAGCTAAAATAAACTAATTTTTATATAAAGCTAAAAAAATATTTCGACTAAAACACTTAATTAAATTTAATAACAGCTAAATTATATTATTATATAAAAAAAATATAATTTTAATATAAAAAAAACAAAGCAAATAATTAGCCTAGGTTAACTTCTATATATCAAAAACTGCCTAAGACTATATTTTATAACAAGCTAAAAAAGCTTATATTAATAATATATGCTAACCAGAAGCTTTATATAATTTATTAATAGCTGCTTAAATAATTAATCCAGCTTTAAATAATATTAAAAACTTAAACTAAAAATTTAATAATAAATAAACAACTTTAAATAAAGTTTAATTTTTATATTATTAAACTTAATATATATAAAATTATTTATTTTTATTAACAGATTTTTATAAATAATATTAATATAAATTTTAGCTTAGATTTTTATTATATTAATAATAAAGCATTATATAAAAAAAGTTAAGTTTTAAAATAATTAAAAATATTATATATTAGAACTTTAATAAATATAAAAAATTATTTAAAATATTTTAATAAATAAGCTATATAATATAATTAATAAATTTAATAATATAATAGCTTTATATATAATAATTTAAAAATTTTAACTATTTTAAACGTTTTTTAATGTTAGCAGTTTTATATTTAAATTTAAAATTATTATATAATTATTTAATTAAACTAGATATAATATAAAAAACGCGTTTAATAATAAATATTATATTATTTTAAAATTATATAAAAAAAAATTTTTTAAAATATAATAAATTAATAGTGCTAATAACCTAGCAAATATATTTATTAAATAAAAGCTAAACTAAGCTTTAAAAACTTAATATTTATAAATAAACTAATTATATAAATTAAAGCGTATATAAAATAAACTAAAAATAAAAATAATAAAAAGCAGGATTTATATAATAATAAATATTATTTTTTATATAACAGTAATATAAACTTTATTTTATTATATAATAAAAATATAAGTATAACTAAAAACCTAACTTTTAAAAAACAGGCTTTAATAATATAATAATAATATATATTATATTTAATTATTATATAACTTAAATTTAATTTTTAATTAATGTTTATAAAGTTTAAAGTTTATAAAAAATATTATAAACTTTAGATTTTATTATTTTTTATTATTTTTTTATTTTTAAATAATTTTTATTTTTTTATATAATAATAGCTTAAACTTTATTTTATTTATATAAAAAATATATAATTATTATTAAAAGCTTAATTTTTAAAAACAAGCTTTAATAATATAATAATAATATATATAATAATTAGCTATTATATATTTTAAATTTAATTTTTAATTAAAACTAATAAAGCTTAAAAGTTTATAATTTATAAATAAACTAATATAATAAACTTTAAGCTTTATA
This sequence comes from Rosellinia necatrix, assembly GCA_021209875.1. Classification (NCBI taxonomy): domain Eukaryota; kingdom Fungi; phylum Ascomycota; class Sordariomycetes; order Xylariales; family Xylariaceae; genus Rosellinia; species Rosellinia necatrix. The sequence continues at coordinate 2,556,778 of JAGYVD010000006.1, read as the reverse complement.
TTTTTTATTTTATATATAATAATTAATTTTTTTTTTAAAAAAAAAAATTAAAATTACTTTTTTTTTTTTTTTTTTTATATAAAAAAACTATATATAAGCTATATTTTTATTTTTATATTTATATAAACTATATTTTTATTTTTATATTATTTATATATAAAAACAAAATATAAAAAAAAACAAAAAAGCAAATTTATTTATTTATTTTTTTTTTTTTAATTATAATTAAAACATCGCGTTTTATATAAACGTTAAATATAAAAACGTAAATATTTTTTAAAAACTAAAAATTTAATAATATAAATTAAACAAAGCTTTTTAACTATAATAACAGCTATTATATAGTTTATTTATATATGTTTTTAAATATTAAACTTTTAATTTTAAACTAAAAAGCTTAAAAATAGTTTTTATAACAGATAAATTTAGTTTAAACGTTTATAAAAACGTTTAAAGCTGTTATTTAAAATAAAATATTATTAAAAAAACGGCAGCAATAATATTTTTAATATTTTATTATATATAAAAACTTATTAATAAAAAAAAAAAAAATATATAAACAATTATTTATTTAAAAAAAATTATATATATTAATATATAAAAACTATATTAAAGCTTAATAAACTTAAATTTTTATAAAAAACAATAAATTTTTATTTAACTGTTTTTTTATATAAATAAAGTTTATAAACTATAAAACATTTTTATTAAAAAAGCATAAAACAAAAATAAAAACAGGCAAGCAGCATAAAAACAGCAGTAGCAGCAGCAGAAACAGCAGCAAATATTATTATTATTATTATTATTATTAATGCTACAGCTTTTAAAAATTAATATTTATATTATATAAAAAAAACTATTATATATATATATATATATATATAAAAAAAAAAAAATAAACGGAACAGCAAAACAAAAGGTTAGCTATAAATAAAGCTGTACATATATTTAAGCAGCAGAAAATATACTAGCAACTTTAAACCTAAGCTTAAACATTAAACAACAGCTATATAAAGCATGCATAAATTAAAAACTGCATATAAACAAAAAACTTTATATAAAAAAGCAACTATATATAAATAAACAACTATATATATACAAGCAACTATATATAAGCAGAAAATAATATATAAATAAAAAACTATAATTAATAAAAAAAAAAGCTAATATTAAAACTATAGCAATTAGTTATAGTTATTTATAGCTGTTATATATATATTTATTTTATATAAATATATAATATATATATTATATATATATATATAGCATATATATTTTATATATAAAATAAACTATATTATTATTATTATTTTAATAAGTTGTATGCTAATAGAATTTTTATATAAAATTTAAAATAATACTACGCATAATAGTTATTTAAATAGAATAATCAAGCATAATAAATATCGTATAACAAAAAGTTATATTCTGTTTCACGCGTAAACAGTATATGTATCGCACGTACAAAGCCCATTCAACCATAATATTTAATATATTACTTAATATTTTTTTTTATTATTAAAAAGTTTATTTAAGCCGCTAGAATTGCTAGCTTAAAAATTATAAATGTTATTTAAGTTATTATAAAACAGCCTGTTTAACACGTTAAAAACTATATAATAACAGCTTAGCTTATAAAACATATAAACTTTAAACTAGCTAATATATTTTAATATTTATATAATTTTTTATTAATATTATTAGCAGCTATAAAATTTATTAAGTTTATATAATTATATAATCTTCATATATTTTATAATTTATAAAAATAATTAAAAATATAACTTTAATTATATTTAGCTAATATTAACATTTTTAAGCAGCTATATAAATCTATAAAGCTTTATTTTTATTAACTAATATTTAAGCTTAGCATTAATTAACAAGCAAAATAAAAAACTATAATTTAAATTATTTACTAAAATAAATATTTAATAATAATATTATTTTATATCAGCTTTAAAATTACTTGTTTATTAATATAATAAACTTTTATATTAATGGTATTAATAAACGCGTTAAAATTTATAAACAGCTAATAATTAAATAAATAAAAACTAATAATATATTATTTAATAAAGCTTGTTTAATTTAAGCAAATATTATATACTTTTTAACTAAAAAATATAAATATAATTATAATAGCTTATATTTATTAAATATATTTAAATTAACTTAATTTAGCTCGCTTAAATAATTCTGTTTTACGTTTTTAAAATAGTTTAATCAGTATTTTATATTAAAAACATAATATATAAAACTATATAATTAAACTAATAAATACTTTTAAATTTTTAATATTTTTAAAAATTAAAGTTGTTTAATTGCAGCTAATTTTTCTTTTGTAATAATTATACAAAAAAATCAACTAATTTACTTAATACTACCGTGCTTAAAAACATTATATATAATTTTAATAATCTAATACTAATATTTTTATCGCAGAAAACTATAAAAACTTTCTGCAAGTTTTAAAAATAACCGTTAAAATTATTTAATAAAACAATAATATTATTATAATAAAATTTTATAATAATATATTTAAACATAACGTTAGTTTAACGTTAAATATATATATTATTATTTTATATTTTATTATAGCGTATTTTATATAAATTAGCTTATATATATAATTATAATAAAAACTTATTATAACTATAAATAAACGTATTATTAATAATAAAAATAATAATATTAAATATATTTTAAAATAGCTTTTCTGTTATATAGTTTATAATTTTATTTTAAATATATATAAAATAAGCATTTTATAAAACTATTTTATTAAAAAACTTAATATTAACAATTATATAACTTATTTTATTAGCTTTATTTTTCTGTTTAAAGGCTTTGTTTATTTTTAGCTTGTTTTTTATATAAAAAAAAAAAAAAAATAAAACTTATTTTTAGTTTAATACAACTTTTTTATTTTTAAATTTTATAACCGTGTTTTTACAACTTGTTTACTATTTTAAAAAATAAATAAACTCTGCAGTATTAAAGAATTTTTTTTTTATTTAGGCTTAAAATATATTTTTATTTATTTTTTATAAATATATTAATATAACCTATATTTTTAAATATTATTTTAAATTTATTTAAAAGTTAAAAATTTATTAACGCTGGTCTAGATTATTAAAATTATTATAAATATTAATTTTTGTTTTAAAATGTTTAACTATATATTTAATATAAATAAATTTATTAGCGTTTTATTAAAGCTTTAGTTTATATATTGTTAACTCAGCTGCTTTATAAATATATGCTTTTTTTACTTAATATATAAAATACTCCAGATTAATAAATATAAAATGTTCTAGCATTTTTATAAAAATATATATTTAAGCTTATTTATATTATTTTTAACTATAATTTTATTTATGCCGGTGTTAATAATTAATACAAATATATTTATTTAAATATTAGCCGGTTTAAAAAATAAGTTTTATTTATTATTTATTACTATATGCTATACTAAAATAAATATATAGCTTTTAAAATTAATTATTTATTATATCCTTGTTTTAACCTTAATATTTTAACGTTTTTTTATAATATAAAATTTATAAAAATTATAACGTTATATAATTATATAACAGCTTTATTATAAAATATAAATATATTAAACTTTTTAAAGCTTAAAACATTTATATTTAAAAATATATATGCTTGTAAATTATTAATTAAAGCAACTTTTTATATAAAAAATATTGTTGCAGGTTTTTTTATTATTATACTTCTGCTTTAAAAATATATAAATATTATAATATATTTATTTAAAATATAAAATGTCGCGCTAAATCTTTGCAATATTAATAAAATAGCCCGTTTATAGATTTTTAATATTATATAGTTTTTTAAATTTATTGCTAATTTTTTAAAGTTTTAAAATATTTAATATTTATATAAACGTTATGCTAATTTTAATAGTTTTTAAATTTAATATAATATAAAACTTAAAATAACTATAAAATTTAAATTTATAGTTTAAGCTAAAACTTATTATTAACGGTTAAAATTATATAATAAAAATATTTTAAAATAAAATAACAAGTTATAAATATTATATAATATAATATAATTAAAAGTTATTTTATTATAAACATATTATATATATTTATATAATTTATTATTGCTAAAAAAAAACAGTATATTTTTAATATTTAATAAAACGTTTTATAAACAATATATAATATATTATATTAAAATAACTGCTTTTAGCTAATTTAATTAATAGCAGCTAATATATAGTATTAAAATTTATATTTTGCTATAAAAATTTTTGTTTAATTAAAAATCTATTTTTATAATTATATTTATATAAAATTTTCTTAACTTATAAACTAGCTTAATAATTTTTATTTTATTAATAAAAATAATTATTATAATTATTTATTTAACTTTTTAATAACGCTTTTATATATATAAAATACTTTTTATTATAATATGTTTTAGCTTTCTGTTGCTATAATAATTATTTAAATTAAAATAAAAATGCTATTAATTAATATTTTAATAATATAAAGCCAGAGTTTTAATTTAATTTAAATAACTATTAATATATTTATTAATATAATTATTTTTATTTTTGTTATTTTTAATACTGCAGCAAATATTAAAGATATAAAAAGTTATATTATAAATTATATTAGCTTTTATTATATATAATTTAGTTTTTATTACACTTTTAATAATATTATAATATATATTAAAATTATTAGTTTTATTATTAAAATATAATTAATAATAAAAAAAAAATGATGTTATTTTATAAACAAAATAGATATTTTTCCTGGGCTATTTTTTTTAATATATTTTTTATTAAAAACTTTTACAAAAAAATATTTATTGTTATAATATTTATAAATATTATTAGTTAGCTTTATATATTTATATTAAAAGCTTTAAATATTATTTAAAATTAATTAGTTTTAATAAAATTATAGCTTTTAATATCCTGTATAATATATTATATAAAACTAGCTATATTATAATTTTTATTAATATTATTTAAAAAAATTAGTATATTTAAAAACATTTTATAGCTATAAACTATAATAATTTAAATTAATCGATAAGTTCTTTATAAATAGCTTAAATTATTGCTGTTTTATATAATTTTTTATTTATTTTTAACAACATTTAAAAATATTATATTAATACTAGTTCTAATAAATATTAAGTCTAGACTTTATAAACGTTAACTTTATTATATTATAAAACTAAATATTTAAATTTATTTATAAAAATATAAATATTTATATATTTAATAAATTTTTATTAGCTATAATATTAGCAAAAATAAAATCTTTTGCTCTTAGGTTAAAATATTTAATATTTAATGCTTATAATAACGCTAATATATTTATATATATTATAACTAAAAGTTATATTATATTTTAAATATTTTATTGTTGTTATGCTGTAAATAACGTAGCAATATTTTTAATATGTTGGCCAGCCTGCTATTAAATAACTTTTTTAAATAAATGCTAAACTTTTTCAGCTATAAATAAATCTTTTATTTTAAAATTTAAAAATAAACTACTTAAAAATTTATAAATAAATTATTTAAAAATTAAATTATTTATACTTAGTTTATATGTTTAAATAAATTTATAAATATAAAATACTAGCTAACAATATATTTAAATAAAACAGGCTAAATAATAAATTTTTAATATAAACGCTTTAAATCTATTATATAATTAATCTAATATAATAAAAAATATAAGTTTAATTAAACTAATAAGTTTTAAACTAATAAGTCTATGTTTTTATTTTTTATAATTAATTTAATAAATAAAAAATACTAATATAAGCTTATAATAATTATTAGCCCTATATATTTTATAAATAACCCTCCAGCGTTTTAAAAATATATTAAATTAATATTTTAATTTTATTTAAGCTAATAAATAGTTATTTTTAAGCTTAAGCTTATATAACTTATTTTTATTAAATATATAGCTAATTATAAGTTTAAATTATTAATTGATATAATAAAATAATAATTTATATTTATAAACTATAATAATTAATATATTAATAAAATATTTTTATATTTATAACTAAATATAATAATATTAATAATAACTAATATTTAAAAATTTTAAATTATAAATTAAAGTTTTATAAACTTTTTATATATTTATATAAACATAATATATTTATATTAGTATTATTTTTATTTTAATTTTTAGCTGATTTAATATAGCTTATAAAAATTTATTAATATATTATATAAATATTTATTAACAGATATAAAGTAATATTTATTAAAACAGCAATGTTAGAGTAGGCAAGGGCCCACTGTAAGATTAGATAAGGTGGCCCAGGCCACCTGGGCTAGCCCACTTGGGCTAGGCCCACCCACCTACCTGTACTAGTAGGTGGAATTCTAGGACTGCACCTAGAATTCCACCATCTTCATCACGAACTACATACAACACCACAAACTAGACCAGCATACAGCAAAATACAGCTATTTACAGCTTCATACCCCTGACCAGATTTATCAAGCAAGATTATAATAATAAGTTTAAATAACTAGCAGATAACAGGCTTTTATAAAATTTTTAATAAACTTTTATAATAAAATCTTTAGCGTTTTTAAATATGTTAGTTTATAATAGCTTAAAAAAGACTAGTTAGCCGCGGCTTAAAAAAAAAAAAGCAAATAATAATAATGCTAAAACAAATCGCTAGTTACTAATTTATAACAAAAAAATAGATCAATTTATATAAGTATATATTAAAATATAGAAGGGATAGATAAGTCCAAGCTTTTGCACTACGGCTACTATGTACTAAGTGTTACATGTGGGTCTCCGTAGTGGGTCTCCCTGCAAGGGTAAGTGTTACACCAATACTTCCTTATGGGCACTGCCCATGACAGCACTGCATGCCTAGCGCTAGCCGGGGGAGGGGGAGGGGGTGGGGCTCTCCTTTTATTGGGCAACGGTGTTGCTAATTGAGTATGTTTTCTGTACATAGGCCACTATCCACTATGCCAATTTCTAATTATAAACAGTAGCTAACTGTGGAGACTCATCCCCCCCGCTATAATAATTTATCCAGAAGCGAAATTCGTCTAACAAGTACTTAATCTTGTATCGCAGTGATCGGCCGCCTTGATCCCTACTTACTAGTAGTTACTAATCAGTATTCTATACATGAATATCTTGTGCATGTACCCCGCGCGCTGTTAAAGCTGTGGCTCGAAACACAATGAGCTTAAGTCGAACTTCATCCTCCAAATGGTAAGCAACCAGCGCGCCAACCACTGGCCAACCACTGGCCAACCACCGGCCAATCCGGACTGGGAAGCCTTCGTGATAACCGAACCCGCTGCGGTCTATGATATGGAAAATAATCCCGTTCCATCAAGGAATAAGTAGATGCAGGAGTGGCTGACAAAGTGCCCGGATATTCGTCGACGAGCGCAGAGACGAGAGAGAGAGAGATCGTGAAGGACAGTTGCAGTTCATACGCTGCAATAACTCGGACATAATAGTAAGATTGTGAGCGATAATCTGCAGCGCCGGAACGGAACGGGCAGAGTCCCCACTCGGGAAATTGATAGATTGATTCCGCCGTCCTCCGTCCTCGTGAAGAGGTCGCCTGGGTCCAACTCCGCTGACATGGACGGCCGTGCGTCGATCCCGGTGGCCCTACCCAAAGACAACCCCACACGGAGCTACTGGCAATTTGAGGCTGATGCGATCGCCGACCTACGCTCGACCGCCTCGCTGCCCGGCGAGGCCGATACTGTCGTCATCGGGAGCGGCATCACCGGCGCCGCCGTCGCCTTCGGCCTGCTGAGCAATGGCGCGCGGGACGTCGTGATGATAGAGGCGCGCCAGGCCTGTTCCGGCGCGACCGGGCGGAATGGTACCTTTTAACCACCCCCCCACCCCGCCCTCCTTATCTGCTCTAGTCTCTCTCCTCTGGCCACTCTCCTCCATCCCCCCCGGCTAACAGCGTCGTCTCCCTTCGCAGGCGGACACACGAAGGCGGCGTCCTACCTCGCCTTCCCGCACCACAAGCGCGAGCACGGGGCTGATATGGCGGCGCGGATCGCGCGTCTCGAGCTTGCCAACATCCGCGCCGTGCACGCCTTCGCGAGGCAGCACGGCATCGACTGCGAGAGCAACCCGTGCGAGACCGCGGACGTGGTGTACGACGCGGCACAGTGGGCGGGCGCGTGCGAGGCTATCGGCGCCATGCGCGCTGCGATGCCCGGTGACGACGCCTCCACGTATGCCTTCCACACTGCCGCTGAGGTGCACGAGAGGTTCTACTGCGGCACGGGCGGCAGGGACAGGGGTGTCTGCGGTGGCATTTCGTACGAGGCTGGGAGCCTGAACGCGTACAAGTTCACGATCGGCGTGCTGAAGCTCTGTCTCGACAGGGGTCTGAACTTACAGACCAACACCCCGGTTACTGGCGTGAATAAGAATGCAGAAGGCAGGTATCTGATCGACACGCCCAGGGGGTGCATCACGGCGAGGCGGGTGGTCATGGCTACGAATGGCTACACGGCTCGCCTGTTGAAGAAATTTCAGGGCATTATAGTTCCATTAAGGGGGCACGTTACGGCTCAGCGGCCCGGTTTGAATATGCCAAATAACGGGCTACCCGGTACATACTCATTTTTCTATGAGAAGGGCTACGATTACATGATCCAGCGGCCGGAAGGCTACAAGTTTGAACGAGACATAATCATTGGCGGGCGTCTGACTAGCGCCGCTTCCAATGGGCTGAACGAATACGGTACCGTGGATGATTCGAGCCAGGATGAGGACACAATGCAGGACCTTAGAAACACGCTTCCTTGGTACTTCGGTGATAACTGGGGAGACGATAACCCAGACGGCCGGGTACATGCAGAGTGGACAGGGATAATGGGGTACAGTCCGGACGGGTTGCCATTCGTCGGAGAGATGCCCGGCGACAAGAATCTGTGGGTTTCCGCAAGCTTCCAGGGGCATGGCATGGTTTTGTGCTGGATGTCGGCGAGGGCGCTAGTGGAGATGATTCAAGGCCGCAATGACGAGACGCTTAACCAATGGTTTCCCAGCGTCTATAGGATTAGCGAGCCACGGCTCAAGTTAACATTTGGTGGTCGGTTGCATGTCCCGGGCGCAGGCGACCCTTCCTCGGCGGGCGCATGACCGGCGTTTCTATTTTGAGATTAAGCTCCTCGGTGGATAATCGGTGATTCGTCCTACCGCGCATCATGCAGTCGGGATTTGGGTCCTATGGTTTGGTGGGAAAAACAAGAGGATTTCATGTATTGGCTATCACACGACACCCGGTGACCAAATATCAACGTGAGTGGCGTACCAAGCAGAGGCTATAGGAGAGTAATGGGGGTAGAAAAGGACCCCAGCCGCCCAGTCGCCCAGTGGCTTAACTTACACCTTCTTTGCTTGCAATAAATAATATAAAAACCAACTGTAATAAATATATAATTATTTAAAGAAAAAACTGGTTTTTTTATTAAAACTAGCTATTAACTATTTATTTTATAAAATATTAAATAAATTATTTTATATTATAAATACTTGAAATAAAACAAAATTAGTCATATATTTTAATTATGTGTTCATAATAGCTCTTATAAATAATTTATAATAAAAAAATATTTTATAAACTTGCTAGCTAGAATGAAGGAACATGTCGATTGGAGTGAGAGGCACGGGCGTGACGCGAAACCAAAGATGGGAAACTGGTGGACACGGCAAGGGGCTAGAAGGCGGTTTGCCAGTCGACAAAGCATAGGTATTAGTTTGAATAGTTCAATTCGATTATAAGTAGAACCAGGGTCTCACGGGCCATCTTGACCGCGTCGACGACACCCACACTTTGGCATTGTAATTTTATTTCTACATTTGACTCTTTTTATATATGAATAGTATTAATCGAATTGTTATTTTTTGCATTATGCAACCATGCCTCCTACCGATACCGAAAAGCGCGCGGAAGCGGCGTCAAACGATGTTATACGTGGTTGCTCTATCCGACAAGCCGCCCTTCGATAGAATGTGCAACGGTCCTGTTTATAACGCCGCATCGCTGGAGTCCCTACTCGAAAATAAGCATATCAACTCCAACAGGCCTTATCACCACATCTCGAGCGCGAATTGGCACATTGGGCGATAGGGCAGTCAAAAATAGGCCTTGCTCCCTCACTCGTCAAGTTCAAGCGCATGGCTCAGCTTTATATCGATGCCTCCGGCATACGGCAACAGCTTGGAAAGAATTGGTTAAACCGTTTTCTCGCTCGCAACCCCGATATTAAGTCCTCACGAGCAAAAGCGATCGATTATACACGCGTTAACAGTGCTACCGTCGATAATATCAACATTTTTTTCGATAGACTTAAGGTTCCTGAAGTTTCCAACACCCTAAAAGATAGGTGGTACAACAGTGACGAGTTTGGAGTCGGTCAAGGCGTTGGCGACGACCGATTTGTTATTATTGAGTCCGTCAAAGGCAAGCCTTTAAAGAAAGACGTCGAAAGGGAGAATGAATCACTGTGTTGGAGACTGTGAGCGCTGTTGGGGTAGTGTTGCCACCGTTACTCATTTTCGAGGGTGTTGATGTACAGTCACAGTAGTTTCCAGACTTTAACAACTTCATCTACGATACTTGGCGCTTTGCAGCGTCAGACGAGGGCTGGACGAGTAACCCAATTGCGTTGAAATGGATGTCAGACATCTTTATACCACATATTCGAGCTCAACATCGCAACAAATGGGTGGTCCTTGTGTGTGATGGCCACGGAAGTCATATTAACGACGACTTTATGTGGCTTTGCCTAACTAACAAAGTATGGATTATTAATTACGAGTCTCACTGCAGGCACATTGTATAAGTGTTAGATGTGGGAGTCTTATCTCCGCTAAAAAGAAGGCTCCGTCATTACCTGAGGGAGAGCCCAAATGGGCTATTGGGGATTAAGCCCTCTAAGAAGGACGTTATTCAGTGCTTATACAAGGTGAAAGGTGATATAATCACTGTTAGGAACGCCTTAAGTGCCTGGAAGACCTCTGGGATATAGCCACGAGACCGCGAGAAGGCTTTGTCTTTTAAATTTATTGTGTTAGAGTCACAAGGTGTGGCGAGGCAGTCAGGGCTTGACCCTACCCTCGTTAGACGCGAGAAAACACCAGATTTTTTGACTCTATATAACCCAACGCCCATCCAAACACCACTTATAGGTCAAGATTACCTCCAAAGCAGTCGAAAAGTAGCTACCGAACGAAAAGCGTTACCAACTCCGTCAGAACGCCTACTCGCACTAAAGGCTAGCAAGGCTCTTGACCAGAAGACCGCACAAATTGCGCAATTGGAGGCGCAAAACGCTGCTTTAAAGCTTCAATTACAAAAGAAGTCAAGGTCTGTACGCCAAAAAGTGGTAATAGCACCAAATCAGCGATTTGTTCGCATGGCTGATGTGCGCAGGCGCAAGAGAAGGCTTCGTAATATAGTTGTATACGAGGATGAGGCTTCAGGTGAAGATGTGCCTGGGAGAGGCAGCAATTACGCTGAACAACACCCTGAATATGTCACTGAAACCGAAGACTGCATAACAATCAATTAACACATCGAAGAGCGCATCGCAATTGCGTTATTGTGCAATTTTTGGGCTTCATTTGGTGTGGAGGTGGTGGTGGTCTTGGTGGCCCGTGAGGAGAGGGTGGGAACGCCATGCACCCCGCGTGCTAATGGTTCAGGAGGAGGGTGGGGTATTACAAGCTGTCGGTACTGTCCCCTAAGGACTACCCCACCGCTCTGATCTTCTCCACTGAGCAGCAGCCTAAGCCTCCACTATACACATACGCGCGCACGCAACCACTTTCTTTCCATCGTGGATTAACAAGTCTAGTCATTCGCATCCAACCAAATATCACCTATATAGAATGCGACCACGCCTCCGACTTGACACATTCCCCCAATATGTGTAATCCCAACTTTACCATATGCCACCCCCACCCAAGCGTCGACCGCCGAGCGACACCACCACCGCCGACGAGACTTCGCCCAAGCGATTGAAACTCGCCCATCCCACCCGACCACCACCCGCCTTCTGGGATAATCTATCCCATATCCCCTTGACAAGCAGCGCCCTGCGAGAACTAGGCAGAAGAAACGCTGCCGTTTCTGCTGCCACGCCAAACACGCCTGTTGTCCTCCCTCGTCTGCCTCACCGATCCATCACACGCCGTGCTGCCAGCGAGCAGAAGAAGCTTGCCCAGACGTCTAGACAGCCCGCCACCGACTATCTTTTGCGCTCCAGCTCGTCCGAACCCAGGAAGATTAGAAGCTTTGCGAGACAGGGAGGACCCGACCTGTCAGATTTGCGAGCCGTATGTCATTCTCACTGCCTCTCACCCAGACTCTTTCCGCCTCACACATTGGCTAGCATCACTATAACCCTACCCTTGCGACCAGGTCAGGAACGAGCTTGAGCTCGAGCTCCAGGCCCTCCAGTCTCGGCCGACGGAAGCGTGGCTCGGCATCTCCTAAGAAAAGCACTCTAACGCCACAAACGACCAGCACTAAAAGTACCGGCCCATATGATCGCGCGTTCCAACAACATCTCATCGACCATGGGGTTTATCCACATGGATACGAATATCTTGACGGGACGACACCCCCTGCGCCACAGAATTTGGAGGAGATTATGCGAGTAATCGCGCGGCCGCGGTCTTCTCTGTCTCCCTCTCGCTTCACTCCAGATGATTTCAAGAAATTTGAGCGGGCAGATGCGCATGCCTCTAAAGAATGGCAGGTTACATCCAATGTGGTACCAAGCATCGAAGGGGAAGTCGGAGACACTAAGTGCGTTGCCCGGCAAATACCCTTCACGAACCTTGATCACCTCACGGATGGCTCACTCGTGCCTGGCAATCCCGATCGTTACTACGGTGCCCGTCCTGAACAACTAGAGCGACAAGTCCGGACAGAGCTGAATGGATACATCGTCCCATCGACACAGCATGATCTTCCTATCGTACCAAACTTTTTTCTTGCTGTCAAAGGTCCAGATGGCTCCCTTGCAGTAGCTGAGCGTCAAGCATGCTATGACGGCGCGCTAGGAGCCAGGGGCATTCGCAGTCTCCAGACATATGGCAATACGGAACCAGACCCCGATGATAAAGCATACACAATTACATCGACCTACCATGGGGGTACTCTTAAAATGTACACCAGTTACCCGCTGCCACCAGCTCCTCCAGGGGCGAGTGGCAGTAGGTACATGACAACACAAATCAAGGCTTACGCCTTGACCAGTGATGCTGATGCCTTTAGGACTGGAGCGGGTGCTTACCGGAATGCAAGAGATTGGGCAAAGAAAATAAGAGACGAGGCGATTGAAAAGGCGAACGAAATATCAAAACGAAAGGAAGCCAGCCCGTCGGCATCACCAGACGACCTACCTTTAAGCTTTGCCTCTAGCCAACGGACGATGACGCAATCCCGTCTCGACTCTACCGCACCCTCACATGACAACTCTGACACTTCTGCGGATGAGCTGGGGTTGGAGGTACCCTCAGCAAAACGTACACGACGCTGTGGTCGGCAACTTGCTGATAAAGAGCCATAGAACTTGATCAGAAACTGATGCACATTATCTATTAATGACCCTATATATTAATTTGACTATTACACAGTAGTCGTGAAATTTTAGTCATCGCTTTTGTTAATGCCACTTCTATTTCACTTGCCCTGAATTGTTTTGTAGCTGCATTTGTGACAGTTTTCCGAAATTGTTGCTCAACCTTGCAAATGTCTCGTTGGCGAACGTCGTATATAGAGCCGGCGGCTTTGGAGCCAGGCTTCGCTTCGAGTCGCCTACATTTTCGGACTGACTTGAACTGTTTTACCGTGAAACACTCTCGATGTATAGTTGTATCGAAGCACTATATTTCCTTCTTTGCATTTTTCTTCCCTCCTTTTCTTCCTCTTTACTGTAACACCAAATTCAATATTTAGCATAAAACCAAGCGTCACGGATCTTGCAAGTAAGCACAGCCGCGCGGTTTGCCAGCATTGGGTGGGTACCCAAGCACGGCGGCTAAGAAAAACGGTTCCCCTGTTCCAACCACCGCGGTTCCGTGCTAACATGCCCCATGCAGTAGGTTACTCATCCACGTATCTCGTGTGGGCCACACATTATGAGGTACAGCATGTGAGCTACACACTGTTCAGTAATACACACTGTGATTTACATCCTGTTAACTATACATAATGACATCCACAGTCTAGGTTATATTTAAGGCCAAATTACATCCCGTGCTTTACATGCTGTGAATCTTCCCACATGGTTAGCTACACGCGGTGTTGTACACACCAGGTAAGTCATATTGATAGCTACATAGTATGTATAGCACACTGACAAGTCGCACATCGTCCGTCCCATAGTATAAGCTGCACCCTGTGATAAGCTAACAGTCATTGCTCGCCCGTGGTGAAGTCTTCTATCTAACAGCTCGAATATATAGCGTAAATATTGACGTACAGTACACTCCTCCGAAAAATATGGTAGCAGATGGGCTCACAAAGACTCTCGCAAGGCCTCAACTTGAAGAGTTCGTCAAGATAACAGGCCTAAAAGCCATTTCTACAGTCCTCACAGAGATAAAACTTACATAAAGGCAACACGAGCAGATATAGCTGGGCACATTTCAAGTTGTTCAGCTTTAAAGGCAGCCCTTTCAAGCTGGGGGGCTGTGTCAGAACTGTTGCCCTTGACAACGCCAAAAGTAATTATTACTATCTAGAATGTTCTACTACTTATTAAAAGCTAATAACGTTGCTACTTATTATATATAAAAGTTGGTTTTATTCTTATAGTTATAAAAAGGAACTTTGTTTTTTAATCTAGTCTAGAATTTACTTCTGCATATAATTATAACCTAACAAGCTCTCGAGGTAACAGCTCAAGAACACCATATTCTTAAAGGCGCTCCTGTTGCCGCCTGACATTCAGTTATAGCGATAACGTCAAGGGGGTCACAGGTCTGTTGCACAGGCGCACATTGCTTACAGAGGAGTTATAGAGAAAAAGGGAACAGTTGATGCGATATGGACATGGCCCGTCCCTTGTGCCGCCTCAATATTAATGATGCTAATTACACGCTCTTGCAAAATAGTATAAAAGGACTTAGAGTTGGTCTTTTAGGTTTGCCGCTGTTGTGATTCCTGTCTTAAGCTGTTGCTTTAAAAGCTTGTTAAATTATATATATAAAAGTAAAATTCTAAACTAAATTAAAAAAACACAAAGTTTTTTTTTATAACTATAAAAATAAAACTAATTTTTGTATATAATAAATAATAATATTATTAGCTTTTAATAAATAATAAAATATTCCAAATAATAATAATTATTTTTACCGTTATTAAAAGCAACGGTTCTAACATCTTGTTTACGCTGTCTGGTATTCCTAGATCGTTGGCGTTATATACCGCGAGGGTTGGGGATTCGATCTAGGAAACAGATTACCTGTTATTAATATACATAGTATAGAGCACCGCGGACAAAAAGGAGAACGCAATAGGAAAGCATTGACTTTCTATTTATAGGCACGCGCCGAACGCCAAACATGTCGTCTGTGCCTAGTACAGAGCTGCTATGTATATCTCTTCGAAGCCGTAATCTGTCGCCTCGATCTAGTTAAAGGGTAGATGATCGACAAATGGAAACAAAAGAAGTTTATGCTACGTAGTCACGACTTATATCAACGCTCTGTGTCTACCTTCATCTGACTATAACTCGGCATGGACGACATTCTATATCTGTAACTGCTCGTGTCGCTTATATCTTCGAACACAGTGTCGTCATCGGCCGCTCCATCCCCGATAGTATAGACTTTGACGGTGTGTGTTTCGATGGGGACCCAAAGAAGCGCCTGTACTCTTTAGACAGCTTCCTTGTGCGAGCAGGCTCGAGAGAGCCTAGCATAACAATACACATCCAGAGCTGCTGTCGGCTGGCTGTGTTCCATACAAGCGTCTAGTTGGTAGGGTTACAAGTAGGGAGCAAGCAGCATACTCGGGAGAAGACTGCGACAAGCGCGGATGACAGAGAATGCTACCCGTTCTAGGACTGTCACGGAACTAGTCTTGACCTAAGGACTCCACTAGGGCACGGGCCAGAATACTGTATATAAAAGGAGCGAGTAGTTGGCGACTGACCAAGTGAGGAACCTTCCCTCCTTGTGCAATAACATAAGTTATTTCTGGAACTACCAGCAGTACGAACTGTGACATGTAGTCATAATTTGCAACTCTACAGTTTAGCATCATTGAATCGCTCAGAGAACCTTAGTAAGAACAAGTAAAAGAGGCGACAGGAATCTATTCATACAATATAATGGCTCATTAAGACTCGAAAAGAGACAAAAGGGTAGAATATAAAGCCTGACTGTTATATAGACCATGTGAGAACGCCATAATACCCAGCCGCGTGGCTTATCCAATGTATTCTAACTCCGTGACACCAAAACTCTCCCCACAGTATTCAAAAAAAGTTTATATTTCAAAAACAACACCAACTGTAAACAAATATCAGAGTCCAGCCAATCAAATATCAAAGCATCCGATTCGTCGTCAAGGCTCGAAAACAGGGAAAATCCAAAGGCCTGCTGTAGTGGAATTAGCCAAGACTCAAAGGCCAAAAGGATAGACCGAGCTGAGGTGGGGGGGGAGGGGGGGGGAGGGGGGATGTGAGGAAGTAAGAGAAGTCAGGGTAAGTATACATACCGATTCGTATATTAAGATTGCAAACCCGGGCGGCTCAGCAGCGCACTAACCCTCACGACGGCCCCTCCTCGGCGACACCGCTACTTGGGCGCACATGGTCTCCCTGGACCGCCCGACATCGCGCCAAGCGGCCCGCCGGCAGAAGTGTCGGGCACGGTGACGCGGGGCGGGGTAGAGAGGGAGGCTACGGCGTGCCGTTCCCGGAGGGTCTTGAGGGCGGCGGCGCGGGAGCGGCGCTTGGCGGCCTCGCGGGGCCGGTCGCGCTCGGCGTCGGCCGGCGTCGGCGGCACGCCCGGCTGGTCGATGCTGAAGGAGCACCGCGTCTTGCGCTCGATGCAGCGGGCGCACTTGTACGAGTTGTAAAGGGCCCGGGTGCCGCGCCACGAGGCAGCGGGGCTCCGGCTCGCCCCCGCGGCTCCCCCCCTGCCGCTCCCAGCGCGCGTGCCGCGCCGCACAGCACGCGCACGGCGTCGTCGCCTCCACCCCCTTGGTCGGGTCCTCCAGTTCCCGCCCGCGCGCCCGCTCCCGCTCCGTCTTCCGCGTGTGCGCCGGCACCGCCGGCCGCCGGCCTATCGTCACCGGCAGCGGGTGCGAGTGCGGTCGAGGGGTGGCGGCGGCCGCGGCGGCGGCCGGCCGCGGCGGAGGCAGAAGAAGGGGAGGAGGTGCTGGCGGTTGCGGGCTGGGCGGCGGGCTGTCCCACAGGCTGGATAGAGCATGGGATCAGAGACAGGTCGGACTGGGTGGGAGGTGGGGTGGAGGGTTGGGAAGATGACGTGTTAGGTGTCATCGAACCCAACAATACGGATGTCGAAGCCATATTCGTGGGTATATATGTATTCGTGTGTGTGTGTGTGTGTGTGTCTGTATGTGTATGTGTGTATTGCGTAAGTGTATTAATCACCGAATAAATGATTAAATACACAAAAATATAAAACGGCTAAACACTGTATAAAGTGTTTGAGATGTCTTTGCGTGCCGATGACTGTTATGGGTCGAAGAATACAGACTGAATACAAATGAGGATGGAAAAAGAGGGATAGAATAGCACTACCCGACAGATGACAGCCATATATATACTAAGAATTCTTAATAGGTAGCTGGGGGGCACACGTAACTGCCTACATAACACCGAGATTAACTTTGGACTCTATTCAACGCTGGGAAGGTATATACCATCACTGGAAGGGTCTCACCGCTGGTTTATTGAGAGCTTTATTAGTACAATATTCGCAGCACTGGTACATGAGGTATACTCTCTCTCTTGAGGATGTGACATATAAGAGGCTTTTTTGTACCTGTTTTAGTGGTATTAGGCAAGAGTATGCCCAGGCAATCCCCGTCACCGTGATGCGGGTCACGTCAGAGTATGGGAAGCTGAATGAGTCAATTGCTGCACCCGGGCATTTTGACGGCGACGGTTCGGGTAGGCCTATCACTACTACCTATCGACGCCGGGCGCCAGCGCCTTCTCCCTGGCTGGGGGGAGAACATGGTGGCCCGTAGCTGCAGCCGAGCTCACCCCTAGCAGGATCGTAAGGTGCATCCGCACCTATAGTTGCTCTTTGACCCGTGATTCGCAACTAGCCAAACCATATGTAAACTCTGCCCCCTAGTCGCCTCCGTTACGTATGCACTTTCATGACCAAGCTCGGGTCGGGATCGTCTCCCAAGCATAGACAGCAGTACATTAGGTACTTCTCCCTACTTCTTCCCCCCCTCCTCATCTCTCGTTCTGTCCTTCTTTCACCCCCTCTTTCTCCTTCCCTCCCACGTACCTCCATGTAGATCATAGTGCAACAGGCAGTCCATAGTGTCCATGGCGGGTTATTGATTCCATTGGGTAGCCGCAGGTACCTTCCTTAGATCCAAGCCATGTATAACGAGGTATAGTTCAATAGTGCCTGTACGATGACGAGGAACAGGCATATCTTTGAAATCTTTTCGAATCCCAAACGGGAATAACCGACGGCAGGTAGAGCGCCAATCCAGTCGCCAACAACCCCAATGACAGGAATCAACCGTGGGAAAAGCGGTTCAAGAACAATCTGAGAGTGTCCCATCTGCCGTATTTGATTAACGCTGATCACTGCAAACAATGAAGTCAACGGGGACACCAACAGGTTGGATATACACATACCATTGCATTGGATATGCACCGATCGTTGTATTGCTATATCGACATGACGTAGAAGGTGTATGGCGACATAACTATACGTGAAGTGATTATATTGCGAGACTCTATACGGAATAATACCGAACAGAGACAGGCCGGGGTACCACCCTACCCGCCGAATACACCCGCATACAGACGAGCCACAACAAGGTGCACCAACTCTATCCAACTCATCAAACCACACCTAGAAGAGATTTACGTAAGCCTTGTATGGCCGGTACTCCTGGCTGTGCAAGGTATTGAGCGACCCACCCATCGCAATGCCGGGAGTAAAATGGGACAGTGCTACAGTACTGTTTTGTCATAAGAACCACTGCTCGAAGTTATAAATACTTCACAACCGCACTGAAATTTGCGAGGGGTATGGGGTGTATTATGTTGTGTTGATGTGTAGGGAATACACCAACGCTAGGCCAACGGCCGATAAAGCCAACAGGAAAATAGATCCTTGAGAAAGGGTGTCCTAACAGGACTTCGCCTCGCGACAGGGGCCGCCGGGTCTATCTGCCCTAGAGATGGTGGTGCCTTTGATGAGTCCTAGGTGAAACAGTGAGCTGGTGGTAGAAGGATAGATGGGGCCAGTTGATGAACGTCAAGAATATACGAAGGCTCAAAAAAAGGGGAAGGAAGAAAAGAGGGGCGGGGGAAGGTGAGGGGGAGGGAGAGAGGAAATAACAAAACAGGAAAAAATAAACGAGAAACTTTTAAACACAAGAGAGGGCTGCTAAGGGCAAAGCATGCGTATCAGTAAGTACCTAGGCGGTTGGGACAGCAACGCGGCCCAAATGTCCGGGTCAGTCATCTGCAGCTGATGATGCCATGGCGCAAAGAAACCCCCCCCCCCCCTTTTCTCCCTCCTCCCCTCTTACACCACAAGCCACCCCCTTTCTTTGATGCCGGAAACGCGAGAAATTCTGGTGAGTAAATGGAACGCGCGCTGCGCCGGTTTGTATATTAAAAGCACGAGCGGCCCCTCTCTCGACCCGAGGGATAACATCATTTCCGATGCCGAACAGCCAGCCCAGAAAGGATTCTTCCTTCACCCCCCTTTACTTCCGATGAATCCAAGCTCATCACACGGTGAACTCCAGGTTGTTCCCGGCGTAGTCGCGGGCGAAGAAGCGATCGGGGTACTCGGCGCCCTTGGCGCCGCTGGTGGGGCCGCCGGGGTCGGCGGCGCGCGGGGCGCCGGGGCCGCCGCGCTCGAGGTGGGCGTGGACGCGGCGCCGCAGCGCGAGCAGCGCGTCGCCGTCGGACACGCGGAAGCACGGGTGCCGCGACGACGACGACGCCGCCGCCCCGAAGTCCGCCGCCGCCCCGAACGCGATGTGCACCTGCTGCCCGGACGCGCCGACGTCGAACCACAGCAGCGTCCCGGCCTGCCGCGCCGGCACCGCGCGCGGCGTCAGCCCCAGCGTCGCGCCGTAGAAGGCCGCCGCCTCGTCGAGCGTGCCCGGCGGCACGACGAGGTTGATGTGGTGCAGGCCGGTGATCATGGTGACGGGTTGACGGCCCGGTCGTGGTCGTCGTGGTCGTGGTCGTGGTCGTGGTCGTCGCTGTTCGACGAGAGAGAGGCGGTGATTGATGAGGATGATCTTCTCTCCTCTGTCTGGCTGGCCGATAGAGGGCGATTCTGCCGCAAATAGCTATGGCATGTCGTTCAATTTGAACCTGGACACGAACCTTAGCCCTTATGTAATTCTTGGGCGGGGAACCTCCAACATCTCCGGCCGGTCATATGCGGATCTGGCACACGGCTAGGCGGAAAGCAGGAATAATCCCCGACCATGTGGCACGTCTCTTGATAAAGGAGGGACTTATCGGCGACTCTGTCTACAAGTGTGTCTCTCTATAAGTCTGGGCATTCGCCGCTCCGCCGAGTATCGTGGTCTTTTTCCCCTTCTTGACCGGACTGGCACTATTTACCCTATTTGTTCTACTATTTCCCCCGCCGTCCTTTAACCTGTACGAGATAATGAAGGAGCAAAACGACCTCTGGTCAACCCTTCGGGCCTCCTGGCTATGATATCAAAGGCCCTCGATGTACCTCTCGCCTCGTCTGCGCCAAGTGGAAGTACCTATGGAGTACCTAGGTGCCCGTCTAGGTTCACCTAGGTAGGTACGTAGCTAAGTACCGTGGCACGAGTACGTACTTGGCATTGGGTATTCCGTTTCTTATTAAACAGCAGCTTGAGCTTCTGAATATATAGGCAGGAATTTTTAAAAATATAAAATATTGAGAAAATATTCAAAGTATAAACTAAACAATAAAAAAATATAAACAAAAATGTCGACCAATAAACGTTGTTTAACAACAATAAAGAAAGAGCTCGACGGGCAGTTTGGTTCGTTGAGCCGTGTCTAGCTTACCGACCCCGTACCTAGCCCGTCAGCGGTCCGTAAAGCGATAAAGATGTTCGAATCGGTCCGTTAGCGCTGTTATGGCCTCATGATGAGAGTGGGTGGCAGGTAGGCCATGGTGGATGATTCCCATGTGGACCTTCTCAATCTCAGCTACTGGGTACCTACCTACCTAGGTATGTAGCAGTAGTAGTAGTTTTAAGGTACCGAATGCAGCGCGTATGCGTGCCGGAATCGTAATTACTGGCGGGTGAGATTTCAAGGTTCGTGCCGAACCCAAAATGCTTCCCGGCTCAATATGACTTTACACGATTAACAATGCTGGATCCATGATGTAGGGGTAGTCCTTGTAAGTGGACGCATAGCTCACAGTGCTTAGTGTCTAGTCGTTACATCTACTAATAATGGTGGTATTGGGTTCGCTAGCTAGATACAATGCCCTGTGGTGGATAAGGTTTCTGGCGATGGGAAAGATTAAAAAGTATCTGGTTGAGAGGGGTGGGTGGCGTTATTGGGAATGCGCGGTCCGCCATAGGACGGTTTTCACGACGGGAAGCTTCACTCTACCCTTTTGGATCGGATGTCGTGTTATAGCCAGGGAGATTTATGACTTCACCCAATGATTTGATGTAGCCTGATTGGCTTTGGAATAGAGTACTTAGTAAGCGGATGATGGTGAATCAAGAAAAATATTCTGTGGTATCTAGATTCTGCTTGTTCTAATTTATACACAAGTGGAAGGGTCATATCACTGGGCTCATTTTCGCTCTCGGAGTAGCTGGTAGATCTATTCCCGTTTTGATATGAATTGGCGTGTTGGAGGCATTAGATATCTAGCACTTCTTAGGTATAATACTGGGCAGACAACTCTTCCAATAATCCCCGCTCGGCGTTCACTTTCCACTTGCCCTTCCGCTAATTTTAGTGTCATTTGAGTTATCTTCCGTCTAACGTAAGCGTAGTGTAGCATCTCGGTCAATGCGCCTAAGTTAATGGCCCCTGCAACAACCATCCTTGCAATTGATGCTGGAGATGCGCCGTTGACATAAGAAACTATCCTATTTTGACTTCCGTGTCGGCGGACGTGACAACGTGGGGTTTTGGGATATCATCCAACCCCTTCTCCATGATCCCATGACCACGGATTCTTACATTCAACTTATGAAGTGATGCACCCAGCTAAGTTCTTACTTGTTACCTCTATCTAGGTAGCAACTTGTAGGTGGGGCCACTTAGGTCAGAAATAATATCTGATGTTTACAACTAATCCAGAAGCCGATCCTTTACTAAACCCCTATCTAGATCTCAAATATTCGCAGGACAGCATATATCTGTTGATTTTGCATTTATCATATCAAAAGAGAGCCCTTCTCCACCGATCACCTCCAGGGCCAGCGCCAAGTCTACCTCATCTGCAAAACCAATAAACAATCGTGTTAGCCACTTGGTATGGCCATCCCCTGTTCGTGTGGCTCTTTGCTGATCTGCGGGGTCAATTGCTTTCCGTTCTAAGTATAGGGCTGAATAGATCATGGTCAATCATGCATCCACTATATAAGGCAATTGCTTTGGATTTGATCGTCGAAGGGGGCTCGTCCCATATCTTAGTGCTGCGTTACTAGACCCTCACTACTACGACCGGAAATCAGCCAACATCCTCTAGCTTCGCGTCATTATTCCCCCGAAAGGGAGATTATATGTGATCAACACAAGAGGACTGATAGCCGACGGCCGTTAAAGTCAACACCGCCAAGATTCATGCTTACTGAATAGCCTAGGGGTAATTTTAGACCGAGGAAGGAAGAGAGGCATTAGTTGGCTCATCCAGCTGAAGAGGTCCGAAATAGACCAATGATAAAATACAACCCAGGATGATCAAATCAATTACCGAGATCCCCTTCGCTAGGAAACTTCCAGTCCAACACATAGTCTCGGACTAATGATGCGCCGCTGGCGGTTGACAAGCAGACTGGGAGAACGGGCCTGGAGTCCAACGCCACATTGGCGCGCGCGACTATCGTACCTGGTAATTCAGCATCTGTTTGGGGTGCTTAGAGAGCATCAATGAGTGTGTAGATGAACGGCAGGCGCGGGAGTGGGCGGTGGGGTCGAACGGCGGAGATGGCGATGAATGGTGTTGACGCCGAGGTGTTGCTGAGCAGGGCCCAAGACGGCAACGGCGACGGGGGCGGCAGCCAGCGAGATATGAGATATGACGAGCTGCCGGGACAACCGGGTTGCAACAGTGACAGGGGTGAGAAGAGAGAAAACCCCCGCGGCGAGCCGCGAAGGAAGAGCCACCGGACCTCGAGCGCCGAGGAGGCCGGCCGGAGGAGGCACAGGAGCCGTTAGTTTGGCTAGGGCACGTCGGAAATTACGAGGTGGCCCGGGCCGCGCCGGGCGGCACGCACCGGGTTAGTCAGTCCCGTAGATAGAAGAGGAGGCGGCCATGAGACGAGGTATCGGTGGGGAGGGATGTCACCTTAGCGGTATTATAAAGAACAGACAGCTCACATAGCCGGCTTGAGTGGCGGATGGTACCAAGGTAGTACGCGAATTTGGTACCCCGAGGTGGTGTGTAGTAAACCCCCTTTTCGCGTTCACCGTCATGCTCCTTGTGATCCACTTGGGCCATGAGACGGGATAAGAGAAAGTCCGCCACATGGGCGAATCGAACTTCGAAGAGGCAAGGCCAACTGTCGTCGGATCGGTATTGAATTAGCCGGCCGAGGCGCGATAAAACCGTCAAGAATGGTGATTTCTTGATAGTAAGGCTTGCTCCAGCAATGAATGTGTCTCACGCAGATGCACTGTCTACAAAGTTAAGAGACGATAGGCAACGTTGCAACATGTACTCGGCAAGAAGACTTAATCTATCTGAAAGGATGCAGCAGTAGTCCACTAATTGACGGCTCGTCCCCCCGATATCCACTAAAACAATGTCTATTGAACGTTGAGGTACCTAGAGAAGAAAGAAGGTCGGGGCGGCTCCCCAGTCACTTCCTCGACAGGAAAGAACCAACCCATAATTCTCCAAATGGCAAGCCAGGTGCATATCATCTCTGATTAAAGCCCCCTAATATAGCTTAATCGTCGCCCTACGCACAATCCCCTAATCCCTAGGATACAAACTAGATACTGATAACACTCCAAAACGAGGCATCGGAGTCTTGGGACATTTATGTCGTTTTTTCTCTTCCTTTTCACCGCTCGTAGAACACGAACGCGGCCGATAGTAGTCGTAGCAAATTCTTTAGCTCTAACGTGGTTACTAATTCATCTAAGTGATGAATGCTAGGTCGTAATGCTTGTTCGCTCATTTGTCGTCGTCCATCGGTGCTGTTCGCAATCTTTGCTTGGCTACTGGCGTTTGAAGGGGGTCTGAGCTCAATCGACAGAGACGAAATATCTGGACCCCTTAATGTTACTTTTCCCCCCTGCTTTCGGCGGAGCTGTGAAGTGAGAGGCACTACTTCGCGCTTTGTGATCGCGCCTGTGCGGCTTCTGGAGAAACGTTGGTTGTCGCAGCGCTTTCGCCTACTCTCAACTCCTCGTCGGGCACACCCACCGCAACGCTACCCGTAATACTGGCTGAGCTGGGGGCACGATAAATAGATCGGCGCTCTTCCCGGCGGCCACCTGCGATTCCCGTACCGCCACCCACTACGCCGCCGACGCCGGTGGTCCCGCTCATGGTAACGCTATTCGTAGTGTTAGTACTCTCGCTCCTGACCCGCCCAAGCCCGGAATCGCCCTCCCTGCGATCCCTCAGCATCCTCTCGAGCTCTTTCACCCGTTTCTTCAACGAATCATTCTCTCGTTTAGCGGCGTCTAACTCGTTCCTATAGTGGGCTGCCTCCTCGTACCGCGTAGTGGCTGGCATGAGGCCTGGCGAGAGCTCCGATCCGGGCGTCGCAGCAACGCTTGCGCTCGAGGAGGTACGATCACGATGAAAATACCCTGACGTATAATCCTGGGGGTGGGAAGAGGGCAAAAAGCCGGAGCCGCTCATATAGGGCTGCGGAGAACGGTTACGGCTCGACGAGCTCCTATGTGAGGTCGTGCTATTCTGTCGACTCATCCCGGCCGCGCCGCGAGGGTTCCGCGCGGCCTCTAGGACGGAGGCGGCATTTCCCGAATGCGATTGCGGGATGGGAATCGGGGCAGAAGACGAGCCTTGGGTAGCTGCTTGGCTCAGACTGCGTGCGCTGGCACTGGAACTAGTCCGGTGATGTCGGCGGCTCGTGGGAACAGGGAAGCCAGGGCCGGACATAAAGTGGGTATCGGTGAAAGAGGAGGGGTGTAGTTGATCTATGGCAGATGCCGAAGCGCTCGTGGACGATGTGTTGGACACCACAGAAGAGTTCTGTGCCATTCGGAGCATCGTGAGGTCTCGGGATAGGCGATTGACCTGAAGCCGAGGATTAGCAGCGGGAAAACACGGCAGGAGAGGGTTGGGGAATGGAGAGAGTGGCATACGAGCAGTTCCTGTTCCTGTTCCAACTGCGAATGAAGCTCGGCAGCAGTCAGGGGACGTGGATGACGAAGAGGACCAGGGCCGGCGCCGACACCAGTGTTGTCTTGTCCTGGGATGGGCGGGTGAGCCATGCTGCTGGCGAGAGGAAGAGGCGGCGAAGGGAGGTAGGAGGAGGAGGAAGGAAGGTCGTGGAAGGCTTGTTGGTTGGAGGGGAGTATATTGAGAGAAGACGATGGCGACACCGCGGGAGGTGGTGATATCTGCTGCTGAAGTGTCTGTTGGGGTGTCTGTTGGGGTGTCTGTCGGGGTGTCTGCTGGGGCTGGGTGCTCTGTGGACCGGAGGCGCGCCGGACACGAGCAGGAGGGCCCTGTGGGGTCGGGGAGATGGAGTTGAGGTCAGGCATGGCGCGACCAGCGATGTTGACGGGTACGTGGCATGCAGTAGTCTACTGTGTCGTCTCCGTTTCTGGTGCGGCGTCGGCGTCGGCGTTGGTGTTGGTGTTGGTGTTCGTTGTCTCTTGTGTTGGCCCCTTGCGCTGCTGTCTGCCGTCTCTTCGTGTCGAAATGAAGGGGGGAGGGCGGAGGGGGCGTGGAGGACGAACAGAGAGGATGCAGAGCAGATGCAGAGGTGCCAGACGGATAAGTAGGTTGGGATGTTAGATCGTCGACTAATTCGAGAGGTGCGGGTTAGGGGAGGCAGACGGGAGGGCAGATGCGAGGGGAGATAGATGGGAGGATGGAGGGGAACTGGCTGGCTGGCACGCGGATGGCGTTAGCTAGGAGGAGCAATGCATCACAGGGGTGATCGTCCGACGTGCATGAAAGTTGGGAGATCGGATCAACGCCAGACGGGCGACGACGACGCTAACTGTTGTCTGCGAGCGTATCGCACCTGCCTGCTACCTATACGGATCAGTAGTACAGACCAGTACAAACATACGTGGTCGCGTTTGGTGGTCACACCGTCACACATGCGCTGCCGTTTGAGCTTGCGTGGGGTCTACTGTGGACAGTACCTACATACAGAGATGTTACCTAGGCGGGGGCTGGAAAACGGAAGTGGTTGCAGTAAAGTACCTAACCTCTTTAGGTAAGGTTATTATCTACCCCTGCAACAGCTCGCCACCGGTGGAGTACGTTTATAACAACCTCCTTTTTGGTAGTGAGAATAACCAAAAACAAACCGATATATTTAATCGTCTAGGGACAAGATAAGATGCGAACACAATCGTCTCAACAGTACTGATACTAGGATTGATAGGTACCTATTAGTGTCCTGGTGGATAAGAGAGACGATTTATGCAATACGTCGAATTTGAAACGGAGACTTCCATATTTATGCCGACCGGAGAAGACTTCTCTCGCCTTGGGAAAAGCTTAGCTCTTTTATATGATGAGGTGGAGTATGCAGAAAAGCCCAATCCGCCGCACCGATCATCGAACAAGACCGTAAGCCGCGAATGAAAGGTAGCCAAAGATTTCATGCCAATCGAGCTGTCGAAGGGTTTACAGGTGTCTTATCATCGGTGATCAAAACATAGGTTGCTCGGTCCCAAACACTCCTCTTTGTGGCCCCTTGTAAAATCAACTATCGCAAGTCTGGGGTTAGCTACAACGGCGTGTCCGAGGTCACTTAAACGGCCCTGTCCACTTACTTTCGGTGAATCTCGAAAAGTCAACTCATCGGCGGTGGCTTTAGTGCACATTATCCATAGCGCCGCTGGTCCCTCGATGAGGGAGGCCGTCAATGTTTTGGATATGACCTAGCTCGTGACGGCGGTCATCATCTATGAACTTTCAGCACGCATGAAAAACCAGACTGGGAAGCGCTGGCTTACCGGTGCGCTCCTCGTCTATCCAGTGTACTCGTTCCCGCTAGGCGGGAAGGAAGGTAATGACGGCAGCCCCAACAGCTCCCAAGAAACCCAGGAGGCCGCCTAGAATTGGCCCCAGAAGGCTACTCGGTATGCCCATGGTGTTCTGCAGCCGGTCGCTGTGTCCTAGATCCTCTAGGCGGTGGGTGTCGCGATTTCTCTCCTAAACAATCCCCGTCTAATGAAAAAGGAAGGATGAGAAGGGAAACATCTCAAGAGCCATCGAGGGGGAGAAGAACCGGCCTTTAATAAAGCTTAAGGGTTTGCATTCCTCTACATATTCCGATGTCTAAGCCTGAGAACTACAGAGCCCCAAATCCGTCTTCAGATTCCGGTGCCAATAGATGGCATCTCGCCATAGTCACTGACAGGATGCAATGCTTTTTAGATTCTGGGAGCCATCCTATCAGATGGGACTGGAAAGTACACCGACCATCCGACGAGCCTCAGGTGCCTTCAGATTCTGGGGGCTTGCCAATCGGTTATGAACGACAGCAGCCAGCCCACCGAGCTTAGGGCCGCATGTAAGCTCCATTTTAGTGCTTTCAGATTTTGGCTTGTAGCCACTCAGGTTTGCAGCTGAGAGATTATGGGGTCTCGTCTGGTTTTGGTCGGGGTACGGAGGTCTATACCAGACGAAGGCCATTTTAGATTTTGGTCTCTACCTACTCATAACGCACCGCAATGATTGGCGTGGATTTCGCTCGGCCACTCGGCCTCAAATAGAGATATACAATCCATCCTACCTCAAGCGTTCGTTCTCATCTTCTTTACTCCTTCGAATCTGTCCGGTTCTGTGTCCCGCCCAAGTATAGCGACCCGTGCCTAATATTCACTGTCCAGTTTGCCTTTTCCTATACAGGAGATATCAACTTTTCGTCGCGTCTGCATCTTCAAAACATACCAACCAATGAGTCCCAAAAGACCTAAACTGAGCGACCAGCGTGATTCGGCCACTTGAGCACTTGCCAACTTCTCCTGGCTTTACAAAGTGCGTCTAATACACACACCCCTGCTAGAGTATCCCCTCTTCATGCTACTTGCTATGGTAGACATCAATCCGTGGTAGAGTTTTTGATTACGAAAGGTGCTGACATCAACGCCGCTCCACTATTTGATTCCGAGGACGAAGCGATCCAGTTCCGTCGTCGGTTTGACAAACGTTTCTACTTTCCAGTCGTGAAAGCACCTCTCAATTGGTTATTAAGCTATTCCATCGACCTAAATGGCCTAAGCTGTGCTGCCGTATTGGTTAGCGCTGGAGCAAAGCTTGCTGGAAGCGAACTCAGTATAGCCGCAGAATGCAGGCATTTGAAGTTGCTCGCAGCAAGTATCACGGCCGGGGCTGATCCGAGTGCATTGGAAGGAGAAGGAAAAACAGCGCTCCAGCGCGCACTTCAAGGAGGCCAATGTCAATCTGGCCAGCTGTATAGTGTTATATCTTATCTACTCTTGAAAGGTGCGCGACTTCTTGGCGGAGAAGTCGACAGTGCAGTCAGTCTCAAGGGGTAGAAAGTTGTGGCCCTCTTGCAAGACCATGGCGGCAATGTGATGAAGACGGAATATCGAAACGAGCTCGAGAAGGCTATTTTAGGACGGGACAACGCGCCGGCGGCTGAACTGTTCTATATTCAACCTAGCATTTACAGTGCGGGTGCATTATACGCCGCGATTTGGATGAGAAACAATTCAATGATCCAAAGCCTCATGTCAAATCGGCCTGCTGACACAAATTATAGCAATCGCGGCTGCTGCCACGTCTGGCAACCTAGCTCTTCTACAAACTCTTCTCGCCCATCCGCCATCTTGCCACACTGGACCATTGTCACTTGCGAAAGATTTCAAGGGGCGCTTTGCTCTTATGGGCACCAAATATCAACTAGGTCCATGGGGCTCACGCGATGGATGGCCCCGTGGGAGTCCACTAGCTCTAGTAGCAATTTCGATGCGCTCTGATGCGCTCAAGGCGTGTTCCCAGCTTTTGAGAAGTGGGTTTTGCGCCGATGAACTTACATGGGGGGTCGCTTCTTCCTTCAACAATAGTGCGTTTGTGCAAGCCCTTCTCTGTCATACACAACATGGCGATTACAACTATGGAGAGTTTCAGGGATTCCATCCTTTGGCATGTGCCATCAGAAATGACAACGAAAACCTAATTGACCTGTTATTGACGGCTGGAGTAGACGCTAATGGCAGAGGACTATGTGTCGGAGAACCCTCCATACAGCAGTGAGAAAGGGGGACTTGAACATTGTACGCAGGCTCGTTCAAGCTGGTGCTGACGTAAATGCGGCTAGCCAATCTACGATGTCTCCTCTCCAACAAGCTGTGAAAGAGGGAAGGTTGGACATTGTGGATTATCTCGTACGAGCCGGGGCGGACGTGAATCGTAACACCGGATTCTCATGGCATCAGCCTCCCCTCCAACTCGCTGTGGAATATGGCACAACGGCGATTGTGGATTGTCTTGTTCGAGCTGGAGCTGATGTAAATGCCAACGCCAAATCCACGCTTGGTCGATCTACCCTTCAAATAGCTACGAGAAATGGAAACATGGAGATTGTGGATTGTCTCATTCGAGCTGGAGCAGACGTTAATAGTCCAGCTGCGGATATAGAAGGGGCAACCTCCTTGCAATTAGCCGCCATAAATGGCGACTTGGAACTTGCCAGATATTTGATCGATGAAGGTGCTCAAGTCAATGCACCACCATCGCGGCATCGCGGTAGAACTGCGCTTCAGGGAGCTGCAGAACATGGAAGGCTCGACAGGTCGGAGTGTCTGCTGGTAGCAAGGGCTCTAACTAGCGATTGATGGCGCCGTCGTTTTTATCAAAGCAGTTAAACTGGCAATTAAAGAAGGCCACACTGTCGTGGCGGATATTTTGAAACAACATGCAGGCTGGTCGGACGAAGATCAGGAATTGTTACTCCAGGTGGACGTAGATTATGACACTGGCTCTGAGGGGGATGAACAAGATGGCCCAGCGATTGATACCACGATGGATAGCGGTGACGGAGAATGCGATAATTGGCAGCACCAATATGAGGTAGCAGATAGATTTAAGTGAAGGGGAGTAAGACGGTCGACGAAGTAGACGGAATGGAGAATATAAGACCGTCTTTGACACTAGTACGGGAATTGGAGGCGAGTGAATGAAATTTGAAGATACTATTGTTACGATTAGCATTGTAATTTCTATTCGGGTTGAGGAACGAGAGATTTGGCTCAGTCACAACAATTGCCGGAGCTTTCAAGGCGACATCGATCCCCCTCAGTATCTAGACCGGTGTTACTTTGCTAGTTATTTATGGCTTGGTCGCCCATCGCGGCACGCGTTAAAATGCGCAAACTCATTCATTTCCAGCCAATTAATCCAATTCTAGTTATATTTGGGATAGAGAGCCTAGACTGCATCGTGGTTAGCTCAGCGTTTCTCGCTGTGATCAGGCTATAGCGCTTACCGAGTAGAGTACCGATGATGTTGACGCCACCGAAGATGTAGAACGTTTTGTCACTGATGCTACCAATGAATGAAATGTTTAATACAGCAATGTTACGAGTATCTAATTTAACAACCGGGTGTGGTTGCATAGAAATGTCTTCTGGTAAAGCCTTGGAAAGCTGTTAAAGCATGCGGTATGTAAGGGCCAGCGGCACGTAAAATAATAGTATTGTATTGCTGGCTACAGCTAATACGACAAGGATTCTAAATTAGGACCAATATATAACTTTAATTTCTTAGTTGGTAAAAAAAAAAGTGAAGCTAGTAATACAGCAGTTCGTAAATAAAAGCATAAAAGATCTAGTAGGTTATTAGTAGATTTTTAAGTAGGTCCGTAAAATAATATACTTTTATATTTTAATTTGTACTTCTATATTTTAACAATTTTTTTTTTTGTATTTAATTATGTTTTTGTAATTATTTATTAAAACATTTATTACTGCTTATATTGCTTTTTTTATTATTTTTGTTTAGTTTTTTTTTTATATTAATTTTAACTAAAAAACTTTATATATTTATAGTAGCAGGATTAATAATAAAAGCTATTTTAATTTTAGTTGTTATAAAATTAATAATATTAATTATTATAAAATTAATAACAGAAGCAATTTTAATTTTAATAAATAAGTTTTTATAATTATATTAAAAATTACTATTATTTTTTATTAATTATAGTTATAAAATTATTATATTTAATTATAGTTTTAAATATTATTATAATAATATTTTGTTTTTATGTTAATGCTTATATTAAAAACTAGTTATATATGTTTATAACAAAAATTTACTGCTTTTTAATATATAAATTAAAATTTATATTTTATAAGCAGCATAATATGTTTTATATTAATAACTAGTTGTTTTTATATTTTATATTTTATTTATTATAAAAATATATAATAACGCTATATTATTTTTATTATAAATATAATATATTTTATACGCTAGTTAGATTATTAGCATTTAAATGTTATATAATAAAAATTTAATAATATATTTTGCTGTTAAATATTACTTAATAATATAATCAGCTATTTTTTATTTTATTTTTAATAAAGTATTATTAATTAATTTTTAAATTAAAAATTTTACGATTAGTTTTTAATTAGCTTAATTGTTAAAGCTTATAGCATGTTATTATAAAAATTAAAAAATATTTAAACATTTTTTAAAACATATTTAATTTTATTTTTTTACGCAATAGTTTTTATTTATTTAATTTTCTTTTGTTCTATAGTTAATCAGGTTTTAAATTAAGCTTATATTTAAGCTAGCTTTATAAAATTAAGCTTTATAAAACTTATTATTATTTAACTTTTTATTTTTAACTTTTTAAAGTTTTTATAATATTTTATAACTTTTAATAATATACAAATAAATATTTAGCTAAATAGCTTTTTAGCTTTATTTTTAAATAATTTAAAGTTGTTTTAACGTAACAAATAATTTTACTAAAGTTTTAATTATTTTTATATAATTTTAAACATAATATACTGCTTAATAATTAATATATTAAAGTTTAGTATAATATTTTTGTTATTTTTATATATTTTTTTATAATAATAATATTTATTGTTTTATTTATTTTTTAAAAATGTTTAAATTGCGGCCTGCTCGAGGTAATATAATTTTAATTCGATTAATTATTTAATAAATCTGTTTTTTTAATTTTTTTTGTTTTATATAGCAGTATTACTTATTTAAATATTTATATATAATCTGCAAGTCGATATAATAATTACTAAATGTTTATTTTTAATAAATCTTGTTTTATTAAATTAAATAAAATTAGCAATAAAAATGTCGGATTTATTACTTTAAGTTTTTTAAACTATATATATTTAAATAAAATCGTAATATATTTTAGCTTTAAATAGTTTGTTTATTTTTTGCTGCAGAACTATAACTTATATTTTATAAAAAGTAATAATTATAATATTTAGTTGTTGTTTTAATAAATATATTAAATTAAAAACAAAAATAAAAGCAATAATATTTTAAATATAGTTTATATAAACTATATTATAAATATTAATACTGTTTAAAGCTTTGTTTTAATTATTTTTAAAATTAAAAAAAATCGATAATTTTTTTATATTTAATACAGCTAGTTTATAAAAGAATTTTTAAGCTTATAATACTATAAGATTTTTATAATTAGTATAAAATTTTTTTATTTGCTTGTTATAAAATATCTGCGAAATAAATAAAAAAACTCCTTTTTTAACTTTATAATTAATAATTAAGCTATAAACTAGCACTGCTTTAGCTTATTTTATTTTAGCTGCTAATAAAAGCTTTATTTATTAAGCAAATAAATTAAAAAGCTTAGTTTTTTGGTTTTTTTTTATATATAATAATGCTAAAAAAATTAGCAGTTATATTTATTTAAAATTATTTAAAAATATTTATATAAATATTTTAAGCTATTTAATTAAAAAATAAATATATTTAGTTTAATAATATAAAATGTTTTATTAATTTAAATTATTATTAAATTAATAGTAATATTTAAAATTAATATAATAAAAAAGTATAAATTATAATATTAGCTTATTAATATAACGTTTTAATTAACTGTTTTAATAATTTTTATATAGTTTTTACTTGTTTTTTTTATAGCGCTACGTTCTATTAATAAATTTATAAATTAATTAAAATATATTATATAGCTAGGTATATATAACGTTGTTTTAAATATTTTATTATAACAGTTTTAATTAATTTAAGCAAACTTTAAATAATATTTTTTTTATATAACGCTGTTTAACTGTGTTATATAACTTCTACTAGCAGTTTTTTTAGCTTAAATAAAATAATAAAGTTTTTATCGCTATATATATTAATAAAGTCCGCATATATTTTTTCTGTTGCTGTTGTTATAATTAAAACATATATAATATAAAATAGTTTTATTAGTTATAGTTTTATAAATATTACGTATAAAAAAGCTGTAATATTATTAAGCTGATTATTATTTTAATTAAGCACAACAGCTATAATACGTATATAATTAAGTAGCAGTTTAGCTATAAAATCGCAGCTTTAATATTAAAATAGCAATTAATTATCTAATATATTATAAAAATATAAAAGATAGATTATTTATTGCTTAACAACTAATATTAATTATATTGTTTTAAGTTTATGCTAGTCTGCTGCGTTTTATAGTAGCAATTTAAAAAAAAAATATTTTAATGCTAATTTTTTATTTTTTAAACATTTTATTAATAGTTTATAGCTATATAATACAACTTAAAAATTGTTTATAATAAACTTTTTTATTTATTGTTTAATTATAAATATTTTATAAAAAGCAATTAGATTTATTTTTATAATATTTTATTGTTTTAATATTTTTGCAACATTAATATTATATTTTATTATATATTAAAATATATTAATATTAATTTTGCTTTTATTATTGTTTTTTATATGTTAATATTAACTTAGATAATATTATTTAATATTTTATATATTTTTTTTTTTGTTAATATTTTCGTTAATATTTTTATTAAAATTTTTTTGTTTTTTATTCTATTTATTTATTTATAATTTTTTAATAATGTTAACTTATTTATTTTAAACTATGCTAACTTTTTAAATAGCTGCAATAAAGTTTGCGTTTTTTGCAGCGTTTTTGCTGTTAATACGATTAAGCAGATATTATATTGCTAAAAAAGCTGTAATATTATAATATTTTATATATTTATTATTAAAGTTAATTAAATATCGATAAAAAATTAACTTTTTTTTTATAATATCGCTTAATATTATTGCTTTAGCTATAGCTTTTATTTTAGCTAGCGCGGTATTTTTATATATTAATTAAATAAATTTAATAATAGCGTTTAATTTATTTTTATGCTATGCAAGCTTTTTTATAAATATATTCGCTTATAGTTTTTTAAATTTAAATTATAAAAATTTTAATTTTAATAAGTATAAAAGTTTTTATTTTTTTGCTAATATAAATAAGCTAGGGCAAAAATAATAAATTTTATAGTATTAATATATTCTTATTTTTATTTAATTAAATATAAACAGTTTTATAAACTAATAAAATTAATACTTTTATAGTTAGTACTAACAAATAATTTAATTTTTATAAAGCATAGATTTGCTTAATAATATATGTTTTATAATTTAAGTAGTTTTTTTTTTTGCTGTTTATTTTACGTAGTAGCATTTATACTGCTTAAATATTAATAAATTTTATTTTTCTACTTTTTAAAAAAAAATAATATTTAAGTATTATATAATATAAGCTTGCTAATAAGTTTATAACTTATTATTAATATTATGTTTTATATATATAGCTTTTATTATATTTTAAATAAAAATTTGTTTAGTTTTTATGTTATTAAAAATAGCTTTTAAAAGTTATAGTAATATATATTTAACGTTTTAAAATTTTATTTTTAAAACGTTATTAAATTAAAAATATAAAAAATTATAAAAATTAAATAATATAATTAGCTATATAGTTATATATTTTTGTTTAGTTAGGTTAAGTATTAGGATAGCTATTATATATATAGGTCGGCAAAAAATAAGTTTTGTTATTTTTTTTTAAAATATAAATTTATAAGTAATATTATATAATAAACAAACAGATTTTTTAATAATTTTTAAATACACGTTAGTTTTTTTTTATTGTTTAAAATATATGTTAAAATAATTAATAAGCTTGTTTAATATTTTAAAAATGTTATTTTTAGCGTTTTAAAATAAAGTTTTATATAAATTAACGTTATAAAGTTTTTATTTTTTAATAAAAATATTTACAACTTGTTTAAGTTTATTATTATAAATAAATAATACTACTTAGAACAGCTGAAGTAGATTTAACATAGTTATAGCTGTATTAATATTTTTTAAAATATTTATAAAGTTTTTACTATATAAGTTAATAAGCTTAATTATTATTAAATTATAATAAGTGTAATAAATATTATTAATATTAGCTGTTGTATTAATTAGTATTTTTATTAGTAATACTAGGTATAAAAATGCTTTAGCTATATTATTATAGCTTTTATTTTTAGTTTATCGATAAATCTTTTGTTTGCTAATTTTAATAATAGTTAGCTGTTATTTAAAAACAGAGTATTTAATTTTTATATCTGCAAATATAATATAACCGTTAGTAGCGTTAATATAATATTAATATTTATACTTAACATAAAACTTATAGCGGCTGTATTAAATGTTATTAATTTTAATAGTAGTACAGTAGCTGTTTATTATATTTATGCTGATAGAACATATATAGTTAATTTTATATAATGTAATATATTTAAATATATTTTATTTAATTTTAATAAAGCTAATAATAAAGTTTTATAAAATTATAAAATTAATAATATAAGCTATAGTTATTAATATATATTATATTTTAATCTGTTCTGTTTTATTAATATATAAAACGTTTTAAATATAATAATAAACACGCTTATTAATAGCATTAATATTTAATAAAATATTTAAAATAATTTAGCTTAAGTTTAAAGCATTAATTTTATTAAAAGTGTTTTTACTAAGATATATAAAATAAAAGCATTTTTTTTGCTTATAATTTTTTTTTATATATTATATAAATGTTTAACTTTTAAAACTATAATTAACTTTATAATAATTAAAAGCGTTATAATAAAAATATAAATTAATTGTTTTATAATGTTAATATTATATATAATTGTAATTAATATTAAAATATTTAGTGCAAAAAAATTAAAATAAACAAAAAACTATAGTATTATTACAAGCTTTATTTAATATATTTAAATATAACTTAGTAATTATTTTAAAAATATTATAAATAAAGTTTAGCAGACGTTAGTTATTAATTTTTTAGTGCAGGCTTATTGTTAAACTTGTTCTGCTATATTTATATAACGTTATTTATATTATAATCTAAGGTTGCTTTTAAAGTAAGTTTTTAATAAATCGTATTAACGTTAATATTATTAAGATTAAATAAAAATTAATAAATATTTTTTTTATTAATGCTAAACAATTAAATATAATTAATATAATCTGCAAAAATGCATAAATAATATAAATAGTTATATATATTTTTTCTGCTACATATATATTTTAATATATAGTTAATATAATATTATATATTATTTTATTAGCTTAAAAATATTAACGATTACTAATAAAAATAGCTTTATGTTTTTATTTATAATAATTATAATAATTTTTTTTTTTAAATTTTTAGTTTTATTAATAATAATTAACGTAGGATTAATTTCTACGCTGATCAGCGCTAAAAAAACGTACGCTAATATTTTAATAATAAATTTTTTAATGCGTAATAAATAAAAAAATAATTTAATAAAAAAAAGCTATATTTTCTAATAATCGTAAATAAGCTGCGTATTTATAACATATAAAAAATAAAACTTATAATAAAGTGGAATTATATAATAAGCTATATAAATAAATAATAGAAATAAAAAGGTTTTTTTCTACTTTAAACAAGGTTATTTTAATTTATATTTTATACGTTATTTTTATTAATTTATTTTAAAAAAAAACGTGATTAATATAAGTTAGCAGGTATAATTATAAGTTATATGTAATGCTTGCTTTAAATATAAAAAAATATATAATATTTATTTAGTACTAAAGTATTTTTATTATTAAGTGTATATATATTATAAACTAAATATAATAAAAAATGATTTATATTATTAAAAAATATTAAAAAGTTTTATAAACTTTTTATATGTTTATATAAACGCGATATATTTATATTAGTATTGTTTTTATTTTAGTTTTTTAGCCGATTAAATGCAGCTTATAAAAACTTATTATTTTTAATTATGTTAAACTTTTTAACGTTATACTTAAAACTGTTATATTTTTTAATATTATATTAAAATAATAATAAAAAATAAATATTAAATATTAAACGTTTATTTTTAAGCATCCTGTTATAATATATAATTATTTTAATAATTTTTTATTTTTAAGTTAATATATAAATGCTTTAGTTTTAGTTTATTTATAATATTATTATAATAAGTTAAAAATATTTTGTTTAAAGTTTATTATTAGTTTTTATATTTTTTTATATATTTAAACTATTTAATTTTATAGCATGGTTATATTTTGGCTGTTAGGGATAAAATTAAACATGTTTTTATATAATCGATAATATTTTTAATAATTTATTTATTAATATTATTTATATTTAGGCTGCTTAGTTTTAATGCTTTATAGTTATAAATATTTTTTTTTTTGCTAACTTAAAATGCTTAATTAAAATGTTTTTTTGTTAATATAATTATTTAAATAGTTTAATGCAGTATTTAAAATCGCTAAGTTTTTTTTTAACTATAAACGGACCGATTTTAAAAAAAGTAAGCTTAGTCTGGTTTTATAAGTAATATTTAAGCTGTTCAGG
Source organism: Rosellinia necatrix (assembly GCA_021209875.1). Taxonomy (NCBI): domain Eukaryota; kingdom Fungi; phylum Ascomycota; class Sordariomycetes; order Xylariales; family Xylariaceae; genus Rosellinia; species Rosellinia necatrix. The sequence goes on along the minus strand of JAGYVD010000006.1, from coordinate 2,518,195 downwards.
CTTTATTAATTTAATATATATTAAGTTATGTTTATTAATAATTAGTAGTTTATTATATTTGTTATTATAATATATTTTTATTTTTGTTTATATAATTATTACAGCATTTGCTGTTTTTTGTTATAATATTTGTTGCGTTTATATATAGTTATTTTTAATTTTAGGGCTAATTAATAAAAAAGTTTTAGATTTTTTTTTATATAATAATTTATATAATATTTATTTAATAGTAGCAGATCTTAATATATTAAAGCAGTATATAATATGTTTAATAAAGTTTTTTAATTATTAATTTTAAGCTTTTTTTTAATATAATAATTAATAAAGTCTGTAGTATTTAAATAATATATTTAATTTATTTATTAGCTGCTTAATAATATAATGCTATTATTTTAATATTAATATTGCTTGCTTTATATAATGCTGTTTATAGTTTATTTATTAGTTTAAAATTAGTATTTAATATAAAAGCGTTTAGTAATTTTTAGTTAAAATATATATAAAGTATATATAATCAAGCTTAGTTTTTATAATATATAAATTTTTGCTAATAATATATTTAATAAATTTAAATAATTTATATATTACTGCTAATACTACGTTATTTTTATTTATAAAGTCTAGCAGTCCAATAATAAAGTTGAAGCATAATATAAAAAAGGGTATATGCAGGGTATTAATTAGTTAAAAATTTTTATATAATTAATGCCTAGTTTTTTTTGCTAATATATATATAAGACAAGCTTTAACGTATTTTATAACATGTTTTTTAATGTTTAAAAAAAACAGTATAAATTATAAATAATTAGCTGTCCGTTGTATTTTAAAATAAGCTTAATTGTTATATATTATTTATAATGCTTTAGTTTAAATAATAGCAAAAATAACTAGTTTATTTTTATTATTATTTATATAATATATTAGCTTAGATTTTAAATCGTAGCAGAATATATATAAAATAATAATAGGCTTTTTTTTATTTGTTTTAATGTTTTTATATAGTTTTATTAAACGTTTATATATTATGCAGAATATATGGTTAGTTTATATAGTTTTTATTATATTATTTTATATTTTAAATGTTATATATATTATTAATATTATTATGTTTTATATATTTTATAATATAATTTCTGCTTTTAGCGTAGCTAGTATTGCTATAATTTATTATAGTATAAATATTGGTTATATATTTTAATATTTAAGTTTTAACGTTTTAACTAACACGTTAATATTTTTTTATACTGTAGTAATTTAATTTATTTTAATTTTTTTAATCGCAGGCTATTTTTTTTTAGCTTGCTGTTAAGTTATTATTAAAAATAATATAGCTTTAAAAAGCTTAAAAGCTGTATAAGCAAAATAATAATATTATTTATTTAAAATAATTTAAATAATATATTAGCATTTATAAATGTTTTATTTAATACGTAATATATTTAAATTTTTTTATTATATCTGGCTAAAAATATTTTTTAATTAATTAAACGATTAAATTTTTTTAAACGTTTAATAATTAATTAAAAAGCTTATATTATCGCGGCATAATCTATATATATATATATTTCGCTATAATTAAAATATTAAATAAGTTTTTTAATGTTTATATTAAGCTATAGGTTTTAATTTTATAAATGTTGTATTACTTTTTAATAAGTATTAATACGTAAAATAAAAATAATATAAAATGCAATTTATTATTTTTTTGTTTTTAATATAGCTTTGCTTTAATATTGTTTAATCTGCTTAAATCGACTTATAAAATAAAAAGTTTATTATAATTAAAAAACGCTAAGCTAACAGTTTTATAAATATAGTTTTTAAAAATATTTTATGTTTTTTATATTTGTTTTTATATTTTATTTTTATAGGCTATTATATTATTATATTATTTTTATGCTTAGGTTAATATTATATTTGTTTTAAAATCTAGTTTAAAAAGCAGTATTTTAAGTAGTAGTCGATAATTATATGCTTATTTAGCTTTAGCAGGATTAGCTTTTTTTAAGCAGTTTTTAAATCCTAGTGTTTTAAGTTTGTTTAATAGCGCAGCAATACTTATAAACTAATAAATATAATATTATTAAAAACTTATAAGCTTTAATTTATTTTTAAGTTTTTAAAAATTTTTAAATATTATTAAGTTTTTTATAGCTTTATTTTTTTTTTTATTTATAAACAGCTTTAATTTAAACATATATTATTTTAGCGCTTTAAGTTTATATTATATAAAAAATATTTTTAAACGCTATAATATAACCTGATTTTATAAAAATATTAAAATAATATTTAAATAATAAATATAATTTATTATTGTTTTAAAAAATTATAATGTTATTAATATATATTAATATAAATTTTTATAAATAAAGTTTTATTAAATTTTTATTTTATATTAAAAAATTTAAAAATAACTTTAGTTTTATTATTATAACTATAAGTTGTTTTTATTTATAATATAAAATAATAAAAGCTGTTTTATATTTATTTATTTTTTTATAAGTTATTAATAATATTTTTTATAATGTTTATAATTATAAATATTATAACGCTATATATAACTTTTAATATATTATTTTGTTTAAAAAAAAAATAAGCGTTATTTGCAATTTTTATATTTATTTTTTTAAGATTTATTATAAGCTTTAGTTTATTTTTTCGTTATATAATAAAAGCTGGTAATACGATTAAATAAAATTAATTTAATAATATTAGTTTTATTATTTCAGCATTTTTAATAGTTATAAAATTATTTTAGTTGTTTATATATTTTTTAAAACTGCTAGTATGGTTGCTAGCTTAAATTATTTATATTTATATTAGTTTTAAAATAAATAAATATTTTAATATTATTATTAAATTTATTAAGCTTTAGGCAAAATAAATAAAAATATTTTTATATTATTTGTTTAATCTGTTTATATATTTTTAAGCTTTAGTTTAAAAATATATTAATTTTTAATTTATTAAGCTAAAATTATAGTGTTTTATTTGCAAGATCAGGAAGATTATAAGGGTAGCTATGCTTATATTTGTTTTTTTTTTTATCGTTAACGTTTTTTTTTTTGTACGTTTAATACGTTTTTAATTAATATATTATATATAGCTTTAGTTGCCGCTTTTAAAAATTGCTAATATATATTTTATGTTTTATATATTTATATATATTTTAAATATTTTAAAAGATTTTTTTTATATATAGTTATTAATAGCGTTTTAAAATTAGCAAATTTTATAACTTAGTTATATTTATTTGTTGCACTGTTTTATATAATATTATATAAATTTTCTGCAGGATTTATAATAGGTTTAAAAATTATTATATAAACTTAGTTTATAATTAAAACTTTCGGGTGTTTTATTATAATCGCTGTTTTTAACGCTAATATAATTATAATAATATTTTTTGCTTAAATAAAGATTATTTTATAATAAAGCTTTAGTTTATTTATTTTTATTGCTAATAAGGCGATATATTAATTTAAATTATTAATTTAAAGCTTATTGTTCTAATTTTTTTATTTTTAAATTATATAGAGCTAGTGCTGTTTAAAGAATTTAATTTTTAATAGCATTTTATAACTAAGTTAGTTAATAATATATATACGTTATATAATAGTTTAAAATTATTTATTTATATTTTTTAATCGAATATAAATATTAGCGTATTTTATTATTTATAAATTATTTTTAATATTGTTTAGTTTAAAAAGTTTAATTGTTTTTATAATAACAGTTAGATAATATATAATAAAATATTTTTATAATATTAAACAAAAAAAAAAAGCTGTATTAATAAAAGCTGGAAATATATTATTATTTATATAAATAATTGCTTTAAAATAAAAGAAGCTTTTTTAGTTGTATTTTTATTTTTATAATAAATAATTTGATTATTTTTATTTTTGCGATATTTAAGAATTTTAATATTATAATTTGCTTTTAATATATTAATTTGCTATATTGTTTTTTTTATAGTTTTAAAATATATCGAGTTATTAATTAGTTTTGTTAATATTAAATGATTTATAAAGTTTATGCTTAAGTTATATTAATGTATATTTTCTGCTGTTTTTTTTAGTATTATATGTAATAATAACTTAAGGCAATATTTAAGAATTTTAAAAAAAGTGATTACTGCTTAATAATATTTTTTTTTTTTATTAAGCGTATTATTTAATATAGTATTAAATATTTGATTTAAAATTTGTTTATTATTTGTTATATTTATATTTAACGATATATAAAGGGGTGATATAGCGTTACTGCTTAATAAAACGTTTTTTTGTGGCGTTTTTTTTAAGTGTTTTTTAATTTAACAGTTTTTTTTTTATTATTGCTGTTATTATTTTTAGAAATATTATTAAAATCAGGGTTATAATTAGGTTTAAATTTTTTTATTTGTTTAATAGCGCGTTTAAATATGTAAAAGTTCTTTGTTTTTAAATCGTAATATATTAAGTTATTTATTAATATATATATTTGTGCTATTTTTATTAGTTGTTTAAATATATTCGATTAATTTTTTTTATTTTAATTGCGGTTTTTTTAATTATAACCTTTTTAATTATTACGTCTATAATTATTATAGTTTTTTTAAAAACTTTTAACTATATTAGTAACTTTTTTTTCAGCTTTTTTATTATTTTGTTTTAAAGTAGTTTAAAGTTAGGTTTAAAGTTAAAATAAGTTTAGCATTTTTTTAAAAAAATTATTAAGTATAAATATTATGTTTAAAAATAAAGGTAATTTATTATTATTAGTTTTATTGTTATATTTCTGCTAATATTTTGTTTAAAATTAATTAATATTTAAATTAGTATTTTTTTTTTTTTTTTTTTTTAACTAGATTTTTTAATTTTTAGATCTTTTGATTATATGTTTTTTGCTCGGTATAAATAGCATGCTACTGCTTTATAGCAAAGTATTTATAAGTGCTTATTTAATTTTATAAATTAGTTATAATGTTTTTTAATTTTTAAAGCTTGACTAAAATTTTTAAATAATTATTTAAGTTGTTAAATATATAACAAGTAATATAGTTTTTATTAGCGCCTTTTATTTTGTTATAATATTTAACCTTGTTGTTAATATATTTATTAATTAATTTATTTGTTTTATTAGTAAAATTATATTTTTTATTGTTTATTATTTTATAACTTTAAATCTATTTTTTAAAACCGTTTTTTAAGCTTTATTTTAGCAAAGTCTAGATTTTAAATAATTTATGCTTTTAAGTTCTAAGTTAAACTTTTAAACTAATGTATTTTTATTAATAAAAATCTATTATAATTTTTATATTAAATTTTTAAATATAATTAATGCTTTTAAATGTTTTTAAATAGTTTAGTTTATTAATATATTATATAATCGGGGTTAAATTATAGTATTTAAATATTTTAAGTTTTAATTTATTATAAACTTTGTTTTTATATATGCCTGTTTTTTAATTTTAAGCCTAAAATACTATTAACAGTTAAAATTTTTAATATTTATATTTATTTAATAGCTAATATAATAGTTTATATATTAATTAAATATATTTTTGCGATATATTTTATTTTATGCTTTACTGTTTTATAAATTTAAATTGTCTAGCTTGCTGTTTAGCAAGCTTAAATAAAAAAGTATATAATTATATTTTATATAATATTTAATGCTTTTAAAATAGTTATAATATTATTAATAAAATTAAAAGTAGTTATAATATAATAAGTAGTAATAAAAGTAGTTATAGCATTATATTAAATTAAATTAATAGTACAAATAAAAATATTAAAAATAAATACTTAATAGTATTTTATAATATAAACTGCGGTAAAATAATATTTGTTTTAAACTTAGTTAATTAATTAATTGTTTAAATCTATAAATAAAAATTTAAAAACGGTTAGTTTTATTTTAAATAAAAGCTAGAATTTTATTATAAGCTTGCATTAATTAATTTTTTTTATTATTTATTATATTTTTATTACGTTATAAGCTTTTAATTAAACATTTTTATTTATTAAACGTTATAATTTTAAATATAAACCTAGGCTTATATTATTAATAATTTTATAAATAACTGCTGCGTTTTATTTATAATTTAAATTAATATATTATAATATAAAAAAAACAAAAGGCAGTAAAGCAGTAGTAATAAAAAAAAAAATAAAAGCTTTTATAAATTTTCTGATTTTTATTTTTTTTATTTTTTTTTATTTTTGCTAGTAGGTTATACTTAGTTTAAGCTATTTTGTTTTTTTTGTTTTAATTTTTACCGGCAGGTTTTTAAAGTTTGTTTAAAAAAAAAAATAATTTAAAAATATTAAGACTTAATATAGTTTTACGATTTTATATAATTAGTTTTTTGCTTTTTATAAACGTAAATATCGTGCTTATTAATACAAGTTTTTTAAAAGTAGTACTGCTTTTTAATAAAATAATATTTAAAAAATAGATATAAAAATAACGTTTTATTGTTTTAATACAAAAATATTAATTATTTTTTTTTTTATTTTTAATTAACTTTTAAATAATTTTTAATTAAATTTTCTGCTAACTAAATCGGCGTAAAAATAGCTAGGTTTATTATTAAAAATTTATATTATATTTTATAAAAATAATAAAAATATTTTTTATTTTTGCTTTTAGTTTAATTAGAAAAAGTTAACTATTTGTTTTAATGCTAAAAAAAATAATTAATATATTTAATAAAATATAAGTTTTAAAATTAGTTTTTTTAATCCGCGTATAAATTTTATAAATAAATTTTATTAGCGTTTTTAGTTAATTATTAATTATGTTTTAAATAATTTGCTAGTTAAAAATAATTTATTTATTTTAAGTTTAATATAAAAGTTTTCGGCTAAAATAAATAAAAGTTAAATTTTTTTATAGCAGTAATAACGTTAAATTTAACAAAGTTAAATATTAATTTTAGCTTTTATTTTTATATATTAAATAAAAATAAATTGTTTTTATTTTAATAAACTATTTTTAGCGTTTTTAAAGCGGTTGTTTTTTATTGCTTATAAATAATTAATATATATAAAAAATCTTAAGTATTATTTTTAAAAGTTTTTAATAAAATATAACTAAAAATTTTACAGTTTTATATTTAATATTTAAATATTATACTAATAATCGAATTTTTTAATAAAATTATAGCTTGTTTTATATAATAACAATAAACTGTTTTATATATGCTAAGCTTTTAAAAATTAAATATAATTTTATTATATAATATATTAATAATAAAAATTAATAATAAAATTTTTGCTAAAAGTTTAATAGATAATCTAATTAAACAGATTAGTTAAAGTCGACTACTAATTTAAAATTAAATCTTATAATAATAAATTAAATTTATTTATTAAAAATTGTTTTAGCAAATAAAAACGCTTAAAACAATTATTAGCTACTATATAAAAGCCAGCGGCACATAAAATAATAATATTATATTACTAGCTATAGCTAATACAACAAAAATTCTAAATTAAAACTAATATATAACTTTAATTTCTTAGTTAATAAAAAAAAAAGTAAAGCTAGTAATACAGCAGTTCGTAAATAAAAGCATAAAGAATCTAGTAGGTTATTAATAGATCCCTAAGTGGGTCCATAAGGTGATATACTTCTGTATCTCAATCTGTACTCCTGTATTTTAACACGGTAGTTAGTCTAAGGATAGTCTTTCACGTACAAAGAAAGCCTTAACTCTGACAAGCCACCCATATTTTAAAGTATACTTGTTAGCCTCAAATAACTAGCTTGGCCAGTAGTTACAATAAGCTACCTTATTCGCCATGAAACCATTTGCATCAAAATCCAACCCCAGCTTCGGTACCGTGTAAAAGGAAACAATACAAAGTGTCCCTTGCAGGAGCATCTCTGAAAACCATATGTTGTCCGTTTAGGGGAAAATGGGGGTAGCTCTGATTGGCAGTTCCCCTTTTTAAATTGTATGGTACAGACATCCGGCAATAGCGAATTTTACACGGGACCAATGGTGGTGCATGTTGTTACCCCAGATTTGCCCGGTGGAGTAACAACCAAGGTAGTGAGCGCTTCGTAGAGTATATTAAATGATAATAAACACAACGTACCAATATAGTCTCAGATGTTTACGGCAGTTATATGCCGATGTTAGTCACGTTCCACGTTTGCTCATCCGGGTATATGTGTACGCAGGATCCCCTAGTTCTATCCCGAGCGATGTAAACTCTGCGGTTTCTCTCATCCTTTAAGTTAGTCGTTTGTTCTGTTCGGATCAAGATGAATGTTATTTCCTTCCTCCTCTGGGGAGCGGCCCTCGCTCTCACAGACATCGAGCACAAGCCGTTCATGCGCAAGAATATCGACCCGATCGTCACGCCCGGCAAATATGTCTCTCATATGCACTCTTTCTATGGATCCGATGTTATTACGAAGGATATGCCTACGACAGCCCAATTGCAGAAGGGTTGCCCTTCGGGGGAGAATCCGAACGACCTCTCCATCTACTGTACGTCTTCAGTCCGATACACGGTGTTACCACGACTGGGCTGACAGAGCACCTTGGTTAGGGGCGCCTACACTTTACTACGTGAACGGGAACACGTACACCGAGATATATCCCGCCACTTTCAAGACCTACTACGAGCAAATCGACCACGCGGAGATCCCGTTCCCCCCTAACTTTTATGCCGTTGCGGGCAACGCGAGCGCGAGGAGCCAAGCGGATATCGGTGAGTGCCCAGCCTTCCCGGGCAATCCAATGAGCCGGCTTTGGCTCAACGTCATTTCTCCCTAGGCTTGGGCTTACTCACAAGCGTATATCATCAGACGAGAAGATCACGGCGATCACATGGTGGTGCGACGGCAACGCCCCGGATGACAGGAACTCGCGGCCGAGGGCGGCGCTCCCCAAGTCGACATGCCCGTACCATCTGCAGGCGATCCTCCGCTTTCCGGACTGCGTCGACCCGAACAGGATCACGGACTACACCTACGCGGCGGCGCACGGCGGGAAGTGCCCCCCGAACATGAAGCGCATGCCGTCGCTGCGCTTCTCCATCCGCTACGATACGCGCAAGGCCATCCCGCAGGGGTGGAAGGGGACCCCGCCTATCAAGTTGGCCTGTGGAGAGGTATGTATTCGTCCCAGTCCAGTCTCACGACCCAGATTTCATTTCCCGCTCGCTCAATGTTACTCATCAACCCTTCGCGCTCGTACCCCCACCGTCCCGGCACGGACTCCCATGTTAATCTCGCTGCCGTAGATCGGGGATGGCTACTGTTTGCACGGGGATTTCATCAACGGTTGGTACGAGGATGCGGCCAAGAGCATGCTGAAGGCCAAAGGGCAGACATTTATGAGGATTGATGGCGCGCATGGGAATGGGAAGCAGTATAGCTCCTGCAAGCCCAAGGACGCGGACCCGGACCATGGAACAAGTGATTACCTCAAAAGTCTGGAGATGATGAAGATGGAGATGTAGGGGAGTAATAGGGGAGTAAGGGGGCGTGGGGTAAATTGTTACGCAGCCGGGGGGCTCGCCTTCGCCTCTGCGGTGAGTTAGCTGTTCTTGTCATAGACAGGCTACCGAGTGCTGCTTGGATTGGGGTTACGTAGGGTTCGATATGGTCTTTAATTGATTCCTGAGCATTTAAAGACCGATACCAATTCCGTATGCCTATACGTACAGCCAATCCTAGCACGGTAATGACACTAGGTACAAGTCGCCTAGGCGTTGGAGGGCAGAAAACTATAAATAGTATTACCTAAATAAGCTAGATTCGAATCTTGGCAATGATATAAGATGATCCACTAAAACCCAGGGTAGTAACGACAACTTATAAGACATGACGACATGGACAAATATATGACCGCATCAACAATGAAATGCAATATGTGATAGGAGCAACTGAACCGTTTGAATAGATAAGAATCGAGCTTCGGGAAGGTATGACGTATATACAATCTGAACGCACATGGGGGGGCTATATAGGCAATCTCTCCAACTTCATTAACCAACAGTATCAGCGCCACAACACCTATCAAAGATCTAATCAACTTGTCAAACAAAACCACAAAACCACAAAACCACACAACCACATAACCACATCGCCTACTACCGGAAATCGGATTCACCGAGCCAATTACTCCCATTACCACAATGTCTTCCGAATCCCGCAACGAGGGCGGCCAGTCCCCCCCACCCGAGCGGCAGACCGGCCGCCAGATCCACGAGACGCCGGCGTCCGGCCAGGGGACAGACACGGCCGACAACAAGGAGGAGGTCAACCGCGAGCAGCTCAAGGTGCGTAATTGGTTCTGATTGCGTCGTCACTGTCTTTCTAGTTTTAGGGGGGGAGGGGTGAACATGAACGCTCAATGCTAACGTATTGCCCCTCCCCCACGGCCAACAGAATCTCACCTCGAACCCGCCTGGTCCTATGGATGCGTCACTGGGGGAGAAATTCGCCAAGGGTTTCGCAAAGAAGTAAGCGGCCGCCAATTGACTATTGGCGTTTGGGAGGTTGGTGTCTTTCTCCGACATAGTTGGCATCATTTGTTAGTATGAGGACGAGGTTGCATCCTAGATCACCTCGATATTTACTCGTTTGCACCTAGGAATAGGGGTATTAGACAAATGAAATTTCCACAAACAATATTTCGCAAACAACAATCGGAATTCCATCACGTGATTGGTTGCATGACTGCCTATTTGGCGACAGGTTAGATCCGATACTACGGAGTTGTTATATCTTCGTTTAGTATTGATAATTTTAACCACTATACTTGACGGTGGTGGTGATGGTAGTCGCAGGTTGGGTGTTATTTGGCATATATTAGGGCAGCATCCCGTACTCAATTGGTTTCAGGTTGATGTGCTTTACATCAAGTTGGCGGGAATCTGGATTAGCACATGGGACGTCTCGATACCTAGTGTAGTTCAGTTGCACATGACGACAGTGCATTTTTGTTTGCTAAGAAGACATTGTATAGAATATAAATAGGTAGGTCGTGATTACTCATGAACTCGTCAATCTAACCCCCACACGCTCATTATACCTTCTCAGACGAGGGTGCAGGAGCAGCACTGGTATCGCCTTGGGGTGCTGAAGGGGCAGCTGTGCCAACTGGTGCGCCGGTCGGAGGGTTCGCGGGAACTATGTCAAAATCATCAGCCGACGCAATCATAAGTAAGTGTTACAAGGATGATGGGCTGTCAACACTATTAAGCTAATTCGGCCACAAGTATTCAACCTTCGCCAAGAACGTGCACAGGATGTTTCTCAGAAATCGACGCTTGTCGGATACACGTCTTACTTGGATGGGCTCCTCCCTCCGACTTCTGCGGTGGTGTATGCGCAGATTTGCTCAGATTTGCTCAACGTGCCTCTCAACTATAACCCTCTGGAAGCCCTAATCATGAATGTTAAGAAAAGAACTTACCAGCTTCAGGCGTGGCGGCAGCGGGCCGTTCCTTCTCTTTCCCAAAGACTCTCTCCAATCCGGAAGCCTTGTAAGAACTGCCACCATGTTCTTCCTTCTTGAGCTCCATCAGCCGTTGGGCTTCGGCGTGGATGTCTTGGGCTTGGCGTTGACCGTCGGTGTAGAACTTGACCAGCTTCTTGCCCGTGGGAGTATTCGAGGCTTTCTCAAAGTACGACGTCAACCCGCCGAAGAGGCTATTGGCCCGGCTGCTAATTCGATACGACTGGTCGGCCGCCTTGGCACGGTCAGTGGCATGGAACTTCTGATCCAGTTGGGTTAAGGTGTTCATGAAACGCGTCGTGACGCCGCTGTTAAGAGTTTTTGTGTTAGCTCTCGTCGCAAACGATGGAAATAGCAACGTTGATGTGATACTGGGAAATGCACCGCGGCCGCGTCATCGACAACGGAGGCGGCGTTGCGGTATTGTGTTGTGATATTAGAGGTTAGCCGGGACACATACTGTTTATGGTCAAGGTCTATAGCACGTTGGATGGCGACGTCACCCACGACGTAGCCGTGCGCGAGATACTCGGCAAGGATACGGCTACGGGGCTTCTCCTCCTGTGTGATCTCATCGGTATCGCGGTCGGCGTTGGTGGTATGCGGGGTACCATCGTCGGGTTTGCCGTCGGCGGGGGTGACGACGATGTGCGAGGAACCGAGCTGGGTGTTGTCGAGGAGCTGGGCTGTCTTGGCAGCAGTCTCCTTCTCGAAGGTCACCGTGGCATCTTGGGTTCCGTTGGCAGCCTGAGAGACGTGCAGGTCGGTGATTTTACCACTACAGGGCGAGGCAAAACGAATTAATATTAATACAAGAACAATAAGAACAAGAGCAACATTAAAAGACCTGCAAGATCCGACGCGCTCGACCTACCAGAAGCTGAAGAATTCCTTTACTTGTTGCTCCTTTGTCTCGGCAGAGATGTTTTTCACATGGACGGTTAGGTTGGAGGCCATGGCGGAGTAGGATATGCGCGGATGTAGAAACGGACGAAGGGATGGTGTCTGAGTAGTAGGGGAGAGATTATTTGATTATTTGAGAGGATTGTAGAGTCAACTTGGGAATGCGACGGGAGAATGCGTTGTGATGGTAAGTTGATGCAATGTACTTATTGGTTTTATTTCTACGGAGGTGGGTAGAGTACAGAAGAAGCGCCTGGCGGAATCCACGACAGAAGGGAGAATTGGAGGCCTGCCCAGAAACGGCGACTAACGCCCGCTAATGCCCGCTAATGATGGTAAACAATGCTAAATCTCCCTACCAAGGCAGCGGGATAGCAATATGTAGGTATCATCTGTTTGGGTTTGATGATGCGTATTGGTAGGCCGACCCAAACGAGGGGTACGATGGCTTGCCAAGAGAACCCTGAGGGGCAGGATACCACGTCATAGCGGGAACCTAGATAGGCCTCAAGTGCGGCAGTAGTAGGATGCACAAGTACCTGCCTGCCTACCTAAGTACCTATTACACCTAGATTAGACGTCAATACTACTACTACTACTACCTAAGTACCTACCTAGGTAGGCTATAACCACCTTTTCATCCCTCATTACGCAACGGCGTGGCGAAGCATCCTTCTCTCGGGCGAATCACCATCGGCCTACCCGCAGGCTACAGCAGACCATAGCCAGACATCTGTGGCAAAGTCCAGTCCAGCCACAGAGAAATGAGAGCCCGTCGCTTCCACATGCGCTTTTCAGACTCTCTTCTGCACTCCATCCCCTGCATTCCCTGCATCCTACAGCGGCGGGTAGTTGAACCTCGTTAGCAGGGATCTCCCTCGCATCGAGACGCTCCCAACGGCGACAACTTACAACAAGGGTTCTTCTGTCTCTGCTCGAGACCCTTCCGCCGCCTCGACGCCAATGCCAACGCCAGGCAAACGACGAGCCCGGACCCCGCCATGCCAAAACTTGTCCAAAACACGGCCCTGAAGCCTCGTAGCCTGCTATTTGTCGTCGATCTGCCACTCGTCACATTTCTTTCCACCGTGCCCGCGACGCCAAGGCCCAATCCCATAGCGTAATAGGTCACCGCGCAAACCAGGCCGGCTGCCACACCGCTGTGGTTCTTGTTTACCGCCCTCGAAATCATCGATGTCGCCACGGGGACGCTCGTACACGCGCCCCATGGGATGAGCAGCATCCCCACAAACAGCTGCTTCCAGTAAGTGTGGTTCGCTGCCATCAATGAAATGACTAGGGTTCCTATCGTCGTCGCCAAAAGCGCACTACAGAATACCACGTGTAGTTTGGTCCGGCCGAGTACGAATTGCGTAGTGGCGGCAACGAGGCAGCCAACAGCCGCTACGGGAGCGAAGTATGCCGTGGTCTAATGGTGCGCGAATTAGCGGAGGTGATCGCGATATTTCTCATCACGTAGCTCACCAGTAGCGGAGACGCGGATTGGGTGTGCTCAACGTATTGCCAGGCGTAGAAAGACCAGATACCGAACGACGACCAACAACAGCCCATGGCAACGAGGATCCAAAACACCTCTGATGACAGCGCCGAATACGGGATCAGAGGTCTCGGTGCATAGCAGGCTTCGATCATGACAAATAACCCCGAAAGCACAAGGCTCATGATTAGAATGATCCAAAGATAGACGTGTTGCCATCCCGCTACTTGAGCCTGTCCCCATGCAAAACCGAAGAGCCCGAGGCACATGGCGCCTGTTACCATCCCAGGAATGTCCAGCGTTAATATGGTCGTCCAAGCCCCAGAGCGTACGCCGGCAGCATGAGGACCCGAGGGAATGGACAGGCAACCAATGACCCCGACCACAAACAGTATCAGGGAGAAAGCCCAGCATGTCCAAGGCCACCACACCAGTCCAGCAAAGGTGCTGGCACCAAGTGCGCCCACGACCAGGCCAACCGAGGGCATGGCGGTATAGAGAGCGAACACAACGCCCTTGGGAGTTCCGGCTGGAGATATCACCCTGAGTAACTCCAGGCTGGTTGGTAGCGTTAAAGCGGCCCCTACTCCCTGGAGGGCTCGACTGACGACGAAAACCGGTCTCGTCGAATAATAAGATGCACCCGCAATGAGAGACCACACGGCTGACCACCCCAGACCTATGAGGAATATACGCTTGTGACCAAATACGTCGCCGAGCCTGCCAGCGACCAAGATAAACGAGCCCACCGCTACATCATAACCCGCTATAGACGGGCTGAGTGCATTGATATTCGCAATTCGGAAACGAGATGCCACATCTTTCATGATTGGTAACGTTTGGCCAATACCTGCTTCTGTTATCGAGTTAATCTCCGGATTCCCCGGCCTATGAATGACATCTGCATGGGGGCCAACACACGAGCGCACAAATGAGCGATACATATAACCGCGATGAACAGAGCCTTCCCCAATAATAACTTGTCCGGTTTTCTTATTAGCGCCGCCGCATCCGCTTTAATAGCACTTTTCTGCTGTCGTTGTCGTGGCCGCCGCAGCTTTTCCTTGTGGCTAGCGCCCCGTGGTGCTGCGTATCGGCGAGCTTGTTCGGCTACCGGATACGTCCGCGGTATTAGTGACAGTAATGAGCGCTCTCGTCGCCTTGCGTGTCTCCTCGTATGACGCGATAGGAAGGATAACGGCGAACTCAGGGAGTTTGACGAAGTATATTCTTCATACCCTTCGTCATCATCGACGTGCTCATCATCGCTCTCCAGTGAGAATTTGGACAATGGCTCTGGCATGCGTGGCATCATTTCGTTATGAGCGGCCCCCGATGGCACATCCAAATCTTGAAGCTCGTGAAGCATGATGCCGTTGGTATCGTGAAACCAAACCGAATCTCTGAATAGGGCCTCTTGAAACGCCATAACCCATGTACGGACGACATCTGTGCTAACTAGTGCAAGAGCTCCGATTCCAACTCACTTTCCGATAAGACAATCCGGTCTGACCTCGATATATACCTAGGCAAGTGCTACGCCTTCTCGAAGCTTAATATCCTCCTATAATCCTAGCAACTAGTCGGCAAAGAAATTTCCCTGACTTTTCTTGATAAATACAAACCTAAAATATGCTAAGTACCCCCTTCAGAAGCCTTTTCCTCACGTATGTCTCCGACGAGTGGTTGATTGCCTCATAATGCAAACGGTTACATTTTTGACATAAAAATTCGGCCCATTTCAGTATAACGCCTTGACGTATTTTCCCTGTCCCACACCCAACCGAATAAATTCTTATTGATTTTATAATTAATTCTATACAAATTCTATTAGCCTGGGTTGAATAGCTAACTGAATCGAGAAAACTCAAGCGAGGTATCCTGACCAAAGCGGCGCGATATATCTCTTAGACACAATTAGTAGCTCGGTTGCTAGCACTAATTTAGTAGATATAGTTTACCCTCAACTCCTATCTGCCGGGTTCTCGTATGCATTTCCCGCGCCTAACACCGAGCAGGTAGATAGGCCGGGGGCGCTGCATGGGGTCATCCCACCGGGTAACTGGCAATGCTCAGTTTTATGCCGAGCCAATTAAATAGATTTTTAGAACATTAGAAGGTGGAATATTGCATTGGCAATAGGATGTTGCGATTAAATATAAGTAGTCAGCGTTTCCCCAGTCGTCCGGCCTTGCGACCTATGGTCTAACAGTGGGGTTGGCTCAGGCGAATAACAGGTTGGGATTGATACAATGGCAGAGGGGGTTAGGATAATGACAGAAATAGCTGTATTCATAGAATCAGATGCGATGAAAGCGTTTCCTGTTGATAAGGATTAAAAACGAAGGTAGATATTAACGTGCCACCAGAGAGAGTAGGATTTTGTAGCCGTGACGATTACATTGCAGGCAAGAAAAAGAAAATCGGAATTTCTTATGTAGGCAAGGATTCAGGATTCTGATTAACAAGAAAGTTGATCAATATAATTAACTATCAAGTAGATAGAGCATCTAGCAAGATATTATCTACTCTACGGTGTAGCTTTAGAGGCATATTTATAATATAAGGACCAAAGACCTTCCACCTCAAATAGTAAGCCCAAGAATTAATAATATTTAAGCCCTACTTTTATATCTAGCTATGTATTTACGACTTAGATGCTGCTATTTAGTAACTAGGCCTTGCCCAGGACATTTTTCACATAATATTACATTTGACCTATAGCTTAGTGTGATGAAAAAACGACAACGTTAATCCCGGTTAGAATTAACAGTATCGATAGCATCCCGCAAGACGTAGCTATTGTCTTATCTTTAAAAAATCTAAATAAACAAGGGAAAAAACAACGTAAGTTTATAAACCGCCGTGATGGATTTATATAGTTCACGAGGTAGCAGTTAGCTCGCCGGTAAGGGCCCAATATGAAAGCTGTCACACCTTTCCAATTTCTAAACTATTAAACTTTTCTAAGTCAGCATAGCCTTAAGAATATTGACCACCTTTGACCAATCTCATCTCGGCGTTTCTTTTCTAGTTAAACATATACGAAATATCTTCCCCAAACCAGCTATTGATAATAACTTATGGTTGCTTTAAAAAAAAGCTTGTTAGATCTAGGGCAGTAGTTACCCGCCCTGGCTTTGTGGTGAAAACAGCAAGAATATCGTTGGCTATCTAAAGGCTATCCGAGATAGTATTTACGTGGTCTAATATAGGTTCCTAGCCCAATCTGAAGTCTAAGCTACTTCAAGCGTGTGGAATTGTTGCCAGTGCCACATGCGGCCATTGCGCGTGAGGCTTCAGATGCAGGGAATCATTCATTGTCAATGATCATGGCTCTGCTGCTGACCCTATGCTTGGTTCATGTACCAATTGTTTCTACGGTGGTCAAGGCAAGTGGTGTTTTTTGAGAGAATCGTTGCCTCAAGCTATACTCAAGAATGACAAAGCTGCGAGACTAGACGGCGTCTTGAGTCGCGCCTTTCCTGAGCTAGAATCAGCCAAGCAGACCCTCGATGGTTGAATCCAACCCAATGGGTTCCAAATGATCTAACGTGTATCTCGTCGGAACGCTACAGGCGACTTTATTAGTAAAACAATGCTTTTGCGTACGATACCGATGACTGAAGTCTCCACTTCGACAGCACGTCAAAACCATCTCTGTCCTAGGAGGATTACGATTAAGGGCAAAGGTGACTCCTGGATTATTGGTAGCCCTAGGGGAGAGCACAATCATCCTCCCATAGACCACTATAGCTCCAGGGAGAAATGTAGATGACCTGCTAGTTAGCGCAAGAGAGTAATGCCGATGAGTGAAATGGAGACACATTTGCGGGTCGCCACCTACAAATTGTTGTGGATGCGGATTGCGACTTCTCAAGAGCGAACAAGCAGCACAAGTAGAGATCTGCAAATTGTATTGAAGTGAACCGCCTGTAATGGGAGATAAGTCGCACTTACAATTCCAACTGTAGGTCGTATCACACGCGCGCATGGGGAATCAGTGGACCAGGGAGATGCGGGGATGCAGAAATAAATTAGAATAATTCATGAAAATCGTCGATGCCAAAAAACTAACTGGAGAAGTGTAGTTTCAAAATTCACATACACAATGTCATGCCCCTTTTTTTGCCACCGGGGCCAGTTTAGCCCCTTAGTATTCAATTCTCTATTGACCCAGTCACAATACTCCAAACAATGGCATTTTTTGAACGGAGAAGGAGAAACATTCCCAAGAATGTACCAGCCAACAATTATTTTCTTGCCACAGGTGTCACAAATCATTAGCTAACCTCCAAGAACATTACAAAGTCTGCGAATGCTGAAAATGCTTCCTCTGGCGCAAAGACAAGATATTAGCTTCAGAGAAACTCTCGAGCACGCCAAAGTATGTTCCAAATCGCCGCCGGCTGTGTGTTGTAAGTGCGCCAAATATGGAACACAGCAATCTATTCGACAACATGAAGCAGCATGCAAAGTTCATGTATGCCCGCAATGCAAGATACGTGGGCGCAAAGTCCAGATCCTGGCACATATGCGCATCTGCCGTCGAACGGTGTGTATTCAACAGTGATGACAACGAGACAGGGGACTGCGATGAAGTCATGAGTGATGGCAATGACAATAACTATGTTGACGGGTAGTTTCATTGAGTCTCCCAATACTCTGGCTGCGGGATTTTCTGTTACGGGTAATAGTTTCACGTTAAATGTACCTTTGATTGATTCAGAACCACGCCAATTGTAGGTGATTATATAGTAAAACTATTGACATCTTCAAAATAGTTGAGTTTCCAGCGAATGTAAAAGGGGCTGGAAATATGTGAATCACAATGTTGACATACCAACTCACTATTGCTTCTCGAACTATATCATCCCTCACTCACCCGAGCACATTTCCAGGATTTCTAGCACCTGTGCCTTCTGCGTCAGCGGCACGGGATTCATCTTGCAGCACTTATCCTCGAGGCTGTTGAAGGCCAGCTGATCCCACTTGTCGCGCCCGACGCCGACGTCCTTCAGACTCCGCGGCAGGCCGAGCTCATCGAAGAGGGCGCGCACGGCGTCGCCGAGGTCGCCCCCGCCGGCACCGCGCGACAGACCGCGCGGCACCAGCACGTCGGCGACCTCCGGCTCGGACCAGAGGACGTCGCGGACCCTCCCCTGGCGGGCGGCAGCGGCAGCGTCGGCACCCGCGCGCGCCGCGTTATACTTCAGCACCGCGGGCAGCAGCACGCACGACGTCTGCCCATGCCCGACGCCCAACGGGCCGAGGTTGTGCCCGATGCCGTGTGACGCGCCCGGGTAGACGCCCAGCACGAGGCCGACGGTGGCGTCCTTGCACGCGAGGTGCGCCGCGAGCCGCGCGTCGAGGTCCGCCGGATCCCGCGCCCCGCGCAGCAGCGAGCGCGCGATGTCGCGCAGGCTGCGGTCGAAGATCGCCTCGCCCCGCTCGCCGGAGCCGGAGCCGGAGCCGGAGCCCAGAGTCGACGGCCGCCGCGGCGCGCAGAGACACTCGACGCAGTGGTCGATGGCGCGCGCGCCGGTGCTGAGCCAGAGCCAGTCCGGTGTCGCGGCGCGCGCGAGCGCCGCGTCGAGCACGACGAGCGCCGCGTACATGCGCGGGTGCGAGAGCTGCACCTTCATGCGCGTGCGCGGGTCCGTGGCGCCCGCGAAGCGCGTGTACTCGGCGCCGGAGAGGGTCGTGGGGACGAAGACGAGCGGGACGCGCGGGCCCGCGGCGCCGGCGACGGCGCCGGCGAGGGCGGCCTCGACGTCGGCGTCGTCGGCGGAGCGCACGAACGGCGCGGCGAGCGCCGCCAGGTCGTCGACGGACTCGGCGCCGTTCTCGAGCGCGTAGGCCACCAACTTGGCGGCGTCCGTGAGACTCCCGCCGCCCAGGGTCAACAGGCAGTCGGCCTGCGCGGCCCGCACGGCCCGCAGCACGCATCCCGTCTGCCGCGCCAGCGTCCGCGACGCGAGCACGTACACCCGCCGCGCGCCCAGGAACCCGTCGACGTGCTTGCGGCAGGCCTGCTCGTACGGCAGGCCGTAGGAGACCATCGTCGGTGGCCGTTGCGTCGGCGCGAGGTCCGGGTACGAAGGGCACAACACCTCGCCGTCTGGGCCCGGCGGGAAGAATTCGGCAGACATGGCTTCCTTCGAAGATCGGATATAATGTATCAATTGCGTGGAGTCGCAGAGGGATCGAGCGTGGATGGCCCAGGTGTAGATAGATGGGATGTCGCCTCAGTGCGCCGCCGAAGTGTTTGACTTCCCTTATATCATATGGCCGTGGTTGTACGTGGCCATCTTCGGCTCCGACGCTGTCCCATGCTACCCCTGAACTCTCAGTCCGCATAGCCGCTCTCGGCGCCGCTCGATCTTGTAAGCTTATGTTTGTGGCACGTCTGTATACCCTTTTAGCCGGCCTTCCCCTCCAAACTCTGCCCTGCATACGTTCATATTCGTGGGTAATTGTTCGGAGTTCCGTGAACTGGATCTGAATTTTAGGAACGGGTGTTATGGTACGTCAATCAGGGCGTCGATGGTCACATAACCCCTCGCCGCTTTCGCTCAGGCTCTTGTGAATAAGCGTACCCGGCGAGGACAAAATGAATATATGGTAACTTGGACTAGCCGTCTGGAGAAGGAGAGATCTTGACTCAAACAAGCGGATATTAACCAAGCACGGATCACTGTATTCGAAGTCAACGTGATGGGAAAAAATGGGTCAAAACGGCGCATGCGAGAGCTACAGTCTCGTACATCATCTACATAGCATGATATTTTAAGAGGGCAGGATTAAGATTAATTCTATCGGAAGTAAAACTAAGAGTGTGTTGCATCGCTTTATTGATAGTTATTCGGAGCTCATCTTTATACTGCGTGATATATTTCTGTACAAGCTCTTTCGGGTAATAACTTGAAAATATTTATTGAATGAGCCGTAATGACGTGGCAAAATTCTTTGGGTGAGGCAGCGGATACAGAGAATTACTACAACTAGCCATGGCTCAGACTAGCCTCCAGCACGGCTGCTTTAGTTGAGTAGATACATAACATGAGAACTGTGCTAGAACAAGAACCATTTCAGAACAAGAGTCGTTTTGGGACCAAAGACCGTTTTAGAACAAGAGCCGTTTTAACACTCCAACTCTCATTGATATCTGCATGAATCAAGTTGTGGTGTTTTGGTGGAATTTAAAAATAATAGCTACTGACCCACCCTACCCGACCACCACCTGCCTCCCGGGACAACCTATCTGAGATCTCCTTGACTACCAGCGCTCTGCGAGAGCTGAAGACAAGAGACGCCGTCGCCACTGCCGCCTCGCTGACCTATCACACGCCGTAAGCTTGCCCACACGTCTATAATGACGGCCCCGCCACCGACTAGCTTGACCGAAGTGAGGAAGATCAGAAGCTTTGCGAGACGGGGAGGCCCGTAATGACACACATTAATGCAGTGGTGGCTCGCAGCTATGAATCCATATGACGCTTTCCTATCTATTCTAGAGCCGACATCGAAGACAAGCGTGGGTAGACTGCCACAGTCCGTTCGGAGTGCGTTGATGCTAATGGAACAACTGCGTAAAGACAACTGACGTTGAGGGCCTGACCCGGAACAATGATTATGGGGCTTAAGTCCAGTAAAAGAAGTATGGAATATTGGGAAAAATTCTATGAAAGGTTGAGAGAATCAAAACCCCTCGCCTAGAGAGGATCACCGTCTCGATCTCTATAACATTGAGATAGTAAAAAGCGTAGCGGCGTCCCCCAGTATTTCATTCCACATCTCGGCTGCGGCGAATGCCTTCTAAGTTTGGGTAGCCATCGTGATGCGGCCTCAGCCACGGCTATTTCCTGTGTTTACAATCTGAGGCTCCAGGGCAAAACGGACCGCCGGCTAACTTCTATTGACAATGGTTGGAATAGAAGGGGACTGTGGCTCCGGGGAAGAAAGGGGAAGCACGTTGGCCTTTTGAGACTGGTGTTTGTGCGTGTGCATGCTATTCTCCGCGCCAAGCCAATGAGCCGTGTGGTTCGGCCAGCTGTTGGTGAGGAAAACAGCCCGACCTGTAGACTATGGCGCAGTTGGAAGAAGCAACTTACGCTGCCTCAACCTTGGGACCCCGCACCATCTTTCACGCATTCTTAGTCTCTTCATCAATCTGATTATTTCACTACAGCACCACTTCTTCATTGATCACTGATACAACATTTCTCTCAAGGTCGTTTGTCGCACTTCGGTATGGTTACAAGTTCCCTCCATACCACTGTTATCTGCTAGCAAAGATGTCGCCCTCTCTAAAACCCATCCTGTTTATGACTGAATCCTCATGAACCGATTGGGAGGCCATTCATAGCGCAGACTTTTTTTCGGGTCTATCTACAGAAGGACTTCACATTCAATAATCGACTCGGCGGACCAAATCCAGCCTTTTCCCTGCAACCGGGAAAACAGAGTGGCAACTTCATATCGTCGTTGGCAATTCACCTTGACCCGCAGTTACAATGTCAAACATCCAAGACGCCCAGGGGGCGGGGTGTTTTGCGGTTACCTTTGAGAGAAGGTACTACAGCTGTGCAGGTTAAGAAAGAGCAGAGTGATGGGGGTAAGCTTTCGCGCTGTGCTAGGTGCTCGGAGGCTGAGCATTGTTCCCGTGAGTGTCAACGGGCTCATTGGAAGAAGGCTCATAAGGTTCTTTGTAAGTCGATGTGAAGCAGCCGGCACTTCGAGTTACTCTGATGGGCGCAGGTAGAGGTTGGGGCAGCGGTCAGGGGTTATGCAGCACATTGCTTTTGGTGTTGAGTGTGTGGCTGACAGGCTCCCCTACGTAAAGCTGAATGAATATCTATTTCCTAACCAACCTCTTCGTAGGTTGCTCGATTCGACCTCGTCCCTCTTTTAATACGCAAGGGCGACCCCGACAAGGAATCGCATAATTCCCAACTTGACCCAGGCCTGCGCAGCAGGAGGTTTATGTCGTTTGATCTACTATGGTAACGGCTTAGCTGCATTATCGAGGCAGAGACTTGAAGCGGTCTCTCGTCTTTGCCGTTCGGATTTGTCACTCCTACTAGATGCGGATTATTGCTGTGGTCACAGCCGAAGGACGTTCGTTGGTCTGTCAAGCTTTATGAGAAAATCCAAAATTCTTAAGAACAAGATTCAATTAACACAAGCAGAAATGCAGCTCAGGCATGCAGATGTGAAGCTATGTTTGAATTACAATAAACCCTGGCCGTTCAACAACCACATTGCTTTCAATAACCATAGCCATCGAAAAAAAAAAAAAAAAAAAAGGCTAGTTGGGGCGTATGAGTCTTTCAAGGCAACCCACCCTCCAGCGCCATCGCCATCTTGTAGGTTGGGTCAAAATAGTACCCGTGGGTATTTTAATTGCGGGGCCCGGTTGCTATGGCAGCGCCGCGACGATTGAAAACACTGGACATAACTTGTACCTTACCTGCGCTTTTATACATGAGCCCAATTCCTTAATCTCGTGCAGTGGAGCGCCTCGGATGGCGGCTGTACTCCCGCCCTTTACGCCGCCAGCAGCAACGCACGCTGTGGCAAGAGAACCGCGCTCGGTCCGGTTTCGACACCCGGCCTACCCTGCGTCGACTCCCGACCTGCTTGCGCTTGTGGCCGCCGACACCGACGACGGGCTCGACTTCGATATCGCGTTGACGTCTTGTTGCATCCTTACCGACACGCATTGGGACAACGGATACCTGGCGCGGAAGCAAGCTGGGGCCGACGGTCTTCTCCAGAGAGTCGAGCGTCCGCAGGACCGACTGCTCCGCGGGGAGGAGTACTTTTTCTGCGTTGAAGGGCAAGAGCCAGCTTCATGTATTTCGTCTTTCCTTCTCCGTCTGCCTCCTTTCATCTTGGCCGCAACTGCGGCAAGCTACGGTACCTACAGCTTGGCTGACCGGAATATTTTCAATTACAGTCAAATATCCCGTCATTCCATCACTGGCGCTTCCCACATGGCGACCTACCGCCGCTGTGGGGGCAGCTACGGTTGCCCGAGTTTATCCCCTCGCGTCCGACCCTCAAGGGGCCCGCCGTGGCAATGGATCGCGACATTACCTGTCGCGTGACTGGGTATATGGATGCGGTTGAGACGGCCCACCTCGTTCCGGCGGGAGAGAGGCTTTGGTTTGTGTCAAATAGGATGGATAGGTATTGCCGGTGGCCGCTGGAAGTATCGGCAATTAATGTCAAGAGAAGTGGATCATCATGATGGTCAAAGATGTATTCGAGGTATAGAATTAGTTATAAAGATAAGTCAAAGGACCTGGGATATTTAATAGAATATATATCCGGAGGTGTGGAGTAACCCATATATATTTAACACTCTCACTCACTCTAAACCGTCTGTCTTTTATAAAAAGTCCTGGAAAGCTATCCTAAAGTTTTATATTAAGTTTAAATCAAAGTTTTTATACGTATAATATATATAACTTTTATTTAACTAATATTATTAACTTTTCTCTCTTTTTTTTTTTTAATATTTTTTATATTTATAATATTATTTTAATATTTAGTTATAGCGTTTTTAATTATAGCTTAACTTATAAAAACTTTTATAAAAAAAAAAAAACTTAAAATATATGCTAATATATTTTTAAATAAATTATCGATATATTAGTTATATATAGTTTTATAAATAAAAATTAAATTTTTTTAAAAAATAAGTTTTTAGTTATATTTAGTTTTTAATATAAAATATTATATATATTAAGCAGAAGTTTTAATTAATATATATTTAATTTAAATTATATTAAACTTTAAAACGTCTGATTTTTGTTATAAATAATTTAAAAAGCTTTTTATTTATTTTAAAATATATTTTTACTTATAATATTTTTAATACTTTAAGCATAAAGTTATAATTTTAAAATATTTTTTTTTTTCTAGCTAAGTTAATAATTATTATTATAATAAACGTGTGCTAAACATTTTTTTTTTAATTATTTTTTAGCTAAATATTTTATAATATATTAAATAAGCTTATTTATATATATTTTTAGTTTTTTAACATAATAAAATATATTAAAAATGTTTTAAATAAACATGTTTAATATTTTTTATAAGCTTTTAATTTTTTTTTGCTAATATATAAAAAAAAAATAGCTTTTAAATAAACATATAATATATTTGCAGCTATAGCAGGCTTGCAAAACTAATTAAGCATTAAAACTAGTTAATTATTTATTATTTCTGTGTTAAAAATAATTTTTTAATATATTAAAATAATTAATATTAATAAATATTATAACTTTTATTTTATTAATAATTAAAAAGCTTTAAAACAGTTTATAAAATAAAAAATAATAAAAAATTAAATAAAGTTGGTTATAAATATTTAAAAGTTTTAATTAAACTGTTTATATTAAAATAAATTATAAAATATTTTTATTAAAAAATTCTCGCGGTATTAATGCCGCTTAATTATATAATAAAATTAAACTTTAGTTTTATTAATAACGTAGCTTTTATTTATTTTAAGCTTATAGCTCTACAAAAATTAAAAAATTTATTTTTTAATAATATTTTAATAAGTTTATTAGCAACTTGTTTTATTATTAATATAAACTATAATTTAACGTTTTTAGCAGCTTATTATTTATAAACAAACTTTAATTAAATAATTATATATTTAATATTAATATAATATAATAAATTGTTAGCTAATATTATAGCTTTTAATTATTGCTATAAATAATAGTTATTTTAATTTTATTACTAATATTTAATTTTTTAACAGTAGCTATAACTAAATAGCTTTTTTAATAGTTTATATTTAGCTAATATATTCTGCTTTATAAAATAATAAAAATATAATAGCTTATTATTTTAAGCTTTAATTAATAACGCTACTGCCTACTAAAAAAATATAGCTAAAGATTAACTTTTAAATCTTTTAATTTTTAACGTAATTAATATTAATATAGCCGGCAAAATTTTTTAAAGCTTTATAATAAATTAATTTTAAATCTGTTATTTTTTTAAATATTTAAATATATATTTAACGGCTATAATATAATTTTTATTAAGCTTTACTAAAAACAATTATAAAATAATACTAAAAATATAATATTTAGTTTTATTTTAAATATAACATATATTAGCAAGCTAATAGTTTTTATATATTAAATTTTATTTTTATTAAACGTAATAAAGTTTATAAATAAAAGTTTAAATAGTTTTATTTTTATAAAAATAGCGTTTAAAATATATTCTTATATATAAAAATTTTTAATATTTTTTAACATAAGCATTTTACTTTAAATAAATTGTTTAATTAAAACAGTTTTTTTAATTATTATTTTTAAATAATATAAACATAAGTTTAAGTTTATTATTTTAAAACGTTTATTTAACGCTTACTTAAGCTTATTAACTTTTAATTTTAAAAGTCTAGCTATTAATAAATTGTTTATATATACTGTTATATATAAATAGCTTTTAATAAATACTCTGATATTTATATTTAATAATATAAAGCTTAGTTTTTTTAAAAACACGGAAAAAATGTCGTATTAAATTTTTAAAAACTGTTTTAGTCTGTAAAATGCTTTATTTAAGCAGCATATATAACTAAAACTATTATTAAATTTTAATAATTGTTCGATATAAATTTTTTTATTTATTAATTTATATAAAAACGCTGTTTTAACGTTTATTTATTTAAGTTTTAAGTTTAAAGCTGCTGTAATAATAAAAATTATTTTATAGCTTATTAGTTTTATTATTAATATAAAAATCTTGTTATAATCTAGCTTTTTTATTTATTTAAAGCTTTAAACTATTTATTATGCTTTATATTAAATAATTTTTTTATTAAATTTTTTTTTTAGCTTATAAACTTATTTGCTTATAAACAGTTTCTGCTTTTTAAATAACTTTACAAGTTTTTATATTTTATTATTTATAAAAAACTTATGTTTACTGTTTATTATTTTTTATTAATTAAACTAATTAACGCTTTTTTTTGCTTAAGCTAATAATTTTAGTTTAATAGGTTTTAAAAAAAAAAAAACGTAAATATTATACTAATTAATAATATTATCAGCTTAAAAATATTAATAAAAAGTTTTATAAAGCTATTAGCAGCTAATATTTAGTACTAGCTAAATAGGCCTGTTTAAAAGCAAAAGTTAAAATAACTCTGCAGAATTTTTAAAATAACAATTATAATAAACTTTTAAATATTTTTATTATTTTTAGTTTTTGTTCTGCTTTTAAAGTAGCTAATAGTTAAACTATAAGTTTTTTAATTTAAAAAAAACTATAGTTTTAATAATAAAAACAATATTATTTTAAATAAAATAGCTAGTATTTTTTAAAATATAATAGCCGGAGTACTAAAAAAAGTTTTATAAAATAGCTTTAAAAGTCTGTTTTTATTGTTTATTTTTAATAGTTCTAAATAATATATTTTTTTTATAAAGTTTTATTAAAAATATACTCTGCGGTTTTTTAGTTTTTTAGCTAAAAACTTTTTTTTTTTAACTTTAGCGCTTTAAGCCGTAAAACAGTTATAATAGTTTTAATAACTAGCTAAGCTTTTATAATAATATTAGCTAGTTTTTTAAATAAGTTTAAAAAAAAAAACTAGTTTTTTAATAATAAATATATACGCTGTTTTTTAAAAACAATATTATTAATTTATATTATTTTACTAGAAAAAAATAATATTATATAATTTATAGCGTTATTTTTTTAATAGTTTAACATTTTATATTTTTATGTTTTTTTATTAAATATTAACGGCTTTTTTTTTAATAAATAATAACCGTCCGATTTAATAATATATAAATATATTAAGTTTAATTTAATATTATATTATATTTTATATAAAGTTTTATTTTTATTTTTAAGTTAAACTATAAGTTTTTAAATATATTATTATTTTAACTAATATAAGCTAATATTTTAAATTTATTTTATTAGCTGTAATATTTATAAATAATTTATAAACGATTTTTTAATAACTTTTATAACCCGTTTTATAATATTATTTTATTAATACTAATTTATAATAAAAAAATAAAATAATATTTTTATTTTAATATATAAGTTTAAATATATTATTTATAAAATTTAACTTTTAATTTAATATAATAATATAGCAGCGTTATTTTAATTGTTTATATTAATTAAAAAAGTTTAAATAATATTAATAAATTTAAATAAAAACTTTATAAAAAAGTCCAGGTTTTTAAATATAATTATTAATTATAATTACTTATTAAATAAATCTGTTATATTTTATAATATAGTTTTGTTTTATCGGCATTTTAGCAAAATTAATATAAATAAATTTAAATTTATAAATTTTTTAGCTAAAGTTTTTTTATACGGTTTTTTTTTTATTTATTTTTAATACAGGTTTTATATAAGCAGTGCTTTTAAAAAATAGTATTTTTATTATAAAGTTTACTAGTATTTAAAATTTTTAATTATTAATATATTTAAGTTAGTTATGCTAGACTTATATTTTAAAATTAAAAATAAAATAAACATAAAACTTAACGTTTAAACTAAATATATTAATATTAAAGCTTGGCATATTAATTAAATATAGACTGCTGTTTATCTACGCGTTAAAAAAATACTTTTTATTTTTAGTTTTAAATGTTTTATTTTAATAAAAAAAAAATTCCGCATTTTTTTTAAATAATTAAAATATAAAGATCAGATTAACTTTTGCTTTAGAATAATATACCGCTTTATAAAAATATTTTATATTTTTTGCTGTTTATAAAAATAATAATAATATAATTTTTATTTATTTAAATATAATTATTTTATTTTTAATTTTTATTATTTTAGCTTATTATAACGTTTTAAATTAATAAACTTGTTTTGTTTGCAGAATATATATTAACTACAGCTTAAATTAAAAGCAACAACGTTATTAAATTGTTTTATAAAGTCCTAAGCAACTTATTTAATAGTATTAGCTAGCAAAAATTATTTTAATACGTTAATAACCCGCAAGTTATTTAAAACGTTGTTAAAAAATTGTATTTTTAAAATATATAATTTTAATATACTAGCGCTAAATTTAGCTATTAAATAGCTTAGTTTAAGTATTTTTATAAAAAAATCTTTTATAAGGCTAAATATAATAAAACTAAAATTATATTATTAGTTCTAATTAAATTAAGCAGCAGCAAAAAAATGTTTGTTTATTTTATATTAAAGCTATTATTAAAGTTTTTATTTTTTTAATATTTTTTTTTGTTTTATTTTTATTAAGTTGCTTTTTAAAAATAAAAGCTTTTTTTTAATATTAGTTTTAAATACAACTTATAATATTTAGCCGTTATATATTTTTTTTTTTATAACTTATATAGTTTATAATTATAATTAATATAACATTAAAGTTTTTTATTAATTTTAATAACTGCTTTTTAATTTAAGCTTTTTAAACAGCGTTATTAAATATAACAGCTTTTTAATTATTATACTAGTTAAATTTTTTTAAAAATAATTTAGTAGTTTTATTTAAAAAAATAAAAAAAAATATAGTCCAGGCTTAAAACAAATAAAAATTTATTAAAAATATAAGTTTATAAATTATATAATTAATATTTAAAATAGTTATATTGTTATAAATAATTTAAAGTTTTTTATAAGCTTTAATATAGTTCTGCTGCTGCTTTTTAAGCTTATATTATTTTATTAAATAAATAAAATAATATAAATAGTATTTTTTTTAAATTTAAAATTTTTAAAATAACGTTTTAAATTTAAAATATTATTTTATATTTAGTTTTATTTATAAAATAATTTTAAATATTAATTTTAAAACATATTTATATAGCTGCGTATTTTTTAATTTATTTATTTTCTTATGTTTTAACGCGTTTTATATAATCGTTGTTATTTTTGCCGGCTTTTTTTTTTAATATTAATACTTATGTTTTTTTAAATAAAAAACATTTATAGCTTTATATTATTAAATAGTTTTTATTTTTTAATAAATTTTATATAGTTGTTTAATAATTTTATTAAACTTATAATTATTAATATTAAGCTTTTTTACTGCTTATAATTTTATTGCTTTTATATTAGCATTTTAAAATAATTTTTAATTATAAAAACGTTAATATTTAAATTAAAAATAAAATAAAATTTTCTGCTTTTTTTTATATATTTATTTATATATAAAGCATAAAATTAGAAATAAAAATAATAAACTTTTAAAATAGCTATTTTAAAACTAAAAGTTTAATATTATTAAATAATAATAAAAAAAATATAAACTATAAATTTAATAATAAATTTTTAAAAGTTTTTATAATAATAAAAAATATATAATTGTTTTTTTAACGTTGTTTATAAAAAGTCTAATATAGTTAAAATAAATTTGTCAGCAAAATAAAAAAATTATATTTGTTTAAAAATAATAATATAAAAAACGTTATAAAAGTTTTTTGCAAAAATATTTATAAATATTTATAAATATTTTAAATATTTAATTAAAATAATAATAATTTATTAAAATAATAATCTGTTTTTTTATAATTTTATGTTTAAAAAGTAATAAAGTTTGCTAGATTTAATAATTAACAAGTAAAAAATAAAATAAAAACTTTTTTAATAATTTAATATTATTTAAAACTAAAAGCTTAAAATTACAGCTAATAATTATTAATAGTCTAGCTTTAATAAATCTTACGTTTTATAAATATTAATAAACTTTAAATTAATAGTTTAATAGATTTTATAATTAATATTATTTTTTAAGCAAAATAATATATTATATTTATAACTTAGCGTTTTTTTTAGTTTATTTTTAAATATTAATTTTTTATATAAACAGTTCTAGCTTTAGATTTTTTAGGTTGAAAAATCAGATAATTTAACTAAATTTAAAAATAAGGGCTAAATAAACAATATAAATAAGCAAGTCCAGGCTTATAACCTGTTAAAAAAAATAAATTATTATAATAGTTAAAAATATATTCGAGGTATAAAATTAATTATAGAGATAGATTAAAAAACCTAGGATATTTAGTAGAATATATATCCGGAGGTGTGGAGTGACCCACATACATTTGACAATTAACGACAAGAAGAATATCCTCGTCCTTCGCAAGGACCTCCATCATCTTTTCGATACCCGGCGCTTTACCTTTATACCCAAAAAATGTGAAGCTACTACCGAGGTGGTAACATATGTGCTACTGCCGTCCGGCTCACACGAATTTGTAGGGTTGTACCACAACCGCTACCCACAGCTAATTCGGGGCATCAGCATCGAGTGCCTCTTTGCACGCTTTGCCTGGTCCTTGTTCATCGACGAACACACTCCCTTTTTCGGGTCGGATCTCGAATACGCCGTGCGCCTGTGGGACAAGGCTAAAGGTAAGCCTGAGACCAAAATATTGAGAGGTCTAGATGTCAGGTCCAGAGCCCGGATCTTTGAGTCCACACGGTCCCAGAGTCGGAGCGTCAGTCCTAAGAAGAGGTCGCTCTCGGCTCATCGCGGCTATGATGGCGATGGTCCCAATGGCTACTCGTCAGACAACTCAGTGACCTATATCGATGAGCATGAGGCCAACATCCTGGACGACCTAGTATCGAGGGGGCGGTCTCGGAAGCGTAGCTGGGAAGTTTCGGTGCACGCTGATGAGCAAGTGCCAAGCTTATCATGCTCGTTTACATCCGAAGCTGAGCTCAGCCTTGCAAGTGTCCAAGTCTCACATCCTCAAGCTCCAAAGGAAGACGATTCTACTGCTTCCTCTCTAGCACCCGCCAGCGACACCGCAGGCAGTGGGAGGCCGGCAAAACGTAATTTATATTGAAGGGAAGCAGGCCACGGAGGGATGGGCCGATGATTAATGGCCTATAGTGTTCTTGCTGACCAATGACGTTTGATCCCACTTTCTTGTATCGCGGACCATGCCCAGCCTGTTGCCTTTTGTAAAACCGAAAGCCTGCAATCACATACATCTGGTCTTCGTGAAACATCGTAATCAGGACAAGGCGACGCCCGTGGGATTATAAAGAGCCCCTGGGCCAGCCTTCGCACTTTCAATTAATCTGCAATTATATGAATATATTCATAAGCTCATCTTATAACAATGTCGGTTGAATCTACTAGACCACTCGAATATTCCAGATAGCACTACAAGTGCGACGGGATTGCAGTCAGAAGAAAGGTGTGACCCGCCAGTTGATCGGCCCTTAGATCGCGGCGACCGAGTCCTATCCTGGCACTGTCCTCGATGAAGCGGACCAGCGCACAATCACCAACATCCCCTCCGAACGGAGACCTCCCAGGTGATCGCTACGATAGAACCGCTGCTCCGAATGGACCAAAACCACTTTGATTGGGTTTGCAGCCAACTCCTCTCGCTCCTCATCGCCCGTGGCCATGGCATGAGTCGTACCGTATGCAAAGGTTGTTCGTAAAGGAGACGGGACAAATCATCACACGACCTCGGCATAGTGCTTGATGGCGACGACCGAAGCAGGCGTGTCTGTGTGATGGGCTGACTGGATGGACGCCATAATAGCCGGCGTGAATCCGAGCTCTGTAGATTCGTAGGTCGGCGAATCGGTACCTCGTCGTTGATAGAGGACTGGTACGCTGTTCAAGAGGGGATGTTCGTTGATTTGTGTACTTGTTGAACATGTAGAATGACGGCGGCCGGTATAGTAATCGATGTAGCCACCACCTAAATGAGGGCCCAGTTTCACATACCGGATCCTTTCAGATAACAGTGACCGCTATTGTCATCCTTGGATTGAGCTTCGTCACAAGACTACTCAAACTCTTTGAGACAACCTCGCGCTTTTTAGCAGTGGAAATTCCAAACGTGACTCTCACCAATCTTTTATTTGCCCACTAGCAGAGGGCTACATGCATACCGCATCATCCTCCCTATTATCAATGTTCTCATGGCTGTTACCAGCCAGCCCCGAATCTCCGGTTTTTTCTTGATGCCATCCAGATACAGGAGGCTGTGCGTTTTCAGGTTCCAGATGCGCTCGGTCTAACGATGGACTCCCGCTAGATGTAACTAGCCTATAGCCTCTTTCGGTAGTAGAAAGCTGGCAAATGAGTTCCGGGGATAACGGTGATGTAGTATTGTCGCTTGTATCTTCGTTTTCAGCCACCACCGCTGTACTCCCTATAGAATCTGATGGGGACGGATGTAAAGCGAAACCGGCCGCGCTTGCTTCATGCCTGGTAAAATTGGAAGTATCATATCTCCTAGATGGGTTGCTGTTGTTGTGATTTTGGCCTCCCGTGACTGAGTAAAGACATAGGTCGCTGGTCTGTTGATTTTGTTGTCGGGTTCAACACAACGAGATTCATCTCCGAAGATGCGCAATGCGTAACAGTTATGCGCCAAAAAGAATGAGAATAATAACACAACTCACTCCACGTAACCACGCGCAGTGAACTCTTCGCTGTTAATTAAATAGGTGCTTATCATTATACATAAATACTATCACACTACGATACTATACAGCGCCACTGCTATCGCTGGGGGCGAAAGAAAAATGTTGTTAAGCCGAGCACTTGACCGTCATATCGGATAATTGCTAAATACAAAGCCGATGTTCAACTGAGATATTCCTATACCATACGCTACTAAATAGGAAAATGGTGGTAACAGATTGCTAAACATAGACTTTTATGCAGCCACAACACCGTTTACAATACTAACGTGCCTCCTTTGGATATAGATTATCTGGTGTGAGCAATACGCCTTCTTGATGTTATCATCTTTAAATTTGACTTCACTATCTTGTGTGTCACATGTTCATTCCTCTCCCTGAACGAGAATTCGTATATAAATGTCTTGTTCAGGAGCAATACAAAATGACTCACAATAGGAATGGGGATCTGGTGTTCCTGATGCTGGCTTTAGCCCCCATGTTACACTGCGTGAAACTAAGGCATCGATCGATCCCCCATCCAGGACCACAGTCAGCTTTCCGAGCTGAGTTGGACCAAACGACGGCAGCTAAGCCTACCTACTTACTTCCAATGAACAAGTCTATTAGTACAAGTATTTGCGATCCGTTGTCGAATACTTCTGACAGCAAAATTCAGCGTGCCTTTAGATCTTACTGCTAGCTTGGCAGCTGATCAAAAAACATTCTACTAACTTCTGATCGTTCAATTCAACTGGTCACCTAATTCTACAGGTAACTAACTACCTTATGAAATGCCTTGCCAGGTACCGGGTCAATGTTTGAAGGTGCCAATAAAGCGTTCTCAATTATAAAGCTTACATCTAATCTATTAATTCAGTTGGCCAGTGGTAAGGACCAAGTGGTATTGCGAGGCAGTACATATTTCCGAAGGTACCTTTGAAAAGTGGGCTTAGCCTCTTACGAACGTTGTAGGGGCTATACTGCAATAAGCCTGGCTACCATTGTTTTCTCTGAGCCGTTTCTGAACTGCGCCATCATGTTTACACTAGCCAATCTTGGTATCTGTAGCTAGCATGTCTAAAAAAGACGATTAATTACTTGGTGTGTATCAAAAAACCGCATTGTATGACATTATACTAAGAAGCCGTGCTACTTCTGGGAAGCCGAGAAGGGAATTCCCCTTTGAAAGGTTTCTACAATTGGGCTCATGAAGGGAATCGTACCAAGAATTTTACACGCTCTCCGGGTGTCAAAAGTAAGCTTGGACAGCATAAGATTCATTGGGGCTATAAAAGGGGCAAAGATATCCTATTCAGGACTCTCTAGGTGTCTATATCCTATCTGCCCAATTCTCGAGCTATCTTTATAGGGTAGGTGTCTGAGGAGCGGGTATTTTGAGGCCCGATTTGAACAATACGGATTCACTCCACCCATCATTGCTACATTCTATGCCAATTCCCGGTAATACAAACGCCTTGACGCGTGGGTGAGCAGCTTCCAAATCCGTCGTTCCAACGAATACCGTAGGAAACTGCTGGTATGTGTTGACAGAAGAATTAGTTAATGAGCCACTATCCCCTAAATTTGCTGTGATATCGGATCCCAGCACAGTCAACAGCGGGGTTGCGGTCAGCGCTCTATCAACTCCTGTCAACGTGTCCCAGGCCTTGGGTCTAGTATTGCCAGGACCCAACAAATTATTCTCCTCAGAAGAGATGGCCGCCTGTGGAGTTCCAGGGGAAGTCTCAGTATCATCAGAAATGGTCGCAGCTCTCGGTGGGCAAAGAACAGGATGTTCAAGGTCTCCGATATCCAGGAAGCCTAGTAACTCATTCAGTTTGGTGATTGGGATGGTCTTTGTACATTCTGACCAAGTTCCGACTCGGAGCTCTTCGTGGGCTAAACGTTGAAGTTGCAAAGTGGCGTTAGTCACCCATTCAATGTGAGCATATTGCTTATAATTCCTCTTATGAAGGCAGGCGGATACAGGCTCAAGCAAATAAGAAGCCAAAACCACGAGAAAGCCGACAATCAGTGCGAAATTTAAGCCAAAAAGGCTGAACGATGCGTAAGCCGTGCTGCGGATTTTCTAATGTACTGTTATTATAGATTCCAATACAACGTCGATAAATAGATTAGGTAACGAAAGCTTGATATAATCATCAACAAGAGGTGACATACCTGATTGCGACATAACTTCTTAAGTTCCGGTGTGCTATAGTTTGTATGCGCTTGAAGAATCTCAGAGTCGATTGGGCCAAAAGCTGTTGCAAGAAAGGATTGCTGAATAGCCGCCAAAGAGATCCCTTGCCAATGCTTCACGTCGAGTTGCCATTGTTTGATTGCGAGCGGTCCTTGGAAACCATTGGTTAAATTGCCTTGCGAGGCCAAGCTTCGTGGACCCAGGTGAGAGATCACACTGGAAATTCTGCTGTCTAACAAAAAGACGCTGTCGGTAAAATATTGGAATCGCGCATATGTTTTCGTTCTGGCGGCGGTAGTGATGTAGGTGTTATAACTAGTATTAAAAAACGGTGCCGCACCGGCGATTGCATCCCGTAAACTGGCCAATGGCCCGCATCCGGTGGTCTCTTTATACATGGCGCTGCAGAATTGGTACTGGTCTGTGCAGCCTAAAGGGGAAGCCGGTTCTAGTGGAAGGTATACCTGATCGGCCGAAATATTACTTGCCCCAACGACGCCAGATGCGTAAGCAGTCCGATTTAAGCGATACCACTCATCTTCGGAGAATTCGATAGCTTTAACTCCGTTTCCAGAGAGAAAATAGATATATATATCAGCGTCATTTCTAGAGAGAGAGTGAATCGGTAGGAAATCTGAAAGTTCGCTAATAGGTGTTCTATTCATGACCAGAGCCTGCATGAATCTGAAGTAAGATATTAGCACAAGTGACTCGAAATGGATGCATCTAGGAATCCATAAAACGTACTCTAGGCGATAATTCGCATTAGTAACAACGCCCCTCGTGTACTGAGACAACACGGACTCAGCTGCATACATATGATCTTGTACCCCGGTGTCATTGTTGGTGGTGCCGTAATGGTATAGAGTAATATTCTTCGAGGAGACAGTAGTGAACCCCGCCGTAGTTAGTGGTGCACAGTGAAAGACGTTTCGCCATAATATTCTTTCGCCGGCAGGAGTATTAAGACCGAGGTCTTTATGGCTGTCGATATAGCCAGTATCAAGCCGTAGGTTCTTTGATCTGTCAGTGCAGATATGGTTCTCGAAGGGGCATCCCGCTGCTGTGTTCGTCGATCCTTTTTCGGTAAGCCGTTTCGTAACAAAACGACTGCAATCCAGTATTCCAAAGCCATTGTTTGAATAGCACTGCTGCGCATAATTGGCCGCGTTTTCAATTCTCCTAGCGGCATACGGTAGGGGGGCAAAGTACGTGCTGTTTGCGGCGGACAGATACCCACAATTAGCACTGCGGATTAATACTTCATTGCCAACGGCGGTAGAGATTTGTGATGAAAAGCCGCCTGCAGTTGTAAAGGCGGCAATACAGAGGATGCCGATAGCAGCCATGAACAGAGGACGGAGGCATTTCCCTTCCAGGCGGCGATTCCCCCACAGGAGCGATAGAAATAGGAAAACTCCCTCTTCTGGGTTCGATGAATTTCTCAAAATTGCTTGGCCTTGGTGATAAATGGCATCGCGTGGGCGGGATGTTGATTGAGCCCTGTGCAAGGCAAAGCAGAGAATCCTCCATGTGCGGGTTGCGACGAACGCAATGAAAAACGCGGTGAATGCGATGAGGAAATCGGCATCTCGCCGTTTGACGGTTAGTGTAGCCCCTAAAACTCGTCCGCGAGACCAGTTGACCCATGCCCCAATGTAAATAGGGTATTGGTCATTCGAACTTGAATCAGCACCCATCGTCCTGGTGTGCCGCGTTGAGGGGAGACAAAAAGCAGCTGGCTATTAGGAAAACATAAAACCTAAATATAGTGTGTAAATCTATCTTACACACTCCAGCACCTGGGTAGAAATGATCTGTTCTTCAACATAAAACTGCTGATAAAGTTTTTATGACATTAAGATGTTAGATAGGGACGAATTGTTTGAATTGTAATCATATGTCGATGCCAAGTGATAATTTTACCACTTCAGCATCGCGGCAGATCCGTTTGGGGTAGCATTTGTGACCACCAGCCTGCAGGTTCCAGCACTACGGGGATGCTACCATGGTAGTATAATTGTCTCACAACACGCATGCAATCGGCAATGCCACAACCAGGCAGCAATAGCTTGAACATTCCGGAGCAAGAGACTTGGGACAATCTTTTCAAAGTGACAAGATGGGAGTATCGTAAATATAATTTAACGTGGTAATTCCGAGGCGGGTCAGGTTTGGTGCGTCTTTCAATAGTCGTTGATTAGAAGTTGTCATTTAATATGTTAGTGACCGAGCGAATTCGCTGTGCATAATCATTGCTTTTTATCATACCTTCTTAGCAGGTCTCATTTCGTTTACCGCGCATGGCGCTTAAAAAGTAAGAGAAGTTATGCACCGGGGGAAGGGAGTAGCCGTAGCCGCTTGGTAGATTCATAAGCATCATAGAGTAGGCCTAGATCAACCCACTGTGGCGCTGTGAAGGCCAAATATAGCAATAGGACCAATGTAATGTCACCAATGCGAGTGCTAACTTGATGATACGGGGGGTTTCGTATACAGTCATACTTCACGCGCTCTAGTAGTAGGTTTTACTTGATTTTAATCCAAACCTATGGTTCGTGAGAAACAGTACTGAGGTTGGAACTAAATGAGAGGTCGGGTACGGAATCAATATTCTAGATTTACTTATCAGAAAACACGCTAGAAGTCGAGACCCAGAACATCAGATTCTCCGACTACCAAGTGTTTGGACTTTTGCCCGTCGAGGCAAGTACATCTAACATCTCGTAAAAGGACCTCCAGGTTAGCTTGGTTTGGGGGGCCACTGTTCTTAGGTACATTATTATGTAGTCCGAGGTGGATCTTAACCGAATATCTGTCCGCTATCAGCAGCTTGTGATATCTCGTGATACAGCAAATAAGAAAAAGAAATTTGTACGCACACTTCCGGATATGTAATCTGCTTGTAACCATGCACTATGACGCATAATACTTCCAGCAACAAGTCTCAGCAATTATCTACTAGTTTTAGCTACATCGAACTTTATGGTAAGTCGGGATTTGCCTTCTGCAGCACAGGGACGTGGTTCATTTGACCCCTGAGTTTTCCCGTGGAGTTTCAAATGCCATAGCCATGCTTGCCGCCGGCATTCACAGGCGCAAGGCTAAAAACGCCCTTGACCTTGAGGCTTATATGTCTCGGATAGCGCAAGGCAGCACAATTTGAAGAACATAGGTACCAAGTAAATGCGCCAAGATAACAACCGAAGCACTGTGCCTTGTCCTAAAGTGCTACACAGCTCCTTTTAGCTCCACCCACGACGTTAAACTTGCTGGGGAAATTCCGTGAAAGATAATAAAATGCTGCTCCCGCCTCTCTGGTAACTGGTTCACGTGGTAATTAGGTAACTGTAATGGCAATATTAGGAACTCGGGGAGGGACTGTGCTGACTCATGATACGGGTCGTGGCGGTGCCGTCCACCTTGTAGCCGCTGGGTCTCTGTTTTGCAAATTCGATGAACACGAGCGACTGTGAGTTCACTTTCCAGTGTTACTTTAAATTCAACCCAACTTTCAGGTTGAAATGTCCACTGAATAGGTCTGTCACAACCTCTTCTGTAGCACTGCCCCCATGCAGGGTGGTCAGAACACCTGGTTACCCGTTGGAGCTCCCGAATTCGCCAACATCAGCACAAGCTTGACGTGCGACGAGTTCCAGGGTGGCGTTTGGGGGTTTGCGGTGAGCCTGAACGATTTTCTGAGCCCAATGTGAACTTCACGGCTAAGCGTAACTGCCGGGCATATCGCTGTGCCAAGTTGAACGATGAAACCTAGAATCGCATGCTGCAGCACATGCGCGACGTCATAGAGCACGACGTGAAGGATTACAGCCACGATAGCCTGAGAGCCCAGCATGACCTCCAGGTAGTTGAGGACGAGGCGTTATAGGTGCACTGAGGATATCCAACTGCTGGCTCCTTAGCACAAACCAACTGACAGGTTTCCAGTAAGCATACCTTCAGCACCTACAATTTTGTATTGCGACTAGAGAT
Organism: Rosellinia necatrix; assembly: GCA_021209875.1. Classification (NCBI taxonomy): domain Eukaryota; kingdom Fungi; phylum Ascomycota; class Sordariomycetes; order Xylariales; family Xylariaceae; genus Rosellinia; species Rosellinia necatrix. Next base: position 2,478,706 of record JAGYVD010000006.1, on the reverse strand, counting down.
CGCCCGGTGGCTTCCTTCTTGCAATTGCAGTATTTAGCTAATGTTCCCCCCTGCTTCACGAGCGGCGCCACTTCCCACCAAGTTCGAGAGTATTTCCGAGCCTGGGCATCTGAAAACCTCGCTGTAAGGCTCAACTCCGATGTGGATGCGGCCATCGAAGACATCGCCTGGAAGCCCGCAGTAAGCAGCTCACATTACCACTTTTGCATATTCGTCGACTGTATCTGCCTCAAATCGCTTGACCACCTAGAAGGCATGGGTGGTTTGGATCTGAATCTACCCGTCGTGAAGTTACTCGATAAAGAAAGAGTGGCCGGAGCCCGGACTTAGTCCCGAGGAAAGACGAGAACTGGGGAAGAAGGCTGATATTAGCGGCTCTGAGGCCCCTGAGGACTCTGACGACGAGCAAGATTTCAGGTGGATGTACATGGCCTTGTATCAGTACGTGGCGCACTACGATGCCCTCGGCCGCCCTGATGGTTGGCGTGAAATATATGCGAGACCGCCGTATGTCATGGGTGGCGACAATCAAGACGACGCTCCGCCTGGGTACTGGAGGGGGTCAAAGACAGACACTTAGGTCAACACTCAGGTGAGCGATTATTGCGCGCCCTTTTTATACCCTAATTCCTTCTTATACCCTAATTCTCTCCCTTGTAATTGATTGCGGCTTGCCAATGTATGTATATTTATAGTCTGATGGTGCAAGGTATAGTACATTTATACCTGTATGGTGTTGATTCACAGTTCATTCTGTGGTTGAGTTCAATTGAAGACAGATAAGCTTCAAACGGCAGAAGTGTCATTACTAACTGAAATTTCGGTGTCAAGGTGCAAAAACGCCACTGTTCAGCAAACCATTCCCTCAGCCTCCGCTCAACTCTATCTCCATGCACAGGTCAGTGATTGAAGTATGGCTACAAGGTGCTGTGGACTATTACGGATCCTCCGCATTTCCCACCGCTGCTCCTTTATCGTCACCGACAACGCGCAAAGCCCTAGGCACCATTAGTAGAAACACGATGCCGAGAAAGGGAAATCATAGAGGACGACCGAATTCTCACGCCCCCACGGCCCCCAATACTAAATATTTGGGCCCGAGCTGTGGAGCGCAAACTCCGAGAGTGTCAGGTCCAATGATAACACTGCTAGCTACTACCCGACACCTAGGATGGTTCTAGAACTGGAAATGGGTGTATATAAGGACCTTTAAGGGTTCAGGAATCAATTGTTAACCCTATTGAGCCCTAGGTGCAACCACCTACAGCCTAGAACAAGTCTATCTACTCACTCCATGATCCCTACAACTGACAGAGAGCCATGTGAAGCCGGGCAAGAGAGCTCCCACATCGTTCCAAAACCAGGATCAGGAGCACTCAAGCGGGTAACCCAACAAAGAGCAGGAGCAGACCGCTGCAGAACCAAGATGTGTTCATAAACAGCGATCGCGACGCCATTCCAGGCCCCTTGTCTTCTCATACCACCTTCTCCACTAGCCGCTTCATCGTCAGCTTTCCGTCTACCTCCGCCCCCTCGACCCGCACGGTTAAGTCAGGCATGTCTAAGAGCCTTGTCAAGACGTTGGCCGACTTTACCATGACCTTTAGATTTTCTATACTACGATCCCTTGACGGCGGTGTTCCTAAGGATATGCAAGACCTCCACGAGAAGCTATATACTATTAGCTGCGGCAAGGATCTGGTCCTAGCAGCAGTCGCCGTAAGTCTAGAAATTGTTCAAGTTCTCGCACAGGCGTTCACTCAACGCCATTCACAGGGCCAGTTCAGATGTTCTCATATGCCTATGTGCCCCTGGCAGATTGACAATGCCACCCCGCTTAATATCAATGAGCTGGAATATGAGATTAATATGGCACAACTTACAAGAGATCTCTGAAAGAGCCAATACCCTTACCGAAGAAGGCCATTCCAAGTCATCGTTCAACTGTGAGGCACATTCTCTGATCCTAAGGCTAGGACTTGTGAGACTCGACCAGGTCCGGCATTTCAAGATGTGAACCCTGCTACCTAGTCGCCTGAGATGTGTACCGTTGCTCCGACGATGCACGACCTGGTTTGTCAGCGGCCGCAGGTCATAGCCATCGAGACAACTCATAAACTCACCTCTCGACCATCTAGTTCAATCAACAATTTGGGCTCAGGCTACATTCACCCGGTTTCGCCAGCGAGTAGATGGCGCATACGGTTCGAACGGAATATCTCTAGAGCTACCTAGCCTCCCGCTTATAGCAGTCCGCGGGCATGAATAGCATCTTTGGTTCAGCCACGACACGGCTCATGCATTCGAACCATACGGACTGTTGAGGGTTGGCTCTGTGTTTGGATCGATAATGGTTTTGCACTAGCGCCACACGTTAGAGGCACTGAACACAACCGTGTGGCGCCGGCGAGCCGGGGTTTTAGTCAGCAGAGACGGAGTATGTACTATACAAGGTTAGACAATGAGGGGCATCACCCCTCCTGTTTATGCCTGAACGGTTAAACCTGTCTATGATTTATAGTTGTTATACCGCCAACAAAACGTAGGGAATAGCAGCAGCCAGAGACGCTCGTAGAGATGGCTCCCGAGAGACTCAGCACAAGCGAGATCTATATCTTGAGCAATAACTGGTCGGGCGCTCGCCTGATCCTGGGCTCGCCCAACTCTCGGGAGCTATCGATGGTCGACATGGCCGACTGCGACGACGGCAGCCAGTGGATGTTGCGTGAGACCGGCCACGCGGGCTACTATCGCCTGCATACCGTCAAGGCCGGTACGTCCAAGGCCGCCGACGTCCTCAACGACCGGGACACGGAGAGCAGGCACGTGGTGTTGGCCGAGACAGGCGACTACAGCGGACAGTTCTGGCGCGTCGATGCCTGGGGCGACGGCTTTTATCGCATTTCCAATTTGTTCACCGGCGAGGGCAAGCACCTCGACGTCTACTCCGATACCCATGGTCCACACCTCGCGCCGGGGAATTGCATCGGCCAGCACTGGACACTAGCCGTGCACCAAGCGGTGCACCAGGTGACGCACGAGCCTTCGGCTCTCTCTTCTACTCCTGTCCAGTATCTGAGGCTCGACACTTCTGTCGACACGGATGGCGTTACGCAGCACACATATATGTACTCCGAACCGGATAGCAGTGGGCAGGCATTGCGCGCCACGGAGGATTGGAGGCAGTCAAGGCTGCTCGGTCGTGGAAGCTTCGGATCTGTATGGCTCGAGGCCTGTGTATCCGGTCCGAAGCAAGGTCACTTACGAGCAGTAAAGGAAGTAAAAAAGCAGGACATCTCCTCCGATAGTATTGTCGATTATGAGAGAGAACTACAGGCAGTGGCCGAGTTCTCCCATCGCAGGGTAATCTGACCTCAACCCCATCCCAGGTTACCGTATGCTCGATATCAATTCTGGCTAACACGAACAACTTCGTCGTAGTATAGTCACCGTTTTGTGCAGTCGAGTGGGTGGTGGGATGATGAATTGAGTGTCTATATAGCTATGGAGTATCTACACCTCGGGGACTTGCAGCAATTCCTCGGTGAACCGCTCCCCGAGGACGACACTAGGCAAATAACAAGACAAGTTGTAGAAGGCCTTAATTGTATGCACGAGGGAGGATTTGCGCACCGCGATCTCAAGCCCCAGGCAAGCATCTCCCCTCCTCCAGCCGCCTCTCATTCCCCGTTATTCCTAACCGTCTCAGAACATCCTAGTCGCCAGAGGCCGCCCAGATTGGTGGGTGAAAATCGCCGACTTCGGACTGAGCAAGCGTGTTGAGGGTGACAGTGACATGGCGCTTCGGACGCGGGTCTTCGCCGTCGCCTACGCAGCCCCCGAGGTGCTTGGTATCCTCACGAGAGATGATTTCAACCTTCCCAGCGGAACGATAGATGAGTATAGCATAGCTGTAGACATCTGGTCGCTGGGGTCGGTTGTGTATCGGATGAAAGCCGGCCAAGCCGTCTTCGAGGATTGTCAACAGTTGTCGCAATTCATGGCCCGTGAAATCCCATTACCCAAGGAGCGGCTCCTTTCTCGTGGCGTATCTGTCGGCTGCATCAATTTTCTTGAGAGCTGCTTGGTCGTGTCGCCGAGTCAGCGCCCGACAACAGACCAATTGGGAAAGGATGCCTGGCTGTGTGAAAGTCCCCTGCTTTACTAGGTGACAGGGAGTGAGCTCACTAATCGTTATAATACACGCCGTATATTATCCTAACAATTTAAATCAAGTCAGCCAGGATGTTACATGTTGCATGGCCCTCCTCTACTATGGTACGCCATCACATTCCCGTAGCGGTTTACACCAAGCACCCCAAATCTACAATGACAACCTTGATAGTCAATACATGGTGTTGGGGGCCTCTTAGACCAATGTCTACAGGCCATAGTTGTGGCTAGGTAGTTGTGGCTACTGGGCACCTACATAGGTAGTTAGTTATGGCTAGTAATACGCGCCAAGGCAGTCGAAACCATGTCTCTGAACAAACGCCGCTACATCTGAAAAACTCCGTGACCACAAGATGGCCTCTCCAGAGGTCGCTCTTCGCCACCCTCCACCTCTCTCCGCCTGTCGCCCCGATAGCAAGGGCATCGTTTTGCCATCCAGGCTACCACGCGCCCCACGACATCCTCTTCCAACTCCCACAGCTAGACCATCGCGAACGTAACCTTTCATCATCCACGAAAGGCATCCACTACGGCACCGCCCTGGCCGCTTGCCATATCGTGGCAAATAACCCGCCCGACGGATGCTTAGCCACAGCTAGAGCTGGCGAACACCGCGTCAAATGCCACCATGATGATATACTTACCAGTGCTAGATACTAGTTCTTCGTCTCTACCATACGTACACGTTCGAGTTCCACTGATGACCACACCGACCGACCGATTTCAGATTTGATCATTCCGTACCCCGTTGTGCCCAATTTCCAAGACTAGGAATTTCCACATCGATACCCATTCCACGGCGATCTGCAGGATCCCGAGCGAGGTCAGGAAGCAGAGCATGAACTACACCAAGAGGACCCCTTCCATGGCCATAGTTCCAGCGATCATAACGCGTCATCGAAACGCGGCTGGCCTTGACATTTACACTGGCGCCAACCTGGTGTTCCAGCTGCAAGTCGCTGCATCATTACACAAACATCAGGCCTAATCCAGAGCGCACATATTATTCCCGGCGCACAGCGGGGATAGTTCAAGCGTAATGCTATGTCCCAATACGGATCCCATCACGATGTTGACCAGGCGTCGGCGAATAGGATTAGCCTTCGCAACGACCTCCGCCGCGCATTCTATGAACATTGGTTTACTATCGTCCCAGAGAATGGGAGTTGTACTAACCATGTACTATCTACAGCTGGAATAAGTACGCGCGAATTCGCTATGGATTTTTATAATATTCCTTTACTGCGACAACAACTTTTTGCATCCAGTACGCTAAGAGATATTCCACCTGAACTTTTATACGTCCGTTTTGCTAGCGCTGTTTTACTGCTATTGAAGCCTTTCATTACTCAGCTGCCTGTCAAGCGCCGTATAGTACGCTATTGTGTGCAACAATCGCAAGAGAGAGACGAATCTGGAGATGGTCCAGGCGGGTATGTCGAATGGCTATCCCCTAATGAGCTACACCGCCAATATGACGGTGGGGGGTTCAGGAGCACCTGTCCGGGTAAGCGTAAAGGTAGGACAGGACAAGAGGATGAATTATATACAGAGAATGGTGACGAGAGCGACGTTGCCAATTCCGAGGATGATAACTATAGTAGTGGGAATAGCCACAATGGTAACGAATCAACTGAGTGCTATAGCAACACTACGGGCACTCGCAACGACCGGTTACACCTCCATCAACCACGGGAATGGATGTTACCCTCGAAGAAGAAGGCGAAAGGGGACAGTCACGGAAACGACAGCGTTACTACGAGTAACCCAGACACCAAGATTAGATCAACACCATTTTCAATAATACAATAGTACAATAGTGGTAATGTCCTCAAATATGGAGTATCGCCATTCTCTATACAAGTATTACTTAGTCGATCGACCGGACTCTCACCTCTAGTTGTCCCCGCCTCGAAGAATATGCCTGCCCAAATCTGGACCAAGCGCCGTGGCCAGCTGACTAGTTAATTCCAAAGACCCTCAAAAGGTCCAACACTAATGAATGGCGGGAACGACGCGCCGCCCCAGGGGGAGATACGCTGGTCCCAGGGAAACAAGCTGGGGGAAAAGTTAACACTGAGCTCCTGTGGGCTACAGGCACTGCCCAGCTAAGCCCTTCAAGACAAGACAAGTGCATGGAGCGGGCCGGCACTTATCAATGATGGAGCAAAAGGTCAGATCACCAAGAACCTAGCAACGCCCCGCCCTTGTCCTTCTCAGGTCAGTTACGAGCTACCAGTCTCTTAGTATCCTGCTTATACTTCTTCACGTGCAGAACGGTATGTGGCTCCAGACCGCCAAGTCTTAGACAGCCCGACGACGAAGAGCCATCGAGCGCAGCCAGTGGAGCGAGGAGCCCGAAGTCCGGGGTTCTGGGTATGTGATTATTGGACGGTTTCCTGGACCTGTGATATCAAGAGGGGATCTCCGGTGCCTATATCCATTCAGCCGGTGGCACGCTATGCGACTTAGGCAACTCACACAAGGTCACTCTGAAAGGTGGTAAATGGGTGGCATGAAACGAAGTGATAGTGGCAATATAGCTACCGTGTTCGAGAATCATCAATTTAATTTTGATACACTTCGGGGCAGTAAATAGCAAGAGGTGATTATCTTTAGTTGTTTCTTCACAACCGTTTTCGTCGTTCTTCTAGTATTGAGAGCTATTATCGAACAGATGGAGAGCAGTAGACAGCGGCCGTTGTGTGGGACACAGAACTGAACCCTACACTTCGGCTAAGGGGCTAATGTAGCTAAGCCCCCAGAGAGCCTGGGAAACAAGCGTCAAGTTAAAATCGTGCGTGCATAATGACCTAGTTACTTCCCCTCTACTATAGGAGCACCGTTCTTTTAGACAATATTAACAGTTGCCAAAGCCTCGGTGGCTGTGAAAGCTAGTTGTGATATCCCTTGGATATAAGGTCTTAGCCTAAACCCAAATCTACACACCTTGTAACTTGGCATTGGACAATTTAGTATAGCTTATATAAGTACCACCCTTATAACAACGACCGCAATTTCTTTTAAATGTTAGTTCTATCAGGTTCAGGTTTATGAAGGGACTTACTTCGAGTGTTCCTAAGTTATCAGTACTATTCTCCCTATCATGAGGTGATAGAAGCACGCTTGCAAGCTGCTTCTTAGATTCTTGCATTTTCATAACTTGCTGTTATATGTATTAATACATATCTTCTCAACCGTTCAATCGCACTTTATTAAATACCTCCTCGAATGAGTCTCTTACGTAGAAGCGAACAGTTTCAACTTCTCGACTCTGCCCTAGACGGTGAATACGGGCTAATGCCTGTTCTTCCAAAGTCGGGTTCCTGACCAGTCAGCGTACTGCATAGTTGAAGATAGCCATAACCGCTTACCAGTGTGGTTCCATCAGATAAGCTCGAGACGCAACTGTTAACGTCAATCTGGTCGTTATTTAGTACTCATGATACTCAATAGTAATAGTTGACCTGATAACTAACTCACCCTACCGCTCCACATGACAGAGTGAGCAACATGACCCGGAGATTTGGATCTGAATTGAACGAGTCAAGTACCGATTGGCGGTCTTTCTGAGGCACCTTGCCATCAAATCGGATGCTCTTGATGCCCTCATCCTCCAACCCTCGTGAGATAAGGTCCAAGGTCAGTCTCCAGGTTGAAAAGACAATGCTAGTGATAGAATGTCAGATGATGCCAACTAGCAATAGTGAATGAGAGACGTCTAGACCTACCATTTCACATCGCTAGGAACTCCTTTGATGTCTTCTATGAAGGCTTTGATCTTTGACGGAAGACAGAACGACACCGGTTCAATATTAGAAGTAACGAGGTGTCCGACCTCTTCTAGAGCAGCACCACTCGTCGAGACAGGAGCGACTGGGCACGGTGGTCTGTGTTCGCAGCCGACTACCTTTCCAGAGAGATGCTTTTTGCTTGCGCACTCGCTACAGATGAATTGTAGGCAGCTTGTGAACTGCGCGCTCTCAGTTGGATGTGCCGTGTCGTCTAAAAGGGTCTCTGTTAGTCCGAGGGCAGAGGAGCACTGCATACAAAATATCGAGGCCATCTCCCGTTGCGAATTAAACGTGCGCTGGGCATTTTTTCCCCACTGATCGGGTTCTAGACACTGACGTGATGGTTTTGTATGCCTAGAAAGATAATGTAGTCCAAGATTGCTGAATAATCTGAGGGACTCTATCTGCTGCAAAACATTGACATAAATATAAGACATCGAAGGGGTTACGTCATTGCCGAAGGCTTCATCAATGTTGGTGATCGTTTGATGTCGAATTTTTTCGTATGATTCTCTCTCTTCCGGCGTAAAATCGACTTCAAAAACCAGGTCTCGTCGTGGAGGAAGATCTATAGCGCCCTTTGGTCTACGTAGCAGTAGACAAGCTGAAAGACGTTTCAGTCTGTTCACTGCTTCTTCGTCTTCTCCGGATTTCCACCGTCGAGATACATCTGCATCGAATTGTTTAGGGTCGTTATACGGATACGCTCGAATAAATCTGAGAAGGCTGGCAAGATCACCGAGGCGATTTTGAATCGGCGTGCCAGTAACTGCCCAACGAGAAGCCGCCTCAAGGTCGCGTACGGCGCGAGCCATTCTCGCATTCCCATTGCGAATAAAATGAGCTATGATCCGTATCAGAACTGAACTACCTGGATTCAAATGGTTCAAACCTTCATCCAGGATGATTCTTTTCCATCGCACCCCAAAAATGGGAGAATCACCGGTCTCTTGATCAGCTTTCCAGTCCGCGGATACTGTATGATAAGTAGTGAGAACAATGTGAACTGAATCAATCTCGTCCACCCCCATTATCCGTGTTTTACCATGATGACGACGGCATGATAGCTGCCCGTCTACGACATGACTGTTTAACTTTAGCAACTATATTATGTATGTGCCAAATCTGTAACTTACACTCGAATCTGTTCTTCCCATGTACCAATTACTAAATACACCCGCGTCAGTTAGTTCGGAGGCATCGTTTGAAAGGAAATGGCTTACAGGGTGGTGGAATTACCACCAGTGTGGCAGAAATATCTGGCTTGTGAGTCTCCGAATCATCTATACATATGTCAGCCATCTCCTCTGCTTCCTTGTCGGTTGCAACGAGAGATATCATTGTGAGGGTTTTCCCAAATCCCATTGGATCTGCAATAATCCCGCCAAAGAAGTTCGGTGGCTCTTCGGGCTGATAAAGACGAGAGATCGTATTCAGGAAACTACCAACATCCTATCATTAGTATTTCATATTTTAATAAATCCTGAATATGTCTATTAGCCTAGACCTTGAAGATGCTCAAGACTCACACTCTTCCGCTACCAGTGTCAACGATCTCCCATATGTCGGCATGCCCACGGTTGAAACCCCAGCCTTGTTCGCGGTTTAACATGAACGTCAAAGCCTGTTTTTGATGACTTTTCAAAGCTTGTTAATAACTCGAAGAAGGTTTCGCGTTTTGTGCGTCTTCACCTTTTTAAACTAGTACGAATCGCCAACGGCTGGGGCGTTTCTTCTAAGTCGACGTGGCTGCTCAAAACATCCAAAAAGTCGGAACTCTCTGGCATTTCCCTTGGAACGAGTGATAACCTCTGAGAGACGATCTCGGATACCAAAGGCCACGGCCTGGCGCTTGAGAGTCTCTGAGGATTGCAGTATTTGGTGTCTAAATGGCACAGTCGAGGGTCCTGGAGATGAACTTCGTAATCTTGAAACCAATTTCCGAGTTCATCAAATAGCTCGAATGGTCCGTAAACTGTAATATCCAAAGTACAAGGCAGTAACATGTGTGTGCGTCCTCTTTTCTTCGCTACGGGTCTTGCGTCAATTGTGCAAGTAATGTGCAGATCTAAACTAGACTCATCCATCATGCCTTCGAGAAGCTGTGCATGTTCAGTCTGAATCCGGCCACGAATGGATCTGTATTCCTTTGAAATGAAGCGGCTAGATGAATTCAACTGGACCTTGAATGATGTTGGAAGGTCCTGTGAGGCCTGGCGTTCATAAGTAGCGGCTACCCCGGTAATCTGCAGAATTAATATCTAGTATAACTCAAGAGAGTCTGAACTTACCACTCCGAAGCAAACCTTCATTCCGCTATCTTCACAGCCCATATCTACATCATCTTCAAAGAGTGCAGCATCAAAAAAGGAATCGAGGGCATCATCATGTGGGGGTGAACCTTCGCCTGCTCGTGAAATGTCCTCTAGGGGCCTTTCGTCGTTACTCAATGATCCTGCTTGACCAGAGCCCCGCGAGGGTTCCAATATTGACTCAACAGCTTGAAGTGACCGGCTATTGTTCAATTCGTTGTCAGGATAAGCTGTAGCAGAGTCATTCTGCGTTTTCAAATTCGAATTAGGATGCGGGGTAGATACTTCAAGGCGGATTGAGGTTTTCGCCACTGGAGATTGAGATTCAGCAGGGCCATTACGATGGGGAAGAGATTTGCTATCGAGGATTGGCTCTAGCCGTTGGCGTTTTGCTGCCGGCTCCCCTTCTGCAGTATCATGCATTCTGACACCAAGAGCTGTCGAAAGACTAGGGATCGGTTGCGCAGTCAGTCATGAAGCGTTCATCTTAAAAAAGACGTTTAGCGAGTGAGACGTCTGCTAAAGATGAGGAGAGTGAGCTGGTCATTAATGTGAACTCGAGCCAACCGTTTCTTGGAAGGAGCTGAAAAGGCCTGAGTAAGCAGTTCTCCGAAAAGCTTTCGCCGGGACAGTCTTGGCTGTATGTAACATTAATCCTGGGGCGGTGGCTGTGCTGAGCAGTCTAGTCCGATCTACGTTCAGCCTGCTTCTAACTCCACCCACCAAGAGCTTCGGGCACTGCATAAGCGCGTCATTAAACCCGGACCAGTCCCATATTCTTTTCTCTCTGTTTCTGCCACTGCCCCTCGCAGACTGCGACAGACATTACAATGGGCCTCAAACCTGCGATTTCGTCCGTAGCAAGGCGGACGATGAAGTCAGCATTCGATGATATCGAAAGCACGATAACTCCGGATGACTCTCGAGGTTTCTCGACTGTCACCTTGGAAGACGTGAAGAAGGCCGCCCTCGATATCGAGAACCAGCTGGCAGCTCGCCAGGCGCTTCGCAACATGAGACGTCTAATGCCCCTATTCCAAGGCATAGAGCATTACTCGCATGTTGTCGAAATTCTTTGCAATGGCACACCATACTTATCTTGGATCTGGGCTCCCATCACGTTGATACTCCGAATTGCGTCTGAATACGTTGAAGCGTTTGAGCATGTAATTAAAGGATACTCGAGAATTTCCGAGTCCCTTGGGCGATTCAGCACCCTTAACAAAGCCTTCTCTGCTAATATGGAATTTCAACAAACGCTTGCGGTGTTTTACTGGGATATCATGCTATTCCATAAGAATGCCTACCAATTCGTCCGTCGTAACAGTAAGAAATCAACGCCCGCGATATATATTGCCGAACAGATTCTAAAAATGTTTTAATTAGGCTGGAAGTTATTATTCCTTACGTCTTGGGGTCGGTTTCAGCGGCGTTTTGATAATCTTCTAGATGATATGAAACGCCACGAAGCTCTCATTGACTTGCAAGCTAATGCTTCTAACATTGCAGAAGCTCGAGAGATGCGCGAAGAGATTAAAGTCTGGAAAGAAGATAGTCTTACGCATATACAACAACTGAATGAAAAAGAGACCACCAAAGAATACGAATCGATAATAGCTTGGTTCAAAGCTGATGAGTCAGATCAACTTGGGATACTTGATATTGTCTCATCAGAGAGCTCTAAGTTTTCCGGGACCTGCTCCTGGGCATTGAAGAACTGCAAGATCACATCCTGGCTTCGACCAAGTCCGGACCAGCCAATTCTGTGGCTACAAGGGAAGCCCGGGTCTGGGAAGAGCGTGCTAACCTCCGAAATCACGAAATTCATGAAGGCGTCGAACCAGTTTGTCATTCGTTACTTTTGCAGTCAGAGGTATACATCCTCGATTTTATATCACGAGATTCTCAGGTCCATCTTGCTTCAGCTTCTTCGCAACAACGATGAATTAATTACACACGTCTACAAAGATTATGTCTTGGGGAGGAAACCTCCAACAGTTCAAGCGCTTGAGAAGTTAGTTCTAGCTCTTCTGAAGGCGACGTCAAGTGAACCCCGACAAGTAAAGTATGTTTGGATCGTACTCGACGGCCTCAATGAATGCGAGCCGCGACAGCAAGCCAGCGTGATGAGTTTCCTCAACCAGCTCACAGGCAAAACAGCTTCGGGTGGTGATACTGTGTGTAAGATCCTGATTTCCAGTCGCCATTCGCCTACCATCGCCAAGCGACTACGAGTAGGGCAGGTGATGTCCTTATCCGATGAACGGAAAAGCGTCACAATGGCTATCATGCAATATGTTTCTCAGCGCCTTCATTCATTACACGATAAGCTTCGGCAACTAGAACTTAGCCAGAAAGAAATTGGAGATCTGACGCGAGTTATTACTAACAAGGCAGATGGTACGTCAAGCAAACCCTAATGAATTTCATTGCTGATTCAATTCACCTCCATGTTTCTCACGCATGAAAACAGGCATGTTTCTTTATGCTCGTCTCGTTCTAGATTATCTGTCAAGGGAGATATTTTATAGCAGTGCTGAAATTAAGTCCTCTATTGACGAGTTGCCTAAAGAGATCTCAGAATTGTCCGTAAACCCCCCAAATTTATAGCTGCCGAACCATTCAGTACCTAACCTTTTTCTAGTTATCAGAAAATTCTGACACAAATTCTAGTCCAATTGGAGCAACGATCCGTGGACCGCCTGAAGAGTATCTTTGGATGGATTGCATTTTCAAAGCGACCGCTGAAACGCATGGAATTCTTGTCTGCCTTGACGTTCGCGTCAGGTGTTTCAATAAATAAAATCCTAGTACCCAGCTACGTTCTTGACGTTTGCGGGCCACTTGTCGAAGAGAGACCCGATACTACCTTGACGTTTATACATGTCTCGGTTAAAGAGTGAGTACCCTTGTATATTAGCGGCAAGGCGTCCCAAATGCTGATGACGTTCTCAGATTTCTTCAGTCATCTACTAGTAATTTTCAAATCACCCAAAAGGAGGCGGCGACTGAACATTGCGTTGCCACGATTACTTGTCTCCTTTCAGGCTTCAAGTACCTCCTCGATGAGCCGCCACATGCAAAGGCTATACGGATAGTAAAGGGCATTCATGGTCTACATGTGTACGCTACCGAATTCTGGACCGAGCATCTCTTGCATTATGCCTCCTTGGGTGATTTCAACAAATCTGAGCACCTGGTTAAACTTGCAAACGAATTAGCGGATACGCTCGAAAAATATAAGGACTCCTCGCCTGAGGATAACCTTCGCCTAGATGATACATCAATGGACGCCAGGCTCGAATTTCTCAAAGACCAGCCGCTCCTCTCCAAGCATATCGAAGCCTCACTAAAGGCCAGATGCTTGAAGCGTTTAGAGGCTAACATATTACGAGAGGCACAAGGCATTACAGCAAACTATTCCCAGAGCCACTCTATCGCTTTGAATTCAGATGCTCTACAGAACCCTAAAAAGTCACGTTATTCACCGGGAAGAGATGGTATCTCAACAATGCTGTCATCTTATCAAGACATAACAACCTTCCTTCTCCAGCAAGACCACTTCTCAGGAGCATCTTCAACTGAATTGGAATTGTGGAAAAGCCAATTCAGAACTTCTGCATTCACATGTCGCCTCGGGTTTTGTCCTCGGGCAACAGAAGGATTTTTATCCGAGGATTTGCGGCGCCAGCATGAGATGGCTCACACCCAGCTAGCTATATGCACTATTCCCGATTGTAAATACCCCCCGTTTCAGACAATACGTGCTCTGAAAAACCACATGAATAAGTGCCACTTACACAAGCCTGCGCGGAGACCTATCCGCTCAGGACTATTGGCAGTTAAAGATCGAGAGAACGCAAAACCACGGAAGCTACCAGAATCACTGAGCATCGAAGACATCGCGGCGGGGGGTCAGAGAGACAAAGATGTAGCGATCGGGAAAAGGAAGAGGGATACCGAGAGAGACTCTCCCCGGCAGCAACTTATCGACAACCAGGGGGTTAAAGCATCAAACCAAGAGAATTCAGTTGACGGTATTGCGATAGATGAAAGCACTTTTCCGAAGAACGAGTCTATGGGATATCGTGCATGCGCAATTCAAGGCTGCTCCGAAAGACTCGATTATGACAAAACGTCTGAGACCTCAAAATTACATTACTGGGATTGGCATCATGCCGACAGCATTTGCCGTTGCGCAGACCATAGATGCCAAATGCTGTTCGCCAACAATGAGTGTCTCGAGGCTCATTACATACAACGACACACAGCTCTCTTCTGCACCCTTTGTGTAGACCACGATTCAGAAGGGTATAGGCTTGAAGGGGAACTGTTGCAGCATTGCATGTCAACCCACATCCATAAGGTCAAGCGATGGGTGTGCGACGACCCCAATTATCAGATGAGAGACTGTGTATTATCCAGCCTGATGTCCGCCATGCCGTTTGATTCTTGTGCGACCTGCGTCAGCGGCCAGAAATATGAACGAAAATACGATGCGATTAAACACCTGTTGAAAGTTCACTTCCAGTCGGAAAACGATGATCCCGACTCTCAGGTGGAGCGTTTCGACCCTCTCTACCCATTTGTTGTCGATGTATGGGTTTATGAGGTGGAGACCAAGATGGAGCCATGCAAGCCGGAGAAAAGCGGGATGCACACGTGGTATGATAGTGAGTCAGACGAGGAGATGGAACTTGACGAGATGTTTTATGTACCAGAACTTGCTTAAGAAGATTGTGGAATTATCCTTTTTAATCCGCATGCCTTAGCTTATATTCCCCATATTGCTCTTACGTCACTAGCACAGTTCAAAGACCTGGAATTTATTTCATTAGCTTGGAAACGACCTGAAGTGATGTGTAGTTTGCTTCATTGTATATAATGTATGTCCAAATCTTCACCGTCGTAAAGCTCTTTCGTTGCTCTTTCGCGGCACCATCGAGTTTGAAGAGTAGTTCATAACTGGTTTCTTCTAGGGCCCAACTCAGTCTTTATCCTCCCAAAGATATCTACTTGCACACAAGAACAGTCACTATATCCTAGTAGCCCTGCATAATGGCGAACTTTTAGCTTCTACGGCCGCTCTTCATTGCCGACTGTTGTTATTTATAGAAGATACTAAATGCTGGCAGATTGCGGCTGCCTTTTGATAGCTAGGTGATTGTCGGCACTAGAGTCGTCGCACTCGAATCAAGACTTGCAAGCGTTGAAAAGCTTGCTCTATCTCAACTATTTTTGCGAATAAAAGTTCGTAGGCCGGTTAAGATGGACGATGGTAGGCTAGAGAGCTTAAAGGTTGAGCTGCTGGATGTAGGGTTCTCCTCAGGCTGTTCCTGAGCTAGCGCCTTGAAGTGCGCCAAGACTCTGAGGAAATGGTCGGGGTGTAGAGCTTCTTCAAGTGCTTCTGCCTTGCCATCACCTTTATGTTTTACAAATGATGTGCGAAAGGTGTGATTGAAGCCATCATGACTGCCACAGCGCCTTCAGTTTGCTGCCAAGAGAATTCCCAAATGTCATCTTCCAGGCTCTTGTGATAAAACCCTGATATTCTAACAATGGCAATGATTGCCATAAAGACTGAGAGGAAGAGAAAAAATGCCAGCCCGAATTTGGTATAGCGATTGAGGAACGAGTTTTTAAGAACAATAATAGGAAGGCTGACAACTAATGCCACGTAAGTATATGGAAATATGTAAAAGAATGTGAGGCTTACTCATTATATCGGAAATTATATCTAGAGTAGTTACGAGCGCAGCAAGTTCGATTGTCCTTTTCTCACCAACAGTAAAATTATGACATTAAACTAGAAAATATGTGTCAGCGTCGAGATAAAGTTGACTTGAATAGGCCGCACTTACTTGCGTTTATGCCGAAATACTAGCAGATAATCAACGGCTCTACGACGACAAACGCCCAGGATATTACAGAAAATACAGCAATGAACCAATAGTACCAGTTCACGCCTCGTGAGATGTGCCAGACCAACGGGCGCATGAACACCAGAAAGCAACCTTTAACGGCGTAAATCCTCGTCCATATCAAGGCTACGTACGGGTATGCCTTCTTCTGAAGATCAAGCAGTTGGTCAAAATCGGCGACGACATAAGGCAGGACTTCCGGATCTAGCCGAGCAGCTGAATACAGATAGATAAAATAACAGATATGGTACAAAATGCCGGTGGCGGCGACCAGGGAAGCAGCAACAAGGATTAGAAATCCATCGTCTAGACATAGACACTTCTGATATATGAGGCGAATGGCTATCCGCCCCCCAAAGCACAGAAACGCTAAACCGGTTAAGACTCCAAGAGCTTTCTGTATTAGAGAAGTCAGCAGCGCTCAGCATTCTTGGTCTTTGGTTAGTTACTCTACCCCAAAAGCATGCATGTGTATCTGAGCAGCCGAGCCGACGCGATACGTCTCCTCGCCTCTTGTCACAGTTCGTACTGCTGGTAGTTCCAGAAATAACTTATGTTATTGCATAGGGAGGGAAGATTCCTCACTTGGTCAGTCGCCAGCTACTCGCTCCTTTTATATACAGTATTCTGGCCCGTGCCCTAGTGGAGTTCTTAGGTTAGAACTAGTTCCGCGACACCTCTTGGGGGTTCAGCGAAGTTATCATTGTCCTCTGTAGCACATTGCCTATAAGTAGGATGAAATTGGATTGATAGAACTCAACAGCCACTGTCAGGCTTATGGCAGGCTATATAGTTCGAAATTTTCGAGCAGGATGAACTCAGCTTCTGATCGCATCGTCTTTCGTTCATGCTCATCGACGTCTCTCTATGTAGTGGGGGCTCAAAACTATTAAAGCAAGTATGTGTGTTTAGGGCCAGAGTGGCCTGCATATTAACACAGCCGTATTGAATGAGTATAGACGTATATTTTAGCAAAGCCTCTATTAAGATATAATAGACATCCTCTTTCTTCCCATTCGGTATGCTATGTTACATCGCCCCCTAGCGTCATCCCATGTTGTTGGTTGCCAAGCTGCTAATAGGGGCTAAATACCACTGACGCACGCACAGATCGCTCTACATGACGGGTTAATAATAGCAGCGCCACGCGCCAATGACACAGCAATGGTTCGACCTTTTCGCCTCCAATTACCCTCAATTGCTAAAGGTCGTCGGGACCTTTCGAGGAGATTCGAATACTGCCAGGCGCAAGGCAGCCTGTTCATAATAATGCTCTCAGATATTCTTTCACTTGGGGTTAAATTCAATCCAGGGGCGCTTTCATTACTACTGTTTGGCGCGCTTTGGCTTTGGTATGCGGCAAAGCAGCATGAGCCTATCACGAACAACAAGCTTGCGGGCGGAAAAGGCGTCCCCCCTACATTCCCTTACGTGTTCCCCTTCATAGGAAGCCTGCCAATCGCATATTTGCTCAACCCGAGGGCATTCCTCTTGAACCGGAAGTGAGTTCCTATAGCCCAACGGCTTGTCTGCCGCTTCCACTGACGTGCAGCAGCAACTTCTTCCAGAGCAAGCACCCTGTGCGTGTCAGGATACTGAACCAAGAGTTCTACGTTGTTGGCGGAGCGGATAATGTGAAGGCGCTCTTTAAAGGTTCTTGGGTGTGCACGTCAATCCCCTTTGTAAAATTTGCTCTCGGGCACGCCTTCGGATTACCAGCGAAAGCATTGAGTCTATTCGACAAGGACGACTCGGGCGGTAACCATACACCACATCCTGACAGTAAAGTTGAGGCCCATAATCGAATTGACTATCGCGTGCACGAGTCACTGGTCCGTTTTCTGGAAGGAAAGGGACTGCTACCTTTCTGGAATCGGTTTACAGATAACATCACGCAACGACTACACGCTATGCACAATCGTGCTGGATCCAGCTGGGATTATCAGGCCGACTTGATGCAGCTTGTCGGGGATGAGACTACTATCTCAGTCATCAACGCGTTGTGCGGTCCGCACCTCTTAGCCCTGTCTCCGGACTTTTTGCAGAGCTTTTGGAATTTCGACCGTAATCTGCAGACGTATCTACGAGGTACGGCGATTGAATAATTACATTAGTTCTCTTAGGAGCTCACTAATCTAATGAACAGGAACCCCGTCGTTTCTTGCTCCAAAAGCATATGCAGATCGAAGGAAGGTATTAGACGCTGTGAAGGCTTGGCAGCAACATGCGAGAGATCACTTTACCGAGTCAGCAATCGGCGACGATGGCGATGACCCATTCTGGGGCTGCAGCTTCTTTCGGGAACGGCAAAAAATGTTTCTCGATATGGACGGTTTTGACCACGCGGCTATCGCATCCCAAGACTTCGGCGCAATATGGGCGTGAGCAAGAGAGTCCTGTCTCGTGTGTTTTGGTGATTTTCTGGCTAATGTTTATACAGAGCACGGAATGCTGTTACAGCTACATCCTGGTCGATTTTTGATATATATAGAGATCCCGAGCTCCTTGCGGGTCTAAGAGCCGAGGTTGACACCTGCAAACTTAGAAACGAAGGTGCAGATAGCCTTGTTAGGTTTGACATCGACCGTTTACTTCGCTTACCTGTCTTACAAGCCGTATATGCTGAGACTCTGCGACTTAGGATGCATTTCTATATCATCCGAATGCCAGACAGGATTGACCTAAAGATTCAAGATTGGGTTATACCGAAGAAGAAAGTTGTAGTGACACCGACAACGGTTGCGCATATGGATGCGGAAGTCTGGTGCACCAGCGAAAAGAATGAGCATCCGGTTGACAAGTTCTGGGCCGGAAGATTCCTAAATCGCTCGTCGAGGGACACCAAGGATACCCTACAAGCGCATAACCCCGCTCCAATATTCTCGACGAGAGAGGTCGAAGGGTCGTGGATTCCGTACGGTGGTGGACCGCGGCAATGTCCCGGCCGGCATTTTGCCAAACGGCAGATACTATTGACAATTGCTTTGATGGTTAGCATGTTTGATTGCGAGATACTAGAAGAGGGTTTGAACGTTAAGGAGGACTTTTCACTTGGTAGTTTCGGAGGCGGTGTATCACACCCAACGGGCAAAGTTCCCATAAGAATACGGCGTAGGATTGGTGAGGGTGATACACCACCACAGTGAATACGGCAGCAGTTCTCGCACAGAGCACGCAATGATTTTAATAGGACATCGAACACAGGATAAAGAGAAGACAATACCAGGACAGAACGGGTTCTCATTCTCAAATAGTCGTCGTGTGGTGTAGTTCATACATCACGATCGACAGTATAACCAACCCTCGGTTAAGATTTGCTCAAGTAACTCAATTATTTTTCATCTATAAGCGAGGCGAATATCCAATAACTAACACTGGCACCCCGCGCCTTTTGAAAACACCGGTTGTACCCAATGAATGACATGAGGGGCTTTGTAAGTTATCCGTGCCATCAACATCGCCCACCAGTATAGTTCTTGCCAGGTCGCAAACAGAAAGGGGACAATGATTGGTTCGCGCCTGTCGACCAGTCTAAATTTGTTAGTGCCACGTCAAATATCTGATGTCCCATAAGGTTCAACCAGCAAGCAACCTGAAGTCGTGGCCTTTGGGCCCTATACAATCCTTCGGTATATGAGGAGGAGGGAGCAAGTGGTGCTCCCTCTGACACCTCGGTTAGTCCCTTGTTTAGAAGAACGAAGAGCCAGTGCACCTGGAGAACTTTACTCGGCTATTGATGAAGTCCAGGGACTTTCTACGAATATGTGAGATGAATACTCAAGATCGGTCAGGACACTCATTACCCAGATAGCAACTCGAGCACCTCTACCTCCTCCTCATGGTCTCGTATGACTACCGCGCGACCTAAGAGAGCATGAATGGGACATCAAGAGAACAAGGCAAGGAGGTGAGCGTCTTTGGTCGCACCACACCTGAAACCCCAACAGCGAACTAGCACCACATCGCTCAATCCATCCGCAACCTAAACGGCCACGGAAGAATGACTCAAGTACCATTTTACGAGAGACCTCATGTCAATAGATGGCGCGAGCGCCAGCCCCGGGGTAGTACATCAAATAGAAATAAGTAAAAGGCTGTCCGGAGTTGGCGCCCCCGCTGGTCTCCATAAGAAAAACCTTGCTAGCCTAAATATCTCGGTAGCCTTTGACGGGAGTGTCAAAAACCAAAAGCCCAAGTGAGATAGGGACTAGGCACAACGACCCTAACGTGAACAGCGACGGCCGAGGCAGTTTTAGACAAATTTGACTCCGACGACGACGAAAAACCTCGAGATGGCGATGATGGCAACAGCAACGCCGGCCCCGGCCATGATGATGACGACAGCAACCTCATCCCGGGCGAAAATCGCTCCAGGATGCGGAGCTATTCAGGCAAGAGGATTAAGGCTTATGGCATGCACTATATTGGATACGAACTTAAGCACGTGGCGGATGAGAGGGCACTAGTTCTACGACCCCAGCACCGAGACTTGAACACAAGCTGGCTATCTCAAGTTATTCGATACCCATCTACGTAACTGCCATCCCCTAACACCGAACAAGTTCATATACCCGCCGCACTGAGGAGCGAGCAAACACCACTCACCACCCAATGACGACGACGACGACAACGGTAAACCGTCAAGCAAGAAATCCCCGAACGCCACGTCCCAGGCGGCAGAGACAACGCGCGATCGATCGACATCGGAGCTTGATCGGCGCCGACAGAAAGAGAGAAAAGACGGCATATACACCACCGCCGCCGCCGCCGCCACTAGCAGCAGCAGCAGCAGTCCCCCGTGTTCCTCGAACGAAGAAGCGGCGCGGTGCGGGCACCCATACAAACCTCCTCCTTCTCCTCCTCCACCCCCCTCCTTATTTCGCACGACATAGGGATGGGAAGCGGCAGTTAAGACACGCAGCAAGCGAGTGGGCAAGCAAGCAAGACAAAGAAAGGAGGGGGAAAAAAAATCACCAACACGGACGAGTAGGCCAATGCGCATCCTTTCCTCTCCCTTCCCCCTCTCTCCTCAGCCTGCGCTGCGCTGTTCTGTACTGTGACTATCCGGCGCTTACGTGCACCGTCGCGGTGTGTATTACGAGTCTAAGTAGGCGAGTAGAGAAGGGGGGGTGGGGGAAGGGGGGGGACAAGCGGCTGTCCTGGTGGTGCGGGCGCCCGTCTCGTTCATGTAGGTCTAAGTCGATTCTGCGTCTTGTCTCGCGAAGGGAGGGGCGCGCGCCGTTTGGACGTGCCGACGCTTGGGCCCGTGGGTTCCGGCCTGCCGGGGCTAGTACCGACAGACGGGCTAACACAGATGGTATTACCTGCCCGTCTGCTGTGCAGTGGAGGCGAATTAGGTTTGGGGGGAGGAGGAAGGAAACGGGTTTCGAATTTGGGGTCCCCCGGCGTGGCGTATGAGTCTCGTCATCGGCTCTCGTGTGTGTGGTGACGCAAGGAAAACTGTTCGTCTCGGTTGTCCTTCGCGAGGCTTGCGTGAGTGTGATAATGCTGTCTTATATATATATATATATTTATACATTTACACGCAATATATCTACCGATATATGATTCTATCTATTAGCTTAGTTCACACGGCCATCATGTGATAGGTTGGACGTCTCTCGGGGAAATACGGAGCGTGATGATTCGGCTGTAATCTCGATATGTAGACGTCCTAGCAAGACATAGGGGAAAAGAAAACCTGACGGTTTTAAAACCGAGCTGATAAACCGACCTTACGCTTTCCTGGAGTCTCTCGGTGCGTTGCGCCGCACACAGGACGGCGTAATCATGTGTCTGTGCCTAAGATCGATCTGCTGCCAATCCAGCTCGGTAAGGCTACATGTACTACTCGCTGCGATCGGGCTAGCTGCCAAAAGCGCTGACGCACAAAGCAGGCAAATAACCCGGAGGGACCTGGGTTGGGGGGGAGAAAGAGGTTACAGCGATACGCGAGTCTGACGCCCAATAATCGCTAACGACTGAGTCCTATGTACATATCTATCTGGTGTAATACCCGATGCATGCGGGTGATAGTAAGTCGGGGGTGTTAAAGGGGGAGGGGGTGAATAGGAGGCACATTCTATCTAGGTACCCAATCCTTTGTTTGGAGGCTCTTTTTGTTCCTCTTTGGTTTTTTTTTTCCAGCTGCTGCTCAGCTACTGTGGCGAGAGGTTTCACTAGGCATCCACTCATCCACTCATCCATTTGTTTAGGTCAGGTAGGAATACGCAATACACACATACTGCCCAACATGGAAAGGCTATCTCACATGCGTCATACTTCATATTGCCGGTTGTTTAGTCAGGATCGAAAGGCGAACGGGAGCTTTGTGTGTCCCGCGCCCGCGCCCGCGCCCGCATAGAGAGAATGAGCGACAGAGAGCGCGTGTGTCGGGCCGGCCAGCGAAGGAAGGCAGGAAGGAAGGAAGGAAGGATAAGCATGGGCAAAGATTATTATCTTTTCGCTTCTGTTGGACCCTAATTTTGTGCGGCGAGTGAGCTGTATTGTACACATTCCCAACTTCCCATCCGCGTGCACACCAAAAGCGCCATCTATCTAGCGAAAAGCAAGAATGTGTAAGTAGTTGAGAATGGGGGCTGAAAAAAAAGAGGGACAGGAATCAAAACGCGACGTAAGAAAAAACCTAAAAATTCCCCCAGCCACGGGGGGATAGTATCGGTCCTGCATGTCTCTGATCTGTTTTCCTCGTCATGTTTCACGAAAAAAAAAAAAAAAAGATGGCAGCCCAAGTACTGTAGATCAGTAGTCTTGTCAATGTTGGACTATTCTGTGTGCCTTTTGCTACAGATATGTATGTACAGGGCAATGAGCAATGCTACCACACCTGCGGTCATGATTGGCGGAGGGGAGGTTTGTGTGTGCTCGACTGTCCTATTATTGTGAATTTTCCACCCAATATCCCCTCCCAGCCACTAACCAACGGTGCAGTGATGACATGCATGGTAACATGGATGATGGGGAGGAGGCGTGGATGGTTGGTTGGATGGAGGAGTTCTGGGCTGGGCACAGACAAGGGAGGGGAGATAGGGTAGAGTAGGGTAGGGCAGGGTAGGGTAGGGTAAGGTAGGGCAGGGCCATCATAAACCGGTTGGATTGCCGTTTCCCCCTCTTTCCACCTCTGGCGAATGAGGGAAGAATGGTTGGTGAGGCGCGAGGCGCCATGTGCGATGGAGGTGCATGTGGGAAGTTCGTAGGAGGAATCTAGGTCACATATATGGATTTTGGGTGCAAACCTGTACCACTATACTACACTGCTGCATTGCTCCTCACGATAACTAAGGTACCTTGTGTGTCAGAGGTTGGGTAGGCCACCTCGGCCCTGGCCCAGGTGCCCGACGGATGCGCATGATTAGAAATATCCTCCTGATCGATCATCCGATGGTGGCCTTTGCATGTCAGTCCTGGTACACATGGGAAAAAGAATCACATTTTCACCCAAAAAGATTACTACCCAAGCCGTGCAGAGCGCCTCGATTATTCTGGCGTGTTAGCTGGTAATTCTAATAGCCTAATTGGGCGCCTCCAAAAGGATGGTGAAAGATGGTGGTCCCAATTGAACTGCCATTCCGGCTACCGAATTAGAAGCGGAAGCCAGCGGGAGGCTGGAAAGGGGGGCCCAATGTGGTATGTAGTGGTAGTGTAGTGCGGTGTAGGCGTATAGTATAGGCTTGAAGTAATGCCGTAATGGAGTGTGGCTAAGTAGCCTACCGTATTGTATTTCTCGGCGGCGGTTGGAGAGTGGAAGTTCTGGGTGAGTGTATCCATACATGCGTATTGCTTCCGAGATCCGGGAGGCGGAGTAAATTGTCGCAAATCTGGTGGCTTGTCCATCCTATAGCACCTACCACGGGAGGGGGGTTGAGTATACATAACCCATTTGCTGTAATTCCTCAGCCCCTCTTGGCCGTTGGAGGAAGCGAAAATCGGAAAAGGGGGAGAGAGGAAGGAAAAAAAAAAAAGCTAGGAAGAGAAGGCAAAAGGGGGGGTGAAGAGGAAATAGAAACGGGTGGTAAGAGCTAACGTCGCCGCGTTTACGCATCGCACACTATCCGCGGCTTCGCTGACGTTATTCGTTGCGGTAGCCGGCTATTGTCTTTTTGCGTCGGCAGCACACGACTCCATGTGTGCTGAGCACCCACCCTACAGCCATATGTGGTTGCATCTATTGCTGCTATTTTGATACGGTGACGCGCGACTATACGGCTCCAGGGTGGATGAATGGTGGTCTGAGTGAGATGGGGATAGTGAACAACTAGGGGGATAGAGGGATGAATGGATGGATGGATGGATGGATAGATGATGGATGATGAATGGACAGATGGCTGGATGGCTGGATGGCTGGGACCGAGTACATACACCCTACTTCCCCGATGCAACAGTAACATCCGTACGTAATGCTGGACCCTTTATTGGTATCGCTGGACTGGTGCTGGGAGAGAGACACTCAACGCCAAGTGTCTTGATTGGTAGATACCAACGCCTCGTCAGCCTCTTCCGCATCACCACCCCGTGCTGTAGTTAGTTAGTGCATCTGTGCACTTTCATCGCTGTCGCACATGGCCACGCCCAGCTGTAGAGTAAGCTGTGATACCCACCGTGAGGGTGGCTGGATGTATGTCATGCGAAGCCATCTCGTCCCAGGCATTGTAACCCAGCCATTTATGTCTCAGTCATGGTGATACCGATGCGCGTTTCTATTGTTGGACGACGTGGAATCTCTGCACCTGGCGAAACAAGAATTGAAGAGTCACGGCAAAGCGACGCCTTCTTCCCATGCAAGGCACCAACAGCATGTCTCGGGTCCGGCGTTAACAGTTTGTTGGGGCGGGTGTATGTAGTGTAAGCCATGGAGGCCGGGGGGGTGATAGAAGCTTTTTCTTTCTTTTTTCTTCTTCGGGCTGCCGACCGGGGCTGGAAAATAGAGTAAGAAATCGGCTCTTGGCCAGTCAGCCAACCCCCCGTTGATGTAATACTTGTAATAATAATAATAGTTAATAATAATATACACGAAAGAAAAGACGAGGAAAAAAAACAGGTGGTCGCATTCCCTCGTTCATGGATAGGACCGAATACAGTAGTTAATTCCTTCGCCTGATCTAACCCAGACTACATACCTTTACCGACACCCCCTCCCCTCTGTCGTCATTGACGAGCATTAAATCTTCAATTCTTCACTAGCCACAGTTACACACAGTACGATGTTTTATCGTCGTCTAAACAAGATGGGAGCCGCGCAGGCCGTGTAGCACACACGGACACCATTACCGTTGGCCGCCTGGCTTGGAATTGAACTCTTCCGCATCTTCCGTAACATGGACTAAAAACAAGAGCCACGAGAGAATTCCAGTATACAGTATGGTATGGCGGTGGCGACTGGCGGAGACGAGTATTTCCCGCGAATGAGTCATTTCTGGCCGTTTCGAAGACGGGCGATCAGAACAGAGGAGGATACGTAGTTAATTAATTCGCGCACAACAAACTACAAGGACATCGACTAGGTGGTGACTACAGCTGGGGCGTCAATTGTGGTGAAGGGCGTTGATAACAGGCCTATGTAATGGCCGTAGCACCGATGACCTGCATCCAAGACGCGACAGTGGCAGTAACTAACTAGTTACCTGCCCACCTATAGTGTACACTACCACGCTACCACACTACCACACTACCACACTATCACACTACCACAGACCACATGAGGGTGTAGCGTACCGTTTACCGACATGCCCATACCGTACCAGCCCAGCGACTACGTAGTTATCTCCATTGGGAAAGAGAACAGATCCTGGGTCCGGAGCTAGGACCAGCCTCAGCGATCGCCAGGAGCCCAGCCCCATCCGATTTGCCGTCATAGCGTCGCCCACCCCTAAAGAGAAAAAGAAAACCAGGGGACATCCCAGGTAGTGTGGGATCATCGCCCTTGGGCAGGGTGTGTTTCGCAACCCTACCTAGTGTAGCTCTCGCCAAAACTGCGGTTTCTCAAAAGCACACTTGTCGAGGCGAAAAGCAACTGGTTCACCATGTGATGGGAGTGAAGGGAGCGGGAAAGTCCGTGGACCCAGCCGGCGCAGCTAACGAGCCGGCATGTCGAATGTTTTATTTTTATTTTTGCCGGTCTTGTTATGAATCACCTGAGCTGCATACCACGCGTCTGTATATGCCTACATACGTGTTTGACTCAACTAAATAACAGATTGATGAAGCAAAAGCAAAGAAAAATCGAAATCAATATTAAAGATCTCTTTTTTTTTTTTTTGTGCGTGTGGAGAGGGGCAAGGCAACAACGGCGGCGCAGAAACCCGGTGCATCATATGTACTGGGTTGACCTACCTATTCGATCCAAGCGAAAGTGAGGTAATTTCGGCGGGTTTTGCAAAGGACAAGGGCCACGCCGTGCGCCGTGCGTCATAATACGCACAGCGTAAAATTATTTGAGGTTTGTAGTACTTAGAGCCAAGAGAAGGAGAAGGAGAGAAAAAAAAAAAAACTAGGAAATTTCAGTACAGGGATTACAACACGATGGCGAGGGGCGGGGCGGAAAAATATGAATCAATCTCTCTCGGAGGACGATCAACCACAAGAGCAAAAACATGTCTGTCCGTTTCCCTACCACTCACTATATCCATATGGTGGTATTGTAGTGTATCATAGCTCAGTTTATAGTGTTGAACATCAATCTTATCACTGCGAGAGAACACTACCCCATATGCAGCGTAACGTCTCCTCTTGGCGCACGAGGTCCCCACGCGGTCCGCGGCCTGCAGAGGTGCGGGAAGCTTGCATGAGGACGGGCATCATATCGCCCTCATGTTACAAGCAGTGTTAACTATACAGAAAGACAAAATAGATAACGGGTTAGCGGGTGGATCACACTAGAAAGCGAAACGGTTATTGAAGAACAAGGAGGTAGTGAAGACTTCGCTTTTTTTTTTTTTGTTATATAGATTTTCCAAGTTGAGCCATCGTCTCTACCACTACAGTTAAGTACAAAAAAGCAATATGGGTATATCCAATCCAGCCCAGCCAGCGTGAACGAAACCCAATACACCAGACCAACCGGCTTTGCGCACTGCCCCAAAGCAGTCTATAAGTTGCAGCAAAATCCAGAATAAGAAATAGAACGCCCTGCGCTGAAACCAAAACAACCAACTCAGCCGCCCTATAGAGCAGAAGGAGGGGTGAGAGATATCCTGCTAACAAATCCCATTAAAAATTGTATCGTCACTCTCGCCAGAGTGATAACTTGCCGCTAGTGGGTCGTACGTCGACTTCGGTCCAAGAGCGGCCCAATAAATAAAGGGTTTACCCCAAGTCTAAACAAAGGAAAAAAACCAAGTCCACCGAATCCTAACTTTTATCTTCCATAGTCCGAATGTATCCAACGTGGATCGGACCACTCGTAGTCTCATTCGTGTCCTGTTGTGCTTGCGCGGCGCGTGTGTATTCGTCAAGAGTAAGGGATGGGGAAGCGCATATAGTGGCGCTGCCCATCTCGAGTGTCTCTCGCTCTCCTCGGTACTTTGGGTATCTCAAAAAATAGAAACATGAGACGGGGGGAGACGTGCATCACGGAGCCTCGTGCTTCGCGATACTCGACCGCCCCGAACCTCAATAATATGACAGTAGTAACACATAGGAAATTCCGGGGGAAGGAAGTCCGTGGGATTAAAACCAGTGGAATATCCCGGTGGTGATACACGACAGCGTCGGCCATCTTGGTTCATTGTGGTGGGTGATGCGTGATGTGTGTGTGGTATTTGTGGAACGGTAATCCGTGGTACGAAATGGGGGTGGGGCCAGAAAGATAGGGATCTAACCGGAGCCAAGGAATCCAAGGGGGGAAACCATCCTGTGGCGCGGTATCTCTCTACTGGGTTGGCCGTTTCAATATGGCTTCACAGTTGGCGTCGAACCGGTGATTCCAGAGACGGACCGATTGCATAAAGCGCTCCGTCTTCTCGAGCTCACGCTCACGTCCGAAGAGTGTCTCGACGAACTCGATGCCAGAGTTCTTGCCAAGCTGGGCCGCCTCACGCTTCTTGTTGGCCTTCAGCATGGGCGCCTCGCACCGCTTGAGAAGAGCCCTCAGTTTGTCCGTCAAGCGCTCGCCTGACTCGATGAAGTCCTCGATCATTTCCCGGTTCTCCTGTGTCCGGACCTGGGGGACAATTTCCTCTGAGCGCTTTATCTTTCCGGACAACTGGATCAAGAGCAGCCACATCTCGCCGGCCATATCCGAGATAGGGGTCGAGGCGCCATGGTGGTAGACGGTCCAGTCATAGATCCACTTGCCTAGGCTGTTGGCATCAAACACGCTGCCCAGTAGCATGATGGGCTCCTCGGTGGGGTCCCAGTTCTTGAGGGAATAGCCAGCCGGGATCCGGTGTTTCTTGGCATCCGCCTCGGTGGCCCGGGGCGCAGCTGCGGCGGCTACCGTCTTCTTCGGTACGGCGGCCGTGGGGCGGGCCGTGGCCGGGCGCTGGATGTTAGGTACAGCTCCAGAGGATGGGCGACGTGAGTGGGCATGATGACCAACCCTGGTGGCGGAGCGTAGTGGGGGTTCCTCATAGCGACCGTACTCGGCCTTCTCCTTCTCGAAAGAGAAGGTCGGGATAGCCTGTGGGTAGTAGCGGGAATCAGTGCCATGCTCCGGACGGTCAGTGTAATAGTCATAATGATTTCTTTGCCTTGAACTCTTCCACTGCGGCCTCAATACATAGATGTGACCATTGCCGGTTTCGATGACCTCGTCTTCGTCGGAGTCCCCATAGGAGGCCCGATAGCAGGTGAAGGACCTGCGACGCTCGCGCCCAGGGGGCGGCGGAGGGGGGGTATAGTCATGATCAAGATAGTGAGAATGATGAATATGGTGGTGGTTTGGCCCCTTATGGGAAAAACTACGCTTTCGCGAACTCACTTGCGGGCTAGGGCCAGTGGCGTATTCACCGGTGCTCTTGTAACGCGGCGAGAAGGCGGTGGTCGGGCGCGGGACAAACTCGCCGCCGAAGCCAGTGCTGGCACCGCGAACGTGGGTGCGAGTCGACGATCGCTGCGGGGTCTTTGCTGGGTAGAATGGGTAGTGACGAGGCGACGGTGTTGGCGAGGGGCTATTCACGTCGTAATTATTATAGTAAGGGTCAGCTCCTCTGTGAGGAGTGCCCGCGTAAGGCGAACCGTAGTGGCTCATCTTGAGGGTCGGACGCAGCGAGCCGCGATTGCGAATGGGAGTGGCGTCCGAGAGGTCTGTTGGATGCGCGCTGGAGAGTGTCGAGGTCGAGATCGAGATCCGAAGGTCGCCGTCGCCCCCCTGGCCGCGCGCGCGTGAGGTGGGAGTTGCTGTGGTGATGATTGTGGGACGAGTCTGCTCGCGCCTGGTGTCGTGACGCTGTAGGAAGTGACACCGGTCACCTGGGATTGTGGTCGGTAGGGAGAGGAGAAGAAGACCGACTTCTTTGTGAGAACATGCTATAAGTTTCTGCTTTTTACCCCCAGGTTGAGGATGAGTGGGCGAGAGGAATCAAAGCCGAGGACGTCGACCTTGATTACAGAACGCGCGAGAAGTAGCTGGACGACTCCGGAATCCAGCGTGGCAGTGACGAATCGATTGGGTATCGATATCGAGGCGATCGGTGCGGTCGAACGAGCGTCGAAATCGGAGCGATTGAGTCAAGGTTCTGGCGAAAGCCAAATTGGGAGAAAAATGACTTGAAAAAAAGTGTGCTGGGAGCAGGTGTGCCTCTTTTGTATGATGGATAATGGGTGGCAGAGACGAAGCGAGACTTCTGGTGGGCCTTGGTTGTGGGGCCACTCTGTTCCTTGATAAAAAAATTTTTTATGTAGGTACCTATTTTATCCCTCTGTTTTTTTTTTTTTTGACCTTTGGCGCGGAGGGGGAGAGGAGGCAGGGAACTAGCCAGGCTTGGTGCTCACTAGCAGGGGAGGGGCACAGACGGAACGCCCTAAAACCCTGGTCCTTGGCAAATAACCTGCTAGCAAAAAAAAAAAAAAAAGGCCGACTAGGCGTTGAATGTGCCCTAAAGGGGCAGGGTGTGCGTTCTGAAATGGGGATGGGGCGTGTGATCAACAACCATATACCCGTTCGGGTTTAGGTCGGCCTCGAAAAGATTGGTAATTCCTTGTCGGCTCAGCCACAACGTCCGAGAAGCTTCGCGCTCGCACTTTGTGCTCAACTGTGGGCCTCGCGCCAATCGCTGCTTCTCCCGGCACAGCGGTCCGGGTGCTAACAGACTGGCCGTCGGCGTCCAGTTTTGGCCCGCCCTGTGGTGCTAACAGCGCCTGGCCTATCTCTTCCGGTGGGTTCTTATGGTGGACTGCCGTCTTCCAAGGGGTGGGTCGGGTTTTGACTTTCAGCTCCTGCCGTTCCCTAGTCGCCCCTCATTCATCAGCTCTCCCTGCCTGGAGATTGCCTGCGTAGGTACTTGGATAGGTACTGTGGGCACCAACTGACTCCCTTGGGCAGTGAGCGGTCCCCAGGCGTCGTTGCTCAGTGGGCTCTGTTTGTGTCCCTGCCAAAGTGCGTCATGAATGACCAACTTAGTCGATGAATCACCGCCAATCAACCAACCCTTCGGCCAGTAAGAGCGATCGTAGTTAAAACGACCAGTGATGGCAAGCTCCTGGTCTTCCCTCTCCCTTTGCCACCAGCAACCGGATTGGGAGTACCGGTGCAATACCAGTGCAATACCAATAGTAAGGCCGCAACGCGAGGAGGCCTCAGCCGGGTTAGCGAAGGGATGCGATGCGAGGCGAATACGATTCCCGTTACGCAATTCACAATCCACCACTTCCGATGGGTTTCAGGACCGGTCCTCAAGGCCGGCACATAAGGAATACCGTGTCTAGATCGGGCGGAACAGCCAATGGCCTCGAACAGACCCAGCGGACTGCAGGGCCAATTCACTACTATTTGCCGGTTGCCGATTGCTGATTGCCAATTGATTGATTGCCCTTTCCTGTTTTTCGTCTTCGTCTTCGTCTTTGTCTTCTTTCTTTTCCTTTTCCTTTTTTTTTGTTTTTTCTTTATTTTTTTCTTCTTTTTATTTTTTTTCTCTTCCGCTACGGCCAGATGTTCAAGTCAGTGAGTGACTCAATATCGTGCCTCAAGGCGCCTCATCAATAGCCTCAATTGTCGTTCTGTCGCGGCCGTGCGAATTTCGCCGCACTTTTGCGGGGTTCTTGTTGGATAAGAAGGATGCCAACGCTGCCAGGGTTGTCCTGGGTAGCCAGGAATAATTTGGGATCCGTGCGAGGGTGGTAAATTGGCTCGGAGTTTAGCGAAATTGGGATGAGTGCAAGTGAGAGTACTGTGCCAAACACGAGCGCTGCCGAGGCTGCTAAAGTCCGCGCCGTCCGTGTAATGTGAGATTCAATCCAGCCACTATCCCAGTCGCTCCGAGTATACACTACTTAAACCGAGCAGAAAGGCAGTGAAAATTCTGCTCTTTTCATTCAGGGTCCGGGGTGTGTCTTCGATCGATCGTAGTGTAGGCAAAAACAAAACGAGGGGTAAGTCTGACTTCGTTCACAGCCACCTTTTTGCCCATGAGCGAATCCGAGTTTGTGACGGGCGCGTTGTTGCTCTCACAGCGCAGGGAATCTGTGACAATTGGCCGGCTACCGGACAGTAAAAGGCAAGCAAAAGACGGTGGTTGGCGCCTTAGGCCTTTATCTCTCGCGCGGCCAGGTCGATTCACCAGGAGGGGTTGCCTGGGAACTTGGTCAAGTGAGTGCCGGTCGTTTCAAATGTTGCGACGGTTGCGACGCCAGCAAAGGTGCACAGACCAAACAATTTGCAAATCCACAGTCCAAGTAAATTCAAGTCAACTTCGCCAACTGTTCGCTGGTCCAGTCCAGTCCAGCGTATCCAGCGTACCCGGGACGTAGGAACGACGATGAGAGCGCGAATGGAATGGAATTTCTTGTTTGCCGAGATGGCCCAGCTGTGTGGTTAATCGCGCACTTTGGCATCCCAGAACAGCCGCACAAACACTCGGTATAAGTCAGTTACTTATCAACGTGCTAAATGTCGATGCAGTAAGCGGTGATCGCGCGCGTATCGGCAGGCGGCAGAGCTGAGGATATACACCTTGACGGTTCCCAGCTTCGTATGCTCACACTCGGCCCACGGCCTGGTTGGACGGCCAGCCCAGTAAGTTCTGAGAGGTCGAGATGAATCGAAGGGGATGGCGGAGTGCACGAATATGTATCAATAGCCGCAACGACGGCCAGATAGGCAGATAGGCAGAGGATGTACGTGTCTATATGTTGCAAGCCGCAGTCTCGGGAGAAGACAGACCCCTCCTTCGTCATCGAAAGGTAGGCAGGCTTGGATTGCCGTGCGATGTGTGTGTGGGTGGGCGGGCGAGGGTGGAAGAGGGTGAGATCGCCAGATGCGATGTCTGATCTCCGTCAAGCAAAACGGCCAAACTTGGTCTCGGTCCTGGTCTTGCGCTCGTCCTTGTTCTTGTCCCTCCCTCCCCCCACCTTCTCAGATGCCATCAGGTGTTCCAAGACTCCCGCCCCCTTCGCCCAGGGCCGAGGGAGGGTGAGGGGGAGGGGCATGCATCCATACCAGGCACCGGCTATCTAGAACAGGCTACACCACAGACGTACGGTACACTATGCTACCTCCTATATCCACCCGAAGAGCTCGGATGTCATGTAAATACGCGGTATCTCTCTATATACATCGTGCATCGAGCTCGATATGCCGGATGTCGTGCATCATCTACCATCCCCATATAGCAGTCCGCTTCTGCTTGGTTTCTGTCCGAGCTCGAGACGGAACTGCATACATACATGCATAATGAGAGGGCGTCGATCCTCGAAATGTTCTGTTCTTATTAGAAATGCGGTGGCAGTTATGTGGTTACCTGGCTTAATTCATTGATTCACAATACATTGCTAGGTTAGAATAGTTATCTGTCGTGCACGTATACACGAGCACACTCCCGCACACTATCCCACGCACAGATGCAATAGAGACACACACGCACACACACGCACACACACCTCATAGGTTTAGCGTTTCATCGAGCGCTTGCGTTCTGAGTTATGACTGGACTGGACGCCTCCTAGCACTCAGTCACCACCATCACATCGCGGCTGTGAGGTACTGTGCGACTCAACCTGCCCGTGTATTGCACTATGGTAGTATCTAGACGACTATCAGGGTAGTAGTCGGTGTTCACCCCCCCCCGTAACGGATAGGACGGAAGAGGGGTCCAACAGGAAGGCGACTTTGTTCACTCGTGAGCAGTATACCATGCTAGGCCAGCGTGAATCTGCGCTAGGTCGAGTGATGTCGCGGTCTCCCTTACCTGTTTGTTGATTTGCTTGCTCTGTATGTAGTTACATATTAGGGAGTTACTTACATTAGTTATACGTACGATAGACCCCCCAAAGCAATTATCATCATCCTCCCCCCCCTCTCGGCGTCAACACCCTGTCACAGCGGGAGCTATTCACGCACACTCATGGACCGAGACTAAACCCCTCAACAAGGAATGGTTCGTGCGCCAGAGGCGGTCATCTGCACCTCCACATGCATCGCGGGGAAAGAGGAGGTCCAGGCAAAAACGTGGAGTTCGCCGCACAGCGTGTCCACCCTGTCTACCCTGTCTACCCTGTTCACACCCTGCCCGCGTCTCCCCAACCCATCTCTACCAATGATTCGTGAGGGAGCCATGTCCACCATCATGTACGATGTCGTCCTCGATGTCGACCCCATTCCTTTTCGACCGACCTACCTCATCTAGCCTATATGCTAGACGACGCTACCCAGGTCAAAAGACTAGACAACCGACAGATTAGATCCCGCGGCCTAGATACGGCCTGCTTTGCTCCAAGCACTTGGTTCCCCGAAATACAAGTGGAGAGGGTTCGGATAGATAGATATGGGAAGAAGAGAGATAGATAGTGAGTCACGGCTGCGTACACTACACTATCTACATCCATCCGCCTGATTACTATTCTGGAAAAGGTCATTCTCTTCTAATCGGGATCAAAATGTTCTTTACACGCTATAACAAGCATACCTATCAATAGTGCTGAATATTCAGGCACGCTATGCCGTTCTTGAATCCTACCCGAAATATATATGGATAGATGTCCCGGCCATCCACAGATTCTAGAACCAGGGTACCTACTTAGGTTAGGTTAGATAGCGTAGTGTAGTGTCATGGTGTGCGTTGCCTTCGTATTACACTACGGTTGCACTCGGTACAATTACATACAAGCAGAAGACCAGCTGAGTCAGGGTCAGCAAATTCAAAAACCAACCAAGCCACCAACAATAGCTGGTGAATGGCTGATGGGCTCAGTCCTCCGCTCAGTAATACACTCAGTAATAACACCATTTGACTTCGCAAATTTTGATTGGTCACATCGCTCCCGCTTCATCGGGTTGTGTAATCGCCCACCTGATTTCCCTCATAACCGTGTCTCATTCATGCTGTGCCTCTCTCTATACCGGCTTATAGAACAGTCAAAGTTTTGCATCCACCAAGAAACGCCCCAAAGTCGTGAGGTTTCGCACCCGAACCGAGATGATCTTGTACACATACTACTGGTCGGGATGTCTCACGCCGACACATTGTTTCGGTCTTATTAGCCCGACAGCATGTTATTTCTGGCACACTGTCACCTACACGAAACTGGCCCTGGCTAGAACTTGGCCAAGGCCATACAGTCGTACCGTACCCATGGAACCCTCTCACAATCCTACCGATATCGTTCCAAATTTCCACTCAACCCCTTCGACTTGTGAACTTTTGAAAGAATCGGGAGCGATATGACAAGTTGCCACCCATGTGGTTGGCGTATGACTCGCTACGACCAGCGATGGATTGGATATCGAGGTAGATTAATTATAGGCCAAGCCTGACGGACGGTGAAGCATGTCTAAGCAGGCTCAATAGGGTAGTAGTTACTTCGTAACCTCTGTGGAGGTGCTCGTCGTCATAAAACAGAACAAGGCAGAAGATGAGGCACAAGATGAGCCAAAACCCATCGAGTCATGCTTCCTTCTTTATCATCCGATCATGCATGACGACAATCGATGAGGCTCAAAGTTTCATTAAAGAAATACGGATGCGGCTCAACAGCATGCCTGTCCGGGTGGACTCACTCTCATGCGCATGTTGAGCACGTTAAGCATGAGAAGCACGGATACCATGTCGGCCATCATCCATCTTGTCCCGCGCATAGTGCACTATAACTACCACGACGCTATCTACCTCATCAGCCTCAACTCCAGGGGGGTGGCATGGCGTAGCCCCATACAGTATCTCCGCGACTGTCCCAGGCACAAGCACATCAGGAATATTTTTCCTTCATAATCAGGCCAGAGAGATTACATCCACGACCATGGGTCGGTCCAACAAGATGTGGATCGACCGGCGTGGGAAATTAGCGTCGCGCAGATAATATCCACCTCCATCAAGCTGATCCTTCAATATTAACGGTACACCTGCGGACCCAAGCTTCTTTTGATGAGAGATTAGTAGCCCAGACACTAGAGACAACGGGACACACCCCTCCACCCCTGCCCTATGGTCTCGTCAGTGCCGCCGCATTTCTTCCCGGTTAGACGAGTGTACCCAACCCAGAAAAGAGCGTGTTGAAAAAAAAAAAAAAAAAATTTGCACGCTCGTCTCATACACGGCACCTAACTCAAGCATCTCAGGCATCTAACTACTTAATCACAAACCTCACCGACTCCAGATTCCCTCCCGAACAGGTGCCCCGATCTCGTCGGTTTCCCGCCAAGGTGACTCATATCAATGGACGTCATGGTGTGGTACTTTTCCGTGTTTATGCCCTGATGCCCGGCGGACGTTGGTGCTCTCAATGCACTGATGTCCAATTTGTGTGGGCTGAGGACAATGCCGTGTCGTGTATGGTCAATCTGGGGGCCTCGCCTTCAGGCCGCATGTAGTTATGTAGCTCCCGATTGGAGGATTGCTAAGCCCTGCAGCGAGAGATTCCAATGTAGCAGACAATGTAGACAATGTAGACACCCTACCCTCACACTAACTTGATTTCTACAAAGGCCAACGAGCGTCGACTGAGCAATCCCCTTCATCTTGTCTTCATCCCGTACCCAATAGCCCGACCGAAACGGTCTGGACACACTCCACCGAGCCTTCGTTTTTTTTTTTTGACACATCGTCAACCCAGAGGGACGACTCCATTGGCCTTGGCCCGAAAATAGGAGCCCTCACCAAGACAGCACCGCGCGACTATCAGAGCAGATCCTCGTCTATCGTCACTCACCGACTCTTGTCCCTCGTGAAGACCGAGGGCGGTCTGCAGCTGTTTCACGCCTCGCCTGCAGGAAACGAGGCGGCTTGCTTCGATTTCGCCGAGATGCCCCTAGTCAACGACCCATGAGCTCTGACGTAGGTCAGCGCACAAAACGATATATAGAGAGATGAAAATTTGTTGTTGGCCGCTGTCGCGAAAACGACCCCTCCTGCTCATGCGACTTGCCCCTCTCAACGAGAGGAAGCAAAGTCGCAGAGCAGTCGATGGTGACGATGACGATGATGATGATGATGATAGTCAAAAGAAAAGAAAAACCATATAATTGCGGCGGGCAGTCTCTCGAGAACATACATGCACAGACAACGAAGCGACTTCCTTCTCACGTAAACGTTGGCACTTATCAGTGACTCCTACTCTCCTCGCTATGGCGATCGAGGTAGTGCCAGAGCAGTTGATACCGAGACACCATGAATCCTACGATGACAATACTCAGCACTGAAGTTGCATAAGACATTATACGACGGATAGTGATGAGACCAACCAGCCAGTCAGGTGAGTCGGAGTCGTCGCGACTCACTTGTACGCCCACCCACCCTCACTTACAATGCGAACAAACCGTCCAACCACGGAGGGAACACCGAACCTAGGTGGTATCGTGAAGAGTTATGATAAGATAATGCTTAACATCTGCTGTGTTGTACAATCTAATGATCCTTGCATCGCCCTCACCTGGCCCTCGTTCCCGTCCTCACTTTAGGTGTTGGCCCAATGATACGTCGGGGTGCTCGACACCGGCTCCCTCATACTCGTATCATCGAGATAGTAGCATCTCATTCTTGCGAAACACCACCCGAGCCGGGCGGAGCCATAGATAAGTAGAGCGACAGACAGCAGAGCCAATTTCGCACGCCCCAGCGGATTGTTTACGCGATCGGGAAATGTGCGATACCGAAAGAAAGTGTTTGATTTTGATTTCTTTTTTTTTTCTTTTTTTAAAAAAAAAAAAAAAAAAAGAATGTGCTGCAAGCGACGGTCCGATCAAGCGACGACGCACCCAGGGTGCCGCCATCATGGTGAAGAAAGCCAGGACCAGGTAACTAACTACCTGCCTGCAACAGTAGATAATAACAAGGGAGAGAGAGAGAGAGAGACAGCGGACATAACACACTAGACGCCCGGCTCTTCAGACTAATGGTACATTAGTAGGGTATCTTTGACAGCATGCACATGCACGATGCTTGCCCGATGCTTGCCTCGCTTTTCCTCGATCCCTCCTATGTAGGTAGGTATACGCTCCCCCATTGGCACGTACGGGCGGCGCCCTTCATGATCCAGATTTTCGGGAGCCGGTGCTCTGTTGACGTGTCACTGGCGAACTACCATACCAAGACCCGGATTACGCGCCTTCGAAGTGTGGCTGGGACGGCGTTCGCACGACATGTGAATGGGTCTCCTCTCCTCTCAGGGCTAGAGAAAGAAAGGTGTGTGACCTGGGCGATTAAAGGGGAAAAAAAAAAAGAAGCCTTCGAACCAGTGACGACCACACAACACCTAGCTCCGGGGGCACGTCGTCGCCAACTCCACTTCATTCCGGAAGCTTCCCTCTTTTGTCCCGCCCACCGTGCTGGTGATTATATATTCCCGTGCATTACATACATTACTGTGACAAATCTCGACGTCATGAAAACTCTTTCTTCGGTACATGTTCTAGAGGATTACCAACACCAACAACATACTATGCACCACACTCCGCCCCCGGGGCAGCACTAACTGTTCTTTTTTTTTTCTTGTCTTGTATTTTACCCTCCTTGTAGCTATTATCTACAATACACTACTATGTATACGTAGTTATCTTCGTTATATTTACCCCTACCCCTTCCTTTCATCCCAGCCCCGTCGTTAGGCAGCCCTGTATCTATAAGTCAAACACGCAACCCCAAACAAGGGGCCCCAGCGGTCATGAACCCGACAATTGGGAAAATTTACATGCCACCGACAAGTATTCCTTATCACGTCGGCGTCTATTAGTCATCTACCCATCGTCGGCGACTGCCTTTCTATTTTATTTTATTTATTTTTCAATTTTTTTTTTCTCTATTCTTTATTCTATTCGTTGCTTTTCTGTTTTAAATTGTTTTACTATTCCTCCCTTTGTTCATTGCTGCACACCTCGTGATCTTCTTACCAGTCTCGGTCCGTTCGCGCCGAACGCGCCAGGCATATAACCTATATGTATGTATGTATGTCTATATGTCAATGCCCAGCCGGCTATTGCTGCACCCTACTAAGTGACGCCATGAGTCACGGTTCAAGTCTCAACACATAGTTTTAGAAGTAAAATTGTGAGAACCCGTGCACGCGCGCGCGCACACACACACACACACACGTACACACGCACGCGCACTGCGCTCCCCCGTCCGATTATCAAACACTAGAAGAAGAAAAAAACAATTGAAAAAGAATGAAAAGATAAAAGTGCAAAACCCGCCGAAACGACGTTAACGCGATTCGGGAAGTCGACTAGCCCGGCTCGTTAGGGCTCGACCAAGCGGGACAGGGCTCCCCTCCGGCATCGCCACCGAGGAGAGCAAATAGGAACTGGCTATTAGCTAGCCATCTAGCTGCCCATGCCGTCCCTATAACAACGCCCACCGCTATTGCTTGTCGTGAGGGCCGGGTTTTGTTACGACATCGGAAGCCAGAGAGAGAAAGAAGTAGATAGCCCTGTCGACGTGCGTGTGTGTGCCATGGTGAGTGGCGGCGACTGGTTCGCTCGTCTCCTGGGCGGTGGATTATTGCAACGCTTACCCACGCAGTATCCTCTTCGTTCCCGGATAATGCGGAAGATCCATCTCTGTTCCCTTTTTTTTTCTCTTTTTTTTTTTTTTTTTTTTTATAAATCCCTCTCTGTCAAGGCTGCGGAGCTGAGCATGGCATGGCATAGGTATGGCATGGCATGGTAGCTGTAGGCAGCAGCTCTCGCGGGTCAGATCCACCAAGCATTTCGTCCAACTGGGTTTATTCGGACCGCCGCGGAAAGAGTTGCGTGCGTGCGTGTATGCGTGGGAGCTAGGGCTGCCGGTATGCATTGCGCTGCAAGCGTCTCTTGGTTGGGTAGTTATCAGGATGGCCTTCCGTAAGCCCAAGCCCCTATCACACCGCACAATTCCTCGAGATGCGGACTTGACTGGGCCAAGCCATCCCAAGTTCGCCCGAAACGCTTGCGTCAACGTCGAGGCCCTCACGATGATTCGGAGGCCCTCCGCATCGGCTGATACAAGTAGTATTGCCTATTATGCCTCTTGTCGTTGATTTGTCCCCATCGCGCCTCCGCGCCTCCATGCCTCCGCGCCTCGCGTCTCAAGGTAGGTTTACGCAATGGGCACTTTGATATTCGCCACTGTCATGTGACTCACAGCCTCTCGTTGATACTACCACCCTCACATTGAGATGCAACCCCTATAATAGTCCTCATATTTTATTTACGATATTTGCAGTGATTGATGGGTGTGGTCTCCGGCATGAGTTGATCGCGTCTGGGGGTGGCAATGTCTCCCGGATGGCCTGCTACATCGACGCGCGGTCAAGTGACCTCGCTAGCCTCAGCTCTCCAACGGGTCTCGCTTACCTAGTAGCATGGAGTCATATAGTCATCTAAATTAAGGCTCGAGATTAGATACTACGCTCTCATCTTTTCATTGGTGACCCGTCGTGATTACAGCCTGTTGGCGTCGTACAGTAGGACTCTTCTAGAGCTGTGAACACTCCTGGTTCTCACTGCCTAGCGATGCATCCGGATCAAACTCTGCATTCGCTAGGCACGGGGAAGTCGATATACTTGCTTCAAATAACATCGCCTGATTAGAGAGAGGCGAGCGTCGCTTAAACAGCGAGCACTAGCCTTTGCAGGTAGCCCCAGCCGTCAGCCGTGTTATTCAAGGCAGCATGAAATCCGTCACGACCCCGATGATGAACGACCTCT
The DNA here is from genome assembly GCA_021209875.1 of Rosellinia necatrix. Classification (NCBI taxonomy): domain Eukaryota; kingdom Fungi; phylum Ascomycota; class Sordariomycetes; order Xylariales; family Xylariaceae; genus Rosellinia; species Rosellinia necatrix. Next base: position 2,438,217 of record JAGYVD010000006.1, on the reverse strand, counting down.
AAGATGCTCGCAAGAGTCACCCACCGCGTCTACCGAGTCATAGTTTCAGGTCGTCATCCGGTTGGCCTGAATCGCAAACCGCTGCTTACACTCACGGAGCCGAGCTGTCAGACGAAGAAGCATCGGTGACTCACCCGCCGAAGGATGGAATTGAGTGCACCACCACCACACGGCTTCATGTAGTATTTGTCGCGGAGATGACTTTTTTCTGTCCCTCCGCCCCCACGAGTAATCAGTCGGCATGACTCCGCTCCCTCTGAGCCCCCGTTCACGGATATCTGAGCGACGATCGCGGTCCTTGATCATGACTGCTCTAGTTCAAGCTTACGTTCCAGATCTGGGTGAGGGGTCAACGGGACGAGGACTTCATCAGCAATATCCTTGAGGGGTCACAGTGTATAACCAACTATTTCTATGTGTCTTAATAACTGGGTTTGTTGGGATAGCCCTTGCGCGGCTCGCATGCAAATGCCGCTTCAGGCGTTTATCGGCTCTCATATATAAATAGCTATCGTTAACGAGTGAAACATCGCTTTCCAACCCTGAAGGTAATTCAGGGCCTGGCCAGCCGCTATGAAACCTACGGATTCACGTTAACCGTGAATATTCTTGGCCTCCGAATCCCTCGCTCTCACTGGCAATCGAGGCGTCATACTCATTGAGGTAGGAATACATAAAAGTTCATGCGCTGGAACCGTTATATGCGAGGAATATGAAGGACTTGCGGAATCACTAAGAAACAAAACGCGCACAATTACTAGCACACGGGTGCCTAGAGCATGTATTTAGCTGCTACGATTTATACTAGGAAGAGATTATATTAATTTTTTTGAAAAGGAACACTGTTTATATTTGATAGGTGATTTCCTAGCTTAATACTAACGGGGAAAAGGCCACATGAGATCCATATATCAACGTGTAATCAAAACGCGAATCAATAGCCGAAAATGGCACGAACTAATACAAGACTTGCCATTTCAGTTACATCATAGTAATCTAGCTGATGTATTTTTGTAATTTCTTGGTTTAATAGAGGAAGATTTTAAAGGCAGCTATGCTTGACACATTTCAGTTCTTATCTGATTTCTCTACCCACCGAATAAAATAAGCGCCACGTGTATTTGCATGTATACTATTAAAATAATGGTCTCCTTAATGGAGTGTATCCCAAAACGTTGATAGGCGTATAAGTTTCGTGTTCTTGGCGTTGAACTATTGCCCTTAAGTAATGAGCTATTCGTCTTAATATCGTGACATCAGTCTCAGTCACCGCATACATATAAATACTGCCAACCTAGCCGTAAATCTTATTTAGTGACAATGTAGCACAATAGTTCGATTTGATAGATAGCATGAAAAAGATGGTCTGAAATCGTATCCCCCAGCATTTTTATAATCTGTAAGGTATACGAACACGTTTACCGGACGCATAGTTCTTTCACCTTAAACTTCCACTCGTCATTTCATAGAAAACCCAGTTGACTCTAAGCCTAAACCCTCTGTCACGAATCAAATTTATTCTTTCATGTCCGTAAACATAGACCCTGCCAGAGACTGGACGTAGGTTCCCTATGTCTATGGATGCGGTCATGTGAAGCTATATGCCACGGAACGGAACTGTAGCACCATATTACGCTACTAAAGGTTAGGATAGGTAAAGGTAAAACATTATTGAGTAGCAACACTTGATGTTTTGTGATCATTTGTGTGCTAGTAGCTGGAAATATGGGGGGGCTAGCTGATCTGTGCCGGCGAGATACGCGAACGACCCATGGGGCTTCTTATAATGATATCATATAGGTTGCTAAAGTGTAGTTGCAGCTACATGCAAGGATTGCTTATATGAGATGAGAAATGATGTGATGAGCCATGGCCATTTCATTGAGCATTTATCGGAATGGTTGATTATCTCGTACAATTATCACTTGCTCACGAGATTTAGTTCGTCTTATAAGGACTAGTTTCCCCACGACGGAGTTGGAACGTATCACAGTTCCACTGTTGATGGTTCCGGAAATGAGTTATCGTATTGCATAAAGAGAGAAGTTCTCTATGGAGAGTAATCACCAACCATTCCGGTTTATATACATGGTACCCGAGTTCGTGCCCGGTGCAAGCCCGGCGGCCGGACTTAGTTCCGTGATTGAACCACTTTAAACGAGTGTGTCTTTACCAATGGATATATATATATATATATGGATGGATAGATAGATAGGTCGACATGCCGTGCCAACGTCCGCCGAATCCAGCCAAGCATATTTGCGATGATATATTTTATCCCGCCCCACGGCACAGAAGACATACCCCACCAGCATCAACCGAGGACGCGTCCATCTCAGAGAGCAAGATTGTATCCGTTGCCCTTCTCCATGCCGCGCTTCCACGCGGGCCTGGCCACGCAGCGGTCGTGCCAGGCCAGCACGTTGGGGTACGGGGCGAGGTTAACAACGCCGCTCTGGTGGACGGTCTGGACGAAGAAGAGCATGACGAAGTCGACGCGGGTGGGGTCGGCGTCGCTCAGGAAGTACGGCTGGCCGCCGTCGCGGGCGAGCAGGCCGTCCATGAAGCGCAGCTGCAGGTCGAGCTCCTTGTCGAGGTAGCCGACGTGCAGCATGGCGCTGACGGCGGCGACGAGCGGGCGCACGAAGAAGGGCGACAGCACCTTGGTGTAGTGCAGCATCATGGCCGTCAGCGCCGTGAGGTTGAAGCTGGCCTCGGCGAAGCCCACGAGCTCCTGCTCGCGCAGGCCGTCGTGGTCCTCGTCCGCCCCCGACACCTTGAACCGGCCGGCGGCGTCGTACGTCTCGATCAGGTACGCCGTGATCGCCGACCGCTCGATCACCACGCGCCCCGACGCCGTGATCAGCTGCGGCGACTTGCCCAGCGGGTGCGTCTCCTTCAGCACCGCCGGCGCTCGGTTCTTGTTCGGCCCGCTCTTCTCCCGGTCGATGAGCTTCAGGTCGTACGGGATCTCGAGCTCCTCCAGGAGCCAGAGGATCGTCTGCGATTGCGAGTTCTAGAAAGCGACGCACCGCCCCTCCCCCCCCGGGCCGGCATAAAAGGTTAATCTCATTGCTCTGCGGATGCCAAGACATGGTTTGAGCGGCGGACGTACGCTGAGATGCAGTAGCGTCGGCTTTCCGGCTGTTGTTGTTGTTGTTGCCGCCATTCTGCTTATCGCGTTTCAGTTACCTGGGTTGATTCACTTAGGATATGGCTGAAGCTTGGCGATAGCCTGTATAGAATTGGTTACTGAGTTCGAGTATTTCTAGGTTTAATCATCACAGACGCGTTGTTGTCGTCGGGTAGGGGAACTTCCTCATTTTCCTACTCGGGCAAGGTGGTCGATTCCTTGACGCCAAGACGGAGTTATCCCAGGGTTAGATTAGTCACTTCTGGCGTCTCACCTCGATCTTGGAATACTATTCATGATGACATCATTCAGTATCTTTTGAATGTATATATAGAGCAATGTTATGCTTCTCTTAGTTATACCATATTAATTTGGAGATGAATTAATTATGACAATCAATCCTTTAATAACTCTGCTAGCAAGACCAAGTGATAATGATGAATCTGTTTCGTCCCGCAAGATAGAAACGTCGTTCGACCAAAGGCTTGAGTAGCTAGCCACGGTTATGTGACTGCATAAATATGGTTGAACGGAAGAAAGCCGCACTTATGATGGGAACGTTATGCGGAGGCAAGCACTATTAGTTGAAGGCAGAAACATGAGTGTGGAATTTAACATGTGTGAAAGGGTTCATCTGTGCCATGATTCGTCGCGTCACCTTGGCTATTAGAGTGGTCTACGCGGTTTCCGCGCGTTGTTGGACAACTGTGTACCCCCTTTTTCTCCGCGGAAATCCAAGTTATGACTCTGATGCTGTCAAAGGACACGAATGAGGGACATTAACCCATACCCTTGGAATCCCCGAGAACATCACAAAGGGACTCGATTATACACGAATAATATTTCTCGGGACTTGATCTCTTTGTGTATACCTATATGCAAGGGCCAAAGGGGCTTTTAGTGACCCAAGAGCTAGTCGATAATGTTAGTGGTTTCACGAAGCCAGCCATGCCAATTGGAAGTGATTGATCGAAACCCCTGAAACTAGCGAGCTTGCGGGGAAAATACCGAACTGAGCCGCCGGCCGTGTTAGTCGTGGTAGAGCGGGATACCAATTGCGATTTCGAGCGTGGAATGGGGGGGCCATGATAGCTAGCACCATTATTTGGCCTGCTCCGGTGAGTCGGCGACCTGGTGAAACGAATACCTTATCGAGCTCAAATACATCATCCCGCTGGCTACATATGGATCTAGCATAGCGTTACTGTTTCTGACAAGCTTGATTCAGGAAGCTAAGACGGACTGCTTTTGGGGCTCCTTTGAGGATCGTACCACCTCGGCGGATGTGGTACCTTTAGCTCCGGAGCACGATTGTCAAAGGCTTACCCTTCAAAGAAAGCCGTAACTCGTTGGCTAGGATAAGAACTGCGTGCCTCACTGGCCCAACTTACGAAGCTGGTGGAGATTCGGCATGCTCGGAATCCAACGACTTGGAGACTTTGACCAGATGTCAGAATGTGTCTCGAAATTGTAACGCATACGATGGCGTGTGATGCACGGCCGGTGATGCGCCATCCGTCCGATCCGACCTCCTACATCGTGAACCCGTTCACGGCGCTCCCGGATACGTGCGGCAGCACCAATGCCACCGACTCCGACCTCAGAGACGGATCGCAATGTTTAATACATGGTTGCTGTCGGGTCGACATCCGCTCGTTCCCGTGCAATTGCGGCACCATCGTCGCATATCATCGGTACGCGCCCGCAGAGGCGCCATCCGTATACACGGCCTCGGCCACCAAAGTACCACCACCCCGGGGGGTTTGGCGCAAGTTGCTAAGCCTCGATGATATCTCGGACCTTGAGGCTCTGGCGGAGCCTACATCTTCCGAAGCGTTGCGGATAGCACGCCGGGGGTTCCAATACGCGATCGCTCAGCTGGAGCCGATGGCAAGGGGGCTGAGGGCGGCCTCGAGGGTGAAAGACCTGGAGGAGCAGGCCCAGTCGGCGGCGGCGGCGGCGTTGGCGCATAAGGAGCTGGAGCGGCTGGCTATCATGGCGAAGGATGTGCAGACGGCCTATTACACGTGGATGCACATGAACCAGAAGTTTGAGCAGTTGGAATACGGAAAAGTCTTTGCGGTGGAAATGTCGGCTTAAACGAGGGAAGAGAATGAATGGGTTGGCCGGCGACGCGCTCGCTTAGGCGCGATGGCCATTATACATATAACCTTATACCTTGTCTTACACGGGAATGAGAACTACCTAGGTAAAGCATGAATACGATACGGGAATGGTCTGGGGGGATATCCCATCGGGAATGGCCTGTACAATCCGTCGATGCCATGAGATATGTGCGATGTAGCAATCAGTGTGATGTAACAGTGGGTGTGATGAAGGGCATGAGAGAAGAAGACCCAATGAGTGAAATGAAAATGATGTGATTGGAAACATGCTAATTACACAGCATCAGCTAAATATGGCTGGTGATACATACCACCTATTTACACTAACAAGTGGTAGTGTGGTTAGGGGTCGACCAGGTGCGAAGGAAATAGCGTTCAGGGACCGAATACACTACATAGCCCCGAATTTCACAAATTTCAGGGGCATAGGTTATGCTTCGTCAGCGCCCATTTAGTTGGGTGCATAGCGTATGCTGGCGCCAGCCCTGAAAGGATCAGCACAGGGAACGCAATCTTCCACTCCAACACTCCAACAACTTCAACACCCCAACATTCTAACATTCCAATATTCCAACACCCCCCTCATCGAAAAAAGCCGAATGGTGGAGCATGTACGGGATGACATCTTTCGAATGCCATACCGTTTGGTTGGGGTCGAGATCAGAATAACCTATCGCTTGTGGCCACACCGCTTTCTCCTGTCCCTTTCCCCTGGTCGGGACATCTCGCTCATGCGATATTAATAATTTGTTGGCATCTGAAGGTTCAAGCGGGCAGTTCCAAGAAAGCGCTTGGCGCCACTCTGGACGGATCGGCGCGCGCGAGGACCATGATCGCTTGGCGCTGCGCCGAGGTGTGCCCGCAACACCATGTTCATGAAACGAATGTTCATGAAACGAATGTTCAGAGGATCGTCGGATCCGAGGACTAACCTGCCACTAGCCCCCCCCCCCCAGAGCGCTGTCGGTGCAAACCTCGGGCTCGAGATCTAGTGGAGCTGCGATCGTCCCGGATCTGCCTGCATACGGGAGGTGCTTGGTGAGCTGCCCTAATGGTCTGTCCTGGCGTCTTTCTCAGATGCGGCGTCTGGTCTTGAGATGGCCTCGACAAGGAGGGGGGCCCCGCGGTTGCGGCCATGTCGTTGGGACCTATTAAAGGCATCTCCACCTCGCTGTCTGGGTTCAACCGTTAGGCACGCTCTTTCACTTTAGCAGTACAGCACTCCCGTATCATCGTTCGTTACCGATATCCTTCAAGATGCGATTCGGCACACAGACGTCAATTGCCTTAGCAATTGCCTCGGCCTCGCTTGTCGAGTCGAGACGTAGGTTGCATACTCACTCGCTCTCAAGCCTGTAACCCCCTGCTTACTTGCTCACTCATAGCTTCACCTTCTGCCAACAAGGCCGTCGAGACCAGCAGACGATGGCTGCCCGGCTCAGATAAGATCCGGGGCGTGAACCTCGGCTCGCAGTTCATCATTGAGCCATGGATGGCGAGTGACGAATGGAGCAGTATGGGCTGCGGTAACAGCGCTGATGAATGGTCGTGCGTTCAGCTCCTCGGCCAGGATGCAGCGGACGCGGCCTTCAAGACCCATTGGCAGAACTGGATCACGGCCGACGACCTCCAGGAGATCCAAAGCCTCGGGCTCAACACAGTTCGGATCCCCGTGGGCTTCTGGATCAACGAAGACCTCGTCAACGACGGCGAATACTACCCGAGGGGCGGCCTCCAGTACTTGGATTCCCTCGTCGGGAAGTGTACCGAGCTTGGATTGTACGTCATCATGGATCTCCACGGAGGCCCCGGGTCTCAGTTCCCAGGTCAGCAGTACACTGGGCACGTTGTGGGCTCGCCCGGCTTCTACAACGCAGATAACTATGAGCGTGCATACAAGTTCTTAGAATGGATGACGGAGAGGGTCCATACGAACTCGGCATACTTCAACGTCGGTATGATACAAGTCATCAACGAACCGGTGCACTCGGGGGATTATCCCTCCCAGGCTGCGGATATGGTAGCCAACTATTATCCCGGAGCGTGGAATCGGATTCGAGCCAAGGAATCTCAACTCGGAGTCGCTGACGGCGACAAGGTTCACATCCAATTTATGGTACGTACACACATAACCATCGAGGGCGATCGCTAAAAAGGTCTAATACTGTCGACAGGGCGAAGCGTGGGGCTCTGGCAATCCCAATCAGAACCTACCGGACACTACTTTCGCATTTTACGATGACCACCGATACTACAAATGGGACTCATCCATCTCGACCACACAAGACGGCTACATCAATGCAGTTTGCAGCGACAACCGGGGAGGTAGTAACATCATCGTCGGCGAGTGGTCCATCTCCGTAGCGGACAACGCGCAGTACAACGGCGAATTCGATATCCGTGACACCAGCGCGAACAACGACTGGTACAAGAAGTTCTTCGCTGCCCAGGTCAAGACTTTTGAGAAGTCGGGAGGATGGGTGTTCTGGTCGTGGAAGTGCAACTGGATCGCGGGCTTCAATGAGTGGCGGTGGTGCTACAAGAGCGCTGTCGATGCTGGCATTATTCCTAAGGATGCCGCAAGTGCTGCAGGCATGAGCCCCTGCTAGACACACTCATAGCCTATGTTTGGCAGAGAAATATGATTTATTTGGGAATGGCAGCGCAACAGAGATACATTCTTCAGGACAGAATTCCCTAACTATAGTTTGCATATGTGCTGTGCTAACTGTCGATGTGTTTATGACTGCTAGTTTACGAGCCACGTCCCCAACCTGCCTCGTATCTCCTCCAAGTAGCAGACAAGACAAAAGATGAAAAACCCTAGGCTCATTATACGTACACGAGGCCTTTACCCAGTACGATCCCAACTGTTTACAATACCACGACTTTGTTCCCGGTGTCTTAGAATTTCACCTCTATTGTACACGAAGATAATCCAAAATACAGAGCGAGTTAAAATATGATGTTACGACTGTCCGATTGCTTCCACATCTGTTCAATCATGCACCTTTTCTATTTCGTATATATATAAGTATGTGCTTTTATTGCCGTGCCGCAAGCACCACCATCAGAATCGGTCGTCCAGGCACAAACCCTACTCTACTTCTACTACGCTCGAGAACCACTCAGCCGATCATACATATCCTTACTTACTCCCCTACTCGCTAACTCCACAGAACCCAATCCTCTCCCGCAACGGAAAAAACCCCCACCCCTCACGATGTGTTGGCGCGTGATAACACACTACATGCACCACGACGTGGCGGCCGCGGTGATCGTCGACCCGCTGGCGGCGCCGGGCACGGCAACCGAGTACGCGAACCCGCACTGGACGCCGTTCCACCGGTGCGAGCTCCCGGCGCCGGGGCGCGTCCCACGGCCGCCCCTGCGCAAGTGCACCTACCACACGTGCTGCCTTGTCTACGTCCGCGTCGACCATTGTCCGTACCTTTTGCCCCCTAATCATAGGGACAACAACAACAACAACAACAACAACAGCAACAGCAACAACGACGATAATAGCGATATCGATAGCAACAGCGCCGGTGGTGGTTGTGGTCGTCGTCGCGGCGCCGTGGCGCCGAACCCAGAGGCCTGCGAGCTCTTCGCCCTCATCCACCACCACGAGCGGCTGCCGTACTTCGGCGTCTCGGACGCCTACGTGGGGCCGGCCGTGCCGGCGTCCTGGCGCGGCCTCGCGCGCCTCCGCGCCGACTGGCTCCCGACCGGCTCCTTCGCGCACGACGCGGGCCGCCGCGCGGCGTGGGAGCGGCGCTGCCTCGAGGCCTGCGAGCGCCTGTGCTGCGTTGCGCGGGACGCCGCCACGCTGCGGACCGCCGCGTGCGAGGTCGACGCCGGTGCCGTCGCCGTCGTCGCCGGCGCCGAGCGCGCCGTCGCCGAGAGCGCCGCGCTCGCCGAGGACAGGCTGGCCGAGCAGCGCGACGTCGTACTGCGCCTGTTCCGCTGGGCCGGGACGCCGTGCGCGGGCGCCCCCGCAGGCTGCTGTCGCTGTGATTTCCCCGACGTCTAGGTGATGCCCCCCACAAGTTGCCCTGGCCTCGTTGAACGGGGGGCTGAAGGCCGGGGCTGAACCCTGCGCCGCGCGGTAAGCTTATCATATTGTACCAAGGCCCATGAGAGCGTAGTAAGCTCTTTAGGTAGTAGATTTGCTCGGTCGTCCTGTAAGTTCATAACGAGTTCGGGAGTCTTGACATGGAGATGGATCGCATACCACCCTGGCTTCCACAAATAAATGCAGTTTAAGTTTTTGCCATAGATAAGTAATGTATTTGCCAACCTTAGAGTGGTGTTCTAAAAATTGTGCATTGAAAATGGCGAGAATAGGATATGCCTAACATGTAATAGGGGCTGACAGCCTTTCCCCCTTATTTACTAGTTTGAGGAGAACACCCCAGTAGGAATTGCAAGGAGGAAATGTGCTGCAGGGAATTAGTCATGATAATAACAATAGCGTAAACACACTTTGCACCAATACTCAATCTAGACCTCCTTGTTTTGTCTATTAAAGATTCGCAGCTATTTTCGGCTGATATGTGGAATGCATAAGTTGGAAAAGTGATAGTCCAGATTTTATTGGCAATGGTTAAAGCCTCGACTTGAGAGTAAGAAATCAGCATAAAAGGCAATACTATTGATTCATATAGAAATAAAACTTTAAGATAATGATCGGTAGTTGAAGAACAAGGCTATTACTTACGGGTGGCGAAGGTGTAAGTCGAGGTCACTCATAATGGCATGGAGAGAGCGAGACTCGGAGCGAGGATTAGCCATGACGCATTTGAAGGTCTACCTAAAATCATGTGGTATGTTGCGCCGTAACCGGCAATTCAATGTGATAAGGAGATTTATATCATGTAAGCTGTCTCGTGGATGATGATACATCGATGCAAAAGTCTGACCTACACGTGTTGGCAAGTAATATAAAAGCGCCGTACATAACCGCGTCTTCATCGAGGCGTTTAAACGGCCAAAGGGATCGACGTCGAATTCAACGAATCCTGGAGAACTGGGATATCAAAAGGTGATCTCCCGTATGGACCGGAACGTGCCGATACAAGCAACGATCGCCTTCGCCGCTCAACGGAACAAGCATGGACCGAACCAGACAACTCGATCGACGTGGCCGATTACCTCATCAGTCGATACGACGGCGAATTTAATAACGACAGCCAACCGCGAACGCACGTATTCCACCGTTGCATCTTGATTGTGACTTCCGATTAGCTGGAGGGAGGAACCGCGAGGCTGGGGCTAAAAAGCCTGTAGATCGGAAGACCGAGAACGTTCCCTACAATCGGCAGTATCTGTATTCATGGATGCCACCTCTGGCGTAGGGAATTGCGAGGATCAAGTTTTCACCTGCGATAAATATATCCGCGCAGATACACATGAGCGCGTTGATGTCATGGCGTCACATCAGAATATAACACCATTTCGCTGATGAAGCAACACATGCGCAGAGTTGTAGCAAGCGGTATATGCGGAAAATACGGGCGAAAATCTTGGTTTTTAACACAACTTGGTATATGAGGTGAGCTGGCCCTGCAATCGCGTTCGGTGCCGTCGCTTCGTCTTCCGTGGCCCGGATAAATGAAGCGAGCGTTGGAGTCGTCCTGATCAGCGCCCCTCGGCAATTTCATTGGGACCGGTCCTGGTTCCCCCCTTCTTTGTCGCTCGATATGGGGTAGCATTCTAGATGTCAGCCGCCAACTTGCACCACACTGATGCAGTCGGTTGGGGGCGGCTACATATGCATAATAGAGGCTGATATTAGATGGGTACCTGGAATCATCGCGATTTTGTGGAGTTTGGACTATAGGCCGCCAGGGAGTGACCGCCCCAATATCAAACGTGATAAGTGGCGAAGCACCATGGAGGAGGAGACTCTGGGGGGTGGTGCTTGGCTTTTCCTGGTAGGCTAGTTCACCACCTGAATCTAGGGATCCAGATGAGGTTGCCATTCGCTTCATCTTGCGTGGGCTGAGAGATCAAGATCAGCGCGATCGCTTGTTTGCTGAAAAGAAGCTTAAATAATTTCAGCCATGATCTTCAGAGAGCGAAGTGAAGGCTTGCTAGAGACGATGAAAGGTTCGCGCTTATGATAAAGGACGCTATCATTTCTTATTGCAAAACTTGAAAAGGGGGTCTTTTGATATCATTGACCATATCGAGAATGTCACCTTGGGCCGTGTCCAAACTAGCCATTACCCTGGCAAGCTGTTGTTTTATGCCACGTATAGACTGCGTCAAGGGTAAATGCTTTTCAAATGTGATGACATGTAACCCAGCGATAAGAGTTACGCCCAATCGCAGAGGAATATCCCCTATAACTTGTTTGTCATGTATATCCCTTTTCAGGGGCAGGTCAGCCTGAATCTTCTTTATGCTTCACCTTACATCCTCCGGGAGGAAGACTGGAAGCCGATCTTTACCTTAAAAGAAAGAAAAAAATACTAAGAATAGGCGCTTGACTGGAAAGTTGGCGTCTTGCTAATATGAAGCCCAAGGGAACTTCCGGATGAAATCCTTTGGAACAATCCAATGGGGGGTATCTAATGAAGGGTATAGGGGGCGCCGGGGTGCTGGAAAGAAGCCGGAAAATCCTGCTGGAATTGGGACAAAGGGATAAGATCGACGTCAGGCTGCATGATGGCGAGTTCATCTGGCGTCTAGATGGGTTGTATGTGAAGAATGGCAGCCAGATCAAGGATATGGCGAAAGAAGTGCTGGAATGGCGAGAAGAAGAGATGGAGCATCCGGATGGTCGAATAAAGGGACGGTCGAATGAAGATACGCCAGGATGATGACTACGCCGAGCTCGCTCTCTGGCCCATGGAGTGAGTAGTCGCACCTCTCTGCGACTCGCGTCCAGACTCCACTCTGGAGAGCGTCGACCCAGACAAGGCCATCACGGACCACGGTAGATCGTCAAGAACGGCAAGTCAAGAATAAACGAGATCTCGGCACCGTCAAGCACGCCCTCCAATCGGTATTCAAATCCATCTGTCCGTCCACATGCTTGCAACGCATCACTTCAGCCTCGACAACTCGGCGCCGTACAATCGGGAATCGCTCACGCCCTACAGCCGCTCCTCGCCCTCGTTCCTCGCCGTCGCGTGATCCTGTCGCTGACCAAGCGGATCTCCCATCGTGACGCGACGACGCTCGTGATCCCGACGTGAAGCAAGGCACCGTGTCGCGTCAAACGGGGCGGCAGAACGCGTGCTTCGTACGAAATCGTAGCTCATGAGAGACCCTCCCCGCGAGGAGACTTGGGCCAGTCATTCGCTCGCGATGACCTGGCCGGGACGCGTCGACGCTCGCATCCCGAATCGGGCGACGACGATCGCACGGCGTCGTCCTCGCCGCCACGCTACCGCGGATCCCCTTCGTGACGGACACGCTCGTGATCCCCGTGAGCAAGGGGCCCGTGTCGCTCGTCGTGATCGACTTCGCCGCGGACCTGGCCGGGAGCGTGAGCTGCTCGAACCGGGCGACGACGATCGCCGCGTTGACGTTCGATCGCTTCTCCAGCTTCGCGACGCGGGAGCCGCTGGCCGACACGGACCTCGCCTTCTTCCAGGACGCGCTCGACGTCTACCTCGCCACTGAGGCCGGCATCCGTAGTGTCGGCGGCAGCCTCGCCATCAAGGTGCCCAAGTTCTTCCTCGAGATGCAGGTCAGCCGCATCGAGACCGCCCAGGGCAACCCGCCCACCGCCGCCGGCCTCCAGGTCGACCACCTGCGCGACAAGGTGCTCAAGAACGGCGCGGGCGAGGACCAGGCGCTGCTCGATCAGGTCACGGCCCTCGCCACGCAGCTGCAGTAGGATTACGTAGGACTAAGACTGGTCGGCGATGCGGAATAATAGAACGCGCTGGATTCATAGATATGAATAGAGTTGAATAGATGGGGGAAATGATGCTAAATATCGTTTTTTTATAACCACCAAGTCTATGTTGCCAATCCCGACCTGTATCGCGTAAGCATATATGCTCTATATGACGACCCCGGACACTCCTCCCATGCAGCAAATACCGGAACGCCACATTAATGTAATACTTTCTCCCGTCTAAAAAAATTGATCTGTCCGTGTTCATGTTATACATTCGGTGATAATAAATCATACTTAACACATCTTTCGACCTATGAAACGTTCGTGTCAGTATACCACTTGCTAAAGTGTAGGGTAAGTTTCTTACATCTTCAATGCTGGCCTGCATGAAACGTCTTGCTTCCAGCCCGGCCCAGATAAACACCATTGGATAGTCGCCAGCGGACCATCCACTTTGAGCACCCAATTGTCGAAGAATTGGTAAGGACCTACTTAGCAGGTCGAGATCGGGATCGAGGCTTCGCCCAATTCCTTCTAGAAGAAGGATACTGATGACGACGTTGACAAAGTCGCCTTCCAGCCTAACATGGTGCCCACGCACCATGTCGAGCACTTGTTGAAGGATTTCACCAATCTTGACATTACCGAGAGCCAAAGTCCGGCTTTTGACCGACAAGACCAGATGTTGCATTTTCAAGGCAAAAAATTTCCTTGTCGATCACATCTTCCGGCTGTCGACAGCGCTCGCACATCAGGTGGCCGGCCTTGTACCCATCAAACTCAGCTACGGCCCTGAAGAGATCCAAGAAGTTCCGGCGATTGGTCGCGTTCAGCTCCGTAACTAGACCTGTATCAATGAAGATTAGCTGCGGTTGGAAGCCTTCGGCATCTATCTTGTTCAGCTCCGCTTCCCATGCCGCAGTATCCTTCTTCTTCCGATATGGCCTCAGGCGTGAGAGCACCTCCTCCGTTACATCGGGCTGGTCCTCCGTAGGGGTTTGGTCGTGGCTCCGGAGTCGAAGTCTGGGTTGCTGAGTTTGATAGAAGCGGACCATGATGTTTCCAGGGTGCAAGTCGGCGTGCACGAAATTATCGATCAGGAGCATACGCAAAAAAGCATCAAGGCCCTCGTGGGCAATATCACGCTGAAACACACCGCCGCCATTTTCTAGGAAATCTGCGAGTGGGATGCCCTGAGCGAACTCTTCTATTAGGACTTCTCGGGTGGTGAACTCGAGGTACGGAAAGGGGAACCAGGCGGTAGTGCGACTCTTAAAGTTTTTGCGGAACCTGGCGAGATTGGCTGCTTCGATGCGAAGATCTAGTTGCAGCTTCATCATCTCCCCAAACTGCGCGACCTCATCTGGTAGAGATAGCCACTCTATTGTTGGTATTAAGTTTAGGGCCGAGGCGAAGAAACCCATGATACGGAGATCGCGCCTCACGGTACGCTCGACACCGGGGTGAAGGACCTTGACAGCGACATAGGATGATGGCACGCGCTGTGGAGTGCTTTTGAGCACCGTATTCACGTTACGACGGACATTCTCGCGGATATTTGCGGAATCGTCTAGGATATCGATATCGCCCGGAACAGCAAGATCGCGCCTCAATCTAGCCTTGTATACTTGTGCGATGGCGCCAACGCCGAGGGGCTGTACGTGGAATTCTTCGAATATTTCGTCAAACGGTCGGCCATCGAAGGCGGCCTGGACTATCCGCTTCGTGGCGTGGAGGGAATGCGCCGGGGCGTTCGAGTGGAGTTTGGAGAGGATATGGCATAGCTGGTGAGGGAATATATCGGTCCTCGAGGCAGCCCATTGTCCAAGCTACATTGCGCCAGCATCAGCGCAGCGATGGAGGAGGCAGAGGGAAGGGGAGGGGGTGAAGAGATATCCATACCTTAATGAAGGCGGGCCCGGCAGCTTCCATGCCCCAGACTAAGAAGTTATACCACCACAAAGTTCCCGATCTCTCATTGTCATTGTTGGGCTGGCGACGTCCGATCCAGATCGCAGGCACCGATAGTATGACGGGCACAAATATGACAACCAAATGACAGAACCGGACACCCGTGCACAGTGGCTCCCATACGTACACGTCCAGGAAGATGAATACTTCCTGCGTCCAGCGTGGCAGCCCCGTCTTGTCCTCGTCGATCGTCTTCACTAGCTCTTCCCTCGATGCCTGCAACATGCGCCCCTCGGCTGTCTGCTCTGTGCCGCCATTGTCCTTCTCCGATAGCTTGACGAACGCTGAAGTGCCGAGGATACCGCCCGCTGCAGCCTTGAGGACTGCGCCACGCGCTCGATGCTGGGACCGGGGGGTGGCCCCAACGAGGCCGATCCGGAATGTCGAATACGATCGGCCGAGATTCGCTTTCGCAGTGGACCTCGCCGGCGGTGCCGGGGAGACCAATCGTCGCACGCAGAGCCGGGCAAGGGGATGGAGTGATCTCATGTCTTTCGAGGATCGGAAGTTGGCATTGGGATGAGCGACGCGCACACGAGTGGCAGAGTGGCCACAATCGCCGATGTTGGGCGAGGAGGAAATGTGCCTGTGGGGGCTTCATGAGATCAACGATATTTGAGAGAGTCTAATACTACCTGCTACGTGCATACCACCATCTTACCTAAGGCAGTGACGTCGATGAAATACAGGGGTACCGAGGTACATGCATCAGGTATTTTGTCTCGATTGCTTCAAGCAGCGCAGTCATAAAAAATCACATGCTTTGGTTCACGCTAGTCCGCCTACAGGAAGTGGGTCTGTCAGAGAACCCGCGTGTTTGGAGCATTACCCTTTTAGGCGCGCCTATCGGGGTAGTATAAAAATCCTGCGATGTCCATAGATGTAGGCAAAGGTAAATAAGGTGTTTTGGGTATCATTGCACGGCATGTATGGGGGTATATATTGGATTTTGTTATTTTTATTTCCCCCTTCGGTCTGTGCCAAACAACGCATCCATACATACTATCCTTGGGAATTGGCTATCTACCTAGGCAGGTAAGTAGGTAGGTAGGTTAGACAAGTATGTAGTTCTACAGTAATTGACCACGAATGTGTTAGTCTACCTTAGGTAAGTATGTATACATGTATAGTAAAGAGAGCTATCCACTTTTTCTAGACCAACCTCGACAGGGGCGCAACCTTGAGGCTAAGTTACCCGTGTCTTTTTTCCTCTTTTTTTTTTTCTTTTCTTTTTCTGTTTCTTATCCTGCTTCTCTTATTCTCGTGACAACTATGGCACCCAGAGTCATCCTGCTTCCCGTGGTATTGTATCAGACCATTTAATATGAATTACCTCCTGATAAATTGATGATCATTTTTCGTCCACATGCCATGGTCCCACCGTTGAAGAGTTTAACAATATGCATGCCAGCGCGTTGGACCTCTGGCCCCGCATCCCTGAATCTCGGGAATTGCCCCGACCAAGTAGACTCGACGATGATTGGGAGGATGGTGACGCGGCGGGGTGGACGAGCCGATAATTCTAGATTGCGCGCTTTCTTTCCAACAATCACCTTCATTTCGGGATAGATTATCCTCATTCATCGATTGAACCACATCCGAGCTTTTTGAAGTATTCCACCGAAAGATGCCATTTGAAAGACAGCGGCTGGGGTTCGCAACCTTGGTAGTTAACAGCCCATCTCAAATTGGTACTTCGTACGTGGCTTATATATGGAGAGTTCGAAGATCTAGAGCTCCAGCTACCCGCTCCAGCTAGCCGCTCCAACTAGCCAAACAACTGGCCAAACAACCGGCCAAACAAATGGCCATCGAATAGCGTAGCTGTGCCAGGGCACAATGATGACTATCCATGCCACCCCGATCCTGCTGCCTGCCAAGTCCGCGTATTCGAGATTCTAGACGGCGGGAAGCAAGATCCTGTCGCATGTCATCTACACGTACGCAATTTACATGAGGACGGGGTCCCAGTCCCAGGCGATAGGGTTCTGATAGGGTACCTCAGGGCTGTACCTGTAGCGTTGTTGCCTCCCTGGAGGTCAGCCCAGTTAAGCTAAAACAGGAAATGAGATTTCCCTACCAGGGTTTCATCGCCGTCTAGCCGCAACAGGACAATCCGGTTGTCATCCTGTGGGCAGATGTGGGGTTAGCGTGGCCAATTTTACGAAAAATCAAGCCGAAAAACAGATCAAGTGTCAGGTACAGTCCACCACAGTCCACTATTGCACTATGGATGCTCTCGTTTGGCTCAGGTCATCTTAAACCACCACGCTTGTGTCGCTACCTTGCGCCTACCTTGCATGACACATGGACTGCGCCCCCATGTGCGCTGCAAGACATGCATGGTGAGATATAGGAGAGCCGCAGAACTGCCCGAGAAGGGGTTAGTTCGTGGTATAATCCACAGAGACCCTGCGTGTTAGGGGCTGAGCGTGGTATACGTACCTGGGCCAGCAGGTACTTGTACATGTCGTGTACGGTTGTTTGGTAGATTACGTTTGCCCATCCAGTACCAACTGCCCGGACAAGCACGTTCTCGCGCTTGCTCCTGCTCCTGCTCCTGCTCCTTACAGGAAAAAGCGTATATAAGTAGGTAGCGTCTTGACGGCTTGCTCGGATTCGCAGGCCCTGGTGATCCTGCCGTCCAACTTCCACACCCGAACCCAGTTATTGACATCCACCTCGACATCGACATCGACATCGACCTCGAGATCGATATCGATATCGACATGACATCCACACTAACATTGACGTCGACAGCGGCGGACAAGATGGGTTCTAGCAGAGATCAGATATTGAGCCCACGGGCAATCAAGCGCATGATTGCTGATGGGCACACCATTGTTATTTTCGACGACTTCGTGCTTCGACTCGACTCGTGGCTCGGCAAACATCCGGGAGGCCGGCTAGCAATCTTGCATATGATCGGCAAAGATGCCACCGATGAGATGACAGTGTAATATGAATCCGGATTCAGCCCATCTCCTTTCCAGCCGCCTCGTCTCGTTGCACTTGTTTGCATCAAGAAGGTGTGAGGTGTGACCGAACGGTTCCTTGCGCTGCACCGAGATACTGACGTATTTTTGCTGGGAATGTAGCTACCACTCGGCCGCTACACTGAAAACCATGCAAGCCTTCCGCATAGGGCGAAAGCCCCCCGGACCGTGGACCAACTTGACACCGCCCATTCGAGGAGGAGTCTATCAAAAACAGGAAGAGGTCGTCGCCAAGGCAGACGCTGCCGCCTGGGGTATTGTGGAGGACACGCCTCCAACATCTGAAGACAGCATGGACGACGAGGAGAAGGCGGCACTGTCATCCAACCTTCGCAGGCGAGCCCCCGCCCGTAAAGCGTCCCTAGTTCGCGATGCCGTGCCGGCGAAACCCGCCAATATCAACCAAACCGCAAGCGAATACGTGGATCGGGCAGTCCAGCAAGAGATCAATCAAGACCTCCAAAACTACCCTTCCCTAGATGCCTCTGTGCAGCTAAGCATCACTCAAAAGTACCGAGCCTTGCACCAGAAGATACGTGATCAGGGGTTATACACCTGCGCCCTGTCGGAATATGGCAAAGAACTCGCTCGATATCTCACCCTATTCACCGTGAGCATGGTGGCCCTACATCATGGCTGGTACATGACGTCGGCGGCCTTTTTGGGCCTGTTTTGGGTTCGTTTGTCGCATTCCACGAACCCAGGTGTACATCTGTTAACATTCCATGCGTAGCACCAAATCATGTTCACTGCGCATGATGCCGGACATCTCGCCATCACGCACATCTTTGCCGTGGATACGCTCATTGGCCTGTTCATCGCCGACTTTTGCTGTGGTCTCTCGCTTGGATGGTGGAAGAGTAGCCATAATGTTCATCATCTCGTGACCAATCATCCGGTTCGTCCCAACACAGCCTGCGGCTGTCCAGTCCCCCCGCGCACTCTCGTTAATGCCGTCTTAGGAACATGACCCTGATATTCAAAACGTCCCTCTCTTCGCGACATGCCCTTCCTTCTTCCGATCCATTTGTTCCACGTACTACGACAACTTCGTGTTCGTCTGGGACGCTGCGGCCGATTTCCTAGTTCCGTATCAGCGCTACACGTACTACCCGATCATGGGCGTCGCGCGCTTCAACCTGTACCTTCTCTCCTGGCTGCACGTTCTTTCGGCCAAATCATCATCGCTCGGCCGTAGCAAGGCGTGGTGGATTCGACCCACGGAGATTACCTTCATCTGCTGTTATTTATTCCTGTACGGATACTGCCTCGTCTGGTGCGCCCTGCCGACGTGGACCATCCGCATTGCCTTCGTGCTCGTGTCGCACATCATCACCATGCCACTCCACGTCCAGATCACACTGTCTCACTGGGGCATGTCGACGTCGGACCTCGGGGACGCGGAATCGTTCCCCCAACGCCAGCTGCGTACCACGATGGACGTTGACTGCCCGGCATGGCTGGACTTCATCCACGGCGGTCTGCAGTTCCAGGCAGTCCACCACCTCTTCCCACGCGTGCCGCGGCACAACCTCCGGAAGGCCCAAGTGCTAGTGAGGGAGTTCTGCGAAGATGTGGGTATCCCTTACACAATTCTGGGATTCTCAGATGGAAATCGTAAAGTGCTGGGACGCCTAGACGAAGTGAGCGAGCAGCTCAAGCATCTGGTGGAGTGCCAGAAGTATATGGCGGAGACGAGGGAGAGCGGTCTACATTAATGGCACGTGGGGTTTCCCTTTTATGTATCCAATCTGTATAAATTATGTAATCCAGCATCTGGTAATTTAAAAAACAAGAATGCTTTGTAAGGCCTTGATAGAATCGTTATTTCCGGCTCTTCCGTGATAGTGTCACAGTATTAGTAATGTTCACTCTGACGGAGCCTAGTTTAGTAGATACCTCTCTAGAGTGGGAGGAGATGGTCTGGGTGGGGTCTAGATAGCACGAGTTCGTTTAAGTCATAATGCGGATATGTGCATATATCCATTCAGGAGAGTGTCTGATGCTTATCGAGGTTCGTTACTTGAATCCAAAAAGTTGGAGACGGAAAAGTTGCGAATGAAAGAGCCTGCACATAATACCTACAACTTCGGATACTTTGTTGTCGTCTTCCTCACGAAGCAGACGCCCAACCCCAAATCCGTGCCATATTTAGTTTCCTATTTCCTACATATTGGTTTGCCATTTATCAGCATGGGCTGGTTTTGGGCCGACGCTCCCAACGCTTCCAACCGATCGCCACCATTAGCCCACCATGCCTTCACCTTGTCGCAAGATGGAGATGGAGCGAGGTCACCGCCAGTGAGGATTTGTGGATGATTCAGACGCCCCGTGCGGCTTTGCTAATTCAGAGTAGCCGGGATGCCCGATGCACAAGCGCCAGAAGAGCGCCAATGCCATGGCCTCGCCACCCTCGACGTGTCCGGTGAAGCACGACGCCTCCGCCGTCGACCATCCATCCGCATGTCCCATACCACACGCATCCCGAGCCGCCGCCGCTGAGGCCGAGCCGTCTACATTATCCAAACTCAACCCGCTGAACTACATGTTCCAACACCTGTCGCAGGCGCCAGCCCCCCATCAGACGCATGTGTTGCCGCTCGAACGCGAACCCTCGACAATACCCAGGGGAGACGGCGATGGGAACTGGGAGTATCCCTCGCCGCAGCAGATGTACAACGCGCTGCTGCGCAAAGGCTACACCGACACGGACGTCACTGCCGTCGAAAGCATGGTCGGCGTGCACAATTTCCTGAACGAGGGCGCTTGGGCGGAAATCATGGAATGGGAGAAACGCTTCGCCGGGGGGCTGTACAAGGGCTGGCGCAAGTGCAGCCGCGGCGAAGAGAACTTCGAGTCCACCGTGAAGAAGTATGGCTACGAGAGGGAGGTGGAGGAGCTGGCTCCTAGCCTTGTGCGCTTCCAGGGCAGGCCAAAGGAAATGACGCCCAAGGCCGCCATGATCCAGGTTATGGGCTGGATATATCCCGCCGCATTTGGGTACGTTGTTTGCCACTGACCTACGGCAGCTGCAATATAGCGCTAACATAGCATTCTCAGGACGGATCCGCCCTTCGACCGACACGATTGGTATGTCTCCCGAGAGGTCAAGGGGGAAAGGAAGGAGATTCGCTACGTGATTGACTACTACTCCGGAGAACCTGAACCTACGGGAGAGCCCGTCTTCTACCTCGACGTTCGCCCAGCCATCACCCCATCGATGGCCGTGGCACGTGCAATGCGCTGGGGTTGCGACGTTTGGTGGAGAGCATCAGGAGGTGACGCTCGCGAACATGAGAACCAGCAGAAGGCGTCAAAGACGAAGTGAGGGCATGGAATATAGCCGCCGCTCCCCTCAGCCCCTCCGACCGGAGGTCTTAAAATCAGTTATTCAAATCACACTCGTTCACGGGAGCTTGGCGTTTTGGGGCGGACTGGATATGTACAAATACAGGGAGGGACCTGAGGGTATCTCGCCGAGGCAGGGGTTACCTCGTGACGCATCACGACTCTTTTACGACGTCTACATCTACCTAATTCTGTATAGTAACGAGCTGGCGTCTCATAGTTACCCCGCCGCTAAACACGAGAGCGCGGATATTCCGCCGCATTCCCCTCTCGGCCAAGAGCATAAACTCAGACCTGGACTATCTGGACTATGGAACCACTTAACATCCCTGTCCTGCACTTTGTACATACACTACATGTGGAGCGCTCGAGTAGACACGTTTAGACCGGATAAAAGGATGCCAATCTTGGAGTGCCGTCTTACCGGGGAAAAGCTTGCTAGAATGTGATTGTGTTTGATTGCCTTGAATTTCCGAGAATGGATCGTCGTAATGAGATGCAGGTCGGCATTACTACCACCCGCCATGTGGCACACTGGGTGGAATATTCCGTCAAATGAACGCACCGGCCAACGTGCCGGGGCCAAACCAAACCTGGCGCGGTTGTTACCTACCTACATTGGCAGCTACTATATTGGGAGGCGCTGCTGTTACTGCTGCTGAAGCGCCTCTCCGGCCCCCTAGTTATAGTTACAGTACAACGTGTTCATAACTCAATGGGGTCAGCTGGCCCATGGACAATAGTTGCCGTGACCAAAAACAAAAAAAAGGTGAGGCTTCAGACTAAGCCTACATGTACATACATATACATATATAAACCCCCACCTTCATCGTGTCGCGCGTGGTTTGCATATCTCCCATCATGGCATCTACAGCCAGACCGCCCAAGAGCCAAGAGATGCAGGGAGCGCGCATTGAGGTTTGAACTGCATACATACAATCTCTGGGTTATGTACCATACCATATACGTGCGTGCGCGCGCATACGAAACACTCTTCATCTCATCTCAATCTTGTTTTTCCTCACCTGCTTGAGTCTCCCGCATGAAGTGTTCATTAAACACGCACTAAACCATTACAACACGCTTTTTTTTTTTTTTTCTTGAAATTGTGCATCTGAGTGCGGTGCGGTGCCTACATACCTTTAGTCGATTCGATAGCACTTTGCTGTATTGAACGAGGGGTATTATCGATCGCCAGGATAAGAGGGGGAGGGAGGGAAATCAAATAGACGACCTTAATCAGCAACCAGGGGGGAAGACCGCGCCGCCCCCCTCTCTCTCTCTGCCTGGAAACGGGCTCCGATCAATGCGCCGACGGGGGGACGGAGACTGGGAGGAGGATATAGTTATAGATGGGTGAGGCGGACGGACGGATGGTTCCTGTCCGACTCGTTCAGTTTTGAGACGCCAACCTAGGTTACTCACCAGCTAGCCAACCAACCCAACCATCATTTCACCCTTCTTCGCATCCGCATCCGCATCCACATCCTCATCCGCCTCCGCCTCCGGCCCTAGCAAACACCGCTCGGCATTCCCCCACGCCGCAAACTTCGGGGCGCGCGTGCAAGGAGCTAGCTGAGACCAATTTTTATTTATTTTTTATTTTTATCCGTCGCCTCGGCCCCAGTCCGTCCCGAAACGGAAGGATAGGGATAGAAAAGGGGACATCATCCCATTTCCGTCCGGCCCGGGGGGTTTGGATCTCACATAATTCGGCTAAGCGCGACTGACTCTCGCTTAGCCCTAAGCATAAAAGCTAAGGCTTTATAAAAAATTAAAAAAAAAACCACCGCGCCCGCATCCGTCCGCTAGAGGCTCGGGGCTTAGGAGGGCTTGCGGGGTTTCCGCCGGGAGAGGGAGGCTGGCTTGGCTTGGCTTGGGGGGAATGTCGCTCGACGCCGCGGCGGCCTGCCTGCTCGGGGCGCACCGGGCCACCGTCGTCGACGGGCTGTGGATCGCGCTCGTGGCGCTCGAGGCGGGCCTCATCCTCGGGGTGCTCGGGGTGCGCGTCGTCGCGCGCGCCCGCGCGCGGAGGAAGAGGGAGAGGGAGAGGATCCCGTCGTTCTCGCTGCTGCTGCCGTCCTGAGGGCCGGTTGGGCCGGGCCGGGTCGGGTCGGCTTGGCGTAAGGATGTGATGTGAATGGATTGGGGGGAGGGGGAAGGGGGAAGAAGGGTTTTTTGGGGGAGGGAAAGATAAAAAAAAGAATTTCCTGGGTCGCTCGACCTGATGGGCGAGCCTTGCCTACCTAACCTGCCTACCTAACCTGCCTACCTAACCTGCCTGCCTGCCTGCCTGCCTGCCTGCCTGCCTAGATTTTGCCCTGCCCGTCGCGTTCGCTTATACCCACAACCTCGGGGATGGGATCCTTTAAATAGAGGCCGGCGCCGTGCTATCTGCGAGGAATAAGGCTGGTTGGCGCCGTCGGATCACCCGGCTTTGTGTAATCTCCCTCCTCCCTCCCTCCCTCCTCCCTCCCTCCCTCCGGTTCCTACGCTATTCGTCGATACAACGGCGATGTCGTCACCCACGTTGCGTTGCGTCACATCACGTCGCAGCGCCCGCGAGCCGGGATTCATAGCATTATGGGAGGGAGAGGGGGCAGCGCCCGGCTGAGAGAGAGAGAGAGAGAGAGGGGAAGCTTGGCCCCGCGCGCTCAAGCCTCGCCCGGATTTAAAGCCGTCGGCCAACTCTCGCATGGGAGAAGGAGCCGACCTCGCTTCGGATCGGCTGACTTGGCACGGAGTTTAGCTGGGTCTTGGCTAGCTCGTCGGTATTTTATTTTATTTTATTTCTCCGGGAAGCGTTTTTAGGTTTCACGACTCGGGACAGGCAGGCGCCTTGTCATTCTGACCCGTGGCATGTGTGTCGTCTCTAGCTTGGTCTGGTGTAGTATAGACACTCCATCCCTGTTCTGGGAAATGGGCATTTTGCTGGTGGGGAGGCATGGCGGTGGCGGGGAAGGGTAGAGACGGTTGGATCTTGGGGGGCAGACCCTGGGGTGCGTTTGCTCAACTCGTACACGATGACCATTGGCCTATCTATCATCTTTTTTTCATCTTTTTTTTTTTTGTCGGGGGCCCGGAAGCAGGCAAGAGATGTCTCGTTGCCCGTTGAAGATGCGCATTCGCTCGATTAGCTCTCGATCGTAGAGTCGATTGTCGAGCTTGCAGGGCCGATCGTCGAGCTTGGAGCTTGGAGCAGGTCCCGCCACATCGCTTACACACAGCGGAGAACTGCATGTGTTCCTCGTGTTGCCAGGTGCTGTTCATTTTTATCCTGCCAGGGATATCTCCGCACTGGCCCTGGGGCCTCTGCACTTCTCCCCGTGCCTATCTATACACGCTCTTACGCCATACCAACACCCATATGAAGTTCAAGTATTACATAAGTCGAGGGCCTAGAAGTAGCTTACACGGAGCTAGAAGCTCTCCAATGGCGTGATGGTTAAATGCCGGTGGATTTTTTATGGCCCGGCAGGGGACAGGGGAGCTGACCGGCGGCCGGATGTGCATCAGCCCAGCCCATCGGCGTTGGTTGGTTGGCTGGTCGGCTGGTCGGCTGGTTGCATTGCTCGTGCGTTTTGCTTTTTTGGAGACGACAAGAAATGGAGAGCGGGCTCGGCGGACGCGGATTGGCGTGGATTGGCGTGGTCTGATAGGCCAACCGCGCCCCGAGCGACGCGGCTCCGACTCGTCTACGCGTTGGCTAAACTCCGAGGCCATCGTCATTAGTGATGATGAACAATCCTAGTTGTGCTATTTTCTGGATGGGGGCCAGGGGAAGGGGGGGGGAGGGCAGAGGAGAGGGGGGTGAGCACATCATAGGTAGCACATCATAGGTAGCACCTCATAGGTAACACCTCATAGGCAGCACGGCATACCGGTATTAGATAACCAGACCAGTACCTAGGCAGGTTGTCGGTGACTAGGGAGAGCTAGAGCTGTCCGGACGTATATAAACCGCCGCAGGAGGACGATGGGACAGAGAGAGCCTCGATCGATACCATGTAATTGACAGTTCTCTGACTCGAGCCTCGAGCCTCGAAAGCCTCCATTGTGTATTGTGCCTCGCTCTTCACTCGATACCATGCGCTCTACATCGCTTCTGGCCCTCGCGGGATACGCGGGTGCAGCCCTCTCGTCCTCGATCCTGCTCTCAGGCGGCACCATCATCGCCTTCGACGAGGACAGCAACTCCCTCAACGTCATCCGGGATGGCTCCATCCTGGTGACCGGCGACCGCATCGCCGGGGTCTACGAGGAAGCCCGTCCGGAGGGGATACCGGTGGATGCCGAGGTCGTCGACTGCACGGATAAGATCATCACGCCGGGGTTCATCGACACGCACCGCCATGGCTGGCAGACCGCCTTCAAGACCCTGGGCTCCAACTCGACGCTGGCCGAGTACTTCTACACCTTCTCGAGCCCGGCGGCGCAGTCCATCTACACGGCCGAGGACGTGTACACGAGCCAGCTCGCCGGCCTCCTCGAGGCCCTCAACGCCGGCGTCACGACCACCCTGGACCACGCCCACAACATGTGGTCGACGGACCGCGCCGAGGCCGGCCTCGACGCCTCCGTGGCGAGCGGCGCCCGCGTCTTCTGGGCCCCCGCCATCGACCCCACCGAGGGCTACTCGTTCTCCGACCAGGTCCGGGACTGGAAGAGGTGGAACAAGCGGTCTTTTCCCAACGACCTCGTCACACTGGGCATCGCCTACGACGGGTGGGATATGGGGGCGCCGGAGCACACGCGAGCTTTGGTCAAGCTAGTCAAGTACGTCTACCTTCATTAGATAACTAGGTATTTGACAATTTAGCCATTCTCTAATCGGACATCACGCTGTAGGGATGAAAAGCCTCCCGTCTTGACGATCCATTGGCTCGGCGGAGTCTGGCCAAGTAAGTCCCCCCCCTTTTTTTCCGTCCCATCATCATCGCGGCCGCAGCTCGGCCAGCGATCCAAACGGGCAAAAGAGGACGCGGACTGACCAATCGGTCTACACAGTCGAGAGCTCGCCGTCGATGGTGCACTCCCACGGGGTGCTCAACACGAGCACGGCGGTGGTGTTCTCGCACGGGGCGGGCATGACGTCGGCGCAGGTGCAGCTGCTGCGCGCCACCAACCAGTTCGTCTCCATCACCCCGGAGTCAGAGATGCACTACGGCCACGGCCACACCTTCTCGCACCACGCCCACGACCAGGCAGCCCTCGGCGTCGACACCCACCTCACCTTCTCCACCGACATGCTGACCCAGGCCCGCCTGTGGCTGCAGCGCACCCGCTCCCGCCTCTTCGACGAGGTCATGCAGCGCTGGGAGATCCCGGCCCGGAACCCCAGTACGTAATCCCCCTCCCCCCCCTAACTCCCACCCTTTTCCCCGGATTTCCTATCGTCTCCCCTCCTCACCCCTCACTCCCAAGTCCCCGCCCTCCGGTAGTTTACCTTACCCGCTAACGAAACCCCCCTCCTCTCTCCCCCCCGTGATAAAAGTGTCCGTAAACCAAGCCTTCCTCCTCGCGACGCGCCAAGGCGCCCTCGCCCTCCGCCGCCCCGACCTCGGCGTCATCCGGCCGGGGGCCAAGGCGGACCTCGTCGCCTTCGACGGCCGCTCGCCGGCGCTGCTCGGCTGGGCGGACCCCGTCGCCGCCGTCATCCTGCACGCGAGCGTCGGCGACGTCGCCCACGTCCTCGTCGGCGGCGCCTTCGCCAAGCGCGACGGCAAGCTGACCTACCCGGGCTACTACGACCGTCGCGGCAGCGGTAGCGGGAGCGGGAACGGTACTGGGAGCAGTGGTGGTGATGGTCATGGCGATTCGATCGCGGACAGGTTCCTCGCCAGCGCCGCCCGCGTCCGCGCGCGCTTCCTCGCCCTCCCGCTGCCCGTGCTCAGCGGCAGCTTCTTCGGCGCCGAGGGGTACGCGTTCTATGGGGACGCGCGCGACGTCGACGTCGTGAGGGGCGAGGGGACTGGGTATGGCCCGCTTTATCGGTGAGTGCGGCTTCTTTTTCCTTTTTTTTTCTTTTTTTTCTTTTTTTTTCTCTTCTTCTTTTGGGTTGTTTGCAAGGCATCCACTCGTTTGTTTGTTTGTTTGTTCATTTGTTCGTTCGTGTATGTGGTTTTATGGTGGTTTGTGTCGAGCTTGGCGTGTTTGGCGGGTATGAGGTTCTCTGCTGACTTGTTGCTCGCCGGTAGTGACCCTAGCGTTAAAGCGTCTGTGAAGAGGAATGCCGCTGGTGGCAAGCACGATGAGCTATGATGGGCTAGGCTAAGTTACGTAGGTCAGCAGTGTCGTCGACTACAGGCGTGATAGTTGGATAAAAAGTGAGATCGGTAGCTGTAATGGAGGATATATTGTGCTGCCATCGCTTTCTTACTTGATGGTGCCGGTTCGGGATCAATCGATACGCACCTCTACCTACCAAACTTCTATTATAGTTTTTATTACCAATCCCATTAGTGTGTCCCATGTTCCGGTGATGCCCGAGTTTGTCATGACTCTGAATGTTAGGTTACTACTGGTCACGCCCGGTAGAGTGCGCTTAGAGCAATATCGCATTAATACATGATATTAGGGAAGGATTTCTAGTTGAATGGTCGTGAATATACATTACAAGGCCTCTCCGAGTTAGATTAGAACCTGTAATGTGGTTGCTACTGATATATGGGACATAAGAGAAAATCGACTGCTGTTGAATTTGACTTCTAAACTCTCCCTCTCACGCTACTTAAATCCACACTACATTGACACAAACGCCTTCACTCCAAGTTATTACTTGTGTGCTGGTCGTCGTAGCACATGCTTTATCCGCTCCTCTGGACCATTATTTGCCGCCTCCACGCCCACAATATCTGCTCCACGCCTAGCCGCGGCTCACGCTGGACGAGCGGGTTCTCGCTCATAACAGTTGGCCTCACTCGAAGCCGCCTGCTAGGTGGGTGGCAGGCTGATCATCGTATCAACGTAGCGGGCCCATTGTGGACCGCTCAGAAGCAGTCTGAGGCACGGCTTGAGCAGATCGGTGAATTCCAGCTTCTTGTGCTACCCAATCCCGTCTACGACGCTGTAAATGGATAAATCCAGCGCGGCGCCGACTTTCGCCAACCGCGGGATCTGGTAGAATGCCTCGCAGAAGGATTCGATTCTCTGCTTTCGGAGGCTGCTGCGGTACCTCTTGTCTTTGATGAAGTCAAGCCGGAATAGTTGTCGTCGATACGCCTCTTTGGCGAGGTCACAGAGGCCATGCATCAGGCTGTGGTGCCCGTCACCTAGCGCTCGCTGATTAGACGAGTGTAGCCCGCAGAAGTAGACCTTGAAACTTTTTGGGTCGAGGTGGATGAGCTGCGAAAGGAACATACCGCACGGGATGGACACTCGACGGCGTCTGAGCGGCCTGGGGGGAGACAATTATGGAACACGACTGATTGAAATGAGCGATACTGCTTCCGCCCCGACCACTGGATGGACGTTATTGCAGGGCTTGAGCACTTTGTCAATGTTTGCGGTTGACTGCTCGATATCCTCGACTGCGCCGGTGGCGACAAGAAGTTGGTCGACGTTCATGATGCCTTGGATCGGCGTCATGACACGGGCGATGCCCACCTATGCACCAAGCTAAACAATATGTTTCTCTCGAGACACAGTCCGCGTTGCAGGCCGGCCGTGGTAGGGGCGTACCGCTAGTCCTTCGTCTAGATGCTCACACCGTCATACCATCTTTAATACGTGTGTTCAAACTAAATAATCTATGTTATACTATGTGAAATGTGTGGAAATAGGTATTTGAGAGCCAATTGAGTAATGGGCTCTTAGCACTGGGTTAGGTCTGTCAATACCCTATAAGACGCTCCCACAAAAGGAATAGATCGGGCATCTGGGTGTATGTAGCTCTTTCGTGCATATCCATGTTCATGAAATAGCTCGCAGAGACTTCGTGTGCAGCACGGATTAATTGAAAACCATCTATCCCAGTAAACCATCCACATCATGAATATTCCCGCATCATCCGATTGGTCACCAAAGGTGTAAGGAATTCGGCTGAGTCACCCGATAACCAGGCTTTGAGAGCCTTAAGTGAAAAATTTTCTGACATCCAACAGTCGCCTTCATTTATCCTGCGGTATGTGAGAAACTCAATTTGAGTTGTGGCTCAGAGGAGTCCCATATCTGCATCGTGGCATTTAATATTTAGCCAATCGTCATGAATACCTCTGTGGAAATCGCAACGGTCAGTATCGAGGTCCGCTTCGGATAGTTCTGGCCCGTCAATGTCTGGATTAGCGTTAGGTTGATAGTGCTCATGCTTTTTAGCGCGAGATATGATCTCTGCAAAACAACTCCAACCAATTTTGCAATCATTGGCCCAGCCATCGATTATCTCCTTAGGAACCTTTTCCATGAGGCCGCCAGGAGACATATAGGTATGCCGGCATTCATCCATCTCAGGGCTATCTAGAATATCCTCAACAGATATGTTTGCCGTTATGGTAACATCGGCCCCTAGGTTGAGAAGACATAGTAACACGGCTACCGCCCCGAATAAGGTTTCGCCCATCATCCCTGATGATGCCGAATAGAACGTAGTTACCACAAGAGAGTGCAGAGGCCCAAGTTTGAGCTCAATTCCACATTTGGTGCAACGGCGTGTAAACAGCCTACTCATTATCTTGTTGATATTTGGGGCACACGTCGGCGTATAAATAGCAATGATACTGTGGCAAATTGGTTGCATGGATGTGTGGCAAAAGGGATGTTTCCACGAATTAGGAATCCGATGGAATCCCTGCCGAAATAGCTCACGAACTCATGGAGTGTCTGGGGCCCATCTCCCACAGACATCCATCTCCTCCCCGGGAAATCTGTTTCCGGAGAGGAATGCATGACTCACAGAGCCAGGGCTTATTTTGGTGTGAGAGCGAAGGATAGAGACTAGAAGAGCATCAAATATTGTACGTCCTTGATCATCGGTGTTGTGACTGAAAACGTATTTTGCTCCAAGGCCAGAAATGAGTTTCTCCCCCAAATACTTTGCAACACTGACTGCCCCTGTTTAGGAATGATGCTGCAAGATGAAGAGAGTGAATATTCTCAATCCCATCTGGCATGTTGCAGTCATTAGCATCAATAAGGTTACATAAAAGCTCAGGATTTCCAGCCATTATTGTGAGCTTCCAAGCATCTAGTTCTAAAGCCGACCGTTCACTTTTTATTGCATCCATGCTAATGTCTTGTGCGGATGGCAGATCTTCCGTCGATACCTTAGTGAACGTGCCGCTCAAGATGGATCCATGCAGCTCATCTGTGAAAGAGGAGGTGGTGAGTTGTGATTGAATTTGAGCCTCACAGGGGATTGTTGACCAAGATCCATTATCCTTGACAATGTAGTCAGGAACGTGAACAGACCAATTACAAAGCTGTGTCGATGCAGTAGATATATCAATATGATCAAGAGGCTCAAGCGCCATCGGGCTGGAGGCAAGATCCGAGTGATAGGATGGTACGTCTATGGGCGATCTTTGAGAGAAGCAGATAGGGTTTGCCATTGTTCGCCTATTTTGTGGCTGTCGACCCCAATTTCTCGCCATACGAATGCTGTTTATGTAGAAGTCGTGAAAATATGGGACAAATAGCCTTCAAGTTAGTCAGCGTTGAACTGATGGGGGGATGAGGCGATGCCGTGCTTTGAAGATAAAATACAATGACAATATTTCCGTGACTTACTTGCGGTCTTCTCAGTCCATATCGCCAACAAGTTGTTCAAGCCGCCCTTGCAAGAAGAGCATTGCTCGATGCTCCTTGGCTTTTTGGTAGACAAGCTGCATGTTGAGCGAAGGGGTAGTTACCTTGTGTCCAGGGCTCAAGGGTGTAGGACTTTCGATTTTTAGGTTTTCTGGAGTCGACCTTGTTAGCTTAAAGGGAGATGGTCCGTCTCCATTGCTAGAAATGAAGGCAACGAAAGCTTCGTATGGGAGATTGAATGATGAAAGTCTAACGACATGGGTCAGCAAAAAGAGGAGGCCGAGAAAGTCTCGAGCACAGAAGCGAAAAAGCTTACATCCCGGGTACAATAGTTTCAACGTATCGACGACGGCTTTGATCTTTTAGGTGTCGCATCGGTTTATGTGATTAGATTTGCTGGTCACGTCCTTCTCGGGCAATAATAACTTGTGAAGTGCTTGTCGCGGGTCGCTTCCGTCTTGCGAGCGCATCCCAAGGGCTGTTCTTCATATCCTTCGTTACCCGTTTGCCAATCTCCCAGGATTTGAGGTGGTTTCGATACTGTGATGGCCTATGGGAAGGCCTTTGATCTTCCGGTTAGTTGAATAAATCCATACCGGGCTATTACGAATAGCTTGGACAAGCGATGTCCGCGGATATCTGGATTTAAATATCGATATATGTGGGTATATCTATAATTAATTTAATCATGTCTCATCAGGATTCTACGCTTCCACGCGACATTGTACAGGTTGATAGAACGCGTATATTGGGGGGGAGCGTGAGCCTCTAAACGAAGGCCTAGCGGTGCAGAGCGCCTCCGCGGGAGGTCTAGCCACTTACGCCAGGCTTCGAATAGCTGCCCAAACTTACGCCGATGGTCCGGTTTAAGTCGGGGGAGTGTAAGCCTTTAAAGGAAGACCTGCGTGCGCGTCCCTTGCCTGAAGGGCGTTACCTGAGGGCGTCGTCGGCCACTGGCCAGGTCTTCGGATAACTGCCCATACTCGCACTCCGGATAGGCCAAGGTTAAGGGGGGTTTATTATTCAGCTGTAGCCTTCAGGCGCCTGAAGGCTGCGGCTGGACAAAGAACCTCCCGACCACCACTAAAAACCACCCCTTTCGTGGGAGGTGGAAAAGTGAGGTGACGAAGGAAAACCCGTACGCAACGAACGCGTCGCGAACAGGGCCCCTGGCCGGACTAGCCTTTGCGCGTAGAACCCCATCATTAAGCTGTTCAATGTGGGGCACGGGATAAATTTCAACCATGAATGAAATATATCTATTTTGAGAGTCGATTTCTCGCATGAGTAACATAATAGATGTGCGTAGGTGACAGTTTAGTACAAACCCGTCGACTAAAAACAACGGAGATAGGGAGTATTAGGAGTTGATACCTTTCTTCTACTATTACATGGGGTACTGGCACCCTGTGATAATTCGTTTATCAATTTAATATGTCCGATTGACGCAATATCGGCTCGTGTAGAGCAGTGCAACAAATTCTTCTAGTTATTCACGCGATTCTGGTAATAGATTTGCCAAGGCCGCTAGAAAAAGATCTTTTGCACTTGATATCTACATAGTGACAAGATGCACTTAAAAGAGCTTTTTTATGAAGCGGGAAAATGCTAATAAACAACCAAACGTCCCCAAGAACCTGCGAATTCAGACAGTATAGTTATAGATAAATTTCTCCCATGATATTACGCCATGGGATGGGAGTTGTTACCGAGCCAACATCAAGAGGGATAAATGCGTGCTCTCTATGAAGGATAGAACTTGAATTGAAGAATTTGTTGGGGAAATCAAAGCGCTAGCGATTATTTTCTCTATTGCTTTATTTTCCGGTGTATGCTATATCAGCCAAGGTTGAACCGTAGGTTGGCACTTGGCTTCGACGAGAGCCGTCATAATTGGTTGAGTGACTATATAATGGCCTACGGAGGTTTGTGAAAAGGGGTCTGAAAGTTCTGGTTACTAGGATTCTAGTGGTGATCACTACCAAAGCGGAGCATATTGAGCGGTGCCAAGAGACGCAGCAGCCTGCAAGCGTGGAGAGAGGCGAAGGAGATAACTCCAGCTAGGTAGGCATGGTACGGGAAATGCCAAGCGGCACAGCAGCCTACGGGGAGAGAGGTGAGAGGGACGTCGTGGGAGCTGTTTGCTATCCCCTACATCAAACCCTGCCATCCGCTATGTACATGAGCATCGATAATAGAAATGCTCGCTGTCACGGCCCGTCTGAGGTATGTGGTAATCGCGGTCGCGGCCTTCATCGCCCTCGCGACGTTTTACTTCGCCCTCTACCAGACCCCCGTCCTGATTCCAGTCATCCCAGGCTCCCACGAAGCGCCCGGACACGCTGCCGCCGGCTACACTCTGCTCTCGCCTGCCAGAGTCGATGATAACCACACTATCACCGGGCTGATCGAAACCGCGTACACGACCTTCTCGCAGCGCCTCGGCAAGCGTTCGTGGAGCCTCGCGCACGCCGCCGCCAGATATCGCGAACGCCGAGGTCGCCACCCGCCCCCGGGCTTCGACGAGTGGTTTGCGGCCGCCCAGAGCCACAGTGCTATCATCGTCGAAGATTTCTTCGACCGTATTCATCATGATATCAACCCATTCTGGGGTGTCGACCCCCTCGAAATGCGAGCCCAGGCGCGTGCCATGCCGCACATCATTCGCGTGCGAGGTGGCAAGATTGTCCACTTCGAAGGCGACAACTCTGGCGTACCGCGTTCGGATCGGCTGGCGCTATGGGAGAAGCTCCTCGGGGACATGCTGCCGCATTTGCCTGACCTCGACATGCCCGTCAACCTCATCGACGAACCGCGAATGCTTGTGCCGTTCGAAGATATCGGTCGATATGTTGCCAAGGGACAAGGCTCGCGCCAACTTTTCCCGCCCGACAGAGCGACAACCGCCACAAGCCTCGCCGATATAGATGGCAACCCGCAACCTTTCGACCCGGAGTGGATTGACGACAGGCATAACTATTGGCATTACGTGAACCGCACGTGCCCCCCGGACAGCCCTGCGCGCGAGGTACAAGACGGCACCACGCTGGGCCCCATTGACGCCGTATTCCCCACCGGGCAATTGGCGTACATGAAGGACGGCTTCATCGCGAATTTCACTCAAGCGCGGGACCCGTGCCTCCAGCCTCACCTGCGGGCGATGCACGGCACCTTCGTCGAAGCTTTCAGCATGTCGACGTCGACCAAGCTCTTCCCCCTGTTCAGCGGTTCCAAGCTGCCCGTCAACAACGAGCTCCTGATCCCGGCCGCCATGTACCTATCCGACCAGACGCGGTACACCGGCGGCGCGAGCACCGGTGGGCGGTGGGCCGATAAGAAGAACGGGCTCATATGGAGGGGCACCGCCAGCGGCGGCCGCAACCAGGAGAACAACTGGTGGCACTACCACCGCCAC
The DNA here is from genome assembly GCA_021209875.1 of Rosellinia necatrix. Taxonomy (NCBI): domain Eukaryota; kingdom Fungi; phylum Ascomycota; class Sordariomycetes; order Xylariales; family Xylariaceae; genus Rosellinia; species Rosellinia necatrix. The sequence continues at coordinate 2,403,629 of JAGYVD010000006.1, read as the reverse complement.
CGCTTCGTGCAGATGCTGAACGGCTCGGCAGTCGAGCTCGCGGAGGGGGGGGATCCGAACGGCGGCGGCGGCGGCGGCAGTAGTGGTGGTGCGGGTGGTGGTGGTACCGCGACGTTCACGCTGCAGGCCGCCGCGACCTACAATGTCTCGGGCCGCCACGGGGGGCGGCTGGGGCCGTGGCTGAGGCGGTGGAGCGACGTCGGCTTCAACCGGCTGGACTGCTGGCCCGAGAGCCGCGACTGGCTGGGGCGGCTGCGCGTCGACTGCCCGTACACGGACCCGTTCTTCGCCCTCGTCGGCTCGAAGCCGATGGCGGAGCAGTACGGGTGGAAGTTCCTGCCGGACGTCGACGGCAACTCGTACTCGGCGCGCTGGCGGCCCTTCCTGCTCAGCACCAGCTGCCCGCTCAAGGCGACCGTCTACGCCGAGTGGCACGACGACCGCCTGAGCCCCTGGCTCCACTTCGTCCCCTTCGACAACACCTACATGGACATCTACGCTGTCGTTGACTACTTCCTCGACGGCCACGACGCCCAGGCCCAGCGCATCGCCGAGGAGGGCCGCGACTGGGCCGCCAAGGTCATGCGGAAGGAGGACATGATGCTCTACACCTGGCGGCTGCTGCTCGAGTACGCCCGGGTGCTGGATCCGAATAGAGACCGGCTGGGCTATGTCGGCGATCTGGTGCATGCGCCGCCCAAATAGAAGCTTGTTTTGTCTACTGTGGTACCGACTGACTTGTTCTCATAAAAAGTTATCTCGAGCGGGTTTTTTTTTTTTTTTGGCTGGCGTCTTAGTTTCTGGATGATAGAGAACGGCACGACCTAAACCTATATGATATATAAGAAGATTAGAGTTTCATGTCTGCCGTTATTGTCTAATGATTATATACCACCTTTGAACGCCTATGGCATATTAATGCACAACATCACCACTGCGGTTTATGCGGAAATTGACTCGAATCTTACCTATCTAGCTGAATGATATCCATTTGGATATTCGGCGAGTGCATCATCGGACCTGTTCAAATCAGATACCCACAATTGGAGCTGGGATAGTCTTCAGATATTGAGGTATATCTTTCACAGGGCCGAGGGGATGATCTGCTCATTAAACCTTAAACGGCAAGTATGCAGGTGCCATAATGACTGGTTCGTTCGCCTAAGGGCGTTTGAAAACGACGTCTGGAGAATATGAACTGACGGGTTTGGAACCGCGTTGCCGACTAGTAATTATAGCGGGTTGGATCGCGGAAACTCCTTCCGAGACATCCGAAATGACCCAATAACGTCAGAGTTCACCGGTACTAGTGGGCAGGACATGGCACGACGTAAACAACATACAACACAATGAACACTTCCGCTGTACAACCCCAACCAAGATCTTGACAGCAGAACATTGCATACACTCGTACAAGAGTATGCCCGCATCAAGCTCCCATAACCTCCGTTAACCGACAGACCGGGCGGGTCTACCGCCGAGTTTCTACGAACGTCTCACCCGTGCACGGTAAGGCCCATGCACCGAACAGACAACACGCAGTATTGAATTCCCGCCAGTTTTATTATTTCCTAATTCCTTATCGCCATCCGTGTAATGAAGCGTCTAAGACGGACGGACGCACTTTCATGGATTACATGTACGGCGCCAAGGGTACCCATGCATGCAACCGACGGCCGGGTGGGGCTGCTCCGTACCGAACCATAGCGGCGGGAGCTGTGGGACTGAGACCTGTTGTCTACCAACCATCTAGATAAGGTTAAACGAATTAAAGTTTGGGCATTCTCGGGGGGTCCATTGAATTGGCTGTTGGTTGACACTCGCATATAGGTGAGTGTTACATACCCAATACGGAAGGTGCTTCTCGATGCCAAGACCTTATGTTAGAAAACCTGCCAAGCATATCAAAAAAATAAACAATCCCTTCACTAGGTTTCCTCTCTCAACCTCTCATCCCGCGCATTGCTTGCGTTTCTGTACACGTTCAACCTCTTCATCACTAAATCGTCACTCCTTTACCACATTTATTCATTCATTCATCTAATCACTCACTGCGAAGTCCGTTTCTAAGGCACAATAACACCAGTTGTCGCACCTAACTCGACCATACCATCCTTTGCTAAAACAAGCTTAGTCTCTCGGTCTTGGTCTAGAACGATGAGCGGACATCCCAAGGGCTTGATGCGAGCCTCGCTTCTCCTCGCGTCCGCGCTACCTCTCGCAGCTGCGCAGACCACCACTCTCGACATACCGAAGGGTCTCCCGGCCTCTTGCACGCCCCTGGCGACCCTCCTTGGCGAGTACCCCCCGCCCACCGAGCGCGGGGCCTTGGACGACGCCCTGAACGACGCCCTGGCCGAGGGGCTCCAAGAGTTCGAGTCGCGCCACCAGGCAACCGCGACGGCGGCGCCCAGCGTCTCGTTCGACGACGCCGCGTTCTGCGGCTTCGTCATCTCCACCCAGGTCCCGTCCGCCGCGCCGTCCGTGACGTCGTCGCTGTCCAGCTACATCTCCGCCGCCGGCATGTGGCTGGAGGACCACGGGCTGCACGCGGCCGAATCGCTGCTCAACGGCGACTGCGAAGCAGTCGTCCAGCCGGACGACTTGGTCTCGGTAGGCGCTCTGGACTTCGTCATCGCCTTCGGCCGGTGCTATCACCTCCTGGGTTGGGATCAGACCACCTCCGCCGATGCCGGTGTGACTACGACCACTGGCGCGAGCTCTGCGCCGACTCCCACGCCGAGTGAGTCTGGTTCTGTCGCACTGGTCACGCCTTCCCCGACTGGTCAGGCGACCGACGCAGATGTTCCGGCAGCGAGTTCCGGGAGCGAAGGTGTGGCAGGCGCGTTTTGGGTTCTCGGGGTGACTCTGGGCATCACTTTGCTCTTTTCTTGATAAGGTGGGGTCTACATCACCAACAGGGCACACCGCGCAGTGTAAATAGCATGTATTCTGGGGGGGAGCGTGAGCCTAATTCGGGTTACTTTCGGTACGCGGCCGCAGCTATAGGTGTAGCAAACGTATGCTTATCCTTAGCATCGAATACGGTACGTAGTGGGCTTAGAAAAGCTAGCCGGAAAAAGTGCCCTACGCTATATATGCTATCTAAAAACTAGAAAAAGGCGAGTGTTAAACTAATCCTTCGCTGGTGGCCTGTTGTTAGCGGGTAGTAGGTGGGACGAATTCGGGGCTATTTCGGGCCCAATGTGCCTGAAAGTTGGGGTTGTAGAAAAGGAAGTTGGGTAGTGGAGCCCTGACTCTAGTAGAACCCATGGAGAATTCATAGCTCGTGGTGAGTGTTGTAATGTAGTAATGGATAATTTGCTAAGACAGGCAGCATGAACATGTGATGCTCGCTCATTGACATGTGGAAGGGTCGGATAGTCGGTGTTACAATGCATTCCAACAAGCTCCATGACCTGACCGTGATGTTTAATGATATTGTGTCAAGGTAAATGTAGTTCACATCCCACTTTGCTATATTATGGTACCAGGGCATAAGTCAGAGCATATACTTAAAGGTATTCTAGGTACCGTCTCACAAATATCCAACTCATGTAGGTAGGTTCATATGACTGAAATCGACTCCGCCCTAGCGCACCATTATTTAAATGATGTTCTATTAGCATTATCGCCCCCAAAGTCGGCATAGCATAATAGTGGATCATTGGTCCTGCCAGAGACACCAAATTTAGACTTGTGATTGCTACTAATAATAATCGAAGTATTAAACTTCGGAATAGGCTGAAAATGTGCCTTTGCCTCGCCCCCTCTAAGACGGGAATATTGATGTTGTCTGATGGAAGTAGAGTAGTGTGATATAAACAAGGAGGTGAGTATAAGGACTAATTTAACTGAACTAGTGTTGTGTCAAACAAGAGTCTCACGGAGTGAATAGATAGGCCTGTTATAGGTAGTAGGTGGGTGGGGGTGTTGTATTTACGGCTCAATAGGATAAAGAATCTATTTTTGAAACCCTAAAGACCTAAGGGGGTCTTGAATGTTCTTATATACACCCGGTTCCAGTTCTACAACCACCCTAGTATCGGGTGGTAGCTAGCAGTGTGCTAGTTGTACCTGAGTACTTGCCAGTTTCTTGGCAAGCGCAGTTTCCATTGAAGATACCTGTGAGTATTGTGGTTGCTGAAACAACTTGGAACTACATAATTATACCACTACCTAAGTATCTCTGGCAGGAGCGGCAAATTAGTAGCAATAGTACCTCACGGGGGTAAGTGACTGGAAAGGCAGCTGCCTGTGCAACAGCCCTCTGCCGACGTAGCTACCTTTCCCGGCGCCTTTATATTTTAAAGGCGGTCTTTGCACAGGACATCCAGTACCCAGTACCCAGCATCCTAATAACTGCTACTCCTTTGACTATCACGTACACTATTGTTGATTGCTATTGGGGACCGCCTCTACACCCTACACTTCATGAATTACTACTATCACGTTTTGACATCTACTACCTCTCACTCGACGCGTGATCATGGATTCTGTCGAGAAGCTCTTCAGGGACCTTCCCAGCCCCGCTGCCGACAAGGCTGCCATAGACGCAAGTGGGAACTGGGACACTACTCATTTCAGTCAAGCCGTTGCATCCTTCATTCCTTCGAACTCTCGTGATCCTGATCGTGAGATCGTTGCGACGTGGATTAAACATGCTCGTGATGCTGTGACGGTGCGTAGCGAAATTGGTCGGTTCGCCCTTGACAAGGCACAAATCCCCGACGATGGCTCAGCAAAGTCTCGACAGCTAAAGTACCATGCATGGATATCCCAGGGACGCAAGGATGACAACTATCCATTCAATAGCATGAGAGGCTCCGTGGTGGAATCGGTTGGCCTGCCTGAGGGTGCCCATGCCTTCCTGCCAGCTGAGCTGGTAGATCCAAAAATCTGTGCTAAATGTGCAAAACCTAACGCCGACAAGGCATGCTGTGGCTGCCTATTTGAACAAGATTCTCGAGCTGTCTTCAGAACAGTATACTGCGACAAGGATTGCCAAGCTCAGCACTGGAAGGATCACAAGTTAACGTGCCGTGGTACAAAGAAGCTTTGCCGTGCTGCGCTCTTGATCTACGACCTCTTCGTCATATTCCAGAAAATGGCCGGATTCGAGAAACAAATTACCGGTATTACCGAGAAGCAAGGTATCACGCAAATTACCCACGACAAGCTGAATGAATGGGCATTTCAAGGAAAGCCCTTTGTGTGTCATTTTCAGTCTGACATCGCTCCATCCGAAGAGCATGCCCTCGCCGTCTTGTTCGATAGCGAGTGCCAACAGCTCATGGCTACTTGTCACGACATTCTAAGGCTTCTCTTGATCCGTAAGAGAAACTCTTCTCTGAACCTCGAGTCGTTATAGATCACAGCTAATAAGGGTCATTGTAGCGATTTGTCGACAAGTAGAAGAAGTCCAGATTATACCGCGAAATGCACATCGCCCAACTTGCGATATGAGAGATAACACTGCCCGAAGCACGATGTACAATCAACACACTGTGTTGCGCGTAACTCTTAAATCCGGGGAAAAGATAGCGATTGATGTTGCAGGAGCTCAGGTCAGTTTTATGACTTGTTTGCATTTCCCTCCGTACATCATAACATTACCAATACACCCCTTCCAGACAACATCAGACAAGAGTATCGCTAATGTTGTTTCCTCCATAGTTTGGCTGGCGCGAGACGGTAGCGCCATGGCGAGCCTGGGAGCGTCATCGGGTGGCGGGCAAGATTTGCGTAGAGCCCCTCGGCACCTCCCAGCAGATGATGCAGATACAATACAGCATACTGGCGGACCAGTACATACAGCTCGGCGAGTCGCAGCGCTCCTCGCTGGCGCAGAAGATGCAAGCCGCCGTCCGGAACGCAATGGTGGCGCGCCAGGCACCGTCAGCGGGCAAGCTGTACGCGCTCGACGACGCCGCCTTCGCAGGGTGCAAGACGGCCATGCTGTCGGGCGCGGAGAAGGCGCTCAGCGACGGCCTTCGCGAGATCCACGCGTCCAAGACCGGCCGCTGCTACGTCGACGCGCGCAACGAGTGGCGCGCCACAGCGACCAGACAGCAGGCCGAGGCTCTCGAGGGGGTGTGGCTCACCGAGGAAGACGTAAAGAAGGCGAAAGAAGAGGGCGAGGACCTGGAGAAGATCTATAAGATGCGTTGTGCGGACCCGGACAGAAGACGGAAGTTTGCAGCTGCAGGCTTGAACATGCCTTAGATCACACCCACCATGAGTTGAAGGGAGGAGGAGGAGAAGGGGGGGGGGGGTGGTGGAGATGACGCGATTGCATGTATTACGGGCTCCCTTACATGAATTGCTACGATCGAGCTGTTAGGGTAGCATGCGAAGATACGCTGCGAATATTATATAGCTGGCAGGTGACTGGGTGTCACATTTCAGGGTCGAGTACTAGTTCCGGCACTGGTTAAGTCAGATGATCGCAAACAGAACGCGACAAGACTAGATTAGCTATGCGCTTATGGATTATTTCTAGGCCATATGCATGTCGAATTGACAGTTGCCTCTCAGATGGAGAACTCGCAGGATATGTATTTGCTGTATTGCCCCTTTAGTTACAGTATATTGCGCGCCTACCCTATGTGGGCTATTCATCCCCTTCGTTCAACGACTACCCTCCGGTACCTAGAGGGACTACGTATTCCCACAACGACGGCACGGCAACCCGGTTAGCTGTCGTTCTTGTTAATCCGTACGACACTAATTGCTGGCCTGGAACACAAGACCTATCTCCGACAATCCCCCCTTCAACTTGTCCCGATGGATAGGCGAGCGCGTGCAATATTGATGGCCCATCGCGACGCGACAAAGCGAAAGGTTGTTCAGATGATGCTAAAAGTGGGTTGTTATTTTGAATATAGTCATCGCCGTTACGCTAAATTAATCACATACAAGGAGTTTCAGTTGCGACGATGGTATTTGGTTGTGCGTAAAACATGTCGATCCCGTCATAACATATGATGCCACCGATGTAGATATCTTTGGCCACACACTCTCTCAGAAGCATTTACAGACCATGGTATAAACGGGTATTCAATTAGTGTCAAATTTCATGCGTAGGATATCATAACTCAGTTTTCATCCGCGACAGATTCAGTTTATCCGATCGAAACCCCAGCCGCAACATTGACGTCAGTTTCAGCACCGATCCCTATTGTTAAGACTTCTACGGTATGTAGCTCAGGAAATTTACACCCTGGTGCATGGGTAGGCGTCTGAGCTAGGGCTACGGTCGGCGCTATTGTGTTGCTTAGGACTACTGATCGGTACGAAGACAATACAGGAACAGACAGCAATCTTCCGCTCGGCAGCGTACCCCCAAGTTTCTGGGGCCTAATAAGCCCCTATCCCCTAAAATAGACTTCGTAACATCATTAATTGAGTTAGGCGGTGTGGTAGACTTATGCGAATTTGATGCGAACCTCTCTAATATTGCTTCTGTTAATGGCGGTTGGGATGAGCAAGGTGTGCCGGCAAATGCTATGTTGAGAAATGCATTCTTGTATAAAACGGAAATAATGTCGTAACTGTATCAAAACATATATTGATACCTATATTGCCGCTCAGTCATATGATCTAGGTGTTTTCGCCGTACATGCAACCCTTGTTACGTTTGATGAGTATGACTTGGACGCTCAAGATTAAGAGCTAATTCAGAATGAATTAAAACTACAACAGCTTACATCGATCTTCCAGTGATGAAATTAGCCTCGTGCTCTATATCCACAAACTACATCGCATAAAACAAGTCTGCCGATTGGTTGATAATAAGAATGGAAATAATGCGGGCAGGCGGTTTTTTTCGACGGCATACACATCGGCAGCACAGTCCAAACCATTACATGTGATCAATATCGGTTCCTTATTGTTAGGCGCAAATACCTACCTAAAACATCAATTGGCTAACAATCCAGTATCAATGACCATACGTTATGCCTGTACTAAGATCTTTACCCCCATGGCCAAGTCCTCAAGACTCTATTGGGCGCCAAATCAAATCTTCCAGGGTAGGCAGGCGTATGGTGTGGTATTCCCGATGGCCAGCACATAAAGCTTTTGAGGATATTATTCAACCCGAGATTATGGATCATCTTAACCATTTAGACTTAGGTCGTGCTGAGATGTTTATCAGGCTATACATGATAGGGCGGACCCCTGTAAATGCGAATCCTATCATCATGCTTTGTTGCACAGACAAGAAAGCTCGGGACCTAGCCGAAGCTACTATACGAGAGAACGGTCTACTAGCAAATCACGAGGGGTTCGGCTTCGGGGCGGCCATGCTACCCTTGGAGCATCCAACTCCCGTCCGCCGTTTATCCCCTGGCGATAGGGACCACGGTTTCGTGACAGCGGGTGTCGGGTCTGACATGTGCGATCCTACAAAGCATTCAAAAATGGATACTCCTGATCCAGATAAGCCACCGCCACTCATCATTGACTCCCTAGGAGCTTTAGCTGGATCTAGCATTTCGAGCAATAGGGAGGTCGTTTGTGCATCGTCAGCTGATCCATGGCTTGGAAGGCGAATATTCTCCCCAGCTGGTCCTCTTAAAACTCTTCACCGTTATGCTACAGCAGGTGTCGCTGTCAAAGTGGGCGGGGGCTATTATCAACTCACCACGGGCCATTTATTTACTGAGGCGAGGAACACACCACAGGCGGAGTCACCACTCACGAGTTTTGATGAATGTCAATTCGACGGACAGAGCACAGATGACGAAAACGACTCTGACCATGAATTGGAAATGATGAGCCGTGGGAGTGAAACACCAGAAGACTCTCTGTCAGGAGGTGGTTCGCCAAGCGATACTGCGAATGAAAGTAACGACAGCTACGACACCAGCATACCCTCCAACCAACCTCATGAATTTGGTGGGCTAAATATACGAAAAAACAACGTCTTGTACACTTATGGAACGCAGGATTATGTCCAGACAAAGCCTACATTTCCATACACCCCCGGCTCCGGCCCTCGGTATGTCGTTGGCTACCTACCCCAAGAAAGACTGGCTCATCCCTTGCTCGACTACGCTATGATCGCTATTCCCGCCGAGGCTGTAAAAAAATTGGGCAATAATATTAATGCATCTTATCTTTCTCCACCCGTTACGGCCATCGCTACTGCAGTTGGGAATAAGGAACTTGAAATCATTGTTGTCACGAACTGCATAATCATCCGAGGAACCTTGATGCCGGGGAAAGTTGCCTACAGGGGCTTTCGCACTCATCAATTTGTGGGACTCCTCTAGATTGTTCTCCAACAGGAATTATTCGAAGGGGACTGTGGGTCAGCTGTACTGGGCGCATCCAGCGGACGCTTTTGCGGACACCTCGTCACGGGAGTATCGGGGACAAAAGTGGCATACATTGTTCCAAGCCCTGATTATCAAATATATGTGGGTCACTCCACACCTCCGGATATATATTCTACTAAATATCCCAGGTCTTTTAACCTATCTTTATAATTAATTCTATATTTTAAATATATTTTTAACTATTATAATAATTTATTTCTCTTAACAGGTTATAAGCCCGGACTTGCTTATTTATATTATTTATTCAGCTTTTATTTTTAGATTTAGTTAAATTATCTGATTTTTCGACTTAAAAAATCTAAAGCTAGAACTATTTATATAAAAAATTAACATTTAAAAATAAATTAAAAAATATTAAATTATAAATATAATATATTATTTTATTTAAAAATAATATTAATTATAAAATTTATTAAATTATTAATTTAAAGCTTATTAATATTTATAAAACATAAGATTTATTAAAACTAAATTATTAATAATTATTAGCTGTAATTTTAAATTTTTAGCTTTAAATAATATTAAGTTATTAAAAAAGTTTTTATTTTATTTTTTATTTGCTAATTATTAAATTTAATAAACTTTATTATTTTTAAATATAAAATTATAAAAAAATAGATTATTATTTTAATAAGTTATTATTATTTTAATTAAATATTTAAAATATTTATAAATATTTTCTGTAAAAAAACTTTTATAACGTTTTTTATACTATTATTTTTTAAACAAATATAATTTTTTTATTTTATTAATAAACTTGTTTTTATTATATTAGATTTTTTATAAACAACGTTTAAATAATTATATTATTTTATTATAAAAATTTTTAAAACCTGTTATTAAGTTTATAGCTTATATATTTTTTTATTACTATTTAATAATATTAAACTTTTTAGCTTTAAAATAACTACTTTAAAAATTTATTATTTTTATTTTTAATTTTATGTTTTTTTATATATAAGCAAATATATAAAAAAAAAAAAAATTTTGCTTTATTTTTAATTTAAATATTAATGTTTTTATAATTAAAAATCGTTTTAAAATGCTAATATAAAAACAATAAAATTATAAACAGCAAAAAAGTTTAATATTAATAATTATAAGTTTAATAAAATTATTAAATAATTATATAAAATTTATTAAAAAATAAAAATTATTTAATAATATAAAATTATAAATATTTTTATTTAAAAAATATAAGCATTAATATTAAAAAAAGCCAGCAAAAATAATAATAATTATATAAAATATATTAAAATATAAAAAATAAATAAATTAAAAATATATAGTTATATAAATATGTTTTAAAATTAATATTTAAAACTATTTTATAAATAAAACTAAATATAAAATAATATATTAAATTTAAAATATTATTTTAAAAACTTTAAACTTAAAAAATACTATTTATACTGCTTTATTTGTTTAATAAAATAACGCAAGCTTAAAAAACAGCAGTAGAACTATATTAAAGCTTATAAAAAAACTTTAAATTATTTATAATAATATAGCTACTTTAAATATTAATTATATAATTTATAAATTTATATTTTTAATAAATTTTGTTTATATTAAGCTTAAATTATATATATATATATATATATTTTTTAAATAAAACTATTAAATTATTTTTAAAAAAACTTAATTAATATAATAATTAAAAAGCTGCTATATTTAATAACGCTGTTTAAAAAGCTTAAGCTAAAAATAATTATTAAAATTAATAAAAATTTTAACGTTATATTAATTATAATTATAAATTATATAAATTATAAAAAAAAACATATAATAATTAAATATTATAAGTTATATTTAAAACTAATATTAAAAAAGTTTTTATTTTTAAAAACAACTTAATAAAAATAAAATAAAAAAATGTTAAAAACAAAAACTTTAATAATAGCTTTAATATAAAATAAATAAATTTTTTTTACTGCCGCTTAGCTTAATTAGAACTAATAATATAATTTTAATTTTATTATATTTAGCTTTATAAAAGATTTTTTATAAAAATATTTAAATTAAACTATTTAATAGTTAAATTTAGCGCTAAGATATTAAAGTTATACGTTTTAAAAATATAATTTTTAATAACGTTTTAAATAATTTACAGGTTGCTAATATATTAAAATAATTTTTATTAACTAATATTATTAAACAAGTTGCCTAAAACTTTATAAAATAATTTAATAATATTATCGCTTTTAATTTAAACTATAATTAATATATGTTTTATAAATAAAACAGTTTTATTAATTTAAAACGTTATAATAAGTTAAAAATAATAAAAATTAAAAATAAAATAATTATATTTAAATAAATAAAAATTATATTATTACTACTTTTATAAACAGTAAAAAATATAAAATATTTTTATAAAGCAGTATATTATTTTAAAGCAGAAGTTAATTTAATTTTTATATTTTAATTATTTAAAAAATATAGAATTTTTTTTATTAAAATAAAACATTTAAAGCTAAAAATAAAAATATTTTTTAACGCGTAAATAAACAGCGGTTTATATTTAATTAATATGCTAAGCTTTAATATTAATATATTTAGCTTAAATATTAAGCTTTATATTTATTTTATTTTTAATTTTAAAATATAAGTTTAATATAATTAACTTAAATATATTAATAATTAAAAACTTTAAATATTAATAAATTTTATAACAAAAATACTATTTTTTAAAAGTACTACTTATATAAAACCTGCATTAAAAATAAATAAAAAAAACTATATAAAAAACCCTAGCTAAAAAACCTATAAACTTAAATTTATTTATATTAATTTTATTAAAATATTAATAAAATAAAGCTATATTATAAAATATAATAAATTTATTTAATAAATAATTATAATTAATAATTATATTTAAAAACCTGGACTTTTTTATAAAACTTTTGTTTAAGTTTATTAATATTATTTAAACTTTTTTAATTAATATAAACAACTAGAATAACGCTGCTATATTATTATATTAAATTAAAAGTTAAATTTTATAAATAATATATTTAAATTTATATATTAAAATAAAAATATCGTTTTATTTTTTTCTATTATAAACCAGCATTAATAAAATAATATCGTAGAACAAGCTATAAAAGTTATTAAAAAAATTATTTATAAATTTAGTATGGTTTACTAGGGGTAGTATGGTTAAGTCTGTAAAAGTGTGATGTAGATTAGATGGAGGCTTCTGGTCCTGCAGGGACCAGAAGCCTTTTAGGCTAGGTTACCTTATCTAAGCTACATAATCTTTATTTAGCTAGCTCCGCTAGCTAAATAAAAAGCCCCTTTTTTTTTTAATTATATTAAGTGCTAGGGCTATAATAAAGCGTTATTATTTTTAATAACTATATAATTTTCTTTTTACTGTTTATAAGGTCAGCTATAGCTTTTTTTTAATTTTTCCAGCTAAGGTTTATTTTTTTTTTAATTCTAGTATTTTTTAATTAATTTTTTAATACTACGCAGTTATTACTCCGATTTTTATTAGTTATTTTATAACTATATTTTTTATTTAATAAAATAATTAAATCTGTTTTTAATATAGTTTATTTAATGCTTAAAATTATTTTAATTTTAAATAAATTATTTTTTTTTAAGTTTTATTTTTTAAATATTAGGCCTAATGCTAATATTTTTAATAAAAAGATTTTTGTTTATATTTTTAAATAATAAATACGCAACTAAAATAATAAAATAAATATTAAAATTTTTAATAATTTTAATTTATAAGCTAATTTATTAACTTTTTTTAATTTTTATAGTTTTACATGCTATTAAAAATATTTTTTAATAGCTTTTAAAAAATAATATTTTAAATAAAGCTTTAAATATATTTTATTTTTATATTAAATTTTATTAATTTATATTTATTATTATAATATTATTTAATATATATTGCTATAAAATTTATAGCTAATTTTATATTTTTATAAAAATATTTTTATATAAATTAGATATTTTTAATAATTATATTTATTTTTATATTAACAAAGATTTTATTTAGTTTAAATAGCTAAAATTTAAAAAGCTGTTTATAAATTAATAATTTAATAAGTTTTAAATATATTTTATTTAAATTTTATTATAAAAATAATAATATATTTATTTATTTACGGTTTAAATATATATATATATAATATTAAATAATAATTTTATTATTTAATTTTTTGTTTAAATAATTTATTATTTTATAAATAATAAAAATTATTATTAAAAGTTTTATTTTATAGTTTTTAAAGCTTTATTTAAAATTTAAAAATAAATTTGTAATTTTAATTAAAAATAATGCTGTTTAATACGTTTTAATTAAATAATAAAAATTGCTTAACTAATAATTTTGCTTAGTTTTTAATAGAGTATTTTTATTATTAAATATAAATAATAAATATTTTAATATAATATATATTATTATTATTAATATATTATAATAATTAAATTTTTTAATTATTATAATATAATTAAAATAATATTTTAAATAAGCTTATAATAAAATTTATTATAATTATTTTTATTAGCTTAATATTTTTAATTAAATAAGTTAATAATTATTATGCAGCTTTTTTGCTAGTATTATATAACTTATATTTATTATAATAATTTATATATATTTTTATTTTATAAATTTTTAATTTAATTATATAAAGTTTTAATTTTTTATTATACGCTGTTTGCTAAAATAATACTTATTATTATATATTATTGCTAGATATTTAATTATTTATTTTTAAATATATATAATTTATGTTTATTTTTTGGTTAACGTTATATAATAAATTATTTATAATTATAAAAGATATTTAAGCTTAAAAAATTTGCAATGTTTTTATTGCTTTTATAAATCGTTTTTAAAACTTTTTAATACTTAAGATTTTTAATATAGTCTGCTATAATCTCGGTTTTTATTATTTTTTTATTACTAGTTCTAAATATATTATTTATATATTGTTTAAAACTAGTTTTTATTTATTTAAACTATTTTTTTTAATATTTATTAAATTAATAATATTTTTAATTAATTAAATATATTTAAAATAAAATTTAGCCTGTTTAATATATAATATATTTATAATTTATATTATAATAAATATATAAACGTGTTAATTAAACGTTTGTTTATACGGTTTATAAATTTATTATTAAGCTTAGTTTAGTTTAATATATTTTTATTGTTAAATAATTAAGAAAAAACTATTAAATGAATTAAAGCTTTAATTATAATTTGCAAGCATTAATATGTTTAAACTATATAAGCTATTTTTAGTTTAAAAGTTTATATTTTATTTTTAATTATAATATATAGCAACTTAAAAATATTATTAGCAATATTTATATATTTAAAATTATTAATTTTAGTTTTTATATATATTTATTTTTAATATAAAATAATATTATTTTAAAGCTTTTTTAGCAAGCTATTTATTTATATATATAATATTTTTATAAAATTATAATAATAAAATATAATATATAAACAAATTAAGTTTTAAAAGCTTTAAATAATTTTATTTTAGCTATAATTAGTTTAAAATATATAAACTAATAATATATTTAATATTTGCTATAATTATTAACTTTATATTGTTTTATTTTATATTTTTTATTAAATAACTTTATTTTATATTTTTATAAAAGTGATAGAGTCCCCGAAGGGGCCCGTATCAATCGAGCCAACGGCTCGTGTATTATTAGATTAGATTAGATAGGTGGCACAGGCTACGGCTGGCAACAGGTGGCCCACGGCCACCCCTGCAGGGGTTAATTCTAGACTTACTAGAATTCCCCACCTAGCAGAGGAATTAATAGAGGCATCTTTCTTTCTACCCTTATACCAATCTTTTTAAAAAGTTTTGCAATTTTAGTATAATATAGCAACAATATATAAAAAAATCCTGTATTTTTTAAATATTGCTTTAAAACTTTTAACTGATTTAAAAATTTAAAGTTTTTAAATGCTGCCAGCTGTTTTTTTATTGTTAATATATTTAAAACGTTTATTTAAAAGCTTAAAAGTTTTATAAAAAATATATAATAAAAGTTTTTTAAAAATAAAAAATTCTTTTTATTAAACAATATAAAAATATTATATAAATAAACTAAATAATCTGTTTTAATATTTAAAAAATAATAATATTATTAATAAAAGCTTTATAATAATGCTTATAAAAATAAAACAATTTATTTATAAAACGTTAAATATATATAAATATATTATAAAATCTTATTAAAGCTATTATTAATTGCTTTAGTTTTTAAAACTTATTATTATAAATCAGTTTTAATAATTAAAATAAATTATAAATTAATAAAAAATGCAGTTATATTTATTATAATTAAATACTTTTTTTTAATTAATATAATAATTATAAATTATAATAGTAATAAATAGTTGTTTAAAACAGCGATTTTATTTAAAACTTTTAAATTAATTATTAAATATAAATATAATTTTTTTATATATAAGCTATATAATAAAATTAAATATATAAATAAAAAAACTATTAACTTATTTTATTTTATTTTACTTATAAAATTTATTAAATATTATATTAATTGTTTTTAATCGCGTGTATTAAAAAATTTAATTAAAAATTTAATTTTATTTGTTATTAATTATTTATTAAAAAATTTTTATTTGTTTTTTTAATATATTAATAATATTTTAGTTTTTAAATATTAAATATTTTTTTAACAATTTAAAATTTCTAATGCTATAATATTTTTTTTATATAAATAAACTATTTATTTAAAACTTTAACTTTGTTTTTTTATTAGGCTTTTTATATTTAATATTAACAGAATTTCTTAGATTTTAAGCTTTAAAGCTTTATTTAGCTATTTACTAGCTTTTATTACAAGCGTGTTAGTTATATTAACTTTATTTGTTATATTTATTATATTAAAAACTTTATTAAAAAAAAAGCTTTTTAAAAAAATTCTATATTATTTTAACACGTTAATTATTTTAATAATCGCGTTAGTTTTTATTATAATTAAGTTTAAATATTAAGTTGCGTTACGATTTTAATACGTATTAATAATAATAGCTATAATAATAAAAGTTATTAATATAAGGTCTGCTAATAAATATATGTTTAATAATTTAAATTTATTAAAAATATATATTTTATTTTTAAATATAAAAATGTTAAAATTAATAGCTAATATAATATTATAAAACGCGTTAAATAATAAGCTAATATTAAATAGTAATAAATTAGTTATATTTATAGCTTTAGCTGCTGTTAAGCCTGCAGCTATTATTATAACTTTTAAAGATTTTTTATATATTTTTAATATTTTTTTTAATATAGTTGTTTTTAAATTATATTTATTTAAATATTTTTAAAAATAGTTTTAGTTTTAAAAATAAATTAATTATTATTACGTTTATAAAAGTTATAAACTTAATTAAAACTATTATATTATTTTTTATAATAGTTTAAATATAAAGTTTTTATTTTTTAATAGCGGTTTATATTTAACTAGTGCTAATATTAATGTTTTAAGCGTTAAAATAACTTTTTATACTAAAGTTATTTTATAAACGTATAAGTTTACTTTAAAAACATTTAAAAAATACTTTAAAATTTTTAATATTTATAAAAATAACCATGTTTAAACTATAATTAATTAATACTTTACAAATATTTAAAAATTGTTTTTAATAATATTTTAATATTGTTTTTTTTATAACTTAAGCCGTATTAATAAATTTTAATAATTATAAAAATTTATAATTATTATTGCTTAATATATAAAATTTTAATATAGCTTTTATTTATATTTAATTTAATTATTTTTAATTTTTTAAATCTAGCCTGTTTATTTTTAAAAATATGTTTAAATTTATTTAATAATTACTTTATTATTATTAAACAAATATAGCTTATATTTAAGCTTATAATAATATTTTTATTATTAGTAAATTTTAAATAATAATTTTAAAATATAAAAATTACTGTTTTTATTTCTGCTTTTTAAAATTATATATTTTATTAAATGTTTTTAAACAAATAATATAATCTATTTATTATTTAGTTTAAAACTTATAATTTTATTTATTATAGTATTTTTAACTAGTTTTTAAAAAATAATAATTTTTATATAATTTTTAATATAATATTAAAACAATTATATTTATATAAATATTAAAACAATATATTATATAATATAAACAATATATTATATTGCTTATAAATATATTTAGTTAAAAATAACATGTTTTAAATATATTTAGTTAAACGTTTAATATAATATATAATATATTAACTTTAATTATATATTAAATTAAATATTTAATTATAATATTTATATAATTAGCTATAAATAATTATAATAAACGTTTTATTGCTATTTAATTTAAAATTAAATAAAATATAAAATAATATCGCGTTTAATATAAACAAGTTTAATTTAGCTGTATTAATGCGTTTTTTTAATAACGATTATATTTATTTTTATATTTATTCCGGCCGTTTTTTTTCTTATTATTTTTTTTTTTATTTAAGCTTACGATTTTTTTTTGTTTTTATTATATTATTTTTTTATTTTTATTTTAATCTACGCTTTTTAACGCTTATTTTTTAATTATTAGATTTTTATTATAGTTTTAATTTTTTTTAACTTATAAATATTTGTTTTTGCTGCTGCTATTAATAAAAGCTTTATTTTAGCGACTTAAATTATATATTTAGTTAAAATATTTTTTATATTAAGCGTTAATAAATATTATTTAATTTTAAAATTTATACTAGTTTATATTATAATTATAATATTATATTAATTTTTATTATTAGCGTTTAAAGTTTTTATAGCTTAAATATATTTTAGTTTTTTTATATAAACATAATAAAAATAATATTTTATTATATAATATTTTTAATAATAATTTAATTTAAATAAAACGTTTTATTGCTATAGCAGGTTATATATTAAATCAGATGGTTATTTTATTTAAAATAACGTTTAATTTTATATTTTAAGCTTAAGTTATTAATTAATAATTAGTTTATTATTTTATTATAAAACCGCTAGTTTTTTAATAATGTTTAAAATATAATTAAAATTTATTAAATATTTTGTTCTGCTATTTTTAGATTTTTAAAAACAAATTAACTTTTTTTACAAAATAAAATATGTTAGTAAAAATAAGCTTATTTTTATTAGCTATTATTTTTATATTATTTTTATTTTTTTATTTAAATTAAACTAGCTAATATCGGCTTGTTTTATATAATTATTATATAATAAAAAATAAAGCTGTTAAACGTTTAATATTTTTTTTTAATTTTTTGTTTATATTTATAATTATTTTTGCTATTCTGATTTTTTAATTAAAAGTTTTTATAAAAGTTTTTTTTTTACTGCTTTTTTATTGTTTATATTTAAGCTTTTTAAATTGCTAAAATTATTGTTTTATAAAAATAGTTTTAATAAGTTTTTATTACTTGTTAAATATTATAGTTTTAAAAATATTATAATAAAAATATTATAAATATATATTTAAATTAATATAAAATAAAAATTTTATATGTTGCTGTATTATTTTAATAAATAAAGTTTTTATTAACAAGTATACAGCTTATATTTTAAAACAGATTATTAAAATAATAAATATTAGCGCTGCTATTAAAACTTATGCTAGTTTTATTAAAAGTATTAAAATAAATAATTTAAATAATAGTTTTAGTATTAATATAGCTGCAGTTAAATATTAATAATTAAAATATTAAAATTAAATAAATAATGCTGCTATATATTTAGTTGCGTTTAATACAGCTTTAAATAATTAATTAACAGTATAATAAAATATTTTAAAAATAAAAGTTTTTATGTTAGCTAGTATTTTAACGTTATTTAGTTATTATATTAATTAATTAATTATTTTTAATATTTTTAATATGTTTTTTGTTTTAGTTATATTATTTTTTAATTTGTTATATTAATTTTATAAAAGTTTATAGCTAAAATAAATAATTTAAAAGCTTGTTTATTTAATTTAAATTTTAATTTTTAATTTTATAGCTTAAATTATTATTATTATAACAATTTATTTATATTTTTAGCGATATAATTTTAAAATTATTTTTTTTTAAAAAAGTTAAAAATTATTATAATTATTAAACGTTGTTTTTTAGTTTTAAACTAAATAATAATTTTAAAGTTTTTATTAAATTTTTGTTAATTTTATATTATTTTTAAACAAATTTAAAATATAAACTTAAAATTTTTATTATTGTTTAATTTAAACTTATTATTAAATTTATTTTAAACTATATTTTTTTTTTAATACAAAATATTTAATATTTATAGTTTTAGTTTTTAATTTTTGCATAAAATAAAAAATGCTAATTTAATAAACTTAAGTTTTATTAACAAAATATAATGTTTTTTATATTATTTTAAAAATTAATAGTTTAAATTAGATTATTTTAAAGCTAGAAATTTTTTAGCTTTTATAAGCTTTAAAGTTAAGTTTTTAATTATTAAAACTATTTTAAATTTTTAAATATTAAAAATTCTAGGTTAGTTTTACGTTTTAATATATTAATAATTATTAAGTTTATATAAATTAATAATTAAAATTTAAATTAGTATTAATAACAGAGCAAATATATATAAATTATATAATTTTTATAATTAAGCTAGCAAATATTATTAGCTGTTTTATAAATTTATATTTATATATATATTTTAAAACAAAATTAAATTTTAAAATTAAAAATAAAATAAAAATATAATTAAGTATTATTAAAAACCTGTATGCTTATTAAAAAACTTAACGCAGGCTTTTAAAAAATAAAACTAGTATTAATTATAAGTTATAATTTTATTATTTAAATATAATGCTGATTAAAGTTTAAAAAACAGCTAATTATAATATTATAATTATTAAATATTTAATATTAAAATAATTAAAGTTTAAAAAATAATAGATTATTTTAATATATTAATAGCTAAATATAATAATATTATTTAAAATATAATATAAAGTTAGATTTAGCTGCTATTGTTTTAAAATATAATAATTAATTAATTAGCTAACGCAAAATTTATTAAATTAATTAAACTATTAAATTTATAAAATAAATATTAATAGATTTTGCTAGCAATAGTTAAATTTAAAAGCTAGCAATTTTATTTTTTTTATAAACAGCGCTGCTTAAAATATAAAAAAAAACTATGTTGGGGTTTAAATATATGCAGACGTTAAAAAATTAAGCGTGTTTTATTTATTACCACAAAAAAAAAAAATAAACTAAAATATAAAGTTATATAATTATAAAACTTATTGTATTATTTAGTATAGTTTATTAAAAATAGTATAGTTAAATCTATAAAAATATAATATAGATTAAATAAAAGCTTTTAGTCCTGCAGAGACTAAAAGCTTTTTAAGCTAGGTTATTTTATTTAAGCTATACAATCTTTATCTAGCTAGCTCTGCTAGCTAAATAAAGAGCCCCCCCCTTTTCTGACTGTGTTAAAATTATTTATAAATACTACGGCTAGCAGAATAAACTTAAAATATTAGCCTGTATTAATTAAAACAGCAGCATATTTAAAAAATTTATAGCCTAGCTTAAAAATAAAAAATAAAACTTTATATAAAATATAATATAATATTAAACCAGACTTAATATATTTATATGTTATTAAATTAAATAGCTATTACCTGTTAAAAAAAAGCTGTTAATATTTAATAAAAAATATAAAAATATAAAATATTAAACTATTAAAAAATAACGTTATAAACTATATAATATTATTCTTTTTAATAAAATAATATAAGCTAATAATATTATTTTTAAAAATAATATATATATTTATTATTAAAAACTAGTTTTTTTTAAACTTATTTAAAAAACTAGCTAATACTACTATAAAAGTCTAGCTAGTTATTAAAGCTGTTATAACTGTTCTGCGGTTTAAAACGCTAAAATTAAAAAAAAAAAATTTTTAGTTAAAAAATTAAAAAACTATAAAATATATTTTCAGCAGAACTTTATAAAAAAACATATTATTTAAAACTATTAAAAATAAATAATAAAAATAAACTTTTAAAACTATTTTATAAAACTTTTTTAATATTTTAGCTATTATATTTTAAAAAACACCGGCTATTTTATTTAAAATAATACTGCTTTTATTATTAAAACTATAGTTTTTTTAAATTAAAAACTTATAATTTAATTATTAGCTATTTTAAAAATAAAATAAAAACTAAAAATAATAAAAATATTTAAAAATTTATTATAATTATTGCTTTAAAAGTTTTATAAAATTATTTTAATTTTTGCCTCCGGATAAGCCTACTTAGCTAATATTAAATATTAGCTGCTAACAGCTTTATAAAACTTTTTATTAATATTTTTAAGCTAATAATATTATTAATATTTATATTATTTTTTTTAAAGCTTATTAAACTAAAATTATTAGCTTAAATAAAAAAATATTAATTAATTTAGTTAGCAAAAATAATAAGCAGCAAATATAAATTTTTATAAATAATAAAATATAAAAATTTATAAAATTATTTAAAAATAAAAACCGCTTATAAATAAATAAGTTTATAAGCTAAAAAAACCTAATAAAAAATCACTTAATATAAAACATAATAAATAATTTAAAGCTTTAAATAAATAAAAAGCTAGATTATAATAAAACTTTTATATTAATAATAAAACTAATAAACTATAAAATAATTTTTATTATTATAGCAGTTTTAAATTTAAAACTTAAATAAATAAACGTTAAAACAGTGTTTTTATATAAATTAATAAATAAAACAATTTATATTAAATAATTATTAAAATTTAATAACAGCTTTAGTTATATATACTGTTTAAATAAAACATTTTATAAATTAAAACAGTTTTAAAAATCTAATATAATATTTTTTCTATGTTTTTAAAAAACTAAGCTTTATACTACTAAATATAAATATTAAAATATTTGCTAAAAGCTATTTATATATAATAATATATATAAACAACTTATTAATAGCTAAACTTTTAAAATTAAAAATTAACAGGCTTAAACAAGCGTTAAATAAACGCTTTAAAATAATAAACTTAAGCTTATATTTATATTATTTAAAAATAATAATTAAAAAAACCGTTTTAACTAAATAATTTATTTAAAGCAAAATATTTATATTAAAAAATATTAAAAATTTTTATATATAAAAATATATTTTAAACATTATTTTTATAAAAATAAAACTATTTAAACTTTTATTTATAAATTTTATTATGTTTAATAAAAATAA
Organism: Rosellinia necatrix; assembly: GCA_021209875.1. NCBI lineage: Eukaryota > Fungi > Ascomycota > Sordariomycetes > Xylariales > Xylariaceae > Rosellinia > Rosellinia necatrix. Next base: position 2,381,000 of record JAGYVD010000006.1, on the reverse strand, counting down.
AACTTAATATATAAAAACTATTAGTTTATTAATATATATTATATTTAAAATAAAACTAAATATTATATTTCTAGTATTATTTTATAGTTATTTTTAATAAAACTTAATAAAAACTATATTATAGCTGTTAAATATATATTTAAATATTTAAAAAAAACAGCAGATTTAAAATTAATTTATTATAAACTTTAAAAAGTTTTGCTAGCTATATTAATATTAACTACGTTAAAAATTAAAAAACTTAAAAGTTAACTTCCGGCTATATTTTTTTAATAAGTAGTAATATTATTAATTAAAGCTTAAAATAATAAACTATTATATTTTTATTATTTTATAAAACAAAATATATTAATTAAATATAAGCTATTAAAAAGCTATTTAGTTATAGCTATTATTAAAAAATTAAATATTAATAATAAAATTAAAATAACTATTATTTATAGCAATAATTAAAAACTATAGTATTAATTAATAACTTATTATATTATGCTAATATTAAATATATAACTATTTAATTAAAGTTTGTTTATAAATAATAAACTATTAAAAATATTAAGTTATAGTTTATATTAATAGCAGAACAAATTATTAATAAACTTATTAAAATATTACTAAAAAATAAATTTTTATTTTTATAAAACTATAAGCTTAAAATAAATAAAAACTATATTATTAATAAAACTAAAATTTAATTTTATTATATAATTAAATAGCACTAGTATTATAAGAATTTTTTAATAAAAATATTTTATAATTTATTTTAATATAAATAGTTTAATTAAAACTTTTAAACATTTATAACTAATTTTATTTAATTTTTATTATTTTTTTATTTTATAAACTGTTTTAAAGCTTTTTAATTATTAGCAAAACAAAAGCTATAGCATTTATTAATACTAACTATTTTAATATATTAAAAAACTATTTTTAATATAAAAATAACAAATAATTAATTAGCTTTAATATTTAGCTAGTTTTATAAGCTTATTATAGTTATAAATATATTATATATTTATTTAAAAGCTATTTTTTTTATATATTAGCAAAAAAAAATAAAAACTTATAAAAAATACCGGACATATTTATTTAAAATATTTTTATATATTTTATTATGTTAAAAAACTAAAAATATATATAAATAAGCTTATTTAATATATTATAAAATATTTAATTAAAAATAATTAAAAAAAACGTTTAATATATATTTACTATAATAATAATTATTAACTTAACTAAAAAAAAATATAATATTTTAAAATTATAACTTTATGCCTAAAGTATTAAAAATATTACAAACAAAAATATATTTTAAAATAAATAAAAAGCTTTTTAAACTATTTATAATAAAAATCGGATGTTTTAAAATTTAATATAATTTAAATTAAATATATATTAACTAAAACTTCTGCTTAATATATATAATATTTTATATTAAAAACTAAATATAACTAAAAACTTACTTTTTAAAAAAATCTAACTTTTATTTATAAAACTATATATAACTAATATATTAATAATTTATTTAAAAATATATTAGCATATATTTTAAATTTTTTTTTTTTTATAAAAAGTTTTTATAAATTAAACTATAACTAAAAACGCTATAACTAAATATTAAAATAATATTATAAATATAAAAATATTAAAAAAAAAAAAAAATTAACAATATTAATTAAATAAAAATTATATATATTATATATATAAAAACTTTAATTTAAACTTAATATAAAACTTTAAAATAACTTTTTAAAACTTCTTATAAAAAACATAAAACGGTCTAAAATAAATAAAAATATTAAATATATATAGGTTACTTTACACCTCCGGATATATATTCTATTAAATATCCTAGGTCTTTTAACCTATTTTTATAACTAATCCTACACCTTAAATATATCTTTAACTATTATGATGATCCACTTCTCTTGACACTGATATCTTCGCGGAGATTGTGAGCTGAACAAATAAGCCCGTTTCTATTGCAATCATCGGATATAGACACTTCATGACGAGGCATATACATTTAGGGATGTATGACCAGCCGGGGTCAAGGTTCAATTATTCATCGGAGATGTCAACAGCTTCAGAGACTATGTCAACTATTGCATCATTGCCTTACAGCCACCGAGGCTCAGCCGCGGCCAAACGTGCGAAGAGCGCATTGCTGAGCGAGGCTGCCAACTACCAGGGTCGTACCGATGCAGATTCTTTGAATGATGCCAATAGTTGGGTTCACTATTTATCAGTTGAAGTGGGAAATATCGTGAATACGAGTATTAGAGAGTGTATCCAAGGTTCGGAGGAACTCAAAAAGTCCCGTCGAGAGGCCCCAGACATCTAGCACAAGATACCCCCGAAGGCGTGGAGTGACCAACATACATTTGACGCCATTTATTTTCACATCACTTAGGTCGTCATATACCTTCAGATGTCAATGGTGTGATAGGAGATACCAGAAGCATGAGGATTAGGAGGCGATATGTTCGTTTGGTTTCGTGTATGAAGTAGTGTTTGATAGCTGGGTCGTGGAATTTTTTGCGGAGTTCTGCACACGCATTGGACTAGAGCATATATAACGATTTTTTGTAGTTATTTTTATATTTAAACAATTATACGAGCTTGAGAGAGGAAGCTCTTAATCATACATTACCGCTCTTACCACTAGCCTTGCGGGAATTATTCAAATATTTGCTCATGAGGTCTCCGTTCAAAGGAAGTCGCTACCTATTCGGTTTCTAGAGACAGTATCCTGGCGCGAACGGCTGTAACCCGACCCCCTGGAGTCCGATCCAGCAACAGCACATCCGCGCGCCGAAATAGGCTCCTATTCCTCCCATTCCTCCCTCTCGATCCGCTCCCCATCCGTGCCGCCGTGGACCGAGGGCTCATTCGTCGACTCCGGACGCGGCGACTCGTCCTGCGGCGCACCCCTCGCCTTCTCCTCGCCGTCCACCACCACCTTCTCCTCCTCCCGCTCCTCCTCCAACACTTCTTCTATGCTCGGCTGCCTGTCTACCATCACCTCCTTCACATACGACTGGCTGCTTGCCTCGCTCTTAGCCGTCTGCTCGTCCGCCGCTTCCCGCGCCGCCTGGCTATCCATCAGCTCCCGGACCACCTCCTGCCGCAGGCCCGGCGGCAGCTTCTCTATCCGGTCCTTGATCTGGGACGCGGAGAGCTGCGAGAAGTAGTAGTCCATCGTCTTGTCCAGCGTCCGGAGCGTGTGCAGCGTCAGAGCCGCCGGTTGCCCGGCCGGGGGTGGGGCCTCCAAGCCCAGTTGCGGCACCGGCGGTATTACGGCCGGCGGCTGCGCTTGAGGCTGTACTGGTTGCGGTGGTGATATCTGTACCTTCGTCTCTGTTATTTGAGCTTGAAGGTCTGGGATTGGCGCTTGGATACCTGGGGTTTGCGCTGGAGGGCCTGGCATTTGTGGTTGAGGACCTGGCACTTGTGGTTGAGGACCTGGCACTTGTGGTAGAAGAGCTGGAATTGGTTGTTGCATGGCCGGAATTTGTGCTGGCATCTGGGGTTGTGTAGGCGGAGGCTGTGGTTGACTGGCTTGAATCTGCGCTTGTGGCTGTATTGACTGTGAAGGGGTCGGCGGTGCTAGTAGCAGCTGCGGTTGAGACTGTATCGTTGGCAACTGTGCTGGGAGTTGCGCCGGCGGCATAAACACAAGCTGTATCGGCGACTGCATGTGTGGTGTAGCCGGTGCATGTGCCTGTGGATTTTGCGGTATTGTCTGAGGTTGTGCCAGGAGTTGTGCTCCAAGTTGTAGCTGCGCTAGCTGTTGGGCCTGCTGTTGGGCTTGCAGCTGACTTTGCAACTCAAGCGCTTGTAATTGATGTGCTTGCAATTGCTGTGCGTGCAGCTGCTGTGCATGTAATTGCTGCGCTTGTAACTGTTGCGCTTGCAATTGTTGCGCTTGAAGTTGTTGTGCTTGGAGTTGCTGGGCTTGCAGTTGCTGTACTTGCAGTTGCTGTGCCTGCCACTGTGCTTGTGCGTATGCTTGCATTTGTGCTTGCAGCCAGGCCTGCTGCGTTGCCTGCGGAGGGCGGTACATTGCTTCTGATGGGATGAAGCTCGAGAGGTTAGTTACTGCTTTGGGTGACGTTGTGAAGACAGACCCAAGTAAACAGACTGGTAAGGGGTATTTACGGGGTAGCCCGCCCTGCCACCCGTAGTTATAGATATGTGTACATAGCATATATCTTTTATGCAGAGCAACCCGATTTTAGGCCCCTCGCATTGACTAGAACTGTTTAGTTGCTAGTGTGATTTACCCACAGGTGCACAAGGGTGGTGAGCTTCGCTAGTGCCCAACGGCAATAGTGACCGGGGTATACATTGCCTAATGTAATCGGTTAACTATGCTTTTCACATATAGACATCACATGCGGCTCCTCTGCTTGCACGCGACTGAACCATAGAAATTCATGAACGGGGCCACTGAGAAACCGGGCTTGGGCATTGGGTAACAGTGGTCAGCCGATGGGTCTCAGGCTTACCGAGTGGTCTATTGAACAGCCCACGTAGATTCAATTGGGCCCGAACAAGACCACCAATGTCGTGTGATCCCGTGTCAACGGTGAGAAGTCTGCCATCGGACGCAGGTCCCTTGACAACTCACTCATGCAGTTTTTAGCTTGAGGCAATGCTGATCAGGGCAAATGTTGTCAGGGGTCGCGACGCAGTATTCGAATACACAATGGGCCGTATGATGTGGCATGGGGAAACATAGCCGCTAGGGAGAACGTGGGGAGGGCAGGACACCTCAATTGACACTATTAGTCATCTCTTGAGATGTACGTTAAAGGGGCATCGTGGAGCTGGCCGCGATGTTAAAGAGCCTCCGGTGCCCAGACAGGATTCAGCGTGCCATCGCAACAAACTAAACCCCCTACCCATCCCGAGCCCCGAAATCCCGGCACACAAAACACAACACCCAGCAAAGATGGACGGAACACAGCCGCTACCAGTATGGCCGACGTTTGTCGCGCCCCAACAGCAACAAGCACCGACATACCAGACATTATCGCCCTGGCAATTATGGCCACAGGTGACGGCGCCGGCACCAGCTTATCCATACCAAGCGCCACTGGCGCCGCAGCCACTTCACCCTATGCTGGCGTGGCAGCCATTGCAGCCACCGCCACAGACGCTCTTCCAAGCCGCAGCACCGGCCGCCTACCCGTCCCCACAGGCGCTGCTAGCGCTGCAGACGCCGCCGGTCCCGCAGGCGCCGCAAGCGTCGCAGACGGCACCCCAGCCCAGCGAGGGCGAGCAGGTCTGGCAGCACCTCGTGCTCGAGCACCGACGGAAGCAGCGCTTCGCCGAGCAGCTCCAGGAGAACCTGACGCAGGCGCTCCTGCGCGACCTCAACGCGGAGCAGAAGCAGCGGCTGTTCCAGCAATTCTTCGACAAGGACCGGCTCGTGCAGGCCTTTTACCACGAGGTGGGGCTCCCGTCGACCGGGGTGGCGGGGAAGCCTTGAAAAAGAGGGACGCGATGGGGGGGTCCACGGATCATGGATGGGTGGATGGATGGATAGAGGGATGGAGTGGGTGAATGGCAGTTTCCGGAGGGTTCTCAGTCAGTCATAGAGAGGTCATCTGCATTGCATATACAAGCGCTCTTTTCACATTGCCCGTTTCGAGGGAACTGGACTTTCAATACACCATTATTCGGGATTCCAGATTCCATTGATTTGGCGACATCACAGTCGGATTGTCCTTGTTTTAAAGTATTATGTAAACATGCCCACCCCTGTCATAATAACCCGACCCCTGTATCCCACTTCCACTAACAATTGACCAACTTAGTTACACTAGTTACTCTACCTACCCATACAACTCAATCATTGCGGCTAACCCAACTCGTGCTGATCTTGTTATGTATGCACATATATCGATTCTCAGCTTTGGTTTACATATAGCGCCGGGACTGTTTACAACCTGGTAAATTGTTCAAGTCTAGCCAGGTGTTCAGCAGTCTCATGGCGACAGAACGGCATTAACAATTAAGAGAAAATCACAGTTCATCGTCATTTCCGTGACCATTGGGCTCCATAAGGTCTTAATTGTGCTCTCAATTTTCGTTCATGGTATGCTGTACTTACGTTATGGGACTGTATTTTCAGTAGCAAGTGTGGGTTAAGTGCTACCCGGTCTGGCGTCTAATGGCTTTGCCATGCACGTTCTTACTCGAGAAGCTACTGAATTCGGAGTAGAATATCATGTATAAAAATATATATAACCGGCTCACGTACCCGCCATGTAGATACTCCGTTGGCCAGATGTCGTGAGAAAGGCCTCTGCATGTGAGTCACGTGATTAAGATGGCCTACTTAAGCTTAGATCACCTGATCTACCCGTTGTCATACACTAACGCACCAACCCCACCAACATCACGGCGCCATCACGACGCCACCACGACACCTATGAAAAAGATCTAACTTTGTTAGGTTAGTATGGTTGCTCAGCATATGACACCGCTTTTTGGAGCCCGCATCTTGGGAAACCGCGATGCTGGTTTTGTGACAAGCCTAAAAATACATTTAAATTCCGGACCTTGCCATTTTATCTTGTCCCTCCTCATCCCTGACACATCAATGGGGCCCCTACACCCGTCATCGGCCACTGCGTATCTTCGCCCTTCCTAAGTCGGCCTCGCCCTGCAGGGTGGATAATCGTGGATTGTGGTGGAGCATGAAAGGCCATGTGCCCGACCGACGGCCCCGACCGAGGCGTGCATTCGCCGGTGCGGGTAGGCCAGGGGGCAGGGTGTCTACCTGCCTGTCTGCCTGTCAGTGTGCCAATGTGCCAGTGTGCCAGTGTGTCGCCGGTGTGTCTGTCTATCCGTCCATCTGACTGGGGGTGGTGGCCCTGGCCTGGTGGGCTAAGCTCGCGCAGCCCACTTCCCCTGATGCGCGCTGTTCAATACCAAGCCGGAGAAAGCGGGTTGGGTTGGGTATGCACAGCTGGCAAGCGACGTGCGCACTGAGCAGGGGAATCTTACGGCCCTAATCAAGCGGCCAATGCGTGAACACATCACCGGCTACAGCCTCACTGTCCGAACCTCCCCCGCCCACAGCTCTCAGCGCTACCTTGCTGTCGATCCCATTGAGCGGCCTGTCCCTGCGATTGGGCCCTGATGCACTGAGCGTACTAGTTGGGTTCTCGGTGCGCTGCCGGCCGGACCACCAGTTCGGTGACAGAACCTCCTTTTCTAGGCCAATCACCTTCCTAACGCTCCAAGTTCTTGCTTAAATCTTCTTTGGCCCACCTACGCTGGCGCGCATTCAACCAAAATGCGGTATACTTCGTACTATCTGGCTGCCGGTGTAGGTATCCCTCGGCTGGATCCCTTCTCGTTAGGTCCCACCATGAACTAATCGAACTCCGAGGTATGTGCACAGCATATTACATCAGCGCACCCTAGTTTCCGTGATAGGCCGTTTTTCTGGTTTCCCGCTAGGTGCCTAGCCAATGAGGAAACCCGTTAGAGTCACTTTGGGTAATAGTTCCAGGTTGGTATGTAACGCGGTAAAATAACTGAGGCAATCATATTGGCCACACGGATTACTTTTTGAGGATTGCCTTGTGGTCTTCCCTTCCTGAACTAAGCCAGGTCAACCCACAAGGGGCTCGAATCATGATTCAATACAAGTTGAGGTAGAACTCTTACGTCTCAGGGCTGATATCCGTTCCAAGAGTAGAGAACCTTGCAAGTAGAACTGCCTCTCGACACCCCTTTCCCACGAAAGGACCCAATATACCGGGCCGGGCGGCTTTGTGCTTGGCTTCTCGCTTGGCCGCAACAGAGCTGCCGCGGAGAACTTGCATCATTATAACATTCCTGGTTTATGGTAGCTTGGTAAGATTAGCTAGTATTCTGCGGCCCAAATAACCACGTCCCCGACCACAGCGTGTTCATCGTAGCAGGTACCGATCGAACAATACACGGAACCCTCTGGCCATATTATAACTGCCGCTGAACATCCGCGGAGGATGGCTACTAGATCGTCGGTTTTCGCTCCTTGGAGCTCGGCCGAGTGGTCCATGACGTCTTGGAAGACTTTCCTGCTAATCTCGCATCCGACCTGCACCTAAATCTTTGCGATTTGGGCCGGAATAAGCCCTCGCAATCTTATGGAGGGTAACAACATACCTTTGACATGGTCATTTGCTTTCAAGCACAGCCCACCCGTCGATGTATAAGGATCGTGTTCCCCTCCTTGGGCCCGTCATGCTGCTACACCACCTGCCGTCAATCGCAGCGCCGTAAGAGGCGGGGAGATTCCATTCTTCACCGGCAGCCTTTTCATGCGGTGCCCCACGTCGGCATGGAACATAGGATCCCCCTCGTAGCTGATGCGAAGAGCCGAACTGCACTCCTTAGCTGACTGCTTGGCACCCACATGGGGAGGCCGCCGGACTAAGTATGCTGGTAATAATCTCGCAGTAATGGTGGTCGCTTGGCTCCGGTAGCCCAAGGCCGCATTCTTCCGCGACGTGATATCCTCCCACCGATGCGAAGACGTGCGCGAGGGTTAAGATTCCAAGGAACTAGTTGGGAGGCAAGTTTGACTTTCGTCGCGCGCGTGGAGGTCTCAATCGCACTTGGGCGTGTCTCCCCTTTTCGATGTCCCCATGTACAAGATACGGGCTCATATGCTGGGAGTTGGCAGCATGGAGGCATACATGTCTGATGCACCGCTCCCGAGGATGCTGGAGGATGGTGATTAGGTAGTATGAGGGTCTTTGGTAGCCTGATAGGTCTAATAGTTTGTAGGGGTTGGCATTTAATATGAACGGGAATTTGTGGATATCTTGGTTGCCGAACACCCGCCGCTAGAGCGTGGTTTGGACTTTAGTCGCATGCGGCCGTTAGCACCCGCTAGAAAGATCTCTAACAGTCGTAAGTTCGTCAATAGAAGGTAACCTCGGAACTCCCAACTCGCTGAGTTTAATGTAAAATATTTCGGCCATAAATATATTTTACTACATAGTCTCTCTCCGGGTTACTTCATACGAGCCCTAATGCAACTGTACGGCGTAAAAATCTTGGATGGGGTTGCTTTCAATACAAGTAGTAAGCATTGATGTAGTCAAAATAGACCAATTCGACTCCTACGCCTGCTGGTAACCTCGCAACCCTGTCAGCTAGTTAAGCTACATCACGCTGTGCCACATGGACCCATACAACTCTGATTGGGCTGTGTAGAGTCCTAGACCACCAGATCCAGTGCGCCTGTCTCGATTAAGATTACACCTCGGCCTAATAGCAAGGCCGGCGTAACAGAAGGATCTGAAGGCAATGGGTAGGTAAGGGGATGATAAATACGTAGTCCAATCCGACCACGCCCGGGGTTCCCAGAGAGACCTCCCCCTCAAGGCCCTGTGTCGGTTATAGAGCTGAAATGATGTCCCCCAGACAAGCAAAACTGTTGATACCGTGCCTCGCTGCGTTGTTCAGTGGGGTGGCGGCAAATAACAACGGCCAAGCTGACGGGCACGGGGTGATAGTCTCGCCCCGAACAGCAACGGCAGGAAGCAATTCCAGGCAAGATTCCAGCATGCATGAAACGGTACAGCCTATTGACTAATGTGCGCACGCTGCAGCGATCCTATCCTCGAGACAAAGGGGGGTATAACCCGGCACCTGGGCATCTCTCGATCCTCGAAGTTCAGCACGGTCTGGACGTGGTCGCTCGATGCCCACGGCTCGTTATCATGGAAAGACCTCGGCTCCAACGTCGGATGGCGGACATACAATTCGACGTCTTTTATCTCTGCGCCCGAGGTCCTCAACGTGTGGTCCTCGAGTAAGGATCTGCGTGTTGTGTTTGCTATCCAGGCTGTCACCGGCCACATGTTGTATCTGCCGTACTTCGGCGGCCAATGGGAGAGCGACGACAGCTGGCATGATCTCGGGGGGCGGTTTACTTACCGTCCGGCGTCGGTATCCGGGACGAGTGGGCTTAGTGGCATCTTCGGCGTGAATGACGACGGAGAGCTCTTGTACAGCGCCCTCGACAATCAGTACCTCCCCCTGAAATGGAGCGCCTGGGCCCTCATGGGCACGGGCTTCACTGGCGAGGTTGCCGTTGCGGCTGCGACGCCTGGCATGTGGGAGCTGGTGGGCCTCGTCAACGGGACGTACAAGCATGGCCTTACGGACTATAGAGGGTCACCCCCCGAGTGGACTGATCTCGGCTGTCCCCCGAACAGTGTCGGACTAGGGTGGCCCAAGATTGTCGCCATACCAGACACCAGGACCGGCGGGAGCCCACGCGGGACCGTGGACGTGGTCGCCGTGGCCGATGGCGTGATATGGCACAAACTGTATGATGGCTCGTCATGGGCCGCGGAATGGTCAAGACTGCCGTCCAGCCATGACGGGCTTGAGGTTATGAACTCACAGGAACTTCTCATCGGATACGGGAGCAGTATTTCGCCAATCCTGGCGGACAACGGGTATCTCTTCTCTCGCGGGTCGGACAACTGCGTCTACCAAAACCAGTTCGCCTTCTCGGGCTACAATGCGACAACAGGACAAGTGTACAGAGACTGGATTGGATGGAACAACTTGGTGAGTCCTTGCTTGCGCTGTCTGTCATCTAACTCCTTCCCCCTGCCATCGGTGGTGCGAACGCGTCGACATTTTGATGACGTCGAGTTTGCAACTCCGGGTACCCTGAACAAATGGTAAAAATGATTGATGGCATCGCTGACGCTCAAACGCTATAGTGGTGCCCAGCAGACAGCAGCAGCGGCAGCACGTCTGCTGACATTCAACAGTCGCCGTTGTCAATCGCAGCGATTGCTATGTATGACAACCGTTTTGACTTTGTGGTTGAGACGCCCAGCGGGGGTTTGGAACACACCCAGGTTTATCATGACAACGGTACCTTCGGAGGTGTGGTGCCCAAATGGGTCACTGTTGAGGGACGACCGTAGCGGATCGTAGCAGATTATACATAGTGCGATAAGGGAGGGAGTTGGGGATTCACATGTATACTATTCTATTTTGGGTAGTATATTGGGCGTGTTATATAAGAATCAGATGAAGTAATAAGAAGGATCACCCACATATGTCAAATCACTATTAGGATAATAGTAGCAGTGAGAGTAAGAGGAGTGGTGGTGGTGATGTACCGAGCTTGTTAACACGCAATTATGAAAGAGTATAGGCAAGTGGTGGATGGAAAGCCTAGAGACAGTGCCTTGAAAGACAGCAACTAGTCTAGACATGCACCTAGTGTGTGTTTCAACAAGGAAAGTGGCTACACTTCTGAGGTATCATGCAGCAGAGGGGCCGTTTTGGGTTATACTATTGATGGCATTGTTGTGATTTCTGACCGTCCTGATCGAGAACGAGGAAGGTCACCGAGAGATCAAGGTCATAGGCGCCTATTCACAAAAGACCATAACTTATTGATAGTAGTATAAGGTATAAGGGGGAACCTATCAAAGTGTTAATTGAGTGAGACATTGGCGAAGGCTAATTTACCTCTGATTTACCTAATTAGGTACCAGTAAGTCCCCCTAAGTCCCCCTGGTGCAACAATGAGAGATGATCTTATCTTATCGTCTCGCGCTCTGCGCAGTGGCATTCGTCGGGTGCGGGTTTCCTCATTGGGATTAGTTCGGGCTCTGGCAGGGGCATTGGTGGATGGGGATTTTGCCGTGACCGCATCCAGCCGGCGCGCGCATTTCCACTCAAACCTAGAATCTCGCATACCGACATCTCATCTCAGACCGATTGCACGACGGGCCGCACAAATAACCAGTTCAGCAGTCCAGACGCCTCCAGCCTCGTCCTCCCTGCCTGCCCCCCGACACGCGACCATCTGCAGTGAGCCGCATTGTGCGAGTGTGACAAGATGTATCGCAATACTCCGTACACATCGTCATCGTCGGGTCCTCCGCCACATCCCCAACCGCCGCCTGGCCCTGGGTACGGCCAATACAACGCCTACCCGCCGCCTCCGCTGCCGACGAGCCTCCTTCCCCCTCCGCCGCTGCCATCGCAAAGTTCATCCCACAGTCGCCAGCAATGGGATAGACGCGACAACAGGCGCGATGGCCGCGATGGGCGTGATGCCCGTGATGCCCGTGATGCCCGTGATGCCCGTGATACCCGTGATGGGCGTGATGGTCGTGACGACAACCGCGACAGCTACTACCCACGAGATCGACCCGATGACCATCGATTCCGTGGTCCTTTCTCCGATCTGCGCCAACCCCGTGGGCCCTACCAGGACTCCCGAGACTATCGGGATTCCCGAGATCGCCGCGATTCCTGGGACTCTCGCGATGACTATCGACCACCCCGTGGCGAGTTCACCTTTCGTCAAGAGGCACCAGGTGACATCAACTCGTACCGCCAACAGCCTTATCCACTGCATGTCTCTTCTCTCCTCAATTTCCAACCGTATCGCCAGCTAACCCTTGCCAGTCGCAGCCATGACAATCGCCGCGCCCCCGACAGCTATGCCAATCGTAATGATGGGTCGCGCCGGATGCGTGGCCCTCGGCCCGCTCAGCCGCGTCGGACGGGTCCGTATCAGCGCCGCGAGAAGGAAAAGGCAGCCGATCGTCTTTTGTTATCTAAACGATTCGATGATGAGTCTGAGCTGATGCTGGGCAACACCGCTGTCCGCGCCACGTACAGGGATGTGGACGAACTGTCCGATAGTGATGAGGTTGACATGGACATTTCAGACAATGGGGACTCGGATTCCAATGCGGCAGACCGGCCCGCGAAGCGTCAGCGTACCGACCTTTCCGCTGCCGCTGCTGTACAGGACGCGCCTAAAAAATGGTCGAACCCGGATCCTTATACTGCCCTCCCGCCTCCCGAATCTACTCGCAAGAAGGACGTCGTGCAGCTCATTCGGAAGGCCCGTGTCCAGGCAGAGGCTCAGAAGCCAGCCGTATCGAGTGAAGCGGCTGATTTTATATCCTGTGACTTCTCGGATGACGATAGTACGGCAAATGCGCAGGACCGTGTAGCGGAAACTGTACAGCCCAGCGCGCCCTCCCGCCTTCCCGACGCGCTGTTAGCGAGATCATATCCCTCGTCCTCATCTCTGCCGCCCAAGCCACCAACCTCTGCCTCTGCTTCTGCCTCTGCATCTGCATCCTACCACGCCCCACTACCCTCGCAGAAGGCGCAAACCACGCAATCCTGGCCACTTGCCCCCCTCGGCTCCGCTAACTCAAGCAACGCCCACTCAAGCAACGCCCACTCAAGCAACGCCAACTCAAGTAACGCCAACTCAAGCAACAACGCCGCACCTGCACCTGCAGACCTCGCCCCATCTGCTTCCCTGGGCAATCGTAAAAGAACAATTGACGATGAAATCAAGCTACCTGCCAAGCCCCCGCACGCCCCGCTGAAAAAGGTTAACAGAATGCCATCCGGGGGCGTAGTCTCGCTCATTTGGAAACCTGTGTCGGGCCAAGACCCTTGCCCTTGGGCCGTTGATGATCACTCCGGCGTTCCTAACATGGGCACTCGGTGAGTCATACTTCTTTCACTTATCTGCCCTTGCCATGCTGACGACCCTAGTCTGCACTTCGAGATACGGGACTTCTATGACTATGTTCGCCCGCGCGACTTCGAGGAAAGAGTCCGCCGAGAGCTGGTGTCCAATCTCGAAGCCTTGATACGGAAGAAATGGCGGGATGCAAAGATCTTGCCTTTCGGCTCTTTTATGTCGGGCCTTTACTTGCCTACTGCCGATATGGATATTGCTGTCTGCTCCCAGTCGTTCATCAATGGAGGCCATCCCCTGTACGACCGGAAGAAGTGTCTCTTTCAGCTGAGGTCTCACCTCGAGATCCATAAGGTCGCTTTTCGCAACATGGTTGAGCCGATTACTAAGGCAAAAGTGCCGCTTCTGAAATACACTGATGACTATACCGGCCTAAAGGTGGATATCTCCTTCGAGAAGATGGATGGGTATAGGGCCGTCGACACCTTTCGTAAGTGGCGGGATCAATACCCTGCCATGCCTCCTCTAGTCGCTGTCATTAAGCAGTTCTTGCTTATGCGCGCCCTCAATGAGCCGGTCAGCGGCGGCATCGGAGGATTCTCTGTCATATGCATGGTAGTCCATCTGCTACAGATGATGCCTGAAGTTCAGAGCCGTTCGATGGGGGATGAACACCTCGGCCAATTACTCATGGAATTCCTCGACTACTACGGAAATAAGTTTTACTATGAGAAGGTCGCCATCCGGATGGACCCACCTGGGACCATTAACAAGGTATGTGTATCGGTGGAAGCATTATGGGTGTCCTGCTAATATGGGAAAATAGGCCAGGGCTAGCACGCTTGTGTATCGCAACCTGGACCGATTGTCCATTATTGACCCAAATAATCCTGAGAATGATATTTCAGGTGGCTCCTCAAACTATGCGCAAGTCAAAAACTGCTTCGCTAATGCATATGACACGCTGCAGAAGACTATGAGACAACTTGCCCAAAAGAGTGTTCCCACCTCTTTAGGGCATCCCACGAATACTCTACTGTACCCATTATTTGGCGGTAATTATTCACACTTCCAAGATCAACGGAACTGGTTGCAAAAAATGGATCGTGAAGGTCTACCGCAGTATGAAACGCCAGCAAGGGCAAATGCCGCCGATTACAACCAATGGTAATTTGGAATCTCAACCCCGGATTCCGTTCGAGCAAGTGTTATCAAAGGCTTTTCCTTTGGGGAGACCGTCTCGTAATATTGCAGATATCCAGTGGACACGACACTTTGGTTCTGTCGAGTGCAGAACACGGCGACATATCGCCACGAGAGGATGGTAGGCGTTGGTGGAGGAAGGGAAACGGCAAACGGAGAACCGGAGGATGTTTGAATAGAGGTTAAAACGGATATCAAGGACGAACCAATCACGGATCCAGGCGTTTTTTTCCGATTGTCGCATATCGAGATACCCATTTCTGTTGTCTTCCCTCTCCATGACTTTATGCCTGGCTTATGCGACGTGTAGTATAGCGGGGCGGGGATGCGACTCGACGTTATCATGTCACTACTAGCCGCCGTCTCGATTTCTCTTTACCCCTCGCCATTTTTCAGATGGACTTCAGCTAGTGCAGATCCATAGCCAAGCGGCAGGGGCAAAAATACGATCGGGCCTTCTAGCAGCTCTTTACTACCTTTGATGCCTCCGCTCATAATCCCTTTGTGATATACTGACCAAATCGTATCAGTTTGGGCCTCGGGGCCCAGAACTTACCCACCCGACACGGAGCAAAATGGTGGAATCAAGTTGCTAACTCGCTATAGGATAATCGGTCTTCAAAGAGAGAAAAGATTGATACAATCTCTTGAGGCCATCGAGAGAATTGGCCTCGTGGCTTTGAAGACACGGTGCATGTCACCACCATTTTCTCACTGGCTGCTTGACTTCGCGTCTGGCGTCGGAGAGGAGATAAAGGGGGTGTGATCGGTGTCTCGCTACGTCTGGGATACCCGTCATCTATGATGATATGGTCAGTAGTGGGCTCTCATTTCCATATTCCCACGAGTGACCGCTACTGGCAGGTAGCTCGGCTGGGTTCGCCTAGGATATGGCATAATGTCACTTTCACAACAGTACGCATCATCTCTTCCCTTCGTCGATCGTTGCCGGTATCAATAGTACTTGAATTTGAGGGCGCGAAATTATACTACCGGCTTGCTTACAGCGTAAGTGTTTCAGACAGTTTGATACACCTACGCATAAGCATCATTAACCCTTCGCAGAAATTACGACATCTAAATCGAGGATATATAAAGATTAAATGTTTGCAGACTATAATATCGAAAAACTATGGGTGTGCAATGGAACTGTGGCCTAACAGCAGCCACTGTGCAGGTGGAATTTCAAGAGTTGCCGTGGAAGACTCTTGGTTAGTGGCTTTGCGAACCGACATCGGAGTTGGGCATACTGTGTACGCCAAAAAGGACAAAGGCCATGTAGAAGGACATAACAGAGATGTGCTGTATAGGTAAGTCGAAATATCAAAGTCGAAATGGACCATCCATTTCCATATCTTTCCATACAACTAAAGATAACCTATTCCGAGGCTCCTATTAACTCTCCAGTAAGGCTGCTAAGTTGAACAGCGACACTATTCGATGATCAGCCATGACAAACTACACCCTTTCAATAGAAAATGAGGAGAGACGTAGACGAAAGTTTCAAGCTTGAGCTTAAGCTGCAAGACAATTTAATCAACTTTAGAGTAGGGGTTTATCAATTGGGGTATAATGATTTAGGATAAATTCTCGGAATATTGGTCAACAGAAAAGTTTGCCTAATTTACGCGTTAGATACAACCTGCTCGTCTTAGCAGATTAGTTGTCGGGGTTTGACTGAGAGTAGGCTGAGAGCAGGCTGCTCCCGCCAAAATGACCCTTATCTTCAAATTCGACAATACCCCTGTTATCCTG
The DNA here is from genome assembly GCA_021209875.1 of Rosellinia necatrix. NCBI lineage: Eukaryota > Fungi > Ascomycota > Sordariomycetes > Xylariales > Xylariaceae > Rosellinia > Rosellinia necatrix. The sequence goes on along the minus strand of JAGYVD010000006.1, from coordinate 2,364,538 downwards.
ACAATTGGCCCCCAATCTTTTGTGATTTGTTGTGAGCCCACGAACCAGAAGACGACCTGGTAGCAGAGTTTATTCTTTACGAGAGATACATCAGAGAATAACTGTGTGCTAGCTTAATGAGCGACATAATATGCCTGTAATCAAATATATCTAGAGTATTTATTGGTTATTGCTAGGGTTGTCGGGCCCAGCCTAATTGCCAAGAACCCACGGCCTAAATGGGCTTTAAAGGCCTATTTTAGCATAGGCTAGGCTTTTAGCAAAGTTTAAAGCTTATAAGAGCTTATAAAAGCTTAAAGCTTATAAAAGCTTACAAAAGTTTATAAAAGCTTAGAACTTATAAAAGCTTAATAATAAAATTATAAATTTTTAAAAATTTATAAATATAAGAAGCTTAATATATATTATAATTATATAAATAAATTAAATATATATATTAATATATATATTAATTATTATATTAATTATAAATAAATATATATATATTATTTAAAATAAATTTAATTAATTTAATATAAAAATATTGTTTTAAACTATTATAATAATTATATAATTATTATTATAATTATATTATTATATTAATTAATATTAAATTTAAAAAACTATATTGTTTAACGGCCTGCTGCTATATAAACAATTTTTATTAAAACTGCTGATTTAAAATTAAAAGTTAAATTAATATTTAAGCTTTTTTTAATATAATATTTAAAAACATTAGTTTTATTATTAAATTAAATTATAAAATTAATAAAAACTTTAATATTTTTTTAATATTATTTAAAAATTTAAATTTAATTTTTTATTTTATTATTTTCATTTAATTAATATATTTAACTGTTTTATTTAATAGTTTTATTATAATATAAATAATATTAAAAATTAAAAATATTGCAGGCCTGATTAAAAACTATATATTTTTTTTCGACAGCGTTATTATTATATAATATATTATTTTTAATATTTATTAAAATTTAAAAAATAATAAAATAATTAATAAAGTTTAAAAATATTAAAACTTAATTTTTAATAATTAAAATTATAAATAAATTAAATATAATTTTAAACGTGTTTTAAACTAACAGTTTTTATTTAAATATATAAAATATTTTATATAAAAACAGCTAAGCTAAAATATTTTAGCTTTATAATAAACTAAAAAATATAATATTTTAATTAAATTAATAATTTATATATTAATTTTAGTATTAATTAATTTAAATTTAATTTTATATAATTTATATATATTAAAAAACTAATTAATAATTTATTTATAGTTTAATAAAACTTGTTTAAAAATTTATTATTTTATTAAAAATTAATATAAATATTATAAAAATTATAAAATATATATAAACTTTATTAAAACTTAATTATATTAAAAAATTATTTTATTTATATTTGCTTATATTAATGCTATTATAAAAATATAATAATTATATTTTTTTAATAATTTTTATATGTTTATTTTAAATATACTACTGTTTTTTTTTCTATTTTTATTAAACTAGTTTTAATTTACATATTTTTACTAGCTATTAAATAAACTGTTAATTATAATATTAAATCTGTTAAAAATAAATATAATAATAATATAAATTATAAAAAGTTTAAATTATATTTAAATATTTTTAAGTATATTTATTTAATTTTATAAAATTAAAATTAAAAATAATAGTTAATAATAATAAGCTGGACTTATTTTTAAAAATAAACTAAACTTTATTTTAAAAATAATCTGTTTTTATAATTATTAAAATATTTAAAAATAAATTAAAAGCTATTAAATATATAATTAATTTAGTTTTTATAACTAAAGCTAAACTTATTAATTAGTTAAAAAAATAACGCCGATTTTAATAAAATATTTTATATAAGTTTAAATATTTAAAAATATAATAAACATATTTTATAAATAGCAATTTTAATAATATATATAATAATTACTAAATATAAATATTATATTTAAATAAATATAATTAAAATTAAGTTTTAATAAGTTTTAATATTTTATATTAGTTTTAATAGCTGTTAGTTTATAAAAATACTAGTTTTAATTAAAGCTTATTATACTGCTTAAAATCGCTTTTAACGTTTAATACTAGTATTAATATAAGTTATTAATTATAACAGCTAATAAAAATTCAAAATTAATATATAAAATAATTAAAAATAAAATATTAATATAATATATATTGTTTAAATAATATTATTAATTATATATAGCTTATAATTAATTTTAAAACGTTTATTTATATATAAGTCTGCTTATATTTTTTTAGCGTTTTAAACAAAATATTTAATATTTAACAAAATAAAAAAAACGCTAATTATTAGCTAAATAATATAAAAAAAATATAAAAAATAGCTAATATTAACGCGGCAAAATAATATAGTATTATTTTTATTAAAAACGTTTTTAAAAAAAAACATATTTAAACTAGACTTATTGTTTGCTATAAATACTTTTACAGCAGTATATAAATTATATTTATAAAAATAAAAATAAATATTTTATATATTTATAGCCGCAGTTTTAAATTAAACGTTTTATATATTAATTAATAAATAGCAAAATTTTTATTTAGTATTAATAAAATATATTATAATATTTTAAAAATATAAACTTAAACTAGATATTGTTTATATATTATAAATAACGCCGATTTATAAATTTAATATTTATATTACTAGTATTTTTTCGATTAAAATTTTAATATAAAAAATAATAAAAGCTTTTAGTTATAAATAAAATATTAGCTAATAGTTTAAAACAATAGATTAAAACTAAGTTATAAAATAAAAGTTGTTTATTATATTATATAATAAATTAAACGTAATTTAAGCATAAATTAAATAATATTGTTATAAAATATAAATAATTTTAATTATTTATAATTAATATATAATTAATATATAATTAAAACTTATTAAGATAACAGGTTAATATATTTATTTTTATAGCTTTGAAAAAACAAGATATAATAACGCTGTTAAGTAATAATAACATATAATTTTTAAAACACCGGTTATAACTTCTGTTTTTATTTTTAATGTTTTTAATATTTTATTTTACGTTTTAATATATATTATATTTTATTATATATATAATATTAAAGTTAGCTTTTTAAATAAATTAAAATATTTATATATTAAGTGCTAATAATTAAAATTATATAATAAACAAGCTATTAAAAACGTTATTAAAATTATTAATAATATTTAATATTATAAAAAACTGATCGCAAACGTTTAATATTAAAAGTTATAAAAATATTAATTTTGTTTTACTATAATATAATATTAAAGTTTATAACTAGAAAATTAAAAATAATATAATTAAAAAGCAGAAAAATATAAGTAATAATCTGTTATAATTGTTCATAAGTTTTTAAGTTTTTTTAAATAAAAATAAATAATTTGCTATTAATTATTATAAGCAGCAGCAAATAATAAATAAATTAAATTAAATTTAATATATATAATATAATAATTTAAAAATAAAATTATTTATTATAAAAATTTTATTATATTAATTTATATTATAACTATATTAAATAATAAACAGGTTAAACTTTTATTTATTTAAAGTTATTTATATTTATTTAAACAATAAAAAAACATTTTTTTTATAATATTTACTCTATAATATTTTTGCTATATTATTATTAATAATAAATTTTATTTTAGTATTTATATATATAAATCTAGTATTATTAGCCTGTTTAAATATATTGCTGCACGAAGTTTTAAAAATATTATTTTTTTAAACAAGTATAAATATTAAATATTTATAGTTGTTATTTATAATATTAGCTATTATTTTTAATAATTAAAGTTTATTTTTAAAATTATTACTACTTTTTATTATAAAACAACGGTTTTTTAATAATAAAAATCTTTAGGCTATTAAACGTTTAAAAAAACAAAACTTATTAATAATATAGTTATTAAAAATAAAATCAAAAAACAATTTTGCGCATATAAAATAAATAATAATAAAAACTAAAAATAAGCTTTTAACTAATTAGAATATTAATTAATATATAAACTAATAGCTAATAATATAAATAATATATTGTAAAAATTAAATATTATTAAAAATAAGTCGAGCTATTAATATTAAAAATATTATTTTAAAAGTTAATATATAAAATTATATTAAATAAAAATAAAAATTATATATATAATTTAAAACAGTTATAACATAATAAAAGCAGCAGAAATATATATATATAAAATATTTAATAATAAGTTTATATAATATTATTAATAAAATAATATTTTTAGTAGGCATTAAATAGTTAGAAAGAGATAAAGATTAATTTATTATTTATCTCCTAGTTTAACTAATATATAGTTATTTTTAAAAGCTTTCTGGAAAAAAGGCTTTATTAAGAAAAACTTTTTAAAAAAAAGCTTTTTTAAAAAAAGCGTCCGATAAAATAGCTTTTTTTAAAAAGTTATTTGTTAAAATAGCTTTATAATTGCTTTTAATATAAAAGTATTAACAACTTCGTTAATTTATAACAGCTAAAAAAATAATTAAAATAAAAAAATTTTTATGCTTTTTAAAAATATTTATAGCTTAATAATAGTTGTTAATAAAAACTTGTAAATAATAACAGTGTTTTTAATTTATAAGTTTAAGCTTAATTTATTAATAGTAAAACATAAAAAATAAAAAATAAAAATATAAAAAAAGTTTAATATATTTATAATTTATAACTAATAATAGCGTTTATAGTTTATAAGTTTCAACTTATTTTATTAATACAAATAAAAAATAAAAGTAATAAATTTTTATATTGTTATTAAAAATAAAAAGCCGATATTATTGTTATAAAATATTAGTATAAAAATATATAATAACAAAAGTATTAAAAAAAATAAAAAAACAACTTAAAAAAACAATAAAACAAATATTGTTAAAAAATATTAATATATAAAACAATTAATAAAAGCTTTATTATTAAAAAAAAAATAGTTTATAAAAATAATTAATTATTTAAAAGCTAACCAGCTTTTTTAAACTTTATGTTTTAATGTTTTAAAAAGCTAAGCTATGCTTAATAATATTTGCTAAATATAACAGCGTTTATTTGCTGCTTTTAATAGCGATTTTTTTAAGTCTGAGCTTATATTAATAATAATTTGTTTATATGTAATTCTTTTATATAACTAAGATTTTTTAACTGTAAAAATTTTTTTTATTAACGTTTTTATTAGTTAAACAAGCGTTGCAATTAATACAGTATTTAAAAAGGTTTTTTTTGCCAGCTTTTTAACTAATATAATTATAAAAATTGCTAACATCGCAAACATTGTTATAATTATAAAAATTATTAGTATTATAAACGTTGTTATAATTAGTTATATAGCTAGCAATATAAAAGTTATTAAAAAACTTTTATATTTAGCTTATATAGCTTTATTAATTTTATAATTAATAATTTTTAACTTTAAAAAAACATTTAACGCTGTACGGTTATAATCTTGTATTTTTTTTTTTAATTTTTTAATTTAAGCGTGCAAAATAAAAATTTTAGTTATTAATAATTAAATAGCTTTAATTATTACGTTTAAAAGTTTTTTAAGTTTATTATTAAGCAAGCTTTTAATTTTATTAATTTTATTTATAAAAATAGTCTGATTAAATAAAATAATTAAATTTATAAAGCTTTTATAATATATTATCGAACTATTTTTAATATAAAAGGTTTTTTTGTAATAAAAGCAAAAAATAAGCGCTGCTACGTTATTTTTTAAGTTTTAAAAATAATTATATAATTATTTTATAATTTTATATTAAATATCTGCTGTTATATTAATAATAATAGCTAATTTTTAATTATTATTAGTTTTTGCTTATTAAAACATAATATTATATTAGCTTTTATATATAACGTTGTTAAAAATATATTTATAAATTTTTTTAGTATTAAATAATGTTTAATATTATTATAACGCAAAATTTATAATACTAGTTAACGTTTTATAAAGCTTTAATCGCTAGATTTATAAAAGTTAAACTTGTTTAAACGTTAGCTATATAATTTAAAGTTGTTTAAACGTAGTTTATATTGCTTAATAATAAATATTAATATTATTTTAGTTAACGTTATTGTTTATATTACTAGCGATTTTTTAATCGCTTGTTAAATTAATTGTTTTAGTTAATATAAACAATATTACCGGCGCAGTATTAAAATTACGTTAATATTTCTGCTTATATGCTTGTATAGTTTAGCGTTTAATATCGATTTTTTTGCTTTAAATGTTTATAACTACGGCGTTATTATTTATTAAAATATTTATAATATTAACAGCTTTTTAAATAGCTATAGAATTAATAACAGGACTAGTTATAACTAGATTATAAATAACTATACTAAAAATAATAGCTTTATATTATATGTTTTTACCGATTTAATGCTTTTTTTTATTATTATTATCAGCTGCTATTATAAAAATAACAACAGTATTTTTAATAAGTTTATATTGTTTAAAAAAATAATTTGTTTAAAAAAAAAATATTAATTAAAAAGCTTTTAAAACTGTTAGCTATTTAAGTTCTGTTTAAACTAACAAAAGCTTAATTTAATTAAAAAAGTTTTAAAATTATATTTAATACTGCTAAAAATTTATAAAGCTTTAATATTTTTTATAGCAGAAATATTAAAATATTTTTTAGTAATATTATAATTATTTTTAGTTTTTGCTTTATAATTTTTTTAAGCTGTTTTTAATTTTAAAATATAATTTAGATTTAAAAGTTAACGATATAATATTATAATAGCTAAATTAATAATAATATAGTTGTTATTAATATTATTTTAAATTAAATATTATTTAAAAACATATTTTTAATAATTTTAAAAATTAATAAGCTTGTAACTAATAAAACGTTGTTAGTTTAAATTAATTAATTTTTTTTATAGTTGCGTTTTTTTAATTTTATATTAACTATAAATAATTTAAACGTTTAAACAACTATTTTATTAATAATTAACTTATAATATACTTGTTAATTATATTTATAAACAGTGTTTTAAAAAAATTAGCTGCTATAATTATTATTTTAATTTAACCGCTGTAATAAAAAATAAGTTTTAAGACTTTTTTTTAAATAAGTTTATTAATTTAGTTATAGTTTAAGTTATTATTAAAAGCTATAATTTTGTTATGGTCGGCTATAAAACAATAAATTGTTTTTATAAATGTTATTTTAACTAAAAATATATATTAAAACAGTAATAAAAATAATAAATAATAAATAAAAATTATATTAAATAATATAAAAATAATAAAAATTATAATAAAAATATATTATAAAGTATAAAAATAATAATAAAATATATTATATAATATTAATAAGATATATATATAAATAAAATATTAAAAAAAGCTTTATATAAAAAAGTTTATATATAAAAGCTTTATATAAAAAAGCTTTGCATGTTTTATTTTATGCAGCAGAGTAAACAATTAATTATATATATTAAACAAAATATATTAAATAAACAAGCCGGTTATATTTAGTTTATTTAGTTTAAATAATTAAGCCGGTTATATTTATCGCGTTACACGTAATAATATTTATATATTAATAGTTAAAATAATGTTTATTTATTACTAATTTTTGCTTAATATTTTTTTTGTTACTTTTATTATAAGTTTTGCTTTTTTAACACGTTTAATATATAGTTTTTTTAAAATAACCGGCTTTTTTTTAATAAAAGCTTTTATTAGTTTAGCAGCGTTTTATATAAGCAATGTTTTAAAATATTATTTATTATATAAAGCTTTATATTTTTTTATTAAATAAAATATTTTAATATTAAATATTTATTAGTTTTATTAATCTGTGAAGCTAATATAGTTTTAATTTTATAAAATATAAAATTGTTTATATTTTTTAATATAAATATGCTTAAGGCGTTTTTTTTTTTAATTAAAAAGTTTAGTTTTAGCAGCGCTAAAAATAAATATATTATTAAAACAATTTAATGCATACGTTAATATTTAAAAAGTTTAACTTATATGCCAGCTTATTTATTTTTTTAATATAATAAATAGTTCTGTTTATTATTATAATTATTTTTATAAAAGTTTTTAAACAGATAATATTTTTATATAAACATAAAAATTTTTTTACTTATTTAAAATTAAATTAAATTATATTTAATATTATATTAAATTTTTATATTAGCTGCTATAAATTAAATTGCTGTTTTAGCATTTATTTAATATAATTAATAATAAAATTAAAATTAATTAATTTATAAAATATTTTTATAATTAATAAAAACTTTAAAGCTTAAAACTTAATATTATTTTATTTAGATTTTTTTACTGCTATTAATTTAACGTTATTAAAGTTATATTATAATATTAAAATAATATTTATTTATAACGTTTTAAAAATATAATATAATAATAAATAATAATTTTAACGTTTTAATTATATTTTTGTTTTAATTATTAATTTAAAAATAATAATTTATTATTATTTTTAATAACATATTTATTTTAGTTTATAAAGTTTGCTAAAATTTAAATATAAATTTTAAGTTTTTATTTAAAATAATTTTTATTAGCATGTTTTAATTATATAATAACAACATAAGTATTAAAACTTTTGTTTATTTTTCGGCTTTATATATAACGTTTTTAAATATTAATAATATTTTTTTAAAAAATTTATAAATAACCGGCATAAAAAAATTATAAGTTATATAACCTTTTATTTTTTAAAAAATATTTGCTGCTAAAACTTTTAATAGTTTAACAATAAAATCTATTATAATAATATAGTATAGTTGTAGTAGTTTTATAATAGGTTTTAATTTTTTAATAGTTTTACTAATTAATTATATATTTAAAATATTAAAAACAGTATTAAATATATTAAAGTATTTATTTTAAAAGTTATAAATAATAAAGCTTTATAGTTTATAATATATTTTTAAAAGTTAAAGTAGTATTTTTATTATATATTAGCTGTAGTAGTTGTTATTAATAACTAGCTGGAATATATAATTTTATTTTATTTTAAATATTTATTATATAAAACAGATTATTAAAATTTTATAAAAAAATAAACTAATAATTAGCTATAATATAAAACTAATTTTTTAAATAATTATATATTTATTATAATTGTTTTTATATTGCTTGTTTATTTTTTAATTATTTTTATAAAACAAAGATTTTTTGTAGCTTTAAATAATTTTTTTTTTTAAACGTTATTTATTTTAACTTCTATAGCTATAATATAACTAAAGTTTTTAGTAATATTTTTAAATATTTCCTGTTTTTTATTATTTTAAATAATAGTATTATTAGCGTTATATATAATTAATAGTTATAATAACACATTTAATATAAAATTAAGCCGACCTAATATATAGCAAATATTTAGCTAAAATTAAAATAAATAAATAAATGCTGTTATTAATTTAATATTTAATTTTAAAACATTAATTAATTTTAAACTTGTTTATTTTATAATATTTTATATAATAAAATAGTTTATTAATATTACTACTAGCAGCATATAAAATTATATTTATGCTTATAATTAACAATATATTTAAACTAATGCTAATATTTTTTTTTCAGTAAATTAATAAGTTGTTTTTTGCTGCATAAAAGTTTTATTAAAAAATAAAATAAGTTTAATATTATTAACAGAGATTTTTCTATTGTTTTATATAAAGTTTATATAAAAAGCTATTATTTTATATTTTTATTTATAAAAGCGTTAAATTTAATAAAAGATTATTTTTATAGTTTTAATGTTTAAAATAGCTAGTATTTATAAGCTAGTTTTAAATAATTTTAAAGCTTTATATTTTTAAATTAGTTAATATAAATATAATTTTTGCTATTTAATATTGTTGTGCTAAAATTGTTTTAAAAATAGTTTTTGCTGTTTTTACGTCTGCTAAAAGCTTTGTTTTTTTTTTATAATAATAAAGCTTTTGTTAATATTAAAGAATAAATTTGCGTAAAAATTTTATTATTTTAATATATATTTTAAGTTTATAAATATTATTAATAGTTTTAATTTATAAATAGTTTTAATTTAATTATTAATAATTATAAAACTAAAGCTGTTTATTAAAAAGCTTAATAGTTATATTATAAAATATGCTATAAATAATTTTGTTAGTTTTAAGCTGAAGTTAATATTATTAAAAATTTAAAAAAAAATTTTAATATGTTTATAATATTTATTAGCAGTTTTAAAAATATTATAACGTTGTTAATATATTTTGCTATAAATTAGCTATATAATATAAAAATATTATTTATAAATTGTTATATATAATTTAAGCTATTTTTAAATTTTATTAATATAATTTTAAATATATAAAAGTTTTTTAATAAAACAATTATTATTTTGCTTTTATAGCTTAGTTATATTAGCAGTTAATAAAAAATTTAAAGCAGTTAATTTTTATAATATATTAATATTTTTTAGTTTAATTATAATAGTTTTTTATATTAATAATAAATAAGTATTAAATATAATAATTTTATTTAACAATTAAAAGTTAATTATTACTTATTTTTTTTATTATTTATATAGCGTTATATAATAAATATCGGATATTTAAATAATATTCGTTGCTTTATAAACTTTAGTTTTTGTTTTAATATATAAATTTAAATTATTTATTTATAATTTTTAGTTTTTAATTTTTAACATATATAGTTTTACTATATTAAAGATTTAATTCTGCTATTTATTAATTAAATTTATTTATATTATATTATTTTTATTTACTAAGTTTTATGTTTTTTAAAAGTATTTTTAGCTTTGTTGTAAACATGTTATTTAAAGCATAAATATATACTCTGTTTTTAGTTTTTATATAAAATATTAACTTAAGCTTTTAAGCTTTTAAAAATAGTTTTTAAAAATATTAAATTTATTATATTTTATTATATTTTAAATGTTTTTATTAAACTGTTTAATAGTTTTAAATAAGCTAAAAGCTTTTTAAATATTTTAAAATCTTATAACATATAAAAATTATTTATAAATTTTTTAATATTAACGCAGCAGCTAATAAGTTAGTTTTTTTTATATAATATAAATATAGTTGTTATTTTAATAGTTTAATATTATATTTATTTATGTTTTTATTATATAATAATGTTTTAATAAGTTTAATTAATAAAAAACAGCTTTTAAACTTATAAAAATATTATTGCTTTTAATGTTTTTATAATTATAAGTATAAATATATAATTTTAATAAAATTATTGCTATTTTATTATAAAAATTAGCATATATAATTAATATTATAATTATTATATAAAATAGTATTATAATATTAGCTGTTGTTATAACGCGCCGTTTTATTAGCTGTTTTTTAATGTTAATTTTTATAAGTACAACAATATTATTATAGCTTTTAAATATAATTAATTTTTATAAAAATTAACAATAATTTTATTTATATTTATAAAGTTTGTTTTTAGCAGCAGGTTTAGTTTTAATTTATTTATAATCTAAGCTTTAATTTAAAAAATTTTTATTTTAAATATATAGTTTATTTTTCCGGCGATATTTAATTAAAATTAAATTTTTTTTGCGAAAATAATTAAACTTCTGATTTTATTTATTATTATTAGCTGTTTAAACTGTATTTTTTTTATATATAGTATAAATTAGCCTAGCTAGTTTTATATTATTATTATTATAAAGCAGCCGGTATTAAAACATATTATAATAATTTTGTTTATATTATTAATTATAACTTATAATTAAAAATATATATATTTTATTAAATGCTGTTTTATATTATATAAAATACTGTTTAATATTATATATATTATATTAAATATATTATTAACTAAAAAGCTTTTGTTTTATTTAGTTTAAACTAATTATTTTTAGTAATTATAACAACAGCTTTTATATAATATATTATTTTTAATTATATAAATAAAAAAACAGTTTTATTTAAAAATTATATATTATAATAACAGCATTATATAACGTTTAGTTTTTTTATTAAATATTTAATAAGTTTATATTAAAAAAATCAGATAAACAGTATTATTTTTCTTGGTTTTTTATTAAAATATTTAATAAAAAGTTTTTTTTTTTTTTTAATTTTTTTATTATAATATATTTATGCTGTAATAAGTTCTGTTTTTAAATTTTTAATTAATTATTATTAATAAATAGTAATATTTTATTATTAATACTAGCGTAACTTTTTTAAAATTTATTATAATTAAACTTATTTATAAAATATTTATTTAAATAGTTTTTATGTTTAATAATAAGTTTTACGTTTTTATTTATTATAATTTTTTTTATATTTTTTATAAATAATATAACGTTATATATTTAACGTACAGCTTTTATTTTTAAAGTTATTATATAAAAAGATTTTATTATATGTTTAGAATTTATTATAGTTTTATATATTATTATAGTTTTAAAAGTGATACGCGCGCATAAAAGGAGCGCTTATATAAGCCCCTTGCTTAGGGTGCTATAGCCTGTAGCTACAGGCATAACTTAATTAGGCCTAGCCCTATATATATAAGCTTTAGCCTATATTTAAATAAAACTTTAGCTTAGCTTAGATTTGCTAAATTTTTATTTTTTATAATATATATTTTATATTTTTATAATATATTTTTAAATTAGTTCTTTTATAACGTTTTTTATAAAAATTAAACTAAACTATTAAACTTTATTTTTTAAAAATAAAACTATTTTTAACTATTTTTATAAACATAAAACATATGTTTATTATTAAAAGCATATATTATTTAAACAAGCTAAATAAAAGCTTTTTTATATTTAATATATTTATTAAAACTAAATATTATTTTTATTAACGATCTGTTTTAAAAATTAAAAATCGCTTAAGTAGTACAGCTAGTTAAAAACGTTAAAAATTTTTTATAAATATATAATAAAAATAAACAGTAAGCTTAATATATATTTTTATATTTTAGCTAGCAATAAAATAAACGTTATAAATATTTAAACTAGTTGTTTAATATAAATTATTTATTTTATTTATTTTTTATATTATAGTTTATTTTATTAATTTATTAAGTTTACTAATAGTTATAAAAAAAATATTTATATATTTAAAATAATATTTTAAAATAAAAATAGCTAAATAATAAGTTAATAAAAAAACAGTTAAATATTTAAAACTTAAAATAAAACTATTAGCTAAACTTAAAATTAAAAAACAGTAACTGTTTAAAATAATAAATTAAAAAAAACTTTAAAAAACTTTTTAAAAAAAAATGTCGATATTTTTAAAAAATAGGCCTGAATTAATATATTATTACTTATTTTTTATTTAAAATAATAAATAAATAAAAGCTTTAAAAAAATATAAACTATTATATTAAATATGTTTAAAATAATAAAATAAAGCTTAAACTTAAAAAACAGAACTATGCTGCGATTTATTATAAAAAAAAAAAAACGCAACAAAAAAAAAAAAATAACTTATATAAAAAAGCTTATATTAACAGATAATTAAATAATAAGTTAAAAACAGTAAAATAATATATTAATAAACTATTTGTTATTTATATAGTTTAAAAATTTTAAAACTTTTAAAAAATATAAAAATAAAAGCATTTATTAACTTAAACTTATTTAATTATTTATTAAATTTTAATTATAATATAAATAAAACAAATAAATAAAAAAATATAAATAAAAAGTTTTAACCTGTTAAATATTTAATTTATAAATATTTATAGCGAAAATATTAAGCTAAAAAAAAAAAATTAATATATTTAATTTATTATATAATAACTTTAATAATTTTAATATAGTAATAAAAAAAAATATTATTTTTATTAATATATATTTTTTATAAACTATTTATTTTATTTTTAAAAATAAAAAAATAATATAAAATAAAATAATAAATTTTGTTTTTATTTTAAATATTTTTATAAAACCAGCAGTTTTATAATAAAATAATAAGCTAAGCTTTATTATATATATAAAGCTATGTTATAAAAATATAAGCTAAATAATTAAAATAATATAGCAATGTTTTATAATAAACGCTAATATAGCTATATATAAATTTAAAACTAATTATTTAACGTTTTATAATATATATTAAAACTTATATGTTTTATTTTAATATATATAAAAACAATTAAAATATATATATATTATAAATATTTTAAGTATTAATAATAGTAATTAGCACAAAATAATAGCATAAATTTATAACAGCATAAAATTAAAAATTAAACAGTTTTAAAACTATTTTTTAAAATTAATAAATAAAAAATATATGCTTAAAATTAAAAAATTAAAAAAATTTATAAAATTTAACTAAAAAATAATTAGCAGATAAAAAATATAGCGTATTTTATATAATTAATAACTTTTAATATTTAAAAAATATATATTAACTTAGGTTTTTTTAAAAATAATTATTATTATAAAACTAATTAAAAATCGCTTGTATAACCGATTAAAAAACAGTATTAAAAAATAATAATAAAACTAATAATATTATAACAGCAGTAAATATAATTATAATAATTAATACGATTAAAACTAATAAAACAACTAATTATTTAGTTTTTATAAAACATAGAAATTATAAAAATTATAACTTTAATAAAAGCAATTAATAATTAAAAATAACAATTAATATAATAGAAATAATCGTAATAATAAAATTATATTAATAATTAAAATAATTAAGTTTATTTTTTAAAAAGCCGACAAAATTAATCAGACTATTATTTATTAAAAAAAAAAAAAAATAATATATTTAAAATATTATATTAATTAGTAGCAGACTTAACGTGTTATTAATGCTATAAAAATTTATTATTAATAATAAAAAATTTAGCACTTGTATAAATATAAACTTAACATCTGCTTTAAAAATTAAATATACTGTTTTTATTTAACTTAAAAAATATATATATAAATATTATATTATATTAATATTATTTTGCAATTTATTTTTAAAGATTTATAATATTATAAATAAACTAAAAAATACGATAAAAATATAATAATATATTTTAAACAAAAATAACTAAATAAATAAAACCGCTAATTATTTATAAAATACTAAAAAATAAAATATATTAAAAAACTTTTATATATAATATAAAAAAAACAGAAAATATGCACGTTATATTTAGTTGTAATTTAAAATATAAAACTTTAAAATAAATAATAAAATAAAAATATACGCTAATTTAAATATAAATATAATATATATTAGTAAAGCTTTTTAAATATTTTAAAACATATAATAAAAAACAATATAAATTTTTTAAAATATTAAACTAAAACTAATTAAGTTTAAAAATAAGCTAAGTTTTTATTTGTTTATAAAAACTAATAATAAAAAAACTAATAAAATAAAAATTTTATAAAAAAGCTAAATAATAAAAAACTAAAATTTAATTTATTTTTAAAAATAATTTTTTTTATATTAAATAATTATAAGCTATAAAACTAATATAATTTAATTTTTAATTTTAAACAAGTTTTAATTAAAATTTAATATTTAAACTTAAAAATATAAATATATAAAAAAATAATAAGCAAAAAAAATAAACTTTAAAATAAAAAAAAGCTTATATAGCTGTTAAATATAAAGTTTTATTTATTAATTATAATTTTAGTTTTTTATGTTAAAAATTATTTTAGCAGCTATAAATATAATTATTAATATAAAAATATTATATATTATATTAATAATTAACACGTTTAAAAACGCGTTATAATTATTAAAAACGTTAAAATAAATATAATATAAAAAATAAAAATTAAAATTATTTTATTATAATTATAAAAAAGCTTTAAACGTATTAACAGTTGCTGCTACAGCTATAATTATTAATATAAATAATAACATAAAGCTATTTTTAATAATACTTTTATATTTATAAAAAAAGCTTTTTATAAATATTTAATTAAATTAAAATATTAATATATATAAATATATAGTTTAAAATAACTTTAATAATTATAATAGTAGTAATAAATAATATATTTTTATATAATATATTAATATTAAATAAAATCGCTGATTTTATAAAAGCTTATCTAGCTATGTTTTTTTAAAACACTGCTTATAAATACTATAAAAATATAATAAACTTTTTAAACAAAAAACAAAAATATATTAATATTAAAAATAATACGTTTTAAAATTTTTAAAGTTATATTTATATTAAAAATCAAACAACTTATAAATATACTAGAAATAATTACTTTTATAAGCATATATATATATGCTAAAAAAACGTTTTTAGCTAAAAAATTCAAAAAAATAACCAGAGCTTTTAATATTTAACAAAATAAAAAAACAGTTAATATATTAATTAAATAGCAATTAAAAGCTTTTTAATAAAAAGTTAATAAAACTAAAACATTAAGTTTATAAGTTGTATATATTTATTTAGTTATAAAAATATAGATTTTTTAATAAATTTTATAACAACTTTTATAAAAAAAATATAAAATAAATTAATAAATTAACTTTGTTTATATATTTTATATTTATAATATAATAATTAATACTAAATAAAACAAAACTTTTAAATATAATAATATAAAAAGCTAAATAATTATAGATTTAAAAATTTTAATAAAATAGTTATATTAAACAACTACTTATTATTATTATAAACAGAAATAATTAAATTTTTAAAAAAAACATTTTATAACTGTTATTAATATAATAATATTTTTTATTAATTTTAATATATTTAAACTTTAAAACCGGTTTATAATAATAAGCTTAAAAAATAAAAAGTATTATGTTATAATAATAAAATTTTATAATTTTTAGCTTATATATAACGCTATATAAACAATTTTTTAAAATATATTAAAAATACTATAAAATATTTATAAATAATATAATAATATTTTTAAATATTATTAAACAATATAAAAATATTTAAAATTATATTTAAGCTATTTAAAAATAAATATATAATTATATTATTAATAAAATTTTTATCGGCTATTTTTAATAAACTTATTTAGATTTAAAATAAATATATTTAAAATAATAATATTAAAAAGCTGCGTTGCAGCAATTTATAACTTAGCTTTTTTAAGTTAATTAAAAGCTTTTAAATAATATATAAATATAACAAAATTTCTGCGTAGCTTAATTCTATATTATATAAAGTTAATTAAGCTGCTGCAGAAAAAAAAAGCTGTTTTATTAGCTAAAAATAAGCAAATAAAACGTATTAAAATAAAAAAGCTAAATAAGTATAAAATATATATAAAAACTAAATAATTTAAAAATAGCTTTATTTAAAGCTATATAAAATGCTATATATAAAAAACTATTTTGTTTTATTATAACTTATATAAAAATTATTTTTATAAATTAATAAATTAATATAAAAAGTTTTAAAGTAATAGTTTTTATTTAAAGCTAAAAATATATAAAAACTAAAAAACAATTTTTAGTATTAATATTTAATTAATAATATATTTAAATAAATTATTAGTTAATATAAAAATAAACTATAAATTTTAAAACTAAAAATAATATATTTAATTTAAACAGCTAAAAGCTGCATATAATAATATAATCTAATAAAAATTAATAATTATATTAATAAACTATTCAGCTATTAAAAATATTATTAAATAAATAATTTTAAAAACTGCAGCTATTAAACGTGCTAATTATAAACTAATTAATTTATTTATTTATTTATTATAATACAGACTATATATATATTATTTGCTAAATAAGTTAAACTATATATTAAACGCTTTTAGCTGTTTATAAATAATATTAAATGTTTAAAAATAAACAAAAATTAATAAAAATAAATAATAAATCTGTGCTAAATATAATATAAAAAAATTAAAAGCTGCGTTTTATATGTTTATATTAAAAATAATTATAAATAAAACTTTAAAAATAAATTTTTAGCAGCATATATAAAAACTATAAATATATATAAATATTAAAAAACTTAAAAATATTTTAAAAAAAAAAGCGATAAAAACGTTATAATTTATTTTAAGCTTAAATATTTTTTAATATTACTGTAAATAAACTAATATATAATATATATATAAATATAAAACGTTTATATATTTTAATCAGCATAATTAAAAAATTTTAAAACAAGCATATAATAAAAATAATATTATAATATTTAATAAATAATATAAATATTAAAATTATTTATAATAACTAATAAAATATAAATAATAAAAATTATATTAAATATTATAACGTATATAATTTAAACTAAACTAATAAACAGCTATTTATAAAAAGCTAAAATTAATTAAACTTAAAACTTATTATTTATATATATTATAAATATAAACTTTATTTTAATATTTTTAAAATTAAAATTAAAAATATTTTTAATAGTTAAACAAAAAAACTATATTTTAATATATATAACGCTATAATAACAGTTTTATATTCTGTTTTAAAACATATATTATTAATTTTAAATATAAAAATATATAGCAGAAAAATAAAGCATTGTTTTAATTAAACAATTTTATTAAATAATTAAAATATTTTTAAAAAATTATTTTTAATAAAAACTAAAGTTTATATTTAATTTTTAATAAAATATATAAAAATTATTTAATATTAAGCTAATAATAACAGCTATATATTATTTATAAATAAACAGCTTGTTAAAATATAAAATTAAACAGTTAAAATAATAATATAATATTATATATTTATTAAATTAAAACAGATTAAATAAATATTATATTTTTTTATAATAAAACTTAAACGTTATATATAATAATACTATATATTTAATTTTTTATAAACAGTTATTTAAATTTAAATTGCTTAATATATTAAAAATATTAATTAATTTTAATAATATTAAAAACTTTTTAAACATATGTTTTTTTTATAAATATTTATGTTAAAACGTTAATTTAATAATAAATTTTGTTTAAGCTGCAGCAAAACATATTTATAACGTTAAACACTGCTTATTAAAATTTAATAAAAAAATTAAATTTATTTATGCTTATATAAAAATATTATTTGTTTAGTTAATTATTAAAAAATATTTTTAATAAAAATTAAAACTTTAAATAATTAAGCAATAAATAAAAACCTAGCTTATAAATTAAACTTTTTAATAATTTCTGTATTTATTTAATAATTTTATAAAGTATTTATATATAACTTTTAAAAACCTGATTTTTTAAATAATAAATGCTGCTGTTTAAACTTATAAAAGCTAAACAAAATTTTAGCAAAAAATATATATAAAATAAAAATTATTTTTAAACATTATTTTAATTAAAAACGTAATAGTTTTAACTATTTTATTAAATAAAAAATAAAATTATAAATATAATTAATAAATAATAAAAAGCAACTTTAATATAATAAAAGCTTATTAAAAATATTAAAACTAATATAATTTATGTTTTATAATATAAATAAACGTTAAAAAAAAAAGCCGACCGTAATAAATTATATAATAAACTCTGCTAAAATTAGCAAAACTTTTTTATTAGCGCGGCTTTTTAATACACGCGTATAAAAAAAGCGCTTATATAAGCTTCTCGCTTAAGATGCTATAGCCTGTAGCTATAAGCATAACTTAATTAAGCCTAGCCTTATATATATAAGCCCTAGCCTATATTTAAGTAAAACTTTAGCTTAGCTTAGATTTGCTAGATCTTTATCTTTTATAATACACATTTTACACCCCTATAGTGCACCTCTTAAAAAGCGTTTTTAGCTTTTATAAGTTTTTTTATAGTTTTTACAACTATATTATATTATAAAGTTACTGTTTTATTAGTTTTTTTTAATTAAAAAATATTATTTATTAATTTTATATTAAAAAATAATAGTTTTAATAATAAAAAAAATAAAAGTTATAAAAAAAAAAAAAAATTGTTTTTTTTTTATTATAATATAATAATATAGTTTTATATTTTTTTTTTTTTTTAACATAGTTAAAAACTAGTTTAAACTAATAAATATTATTAATTTTTATATAACTATTATAAGTTTAAATAAAACTAGTTTTATATATAATTATAAAACTATATATTTAAAATAAAACTTAAGTTTTAATAGCTTTTAATTATAAATATAACTTATATTTAAATTAATATTTTTATAATATTAACTGCTTATTATAAAAATAAATAAACGTTTATTTAATAATGTTTATAATATTTTTATAATATTTTATTTTAAGTTTATTTAATATATATTTAAAACTAACGCTTATTATTGCTTTAATAAAATTATTTAATATATTTATATATTAAAATTAAATATTGTTTTAAAATAATTAAAAAAGTTATTTTATAATATTTTTATTTTAATAAAGTTTAAAGCTTTTATTTTATTAAAGCTGTAAAAAATAAATATTTTTTAATAAGCATTTTTTAATTATAATATAGTTGCTTGTTTTAAAATATTTAATAAGTTAAAATAAAAATATTTAACGAAATAAATTTTTATATTTAATTTTATTTAATATAAAAACTAATTGTTTAAAAATAATATTAGCTGTTTTAAATATATTATTTATTATGTTTTTAATATTATTATTTTATATTAAAACTTATATTATTATAGCTATTTTTATTATATAACGTTAAAAATTTTATTAAATAATGTTTAAAAAGCAGATTTAAAAAAATAAAAATAAAAATAGTAATAATAACAAGTTAAATAATAAAATAATAAAAATATAAATAAAAAAAGTTTGTTTTTTAAGCTTTATAATATTATATTTTTAATATTTTTAACGTAAAAATAGTTTTAATTTTAAAATTTAAAAAAATAAGTTTAAATAAATTTATTTAAGCAATAAAATAAAAAGTTTATATATAACTATTTTTAACAAAATAAGCTTATTAGTTTTATTTATTGTTTATTAAACTTTATATATATTAATTATTTATTTTTAAAATATAGCTTAAATTAAATATTTTTAAATTTTATTATATTTTTTTTTAAAAAAATAATAAAAGTTTTAAAACTTGTTAAATTTAAAATTAAAGTTTAAAATTTTAATAAACAACGTTTAGTTTATTTTTAAATTTAAAATATAATATAATTATTTTAAAAAAAACAGCTATTTAATAATAAAATAATATTTTATTAATTTTAATAAATTTATAAAACTAAAAAGCTTTTATAACAGAAATTATTAATAAAAAATAAAACTATTAAAAAAAATAAGCTGTTATTATAATAAAATAAAATAAATATTATAAATAAAAAATATTTTTAAATTATATTTTATTTTTAAGCTATATATTTATATTTAAATTATAAAATTTTATTAAAATTTTATAAATAATATATTAATATTAATAATTATAAAGTTTATTAATAATAAACTATAAAAGTTTAATAATAACGCGATAATTTTTTAAAAAAAAAAAAAAAAGCTAAAGCTTATTAAAATAAAAAAAACAAATATTTCAACATAAAAAAAAAAAGCAGCTAAAAATTGCTTAGCAAAAAAAACGTATTTTTAATTAAATTAAGCAGAATATATTTAAAAAAAACAAATTTATTAAAAAGCTGACCGTTTTATAAAAAAAAAACAAAAAAAAAGAGGATCGACTAAAGTTGCTAGCTATTAAATAATAAGCATTAAATAGTTAGAAAAAGATAAGAATTAATTTACTATTTATTTTTTAGTTTAACTAATGTATAGCTATTCCTAGAAGCCTTCCGGAAGGAAGGCTTTACTAAAGAAAGCTTTCCAAAGGAAGGCTTCCCTAAGGAAGGCGTCCGACAAAATGGCTTCCCTAAGGAAGTTATCTGTCGGGATGGCTTCACAATTTTGTTAATATTTAAACAGCTATAAATTATTACGTTGTATATATTAAACAGGTTATAATTATAAAGTTTAATATATAGTTATTACAAAATATTAGCAAAAAATAAATGTTATATTAATATAAATATAAAAGCATATGTTATATTTTATATATTTATTAATATTTTTTAGTTATTATTAAAATATATATTTTTAATCGCTATAAGCTTTATATTTTAGCATATATTAAGTTTTATAAACCTGTTATAACGCCGCTAGTAGCACTATTAATAAAATTATATACAAGCTATATTAATTAGTTTATTAATATAATAATAATATTATTATTATTATTTGTTTTTTAAAAAATTTATTATTATTTTATATAATAGTTTTTATTTTATTATTATTAATTTATTTATTATATTATTTTATTTTATTTTAATTTAAAAATTAAACATAATTTTATATGTAAATAATAATACTTAAAATAGTAAAAATTAACATAATAATAATTAAAATAATAATAAAAATAATCATTAAAATTGTTATAATTATAAGAATAATAATTTTATAATAATAATATTTATAACAGTAATAATTAAAATCATATTTATTTTTTGTTTTTATTTTTATTACGTTTTTATATATAAAAATTTTAGTAAATTTTAAATTTTTATTAATTTTTATTAATTTTCATTATTATTTAATTTTTATTTAATTTTTATTAATTCTTTTACATTTTTATATATATTAAATTTTTATTAATTTTATTATTATTTAATTTTTTTAAATTTTTAGTTAATTTTTATTTATATTTTATGTAATTTATATTTTTATTTCATTTTTATTATTATTTAATTTTTATTAAATTCATATATATATTTTATTTAATTTATATTATTATTTAA
The DNA here is from genome assembly GCA_021209875.1 of Rosellinia necatrix. Lineage (NCBI taxonomy): Eukaryota > Fungi > Ascomycota > Sordariomycetes > Xylariales > Xylariaceae > Rosellinia > Rosellinia necatrix. Next base: position 2,341,808 of record JAGYVD010000006.1, on the reverse strand, counting down.
TTTTATTAAATTTTATATATATTTTATTTAATTTGTATTTTTATTTAGCTTTTATTATTATTTAATTTATATTTTTATTTAGCTTTTATTATTATTTAATTTTTATTTAATTTTATTTTTAATTAATTTATATTTTTATATATATTTTATTTAATTTATATGTTTTATTTAATTTTTATTTAATTTTTTTTTTAATTAATTTATATCTTTATATATATTTTTTTAATTTATATGTTTTATTTAATTTTATTTAATTTTTATTTTTATTTAATTTTTATTTAATTTATATTTTTATTTAATTTTTAATTTAATTTTTAACATAATTTTATTTAAATATATTCATTTTTATAAAATATTTTTATTAATAATAATAAGCTTAAAAATAAGCTTAATTTTAATTATCAATAAAGCTTTCTGTTTATGAATATTTATTTTTATTTTTTTTATTCATAATTTTTTTATTTTTAAAAGTTTGCTAATTTTATAAATTATTAATTAAATATTTATTTTTTAAAGTTTTAACTGTTTTTAGTTTAAAACACGATTTTATTTATATTTAAAAAGCTTTATTATTAAAACTAGGTTTTCTTTTTTTAATATAAATTTATTTTATAAGTTTATTATATTTTATTTATATTTTAATTATTATATTAATTATTTAAATAATTAAATTTAAATTTTTTAACCGGCTAAAATTTTAAAAAAATAAAAAAATTAATAAAATATGTTTTTTTAAAGTTTTATTTATTTTCATGTTAATTTTAATACTAATTAATTAAAAACTAATTTAAAACTATTATAACTAATAAAAATTAATTTAATATGTTTTTTTTTTTTTTAAATTATTATTTAAGTTTGTTTTAATTATTATATTAATTAATTTATTAATAAATTTTAAATGTTTAAACTTATTAAAACAAAAAAATTTCATTTATAAAGTTTATTATAAATAAAACTATTTTATTTATAATTTTATTTATTAATATTTTATAATATTATATTTAAAAACTTAAGCTTTTATAATTAAATTTAATAGCAGAAGTTTTTTAACATGTTTTTATTAATATTAAATATTAATAAATATATTTATTAATATTTTATAAAATATAAATAAATTTTTAAATAATAAAATTTATAAAATTTTAGCATAATTTTTATTATTGTTTTATTTTATTATTTTTTTAATATTTTTATAAAATATTTTTCTAGCTAATAAAAAGATTTTTGTTATAAATTTTATTATAAGTTTATTTTAATATTTATTTTTATTTTTATTTTTATTAATATTTTTTAAAATAAATATAATATTAATAAAAAGTTTTTTTTTAATTTTATTATAAGTTTATTTTAATATTTTTATGTTTTATTTTTATTAAAATATTTTAAGTTAACAAATATAAACGTTAAAAATTATTTTAAAATTTAATTATAAGTTTTTTATTTTTATTTTTATTTTTTTAATATATTTTTATAAATATTTTTAAAATTAAAAATAATTAAAATAAAAACGGTTTAAAAATTTTATTATAAACTTTTAAATTTTTTAATTTGCTGTTTTTTTTAAATAATTTTATTTATTAATTAATTTTTATTTTATTTTATATTTTATAAATTTATAACTTTTATTTATTTTTATAAAATAATAATTATAATATTTATAAGTTTTAAAGTTATTTAAGCTATATTAAATATTTATATATTAAATTTAAATTTTAATATAGATTTTATAAATTTTAATAAAATAAATTTAATTAAAATATAATATTTTTATAATTATATTAATTTTTATATTAATTATTAATAAATTATATTATTTTATAATAATTTTATTTATTAATTTAAAAATTAATAATAAAACTTAATAATTATAAAATATTAGCTGCTGCAGCTAAAAAAATAATTATTATATAAAAACTAATTATAAAAAAAACTAATAATAAAAATAAAAAACTAGTTATAATAAAAATATAAAAACGTTAATAAAACTTATATATAATAAAAAACTAGTTTTAATATTTATTATTAATTTTAATAAATTTAATTATTATAATTTAAAAGTTTTAAGCTAAAAATCCCGCGCTAAAAATCCCGCGCTAAAAATCCTGCGCTAAAAATTCCGCGTTAAAAATCCTAAAATAAAAAATCCCAAAGTAAAAATTTTAAAGCAGAAAATCCCGAAGCAGAAAATTTTAAAGCAGAAAATTTTAAAGCAGAAAATCCTGCTTGTTTATTTAAATTAATAAATAATAATAAATAATAATAATATATTAAATAAAATTATTTACTGCTGCTTTTTAAAAATTTTATTTATATTTTTTTAAATATTAAAGTTTATTTAAAATAAGCTTTTATTAATTAATATAAAATTAATATATTTTAATATTTTTTATAAATAAAATATTTTAAAATATTTATATATTATAATTTAATTTTAATTAAATTTTATTATTTAAAAAATATTTTTATTTATTTAATATAAAAATTATTTTTAATAAAGCTAGTTAAAAATTTTATTTTTAAGCTTTAAGTATTAATATTTTATAAAAACTAATAAAATAGTTTTTATTTTTTATTTTTAATAAGTTTTATATTTATTTATATTTAAATTATTAATTTGATTTTATTTTAATTATAAACTTTAATATAATTTATAGCTGCTAAATTATTTTAATAATTAAAATATTCAATTAATATTTAATATTATATATATTATATAATATTATAATATTAATTTATTTTTAAATAAAATTACATTTAAAAATATTCATATTATTTTAATTAAAAATATATATTTTATTTTAAAAAATATAAATAAACAGCTAAAAAGTTATTAAAAAAGCTAATTAAATTATATATTAAAAATATTTTATATTTTATAAAACTTAAGCAAAAAATTAAAACTATTATTAAAACTATAAAATAGTTTTAATTAATATATATATTAATATATAAATTATATTATTATTAAAAATAAAATAGTTTTATTACTAGATTAAAATTAATAATAATTATATATTAAATTAATTTATAAATTATATTAATATTTTTTAATATTATAAAATTATTTTAAATATATATTAAAGTATAATTAATATAAATTAATATAAAAATTAAAACTTTTGTTTTAACTTTTTTTATATAATTTATTTTAAAAAAATTAAATTTATATTTTATTATATATTAATCTTAATATTTCAGCTTTTTATTATAGCTTTTTATATATATATTTATTTTATAATTTATATTATATTTTTAATTATTTATAATATTATTGTTAATATAATAATTTATATATTCCTATATTATTATTATTATTATTATTATTATTATTATTATTATTATTATTATTATTATTATTGTCATATATACATGCAAGCCCTGCAGACCTCACGCGGTGGATTGTACCTGCGCGCGCGCGCTATATAATATAAATCCCTGATTAAATTTAAATATAAATGTGGCCAGTCCAGAAAAACAGCTTTTAGCTGTTTATATAAAAATAAGAAACTAATTATTGAAGAGTTGACCTGTATAATAAAACGCAAGCTAAATAATTAATTTATTTGCACGTTTAGTTTTTTATTTGCAACTTTTAATTTTTTATAATTTTATTATATTTGTAAGCTTGTTTTAAACTTTTAATTTTTTTATAAAAATTATTTATTATTATATTTTTATTTTAAAATAGCTTTTTAATTTAACTTTTTTTTTTTATTACTTTATTTATTATAAAAATTAAATATAAATAAAAACATATAATTTTATATTTATATTTTATATTAATAAAAACTATATTAAAATAGTTTTAATTATATATTATAAAACTTTTAAACTTTTATTTTTAAACTTGCTAATATATATAAACAATATAATTAAATTAATAAAACTTTTATATAATATAAACATATAAAATAAATAATATATTTCTGTTTTAATTAAAAATATTAAAAATTTAAAATATTAATATTTTAAAACTTTTAAAAATATTAAAAAATATGTTTAATATTATTATTAATAAACTTTTAAATTTTTTAAAAAACAGTTTTTAAAAATTATTAATAATAAAAATTAAAAGTATTTTTTAAAAATTTATTTTATTTAAAAATAATAAATAAAAAATATTTTATAAAGTTATTTTAATATATAACAAAAAAAATATTTTAAAATGTTTATAATTATATAAATAAAAATAAAATAAAATTATAACTTATTTTAAAAAATCTTAGTTAAACGCAGACTATAAACAGATAAAAATAAACTGTTTATATTTAATTTAAAAATAATAAATATTATTTATATAAAAATATAGCAGAACTTAATAAAACTTTTATTAAAATTATTATTTATTAAAAACTAAAAATTTAAAATAAATAAATTTATTTTTAAAAATTTATATAAATTTATAAATAAAAAATCGCAGGAAAATTAAACGTTAACTTATATATTTATAAAATATTATATAATATATTATTTTAAAAATAATATGTTAATAATATTTAAGCGTTAAAAAACTATTTAAAAGTTTTTAAAAAACCTAAAAAACGTTTTAAAAAAAACCTAAAGCTTTAAAAACATTAAAAAATAAAAACAAGCTTAAAAATAAGTTTTAAAAAAAATTAAATATAATATTTTTTTATTTTTTAAACAATATTTTAATTAAGTTATTAGTTAATATATAAATTAAACTTTTAATTAAAATATTTATAAATATTTTATTAATATTTAATTTAATTAAAAAGTTTATATATTATATAAAATATTATTATTTTTAAAATAAAAAATAATTTAATATTAAAAATAAATATTTTATTTATACTGTTAAAAATAATAAATTATTTAAAAAGCTTAAAATAACTTTAAAATTAAAATTAAATAAAAAGCTAAAATTAATAAACTATTTATAAAACTATATAATTTAAAACTTAATATTTTAAAACTAATAATTAATTTAAAAAAATAAAACATTATATAAAATAAAAATTAAAAAAACGATTTAAACTTATAAAATAAATTAATAAGTTTTATAATATTTTTTTAGTTTATTAAAATAAATTAAAATTAAATAATATTTAAAAATATCTGCAAAAATATAAATTTTTATAACAATATTTAATAAAAACTTAAAAATAATAATAATATTTTTAAATTAATATTATAAAAATAATAAAAATATTTAAATAATATAAAAACAATTTTAAAAAGTTATAATAATTAAAGCTTTTGTTTAAAATAATATTATATAAAATAAAATTAAAGCTTTTATTAATATATTATTAAAATACTTGTTAAGCTTTATTAAATAAAAAACCGTTTTTTAATAAGTTAAAATTATAAAAACAAGTTTTTATATTTATAAAACTATTTAAAATTTATAAAAACTTTTGTTTATAAACTTATTATTTTTACTATAAAACTATATATAACCTAGCTATTAAAATTTTATTTAAACTTTTTAAAAAATAATTAATAATAATATATAAATTATTATTTTATTAAAATAATTTTATATAATGTTTTTATTTTTAAAAATATAATTATAATATATTTTTTAATAACTATAAATATAATAATATATTATTTTAATATTTTTTAAAATTAATTAAAAAATATATAAATATATAACATAAAAATATAACAATTTATATTATATAAAACTATATTAAGCTTAAATAATAAATAAACTTATAAATATTATTAATAATTATTTTATATTTAAATATAGCTTAAAATATTTTTATTAATAAAAAAACTAGCTATAAAATTGCCTGCTTTTTAATATTATTAACTTTTATATAATAAAACATAAATTATATATTAACAACTATTTTAATATTTTATATATTTATATTAATAATTTTATATTATAAATATTAATAAAAATTAAAAAGCTAGTTAAATTACCATTTAAATTAATTTATATTTAAAAAATAAAAATATTAATTATGTTTTTAAACTTTAAAATTAAAATATTAAATAAAATTATGTTTAAACCGTTTAAAAACTATTTAATTATTTTAAAAAATTCTATAAACTTTAGCACATTTTAAATAAATAAAAAAAGCATGTTTATTAAAAGCTTTAATAAATAGTTATGTTTTTATTAATAATAAAACGTATTTTTTGCTGTTAAAAATTTTAAACAAATTTATTTTGCTAAGGACTATTTTTATAAAATTATTATAAATTAAATCTTAAAATATATAATTAAACCTTAAAAACACTGTTTTAATAGAAATAAAAAAAAAACAAAAAAATTAAATTAAAAATTCTTGTTTATTTTAAAATCTTATATAAATAATATATAAAATAATATTAATTTAAATATAATATTTAACGCGATATAAAATACTTAGAACTTTATAAAAATAATATTTTTTAAAGCTTTTAAAAAATAAAAATATAATTATGTTTTAAAAAAATATATAATATAAAAGATTTATTTAGATTATTAAATATTATTTTTATTTAATATTTAAATAATAAAGCAAATATTAATTTATTATTAGACCTGCTATTATTAGCTAGCGTTTTTTAAAAAATACTGCTGTATATATTTAATTTTAAAACTTTTATAAAACTTAAAAAAAAAATATTTAAGTTTTTATATAAATAAAATGCTAGCTTTAAAAACTTTTTTATAAATAGTTCTATATTTTATAATAAGTTATAAAAAGTTATATTATAATTAATAATTATTTAAGCTTTTTTTTTTTTTTTTAAAAGGCCTATTAAAAACTTTTATTTTAAAAGTTTTTTTTAATAAAGCTAAATAAAATATAAATAAAGCATATTATATAAAACAAAAGTTGTATATTTATTTAAAATATATATATATTTTTTATATAACGTTAATAATTTAATATATATATATATATATATAAAACAAAAGATTTTTATAAAGTTTATTTAATATATATATATATATATATATATTTTATAAAAGTTATATAAACTTATTTATATAAATTATTTTAATATATTATTAAAATATATAAGCTAATATAATATTTTTTATTTAAATATTAAACTAAATTATTATTATTATATAATATATAACTTAAATTTTACTACTTATATAAGTTTTAAAAACATATTTAATAATATATTTAATTTTATAGCATATATAAGCTTTGCAGACTTTACGCGGCGGACTGCACTTGCGCACACATGTTATATAACATAAATCTCTGACCAAATTTAAACATAAATACAGCCAGTCCAGAAAAACAGCTTTTAACTGTTTATATAAAAGTAGGAAACTAACTACTAAAAAGTTGACCTGTACAACAAAACGCAAGCCGAATAGTTAATCTATCCGCACGTTTGGTTTCTTCCACTTGCAACTTTTAACTTTTTTTGCAATTTTTATCACGCTTGCAAGCTCGCTTTAGGCCTTTAAAAAAAACGTTTTAGCTTAAATTATTATTTAAGTCGAAAACTAGTAGTAAGCTTTTTTTATTTATTGTATTAATTTTTATATTAATTTTCTAGTTGCGTTTAAAATAAACATTTTAAACAAGTTGTAGCAACTATTAATTATATATTTTTTACTGCAAAACTTTTTATTTAGCCGGTTTTATATATTAATTTTAAAAATAAAAACGCGGTATTTATTATTTGTTTAAAAATATATATAAAATTATTAATTTTAATAAAAATAATGCTAATTAAAAATATTATTTTGTTAAAAATTAATATAAGATAAACGTTTTTTATTATAGCTTTTAAAAATATTTATAAAATTTATATAAAAACAAGCTAATAATTTATTTTTATAAAACAAAAAACCTTTTTTTAATTAATATTATTTAATTATTATTAAATATATTAAAATAAAAATTTTTAAAACTTTTATATTTAGTTTATATAAAATTAATATTTTTATTTAATTAATTATATTAAAATGTTTTAATTTTATAGATTTAATAAATTTTATAATTGTTTTTAAAATATAGCTATTTATAATATTTTTATTAACATAGTTTTTATATTAAATAATTTATTATTAATTTTAAAATAAAACTTTAAATTTTATTATTTTATTAATACAAGTTTTTAAAATAAATAAACTTATTAATATATAAATTAATATATATATTAATATTTTTTTTTTTTAAAAATATAATTTATTTTTATTTTATATAAAAACAAGCTTAAATTTTTATTTTAAAAATAATGTTTTATAAAATAAAGCTTTTTATATTTAGCTGTTTTATTTTTACTATTTTATCTGCTATTTAATTAATATAAATATTATTTTTAATAGTTATTATTAAAATTTATTAATATGTTTTAACGTTAATTTATTTTTAATTTTTTATAATAATTTATAAAAAAACAGCTTTTATATATTTTTTAATATTTATTTTAATAATATTAAAACTTAATATAAATATTATTTAAAAACAGCTTATATTATTTTTAACGCTTGTTATAACTAATTATAAATTTTTATTATATTTTATATATTAATATTTATATTAATTATTTATAATAATTAAAAACTATATAAATTAAAATATTATTATTTATTTTATATTTTATTTTTATAAAAACGTTATATTTTAGTTTATATTATTTTTAATATATTTATAATTAATAATATAATTTAAAACTTTTAAAATATAATAATATAAATTTTATATTATTTTTAATAATAATAATTTTATATTTTATTTAATATAGTTTAATTTTAAATATAATTTAAAAAAATATATATATTTTATTTAAACTATATTAATTATTTATTTTTAAAAACAGCTTTATTTTAATATAGCTTTTATTTTAATGCTAGCTATTTTATTTTTATATTTTTAATATTTTATTTTTATTATAATTTTTAATTATTATTTAAATATATATATTTATTTTAGTTTTTTATTATAACTTTTATTATTATAAATATTATATTAATATTTTTATTAATAAAATTTTATTTTAAATATAATAATATTTTTAAATTTAATAATTAAAATAAAATTAATATAAAAATAATTTTTATTTTAATTTATAAAAGCTTATAAAAACTTATAAGTTTTTAACAGTTTTTTTAAACTTATAAGCTTTTATAAAAATCTGCTAAAAACTTATAAGTTTTTATAAAAGCTCGCTAAAAGCCCGTGGGCTTTTATAAGGGCCCGCTAAGAGCCCATGGGCTATTATGGGCGCCTATAGGCTGGGCTTTTTACAACCCTAGTTATTGCTAAGGTGGTCGGCGACCTCTTCGGGCTGTACAAGATAAATCCTGTAGCTAATTTTTCATCCACTGGCACGGGTATGTAGGGTTTAATTGGTCCGACGCGCCACTTGAAATCGAGCGGCCATATTGTTAGACTCAAGCGAGCTAGTTGCTTAAAAGTGCAAGTTTTATATTGCGGCGTGGCATTCGGGTCCTTGCAGGTGAGAAGACTCGCTCGTCTGGCCGCCCACGTTGGTAAATAAGCTATGCTCACGCGTCGCTGGGTGACGCTGCATGATGCAATGGGTGGCTCGTTATCTCAATGTTTTGCTAGTTAGACCCCAACGTGTGCCATTTATTACATGCCACGATATTGTTTGTCTGCCATTGTCAGCGATCTATTGCTTTCTGTCTATAGAAAGAGGGGTAACCTGGGGGCCCTCTGGCCTCGTGGCCTTGGCGAGTATGCTGGATACCTCCAAGCTCGCGTGTATATCAGTCTCAAAGATCGTAGCATAAGCACAGGTATTCTGATTACTGAGGAACTCTTTTCGTGAGAGGTTTGATTATGGCCTAGGAATTATTTTGTGAGATCACATGCTTTGAGAACCACCATCTGAGGTTTTCTACCATTACTCTTATTCTATGATACATGCCCGGGCTTCAAAATTTCTGTTCAGCTAGTGTATATTGAAAACATAATGGTTATAAAATATGCTCGTTTTCATTTATATTAGGTTCTGGCAGGCTGTAAACGCCGGGCTTCTATTACTAACGTTCACTGCATAGGAAGTCAACTAGTCAGCCCCAAATTTTGTTGAATTGTGTTGATCTGGAAAACGCTTGCGGTCCCATTACAAGAGTTTCCGTTGGATCGGGTTTGCAAGCATAACTCTTCTTTGCTTTTAGCAACACGATGTTCTGTCCCAATCATTTCTGCTCAAATATGATTCAGTTTGTGGTCATTTTATCTCATATTCTTTCTTGAAGGCACGTACGGGTAAGGTTGGGGTCTAGGTTGAGGTAAAACCCTGAGATGAATTACCGCCTCGGGCATTGCCGCCTCGGGCACTGCCGCCTCTGCCGTTGCCCCCCTTCAGGAAAGTGAAGGTAGTGCTGGCATTGCCACCTATGGAGGTGCCACTGCTGCTACTTCCGCTAGTGACCCTACCCACGATGAACACGGGGTTGAGCTGTCTTGGGTTGCCCCCACTGAGCTAATGGGGGTAGTGGAAGGGCTGGCGCTGGACGAGAGCACGATGGCCTTGGTAGCTTGGACAGCGTTGTCTAGTACTTCATGTACTTCTTCTTCTTCGTCAGTGTCTTCGTCAGTGTTTTTATCGAGGTCTTCCTGTTTTTTAATCTGTTTATTTATCTGTGATTTTTCGACAGTGTTAACCTGTTCGTTTTAGACTATGCTGATTTTTTAAATAGCTGTAGTAAAGTTTGCGTTTTTTGCAGCGTTTTTGCTGTTAATACGATCAAGCAGATATTATATTGCCAGGAAAGCTGTAATGTTATAATATTTTATATATTTATTGTTAAAGTTAATTAAATATTAATAGAAAATTAACTTTTTTTTTATAATATTGTTTAATGTTATTGTTTTAGTTATAGTTTTTATTTTAGCTAGCGCGGTATTTTTATGTACTGATTGAATAAGTTTAATAGTAGCGTTTAGCTTATTTTTATGCTGTGCAAGCTTTTTTATAAATACATTTGTTTATAGTCTTTTTTAAATAATAAGCTAGTAGAGTTAATACTTCTATAATTGGTGCCAGCAAGTGATTTAATCTCTATAAAGCGTGGATTTGTTTAATAATATGCGTTTTATAATCTGACTACCTTTTTTTTTTGCTGCTTATTTTATATAATAGTATTTATACTGCTTAAGTATTAATAAATTCTATGTTTTTTGTTTTTTTTAAAAAAAAAAAATAATATTTAAGTGTTATATAATATAAGCTTGCTAATATGTTTATAACCTGTTATTAATATTATGTTCTGCATGTATAGCTTTTATTATGTTATAAATAAAAATTTGTTTAGCTTTTATATTATTAAAAATAGTTTTTAAAAGTTGTAATAATATATATTTAATGTTTTAAAATTTTATTTTTAAAACGTTATTAAGTTAAAAAAATATAAAAAAATCGCAAAAATTAAATAGTATAATTAGCTATATAATTGCGTATTTTTGCTTAATTAGATTAAATATTAAAATAACTATTATATGCGTAGGTCGGTAAAAGTAAGTTTTATTTTTTTTTAAAATATAAATTTATAAGTAGCATTATATAATAAATAAATAAATTTTTAATAACTTTTAAATATATATTAGCTTTTTTATTATTTAAAATATGCGTTAAAATAATTAATAAGCTTGTTTAATGTTTTAAAATGCTATTTTTAATGTTTTAAAACAAAGTTTTATATAAATTAACATTATAAAGTTTTTATTTTTAATAAAAATATTTATAATTTATTTAAGTTTATTATTATAAACAAATAATATTATTTAAAATAATTAAAATAGATTTAATGCAGCTATAGCTATATTAATATTTTTAAAATATTTGTAAAGTTTTTATTATATAAATTAATAAGCTTAATTATTATTAAAGCGCGATAAATATAATAAATATTATTAATATTAGCTGTTATATTAATTAATATTTTTATTAATAATATTAAATATAAAAGTGCTTTAGTTATATTGTTATAGTTTTTATTTTTAGCTTATTAACAAATTTTTGTTTGCTAATTTTAATAATAATTAGCTGTTGTTTAAAAACAGAGCATTTAATTTTTATATTTATAAATATAATATAATTATTAGTAGCGTTAATATAATACTAATATTTATATTTAATATAAAACTTATAGCGGCTATATTAAACGTTATTAATTTTAATAATAATATAATAACTGTTTATTATATTTGCGCCGATAAAATATATATAGTTAATTTTATATAATATAATATATTTAAATATATTTTATTTAATTTTAATAAAACTAATAAAAAGTTTTACAAAGTTATAAAATTAATAATATAAGCTATAATTACTAATATATATAATATTTTAATTTGTTCGGCTTTATTAATATATAAAACGTTTTAAATATAATAATAAACACGTTTATTAATAATATTAATATTTAATAAAATATTTAAAATAATTTAGCTTAAATTTAAAGCATTAATTTTATTAGAAGTGTTTTTATTAAAATATATAAAATAAAAGCATTTTTTGCTTATAATTTTTTTATATATTATATAAATATTTAATTTTTAAAACTATAATCGATTTTATAATAATTAAAAACGTTATAATAAAAATATAAATTAATTGTTTTATAATGTTAATATTATATATAATTATAATTAATATTAAAATATTTAATACAAAAATATTAAAATAAATAAAAAACTATAGCATTACTACAAGCTTTATTTAATATATTTAAATATAATTTAATAATTGTTTAAAAATATTATAAATAAGGCCTGGCAGACGTTAATTATTAATTTTTAATACAGGCTTATTATTAAACTTGTTTTATTATATTTATATAACGTTATTTATATTATAATCTAAAGTTGTTTTTAAAATAAGTTTTTAATAAATTATATTAACGTTAATATTATTAAAATTAAATAAAAATTAATAAATACTGTTTTTATTAATGCTAAACAATTAAATATAATTAATATAATTTATAAAAAAGCATAAATAATATAAATAGTTATATATATTTTTCTGCTGCATATATATTTTAATATATAGCTAATATAATATTATATGTTATTTTATTAGTTTAAAAGTATTAATAATTATTAATAAAAATAGTTTTATATTTTTATTTATAATAATTATAATAATCTGTTTTTAAATTTTTAGTTTTATTAATAATAATTAATATAAGATTAATTTTACGCTGATCAGCGTTAAAAAAACGTACGCTAATATTTTAATAATAAATCTTTTAATACGCAATAAACAAAAAAATAACTTAATAAATAAAAGCTATGTTTTTTAATAATTATAAATAAGCTGGGTATTTATAACGTGTAAAAATAAAACTTATAATAAAATAAAATTATATAATAAGCTATATAAATAAATAGCAGAAATAAAAAGTTTTTTTATTTTAAACAAAGTTATTTTAATTTATAATTTATATGTTATTTTTATTAATCTATTTTAAAAAAAACATAACTAATATAAATTAGCAGGCATAATTATAAATTATATATAATATTTGTTTTAAATATAAAAAATATATAATATTTATTTAATACTAAAGTACTTTTAGTATTAAGTGCATATATACTATAAACTAAAAATAATAAAAAATAATTTATATTATTAAAAAATATTAAAAAGTTTTATAAACTTTTTTATATGTTTATATAAATATAATATATTTATATTAGTATTATTTTATTTTAGCTTTTAGCCGATTAAATGCAGCTTATAAAAACTTATTATTTTTAATTACGTTAAACTTTTTAACGTTATATTTAAAACTATTATATTTTTAATATTATATTAAAATAATAATAAAAAATAAGTATTAAATATTAAACGTTTATTTTTAAGCATTTTGTTATAATATATAGTTATTTTAATAATCTTTTTATTTTTAAATTAATATATAAATATTTTAGTTTTAGTTTGCTTGTAATATTATTATAATAAGTTAAAAATATTTTATTTAAAGTTTATTATTAGTTTTATATTTTTTTATATATTTAAACTATTTAATTTTATAGCACGGTTATATTTTAGCTGTTAAAAATAAAATTAAACCTGTTTTTATATAATTAATAATATTTTTAATAATTTATTTATTAATATTATTTATATTTAGGCTGCTTAGTTCTAATATTTTATAGTTATAAATATTTTTTTGCTAATTTAAAATATTTAATTAAAATGTTTTTTATTAATATAATTATTTAAATAGCTTAATATAATATTTAAAATTGCTAAGTTTTTTTAACTATAAATAAACTAACTTTATAAAAAATAAGCTTAGTTTAGTTTTATAAATAATATTTAAGCTGTTTAAGCTTTATTAATTTAATATATATTAAATTATATTTATTAATAATTAATAGTTTATTATATTTATTGTTATAATATATTTTATTTTAATTTATACGATTATTACAGCATCTGCTGCTTTTTGTTGCAGTATTTATTATGTTTATATATAGTTATTTTTAATTTTAAAGCTAATTAATAAAAAGTTTTAAATTTTTTTTATATAATAATTTATATAGTGTTTATTTAATAGTAGCAGATCTTAATATATTAAAGCAGTATATAATATATTTAATAAAAATTTTTAATTATTAACTTTAAGCTTTTTTTTTAATATAATAATTAATAAAGTTTATAATATTTAAAAAATATATTTAACCTGTTTATTAGCTGCTTAATAATATAATGCTGTTATTTTAATATTAATATTATTTATTTTAAATAATGCTGTTAATAATTTATTTATTAGTTTAAAATTAGCATTTAATATAAAAACGTTTAGTAATTTTTAATTAAAATATATATGTAAAATATATATAATTAAGCTTAGTTTTTATAATATATAAATTTTTGCCTATAATATATTTAATAAATTTAAATAATTTATATACTACTGCTAATATTATGTTATTTTTATTTATAAAGTTTAATAGTTTAACAATAAAATTAAAACATAATATAAAAAAAAATATACGCCAGGTATTAATGAATTAAAAATTTTTATATAATTAATACTTAGTTTTTCTTGCTAATATATATATAAAACAAACTTTAATATATTTTATAATAGTTACGGATGACTGGATAACTGGCCACACGCGGCATGCGTGGCATGCGCGTGCGGAACATCCGTACACCTGCTGCCAACTGGCACGCACAGACCAGCTGGCGCACAGACTGGACCCACCCCACACACCTGCACTTAGCCAGAATTCTAGTGGGCTAATTCCTCCCACTTACTCTTTCCTTTTTCATCTGTAGATTTTTCGTACAATACATCACTTATTGCTGGAGCCTTGACTTCTTAATTGTGACTGGTGCAACAATAATATACTTTTTAATGTTTAAAAAAGATAATATAAATTATAAATAATCGGCTGTCCGTTATATTTTAAAATAAGCTCGATTATTATATGTTATTTATAATGCTTTAATTTAAATAATAGTAAAAATAACTAGTTTATTTTTATTACTGTTTATATAATATATTAGTTTAAATTTTAAATCGTAGTAAAATACGTGTAAAATAATAATAGGCTTTTTTTTATTTGTTCTAATGTTTTTATATAGTTTTATTAAACGTTTATATATTATATAAAATATATAGTTAGTTTATATAGCTTTTATCATATTATTTTATATTTTAAATATTATATAACGTTACACACAGGTCAGTAATATACACGGGTTAGTAATATATTTTTTCGCACGTTTTATGTGCTAACTTAAATAACTTAATTATAACATATATAAATAAATTTAATTAAGCGGAATTATTTTTATTAAAAGTTTTTATATCTGTTTAACAAGTTTATATATTATATTTAGGCTTGCTGCAGATACTATAGCGCCGTTGATTTGTTTATATTTTTTTTGCTAAACAACTATTTTTAGCTTTATTATTAAATTTAATTATTTTATTGTTTTTAAATTTCTATAAAACTTAAGTATTGCTTACTATAAAAAATCTTTTATTTTATAACTGTTTATTTTTAATTCTGCAACGTTTATTTAATATATAATTAGTTTTGCAAAGCTTTTTGTTTTTTTAATATAATAAAACGTTTTAATATATTAACTTTTGCGTTATTTTTATAATTAAGTTGATAAAATTTAAAATTTTAATTAAAAAGCTTAAAAAATAATTTTTAATTTTAGTTTTAATAAAAATTAATTGCTGTTTAGTTTTTTTAGTAGTAGTAAACGTTTTTAAAGTCTAAGATTTAAATAAAAGCTAAAAGTTAAACAACAGTATTTTTGCTGTTTTTGTATATTTAATATAAATATAACTTTATTTATATTAAAAATATAATTTTAGCTGCTTTAAAACCTGATTAAATATTTTATTTTGTAAATATATACGTAAATATATATAAAAGCTTTTAAAAAAGTTCTGTTTTTTAATATAAATTTAATAGCGGCGTATTAAATTTTTAATATATTTATTATAACGCTGTTTTAATATATTAAAAAACTAAATTAAAAACTAAAGCTTATATAATAAATAAGCAAATATATAAAATATAATAAAATTATTAAACTAGCAGTATTTTTTAAATTTTATTAAATAATAGTTTTATAATTATTTAAAATTAAAAAGCAATAAATATTTTTTTCCGGCTTTTAATATAATAATCGAAATATTTTGCTTGTTTAATATTTATTTTATTATTAGTTTAGCTGTTATTTAAAAAGTTTATAACTTAGTTGCGTAATAATATAATATTATTATATTATAACGTAAAATAAACTTTGTTTAAAAAAATAATATATAGCGGTATTATTTAACTTTAAAATTAATAGCTTAATTTATAATAACTTATTTTTTGTTTTAAGCTTAGCTTGTTTAAATTGCTTATATTTTTTAAAGCTTATAATTATTATTTTAATAATTATTTTATTTATTAAAAACTTTATTTTATTAAAGTTGTAAATATTATTTATATATATATTATATTTTTTAATTATAAGCTTTATAAGCTTAAACTATTTATAATAACTTTTAAAATTTTTATTAAAAGCTTGCTAATAATTAATTTAGCAGTTATAACGCGTTTAAAAGTTAAATCGTTATTATATAAAAGTTAAAGCTTAATTAATATTAACTTTTAACATGTCGCGTTTACGTCGGAAAATATTAGCTATTTTTTAAATATATTAAAGCTAAAGCAGAAATGCTTGCGTATTTAGCTTAAAAATACGTTTAGCAATAGTTTTTTTTTTTAAACATTATTAAATTTCGCTTTATAAAGTTTATAATATAATAAAACGCGTTATTATTAATTTTTTATATTAATATATTAATAAAAACGTTATAAATATAAACAAGCTTTTATAAAAAAAGTTTTAAGTCGCGTTTTTTAGCTTAAATAGCTAGCTGCAGATTAGCTGCTATAGATTTTTAAACTATTACGTGGTTATAAAAAAATATATAAATAAAATTAAAAAATAAAAAGTTGGGAAAAAGTGTGTTATTAACCTATATATATTACTGACCTATATATAACATTATATTATTAATATTATTATATTTTATATATTTTATAATTCAATCTTTACTTTTAGTATAACTTGTATTGCTATAATTTATTACAGTATAAATATTAGTTATATATTTTAATGTTTAAGTTTTAACGTTTTAATTAATACGTTAGTATTTTTTTATATTATAATAATTTAATTTGTTTTAATTTTTTTAATCGCTAGCTGTTTTTTTTTAGCTTGCTGTTAAATTATTACTAAAAATAATATAGCTTTAAAAAGCTTAAAAAGCTGTATAAACAAAATAGTAGCATTATTTGTTTAAAATAGTTTAAATAATATATTAGCATTTATAAATATTTTATTTAATATATAATATATTTAAATTTTTTATTATATTTAGCTAAAAATATTTTTAATTAATTAAACAACTAGATTTTTTAAACGTTTAATAATTAATAAGAAAGTTTATGCTATTGCAGCATAATTTATATATATATATATTTTATTATAATTAAAATATTAAATAAATTTTTTAATATTTATATTAAGCTATAAATTTTAATTTTATAAATACTGTATTATTTTTTAATAAATATTAATATATAAAATAAAAATAATATAATATATAATTTGCTATTTTTTATTTTTAATATAGTTTTGCTTTAATATTATTTAATTTGTTTAAATTAACTTATAAAATAAAAATTTATTATAATTAAAAACGTTAAACTAATAGTTTTATAAATATAATTTTTAAAAATATTTTATGTTTTTTATGCTTGTTTTTATATTTTATTTTTATAAGCTACTATATTATTATATTATTTTTATATTTAAATTAATATTATATTTGTTTTAAAATTTAGTTTAAAAAGCAGTATTTTAAATAGCAGTCGATAATTATATATTTATTTAGCTTTAATAAAATTAGTTTTTTTAAGCAGTTTTTAAATTTTAATATTTTAAATTTATTTAATAACGCGGCAATATTTACGAACTAATAAATATAATATTGTTAAAAACTTATAAACTTTAATTTATTTTTAAGTTTTTAAAATTTTTAAATATTATTAAGTTTTTATAGCTTTATTTTTTTTATTTATAAACAGCTTTAATTTAAATATATATTATTTTAGCTTTTTAAGTCTATGCTATATAAAAAATATTTTTAAGCGCTATAATATGACCTGATTTTACGAAAATATTAAAAATAATATTTAAATAATAAATATAATCTGTTATTATTTTAAAAAATTATAATATTATTAATATATACTAATACAAATTTTTATAAATAAAGTTTTATTAAGTTTTTATTTTATATTAAAAAATCTAAAAATAATTTTAGTTTTATTATTATAACTATAAATTGTTTTTATTTATAATATAAAATAATAAAAGCTGTTTTATATTTATTTGTTTTTTATAAATTATTAATAATATTTTTTATAATATTTATAATTATAAATATTATAACTTTATATATAGTTTTTAATATATTATTTTGTTTAAAAAAATAAACGTTATTTGCGACTTTTATATTTATTTTTTAAAATTTATTACAAGCTTTAGTTTATTTTTTATTATATAATAAAAACTAGTAATATAATTAGATAAAGTTGGCTTAATAGTACTAGTTTTATTATTTTAATATTTTTAATAGTTATAAAATTATTTTAGTTGTTTATATATTTTTTAAAACTGCTAATATAGTTACTAGTTTAAATTATTTATATTTATCTTAGTTTTTAAATAAATAAATATTTTAATATTATTATTAAATTTATTAAGCTTTAAATAAAATAAATAAAAATATTTTTATATTATTTATTTAATCTGCTTATATATTTTAAGCTTTAGTTTAAAAATATATTAATTTTAATTTATTAAGCTAAAATTGCAGTGTTTTATTTATAAAATTAAAAAATTATAAAAATAGCTATACTTATATTTATTTATTTATTTTATTATTAACGTTTTTTTTATACGTTTAATATATTTTTAATTAAAATACTGCATATAGTTTTAATTGCTGCTTTTAAAATTGCTAATATATATTTTATATTTTATATATTTATATATGTTTTAAATATTTTAAAAAAAGTTTTATATATAATTATTAATAGCGTTTTAAAATTAGCAAATTTTATAACTTAGTTATATTTATTTGTTGTGCTGTTTTATATAATATTATATAGATTTTTATAAAATTTATAATAAGTTTAAAATTATTATATAAACTTAGTTTATAACTAAAACTTTTAAATATTTTATTATAATTGTTATTTTTAACGCTAATATAATTATAATAATATTTTTGCTTAAATAAAAATTATTTTATAATAAAGCTTTAGTTTATTTATTTTTATTGCTAATAAAGCAATATATTAATTTAAATTATTAATTTAAAGCGTATTATTTTAGTTTTTTATATTTAAATTATATAAAGCTAGTGCTGTTTAAAAATTTAATTTTTAATAGTATTTTATAATTAAATTAGTTAATAATATATATATATTATATTATAGTTTAAAATTATTTATTTATATTTTTAATTAAATATAAATATTAACGCATTTTATTATTTATAAACTATTTTTAATACTGTTAAGCTTAAAAAGTTTAATTATTTTTATAATAACAGTTAAATAATATATAGTTAAATATTTTTATAATATTAAATAAAAAAAGAAATTATATTAATAAAAGCTAGAAATATATTATTGTTTATATAAATAATTATTTTAAAATAAAAAAGCTTTTTAGTTTTATTTTTATTTTTTATAATAAATAATTTAACTGTTTTTAGTTTTTTATAATGTTTAAAAACTTTAATATTATAATTTGTTTTTAATATATTAATTTATTATATTATTTTTTATAATTTTAAAATATATTAAGTTATTAATTAGTTCTATTAATATTAAATAATTTATAAAATTTACGTTAAAGTTATATTAATGCATATTTTCTGCTGTTTTTTAATATTATATATAATAATAACTTAAAACGATATTTAAAAATTTTAAAAAAAATAATTACTGCTTAATAATGTTTTTTTTTATTAAGCGTGTTATTTAATATAGTATTAAATATTTAATTTAAAATTTGTTTATTATCTAGTATATTTATATTTAACGATATATAAAAAATAATATAACGTTATTATTTAATAAAACGTTTTTTATAACGTTTTTTAAATATTTTTAATTTAATAGTTTTTTTATTATTACTGTTATTATTTTTAAAAATATTAGCAGAATTAAAATTATAGTTAGGTTTAAATTTTTTATTTATTTAATAGCGCGCTTAAATATATAAAAATTCTATATTTTTAGATCGTAATATATTAAATTATTTATTAATATATATGTTTATGCTACTTTTATTAATTATTTAAATATATTTAATTAATTTTTTTATTTTAATTATAGTTTTTCTAATTATAATTTTTTAATTATTACGTCCACGATTATTATAGTTTTTTAAAACTTTTAACTGCATTAATAACTTTTTTCAGCTTTTTATTATTTTGTTTTAAAATAGTTTAAAGTTAAATTTAAAGTTAAAATAAGTTTAGTATTTTTAAAAAAATTATTAAATATAAATATTATATTTAAAAATAAAAATAATTTATTATTATTAATTTTATTATTATATTTTTGCTAATATTTTGTTTAAAATTAATTAATATATACATTAATATTTTTTTTTTTTGCTTTTTTTTTAATTAGATTTTTAATTTTTAGATCTTTTAATTATATATTTTTATTTAATATAAATAACATGCTACTGCTTTATAGTAAAATATTTATAAATGTTTATTTAATTTTATAAATTAACTTTAATATTTTTTAATTTTTAAAGCTTAACTAAGATTTTTAAATAACTATTTAAATTATTAAATATATAACAAATAATATAATTTTTATTAGCGCTTTTTATTTTATTATAATATTTAATTTTATTATTAATATATTTATTAATTAATTTATTTGTTTTATTAGCGAAATTATATTTTTGCTGTTTATTATTTTATAACTTTAAGTTTATTTTTTAAAACTGTTTTTAAGCTTTATTTTAATAAAGTTTAGATTTTAAATAACTTATGTTTTTAAGTTTTAAGCCAGACTTTTAAACTAAGACGCTCTTGCTAATAAAAATTTATTATAATTTTTATATTAAATTTTTAAATATAATTAATATTTTTAAATATTTTTTAAATAGTTTAGTTTATTAATATATTATATAATTAGTATTATATTATAGTATTTAAATATTTTAAGTTTTAATTTATTATAAACTTTGTTTTTATATATGCTTGTTTTTTAATTTTAAGCTTAAAACGCTATTAATAGTTAAAACTTTTAATATTTATATTTATTTAATAGCTAATATAATAGTTTATATATTAATAAAACGTATTTTTATAATATATTTTATTTTATATTTTATTATTTTATAAACCTAAATTGTTTAGCTTGCTGTTTAATAAACTTAAATAAAAAATATATAGTTATATTTTATATAATATTTAATACTTTTAAAATAGTTAAAATATTCTTAATAAAATTAAAAATAGTTATAATATAACAAATAATAATAAAAATAGTTGTAATATAATATTAAATTAAATTAATAATAAATACTTAATAATATTTTATAATATAAACTACAGTAAAATAATATTTATTTTAAACTTAATTAATTAATTAACTGTTTAAATCTGCAAATAAAAATTTAAAAACAGTTAGCTTTATTTTAAATAAAAACTAAAATTTTACTATAAGCTTATATTAATTAATTTTTTTTTTATTATTTATTATATTTTTATTATATTATAAGCTTTTAGTTAAACATTTTTATTTATTAAATATTATAATTTTATATATAAATTTAACTTTATATTATTAATAATTTTATAAATAACTGTTATATTTTATTTATAATTTAAATTAATATATTATAATATAAAAAAATAAAAAGCTGTAAAACAGTAGCAGTAAAAAAAAAAAAACTTTTATAAACTTTCTGATTTTTATTTTTTTTATTTTTTTTATTTTTGCTAATAAGTTATATTTAGCTTAAACTATTTTGTTTTTTCTGTTTTAATTTTTACTAGCAGGTTTTTAAAGTTTATTTAAAAAACATAATTTAAAAATATTAAAACTTAATATAGTTTTATAATTTTATATAATTAGTTTTTGTTTTTATAAACATAAATATTATATTTATTAATACAGGTTTTTAAAAATAATACTACTTTTTAATAAAATAATATTTAAAATAATAAATATAAAAATAATGTTTTATTATTTTAATATAAAAATATTAATTATTTTTTTTTTTTAATTAACTTTTAAATAATTTTTAATTACATTTTCTGCTGATTAAATCGGCGTAAAAATAACTAGGTTTGCTGTTAAAAATTTATATTATATTTTATAAAAATAATAAAAAATATTTTTTTTTATTTTTAATTAAATTAAAAAAATAACTATTTATTTTTAATGTTAAAAAAAATAACTAATATATTTAATAAAATATAAGTTTTAAAAATTAGTTTTTTTAATCTGCGTATAAATTTTATAAATAAGTTTTATTAGCGTTTTTAATTAATTATTAATTATATTTTAAATAATTTGCTAATTAAAAATAATTTATTTATTTTAAATTTAATATAAAAGTTTTTAAATAAAATAAATAAAAATTAAATTTTTTTATAATAATAATAATATTAAATTTAATAATATTAAATATTAATTTTAGCTTTTATTTTAATATATTAAATAAAAATAAATTGTTTTTATTTTAATAAACTATTTTTAATGTTTTAAAACAATTATTTTTTTATTATTTATAAATAATTAATATATATAAAAAATCTTAAGTATTATTTTAAAAACTTTTAATAAAATATAATTAAAAAATTTTATAGTTTTAAATTTAATATTTAAATATTATATTAATAATTAAATTTTTTAATAAAGCTATAGTTTGTTTTATATAATAATAATAAACTATTTTATATATGCTAAGCTTTTAAAAATTAAATATAATTTTATTATATAATATATTAATAATAAAATTAATAATAAAATTTTGCTAAAAATTTAATAAATAATTTAATTAAACAGATCAGTTAAAATTAACTATTAATTTAAAATTAAATTTTATAATAATAAATTAAATTTATTTATTAAAAATTGTTTTAGCAAATAAAAACGCTTAAAATAATTGCTAGCTATTATATAAAAGCCAGCAGCATATAAAATAATAATATTATATTACTAGCTACAGCTAATATAATAAAAATTCTAAATTAAAACTAATATATAATTTTACTTTTTTAATTAATAAAAAAAAAAATAAAACTAATAATACAGCAGTTTATAAATAAAAACATAAAAGATCTCGTAGGTCATTAGTAGATCCCTAAGTAGGTCCATAAGGTGATGTACTTCCGTATCTCAATCTGTACTCCTGTATCTTAACATATTGTCTGTGGTATAATCGGCGGTAGTGTTGCTAAACATGTTGTTCATGATGGGCGATAAATTGGAACGTATGT
The DNA here is from genome assembly GCA_021209875.1 of Rosellinia necatrix. Lineage (NCBI taxonomy): Eukaryota > Fungi > Ascomycota > Sordariomycetes > Xylariales > Xylariaceae > Rosellinia > Rosellinia necatrix. The sequence goes on along the minus strand of JAGYVD010000006.1, from coordinate 2,317,801 downwards.
ATAGAAGTACTCTCATTAAAACTTAATTTCAGATAGTTAGTTCTTCAATCCACTGTAGAATTCTAACTTCTGCATAAAAGACCTAACAGCTCTCGAGGGAACGGCTCGAGAGTACTCGTGGTGTTCTACACACACACATCAGGGTTTTGTTCCGGCCTGGAGGAATGTTGGATCGTAACAAAGTAGCAAAGTAGGCATGCTTCAGATACCCCCCGCAGATGCAAGAAAATTAACCATGTAAGCCCCGCTCCATTCGTACTCCCCATGTACCACCATATTCTGCATTCAGGTGGCAGTTTTCATATGACAAGGAGACCCAAAGTCGGACATCAGGCTGGGCCCCCCCCACAAAAGTTTGTGTTTCGAAGGTCGAAGCCGTAGAGAAGACCCCATTCCGGTATCTCTGCCCAGCCCGAGTTATACCCCGAGCCAGTCTGGCCGCATAGGGCTACGATCGTCCGCGAGGTTTTGTCCCGGGTGCCCGCGTCACACAGGTTGTATCCTCCCCCAAAATTGCAATAAAAGGCTACAACTGGTCCACTGGTAACGTAGAACCTGGCATGGGGAGGCACGCTTCCACTCCCGCATAGCACGTCGACACCGCGGTTGGCGGTGTCTACGTCGGCCCAGGCTAACCCCTTGTTGTCACCACAAGTGAGTTTCCAGCTCTGCCTTGGCTGAATGCGAGAGCTCCCGAGGGAGCGGGGGAACGAGTCTCCAGGGACGGCGGCGGCCTGTTCGAAGAGCTTGTCGATTGGGACACCATCTTCGACTCTGGTGGCCACATCATTGCCGTTGTCGTCCACCGTGAGTATGTAAATGCCATCTGGTTGGTCATCCGGAACACGGTAGGCGGACGCGATATTCAGAAGCCCGACAAGCGCGACAAGTTTGGCACCGAAGAGCATCTTAAAAAAGGATTTGAAAAAGAGTTGATGTATTGAAATCTGCGAGGGGGTTGTTGAGAGATGGAGAGTGGATGGGGAAAGAGGAGTTCTATTTCTCTGAAGGGGACGGGGACGGATTGGTCTTTAAATAATGAGAACATCGCCACATGCTTTCGTTGTGTATTGACCACATGTAATTATGTCGATAGCTTGTTCAATCTACATGTCCTGACTACGTTCTGTTGCAAAGTAGTACAGAGACATTCCCTGCTTGAGACAGCAGTCTTGTTTAAGCATGCTACGCATACCATTGCTACTTGGAGTATCGTTTTCATGACTTCCTGCATCTTTGAGATTCCATGAGAGCCTAGCCACCCGTTGGCAATCAACAAGAAAGGGGCCAAGCCTTGAAGGATTATGTCATACAACCACAACTTCTCTGGGTAGGATCACAACACCACGCAATTTTCGCCGCTTGAGAGTAAAAATCAATATCTGGCGAAGCGTTGCGTCGAGGGATGGCCAAAAGAGTGCATCGCTGTCACAGCGCCGCATTTCATATGTCTTGGTAAACAATAATAAGCTTGGCGTACTTCAATCTCTGAGTGATATCTTGAAAAGCGTTGCATCGGAGAATAGCCAAAAAAATGCATAACTGTCACTGTGCCGCATTCCATATGTCTTGTTAAGTAACAATATGTTTGATATGCTCCAATATTTTTGTAGTATTAAGGTGTTATAGAAGGCTATGTTACTGTATAGAAGTGGAATCACACAGTCCACGAACCACGACCCTTCACTCCTTTTGTTTGCTCGACTGCGAGGCTTTTGTTGCTGTTCTCAGCCTGGTTTCCAACCATTTTAAGTTTCTCCTACGTGCAATTTCAGGGTGATACAAAACAAAACCAAGTAGATACCTACGCGCCCATTAGAATCCCTACCGGGTCTTACCGAGTTCTCAAGAACTTGACGCATAGTGTGGTCACCCTATTGAGCATATGGCCTACGTGGAAGGGTGATCGGTTGCGAATTCTCGATCTCATTTGCCAAGGGGATGTCATCTGCGCTTGGAACACGGCTTAGCTTTATAAACAACCCTGGTCGGTCTACGAAGAGGAAGGATTCATTATTCGATCGGCTAATCGCAAAGCGGGATTCGACCTGTTGTGTAACACTTGCGACCCATATGTCATATGCTGCCAGTCGCAGAAGGACGTAAATAATACTACCTTAAACTAAAGCGCCAAGCAATCCGTCATGTGGACATGCAGGCAAATATTATGCAGCCATCAGCGCGACGCGGAGTATCGACACGATAGGGTTAAAATCTACCACAGGGCTGCCTCGCTCGGTAGACCGACTTGAATCGCAGGCTTGGCGTGATGAGACGAGGCTCTGCTAAGTACTAGAAGGGGGCAGTGCATCACAGTGTTCTGTCGTTGAGTTGCCAGGCATGCCCCGTCATCAATAACAATAGAAACTTTTCTTCTTGGAATTGTTTTGTCGTGATTTGGTTGGGGCTTTCATACGCCAAAGAAGCAGGAAAACTTCAAGTGCTAAGCTTAAAGACCGATTATTAGTCAAAGGCTCGGCCCTCCTAGACTACCCGACCATAATAAACTAGGTTAAGTAGTATATAAAATGATGGTAGTAACAACACGTCTTACATTCCTACAAAGTCAGCTATAAGTGAACCTTGATGGGTTGGTCGGGTACCTAATCCCACGGCCAAGCCAATAAAATGCAATATAGTCATGCTATACGTGGACAGCACTAATACGAGAGCACCACTCGGCAGCCATGTAACGGCAGCATGCCCAGGCCTAATATTAAATAAAGGGCATTGGGGGCAGCCATGCATCGGCAGCATGCCCAAACATAGAAACTAACAGCAAGGGTATGGGCCTAATATTAAATAAAGGGTATAATGTGTTATGTTTTAAATAATATTTTGTTTTTTGTTTTTTATTATATATTTTGATATAACATACTGTATAACTAACTAAATAAACAATTCATATGGGTAAACAACATATTTTTTTTAGGATTTTTATATATATAACTGGAATAATTTACAGGATGTTGCACCAGTCACAAATTAGAAGTCAAGGCTCCAACAATAAGTGATGTATTATACGAAAAATCTACAGATGGGAAAGGAAAGAGTATGTAGGGGTGTGGGGTGGGTCCAATCTGTGCGTGCTACAGCTAGTCTGTGCGTGACAGTTGGCAACAGGTGTACGGATGTTCTGCGCGTGCCACGCATGCCACGGTTAGAAAACCAGTCATCTGTAACTCACGCTATATTGGCCAGCCAGTCATCTGTGACTAATACTATATTACCTTCAGTAAACTATATTAAACTGTAATTCTACATCACCAACAGGGCACACCGCGCAGTGTAAATAGCATGTATTCTAGGGGGGAGCATAAGCTTAATATGGGTCGCTTTAAGTACGAGGCTGCAGCTAAAAGTGTAGCAAACATATACTTATTTTTTTAGCGTCAAATTTAATATATAGTCGGGCCTAAAAAGCTAGCCGGAAAAATGCCCTATGTTATATATACTATTTATTAACTAAAAAAAACCTAATTTTTTTCTAGTGGCCTGTTGCTATCAGGTGATAGGTAGGACAAATTTAAGGCTATTTTAAGCCTAATATGTCTAAAAGTTAGGGTTATAGAAAAGGATGTTAAGTGGTGGAGCCCTGACCCTAGTAGAACCTAATTATTTATAACTTATTAAGAAAATAGATTATTATAACATTATATATATATATATTAAAAATAAAAAATAAATTATAATTTCCTTTTAAAAGACCTGGGATACTTAATATAATATATATCTGGAGGTATAAAGTGTGTGATGGCTGCAATAACAGCAGTTAGAGCGATGCCCAACTATACCTATGTATTAGGAAGAAAAACTAAGGTTGAAAAAAAAAGAAAACTATATACAGGGCTGACGGCTGGAATTCCTACTTATACATACTACTGGCCATTCACTATGTGACTGGCCTACCTACCACACATTTACTATACCATACCTGTACCTGCCTAGCCAGGTGGCCAATCAAGGATCGGCTGGCTGGTTGGCCAGCGGGCCAATCAGAGATCACTGTTGCACCAGTCACAATTAAGAAGTCAAGGCTCCAGCAATAAGTGATGTATTGTACGAAAAATCTACAGATGAAAAAGGAAAGAGTAAGTGGGAGGAATTAGCCCACTAGAATTCTGGCTAAGTGCAGGTGTGTGGGGTGGGTCCAGTCTGTGCGCCAGCTGGTCTGTGCGTGCCAGTTGGCAGCAGGTGTACGGATGTTCCGCACGCGCATGCCACGCATGCCGCGTGTGGCCAGTTATCCAGTCATCCGTAACTATCACCATCATGGCTGTGGGCCATGACAATATATATAATAAGTTGTTTTAATGTTTAAATAAACTTTAGATAAATAAACTATATAATAATATAATAAACTTTTTTATTTATTATAAATATATATAGCTATATAATTATTAATAATAAAAAAACTTTATTTAAAATAAAGCTTTAAAAAAAAATTAAAACATAAAAAAAAACAAAAAGCCAGAAAAAGCTTTAACTATAGCTGCTAAAAATAGTTTTTAACTAAAAAATATTTATTAATTATAAAACAATAATAAAAAAATAACAGCTATTAAATAAAAAATAGAACAAAAATCTATGCTAAACTAAAACTAAATTAATTTAAAGTTTTTATTTTAAAAAGCAAATATTTTATTTATTATAAATAAAAATATTATAGCAACAATTATTTTTATAAAATCAATTTGAACTAACTAGATAATATATATATTAATATTATTTTTATAAAAACTATAAGAACAGATTATATAAAAAAAAATAAATATAAATAAAAAAAATAAAAAAAACAGGTTTAACACCGTCAGAAAGGGGGGGCTCCTTATCTAGCTAGCAAAGCTAGCTAGATAAAAATTGTGTAGCTTAGATAAAATAACCTAGCTTAATAAAGCTTTTAGTCCCTGCGGGACCAGAAGCTTTTATTTAATTTATATTATATTTTTATAAACTTAATTATATTATTTTAAGTAAACTTTATTAAATAATATAGTAAGTCTTATAATTATATAACTTTATATTTTAGTTTATTTTTTTTGTGCTAGCAAATAAAATATGCTTAGTTTTTTAACGTTTGCGTATATTTAACCCCCGATATAACTTCTTTTTATATTTTAAGTAGCGCTGTTTATTAAAAAAAGCAGAACTATTAGCTTTTAAGCTTAGCTGTTGCTAATAAAATCTATTAGTATTTATTAACTTATAAATTTAATTAACTAATCGATTTAATATATTTTACGTTAGCTTATTAATTATTTTATTTTTGCTAGTATAAAAAATAAAAAACTTAACAGCAGCTAAATTTAATTTTATATTATATTTTAAATAGTTTAAATTATTAGTTATTTATATATTATTATATCTAGCTATTAATATATTAAAATAATTTATTATTTTTTAAACTTTAATTATTTTAATACTAAATGTTTAACAACTATAGTATTACGATTAGTTATTTTTTAAATTTTAATTAGTATTATATTTAAATAATAATAATTATATATTTTAAAACGTAATTATTACTAGCTTTATTTTTTAAAAGCTTATATTAAGTTTTTAACAAGCACGCAAGTTTTTAATATTATTTAATTATATTTTTATTTTATTTTTAATTTTAAAATTTAATTTTGTTTTAAAATATATATAAATATAAATTTATAAAATAGCTAATAATATTTATTAATTTAATTATAAAACAACTTATATATATTTATTTTGTTATTAATTTATTTAATAATTATTAGCATATTAAAGCGTAAAACTAACTTAGAATTTTTAGCACTTAAAAATTTAAAATAGTTTTAATAATTAAAAATTTAACTTTAAAGCTTATAAAAGTAAAAAATCTCTAGTTTTAATATAGTTTAACTTAAGCTATTAGTTTTAAAAATAATATAAAAAACGTTATTTTTATTAATAAAACTTAAGTTTATTAAGCTAGCATTTTTTAATTTATATAAAAATTAAAAATTAAAACTATAAATATTAAATATTTTATATTAAAAAAAAAATATAGTTTAAAATAAGTTTAATAACAAGTTTAAATTAAATAATAATAAAAATTATAAGTTTATATTTTAAACTTGTTTAAAAAATAATATAAAGTTAACAAAAATTTAACGAAAACTTTAAAATTATTATTTAATTTAAAACCGAAAAAATAACGTTTAATAATTATAACAGTTTTTTAATTTTTTTAAGAAAAATAAATAGTTTTAAAAACTATATTACTAAAAATATAAATAAATTGTTATAGTAGTAGCAATTTAAATTATAAAATTAAAAATTAAAATTTAAATTAAACAAGTAAACTTTTAAATTATTTATTTTAATTATAAACTTTTATAAAATTAATATAATAAATTAAAAATAATATAATTAAAACAAAAAACATATTAAAAATATTAAAACAGTAAAAATAATTAATTAATTAATATAATAATTAAAAATGCTGAAATATTAGCCGACATAAGGATTTTAGCTTTTAAAGCATTTTATTGCGCTGCTAATTAATTATTTAAAGCTGCGTTAAACATAATTAAATATATAACAGTATTACTTGTTTAACTTTAATATTTTAATTATTAATACTTAATTATAGCTATATTAATATTAAAACTATTGCTAAAATTATTTATTTTAATATTTTTAATAAAACTAGCATAAGTTTTAGTAGTAGCATTAATATTTATTATTTTAATAGTCTGTTTTAAAATATAAGCTATATATTTATTAATAAAAGTTTTGTTTATTAAAGTAGTATAACAGCATATAAAGTTTTTTATTTTATATTAGTTTAAATATAATATATTTACAATATTTTTATTATAATATTTTTAAAACTGCGATATTTAATAAGTAATAAAAACTTATTAAAACTATTTCTATTAAACGATAATTTTAGCGATTTAAATAGTTTAAATATAAACAATAAAAAAAACGGCAGAAAAAAACTTTTAAAAAGACTTTTTAATTAAAAAAGTTAAAGTAGCAGAAATAATTATAAATATAAACAAAAAAATTAAAAAAAAAAATATTAAACGTTTAATAGTTTTGCTTTTTATTATATAATAATTATATAAAACGGGCTAATATTAGCTAGTTTAACTTAAATAAAAAAACAGAAACAATATAAAAATAATAGCTAATAAAAATAAGCTTATTTTTACTAATATATTTTATTTCGTAAAAAGTTAATTTATTTTTAAAGATTTAAAAATAATAGAACAAAATATTTAACAGATTTTAATTATATTTTAAATATTATTAAAAAATTAGCAGTTTTATAATAAAATAATAAGCTAACTATTAAAAAATAACTTAAGTTTAAAATATAAAATTAAACGTTATTTTAAATAAAATAACTATTTAATTTAATATATAACTTGTTATAATAATAAAACGTTTTATTTAAACTAAATTATTATTAAAAATATTATATAATAAAATACTGTTTTTATTACGTTTATATAAAAAAACTAAAATATATTTAAGCTATAAAACTTTAAACGTTAATAATAAAATTAGCATAATATTATAATTATAATATAAACTAGCATAAATTTTAAAATTAAGTAATATTTTTAACGCTTAATATAAAAATATTTTAATTAAATATATAATTTAAGTTGTTAAAATAAAGCTTTTTTAATAGCAGCAGTAAAAATAAATATCTGCAAATTAAAAAAATAATTAAAACTATAATAAAATGTTTAATTAAAAAATAAACGTTAAAAAACGCAGATTAAAACAAAAATAAAAAAAATAGTATAATAAAAATAAAAAAAAGCTGTAAGCTTAAATAAAAAAAAATAATAAAAAAAAAACAGCCGGAATAAACGCAGAAATAAATATAATCGCTATTAAAAAAAACGTATTAACATAGCTAAATTAAATTTATTAGTATTAAACTTAATATCGTTTTATATTTTATTTAGCTTTAAATTAAATAATAATAAAATGTTTATTATAATTAATTATAGCTAATTATATAAATATTACAAACAAGTATTTAATTTAGCGCGTAATTAAAGTTAATATATTATATGTTATATTAAACGTTTAGTTAAATATATTTAAAACGTGTTATTTTTAATTAAACGTATTTATAAGCGATATAATATATTGTTTATATTATATAATATATTATTTTAATATTTATATAAATATAATTATTTTAATATTATATTAAAAATTATATAAAAATTATTTTTTTAATAAAATTAATTAAAAATATAATAGCAGAAAAAATTATAAATTTTAAATAAAAAATAAATCGATTATACCGTTAGTTTAAAAACATTTAATAAGTTATACGATTTTAAAAAACAGAAGCAAGAAATAATAATTTTTATATTTTAAAATTATTATTAAAAATTTATAAATAGCAAAAATATTATTATAAGCTTAAATATAAGTTATATTTATTTAATAATAATAAAATAATTATTAAACAAATTTAAATATACTTTTAAAAATAAATAAGCCAGATTTAAAAAATAAAAATAATTAAATTAAATATAAATAAAAGCTATATTAAAATTTTATATATTAAATAATAACAATTATAAATTTTATAACTGTTAAAATTTATAAATATAGCTTAAATTATAAAAAAAAACAATATTAAAATATTATTAAAAATAATTTTTAAATATTTATAAAATATTAATTAATTATAATTTAAATATAGTTATTTTTATAAACGTTAAAAATTTTAAAATATTTTTTAAATATTTTTAAAGCAAACTTATATATATATAAAATAATTTTAACATAAAAAGTTATTTTAGCGCTTAAAATATTAATGCTAATATTAGTTAAATATAAATTGCTATTTAAAAACAAAATTTTATATTTAAGCTATTATAAAAAATAATATAGCAGCTTTAATTAAATTTATAACTTTTTAAACGTAATAATTATTAATTTATTTTTAAAACTAAAACTATTTTTAAAAATATTTAAATAAATATAATTTAAAAATAACTATATTAAAAATTAAATATTAAAAATATATAAAAAAATCTTTAAAAGCTATAATAATAGCTGCAGGCTTAGCAGCAGCTAAAGCTATAAATATAATTAATATATTAATAATTAATATTAGCCTGCTGTTTAATATGTTTTAAAATATTTTATTAGCTATTAATTTTAATATTTTTATATTTAAAAAATATATATATTTTTAATAATTTTAAATTATTAAATATATATTTATTAGCAGACCTTATATTAATAACTTTTATTATCGCTGTTATTGCTGCTAATATGTATTAAAGTTATAACGCGACTTAAAACCTGGACCTAACTATAATAAAAGCTAGTGCAATCGCTGGAATAATTAACACGTTAAAATAACACGGTATTTTTTTAACAGGCTTTTTTTTTAATAAAGTTTTTAATATAGCTAATATAATTATTATAATAAATATAACTAACGCGATAAATATAACTAATATAATTTATATAATAAAAATGCTTATAATAAAAACAAGCAAATAATTAAACGAAGCATTAAAGCTTAAAATTTAAAAGGTTTTGTTAATACTAGGTATAAAAAAGCCTAGTAAAAAAAACAAAATTAAAGCTTTAAATAAACAGTTTATTTATATAAAAAAAATATTACAGCGCTAGAAATTTTTAAATTATTAAACAAAATATTTAATATTTAAAAAACTAAAATATAATTAATATATTAAAAAAAATAAATAAAGATTTTTTAATAAATAATTAGCAATAAATAAAACTAAATTTTTAATTATATTTTTTAATATATACGATTAAAAACAGTTAATATAATATTTAATAAGTTTTATAAGCAAAATAAAATAAAATAAATTAACGGTTTTTTTGTTTATATATCTAACTTTTATTATATAACTTATATATAAAAAAACTATATTTACGTTTAATAATTAATTTAAAAGTTTTAAATAAAATCGCTGTTTTAAACAACTATTTATTATTATTATAATCTATAATAATTATATTAATTAAAAAAAGATATTTAATTATAATAAATATAATTATATTTTTTATTAATTTATAGTTTACTTTAACTATTAAAACCGATTTATAATAATAAGTTTTAAAAATTAAAATAATTAATAATAGCTTTAATAAAATTTTATAATATATTTATATATGTTTAACGTTTTATAAATAAATTGCTTTATTTTTATAAGTATTATTATAAAGCTTTTATTAATAATATTATTATTTTTTAAACATTAAAACAGATTATTTAGCTTATTTATATAATATTTTTATATTTTTAATAAAAAAGAATTTTTTATTTTTAAAAAAACTTTTATTATATATTTATTTATAAAATTATTAAGCTTTTAAATAAACGCTTTAAATATATTAATAACGGAGGAACAGCTGGCAATATTTAAAAACTTTAAGTTTTAAAATTAATTAAAAGCTTTAGAATAATATTTAAAAAATACAGGATTTTTTTATATATTGTTGCTATATTATGTTAAAGTTGCAGAACTTTTATAAAAGCATAAAATAAAATTATTTAATAAAAACATAAAATAAAATAATATAAAGTTAATAATTATAGCAAGCGTTAAATATATTATTAGTTTATATATTTTAAACTAATTATAGCTAAAATAAAATTATTTAAAACTTTTAAAACTTAATCTGTTTATATATTATATTTTATTATTATAATTTTATAAAAATATTATATATATAAATAAATAGCTTGCTAAAAAAAGCTTTAAAATAATATTGTTTTATATTAAAAATAAATATATATAAAAACTAAAATTAATAATTTTAAATATATAAATATTATTAATAATATTTTTAAATTGTTATATATTATAATTAAAAATAAAATATAAACTTTTAAATTAAAAGTAGCTTGCGTAGTTTAAGCTTATTAACGCTTATAAATTATAATTAAAGCTTTAATAAACTTAATAGTTTTTTATTAATTATTTAACAATAAAAATATATTAAATTAAATTAAGCTTAATAATAAGTTTATAAATTATATAAATAAACGTTTAATTAATATGTTTATATATTTATTATAATATAAACTATAAATATATTATATATTAAGCAGACTAAACTTTGTTTTAAATATATTTAATTAATTAAAAATATTATTAATTTAATAAATGCTAAAAAAAATAGTTTAAACAAATAAAAACTAGTACTAAATAATATATAAATAATATATTTAGAACTAATAATAAAAAAATAATAAAAGCTGAAATTATAGCAGACTATATTAAAAATCTTAAGTATTAAAAGTTTTAAAATAATTTATAAAAGCAATAAAAACGTTGCAAATTTTTTTAGGCTTAAATATTTTTTTATAATTATAAACAGCTTATTATATAATATTAACTAAAAAATAAGCATAAATTATACGTATTTAAAAATAAATAGTTAAATTTCTAGCAATAATATATAATAATAAATATTATTTTAATAAATAATATATAATAAAAAGCTAAAGCTTTATATAATTAAATTAAAAATTTATAAAATAAAAACATATTTAGATTATTACAACGGATATAAGTTATATAGTATTAATAAAAAAAGCTATATAATAATTATTAACTTATTTAACTAAAAATATTAAACTAATAAAAATAATTATAATAAACTTTATTATAAGCTTATTTAAAATATTATTTTTAGTTATACTATAATAATTAAAAAATTTAATTATTATAATATATTAATAATAATAATATACGTTATATTAAAACGGTTATTATTTATATTTAGCAATAAAAATATTTTGTTAAAAACTAAGCAGAAGTATTAGCTAAATAATTTTTATTATTTAATTAAAACGTATTAAATAGTATTATTTTTAATCGAAATCGTAAATTTATTTTTAAATTTTAAATAAAGCTTTAAAAAGCTATAAAAGCAAAACTTTTAATAATAACTTTTATTATTTATAAAATAATAAATTGTTTAAACAAAAAATTAAACCATAGAAATTATTATTTAATATTATATATATATATATTTAGACCACGAATAAATAAATATATTGTTATTTTTATAATAAAACTTATATAAAGTATATTTAGAACTTATTAAGTTATTAATTTATAAACAGCTTTTTAAATTTTAATTATTTAAATTAAATAAAGTTTTATTAATATAAAAATAAATATAACTATTAAAAATATATAATTTATATAAAAACATTTTATAAAAATATAAAATTAGCTATAGATTTTGCAGCAGCATATATAAAATAATATTATAATAACAAATATAAATTAATAAAGTTTAATATAAAAATAAAATATATTTAAAACTTTATTTAAAATATTATTTTTTAAAAAGCTGTTTAAAAATATTTTTAATAGCGTATAAAATTATAAAAATTAAAAAAAGTCGGTAAATAAATTTATAAGCTAAAATTATTAAAAATTTTTAATATTTATTTTATTATTTTAATTATATATTTATTATTTAAAAACACAGGCAAAAATTTTTTATTAAAAATATTAGCATTAAGCTTAATGTTTAAAAACAGGACTTAAAAAAAAAATAATTTATTTAAAATTAAAATCATTTTTAAACATTAAATAAATTATATTAAAAATAAATTTAATTATTTTATTAAATAAAAAAATATAGTTATAAAAACAACTAATAAAAATCGGAGTAGCAATTATATAATATTAAAAACTAATTAAAAATATTAAAATTAAAAAAAATAAATTTTAGCTAAAAAATTAAAAAAAGCTATAGCTAACTTTATAAACAATAAAAAAAGTTATATAGTTATTAAAAATAATAACGCTTTATTATAGCTCCGGCATTTAATATAATTAAAAAAAAAAAGCTTTTTATTTAGCTAATAAAGCTAGCTAAATAAAAATTATATAGCTTAAATAAAATAACCTAGCTTAACAAAGCTTCTGGTCCTTGCAGGACCAAAAGCTTTTATCTAATCTATATTATACTTTTATAAACTCAACCACACTACCCTAAGTAAACTCTACTAAGGTTAAAATAACTAGACTTTTTTTTTTTAAATAAAAAATATTAGTATTTAATATAATATAATATAAAAAAATCCTGTTTATTGCACCAGTTATAAATAAGAAGTCAAGGCTTCTGTGATAGGCTATGCCTGAAGGTACATTTATCAGGGTAGCAAATAAGGTCTATTTTCTAGCTAAATAGCAGAAGTTATAAACAGTGTGTGCGTAGCTCGTGAGACGTAGTTTTATAAAACTAGTTAGTTTTAGTTGTATTAGTCTAAGTTTAATAGTTAATTTATAAACTATTTAATAATTATTTAAAATAAAAATATATAGCAATTTGCTTATATCGGCTTATACGTTAATATTTTTTTATAAGCACTGCTTATAATATTACTTTTTTTTTCCGCGTTTTTTTAAAAAAGTCGCAGGCTAGTCGTAAGCTGTTTTATAGTTTTTATGCTTATATTTTAAGTTTATAAATAAAGTTTTTTTTTAGTTTAAAAAAAAAAGTTTTTTTTTTGTTAGGTTTTTTTTTTTATTTATAAGTTTTAATTTATATATAAATATATACTTTTGTTAGTTTAGTCCGCCGAAATATTTTAACGCTGTTTATAAACGTTTTATAATATTATTTTTTTTGTTTATTATTTGCCGGTTTTTATATGTTTTTTAAATACTTTAAATGTTTATGCGCGACTGCTTTTTAAAATTCTGCTGGGCTTTACTTTTTATTGTTTTATATACAGCTATATAAAGCTTTTAAGCCGCCTGCTTTTTACTTTTTTTTTTTTTTTAATAATAATTAGCTTTATAAGTTATTTTAATTTTTGCGGTGCTTTAATCTGTTGTTTAAGCTGTTCGCAAGTTAATTTTATTTTATTTTATAGGCCGCTTGGTATTTTATTATTAATATTATATTTATTTTTTATTATTACAGCTAAGCTTTATTTTTATTTATATCTTGGCCAGCTTGTTAGTTTAGCCTGCTAGCGCAGCTATATTTTTTTGCTTGCTAAAAATCAGCTTTAAGCTATTCGCGATTTTTTTATTAATTAATTAAATAATTGTTTTTTATTATATTAAAACAGGCTGTTTTTAACTGTTGCTTTTATATTAATTCTGTTAATAAAAAGCGGAAATAACGTTTTTTTAGTTTTATTTGCTAATTTTTGGTTTTTTTTTTTTTAGCGCCTAGCGCTGCTTTTATTTATTTATAAGCTTTATTAACTAAGTTTTAGCGTTATTTACGTTTTTTTTTTGCTTTTTGCCCAGCTTTTTTTTATTTTTTTTATTTATTTTTAAAAGTTTTTTTTTTTTGGTTTTAAACTATTTACACGCCGCTTATAATAGCTTTAAAGGCTTTTTTTGCCTGTTTTATCGTAAGCTAGCTTTTTATTAATGCTTTATATAGCTTTTTTTTTTGCTTTATTTATAAGCGCGCTATATTATATATATGCTGCGCTAATAAACTAATAAATAATAATTTTTTAGCTTTTTATATTAATTAGATCAGCAGTACGTTTTTTTTTTCTGCAAGCTTATTATAAACTAACTATAAAAAAAACACGCTATTATATATTATATATATTATATAAATAAAAAAAAATGTTTTAAAATAAGCTGGCTGCTGCTATAGCTGTTTATATTTTATATTAATGTTGTTTATACGCAGGTTTTTAATAATTTTAAACTATATTAAATATTTTTATGTTTTATTAAAAACGTTTATATATATAATAAACATGTTTTTTATAAGTTTTTTTTTTTTATTAGCTGCTTATTATATATTTATAAGCTTTTTAAGCAGTTAAAACAAATTTATTAAAGCTTGTTTAAATTTTTTAAAACGTTTAACTTATATTAATAAAATATTAAAAATAAGTTTTAATTTTAATAACTGCTATTTATGCCTAGCTTATATATTATATAAATAAAATTATTGCTATTATTTAAAGCTATATTCAGCAGCTTTTTAAATAATAAAAAAACTAAAGCTTGTTATATAAATATTTTGCCTGCTGTTTATATTTTTTACGTATTATTTATATTTAATTAAAAAAATAATAAAAATATTTTAAAAATAAATAATAATTTATATGTTTTATTATAATTTGTAAAACTATTTATAAATTTTTTAAAAGCTGTTATTTTTTTTATAAAAAATTTTTTTTAAGTTTACGCAAACTATGCTAAAAACGCAGGCTTTATTTTAATATTAATTATAAACAGCTTAAAAAATAAACAAAAATCGGTTAAATTTTAAAACGATGCAGCAGGCAGCATAGCTGCAGCTGCTACTAATAAAACTTTAATAGTTATAGCTGCGCTTTTTTTATTAAATATGTTAGCTGCTTTTGCGCCGGTCGCAAATAAAGCTTAAAAAAAATTAAAGCTTAATAATAAAAAATTAAAACAAACTAAATAGCTTAAGCGCTGCTTATATAACGCTTATTATTATTTTATTTAAAGCTTATATAAAAAAAATATAAAAAATTAGCCGGTTTTATTTAATAGTTTTTTATAGTTTTTAAATTATTTATAATATATTTATAAACTAACTTTGTTTATAATTAAAAATATAATGTTTTATATTATTTATTTATTTTATCTGTTATTTTTTTATATTTTATTTTTAAGCTATACTTTTTTATTTTTATATTAAATTTGTTATTATTTTATATATTTTATATTTTTTTTAAAACGGTTTATTATTTAAATTTTTAAAAGTTTTTAAAAGTTTTTAATAAGTTTAACGTATTTTTTATTTTACGACTAGTTTATAAGCTTTTGTGTTTTTTTTAGTTTAATAAGTTTTTAATATTTTTTATTTTTATTTTTGTTTTTTAAATTTTATTATTTATATAAAAAAAAAGCTGGCTATTATTTAACGTTTAAAAAAACTAAAGATTTATTTTTACGCGGCATATAAGCTTAATA
Organism: Rosellinia necatrix; assembly: GCA_021209875.1. Taxonomy (NCBI): domain Eukaryota; kingdom Fungi; phylum Ascomycota; class Sordariomycetes; order Xylariales; family Xylariaceae; genus Rosellinia; species Rosellinia necatrix. The sequence goes on along the minus strand of JAGYVD010000006.1, from coordinate 2,301,869 downwards.
TAAAAACAGTTATAAATATTTTTTAAAATATTTAATTTTATTATATAAAAGCTGATTATTTTAATAATATAATATTTAGCATATAACTATGCTAATTTTTAAAATAGCTGTAGCGTTTATATATTTTTAAAAAATAATTAAACAAAATCTTTAGTTTTAAACTTGTCGGCTAACGCGCGCTATTTATTAGTAGTTTTTTTTTAGTTCTGCTGCGTTACAGCTATAACTGTTTAAGCAAATTTTATGCTGTTTTTTAGCTTTTATATAAATATTTTAACTAAAGTTTATAAGTTGCAAGCTAGTTGCGTTAAACGTTTAATTATTAATATAATAGCTATATAATACTTATAAATCGCAAAAAAAAAGCTTAGCTTAATAGTTATAATATTTTAATTATTTATAATAAATATAGCTTTTAAAAATAACGTAAGCTAATTATATTAAATATATATAACGTATATTTATAAATATACTAATATTTTTTAGTTTGCTTGTTTTATAGCTCCGTTTATTTTTAAATAATAAGCAGTAAATAAACGCTGCTTAATATTTATTAATAAATATATCCTGCGTTAAAAACAACTAGTTTAATTTATGCTTTTATTGCTAGTTATAGCTATAAAAAACTTATAATAACGCTAATAATATTATATAAACCGTTTAATATAAGCTTTTATATTTATTAAAACTATCGCTTTTAATATAACAGCTTTATTAAGCTTATTAATAATTATTATTAAATTAATAAAATTGTTTTATTTTTTTATTAATAAGTTTATTATAAAGTTTATTAAAAGTTTATTTTAATATTGCTTAAAAATTAATAATAAATATAACAAGCTTTATTTTTAGTTTTTTTATACTGTTTTTTTGCCGCAGATATTATAGTTATATATAAAACGTTTTATATTTTTTAAAAACGCTAGCTAAAAAAAGTTTCTAAGTATTATTATAATAGTTTTTTTTTAACTAAGGTGCTCTGCTAAATATAAATTATAAATATTTTATATTATTTTTATTTAAAAAAATTTTTAATTAAAAATTTAAAGCTGGTCACAAAATTTTAATACGCCGCGTAAGTTTAAGTTATATTTAGTAATTAATACTTTAAAATTTAACTTTAAAAAAAAAACGCGTGCGTTTTTTTATATAACGCAGATAATACGCGCATAACTTAAGTTTTTTTTAAAAGCAGTATTTTAAACATTAGCTAGATTTTTATAATTAAATACTTTTTTTTTTTTTAAAAAAATTAATACGTTATTTAATTTATTTATTTAAATAATTTATAGTTAGCTTAAAAAAAGCTTAATAAGCAGCTATTTGTTTTTTAAAAGCTGCTTATTTTATTCCGTGTATTTTTTGTTTTAAGCTTTTTTTAAAAAGTTTTAGTCGTGTTTTAATAACGCGTTTGCTTAGCTGTTCAAACGTTTTTTATAAAACTTTAGTTTAAATTTATATTTAATTAATTTTTCGGTTTAATAGACCTGCTTTTTAATTAGTTTTTTAATAGTTATAAAATAAGTAAGGTTTTTATAATTAAATATTATAATAAAAAACATGTTTATATTTTTAAGTTTAGCATGTTAAGCTTATAAACAGCTTATAATTATAAAAAGTTTTTTATTATAAATTTTATAATTAACTTCTGCAGCTATAAAACAATATAAATAATATATAACAAGCTATAATTTTTTGTTTTTTTTTAATTAGTTTAAGCATTTTTTATAAAACTATTTTAAGCAGTCTGTTTTTATAAAAGTTTTTTTATTAAAGTTAAAATAAGCTAATATAAGCTTGTTTATAAAAACGTTTTTAAGTATTTTAAAAGCCGCGTTTTTATAAGTTTTTTATTTAAAAAAAACGTTTTTTTTTATTAGCGCAGTTAATAAAGCCGTTTTTTTTAAATAGCTATTTATAAAGTTTTTATAAAAGTTTATAAAGCTTAAAAATTTTTGCACGTTTTTAAACGTTATAAAAGCTTTTTATTTACAGATTATATATAGCTTTTTAAAGTTTATATTAATTTTTTTACCTGTTTTTATAATAAATCTTAAATATTTTGTTATAAAAACTTTAAATTTGTTTTTATTAATATTTAAATAAAAGCTAGCGTTTATAAAGCGGCTTAAAACTTATTTAACTTTATAGTAATAGTTTGTTTAAAAGCTTAAAAAAAATATAAATATATTATTAATATACGCGGTATAAAAACGATTTAAAAAGTTTTAAAACGTATTATTAACGTAGCATTAAAATATTACAAAAGCTTTATATAAACTAAAAAGCATTATTAATTATTTAAATAATTTAAACCTGGTTTAAAAAGCTGTTTTTTATTTATTTTTTTTTTATATTTTAATTTTATAAAAATTAACTTAACGTTTAATTTAATAAATTATTTAGCTTATAAAAATATTTTAAGCGTTTTTTAAATTAAAAAAAAAAAGTTCTAGTTTTTTTTAGTAATATTATTAAACGTTTTATAATTATAACAAAAATAAAGGTTATTATTAGGCTTATATATAAAAAGTATTAATATATTTATTAACAAGCTGCTTGCGCGTATATATTTTTTATTTAGCAGTTTAATAAAAGTTTTTTTAAAAGCAAAAAGTTTGTTTTTTAATATGCTATATAAAAGGCTTTACAGGACTAGTTTTTTATGCTTTTACGTATCTACGTTTAAATATATTTTATAATCTGCTTTTAAGCGGTTAAAAAATAAAGCTTATGTTTTATGCTTATTAAACAGGTCGGCTTATTTTTTTAGCTTATTTAAAAGCTTTTTTTAAGTTGCGTTTAAAGTTTTTAAGTTAAAAGCTTAGCTTATTTAAGCAATTATTACAAAAAAAACCCTAAGTAGCTTTTGTTTAAACTTTTTAGCTTTATATGTTTTTTTTGTTTTTTAATAAAAAGCGACAGCGCTAATTATAAACATAATCTAAGCCGTTTTAATAGTTTTTATTTAATTTATATATTTTTTTTTTATAACTATTATATTGTTTATTTTTTTTATATTTATATAATATTTATAAACAACATATATTATTTTTTATATTTTAACTAAAGTTTTTTAGTATTAATAAATATTATAACTTTTTATTATATATACGTATATCTGTTTTATATATTTATTTATATTTATATTTAAATAAATTATTTTATTTATTTTTAAAAGCTGTTTATAAGCTTTTTTTAGCAGCTAGCTTAAAAGCTGTTTTTTATTTTTATACGCGGTAACTTATATTTTTTAATAATATTTTTATTAATAGCTGCGTAACATTTATACTTTTAATTAATTAAAGTTTTTTAAAATTATGTTTTTTTTATAAATATATTAATTATAAAAAACAAACTGTTTATAAGCTGTTTAACAGTAGCTATTTTTTTTTAAATTAATATTAACTTTTAAAAACGTTTTTTTTTAAAAGTTATTTATTTTCTAACTTTTTTTTATTACTTAAGCCTAGCGCTTTTTTTATTTTTATGTTGCTTATACAGATGTTTAGCCTGCCCGCCGGCTTTATAAAGCATAACTTAATAAAATAGCCTGGTTTTTTATATCGCAGGCAGTCTTTTTTTGCTTTTCTACGGCGCTTTTTTTTTTTTATAGCTTAAGCGGCTCAGGCCTTGTTTAAAAAGTCCTGTTAAGCAGTAAGTTTAAAAAAAAACAACTTTAATTATTTTAATATTTTTTTTTAAGTTTACTGCTAGACTTTTATAAGTTATGCTATATTTACGTTTATTTTAAGCGCTGTTTTTAATACAGTAGTTTAATAATTTTTCTAGCTTGCTTATTACTTTTAAAACTTAATTAAAATAATTTTAATAATCGTTAAATAGTTATACGTTTATAAAAGCTTTTTTAAGCTTGTTGTTTATAGTTTTTAAAAAAAGTAATAATTTAATACTATTTGCTTAATTTATTTTACCTGATTTTAACAGCAGCTGTTTAAATCGAAAAAAAAATATAAAAAAATATTAATTCGCTTTTTAATAAAGCATGCACAGCTTATAAATAAAAAATACAGCTTTATTTAAGTTATTATAAATAGTTTTAATATATTATAAAAATATTTCCAGGTTAGTTTTTATATTAAAACTGCTTATAATATAAAATAATTTAATAACAACTTATACGTTATTTTTAAGCTGTTTATAAATGTTATATTATTTTAACTTATTATTATTTATAAATTTTTATTTATTTATAATTTATATAATATAGACTTTTTTATACAGCTTATTTAAAACAATTTTTTATAAACTTTTTAAGCTAAACTAAAAGTTTATATTTAAACTTTTTATAACTAAGTTTAAAAAAATTTAACGTAGCTTAGCAAATAAATATAAAAATAATGCTAAAAATTAATACGTTAGCCGTTTAAAAATTATTTTTAAGCTGCTTATATATAGCTTTAATTTATTTTTATTAATAAAACGTTATTTTTTATTTTAAATATGCTAAGTTATTATTATTATATTTTATAGCTTATACTAAAATAAATTCTGTTTAATTGTTTAAAAATAGCTTTTAAAAAACTTTTAATTAGTTTGTTATAAATTTATTAAAAGCTTTAAAAAACTAAAAAATATATAATAAGCTATGCTTAAAAATATATTTATTAAAATAGCAAATAAAGTTTATTTTTTAACTAAATAGCAGAAATTATAAACAATATATATATAGCTTATAAAATATAGTTTTATAAAGCTGGTTAGTTTTAGTTGTACTAGTCTAAGTTTAATAGTTAGTTTACAAGTTATTTAGCAATTGTTCAGGATAAGGGTGTGTAGCAGTTTGCCCGTATCGGCCTATGCGCCAATACTTCCTTATAGGCACTGCCCATGACAGCTTCAGTAATAAGTGATGTATTGTACAAAAATCTACAGATGAAAAAGGAAAGAGTAAGTGGGAGGAATTAGCCCACTAGAATTCTGGCTAAGTGCAGGTGTGTGGGGTGGGTCCAGTCTGTGCGCTGTGCGCACCAGTTGGCAACAGGTGTACGGATACTGGTCTGTGCCACCTGCATTGGCCAACTAGTTATCCGTGACTCTGTTTAATTTTTTAAAAAAATATGTTAAAAAAAAACCTGTTTTTTATGAATTATATTATAATAAACAATAAACTTATATTATTTATTAAAGCTTTAGCTAATATAAAAACAAATATATATATTTTAATTAGCATAATTTTTATTCTTTAAATAATAAAGTAGTTAAAACTTAAAACTATAACAAGTTTTAAACCAGCTATTATTACTAAATATAACAGCTATTTAACTTAATAAATAGATTTAGCTTTAAAATTATATTTTAAAATATAAAAAAAAACTATATAAAAAGCTTTTTTAATAATTATTAATATAAAATATAATATAATTATTAAAAAAAAATATTATAATTATTATAACGTGCTAATAAATTTTTTATCTAAATAATTAAGAGCTTAAATATTAAGTTTTTAAAATTTTAATAAATAAACCAAAAACTTATTAAAACATTTTAAATATTAAAAAAATATTGCTTAAAAAAAGCTAATAAACTAAAAAATAAAAAACGTAAAAATAATTAATTTAATTAAATGCAGCAAAAAAAAAAATTATAAATTTAAAATATTTTAAACTAAATATAACTAAGAAGATTAATATGAGGGTAGAAAGAAAGATGCTTCTATTAATTCCTCTGCTAGGTGGGGAATTGTAGTAAGTCTAGAATTAACCCCTGCAGGGGTGGCCGTGGGCCACCTGTTGCCAGCCGTAGCCTGTGCAACCTATCTAATCTAATAATACACGAGCCGTTGGCTCGATTGATAAGGGCCCCTTCGGGGACTCTATCAACAACAAAAAATTACGTAGCTAAAAACTACTACGATTATTATAAGCATAAGTTCAAAAAGTTTTTATTTTTTTTAAAACTACTTTGATATAAGTTTTAAAACATTAGAACTAATAAATGCTTTAAATAAAAAATAAAACTATATAAATAATATATAAAATAAAAAATATTAAACTAAAAGCTAAACTAGTTTTTAAAATAATAAAAACTAGGCTTAAAACAAAAACACTGCTAAAAAAAACGCTTAAAGTTTTTATTAATTTTAACAAAATATTATTAAATAATATAAATATTAACTAATAAAATTATAATTATTAAAGCTATAGCTTTTAATATAATATTATAATAAAATAATATAATATATTATAATATAATTATATTATATAAAATTAATAAAATAATAAATAATAAATAATAAAAGATTTAAAATAAACAATTGTTTAAAAATAAATTAAAATTAAAAAAAATTATAATAAATCGTTTTAAAAGCTTATTATAAATATTTAAATGTTTTTTAAAAGCTGTTTTAAATAACCTGTTTTTATATAAATTAAAAATAAATTATTATTTAACTTTAAATTAAAACTTAAAAATATTAAAATATAGTTTTTTTATAAAATATTATTTAAAAAATTAAAACCTGCCAATAGTATATTTGTAACAACTTAACAAAAAAATTTATAAAGCTTATGCTAGCTTTTTAAGCTGTTTTTATATTATATATATAAAAAAATAACAGATTATTACGTTTATATATTAATTATAAAAATTAAACGTTTTAATATAAAAAATATTAGTTTATATAATATAAGCTAAAATATTTATTAAAATTAATATTAAATAAGTATTTTATTATATTTATATTATAAAAAAAATAAAAGTTAACTATTTTTTAATCGTAATATAAAGCCTATTAGTTTAAAATGCTGCTTTTAAATTAATTAAGAAGCCAGCAATTTTTAAAAGTATATTAATAATATATTATAAAAATGTTTGGATATTTTTATATAGTTTACATTAATAATATCCTAATTTATTTAAATAATAAATTCAAATATTAATATTATCTAAATAAAATATTATTATATTTTAAAAAACAAAATTATAAGCTAACTTAAAAAATATAAATTTTATATGAAAAAACAAAATTTTTAAGTTTATTATTAAAACTAAAGCATAAAAGTTAATTTTAATAAAATTAAAATTATTTATAATTAAAAACATTTCAAAAAAAATAAAACACTATTAAAAAAATACGGTTATTTTTAAGTTTTTATAATTTTAATAAAAATTTATTTATAAATAGAAATAAATAGCTAAGCTATTAAAAATTTTAATTTATATTAAAACTAATTTAATTTAATTAAACTTTTGCTAAAAAACGTTTAAAACGTTAAAAATAAATTAATTAGCACGTTAATATTAAAATATTTTAATTATAAAAATAAAACTAAAATAAAAATAAATATATTTAATAATATAACTGCCAGCGTTTTATTATAAAAAAACCGTAAACGTTTTATAACAGCTAGTTATATTTTATTTAAAAATATTTATAAAATAAAATTAAACTATAATATTTATAATAAAAAATACTAGTAGTAATTAAAAAGCTGCTTTATTAAAAAACAGAACTAATAAGCTTATAGCAGCTGCAGCTGGTTTTAATTATTATAAATTATATTATATTAAAACATTTTTACATAAAAGGAATCCTGAACTTGGGGCTGACTGAATAAGCTTAGTTTATTATATATTATAATTTTAATATTATATATTGCTTAAGATTAAAAAATATAATAGCAGATCTTTTTTAAACTAATAAAAATTTAAAAATATAAAAATAATAAAAATATAAATAAAAATTATAGCTTTTTTAAACTAATAATTTTAAAATAATAAAAGCGTATATAAAATATATATTATAAAAATATTATGTTTTTACTATTATTAAAAATAATACTAGCTTAAATAAATATTAAAAAAGCCTGAGCTAATGAAAACTTTAATTAGTTAATATTAAAAGATTTTTATGATATAAAAAAATTAGTTATTTTAAATTAAATAATTTATAAACTTAAATAATTAAAAAGTTTATATAAAATTAATAATAATATATTTAAGCCGTAAAAAATAAAACGCCTGATGTTCTAACGTTATTAATAGTTAAAACTATATTATAAAATCGACCGATATATAATAAACTATTTTTATTATTTTATAAAAACTTTTATAATAAAATATTAAAAAGCTAACTTTTTACTGATATTAAAATATATATAATAATATATAATAATAAATTTTAAAAGCTTTTTCAAAAATAAATATAAAAATAATATAATATTTCATATAATTAATAAATTATTAAAACTAATATAAACAACTATATATAAAAATTAGTAATAATAAAAATGCCGCTAAAATATATTATAAAATTTTTATTAAATATATAAATAATTAAAAATTATAGTTAATAATAAAAAAAGCTAGTTTATTATTAATTTTATAAACAAGCTGTTAAAAATCTACTGTATAAAGCTGGACTTTTTTGCAGCAAAATATTATTAATTAATAAAACAAGTAAAAATAATATATTAATAAATAGATTAGCAGCTGTAACTATATATTAATTATTTTTAAAATAACTAGTTTAAACCGTTTTTAGTTTTAAACGTTATATAAGCGTTTTTATTTTATAAAGCTTTAAAAAAACTATTTTTAAAAAAATATTAATAATAAGTCTGGGCAGGGGTATAAAGCTGTAAATAGCTGTATTTGCTGTATATTAGTCTGTATTATAGTGTTATATATAGTTTGTAATAAAGATAGTGGAATTCTAGGTGCAGTCTTAGAATTCCACTTATTAGTACAGGTAAATAGGTAGGCCTAGCCTAAGTAGGCTAGCCCAGGTAGCCTAAGCTATTTTATCTAATCTTATAATAAGGCAACTAGTAGTGCCAAGCCTGGCACCTCTTGCCTACTCTAACAAAATGCCGGGCATTTAAAAAACAGTTGCTGTTTTTAGCAACTATTTAGCAACAGCTGGCTAATTAATTTTTTAAAATCTTATTAATCTAATTTAATTTTTTTATTTAGTTTTAAGTCTTTTATTTAGTTTTAAAGCTTTAACTTAGCTTTAAGCTTTTTTAAGTGTTAATTTATATAAAAACATAATAAAAAACAAGCTGTTATTTAGCTAGTATACTAGTTAACTATTTTTTTAATCAGGAATTCTGCCGGTCTAGCTGCAGCTGCCGTTCTAGTTGCAGTTCTAGCCGCCCTTAGCTTTTTTATAGTTTTAGCTACGCGTATTAAAACTAATAAAACTACTAGCTTTATTAAAATAATTAAAGCTTTTAATACTTTAAAAATTATTTTGTTTATATAGTTGCTGTTAATACTTTTATTTGTTTAAGCTAAAGCTACAGCTAAAGCTAAAGTTAAAGCTAAAGCTATAAAAACGTTTAATTTTTCGTTTAAAGCTACTACAGGCCTGTTTAATTTTTTTTTATATAGCTTTTTAAAAAAATTTTAACTTTTAGCTTTTTTACTTAATTAAAAATAAGCCCATTTTATTAGTTTTAAATAATTATTATAACTTTTAGCTAATTAAAATTATTTTTTTCGAAAGTTTTGTTAGCTTGCGCGTATTATAACTTGCGCTATATAAATTAAAGTATTACGTGCTTGTTTTTAGCTATATTATATAAAAACAAGTTGCTAATTATAAATAAACGCGTAGCATGTTTAAATTATATTTTAAAACAGTTTTTTAAAGCCGCGATAATTTTATTTAAGCCAGCTTTATATAAAATATATTGTTAATTAGCTAATAATTTGCTGTTCTATTATTTTAAAGCTTAACCACGTAATAAACAATTAATTTTACTAAAGATTTAGCTAAAAAAAGTATTACTTTTCGATTAAAGCTTGCAGTTTATTTATAAACAACTAAATATTTATTTAAACAACGTTATTTCTAGCAGTTATTATTTTAATATTTATTAAGTTAAAATAACTAAAGTTAAAATAGCTTATATTTAAAGCTTTTAAACAAGCTGTATATCTAAAGCTTTAATTAGCTAAGGCCTAGTTAACTAAATTAAATTAGTTAATTTAATTAGCTAGATTAAACTAACTAGCTTGGTTAACTATATTAAATTAGCTAGTCTAATTAACTAGATTAAAACAACTGGCTTAATAAGCTAGATCGTTAAAATAATTAAACATTTAATTAGCTAAATTATAAATAAAATATATAGCCGTATTAATAACTAAATATATAACCGGTTTATAATATATGGCTAAATTAACTAAAAAAGCTGCAGTATTTGCAAAAAAAAAGCTAACACTAGTATTTTTAATAGCTAGAGGCCTTACAAGTAAAATCTTTAAGCTAGTATTATTATTAGCTTTAATAAAATTATTAATTTTAATAAAATTATTAGCTTTAAACTTAGTAGCTTAAGCCGTTTTAGTTTAATTGCTTGTTTAGTTTTTAAAACTACTGCTATTTTATATATAGCTGATTAATAAGTTTAAGCAGTTATTTATAAAGCTTATTTTTAACTTTAAAAAGCTTAGTTTTATATTTAAAACATTTATTTTTAAATTAAAAAACTTAGTTATAGCTTATAATTTAATATAAAATACTTTTAATTTAGTAATATTTGCAGCTAATTTATTATATTTTTTGTTTAAACTATTAACACGTTTTTATAGTATATTTACATCTTTTTATATATTATTTATTAAAACAGCTTTTATTTAGTAATTAATAAAAGCTATAACTTAGCTTAGCTGGCCGGTTAGCCGGCTAAGCTAGGCTAAGCTAGGCTAAGCTAGGTCGGCTAGGGCTAAAGTTAATAAAATTAATAGCTTTGTTAAATTAGCTAAAATTAACAGATCTGGCTAAAAATACTAAAAACAATAAAATCGGTAAGACTAGCTAGAATTTATAAATTTAAAGCTCTAATTAATTAGGTAATTAGTTAAGGACTTAACTAGTTAATAAGTGGGATAGCGTAATTTGCAGCTAATTCTACTAGTTTTTTTATACTTAGCCGCGTAGTATAAACTGCCGCAAAATAAAAAAGCCGTTTTTAACCGCAAAACCTAAGTAAATAGTTCGCAAAAGCTGCTTAAAAAAGTATTTTTAGTCCGATCGTTATAAAAGCACTAATTTAATAAGTCTGGTCAGAGGTATAAAGCTATAAATAACTATATTTGCTATATATTAGTCTGTATTATAATATTATATATAGTTTATAATAAAAATAATGAAATTCTAGATGCAGTTTTAGAATTCTACTTACTAGTACAAGTAAGTAGGTAGGCCTAGCTTAAGTGGGCTAGCCCAGGTGGCCTGGGCCACTTTATCTAATCTTACAGTAGGGCAACTGGTGGTGCCAAGCCTGGCACCGCTTGCCTACTCTAACAATTAATAAAAAAGCTGATAAATATAACGTTTAATTAAAAGTTTTAAACAAAAATAAAATAACTATAAAAAAAACAAGTTAAAAAAAAACTATTTAAAAAAAAAAGCTTAGGCGTTTATAAAAAAGTCTACAACTACGTGAAAAAAATAAAAATATAAATATAAAAAATATAATAATAAATTATTATATAAGCTAATAAATATTAATAAAACTTAAATTTTATGATTAAAAATTATATATTTATATTATAAAAAAAAAAACAAACCAATCGATTAAATAATAAGCTAAACTATTTAATAATATAACAAGCTTATAAAATTATTAATATTAAAGCTAACAGTTTTAATATATTTAAACTAAAATTATTAATAATATAATAAAAAAGCCGCTAGTTTTATGCTAAACAATTATAAAAATACGCTAATAATTTTTATTTAAATAAAAATGTTTTGATTAAAAAAAGTAGTTAATAAAACGTTAAAAAAAAAAAAAAAAATTTATTATTAAAAATTTAAAAAAACTATTTTATAAAATATTTTAAAAAGCTAAAAGTATAACAATAATTAATATTTAGCTGCTAACTTAAAAACGTTTTAATTAAACTAAAAAATATTAGAATAAATATTTAAAAAAATAAAACTATTAAAACAGCTATAAAATTAAATTAAAGCAGCTAAAAAAATATATTTATTAAAATATATAAAAATAATAATATATTAAAAAATAAAACATAATTAAAATTATAAATAAAATATAAATAATATAATAAATAGCTTAATTAAAAAATAAATCAGGTAAAATTAATTAATTAGCATAATAAATATAAAACTAAAAATTAAAAACTTTTAAATTTTAATTAATTATATATGCTAAAAGTATTTTTTTACTGCCTAAAAATATTAATTTAAAAGTTTTTTGTTTAAGCTTTAAATATAGCATAAACAGCTTTAAAAAAATTAGTTTAATATATTTTTAGTCCTGCGCGGCTAAAAACTTAAGCTAAGTTTTTTTGCCAAGAAAAAATTATTATAACTTATTACTATAATAGCTTTAATTAGCTAGATAAATAAATAGTTTAGCAGCTTTTAATTAGTTCTCCGGCTAAATAAGTACAAATATAAAGTAATAAATACAATAAGCTAGTTATATAATAAATAGCTTGTATGTTAGAGTAGGCAAGGGGTGCCAGGCTTGGCACCACCAGTTGCCCCACTGTAAGATTAGATAAGGTGGCCCAGGCCACCTGGGCTAGCCCACTTGGGCTAGGCCCACCCACCTACCTGCACTAGTAGGTGGAATTCTAGGACTGCACCTAGAATTCCACCATCTTCATGACCAACTACATACAACACCACAATACAGACCAGCATACAGCAAAATACAGCTATTTACAGGTTCATACCCCTGACCAGACTTATCATTGTAGTATATACAAATAAGAATTCTGGCCGTTGGCCCTATATATAGTTCTTTTTTTTTCTTAACTTTAGTTTTTTTTTTAATATATAGGTATAGTTGGACTCTGCTCCAACTGCCGCTATTGCAGCTATTATACCTTGAACAATATTAACTTGCCTTCACATCATGCTCCAATTCTTTTAATAATTATTGATAATCAATATATAGTCAGAAACTTATTAAAATAAATTCATAATGAATTGATAAAGCAGTGTTCCTTTGAGTGTTATCCTGTCTCAGCAACGCCTAATACGTCCATGGCGTTGGTATAGGTCTCTTGTATTAATCAGTAATATAATACATTTCCAGGTACATCAATTTGCCTGCACTACAGAGACCAGTTATAACTTTTGCTACAAAATGCTGAAGTGGATTATTATGACTAAGCTATCTAGGAAGTGGGTATTAGGGCTAAATTAGCTGGAATAACATAACAATAGTTATAAAACTATTAAATATATATGGGTCACTTTGTCATGGCCCACAGCCATGATGGCGATCTCTGATTGGCTGGCTGGCCAACCGGCCAGCCGATCCTTGATTGGCCACCTGGCTAGGCAGGTACAGGTATGGAATGGTAAATGTGGTAGGTAGGCCAGTCATGTAGTGAATAGCCAGTAGTATGTACAAGTAGGAATTCCGGCCGTCAGCCCTGTATATAGTTTTCTCTTTTCTTCAACCTTAGTTTTTCTTCCCAATACATAGGTATAGTTGGGCATTGCTCCAACTGCTGTTGTTACAGCTATTACATATATCCTGTTTAAAATTTTTTAAGTGAACTTTTGTTAGGCTAGTTTAATAAATAAATTTAATATAAACCAAAATAAACTTATTGTTTATTATTATTTTTAAGTTTTAATATGTAATTTTAGCTTTTTATATTTATTAAAATTATTATAAAATAAAAATAAATAATTTAATATTTTTAATGAGTTTTTAATATTAATTTATTATAATTATTAATAATAAACAGTATAAAATTTTAAAAACTTTATTTTTATATAATTAATAATATAATTAATTTTTTTAATTTATATTAAAAATAATTATTGTTTTTAATAAGTTTATTTTTAAAAATATAAACTAATATTTAAAATTTATTTTTAATTTATTTTTATTAATTTTTATTTATAAATATAAAAGTTTAGCTGTTTTAAAATTAATTTTAATTTTTTTTAATATATTATAAGTTTAAAGTTTTTAAATTAAGTTTTAAAATAATTTTTAAGCGATTATTAAGCCTGCTTAATTAATCTATGTTACTAATAGGGTATACCCCGCAGTATAAATAGCATATATTCTAGGGGGGAGCGTAAGCCTAATACAGGTTGTTTTTAATACAAGGCCGCAGCTAAAAGTGTAGTAAACATATGCTTATTTTTTAGCGTTAAATTTAATATATAGTCGGGCTTAAAAAGCTAGTTAAAGAAATGCTTTAAATTATATATATTATTTATTAACTAAAAAAATCTAATTTTTTTAATAGCTTGTTATTATTAAATAATAAATAAAACAAATTTAAAGCTATTTTAAGCTTAATATATTTAAAATTTAAAATTATAAAAATAAAAATAAATAATAAAGCTTTAATTTTAATAAAACTTAATTATTTATATTATTAATAAAATATATTATATAATATAAAAAGCATATATTTTAAAAAAAACATAAGCTTAATATAAGTTGTTTTTAATATAAAGCGGTAGCTAAAAGTATAGCAAACGTATATTTATTTTTTAATATTAAATTTAATATATAATCAGGTTTAAAAAGCTAGCTAAAAAATATTTAAATTTATGTTTTAAACGTTTATTTTATTTATAAATAAAATAATAAGAATTAAAAATATAATTAGTCTATAAAACAAAAAAGTAAAAATATATAACTAAATATAATTAAATAAATTTTTTAAATAAAGCTAGCTAAACAAAATAAAAAATATAGCTAGGTTTATAAATAAAAGCTTTTTTTAACTTTTATAACTTTTGTTTTTAATAAATATAATAATATAATATAAATTTGCTTTAAATTTAAAACGTTAATCATATATTAACGCCTGGTTTTTAATGAATAATAATATTTTTAATTTTAAATAAAAACATGCCGGCTTATTGCTAGCTTTTTAACCTGTTATTATTAAAATCGCATAATAAAAATAAATTTTTAGTAAATGCTTTTTAAATTTAATACTAATTTGTTATAAATTAAAAGCTTGTTATAATAATTAAACATTAAATTTATTATATTTATTATATATTTTATATTATAAAAATTAATAGTTATAATTTAAAATAAATTTAATTTTAATTTATATAAAATATAAACATTTTTACGTAAATAATATTAATATATAAACTTTTAAATATATATGTTATATAAAAGCTTTAAAAAAACCGTTTAAATAAATATTTTAATATAAATTATTAAAGCTAATATATAATAAATTTAATATAAATTTACTATTAAATTAATATAAAAAATATAAAAATTCAAAAATAATAAAACTTATTTATATAGGCCTGAACAGCTGCCTGTAGTTACGGATAACTGGTTGGCCAATCGGGCATGTGGCACGGACTAGTATCCGTACACCTGTTGCTAACTGGGGCGCATAGACCAGCTGTAGCGCATAGACTGGACCTACCCCATACATCTGCACTTAGCTAGAATTTTAGTGGGCTAATTCTTTTTATTTATTTTTTTTTTTTTTATCTGTAGATTTTTTTTATAATATATTATTTATTATTAAAGCTTTAACTTTTTATTTATAATTAATATAATAATTTATAAATTATTTTATTTTAAAATATTAAAACTGTTTTTTTAAATATTTTTTATATAATAATAATATTAACGATATAATATCGATTTTATTTGCAAGCAGTATTTATAAACATGCTAAAAACTTAGCACGTTAAAACGTTATTTTATTATATAAAGTTTTTAAATTATTGGCATATTTTATTAGAAAAACTTTTAATAATATATTTAAAACTAAATATATTTAAATTATTTTTAAAAACTTAATATAATATATTTAATTATTAAACCTAATATTAAAATTAAAACTAAATAAAACTTATTATTTAATTTTATTTAAAAAATTTTTATAAGTTAAAACTTTAGATTTTAAGCTGTTTTATATAATAAAACTTATAAGTTTTTATAAAGCGGTTAATATTTTAATATAAAATTTTATTATAATTGTTATAAAAACAACTAATAAGCTTTTTTTAAAACTTATAATAAAAAAAATAATTTTGTTTAGTTTAATTTTAATAAACTTATTAATATAAAATTATTTATAAACTTAATATAAACTTTTTATTTTTATTATTTTTTTAATAAAATTAAAATTAAAATATATATATTAATAATTTTTAATTAACAGCAACTAATTATTATTTTTTATATATTATACTGCTAAACAAATAAAAACCGTTATAAATTAAGCTATAAAATTTAACGCTTATATTATAAAATATAAAAAACGTTTAATAAAAACAAAATAACTTAAAAATATTAAAATAAAGCTAATAATAGCTTAAAAATAACTATTTAATATTTAAAAAGTTTTGCTATAGTATAATAAAAATTAAATAAATTATATAAATAAAATAAAAATATAAATTTTTATATTTAAACGGTTTAAAAATTAAAATAATAATATAGCTATAAATTATATTATAGCTGAACTAAAAACTATAACAGCTGATTATAACTATATTTAAAACTTATTAAATAAATTTAATTAATAAATAATAAATTTATTAAATCGTATAAAAAAACACTTGTTTTAAAATTTTAAAAAAAATATAAATATTAATTAAAATATTTATAAATAAGTTTCATAATAACGTTTTAAAAAATAAAATAAAATTAAAATATAGTATTAAAATATAACTAACTATTTTAAAATAAAAGCAGACTAGTTTATTAATAATAACGTAAAATAAACAATATTAAGCCTTATTTTGCTAAAAAACATTTAAAAACTTAGTTTTATATTTATTTAATATATATTTTAATATAATTATAATTTTAAAAATTTAATATAATATTTATATAATATTTATAAAAATATAAACAATTTAAAAAATTAAAACTAATTATAAAGCTTTAAATATTAATAACTATATATTTATTAAATTTAAATAATTTAAAACAGATTTTATATGTTTTATTAAAAAACATGCTTTAATAAAGCTAAATAAAATAAAAACTTAAAATAAATTATTATTTTATATAATTATTAAAAATATTTTTAAATATTTAAAAATATTATAAATTTTAACGCTTATATAAAATATTATATTTAAATAGCTTATTATTTATTTATAAATAATTAAAAAAAAGCAAAGCTTATAAAATAAAAATAATATATAAAATATAATATATATTTATTATATTAAACTTTTTTAGCTATAATAATATAATTAACCCTGCTAGCAAATATGTTTATAAAAAATAAAAACTTTAACTTATAACTAAAAAATAAAACAGTTAATTATTAAAAACAAGTATTTTTAATATAAACAAAAAAATATATTATTAAAACTGTTTTATAAAAGCTGTAGATTAAGCTTAATATAATATTTATATAAATATAATTATAAAAAGTTTAAACCAGCAACTTTTAAAATTAAAAAAACGCAGCAGAAAAAACAAAAAAATAACTTTAAAAAAATAAACTTTTTTAAAAATAATATTATTATATAAAAATAAAAAACTTAATAAATAACTATTTAAATAAAAACTTTTATTATATATTTATATTTTATATAATAATAAATTATTATTAATTATTTTAATATATTTAATAATATAAAAGCTAATATATATATAAATATAAATATATTTTTATTAAAAATTATAAAATTATTAAATTTATTTATTAAAAAAAGTTTAAATTTAAACTAATAATTAAATATAATAAAAGTCGGGTTAAAAATTAAGCAGGTTTTATATTTAATTTTAAAATATATAAAAAACATTTAAAAATATATTTATTAATATTTTAAATATAAAATAAAAGGTAATATTAAAAAAATAGTTTAAACAGTATAATATATTATTTAATATTAAATAATATATATTAATTTTTATTTTATCTGCTAAAAATTATAAATATTATTATATGCTGGCTATAAATATAGCTAGAACATAGTTTTAATATTTAAAATATTAAATAAATACTAAATAAAAAAACAAAAATATTAACTTTAAAAATACTTATTAAAAAAACTAAAAAAAAAAACTAAAAAAAGCTTTTGCAAAAAAGTATTAGTAGCAAAAATAAAAATTATAAAAATCTAACTTTATATTAAAAAATATAAAAAAAATAAACTAAAACTTAAAAAACGTACCCTTGTTTAATAAACTTTTAAAGCTTTAAACTAGAAAAAAAGTTATACTAAAAGAATAATTTATATTTTTAAATTAAAAATCAGATATGTTTAGACCTTATCGCATAAAAAAAACAAAATAAGCTGGTATAAAAAAAAACCAAACCTTTAAATTGCTACTTTTAATACTATTGCTTTTAAAACGTTAATATTTAAAAATAAAACTAATAACTAGATATAAATTACTAGTATTTATTAAATTAACAAGTTAATCAACTAAAAAAAAAACAAAAAAAAATAAAAAAATAAAAACGCAAAAAAAAAAATATTAAAACTTATACTTTTTAAATACTAGGACTTATTAAACGCGTTTAATAAAAAAAATTTAAATAAATTGGTTTTTATTAATTATAAATAAACTATAAAATAGACTTTATAAACAGCAAGTTTTTAAAAACTTAAAATATAATTTTTATATAAAATATTATTTAATAAACTATACGCTATATAAAAACATTTAATTAATAATTTATAAAAAATTTATTAAGCTAAATAATATATTATATGTTTTTTAATATTATTTATTAAAAAGCTAGTAAAAACTCCGTTTTTATATAAACTATTAAAAATTTAATAAAATTATAAAAAAACCAGTATTTATTATTTTTATTAAAAAACCCTGTTTAATATTTTTAATATTAAAATTTTTATAAAATTAATATATAATAAATATTCTATTTTAATAAAATATATTAAAAAATAAAAACTTTATTATATTTTATATTAAATATAAAACTTATTATTATAAAATTTTTTTTAGTTTAATAAATAAACTTTTATATTTTAAAATATATTAATAATATATTATTTAATTTTTTAATAACTTTTATAATATTTATATAAACAATGTTTTTATTTATTTTAATAATTTAAAAACTTATTATATATATATTTAAAAAATGCTTTAAAATTATAAAACATAAAATTATAAGCTAATTTAAAAAGTCGGAATTTTATATAAAACAGACCAAGTTTTTAAACTATATAATAAATATTAATAATATTTATATTAATTTTGTTAAAATAAAAGCTGTAATAAATTAAAAAGTATTTATTATTATAAAAATATGCTGTTTTTCTAAGTTTTTATAACTTTTATTAAAAGTTTATAAATAAATATAATTAAATAGCTTTTTTATAAACTGTTTAATAAAAAAAAAGCTTTTAAATAAACTAATAAATATAATAAAGCTTTTAGCATATTAAAAAGCTTTAATTTTTATATTATAACTAAAATATTATAATTATAACTTATTTATTAAAATAAAAACTAACTTTTTAATAAAGTAGCTTTTAGCGTATTATTTTAATTATATAAAAAATTAATATTTAACAGCTTATTTTTAAAAATATTATATAATACAGAGCTAAATTATAGAATTTTTAATAAAAAATGTTAGTAGTAGCTATAGTTTTAAAAAATAGCAACTTGAACTAATTAATAAACAAAAAACTTTTTTAATAATTATTAATTATTAAGCTTTAGAATATTTTAATATAAAATAATATTTAAACTTACAATAAGCAGAATAAACTAATTTATTTTTAAAATATAATTTTTTATTATTTTTAACTAAAAAAAATATAGTTATAAATGTTTTATTTTAAAAATAAAAAATCTATTAATATAAAAAGCAAAAAAAAGCTTAAAATATTTAATAATATTTTAATTTATAAATAATATTATAAAACATATTTTAAATTAAATAAAACATAATTACTAAATATTAATAATATATTTATATAAAAATCTAAAAATCTAAAAAACTTTAATTAATTAAAAAATATTAAAAAAAACCGTAAAACCTCGGTATAAAAATTTATTAATATAAAACTAAAAAACTAGAAATAATAATTTTTAGCAAATAATAAACAAATTAATTATAATAAATAAATAACTAATAATATTAAATTATTTATATTTAAAAACTAAATTAATATAAAAATTTATAATTATATATTTACAGCATATTTAAAAAACATAAAACTAAAAACTAATATTAAAAAAATATCTATAGTTTAAACTAGCAAACAGCTGTAATATTTATATAATAAACTATATAAAATGCCGCTTAGCAGAAATATTATGTAATAAAACTTTAAAAAACTAAAACTTCTGCTAATATTTAATTATATATAATAATATTTAATAATAAACTTTAAACAAATGTTTTAAAATAAATATAATTATAATAACGTATTTATTATAATAAACTAATTAAAAAAAACTTAAATAATTTTATATATTATATAAGCTATTATAATAAACGCAGCTAAAATATATTATAAAAAGCTATTTTAAATATTTAATATATTAGCAATAATAACTTTAAATTAAAGTTTATAATTTATTTTAAAATTTATAAACAAATTATATAAATTAATAAATATAAAATATATTTTAGCTTTTGCTAGCTACTATAAAATTATAAAATAAATAAAAATTATAAACAAATATTTAAATTAATAATTATAATTATATATTAATTATTATTAAAACGATTAGTTTAAACGTATTTTAATAATAAATTATATATAAGCAGCACTATTATATAAATTAATAAATATATTATTTTATAAAGCTGAAATAAAATTTTTAATGTTTTTTATTTTAATTAAAAAACTAAACTATAGCAAAAAATTAAAAAACTTTTAAAAAAAAAAAAACTTTAAAAACAAAAGCTTAAAACAAAAAAAAAATCGCTTAATTTATAAATTTAATAAAAAACATTTAATTTAAACTTAAATTTATATAACTAAATAAATTAATTATAAATAAAAAAACTTAATTTTAATATAAACTATTATATATTAATTTTAAAAAAACAATTATAAAAAACCAATTAATTATTTAATAAGCTAAACTTTTTATAACGTAATAAAAGTTTAAAATAATTAATAAAAACAATAATATTTTTATATTAAACGGTTTTTTATAAAAAATAATAAATTATTATTATATTAATAAACTATAATTATATTTTAATAACTTATTATTAAAACAAAAAGCTAATAATTTAAATAATAAAATAATAAAACTTAAAAAAAAAAAAAAGTTTATAATTAAAAAAATTAAATTAAAGGCCTAAAGCGAGCTTGCAAGCGTGATAAAAATTACGAAAAAGTTGAGAGTTATAAGTAGAAAAAACCAGACGTGCAGATAAATTAATTATTTAGCTTGTGTTTCGTTATATAGGTCAACTTTTCAGTGGTTAGTTTTCTATTTTTATATAAATAGCTAAAAGCTGTTTTTTTAGACTGGCTGTATTTATGTTTGAATTTAGTCGGGGATTTGTTTTGCGTAGCGCGCGCGTGCAGGTGCAGTCTGCCGCGTAAAACTTATAAAGCTTTATATATGCTATAAAATCAGATATATTTATTAAATACGTTTATTAGGACTTTATATAAATAATAAGATTTAAATTATATATTATATAATAATAATAATTTAGTTTAATATTTAAATAAAAAATATTATATTAATTAATATATTTATATAATATGTTAGAGTAATTTATATAAGTAGGTTTATATAACTTTTATAAAATAATATATATATATATATTAAATAAATTTTATAAAAGTTTTTTATTTTATATATATATATGCGTTAAACTATTAATATTATATAAAAACTTATATATATATTAAATAAGTTTATAACTTTTGTTTTATATAACAAGCTTTATATATATTTTATTTAGCTTTATTAAAAAAAAAACTTTTAAAATAGAAGTTTTTTAATAGGCTTTTTTAAAAAAAAAAAAAAATTAAAGCTTAAATAATTGTTAGTTATAATATAACTTTATTATAATTTATTATAAAACATAGTACTACTTATAAAAAAAATTTTCTAGGGCTAGTATTTTATCGGCGTAAAAACTTAAGTATTTTTTTTTTTTAAATTTTATAAAAGTTTTAAAATTAAACATATATAGCAGTATTTTTTTAAAAAACGCTGGCTAGCAGTAGTAAATTTAATAATAAATTAGCATCTGTTTTATTATTTAAATATTAAATAAAAATAGCATTTAAAAATTTTAATAGATTTTTATATTATATGTTTTTTTAAAATATAATTATATTTTTATTTTTAAAAGCTTTAAAAATATATTATTTTTTATAAGATTTTAAATATTTTATATTGTTTTAAATATTATGTTTAAGTTAATATTATTTTATATATTATTTATATAAAATTTTAAAATAAACGGGAATTTTTAATCTAATTTTTTTTTGGGGGCGCCTAAAGCGAGCTTGCGAGCGTGATGAAAATTGCGAAAAGATGAGAGTTGCTAGTGGAGAAACCAGACGTGCGGATAGAATGACTATTCGGCTTGCGTTTCGTTGTACAGGTCAACTCTTCAGTGGTTAGTTTCCTACCCTTATATAGACAGCCGAAGGCTGTCTGTCCGGACTGGCCGTATTCGTGTTCGAATTCGGTCGGGGATTCGCGTCGCGTAGCGCGCGCGCGCGGGCGCAGCCCGCCGCGTGGGGACTGCGGGGCCTCGAGCGTGCATGTGACAATAATAATAATAATAATAATAATAATAATAATAATAATAATAATAATAATAATAATAATAATAATAATAATAATAATAATAATAATAATAATAATAATAATAATAATAATAATAATAATAATAATAATAATAATAATAATAATAATAATAATAATAATAATAATAATAATAATAATAATAATAATAATAATAATAATAATAATAATATAAATAATAATAAAAATAATAAAAGTCGCAGCAAAAAAATATAAATTTGCTTAATAAAACTTTTTTTTTAATGTTTTAACGCTAAAAGTTTTAATAAATAAATTAGCTAAAAATTAAGCTTAAATTTAATACGTAAAGCTTAAACATTAAATAAAAATATATAATATAAAATGCTTTTAAATAATTTAATTATTTTATGTTTTACTGCAAACTTGATATAAATTTAATATATAATAATATATATATTTTTTTATTTAATAGTTTAAAGCAAATTTGCTGTAAATTTATTATATAGTTAATTAAATATATTATTATTAAATTTTATTGAAATTAAAAGCAAATTTGCAATAAATTCAACGTTTATGCTAAATATATTTATTTATTTGCTAATAAAAGCAAATTTAACGTAAATTTAATATTAAATAAGCTTTTAAAATAAAATAATAAATATATTTAAAGTTTAGCTTTTTATTAGCTTTTATAATATAAAATAGTTTAAGTTTATATTAAATATAAAACGTTTATTAGCTTTTAATATTTCAGCTAAAAACGTTTTATAATAGCGTTTTATTATATTTAATATTTAATAGCTTAAAAGTTTTATGTTGTTTTTATTTATGCTTATCTTATATATATGTTAAACAGCGCTTTATTTAAAACTATAATTTAAATATATGTTGTAATTAATTTTTAAACATAATAAGCGGTTTTATAAAATTTAAAAGGCTTTAGTTTTTAAAAAAATATTGTCACAGTCAGCAAGGGGGGCTCCTTATCTAGCTAGCGAAGCTAGCTAGATAAGGATTGTGTAGCTTAGATAAGGTAACCTAGCCTAACAAGGCTTCTGGTCCCGCAGGGACCAGAAGCCTCCATCTAATCTACATCACACTTTTACAGACTTAACCACACTACCCCTAGTAAACCTTACTAAATATTATTTATAAAATAAAAAAGTAATAATTAATTATATATATATGTTAAAATAATATTTTATTTTAAAAGTTTACTATATAAATAATTAAATATAATAAGCTGTTTATAACGCTTATTATTACGTTTATTTTAAAGCGTTTTTTATTTGTTTTTATTTTATATAATAATATTTAAAAATAATTTTTATTTATTAAAAATTAAATTAAGAATTTTAATAGGCCTAAAACAGCTTTTTTATAAAGCTTTTATAGGTTAGATTTTTTATATATAATTTTGCTTAGCTATAAAAAGCTGTGCTAAGCTGTTATAAAAGCTGCGTTAATTATTAGTTTATTATGTAAGTTTTTATTTGTTATAGCTTTATTTAATACTAGTTTAATTAAAAGTTGTTTTAAAATTAAAGTTTTAATAAAATTGTTTTATTTATAAAAAAAAATATATATTATTTTTAAATTAAACGTTTAATATATAAATGTTTAAAAATTTATATGTTTAAAAATAAATTAATATAAACTAAATATAATATAAATATATATTTATATAAAATTAAACTTTAAATAATCCGTTATAAAAAGCTAAATATATAGTTATATATATATAAAATAAAAGTTTATGCTAATATAAGCCAGGCTGGCCTGTTTTAATAAAAATATTAGTTTTTATATAAGTTTATTATTACGTTATATGTTTTTTAAATTAAATTTATTAAGCCTGGGTATAATAAACAAATATAATTATTTTTAAAATAAAATAAATTATTGTTTTAAATTCTGTTTAAAAATATAAAGTTAAATTATTTTTAATAAAAACTCCTAATTAAAACATAAGTTAATAATTATTATAAATTTAGCTTAAAATAAAATATTAATTAAATTATTGTTTTATAATATTATTTATTTAATTTAAAAGCAGATATTGTTTTATATAGCTAAAATAAATATTGTATAAAATAAATATAATAATAAAAAGTTTTTATAAATATATTAATTAAACCAGCTTATATAATTATATTATTTATATAAATAATTATAAAATTAAATATTTAATATATATGTTAATATTAAAATATAATTTAAATTATTATAATTTTAAAAATATTAATATTTTATAATATTTTATTTTAAAACGTAAATAATTATAAGCCTGGTTTTTAAAAATAAATAACGTTATATATTAATTATAAATATTTATTTTTATTTTAAACTAAAATTTATTAAGCTTTAATTTTAAAACGTTTATAAATAAATAATAAGTTAAACAATTATTTATATTTAATATAAATATTTTATTAAAGTTTTTAAAGCGTTAAGCTATTAAATAAAGTTTTATATTATTTATTTAAATAATAATTAAAACAGCTATAAGCTAAATTTAAATAATAACGCTTATATATTATAAAAAAAGCTCTGTTAATTAAAATTATTATAATATAAAAACTTAAGTAATTTATAACGTTTTTAGTTTTTTTAAAATATTTATAGTTTTAATATTATTTTAGATATAATTTATTTTATTTTTATTTTTTTTATTAACAAGTTATGCTTATATTAAAAATATATTAATTTTAATACTAAAATTTTTATATAAATATTTTCGCAGTTTTTATTATAGTTTAAAATTAAGTGTAATATATTTAAAAATAGTTATATTTTTAATAAATATGAAATATTTTTAAATATATAATATAAATATTATAAAAACAAAATTATTTAAATAATATATTATTAATATAAACAAAAAAAACTTTTAAAATTTAATACAGATTTTTAATAAATAAATTAAAAAAAAAAACTATATATAAGTTAAATAAAAACTATTTTTATAAAAAACTTTAATTTTATTTAAATTTAAGCAGTATTTATTATAAAAATATAACCAGGATTAATTAAAACGCGTTTTTAAGTTTTTTAATAAAATATATATTTAAGCCTACAGCTTAAACTAAATTAAATATTTATTATATTATTAAATATTTAAGCGCTGCTATTTTAAGTTAGATTTAATTATTAATTAAGCTGTTTTTAAAAAAAAATAATATATTTAACGTTATTTTTAAAAAGTTTTAAAACTAAGCTTAAAAAAAAATAAACTAAGCTTATAAAGCTGCTTTATTTTATAATCTGATTTTATATTAAATCTGTTTTAATTTATTATTTAATTATTAAATAGTTTTTATTAGCTAATTTTAAGTTGTTTAAACAGCTTAAATTAAAATAGCTTTATAGCTTAAATATATTTTATAGCATAAAATATTAATTAATATTTTTTAAGTTGTTTAAATAATTTTATAACGTTTTTATTAAAATTTAAATTAAAAAAAATAAAAAGCTATAAATAAAAATCTATTTAATTAAAAGCTTTAAACTTTAATATTATATTTATTATAAATTTAAGTTATAGTTTTAAAGCTAATATTATTATTTAAATAATTAATAGTATTTTAAATTATTTTTAAAATAAATATAGGTTAAGTTCTAATTAAATTATTAAGCTATAATTAAGTTATAAAACAGCTGATTTATTTTAAGTTTTTTTTAGTACAAGCTGGTTTTTATATATATTTTTATAATAATAACATATATGCTTATAATAATATAAAATTAAGCTAGTTTTAATATAATTATAATTATTTTATTTATTATAAAGTTTATTTTTTAATAAAATATATTTAAATATAAGTTGTTTTTAATTTAATTTATTATTAAATTAATATAGTTTATTACTTTTAAAGCTATAATTAATAAATAATTAAATTTTTATTTTTAATTTTATTTTAATTATAAAGCAGCTATATATAAAATTATTAAATAATATTTTATATAAGCTGCTATAAAAAATTACTGTTTTTAATTTATATATTAAACTTAGTTTATATATTATATAAATAAAATTATTTATAGCTAAAGCTATATATAATTATAATTTAAATAATTATATATAAATTGCTATAAAAATTAAAAACTTTATATTTAAATAAAAATATTATTTTTATTTATTTTTAATTTAAAAATATTATTTATATTATAATATTTTTTTTAGTTTATATATAAAACTATTGCTATGTTCAAAATATATATATTTTTATTTATAATTTAATTAAATTTATTAGTTTAAAATTACAGCAAAATATTATTATAAACTGTTTTTAATTAACTTTACAAAACTAGCCTGTTATTAATTAAACTATAAAAAATAATTTATATCTTTTAGCAGACTTAAAATTTAAATTTAAGCTTTTTAAACAAATTAAACTTAATTTAATTTTAAATTTAAATCGGCTTTATTAAAGTTTTTTTTTTTTTATGTTTAAAACGCTATAAACAAAAATATAGCTTATATTAAACAAATTTTTTTTAAAAGCAAAAATATTTGCTATATTAGCTTTAGCTTGTTTTTTAAAAAATTGCCAGTTTAATTTAATATAAATATAAATTAATAACAAGCTAAAAATTATAATATTATTTATATCGCTAAAAATTTAGTTTATATAATTATTAAAAATAAAGTTTTAGTTTATATATTTTTATTATATTATTAGCTTTAAAATAAAAAATATTATTATAAATATAATATTATTACAGCTTTTAAACGTTTTTTAATATTAAAATGTTTAATTTATTATTTCTTTTTTGTTTTAATTAATAAATTTAAAACTATTTTAAGCTTAATATGCTTAAAAGTTAAAGTTGTAAAAAAAGAAGTTAGGTAGTGGAGCCTTGTCTTTAGTAGAACCTAATTAATAAATATTATAAAAATCTAGTTTTTAAAATTTTAATTTTTTATTAGTTTTAATTAAAACTTAGTTTAAATTAGCTTTAATTTTTTATTTTTGCAGCTAAATTAATTTATTTAATATATTATTTATATAAAATTATAATTAAGATTATTAATTATATTAATAACGTTTTTAAATATTTTAAATAATGTTTATAAATAAAAATAATATTTACACTTATAATATATATTTTTAAAATAGTTTTAAATTAATTTTATAAACTATTAAAAATTTTAAAGCTGTTTTATAAAAAAATACATGTTTTTTTATTTATTATTATTATAAAATTATTTTTGCTTATTTATTTATAATAAAATAAATAATATTAATTTTTATAAAATTTTATAAAAACTAACTATATATATATTTTAATTATAACTGCTAATAATATAATTTTAATATAAAAATATTAATAAGTTTGTTTTTTTATTTTTTTATTTTTATTATAGCTTTTATTTTTTTAATTAAAACCCCTGGCTGTATTAATATTATTAATTTATATTAATAATTTTATAAACTTTAAAAATTAACATTAAAATTTATAATAGTTATATTAAATATTATTATATAAAGCTAGTTTATTTAAATTGTTTTTTTTTAAAACATATTTATTATTTAGCTTTTATTAAAAAAATTAAATTAATTTTTTTTGCTATAACGTTTTAATAAATTAATTAATTAATTAATTATTTAATCAGTTAAAAAAATTTAACGTTTTTT
Organism: Rosellinia necatrix; assembly: GCA_021209875.1. Taxonomy (NCBI): domain Eukaryota; kingdom Fungi; phylum Ascomycota; class Sordariomycetes; order Xylariales; family Xylariaceae; genus Rosellinia; species Rosellinia necatrix. The sequence continues at coordinate 2,273,566 of JAGYVD010000006.1, read as the reverse complement.
TAAACAATAAAAAATAAACTTTAGTTTTATAATAGCTGTAATAACAGCAGTTAAAACAAAGTCTAACTATATTTATATATTAAAAAAAAAAACTAAAGTTAAAAAAAAAAAAAAACTATATATAAGGCCGACGGCCAGAATTTTTATTTATATATACCACTAGCTATTCACTACGTGACTAGCCTACCGTATTTATTACTTCGTACTTATACCTACTTAGCCGGGGAACCAATCAGGGGCCGCCAGGCCACTTATTCGGCCCGCCAATCAGGGCCATCATGGCTGTGGGTTATGACACAAGGTGTAGAGTACAGTAAAGGGCCCTAAAGAGACCTGAGATATCTCAAGTAATATGTGGACAGGAAGTTGTGGAGTGACCCATATACACTTGATAATAATGTCTTCCCTGCTGCATCTTGTAATGCACCTGTTAGAATACGCGTTGTGGGCTATACTATTCAATATCTCCCTTACTACGCATACACTGCACACCATAACTTACAACTACGAAATGATCCCCAAACTCTGTCGATTTCTAGGAAAGGAATCTGTTTAAGAACCCGTTGCTCTTTAAGTCCGGCAACATGGTAGCTTTCTTGTCGTCATTTTTTACATTATACCTACATTACATAGTTCAAGTCACATCAACTTTCCAACATTTAATTCTCGGCCTGGTGGTTTATTCGGATGGAATCCCCCGAAATGGCTCCTTGAATGGCCAGTCCCAAGAATGGTATCAGAATACACGGGGATACCCGGACTAGTGATGCTAAGGGAGGAAATGCCTATGGAGGTTCGTCATAGGCAACCACGAACATATTAATTGGTGACAGCCGCAACATCCACCAGCTAGTGCATGGCTATGGATTTGCTAAGGTGAGTTATGCATCTTAAAACGGCTTATTCCATGCTAATTTACGAGGAAATATGTGTGACTTTTCGCAGGATCATTACTTTTACATTAGCCTTACTCACTCGCAGGATTGCTCTTACAAGAATCCATAGAACATATGCACTCTCATTTAAAGGTCATTATCACCAGGGCTTTTAGAATCATCAACAATGTACCTCTTAGAAAACCGTAATGGCAAACTATTGAAATGGGGTTGGTGCAGAACCCTCTGGCGACCCTGTAAATCGCTGTGATACTCTACGAAAGCATGAATTTAATTTGCGGAAGCTCAATGGAGCTCCAGATTTAACCATTGTAAAAGAGGTAAGCCTTATCTAGCTTTGTGTAACCTTTACTACTAATCAACTATTTAGGCAGAGTTGCGGCTTTGCAATTTGATCGATGATAGCGATGGCCTCGCCGTAAACCCAATACCGATTATGGAGTGGGCGGTGGTGGTTTCTCGGACTGGTGCGACAATAAATGATCTTGAGGCCGTTATTTTCAAAAGCAAAGGACGTCAAAGGACGATTGTGGACATAGGTATCCTTCGCTCTCCGGATTACATGAATCTATATTTCAAAGTGAGTAGCTCCTTTAGGGAAGACGTCTATTAATTCGTGTCTTTAACGTTAATTAGGTATACCATATTAAGCTTGAACAATGGTCAAATTCTACCCCCCTTATTGCTTTCTAGTCTGGCCACAATGGGGTTAGATGTAATGGCCCACAGCCATGCTGACCCCTGATTGGCTGGGTCGCCGGTACAGAAGGTGGCTAGGTGGCTAGGTGGTAGTGAATAGCCCTGGTGGGTGCCGGTAGGAAGGAGTGAATGCGGCAGGCCAGTCACGCAGTGAATAGGCTGTTGTATGTACAAGTAGGAATTCTGGCCGGCCCTGGACGTAGTTTCCTCTTCTCTTCAACTTTAGTTTTTCTTCTAAATACAGAGGTATAGTTGGGCACTGAACCAACTGCCACTATTGCAGCCATTACATTGGAGGAGGTAGACGTAATGTTAAAAACTATCGCTTTTGAAAACATGACACAGCTAAGTGCTTTAAAATTAGTGTTCTATGAACGTATTGTTAAATCACAGAAAAGTGTGATTGCCCAATTGAAATCAGACATAATAAAAATAGTGGTGGTCGAGGCTGAAGGTACTTTCGAGTAAGGGATGTTATTTGCAAAGTAGTCACGTCACACCTGATAGGGTAATGAGTCTATACACTACCCAGTCACCCTAATCCTCACAGCTTCTACCACACCTTGCATTCATATGGTATATAGCATGTGCAACAGGCAGGCGTTTTGTAGTAATTGATACAATGTCTACCGTGATGGGTAACCACCCCTATATTTTTTGAACTACAGCGTGATCGGCCCTCAGAAACCTAATCGTAGTCTGGCAGGTCTTGACACTGCTTATTTTCTGGGCGATTTTTTGATGCATGCCTGTGCTAGGGCAGCATTAACACTAGCACACGCTGAGCCAACTCGTCAAATAAAAATATAGGTATTACATGCATTGGTCTAAGTCTTCCGTAGTACGACGTTCAACTACAATCGGAGTAAAGAAGCTCGCTTGCCTCGACATCGTAGTGCCTAAAGGGTTATTTTCCTCTATTACGCGCTCCTTACTCTTCTACAGTCCCCTTTGATTTGTGACGTGCTTCATATCAGCTAGGGTCTCCCACCTCTTGATCTATGCCTTATTTACAGTCACCCGAGCCCACCTGCCTCTCTCTGGCGTTGATACCTAGGCCCATGTCACGTGAATGTCACTCTATTTCTCCAAGGCGGGATCTGCGAAGTCTCCGGTCTCTTGTGACAGGATGCTCATATGCCTACTTGCGACTCGGGGGTTTTGTTGCTGGAACTCGACTACCACCGCATATTCAAATGACCTGTCAAGAATACCTTGCACCAGCGTTGCGTCACCATCCGCGCCCCGGATTAGGTCAGTGGATACACGTTCTCTAGGCATCTGCAAGGAAACGCGAGATGTTCCTCTTATACTGGCCGGCTAGCGTACAGTCGTACTCTATTCACTGCATCCCATTCAATCCAATAACGGCCTATCTAGATGTGGGGATACGATAGGGAATAACTGCCTCATTTCTCGGCTGTTGCTGAGTTGCTCTTCATATGCGGATGGATTCATGCGAAAAGCCTAGTTATCGATCGGCCCGCTCGGCTCTGTACCAAATGTTTCATCACCCGTCTCGTCAGTGCAGCCACCTATGATATCACTTCTGTCAGTAACCATTCTTGAATTTGTTTGGCGATTAAAATCCCGACCCTCGAATACTTCTTGTGCAACCTGATACACCGAATCGCGCTCTGTCCTGACCGAGATGAAGGATGGCTCGAGCTGGAGAATACGCTTAATTATGTCTCTAATAGCAAACAATAGGTCACGCGGGGTATGAAATCCGCCAAGTCATCTATCCATACATACCTATATGTCTGATTGACAAACACCCCAGCGGCGTGGCACGCTAATCGCACGAGAGGTATATACCGGCGTAAATTGGGGTTAGATCGGGGTTATGATGATATTTCGGACCTTTTAGTGGGGTTAGCTTGTAGAAACAACAATCTCGATCCGTGCACACCGCTCGCGGAGGAGGAGGGGGGTGTTGATGCACAGGATCTGAGTGGTCCCCTTAAGCTCCGGGGATCCGGGGCTGGGGCGCCGGGCCCACTGGCCCTTACCCCGGAATTACCCCACACGCGTTGGTCCCGACACTGCGTTACCGACCCCACAGCTTTACTTCTTACATTCGTAACGGTTCACATAGTATGGCTTGGTGTTCGTCGCCGATCACCACCCACGCATGCCCGCCCTTGAAACGACCAAGGGACCAACCAGTCCTCGCTATGAATGGCATTTCCCGTCGCACCTTTTTCGTGGTCACCTTCTTCGTGGTCCGTCATGCCACCACCTCTTGAGCTTTGCTCGTTTAACTTGAAGCGGAGAGGTGAATGGCCAAAGGTTCCCCTGAACGAGGCCCTTGACGTCGTGTAGTCGGCCCCTTATCCCACTAGGTTAAGTGGTTCTGGTCTTTCTTAGTCTTGGCCCATGCTCTCCGGTTTGTGAAGGACCTTCGATGCCCTGCGAGGACGATGTTTGCTTGCTGGGACCGCACGGTCATTCACTACCACCTGGGTACATTAACCGGGTCCATTAGCTAGGGCCCATTCACTACAAATTGCGAGGTTGTCTACCAACACCTGATGATCATAGGTCGGCGGTCTGGCACGTGTTAACAATATAAATTTATTTAATGTAGACAATTCTCCATCTTGTCTTACCCATCAATCGCGGCCTTTGCCTCGGAATTGCCCATTTGTTTCCCGCTCTGCCGTAATTGTTCCCTGCTTTTCGCATGCTACCAAACGCCGACGCAATAGCAGCAGTGCCCGAATCCTAATAATATCTATTTCGGCCGCGCTCCTTGCGTGCCATCCCCCCGACAATACTGAACATACCCAACTACATAACTCGAGTGTATATCGAGACTTCTGGCCCAACTTTCGCCTCTGTTGCATGCAGCCATGTATCAGGCTAGCAACATCTATGCCATCTGTGGCTTCGCCGCCATTGGTACGTCCTGCCCCTTTCTGCTGACGAGAAAATCCCCACCCCTCGTGGAACTGTTGGACGAAGGAACTAACACCCACTCTTCCGTTCATATTGGCAGGCGGCGGCCTCTTCGGCTTTGACATCAGCTCTATGAGCGGCGTCCTCGGCACTCAGGCGTACAAGAACTACTTCGACAACCCCGTATCGTACCGACAGGGCGCCATCACGGCCTCGATGCCCGCCGGATCTCTCGTCGGTATGTTTGATAAACGTTTCTCCTTTTATTTTTTCTCTCTCTCTTTCTTTTCAGCTCTTGAAATTGGTAACATCAGAAAGCTGACGGTATCGCGATGTCGAAATAAATTTACAGGGTCTCTCGTCAGTTCTTTCATCGCCGACCGGTACTCGCGCAAGGTCGCCATTCAAGTCGCATGCGTTCTTTGGATTATCGGCTCGGTGTAAGTCCCGCCCGCCTAATAATCTACATCTGCCCTGCTCCCTCTTTTCCTCAATCATCTCACCCCAAGAGTCATGCTAACGGCAGGGCACCGCAACCAGAATCCAAACGGCTGCCACGAACGTGGGCACACTGTGCGCCGGACGCGTGATCGCTGGCCTCTGCGTGGGCATCGCATCATCAGTGGTGCCGGTGTACCAGTCCGAGCTAGCAGCGAAGGAGATCCGCGGCCGCGTAGTGTCGCTGCAGCAGTGGGCGATCACGTGGGGGATCCTGATCCAGTACTTCATCCAGTACGGGGCAGCGCAGGTCGGCGGGGGCCCGGACGACCCGCGGCAGCCACCCGCGGCCTTCCGCATCCCCTGGGCCGTTCAGATCGTCCCCGCGGCCATCCTTGGTCTCGGCATGTTCTTCCTCCCGCACAGCCCCCGCTGGCTCGCCAGCGTCGACCGCTGGGACGACGCCCTCAAGGTCCTCGCCGCCGTCCACGGCGCAGGCGACCCCGCCCACCCCAACGTGCTCGCCCAGTTCCGCGAGATCCAGGATGCCCTGCGCTTCGAGCGCGAGGAGGCCTGCTCCAGCTTCCGCGCTCTCGCGCAACCCCGCATCTTTCGCCGCGTCGTACTTGGCATGAGCATTCAAATGTGGTCGCAGGTGAGTTTCCTTCGCTCGTGTGGATTAGGGGGTCATGGACCGCTGACACGGTTGGGTTTTTTCTTTTGATTTAGCTTTGCGGAATGAACATCATGATGTACTACATCGTGTATATCATGGAGGGCGCCCAAATCGCTTCGCCACTTACGACTGCGTCGATTCAGTATGTTATTAACGTCTTGCTCACCCTTCCGGCTATTCTCTACCTTGATAAGGTTGGCCGTCGGCCTGCCTTGATTGTCGGCTCATTCTTCATGATGGTTTTCTTGTTCACTTCTGGTAAGATCCCTTGCCCCCCCGCCATCCTGCCAGTGACACTTCAAACAAGTGAATCATCTGCAGTGCTGACAAATTGAATTAAGGCGCTCTACAGGCCGTTTACGGCCAGCCCAACGACGGCACGGGCAGTAAGGACATAACATGGATCGTGAAGAACCACTCGTCGGTCTCCAAGGGGATTGTGGCGGCCTCGTACCTGTTCGTGGCAACATTCGCGACAACATGGGGACCAACGTCGTGGACGTACCCGGCGGAGATCTTCCCGGGCAAGGTTCGGGCCAAGGCGGTATCGCTGTCGACGGCAGCAAACTGGTTCTGGAACATGATTCTGGCGTTCGCAGTGCCGCCGCTATTGTGGGCCATCAACTGGAAGATGTACATGATCTTCGCCGCCTTCAACGGCGCCGCTTGCATCCACATGGCCCTCGCCGCCCCCGAGACGAAAGGCTACACGCTCGAGGAGATGGACGACATCTTCGACTCCGGCCGCCCGGCCTGGCGCACCCATGCCAAGCAAAGCCGCCTCGACCAGCTCGCGCGCGACATTGAGCTCGGCAACCTCAAGGTCGTCGCGCCTGCCCTCGACGAGAACCTCGGTCTCGAGTCTCCCATCGAGCTCGCAAATGAGGACGAGGATCGTGTCGAGAAAGGCCCTTCCGATTCCCACTCTTCGGCCGGTAAAGGATTTAGGGCGTAGAGACTGAGGCTCTGGTGGGAGCCTGAGGTGTGGCTTGTGAGTTACATTGTGATGCCCGAGAGAACAGGGCGCAGGCTGGACCTCTTCGGCGATCCGGGATTGGTGGAATTGAGGGTTGTAATATAATATATGGCGGTGTGCTTTCCTAGCTCATAATCGAGACGACGTGAATAAATTGCCTTACTGGCCGCTCAATAATATTGACTGTAATGTGGTCTGACGCATTCAGGGGCTGGTTATGATTTGCTAGACGCACGATACTCCGGTTCTTCCGGAGGCCTGTGCTATCACCTGGTCCGCTCGAGTTGTCGTCATTGAGCATCCGGCATGTACGGATTCAAGAACATATTCGTAACTCTACTGACCCATCAGGCCGCATCAAGTCATGTCATGTCATGTCATGGGATCGAAAGTTCAATTGTAAATTGCGAGGATTGTATGATGGGAAATTTGGTGCCCAATATTACGTGTTGTAGAAATAAAGTGGTCGGAGGAATACATTCCAGTTTAAAATAGCAATTGTGAATTCTGACAAAACATCGACGTGATCATCCGAAATACAAGTAGTAGAAATGACAATGGCCTGAATAGAAATACAAGTATATAGGTAACTGTGATCCAACGAGAATGGGTGCCATGACGTGGAGGGAATTAGACACGATCGATTGCCAGTAGATATTTACATAATCAGTGGGGCTTTTTTGATGCGGGGCGGTAGTTTAGACAGTGCTTAGGTGCAACCAACCATAATTTGGTAAGCCACTAGATTAAGCTGAATTAAAGGGGTTTATAATTGCGCCTCGGCGAAAACTAGCCCGAAACGTATTCGATTGAAGGCCTCGTATCTATGCGTATTTTTCCGTTGATTTGTTGTGATATTGACCTCGACGGCCAGGGTGTTTCGATCCTAACCCAAATGGCTTACGGAGCATTACTTTATTCGAGCCGTATCCACAAACGGGGCCTGGGTTTGGCCATTCGGCTTAACTACTATTTTCAGCGAGACGAATCAGCGATGCTGGATGCATATCAAACTCTGGCGCTATTTCGAAATGAAAGGGCCATGGGCGTGGTGGCCCATGAGAATACGGCCTTTCGAGACCCGTCAGACCGACTCACCGCATGGGTAGCCGGCACCATGGGAGGTGGTGTAGGGGTCTCGAAAGCGAAGGCCCCACGGGACTCTCCACCCGGCTTGAAACACTCATTCCATTGGAGGAATATCTACTCAACAGGGCATGGAAACGACGGCCGACAGGTGCACCTGGTCCGATCTTGCCGTTGACGGAACCCGGTATTGCAAGCCAAGACGCAGTGCAGTCGTTTAGTATAAGAGAGCCTGCTTGGCCAAGATGCCCAGCCATATTTTCCATGAGCCTCAAAGCTTGTTTTATCATCTCAAGTCCAGCGCCAAGACCCTTTTCTCTCCCTTCCAAGATGATCACCGTATCCTCCACCCTGCTCCTTGCAGCTGCCTTCGGGGCTAGCGGCGTCCTTTCGAGTCCCGCTGCTCCTGTGGTTACTCCTGCGCCCTCCCTAGACAACGTCTTGCAGAAGCGAGCGAGCTGCACCTTCTCAGGCTCGGCCGGCGCGTCTTCGGCTAGCAAATCGCAGGCTTCATGTGCCACTATTGTTCTGTCTAACATCGCCGTGCCATCTGGCACCACATTGGATCTCTCCAAACTCTCGGATGGAACACATGTAAGACAAGATTCTTACGTCTTATAAATCATTAATGTTAGAGGCACAATGCTGACAGCCCTGTTTGTCTATAGGTCATCTTCCAGGGAACAACGACCTGGGGATATCAGGAATGGGCCGGCCCCTTGCTACAGATCGAGGGAAAGGACATCACCATCGAGGGAGCAAGCGGTTCCGTGCTCAACCCCGACGGTGCTCGTTGGTGGGACGGCGAAGGCGGCAATGGCGGCGTGACGAAGCCCAAGTTTTTCGCCGCCCACTCCCTGACTGGCTCCTCCTCTATTACCAACTTGAACATCAAGAACACGCCTGTCCAGGCCGTCAGCATCAACGGCTGTGAGGGCTTGACCGTAACAAACATGGTCATCGATAACTCGGCTGGTGACTCGGCTGGTGGTCACAATACTGACGGCTTCGATATAGGCTCTAGCTCTGGCATTACAATCACCGGAGCTAAAGTTTATAACCAGGATGATTGTGTCGCTGTCAACTCTGGGACTGTATGTATATTCACGGTAGCCACCCCAACGCATACGCGAGCTGCTAATATGACAATTTAGGATATCACGTTCTCTGGAGGCCTCTGCTCTGGTGGTCACGGATTGTCTATCGGCTCAGTTGGAGGTCGCTCCGATAACACCGTCGAGAACGTCACTTTCAAAGATTCCACTGTCACCAAGTCGGTTAATGGTATGAGATGCCCTTTCCCCTGATGCATTATCACGTTCGTGGATGGCAGTCACTAAATGCATATCGTATAGGCATCCGTGTCAAAGCTGTGGCTGGAGCTACCGGCACCATCAAGGGCGTCACATACAGTGGAATCACCCTGAGTGAGATCTCCGGGTACGTCACGATTATGGCCTCCTTCTCTACCCTGTATATAAACTGACCTCATTCTTGGTAGATACGGTGTCTTGATAGAGCAGAACTACAGCGGCGGTGACCTACACGGAGACCCCACTAGCGGCGTCCCCATCACCAGCCTCACTGTTCAGAACATTACCGGCTCTGGTGGCGTGCAGAGCGGTGGCTATAACGTTGTGATTGTCTGTGGCTCCGGCGCCTGCTCTGGATGGACCTGGTCCGGCGTCAGTGTCACTGGCGGCAAGGACTACGGTTCATGCCAGAATGTGCCTAGCGTTGCTATATGCAACGTTTAGAAGCTGTTGGCTGTTCTAGGCAGAAAAGAGGCCCTTTATGATACATCCGGGCATACCGGTTTTGAATTATAGATTATTGGCTATATATGCTTGACAAGCGCATTTGCGATTTAAGGTGACCGATCACATGTGCCTGAGTGATGTAGGTAACACTGCAGGAATTCAAATCACCCCGGAAGAATTACAATTTAGGGCCAATAGACAGATGTCTCTTTTAGTATCAACGCATTGACAATATTGATGAATAAGTGAGATGAATTTCTCATTCTCACTGCGGAATACGGGCGATAGGCTATGCGTCGTTCGTAAAACATTAGTAGATACTCGGGTTGTGCGATTGAAATATTCTCGAGAAAGGATATTGTATTGACGAGTGAGATTCTTCAAGCAGGTACAGCTAGCTAGCAAGATAAAACGAATGACATCCAAGTTGATTGTATCTCTCCACCCCCCAAGTTTCCAGCACGTAAAAATGTAAGCAGTGTCCAAGCCAAATTCATCCGAAATAAGCCCACGAATCCTCCAACCTCTACCGCGGATAGAGGCGAAGGTAGTTGCTTATCTCTAGCCACCTAGATTTAGGTTGATGCTCGGGCACAGGCCGGGGTACCAAGAACCACCAGCGCCTAAGCAGAGCCTACAACTACCCAAACGGCCCTGTTGCCGACCGCGTCGACAGCTTCAATGACGTTGTCATTTGGGCCCCCGCCTGGTAATTATAGCAGCGGTTAGTTCCCTGTTAATATGGGAGAATACTAGATGTCGAAACATACCAGTAAGAGTGACATGGGCGCCAGAGGGAAACTTGACTTCCTGCGAGACGCTGAAGGTCTTGGGTGGCGGGTTGTTGTTTTTGTAAGTGGCGACGGCTGTCGTGGAATCTCCTGAGACTGCGGAGGTGGTGGTCTGGTTGTTCAAGAGGCTAGCACCGCCATCGAACCCAAGGTCAATGGAGACCACGGAGGCGGTCGCCTTGGTGATAATGTAGTTCTTGTTGAAGGTGATGGAAGCCATTGTGAAGGGTATGGTTGGGCTAGGGTATGAACTTGGATAATCTTGTAGGTTTTGGAGGTGAGTTGATGGATGATGTTGGTGAATTTAATGAAGATTTGGACGGAGCGACAAGGCATATTTATAGAAGTTTGGGACAATATAAAATCCATTACTACACGGGGATGGAAGCACGGGCCAGAAAGCGCAACTGTAGGCAAGGGAATCGGGTAATTTAGAACTGAAGGTATTATCGCATCATGAAATGGTTAACCTGGTAGTATTTGTCCATTGATTAACGTAAAAAGAAATCCCTGATACTCCGTTTATTCTCCTTGTTTTCTCTAAGGTGGCTATTCTATGGATGTCGCCTTTTCGAGATGCTTTGTCTTGTTCTACTATCTCGTCTTTTTCTTACTACTAGGCCTTCTATCATCATTTTTGCTGAGGTAACTACTCTATTTTGAGCTAACAGGTCAGTATATTTGTGGCAGAGAATCACTGTACTATGATACGTTTCTACGGCGTTTTAAATTATGCTTCATAGCCAGGACGCCGTATGGTAAATTATTCTGTCTAGTTATACGTGGATGGTTCGTCAACACCTTTTCAGCTTGTCAAAACCACTTCTGCAGACGTAAATAATCTCCTTTAGCATGATCGCTGTCTAGAATTACTCCATCTAGAGGCCTGCATATTTTCCTCGGTGGTGCCGGCGGCTATGCAGGCTACTGTGAGCTGAATGCATACCGGGCCACCTTCAAGGCGTTTACAAAATAACTCCTGGTTTGAAGCGTTCATCACCTCCTCTTTCTAAACTGCAAATTTTGAAGCATTCATATCGATTCTCGGACACGGGAACAATTCTTTGAGAGCTGCACACTTGGCGAATCTTCGGGAATGGGTACTGCATAGCCTAACATGAGCTTATAGTGTGTTTTTGATGTTGGTTACTTGGTGTGGATCATGCTGGCATACCGGGGCAACATTACCGTAACTATCAAGTAGCCATCACGAGCCGGATCCGCCTTCAGCTACTATATGGCCATGCCGTCATCAGACCCATACCACGTCAACATAAATCAGTTCATTGAAGAGTCTCATAGTAACATCGTCCCCGCCAAAATCGCCGATTTAGGAATAGCTACGACCCGGTTCTTAACTTCAGGTGCTTGGCAACGTCCGACCTAACCCATCTTGGTGCCGAGAGCCTTTTTAGGTAGTGTGTTCCCAGCAACCGGCATGGGGTAGTAGTGGCATGGTATATTATGTGAAGAAGTTTACGCCTTCAGCGGTTTTTAGTGTATATTGCTACAGGGCTCAGGAACCAACAACGCCACCGCTATGTTTGGAGAACGGGCATTTATGTTTCTGCTCTAGAGACTGGAATACGATTATCATCATGGCTATTAAGATAGCGCGGTTGAATAATATTGTTGCGGTGCCGTGTGCCGTTAATTCTAACTTTGTCGGGCCGGCGGCCGGGGGGGCGAGAGGGGGCTCCGTGACAAATAGGATCTCTTGCCACGTTTTATGCATCATCCCGGGGTACTGCAACATCGGACATTGTCAAGTACAGTCAACCAACCAATCAATTATGTTTAGGTTCTAAAACCTTCTCAATGGACCGCTCTGTCTAGCTAACGACGCAATCAATCTTCAATCCGTACCGAATAGAGTCGAATCGTCTTCCTCCGTAACCACCCCGCAGGCATAGTAGCCGGGGGTTAACACTTCAGCTGCTGTTAGAGAGCGGACTTTTATCAGCAACCCAGCCGACATGGCGGGTTTTGTGCGATTGGTTACACCATGTAAAGTCGTACGAGCTTCTACCCCGGTGATGTGAACAATGTTAATCATTACCGGTCTCAATAGAATGGGCATCCCCATGTATCACGATAATCTCCTTCAATATTAGCTGCACCTCCTACCTTCAGCTTATAAGAGGTGTGGTGGCCATCCAAGGATAAAAGCTTTATAAGTAGAACAATTTATTAGGTAAAGGATAGAAAATCGTGTCATCGTAAAACATCCGAGTCATTGCCAACTATTGTTGTATCACAGCGCTCGATCAAATCCCGCCATACAGACTAATTATCGTAGCTATCGCTCAGTTGCTGGGTCCCATGTGCCAGTATAATCATTCTGATAAGAGGAGACTTCAACGTCATGAATAAATAACCACCGAATGCATAAGGAATTGCCCCCTGCATACGCATTCTCAATCTGTTGCCTAGGAAAGAAATAACAAGAAGAGATACATTGGAGTTCAACATTGGATGCGGCGGTGTTAAAGGGGAATACCATGAAAATTCCATACTTTACCTACCTCAGGACCCCGGTCTTTCCACATTGCGGTTCAGTCTCATGCCTCCGCGTAGGCTATGCCCGCCAATATCAACCACGTTTCTTATAGACCATTGTCTATGTTCTCTCTCTGCCGTTGCGCTCCGCCTAGCCGCTCGTTCCCGTTTGATTCTTGTCGTTTCCTCCGCCTTCCTCTCCCTTTTCGGCTCCTTGCCTTCGTCCTCCTCCTTCTGGGCTTCCAACGCATCATCAAAATATCTCATGATTTTTGTCGAGTCAAATTCCAAGCTCGTGTCAGCGAAGCCCTCGGCCTCTTCCCACCCCTTCTCCGACAGGACTTGTGAGGGGATGAAATCCTTTAGGCTCAACTGAAACCTTGGCCTAGGCTGAGTGTGGGCGCTCCCGTCGTTATTGCAGAGCTTGTAGTTCTTTTTCTGCACGCTAATGTTACCTCTCCCATCAACCTTGGCACGCCAGACAAAAGCCGTAGCAGGCCCGCGGTTCGGTAAATCTTCGGTGCCCACATTATCCCAAATGGTTTTCCACGTGTTATATGTCTGGGAGAAATCCAGGCCGACTACTGTTCGAATCTCACCTGAGCTCTCCTGGATGAGTTCCATAGCCTTCTCTTTCAGTTTATCGCTTTGCTGGGACCAAGCTATCTCGAATGCCAGCGGCGGATAGCCTTTGCTTCCTTTGTACTTGAAAGAACAGTCCGGGCGTAGTGAATACTTGGCGGTCTCGATACTTCTGTCGCGTGCAAGCTGTATTTTGTCGGCAGCCGTCTTGACATCGTCGGGATTCTCGTCGTTGTCCTTGACCTTACCGCTCCACCGTGATACCTCGCCATCAATCGATCCCTGCATATGGATGTGGAAGGCTGAGGGCATGAAAATGGTGAACTGATTTTTCCCATAGCGCGATTCCCTATACTCGTATCTAGTGAAGCGTCAAACCTGGTAGCTATTTGATATTCACCTGCTGCACAGCACATACCGAAGACTACGGTGGAAGTAGTATTGGAAGTCAGTACCCTGTTCATCGACTGCAAGGAGAAGTTCGGTATAGTCTTTTGGGAACAGCTGTATCGGGATCACTTCCCCCTCGCCTAGATAACCTTCATTTCTGATTTTATCGATGAGGTTGATGAGATGGTGGATGCGGCGGAGCCGCGCCTTCTGCCGCTGGCGGCTACTCTTTAGGGGTGCCAGAGCTCTTTCGTAGATGGAGTACTCGGCGAGTTCACTGAGACTGCTTTGTGAACTCCGTCTCGGAGAGGGGGACCTCTGAGGCTCGTTTCCACCAGGGCTCTCTAGAGACTGGGGACTGAGAGGCTGCGGGGGCAATGCAGCAGATCGACTAGACGCGGGACTACCCAGCCCTCGAAAAAGCCTGATCGGAGAAGACAAGATGGACAGAGCGCGGCTCTTGCTTGGAGTGGGGGGAGAGGCCTCGGGCGATGGCTCGCACTGCCTTTCGGGGGTCTGGCTTGGTGTTCGGTAGGACATGGATTCTGCGGAGGGGCTGGTGACGATGATATATTTCAGGATGCCCGCGAACCGGCGGTCTTATCTATACATCGCTTAGGACTATAGATGACTGCAGAAACGGTTGCCATGGTAGTGTATATGGGAGGCGGGGGGGGCGGACGTGATGCTCCGGGCCGTGCCGGGGCGCACCGGCAAGTGGTCGTTTCACCATGCCGACTCCAACTAAAAAGCTGCATTACAGGGATCAATCATGCCTGTAAGTCAGTCCCCAGAGCCGGGCCTGTCATTTATACTATTGGCCTGTGTCGCGCAAAGAATAACCTCGATGAGAATGAATTGAGTCATAGCAGGGCCATGCACCCAATCAAACGTCAAGGGATAGATGCTATCTCGCCATTGGTGATAGATTTTGGCACCCCTGCCCTCCTGCATCCCCTCCCGGGTCCACGCCTCGACATGGTTTAGGAGGCTCAAGGCGGGGTTCTCGCATGAGGGTTGTCGCATGATTGGCCATGTCGGATGCACTTTGATATTGTTTATTGATGTTGTGGGAGCTCAGATACACGTAAGATATGCCCAAGCCTTGCCCGGTCCTTTCCCGATAGGAAATGTGCCAAAACAAACTATTTGTTTTGTCTCAGTATTGCCCGGTTGCCTAGTCGTACCGCCTTGGAGACAAGTGCCCCGTGTTCTGGGCGTGAGGCCGGGTTTTCTCGGCCGACCAACTAAACCATACCAGAACAAATGGCGTGGTCCCTTATCTGTTCATGCAGATGTTCAACGGGATTATGCGGAACGCCGAGTCGATTGGTTATACATACATACATCTTCACTTTAAGTCGTCATTTCAAGTCGTCATTTTATGTCGTCATTTTATGTCGTGTCGTCACTTCAACTCGTCACTTTAACTTGTGGCTAATCGAAGGCCCAGCGGTGTGCGGCCGCCCCTAGCAAGGAGGCCGGCCACCTGCGACCGGGGCTCTGAATGGCTGCCGGACACCAGAGTAGCGCCACTAAAAGCTAAAAGCCCAAGCGAACCCCCCTTCCATCTTTCTAGCCCCTTGCCCGCCACCAAATCGAGGGACGGCGGGTGGGTAAAAGAACCTCCCGACCACCACGAAAATCCACGTCCTTCGTGGGAGGCGGAAAAGTGAGGTGACGGACGGGAAAGGTCATAGTGTGCGCGTCGCGAACGGGGCCTTTATAGGAATCCTGGCCAGTCGGGTCCGTGCGGGTGCTAGCCTAGTTAGGTGTACACTAGTGTAGAGCAACAACCTCGGGTAGCCCACAAGTCCCGACGCTCTGGGTACGCTAACGGCGATCGCTAGACTAATCAGACCCTAGGTTGGAGTACCCCAAGTCAGTTAACCAGCTTGCCAGATTTAGTAATGAATACAGGTAGTGTTCTTTTATTTCTTCTAAAACGCTTATCATTCTTATCATTCTCGTACATAGACGCAGCTAAACTTAGATTCACCTTCCTGGTAACGAAGACGACAGGAGAGAAGCTTATTCTTCCATACTTGGTCGCACCCATTTCCAGGCCAAGGATGCGGATAACCTCTCTTACACGATACTGACAAATCATGGGTGGGGCAACTGGTAGTTTCCGTGCAGTGTACTTAGCTCGCTGCTTGATCTAATGAGCTCAACTCGCTAAAAAAGCGGATATCAGATGGCTCTTAGGTTTAATACGTTATAGCTATAGTTAGGGGGCGTTCAGTAGGTAACAGGTTAGTCCTTTTAATGACGGCCAGCCTCGGTCCAGGTATGGCAGTCCAGTCGCTGACAGACCAGTCTGCTCCCCGGACGGTGGCCTCTGTCTGCAGATCCTGTCGTTGACCTGTCACCTCCCGGGTTGCCTGTGGCATCGCGTACACGGTATACTGGACGGTATACAGCAGATTGTCATCCAGCGGACGGCAGCGAGCCACGAGCAAAATAGAGAAGGACATATCCGAGGGATTCCAAGTCATCCCCCTAAGACTGTTCTATCCTAAGCCTTAGCAAGTGAGACAAAAGACGACCCTGAGAATACGCACCGCATCCATTGTGATTTTTAATGCTGGCATACCGAGCCGTGCCGCCAAGTGCACCACCTTTGTACTTTCGGTCCCTCTCAGCAAGCCAGTGCTCCTTAGCCAGGACAAAGTCGATCGTATATAGTGTGTTTCCCTGTCTGCCGACCCCCAGCAGGAAATTGTCCGGCTTAGTATCGCGATGGAGGAAGCCTTTAGAATGAATATATTCGATTCAAGAAATGGCCTGGTCGGCAATGAGGAGGATGATCTTGAGCGAAAATTTTCGGTCACAGTAATTGAGCAGATCCTCAAGCGATGGGCCGAGGAGGTCGTGGACTAGCACGTAGAAGCCACACTCCTGTCCACTCCACCAGATAGCGCTTCATACGTCTCTTTCTCGCTTTCGAGAGGCTGGGGGTCCTTTTTGACGTTCGTGAGATTTATGGCGACCTCCCCGCCGGATCGAAGGCCGGTTCCTATCCAGGTGAGCTCCGATTCAGCCGTAAACATCGGCGGGTACCTACTAGAATAACGAAGCTCAGGGGTTTCGATATGACTGGTAGCCGTGACACCCGCCGTGCTGGAGCTGGCGCGTTGAGGAATTTAAGGGAGCTGGCGAGATCTCGCCGCGGCGGGTTCATTCGGGCGGCAGATGCACGAGCGGGGTGACCTGACCAAGACAATCTGGCAGACACAATAGAGGCGCAGCAGGATGAGGGCTCGAGTCCCGATGAGTTCGTGGATTGTGAAGATTATCCTGCACCACAAGACTTCCTACCTTATCCACAGCTAAGCGTTGTTGACACTGACAACTACGCTACGTTCCAAGATATCAACGAGGGACCTCTCTGCATCGTTTGACACTGTCGCAAAACCGCAGGCAAGCTTCGCATCGAGCCTCACACCGGGCCTCTCGTCGGGCTTTAGCTCCCATGGCTATGAGACTAGCTTCAAGCGTCCCGGGGATTCACAGAGTCCTCCGTCGAGTTCCCATCGTCCAAAAAAACATGGCTCGGCAAAAGGTCAAATGGGTCATCGCACAGCTGGACCAGCACACCAGAGGGGGGGTGAAAACAAACATCACCAAAACGAGAGAGAGATTGAGTCGGCTCGCTCCGGCAAAGTCAAGGCCAAGGTATCCTTGTCGAATGCAGCAAGCGGTAATGGTTGGGAATGGGACGACGAAATAGAGGCAAACAGGATTTGGAGCGAGACTCGGAAGAGGTGGGAATATTGGGACGAAGAGTACCAGGCTAAGAAGCACTGGGATGGCAAGAAATGGCTATGGATATAAGTCGCGCTTGGCTAGGTGGTTGTTCATTCACTTAGGTCTTCATCTCTTTTCTCTGACGAAGCACAGTTCTTGGTGATATGCCTGTAGCGTGGCAAGCGGGCAATGTGAGGCCGGCGGGCTGCCAACTGCCAATGCGGATCAGATTCAGCTTCCTTGTGGAAAGTTCGCTATTCTCGATCGCTGGCTCTGGCGATCAACGCCTTGCTTGCCGCTTCCTCGCCTTGCTGCTCACCGGGTGTTTCTTGACAAGCACCAGGTCCAGTTTGCTCGATGCAAGCCATCCTACTGCGTCATGGTCCGTCGGCCAGTCCCTCCATTTAACCTTGTACTGTAGCTTACCAGCCCGTCTTCGCGTCCCCAGTACTTCTATGCCGTGATGGAGACCTTTATGGCTCGAAAGGAACAGGCTGATGTCCTCCTCAGAAAGGTCGTTTCGCAGCACCCATGAATGGCTTTCGTCCTTCCACTTGACATAGAAACATAGAAAAGTTTCATACTCCATTTGTTGAGAACGCGGTCAAAAGGGAAGACCGACTCCTCTTCAGCGTCCGAGTTCAGGTCCACACAGAGCTCATCTTCGTCCGGTTCGAGCTGCTTGTGGACTGCGGGGCCGCAACCCGTTGCTGGCATGCAGCTGGTGCCGCTGTCAAAGGTCAGATCAGTCAGCCCCATGTACACCCCCTCGGTTGGCTGCACCCCTTCTGAGGTTGCCCGCAGAGACGGGTCGATGAAATAGGCTGGGAGGGTGGCCTCGGTAGCCCGGCTTGGTGATGATTTTCCTTACATGAGACGAGAATCGAGGCCCATGAGAACCAATATCATATCTGCGTCGGGCCCTGTCTCCGCTACGTCTGCACGAGTCTCCAAGTTATTGCAACTGCTGTTGGCGTGCACCAGAACATCGGGCTCGATAGACATCTAATCCAAGGTGGAGGATACTGGAAACTCTGTTGGAGTGTTGTTGTCAAATGATGTCTGAGAGAAGCCGCCGCGACTATCACGGTCTGAGCTGGAGGCGCCGATGTCACTGTCGTCGTTCCGGCTGTCCGACTGGGTGGTCGTGACGACTTCCAACATGGGTTCGCCCAGTGGTGGGCTCCTGGAATCCACCAGCCGCGGGACGGGATCGTGTTGGACCACGGGCTCGTAAGTTGAAAACGGGCTAGGCTCGTCCTTGTGACCGAATGCTTTCTTCTTCTTCCTCAGTAGCCTCCCCGAAAAGTCCAAGACGAGCATTCCGGGGGCGGGCTGTTCCGTGGTCTCGTCCCTCTTCCGCTTGGCACCGGCTGTCTTCCGCGGTCGGCGGGTTGGCGTTTTCGGAGCTGAAGGACTGGCATCGTCGAGGAGATGTCGGGGAAGGGTAGGTGCGTGTATCTCGCCGTGGCGCTCTGCGACATGGTTGCTCCACTCCGTAAGGTCGGTAATCGTGGGAGCATTAACACCCTCGCGGAGGCACTGACAACACCGGAATGGGTGGTCGAAAGTGGCCTGTATCGATATGCTTCATCCTGTAATATTGGTTCAACCCAGACCGCTGCGCATATGGCTTGCGGCACATCATGCAAGTCGGCTTCTCCGAAGGCGAAGTCGACTTTTCCGGTGCCGAGACTGGCTTCTCTGATCCCGATTTTCCTAAGCTCTCGAAGGCCGCTGGCAGAGCCAGGAGACTCGTGCCTTTGCGCACGTAGTTGAGCAGCCAGACCATAGCGTTTTGCGAACGCTCCTCTGCTTGATCGTCGAACGAAAGCTCTTCCGCGGCGCCATCCCTCTTGCTGAAGCCAGCGTGACCGGTCCAGTGCTCCATCAGGCTGTCGACGTCCAAAAGAATGTGATCACGACGCTTTCCGGGCGGCAGTGAGCCCCCGGCAACGTGGGCAGTTGACCCGCCGACGGACCTGAGCCCTTTCACATAATAGACTTAGGAAGTTGGAACTGAATCTTGAGACTTCACTCAATATATAAAGCAAACAGCATGCTTCAAGAGACTGGCTTCGGTAGCATATCGGGGTAACAACCGATAATAGCTGAATATGCCGTTGGGATGGCGGCAACAGGAAACCTTCGTTCATCGCGCTGTGACCGCCCCGTAAAGACTTACCTTATGTCCTTCGCAGGAATGGTGGGCTGATGGCCACTCGGTGACGAGAGGACATTATTTCATTGCTGTTAGTTCAGAGCATGAAGCCGATATCCCCTATCTTGTTCCTGCATGCTAATGACCGGAAGTAGACAGTAAATAAATGACCAAGAAAACCCCAGCCATTATAAGCCGTGGCAATGGCAAGAGCGATAGCGTTAATCCATGTCATAATCAACGATAGATGCGTGATTCATCACACCGCTCATATCGGTTTTGGTCATTGGATCAATCAATCGACGAATTGGTACGACATAGGAAACATATTGTCATCACACGCACTGCATTCCTGATGATATTGAATGCACATTTTATCTTGTCAACACCATTTAACTGGTAAAGTGTCAGCGTCGTTTCCCACACTCCCTATGAAACACGAAAAGTCTTCCCGGGGAGATGAGGAGCAGGATTGCAATATGGATATTCCTTCAAGATCATATCATTCGTTACCTTCTACTTGTGACACGAGCTCTGATATGCAATTTCTATAAATGTAAATTGGCGTATAAGCACCATAATCCTTAGGTCAGGATTATGGAACCCTGAGGCACACGAAGCCACCCGACTATGGCCATGTCAAAATCGTCGCATTTCCTTGCCTTTGTTGAAATCTTCAGAAATCCTTCGCTGGCGGCATGTGTATGGCGTATGCATACATCAACCGCGACGATACAATGGTGAAAGGACAGGAAACATCAAAATTGCATGTATATAAGGTATCAGGGCCGATATTGGCTGAATGGCGCATGAATTAATGGGTAAGATGTTATTTTTATCTTTTCGCTGTATGCTGATAGGTCAGAGATTTGGTCCGATAAACTTGGAGCATCACTGCACTTGGGATTCCCAGCTTACTCTTATCGATTTAAAGAATTTCGAGTCAAATGCCGAGGTCAGAGCGTTATGTTACACCTAAGAATCAGAGTCCTAGGTAGCCCCACCATGTCTTAGGTAACATACTCATCATATTGCCTCGATGCGCTGAATAATACGATGATTAACAAGGGTTTGGCGAGACCATTAGAAGTTTGAAGATATATAAACTCAATGCAAATAACCATCGTCTCCAGAATTTCAGACACTAGGGGGTTAGTGTTCGCTGCCACGGCCCATCGTTGCAAGCTTCAAGACGTCTTGCCACCTACGAAGTTTCTATTGGTCAATATGACATCCAATAATTCCGTCCCCTATCAATATTCTGAGCGTCAGATAGAGAGAACGTAAATACTCTCTCCTTTTCTGCTATTGAGCTGCGAATTGCGGTGCTAAATTCTTCCTAGACCTCATAACCTATCGTCCAGGTGGAGCACAGCAGTCACCTGTTCTCATGAACCCGCTGTATCAGTTGGCGAAAACGAGTCTAACACAAATTCGATACTGTCGAACAGCAAAGAAGCCAACGGAAAGAGCGTCTGGACTAGCCAGCTAGCTGAATATCACTTGTTAGGAGTAGGGAGCCAATTCGAACGTTACGGGAGACCCAATCATTCTAAGTGATGCCTGGGTCTAGTGCACAAGCAGTATAGACCATGTTCGGCAATTGCATATTAAATATTTGGTTACTGTACAAACTCAGGGGAAGATCCGAAGGCAACCAAATACTACCCACTAGAGCTATATAATTATCAGCGAATCGGATTTCAATGTCCCAACATGGAAAAGTGTCACATTCTAGAATAAAAACCTTAAATATGAGCCGAGGGTTATATCGGAGGCTGCAGATATTATTGCCTTTGCATAAATACTGTCACGAAACTGCACGGCAGCACTACTAACGACACCCCTGATCACTGTTGCCGGGATAGAAAAAGTAGAACAATTTCAAGTCGAATACCTGACCGTCTGAAGCCACTTACATACGGTTATAGTCATACGGTGATAGATACCTAACCTACGTATGTCACGGTGCAGAAATGATGCACTACAAGGCAACACAAATATGAAGGCAGAAAGTGAGCGATGCAAACTCAAGGGCTCAATTGTTTACACTTGCTTGTCTACTGTGACAGCGTACGGGAACCCCCCTGTCTACCGTTCTGCGTCATAGTCCCGGCCGTGGCGCACCTGCGGCGACTAAAACCCCCCTTCGAAGGTCCTACGTCTGCAGCGAGACGACATGTCAAAGATGTGGCGTTGAAGATGGAGAGATGGGGTAGCCGTCGCGTTGCCAGCTTAGCCTTCAATATAGTACTGGCCTCACGTCATGCTTCCCCCAAAATGCACCTGGTGTAGCTATTTGCTGTTAGTAAATGCGACTTGTAATTCCAATAATAAGTTATGATATTGTACGAGGGGAGAACCTCTTTCTGTAACCTCTTTGCCAGCTATTCCGGCGTCTCTACATGGTACTCTTGAAAGGGTGTTACATGTCACGTGATACTTAAACAGGGGGGCACCGCGCGAACGGCGTCTCTGCTGCCTTCCATTCTTTCGTGATCCCCGGACTTCCGACTAAAGCCTTGGTCCACGCTCGGACCTCCGGGATTCCGAGTAAAGATTTGGATTATACGCGGACTTCCGAGCGCCGCCAGCCCTTATCCCACGGATGAAAGCACATCCGTGTGACCTACATCCCACACCCACACGCAGAAACTTGTTGCTCGCCGCCGTGAATCTGCTCTTCTTCCACCCCACCGGAAACACTGATGACCTGGATCTAGATCCTACCTGATTCACCGAGGTCGACCAAATAACGGGGCACGGAAGTCCTGGTCAAAAGAGACACGGAGTTAGGACATAGCAAGTCCAATAGGTTTGAAGTGGATAGCGGTGGCCACTTGTACCATAGCTAGCATAGATACATGACAGGACGTCTCATCATATCTGACGCCCCTTGAGAGGCTTAGGTCAGTGCATCGCCGTTGTTCCGTACGATGTCAAATATCATTCCTCTTCCTCTTCTTCTTCTTCTTCTTCTCCTATGGGGGGTTTCTAAATGACGGACCTATCCTATTGGACTCCATCATAACGAGGCGAAAGCTTAAGAAGCTATTCTGTACTATAGATTCTATTATTAGTTCATAAGATATCAAGATATGATCTAATTCTAAAGAGCTTGAGTTCGGTCAACGGTCATCAATCAACAATTCCGACATTGACAAAAGACCAGGAGAAGCCGTGCTTTCCATAACGATCTCAATCTATGAAATCTAATTCTACAATCACGCGTCTCTTCAGGTGGTATGTCTAAGTACAAGCGGGTCGATACCATTGATTGGGAGATCCGTATCGTCCGAAATACAATATCTAAATTGCACTTGAAAATGATATTCAATTTCTCTACCCGTGTCATAGATCGGCGAGAAGTAATTGAGGAGATACATACACAGGCGTATTGATAACACTAGGGAAAAGTTAACATTTAATTACCCCGTAACATGGCGATCTACATCACCAACAGGGCACACCGCGCAGTGTAAATAGCATGTATTCTGGGGGGGAGCGTGAGCCTAATACGGGTCGCTTTCGGTACGAGGCCGCAGCTAAAGGTGTAGCAAACGTATGCTTATCCTTTAGCGTCGAATTCGGTACGTAGTCGGGCCTAGAAAGCTAGCCGGAAAAGTGCCCTACGCTATATATGCTATCTACCGACTGGAAAAAACCTAATCCTTCTCTGGTGGCCTGTTGCCATCGGGTGGTGGGTGGGACGAATTCGGGGCTATTTCGAGCCCAATGTGCCTGAGAGTTGGGGTTGTAGAAGGGGAAGTTGGGTGGTGGAGCCCTGACCCTAGTAGAACCCAATCATTTAGTCAGGTTATTGTCACGGATAGTGCAGAACGACGCCGTTTCTGCCCCATAAAGTAACAACGGGAGTTATACGCACATACCCACACGTATCCGTGACAATTACAGACTACGTCTTCAGTGCTTTCATCATTTTGTCTCAAGACACACGGAAATATTGATTGACGGGATTGTATTTATTTATTTATTTATTTTTTGATGCGTCTTGCGCCTGTGCACCGGAAACATTTAATGACTCGGGCTATATCAGCGCGATATTCGGCACATCCAATTCTTGCCAATACCTGTCCTTTGTAGCCGGTATCATGGCGGTATAAAGCTGCGCGCAGCCTCAACTCCTGGTGAGGCATATCATACAATACCTGTAACAGGGAGATGGGGATGGAAGAGTGGCCTGGGGCACTCTATCTGCAGTCGCTTTCAATAAATGTGCATCTAAAAGATGTATCTAAAACAGTGTGATCAAAATGGCTTTTGATACATATCATGCAAACACGAAGACGACGGCAGGGTGGCAGCAAGATGAGAAAGAAACGCGCCATTTGGAGGGGCAGGAGAGGTTTTATTCATCGCGTTTTCAAGGGATGCGGGGTAAACTTGGTGTACAGCAGGTCTTCTGCAAGTAGTCGGTAAACTTTAGAGGTTTAGGGCCCCGGGCTTTAATTAGGGCTTTGCTCTGGTGCCTACTAACGGTACCTGTTACCGATGAATGAGTAACTGCCGCCACCGCTTGCTTTTCCTTCTGTTGGAGACGTCGGCCCACCCAAGGGCGATCTGTCCAGCGACACGAAAACCATTCGGGACTACGCTGAGCATGGCGCGAGATACCCGTGTCGTACATCTACACCACGAATGACATGGCAGTGCCCTTCGACTACTAGAAGGGTTTTGTTGAGACCCTGAAGAACCCTGAAGAAAGAAGGTCGCGAGGTGCAGACGTTCGAACTGGTCACTGGTCACTGGCCACTGCCCTAATCTTACTGCGACCGCTGCGGTCGTGGATGCGGTGAAGAGGGTAAAGAGGGTGATTTCAGGTTGAGGGCGACCGTAGACCTAGGGGTTGTCGATACCCAGAATCCTACAGCTAGTTCTAGCTTACCATCGAACTCGTTGCTTCTCACCGTGAGATTGAAACCAAAAGATCCCACGATTTGAGCCTCCTCGGCGACTAGGGTCAAGAGCTTCGTGTTTCGCGTAGTTCGGGATAGGAGTTTGCGTGTTCTTATGTCGCACTATGCACTGCCAGCACCCCAAGTATCAGTATCCGGGCGCATCCCGGGCATTTACCTGCAGGTCACATAGCTGACCAGCAGTAAAAGATAGGGCCGGCAGTTGTATTGTGGGACCTAGTAGTAGTAGTAGTATTAACGTCTAGTCTAGGTGTCTGACTGTTGTGGGACCTAGATGGGTTAGAGTCTTTCGATGCAGAACGATGCAACGTTGCGGCTCAACCCCCGGCACGGCGGATGGCCCCTGGCTTTTAGTGGAGTGGACCTTGTTAGTGAGCTTGGCAGGCATAATAATAGCTGTCAGAAACCACCACTGTAGGTACTGGTACTAAAGTAGGGTATTATGACCGGGCTAATAGGGAAGTAGGAGCTGGGTACTAAGGGGCTAAACTAGCCTCAGTGGTATAAAAAGGGGTACAAAATTATCCAAGTAAAATTAAAAGCTTCACTTCTTGGGCTGGTTTTGTGGCATCGATGATTTTCATGAATTAGTACAATTGATTTCTACATCGCCGTCACCCCTTGATCAACTAGTCCTCGGCCACGACGCCTTCGGGCCCAGCGGCTTGTAATATGAATTTTGCAACGGGTCAGCATAACCAAGGTCTGCTGCAGCGGCCGATTTCCGGCCGTTGTCAAAGCATATCACGACCGATACGACGGCATAAACCAAGCCACAGGGGCATTTGAGGCGACACTTCCTTCTACCCACAGCCTGGAAGAAGTGACGAGAACGATAAATAATCCTGCAGCATTTTAAGCAGTCGTATGTCACAGCGAGCTTTCGCTTGATTAAACGAGGGGATGTACGACTAGGCTGCCTCGCGGGTTGTCACGGAACTAGTTCTAACCTAAGGACCCCACTAGGGCACGGGCCAGAATACTGTATATAAAAGAAGCGAGTAGCTGGCGACTGACCAAGCGAGGAGTTTTCCCTCCTTGTGCAATAACATAAGTCATTTCTGGAACTACCAGCAGTGTGAACTGTGACACAGCGGCCAATGTAACACCTATTATCCCCACGTTAATTAACCCCCCTCTCCATACTTGTGAGTCCGCTGCTCGTATGTATTTGTTAGCGCCAACTCACTTCTCCCCTGGTTCCGAGACATGCTAAATTCCTAAGTCATATCAAATTGATCTATGGCGTTTATTTAATACTGCTTGCTTTGAAATATGATGGGCATGCAGTAGGTATTTTAGCGCTCACCGCTCGGCTCCGGCGCATCGAGAGAAAATACCACAGGTGTACCAAAATCAGGCGTCCCATCACTCCGAGTTCCAAGCAGCTGAATCATGGTGTATCTAGAATCGTCACATGTACCAGCAGTATTGTCCGTGGCGTGGTAAGCTACCCAAGTTTGCGTAGTATCTGGGCTTTGGAAAAAGGAGTTGTGCCCTGTACCATAGTGCCCATTACCTGAAGACAGCTCGCAGCCGTTGCTCTTGGTCCAGGCAGAGGCGGCCGTCGGGTCCGACACACCATCATATGTTAACAGCCCAAGGCAATAGCCGGCCGTCCAGCAATAGGAGGCCGAATAGGATATATAGGTCTTGCCGCCGAAGTATAGGGCGAAGGGCCCTTCATTTACAGGCATTCCTTCCACTTCCCAAGACTCGGTAGGTTGGGAGATTATATGGATAGGGCCGGTTACCGATACCCGGTCTGCACCTAGCTGCTGCAGACAGATTGACTGGGATGGCACCCCTTGTGTGCATGATGACATTAAGTAATCGCCCCACGACCCCATCCGTAGAATGGACCCGTCAATGGACCATTCTGTCGTCAGCTGTCCGGCATACGTGAACGCATCCAAAGGCGTAGCACCGCCTATATGTCACTGTAAGTTAGACAGTTTTGGATTTGAAACCTTATCAAATTTTCGTATTACTAACCTTTCAGTACATGTAGTCTTTGACCATCAAGATTGTCGCCATTCCCAGCCGTGTAGTATGCGTACCACACGCCATCAAGGTTGTGAACTTCAGGGGCCCAAACATTACAGCAACGGGAGGGATCTGAATCGGAGTAGATGACCGTTTTCGGTGCCGACTTGAGCCCTTCAAGAGTCTCTGACCGTGAAATCTCAACATCCACAAGAGACGTTGTCATCAAGTAATAATATCCATCGCTGTAAGTTACGAAGGGGTCACCGCCCGCTGGGCGTCGGATCGGATTAGTAAATGCCGAGCCGAGGCCGACCACCGCCGCCAGACCCGCGACTAAAGTCATCGCGAAACCCATTCTGGATGTTGGGTTGGTATGACGATGGACCGAAAATGGAATAATGCAAGTTTGGGGGTGTAAATTGAGCCGAAACCAACGGCGATTTGGACATTTATAGCGCTTTTAGGCGCGAAACTATGACGACAAATTCTTCATAACCTTCATTTCATAGTGAGATCATTGCTATTGTCATGGAATCTGAAAATGACTAGCAGGGAACCTGATCGGAGACTAAAGCCGCCCACCCGCTAATTTTCCTCCAATGCACCGCTTCAAGAGCGGATACCTCCTCATAGCCTTGGGGGTTTCAACGGGGGGAGAGTTGATCTTTAACTGTTTTATTGTTAGTAAGACCCTATACATGTGCGATGATGTGATGAATTGTTTTCGCGGCCTTCCTGATAAGTTCACGGAGCCACGTGATGGCCAGCGAAAAAGGCAAAGCTTACAATTAGTTGGCGCTAATTTTAGCTTGCTCTCTGGCCTGTCGATGATCAGCATCAGCGGGATCAGCCGAACCATACGCAATCTCTTAGCGCCCCGATATACGGATACAGAGCAACACCTCCGCCAGGATCTCGCTGAGTCATGACTTAAACACGGGGATGCTAGTCATGATGAGGGATCCTGGGACCTAGTGCCGAATGTATGGACTCGTAATATACCGGAAGGGCCCAGAATCGACCTTGATATGCGGGGAAGGATCGAGGCTGAATGGAGGGGGGAGACGGGTTTCCGGATTAGTGTATCGTCCTATGTGTAATCGCTTTTTTTTTTTCGAAAAAAAAAAGGGGGGGGGAACATGTTCTTCTTGCCGCATCTCTTCGACGAATAACGGCCGACCTAAAAATCCCATGCCCCAGTCTCGTATGGTAACAATTATATCGCCTTGGCTGCCGTGAGGAATCTGTTTGTGTCAGGCAAATGGACCACATAGCGAAGCACCAGCTACCCTAGGGGGGTAGCTCTAAGGGCATAATTGTGTATATAAGGACTGAAGTCCTCCCACCTAGATGGTAGGCCCAGGAATCAATGATATTGAGCCCTACCCCTATACTTAGCTATCTACCTGCTACCCAGCTGCTACCTCATAGTGACTAGACCTCACTCTGGGCAATCCTAACATGACAGTTTGCTGAGACCCAGCTTTTGGGGGTCATCTGCATCATCAAAAAATGAACCAGAAGCCCTGCTGCTGCCTCCCAAGCCAGGCCTGAAACCCCCTTAGCACAAGCTGGTGGTTTCCTTCCATGGATGGTTCCTCCTGTTCATTTTGTAAACCTCCAAAGCCGAGTTTCTTAGCCGTCTCCCTAGAGCCGCCCCGCGGAGATTGGTGCGGCTCGCTTCAGGGAAGGGTGCAGGGATCACCTAAGGTCGATCCCAACCCAAATGCACCCACAAAAGACGATAAAAGCCTAATTCATATAAATTTTGTATAAAATCAAAATGTATGTTTTTTTTTTTTTGGTTTAGTAACCTTTTAGCTTTTCTATTCTGTTATTTTTTCATCTTTTTAAAAGAGTACGACATCCTCAAGTTGTTAGCAGCTCTGTCGAACCCATAGGCATCTAAAGGCACCCGTCAAAACCCTTTAGGTTCAGCTTTTTACAGCCCCAGGACCATACCATCTAGGAACTTTGCAAATGTAAAGCATCAGCAGCAACAGTCACATTTGTGAAAATCCATGTAGGCAGTGTATTTTATCGAATCCTTTGACGGTGTATCGGGCGTGGTGAGAACAGAGCAACGCCCGTATTTGAACATAAACTAGTGACAGGACCCGGATGCAGGGTTACTCCATTCACGGCAGGGGTAACACTAGCACTCTTAAACCCTCAATTCTCGGGGTTCTCAAGGTCCGCTAGTCGGTATCGTTTAACACAAGCAGACCTTTTTCATTTCGTTTCATGAAATGAGCCGACAGAACTATTAACCAGTTTGAGAGCGCGCGTAATAACACACCAACTCGAGCAGCCACATTTTACCCGCTGCCTGTGTATTTATGATGCAATTTGTCAAGCAGCTCCTCGGGTATGATAGTCATGCTGTCAACACGAAGATTGCACCGCAGATCTTCATACTTGCGATGGTAAGGAGACAACTAGCCTTGCTAATCTCGATAATTTCTTAATCCGTATGATTTAGTTTCACAAAGAAGCCGAAAATTGGCTTTCTGAAGACAGCGAGTTCAATTTCAGCAAGAGTGTGCCGCTTCCAGGCTTGTCGCGTGGCTATGGCGACGTGAGAGTAACAGAAGACGGACGAGTGTGTCTACTCATCCTTGGAACCGCTTGTAAGTCGCGCCCAGTCGCCGACCGACAGATAGACATTGATTAACGGTATACGAAATAAGTAATCAATGCCGCGCTGTCTATCGCGGCGCTGGTGTCGTCGGGCGAGTTTGATCTCGTCAAAACGTACTTCCTGATCTCGGGCATCGCAGGTGTCAACCCACGGCAATCGACGATAGGAAGCGTCGCATTTGCCAAGTTCGTCGTTCAGGTCGACACCCAGCAAGAGTTCGATGCGAGACAGATTTATCCGTCTTGGTCCACGGGTTACGTACCTTCCGGTGCCGCCTCGCCAGCGACCTTCCCGTTGCTCCTTCATGGCTCCGAGGTCTTTGAACTCAATGAAGAATTGAGACGACGCGCGATGCTCCTCGCCAGCGGAGTGTCGTTAGTGGACTCGGAGCGATCCCAGGAGATCCGAGCGCTGTTCGCTGGGTCGTTAGACGACAAGTATCACCCCGCCACTCTACGACCTAGTATTATCAAGGGCGACACCTTGTCGGCCAATACATTCTGGCATGGCAATCTCCTAAGCGATGCCATGGGTAACACAAGTAGCGCTTACACAAACGGCAAAGCTCAGTACGTCATGACGGCGCAAGAAGACTCGGCAGTCCTGGCTGCGATGCTCCGGGCGACCCTCCAACACCAAGTCGACTTTTCTCGTATCATCGTCACTAGATCCGGTTCCAACTTCGATCGCGGTTGCCATGACAACGAACCCATCCCTGTTCCCCTGACTCTCGATCCGCAGGTGGCCGCCGATGCCCTCCGAAATCTGTATCTAGCTGGCACGAAGATTGTTCATGGCATACTCGAAGGTTGGGCTGAGACTTTCCATGATGGGATCCCGGCACAGAATTATATCGGTGACGTATTCGGCTCCCTAGGTGGTAAGCCTGACTTCTTAGTGGAAGGAGGCAAATCGTAACTCACCATGGATCATTCATGAACCAGACATAATATCTCAAGGCCTTAATCCGCTCGGTATAGACATATGCCCATATTTTTGCCCAAACAGAGCGAAGTATCCTCACCATCGGCATGTCTCTTCTCTGAGATTGTCAACTTTACGTGATATAAATCATCGCAAGATCACGTGAGTCTCTCTCTTCTGCCCCTTTCCACTGATAGCTTCGGGGCCTTGGTCAATTATGGCCACCTTTTTGGCCCTAACAAAAATGCAATAATATGATAGCAAAGATCAATTCCACAAAGCCTTTGGACCCTATTAAAGGAATAATGGAGTGGAAATACCTGGCAGAATAATTTACGGTTGGCCGTAGGCTTGCTGCCCCTGGGCGTTTTAGATGATCAGAATCTTCAATTTACCATGTATCAAATCTGGCTGAACTGTGTAATTGTCATGGAATAGTTGGTGGCCGCTTATATACCGTTAATTCTAACAGGGATTAACGGTGTCGTTTTTCTGTCACAATAATACTAGGCATGACCAAGACCGGATTCCAATCATCCGAAGACCATACAGCGCAATTCTATACTCCTCCCTGCGGGCGCACCCTGCCTTGCGTGAGGGTCTCGCCAGCTTCCATGGGTTGCATATGGAGATGAGTGATTAATACTGTCAAGCAGAACTAGGTGGCATTCTGGTTTCAACCAGATTAACAAGACTTGTAATAGATATCGATTGGGAGTTGAGCTTACAGAATGCAGTATTCTTGCCGTATTTATTGTCGAACGACTTGGTGAGCATTATATCAGCAGGGGTCATGCGAGATTGATAAAACCACTGCCGAGATATAGAGAAGCGGATCTCAAACGATTCCTCGGCGTAGTAGGGGTACACCAGATCTCCCGTGTTCACCGAGGTGTAGGTACAGGCAGTCAGTGGGAATGACTCAATAACTTGAACCAAGTGTCGCCATAGACTAATAGAATGGTTTGCCCTGCATCGGTAGCGACGATATCAGACGATACTCGTTATCAAGGCGTGCATAGCGATATTAACATTTGGACAGGATGGAATTCATTGACTTGAAGATCTGGCAGTAGCCTTGCAGGAGCTCTTGCAACCGACCCCCCATATGAAGATTGATGCGTCAAATCGTGGAGCATGGAGTCGGGTCTATTTGTGTTTGGATTAGGGATAATTGAATCATAAAATGACACAGCAATGGGGGGTTTTAGTGATCGGGGGTGCTAATACCGCAGTGAATCTGACTGCATAGGGTAGGAAGATACGATCATATTCTTAGGCGGAGTCCCTTAACATCAGAGTCGCTCCACAACCTCATATCTATATATTACTCTGGATATTCGGTCCTTTCGGGGCCCTTTACTCTACTCTACACCTTGAATAGTATCAACTTGCCTTCATACCATGCTCCACTTCTCTTGACAGAAGCTTTCCCGTGATCTTGCCTAGTATTTGGCAGGATAGGGGCCATAGAAGCTTTCATCAAAATTCATCGGGTCCATGTGATTAGTGGTCTGGTCTTCGGCAGGTGCCTTGGCGGATGTGTCAGCTAACTCAGCCATCACCGAAGTGTCTCCTAGCTCAACCCTGCCTATGTGATCGGGCGAATAATATGCCCTGTCCAATGACCGGTGCATAAAAGCGTCGGGATTGGCCTCAGGGGGTCCCCAGTAGCTTTTCCCCTCTGGATTAGAGGGTTGGAGGAGCCTCATCCAGTGTTCATATACAGTGTACTCCCACGGAGCCACATTATATTCCCCAAGTGAAGCCATGAACCCAGATGTCTCCGCCGGTGGGGCAACTTGCTTTAGCCATGCTTCAATAGATGGTGTAAACCCCTGTTCAACGGTAGAACTGGAACCATATTCTTCGGTCCGTGATCGCAAAGGTCCTAGCAGAGCCCTGAAAGCATCGCGAACGTGACCCATCTTGCGTGATATTGGAGGGCTAGGAATTAGCGGTGTCTTCGCCGCAGGCCCCGCAACCTTGAGTAACGTGGCGTCATGGCCCAGTATCCGGCTCGGTTGGCTGGCGAATTGATGAAGGTTCGAAAATGTTCCGGCCTCACGTGGGTCCGGTGGTTTCCAATTCTCGGCTGAGTTTTGCTCGCGTCGAGAGCCGTGTGTGTAACGCCGTGAAATATTGGAAACGATATGAGGCTTTGGTATGCCAGGAATTAAAGATGTATTATGTTGAGTTATCAACCTTGGGAAGCCGCTGATTGAGTGTACTGAGACCGGCCCGAAATGCAAATGAATATGTGTTGGCAACAATTTGCTTTTGATCGGGAAACGAACGCTCCGCAGGTGACATACTCTGTTGCGTATCATTGTATCCGCCACCGTCGGGGTCAGGTAAACCGTTACCAGGGGCTTGGCATCCCCATCCTGGAAAATGACAAATTTCATCTCCTCGTTCCCCGACGTCCTGGCTTTGAGATGTCGGCTGAATTCATCCATCTCCGCTGATGGTTGCAATAGTCTACACCTGATTTGCCCTGCCATATGAAGTAATCAGCTTGGTATAACTAGTTAGTATATAGGACACATTCGTTCCTACCTCTTATGTCGATAGTTCCGTTTTCTTCATCTACTTCCGAAACCGATATAATATCGAAGTAAAATGTGGACGCAATTAGCTGTCTTGCTAGATCCTTTATTCGTAGATCCAGCTTCAGTTCAACCTCGGCTTTTCGCCGGAGGCTAGCTATCTTGTCCTTCTCATCTAGTGCTGGTATTTCGCCCACATTTGGATTAATGCGAAGAAACCTGGACCTAGGTGACGGACTCGTAAATGAGTTAGCCACGCTGGAAATGTAGTCATCCCAAGCCCTTTCACAGTCTAATGTCTGTTGGATATTACTTCTCATAATGTTGTAAAGGTAACGTCCATGTGAGAAAATCCCCTTTCTAGCGGCTTCCATCTTCTCGGTCCCTGATCTCTCGAGGCTTTGAGTGGATCCCGTGCCGATAGACAGGAAAATATCTGGGATTTGGCTATCGGGCCACAGTATTTTCCGCTCAGAGTCCGCTACGCGAACCGGATTGTTATGGAACATCGCTCCATCGATATAGGTCTTTTGCGACAACTCATGATGGAATGACTTGAAGAATCGGGGTGCTGCACTTGTGGCACGAGCTCTATTGTTCATAAAGTTAGCAGTCAAGGGTATGAAGTTAAGAGCGATATTACATACGCCTCCCAAACCTTCAGCTCAGCGCTTGGTAACTCAGGTCGTTGAAAATGATAATAATCTAGCAGGTTCGTTTTAGCAGATACAACAGTGAGGATAGTTTGTGCACTTGGGCGGTGACTTACTTGGTCTTTCAATATTTCGATGATGGTGATTGTAATTCGAGAGGATGTAAGTCTTATTCCCAGCTAGCGAAGTTGCTGTGACAGCAACCTTTACATTTGATAAAGCAGGCTGCGGACCTCCAAATAAGCTTATGTCGTCAGTGAATGCTTCTTGTAATGCATTCTCTAGCGTTGAAGTTTGGTATTTCGAATGGTGATAGTTGTCAACGAATGAACCGATTACGGGTAATGAGCTCCCGAGCCGGCGTGTAAATGCCTCATGACAAAGAGATTCAAAGTATTCAATGCATTTGTCGACGGTCCACCCCATCGAGGCGAGGCCAAGCGCGATAATACCGCCAGTACTATGCGTGTTAACCGGGTACTGAACCACCGGAGAGGGAATAACCGACCTTGTCCCGACAATAAGATCTACGAAAAACTGGATCGGCACTCCACCCAAAGCCAACTCGATTTGCCGGAGGGTTTCAAGCTCGATAATACCTCGTATGCCGCCCCTAATGCAGATTCAGTTATGCCCACATCATTGGTAATCAGTTCACTGTCTTACCCGTCCAGAGTTACCACTCGAGTCCCCGCGGATTTCGGTTTCAGACGAATCAGCCTAGGGAATAGCCCTCCCTCAGGGATAGACTCGAACGGGCAGTCTCTGATCTCTAGTCCATTGGCGCCTTTGGGGAAGCCGTAGGTATTGAGACATGCATTACATAGCACATGACCACAGGGTAGACAATGTTCTGCTTGCCCAAATAGACAACAGAAACAGGCGGTATGACTGATGAGACAGCGGTGGCCTCTGGAGTTTGCGTCACTGAATTTGGCATGCGATAATAGATTGGTAAGAATGATCGACCTGTGAATCTCGGAAGCAAGCTGTTCCTCGGACTCGTTGTTGTCTTGCATACGAGTTGTCAGTTCTTTGAGAAGCTCTGTAAGGCAATGGTACACCTTAACCCGGAAGGTTGGCCCATGATCAGCAAACGAGAAATTAGATATCCAGTCTCCAGTAGCAAACACTTTCCCATCTGCTGATTGATGGCCTTTTGATGAATGACCAGATCGAACGTTAACGCAGCGAGCACCGGTTTTATGGTTGACAAACTCGCAAGGCCAGTGTTGATCGCAGAAATTCTCTAATGCGTCATCAAGATGATGAATGTATTTCGGAAATATCTGAGAGGATGACCCTGAAATTCATTAGTCCAAGATATTTCCCTGTCCTGTCTGATTATTCCAATACCTTTATTATTGTTCCTCGCTGAGTCGAGCATTATACATGAAGCGACCATGTAGCTTAGCTCGGCGAAAATCCGGCGTGCATCCAGGCGCTTCTCCGCTTTCAATATCGCCATCATCTCTAGTGCCAGCTTCAGGATGTTGCCGCCAAAATCCGGGGGAATTGGCGAGTTACGAAAGGACGCTTGGACGAAATCAAACGGTGACTCAAGGGTATTCGAATAGTGGTTAAAGGCCTCTTGTAGATAATTATTCAGGTCTTCCACATCGAGGAGCATTCTAGCTTGGTATCGTGCATGTCTCGCTGCTATGGAACCGCTTAATATGCCGGCGTAAAGCTGATTAATCTGGTCCTCCATGAGCTTTGGCCGACCCTCCGCTGGCAGACGAATGATCTATATCCGTTCAGTTTAACACTTCCTTCAAGGCTAAGTCACAGGGCATCAATGGGAGCCACAGCTGGTGAGTTTTACCTGAATAGAGCTGTAATAGCACAAAATCAAATGAAGCAATGTCTCGATTGTTCTACCCCTTTCTCTCCAGAACTGAGCCCATTTTTTGAATGTTTCATTCCGATTGACTGTGTTCTGAAGATCAAATAAAATGCTCTCGGTGCTATGGGGGACGTCCCATTGAGTGACATCAGAATCATTCTCAGATGCATTTAGCGCGATAATTGCATGAGGTAAAACTGGTTGATTAGATGAAGTCTCAATGGCTGCTGCTGCCCATTTTACGAGCCTTTCGAAAACATGCTCTATGACCCTATGCGTTCGTAACAAGGCACTGTTAAATAGTGTAATAGATATAGATGAACATGGCTTACTTACCTCGGATTCCGAAGGACGAAAACTATGACGTCTGAAAAGGTATAAAGGAGGCGAGGGTACAGGTTCGTCACAGCGAACTCCCTGCTCCTCGCTCGTGGCTCGTTTGCCCACTGTAACTCCCTTTCCGATATCACCTTCGTCTTGGGCAAGTCGGATTCCGTATGCCCCTGGCGACGCTTTCTTTTGAATTTAGCGGCCAATGGCTCTCTCTCGCCCCCTTCCAAACCTTCGCAGTCGGAGTATAGCAGAGGCCCAGCAGAGTCAGCCGTTTTCGGGTCTACATATAAGTGAACGTCCTCTGATGTTGGGATGTGTGCACCGCGAGGGCCAACGACAGGGCTCGAATAGGCCCCGTTACCAACTGCTGCAAAATCGATGAGCAATTTGATTAATGTACTTTTGCCGGCCCCTGTTTGGCCTACGAAAGATACGAGACTTGGGGTTCTCTTATCGCGACCAATCTCAGTCCACCGTTCCACAAAGGCAGGATCTTTCAGCACTGGGTCGGTTGTTGCCATGAGCTCAGCGAAGCGTCCATAGTCTTGAAACAAAGGGGCCGAGGAATCATCAGGGCGTTCAACTCCTGTTCGGCAGTCAGCTAAAATATAATAGTCATCTGAGGTCACGTTTCGTACCAAACCATGCCGTAGGGGCATCTACTTTATACAGCTCTTCTCTAACATCTTCATCTTGTGGCGGTGACAAGACATTGTGAACCTTGGCCGCAACATCTGGATTCGTCTTCTCGTGTGGAATCCCACGGCGATGCTTCTTATGGACCACCTGAGCATCCCAACATTGCTCGCAGAAGTTCATAGTGCAGACATTGCAGAACCAGACTCCTCCGATGCGTATTTCACATACTTCGCATCCCTGTGACGTGGTTGCAACATCAGGTGGTCCGCTTTTCTGCCGAAGAGGTGCGGCATCTAATTCAAAGCAGTTTATGCTCGATGGCCACTTATGAGCTGTCGATTCAAGTTTGGGTTGACTATCAATCAGGCGAATCAATATTTATAATTGGAAACAGGGATGGCATATTTACAGCTGGGTAGCATCCTCCGGAGATCTCAGTACGTCGGATGTGCCCCTAAGAGCTAAACCCCTCGCTGGGGTTGGGGCGTAGCTCTCTTCGGCGTCATAAAATACATCGTCCGCGTCTTCTGTAGCTTGCGACAGCACACTTTGCCGACGATCTGCGTTTTTCCCATTTGAATTTCGTCCGAAAAAACGAAAAGCGATCCATTAAACAAAATGTAGGCGAGGCATTAACGAGGTTGTGGTAGGGAGAACGATAGCTCGTTTGTCGGACTTGATCATAACTGGAGAAGAGGGGGAACCCGGCTTTCTTAATGGAAAATTGTCAGCTTATTGTATGCATTAAGCGTATGGGGCAGCTGAGATGGTTTCCTGCTATGACGACTTCGTCTTGCATATGCCTGGGGTTTCGTCGTGGGCGCGAGCAAGTCAAAAACCAATCGGAGCGCGCGACGCACCGCAGATCCCACGCCGCAAGCGGTATAATGTTCACCCAGCAGCCGGAAGACACATGTTAATGATCAAAATAGTCAGCCTCAACCAAAAGATACGTCCTTGCTAGACATGTCAGCGACTGCCTGCACAGATGAGGCGTGAGGGGGTTTCTTTCTGTGAGTCAGCGTAATATGTCATTGAGTAGTTTCTCCATGTAATAGCAGTATTTTTTACCCGCCAGAAGGTGGTAGAAAGTACCCATGCCCTCCTGTGCTAATACCCACATGTATAGATAGATGGCATCAAGTGCGATAGGGCATCATTGGTTCAACTGGCGCGCGCTGCGCCACCGAATACTACATCACTATTCCATAAATTGTAGCAGACCTCGCATTATTTCCCCTTTTGATCATCTTAGCTCTACCGTTTCCAAATCATTTCACTCTCTTTATGTTTCATAGTCGCTCATATGAGACCCGCCTCGGGATTGATCAACAGATGGATTCGACAAGAATCGCGTCATATTTGGATATAGCGATCGATTGCATGAGTCACACCACGGCGCCCCGTGTCAGCATGGCTACGTAGAGTGGTACGACTGCTAACCGGTGTAAGCATTTTCAAGCTTTTATCGACCCACCAACCGGATGCCGGAGAAGAGGAGTATGGATTCAGCAAGCGTTTAAGTGGAGGGCTAATTCAGCTAAGCCAGCATTCAGCACACCTCACCTCTTATGTATATTATTGCTTCAACTTGAGAATGATAGCTACCTTTAATTATTAAATTCAATCGCTATTTCTTCGTCAACTCAATTCCATTATGAACTAAATTCCAAGTCCAGAGTCGCAAGTGTAGCTCAGTCTTTTCTCTAACGGCCCTATTGTTGATGCCCAAATAGGTGGTTTACTTTAGTAGTTGATTCAGAAGATCAAAGGAGCTTGGTCATCACGGAAACGTCCGACACCATCGCACAGGCACGGCATTATAATAAAAGCGAGAGACTAGCTCAGTCACGCACCCCCTCAATAAGGTTCTTAATCCCCTCACCGCGACTTGTTTTCTCCCACGCTTCCGCCACGTGTTCGAACGGCACCGTACTGCTGATCAAAGGCTCAACGACAACCTTACGGGAGCTCAATAGCTCAAGTGCAATGTCGTAGTCTCCAGGCGCGTAGCGGAAAGCCGTCTTTAGCACCGTTTCCTTCGCGCACATGGCCAGTAGCGGCAATACCTGCATCTGCTTCCCCATCCCTATTTGAACGAATACGCCACCGGCAGATGATGCATACAGCCCAGTTTGGGCCGAGGACTCGACCCCAGTGCACTCGAGCACTACATCGAATCCATCTTCGAGGTTTGATTCTCGTATCAGTCTCGCGGCGTCCTGCTCCGGCGATGAATTTACTTCTGGGATAAACGTGTTGCATGCAAGGTATTTCTTCGCAAAGTTGAGTTTCGTCTGATTTATGTCTGTGATGCAGATATCGATGGCGCCATAAGCTTTCGCTGTGGCCGCTACAAGTAGGCCGATCGTCCCAGATCCTAGGACTAACGCGGTCTGGCCAGGCCGTATATCAGCAAGGCGGACCCCGTGGACGGCGACGCTGAGGGGCTCCACTAGTACGGCCTCTTGCAGGCTGAGGGAATCCGGAATCTTGTAGGCAAAGTCCTCTGGGATCTTGAACAGGCGTGAAAGCGTGCCGTGGGTGCCGGGAGGAGAGGCGGCGAACTTCATTTTGGCACAGAGATTGTACTTCCCCGCTTTACACAGCTTACAGCGGCGACATGGGAAGCCAGGCTCGATAGCGACTCGGTCGCCAGGCTTGAGGCTCGTGACCGCAGGTCCAACTGTATGAACGATGCCCGAAGCCTCGTGACCCATCACCAGAGGCTCCTCTTCCGAGACCATCCTCAGAACACCGCCATGGTTCCAGAAGTGAACCTAATGCAACCCATTCAGCTCGCTGATCATTACCGTTTAAAGAATAGCGAGAAAAGCAACAGATAAAAAAAGCCAGGAGCTCACATCGCTTCCGCAAACGCCCACATAGGATATCCGTATCAAAATATCATGAGGATCCTGTATTTCGGGAACCGGCCGGTTCTCAACTTTGACGTTATGGGGTCCGTACAGGACGCAGGAAAGGTTCTGATAGCATCAATCAGGGGCCTAGTTCTATGGGGGGGGTGCGGTCTTGGGTTGAATTGGAGTACACACGGTTTGAACGGTTTGGGCCATCGGGGCGCTTTCTCATGAGGTGATGTTGACTGGGCCAGCGGGGTGGGTTCCTCCCGGGTTTCGCTAGTAAGGGATATCGACCCAAATTCACCGTCATCCAGACACGGTCCCTCCAGAGGTCTCGCCATTAAATACAAGCGATGGGAGAAGGGCGCCATCGCCTGGCGGCCGCTGTGGGGGGGCTCGACCGGAGCAGTGTCGACCGATGCCTCGGACCGCCGATGTGCCAGGGCCCAGAGGTTGGTGACGGCTGCTTAGGCAAGTCGCAATGGGGTTGCATGGCAAACCCGCGTCGCTCCGCCGCAACCAACCAGTAGGCACTGCCAGCACATTGAAGCATCACATCGGGTATTGGAATATTGGAATTATTGGAATGGTAACGGTTACATGACAAGACCGGCCGTCGGTGGATATCGCAGTGGGGCTGGGTGGGTTCTTACCTAGGTAGCGACAATGCACCTTATCGAAGGAGGGAAGGAAGTGTGGGGGGAGGGGCAGTGGAATGGGGTGATGGGCGGAGCGGGTCTGCCGGCCGTGGCTGTCACATACACTAAACCATACCTAGTTGTAAATTGTGGATCCTGCCCACGTCATAGATAAGCACTTAAACACTTATCGATCCATGACTTCCTGTCTGGATATTCAACTAATCTGCTTATTGTTATACCCTAGATCCTATCCTGTATTTCATAGCCCTTGATAACTACCTGGAGCGCTTGCTGCTATAACTATTTACTTAGTCTATAACGAGGCCACAGCATAGTTATAAAACGTCCATTATATTAATTTCGAACTAAGTTTTCACAGCACAAAAGTTTTTCACTTTCATATACACCCCCCTAAAGTTCCTAGCCACCCCCAACACTGGATATCTTGCGAATTACCTCGTTCCATGATCTACACTTTTGACACTGGTTATATGTCGGCAGATGGGCTGCCAAATGTTCCATATGCTACACCCATTATACGAAACAAAAGATGACATTCATCCATTGACGCTGGTTCTACGTGAGTGTCTCACAATTTCAATTTCAATTTCAATTAGTACTTAGTTACAGCCACCCGAAAACTCAGCAATGCGCATCTTGTTTACCCCCTAAGGCATATGTTAATAGTCAAAATGAACTTCTTGCATGAAATACATATTTATCAAATGAACGCACGTGAATTCCTATGACAGAGGAACGGATCTGTTGATTGATCAGCTAGAAGATTTCCTAGGGTAGCGACAACAGTGATATCTAGATAGTATTTAAGGATGATCGAACTAAGTAGGTGTCACCTCACTTCGGATAGCATGTGTCTAGGGTCATCTACAGGGAAGTTGATTTCCTTACAGGACCACTTTGGGGCACGAAACCCCAGATGCCATCAGAGTTAGCTATTTATGGTAGATTGGATCCATTGATACTAGTCGGACCCTCACAACGGCTCAGTTCTTGTTTGGAAGTCGCTTGCCAGCTGCTGCAGCAAAAAATCCCATCATTAGGCGCGTGGGAGCGAAAGCCGCCGTTAGGCAGGGAGTTGGAAGCCTCGACGGCATGCCCTGATGGAATGAATGAGTAGAAAGTCATTTGGACTGTTCCTTTCCCCGCTAGCATCTGGGGAGTATGGCCACCTCCTTTATAATGTGACGGGGAGCTCGCCCAGACCATGAACTATAATTCAACATACGCAGGGCAAGTGTGACGGCATATATATATATATGGGCTAGTAGTTCTAACTAGTGTTTCATCATCCTTCGCACACCAATGTAAGACTCTCCTATAGGTTCTGGGCGTGAGTAACACGTCCCTAGTTTCACTCGGAAGCCCCACCTAGTCGATTAAATTTACCTACGCGCCCAATCCCCTTATTTCTTCCTGTGTCCCTTGATGAAATAGCTCATTTATATTAGTCGCTTCGTTTTTATTCTTCGGCCATAGCATGGCTGTCATTAAAACCATTTAGGTGTCAAAACACGAACACACGATGAGCCTAGGTACTCCACACCACTCTATAGCGCGTCTTCTACAAGGGATGCGAGACAATACGACAGCGCTATTAGGATTGGTTATAGTTGTCTGTTGCAGTTAAACAAAACCCACCTCTTCAATAATGACTGGGTATGGTAGAATTACTCTAGAGAACGCCAGCTATTTATAGCCTCATTGCCAAAGAGGTCCTTTTCCTTAACGTCGCGGTATTAACTATTATAGCGCTATAAGTATAGCCTGACGCAGGACGTGTAGGCGGGACTGATATGTCCTAACTAGTAGAGTGTCACGAACGCACAAGGCGCCTAATTATTCGGAAGCAGATTACTCACCTAACTGCCACTCTCACCGGTGTTCTGGTTTACGTATCACTATTCGTAGGGGGAGCACAGATGAAGGGGCATAGGCGCTACTAATTGGAACCATTCGCGGCTGCCCCGAAGGCTCTTTTTCCCTTTTCCGAGTACATAGCTAGTCAGACCAGCCGAGAAGGCTACTGGGCAAATGCAGTGTGGGTCTCACGTCAACCCCTTTCCCGCCATCGGTTGGTTGAGGGAACTTGCCTGTCCCGGTCTCGTGCGACGGGCAGCGGGTACCCGGAGAAGCAAACGGATGCGTT
The DNA here is from genome assembly GCA_021209875.1 of Rosellinia necatrix. Classification (NCBI taxonomy): domain Eukaryota; kingdom Fungi; phylum Ascomycota; class Sordariomycetes; order Xylariales; family Xylariaceae; genus Rosellinia; species Rosellinia necatrix. The sequence continues at coordinate 2,231,778 of JAGYVD010000006.1, read as the reverse complement.
TCGCCAGTCTCGAAAGAGAGCCCCACGCCCAGGGCTTTTAGTGTACGCCTTTAGTGTATGTTTGCGCTCCCGAATGCCATCCCTTGATGCCAAAACGGTATCGAGGGCGTCGCGCTGCCGCCCAGCCATTGCTTACCTCATCTATTCTATCCACCGAGCCATCAATTAGTCAATACACTTCAAATTAGGTACTACCAGGGTAACACGCTACGTGGCTATGTGCACCTCACCATTGATAGGCAGGTGATTGGCGGCTACCGAGAGTCTGAGACAACCCAGGCGCCGTTCTATCCAATCGCCCAGGACTGGCTGCCAAAGCTTGCTCCATCCCGTTCTAGCCCCCTGATACCTGATACCGTTACTGGCTACCCAGATAGCCAATATGCCGAGTGGTCCGCATATTGCTCTCGTTCCCGCCTCCTTTCTACTCCGTCTTCTTTTCACCACCCCGCCGGTTTCCTTAGCCCACGTTCGAGGTGTTCCGCTATAAACAACTATGTCTGATCTCATGGCAGATGCACTACCGTTGGGCGGCCTAAGCGACGCCATTACGGCAACCCAGGCGCCGCCCAATACCCCAGAACAACTCCATGATTCGGAGCGGCCTTATAGCCCAGAGCAAACTGACAGCCCGGAGCCTAATGCTCCAGACGAAAATAATACCGCAAATGAACCCTTAGAAGGGCCTAATTCCGAGGTCGATCGTTCCCCGCCGTCATACCAAAGTGGTGGGTTCCGGCTTTTCGGTAGACCACAGAACTCTGATCGGCAAGGAGATGAACGACGCAGGATTGAAAGCCTACGGTCCGATGTGGAACGGGCATACAATGCGTCTTTGCCCTGGAACCAGTGGGACGCTGAGGTAGATGAGGAGCGTGAGCATATTTGTGAAGGATTGGAGAACCGAACGCGACACGTGCCCGGGGGCATGGATTTCTATGCGATCGCAGAGGCTATAGTCAAGGCATCATGGATTCACCAGCGCATCTGGAGAGAAGAATGGGAAAATGGCTGGGACATGGGTTGTAGATGGAGACATGAAGACCCCCCAGAGCCTGAGCCTATTGTGCCCCTAAGGAAGCCAAGCCACGGCCGCTTCTCCAATCCACGTCAGACACCCGAGGAGGTTGAGGAGAGAAAAAGGAGGCAACAGGCACGGGCCGAGTGGAAGTTACGGCAGAATGTCCGCCATGCTTCACGACCTTTCGCCCGGTTTATTCACCAGATGGATGAAAGACGCGGCTGGATCGAGGAGCGGTCAAAAGCCGACGAATCCCCCCCGCTAGATCGAATGGAGATAAATACGATAGCATATCAAGAGGTACAGGCGAGGTGGAAACGCCGCGGAATATGGGATGAGAGGTGGGGGATAATGCCCGGAATGTCATGGAAACATGAATTCCCTCTCGACGAAATAATGCGAGTAGGGCTGGGGGCAGATGTTGCACCTCATCAAAACCCTCCAGCTCCTCTAGCCCAGCCATATATACCCCAGGAGCGAGGTTCACTCACGCCACCAGCCAGGCCCGGCATAGGCCTTGGCCTAATGGATGCCGCAATCAACCCTCATGGTGGCATTCTCAACATCAATCCCCTCGTCGGTTCTTATGAGACGAGTTCACGACCACCTCCACATCCGCTATTACAACCAGCACCCCATCTAGTACCTCAATCAGTACCTCGACCACTTGTTCGGCAGCCACTGCGACCCATCCCTCAGCCGTGGTCTGAACAACCCCCTCGCCTATCTCCCCGGTCTCCTTCTTGGTCATCACCACCTCTAACTCCACGATCATCTCCACAGTCGTCGCCCCATATCTGGATACAAATGTCACCGGAACCATCTCTCCAGCCATCTCTCCAGCCATCTCTTCCGCCAGACCTGCAGTCGTCGCCTGAACCATCTCCTCCGCCGCCATCGCCACCCTCCTCGCAGCCGCCGCAGAGAGTAAAGAGGCGACCCGGGCGGCCGGCACGGGTGAGCAGGAAGAGCGAGCCGGACGAACCGCTCTGGGAGCCGCCCCAGGAACCGGCTCCGCCGCCGCGGAGAAGCAAGCGCATACGAGAGGCGAACGAAAACGACAACGATGACAGGGCCGCCGGCGCATCGGACGTCGCAAGGGGCCCGGCTAGCGCCCAGCAGCAGCGGGCCCCCGCCAAACGTGGCAGGCCAGCAAAGCGACGGCGTCGCACCTAATGACGGGACGAAGAAGAAGAGAGGAACGGGCAACTGTGGTGCCCCAGGTACAGTAACCCAGACGGCTACCTTGCAAATGTATGACATCGTGCAATAGGTGGCCGCTCCTGGAGGTACACCTGTAACATCACTAATCATGCGTTTAAAAGTTTGGAAGGGGTTCAAAAATCGCGGCTCTGCGTGCCTTAGCGTGTATCATTAGAACAGACCCGCGATGGGTTGATTTTTCAGCGGTATTCATTGTGGGCGCGTATAATAGACGCCCAGAAAACAGAATAGAGAGCCGTTGGTTCATTTGATTTGATTTTCACTACCTCGGCTTGTCTAGAGAAGCTTGTAAACTTGCCAGCAAAAACACCAGAAGCTGTCCTGGGACACGCGTTCCACGAATGGTAGCTTCTCATCCGCCAAGAGTTCTAGCATCTTAAGAACCCAAGCAGAGCTGTTATAACAACAGAGCTGTTATGCAGCGTCGCGTTGAGCCTTGTGACTTTCGCGGTAGCTATATTCATTAATGCTTCAATCATTGCCCATTCTGGAGTGTATCTTGGCTGGAAAGAGAAAAGAGGGATGATCTCTATACTAATCTAATTCTGGCGATAGGGCTGATTGGATCAGATCTAACCAGATCATGTATCATGTTGCCATGTGGCAGGTGACGCTAGTCTGGAAACAAGCACATTAATATACTCACAGGATTTCGCAATTGAAATTGCAGAACGCGAGAGAACCCGGCCGACGAAAAGGGGTGGTGCAATACCTTCATTTCTTAGCGAAGGAGGTACGCCCGAGTGAAAGTTGCACGCCGCAAAACGAATTCAGATTTTTACTTGCTCGATACTTACAGAAACATGCCATAAAACTAGTTGCAGCGAACTTTAACTCAGCCCACGAGATATACTTCAATGCTATATGACTACCTAGTACTTCCTAGACTTGAGAAAAGTCCCCGCCGCCGCTTATTTATTGAACAACCGCCATACCACAGTAGGAAACCGTGGTATTGGGATTCAGTGGTTAACCGGGCAGTGGTTAACCGGGCAGCGGTCCACGGTCTACATACTTTAGACCACCTCATATTCTCGGGGAACTTCGCAGGCCAACAACAGAAAGCCCAAAGCCATAGTTATATATATATATATATACTATTTCAGGCTAAGCTGGCTATCAGCGCAACCCAAACCCCTCCTTCTCCGCCCTCAGAACAGCCCCCCCGAGCGAAAGCATCTCAATCTCAATTCCATAGATCCCAGACACATCCACCCACCAACTTCTACCCGCCCCCCTCCCCCCCCAACCCCCCCCCTCTCCTCCCTTTAGCCCTAAAGCAAGTATAAATCAAGAGACCTTAACCAGCCGATTCCGCAGCGCGACATTCTCGACCGCGACCGCGGCGCCGTCCGCGTCGAGCTCGAAGACGAAGCCGTCCAGGGGCTGGGAGCCGTAGGCGACGCCGGCGACGGCGACCCAGGTGGCGCAGTCGGTGGTGAAGGGGCGAGCGCCGACGCCCGGGCCGCGCAGGTCCTCGAACGTGGCCTTGAACCCGACGCGTCGTCCATGCCCATCCCTCCCGCCGCCGCCGCCGCCGCCGCCGCCGCCGCTGGGCACCGCGTCCCAGAGCCCGCTCGGGTACAGGCGCACGCTGGGGTCCATGCCGGCGCGGTAGTCGGCGGACAGGTTGAGCGCGAGCGCGACCGCGAGCGCCGCGAGGTCCGTGCCGTTGCTGTGCCAGGGCGCCACGCCGAGGCCCGGGCGCGACTCGTCCACGGTGATCGTCAGCGTCGAATTCCCCGCCGACGTAGACGTGGAGTTGGAGGTGGAGGTGGAGGTGGAGGTGGAGATGGAGGCGTACGTCCCCGCGTACGTCCGCGCCGCGTGCGCGCGCGCGGCCCCCAGCACCGTCGGCAGGTACGTGTCGGCCAGCGTGTCCGCAACGTCGAGGACCAGGGTCGCGGGCACCTCGCCGGCCGCCGCCACCGCGAAGCCGAGGTCGAGGTCCGGGATCACCGCCAGCAGCGCGCTGTACTTGCCGATGCTGCCGAGCTTGTTGAACGTCGTCGCGAACTGGTAAGTCGAGTCTTTTTTTTTCCCGCCCCCCATTCGTGTTAGCGTGATTACGTGAATTAGGATGAGGGGGCAAATATATATATAATATATATGTGTAGGTATGTGGGCCGAGAATTCATTTGGTAAATGGGTAATTACGTGGTAGGAAGGCGTTTTTGTGGTGTCGGCGCTTCTTACTTTTGGATAGCGAGAGTCGGCGGACGCCCCAGGGGCTGCCGACGGACGAGACGGGGTCGGAGCTGAAGGTCACCGGCCGGAGCCAGCGGCGCGTCACCGGCCAGGGGAGCAGGGTGGATTTCAGGATCGCTCGCCCCACTGCCGCTAGGTCTGACACGGAGGAGTAGATGTTTCCTGTGCTGCGACTGGGGTTAGATGAATGGCAACACGATGATTGGGGAGGCAATTTGGTGCTCTCACGGTGATTCACTTCCCATGTTGAATGCCCAGGTCGTCAGGTATCTTCCACCTGGTATGATCCCCAGGGAGTCATCAGGCGTAGTATAGAACGTGCGGGTCAGGTTCAGGGGCTTTACCACTTTGTCTTCAAAGGATCGCTGAAATGGCTTTCCCGTCATCTTTTCCAGCGCATAGCCCAGCAGCACGTATCCGATATCAGAATATGCCGGTGTGGTGAATGGCGAGAACGATGGAGGGAGCTTTCTGAGCCCATCGAAAAACTCTACAACAATGTTATGTAGATTAGTTTAGTCGGATAGTGTCGCAATCATGTAGCGGAGTCAGGCAAGAGAGCGCAGGATGGAATAAAATGAAATATAACGAAACAGCCGTACTCACGAGTCCTGTTACACACCGGCGCGTTCCCGCAAGGTGGGATGTCCACGTCGGCAAGCACCGGGAGGCCCATTGCTACTATCTGGGTCATGTTATTGCTCTGGGTGAGCTCCCCGAGCAGCGAGTCTAATAATCACCCGCTTAGCGACAGGTCCCATAAAGAGACAGAAATGCTCGCTCACAGTCTCTCATCAAGCCGGATATCTGACTCGCCAGGGCACCTATAGTGATCGAACCCCAGTCCGGTGATGTGAGTGAATGCGAAGTATCGATCCCATCCGCTATCATAGCTTGGATTTCCGGAATAAATTTGGCAACTGGTTCGTTCCACGAGGAGTCGCCGACCTCAGCGAGGAAAGTGAGCATCGTGAATATTTTGGTTAAGCTCCCCATACGATATACGGTGTCCCCATCCACCTTCCTGACGCCAGTCGTGTTCATCGTCGCCAGGTTCTTTGCCGTCCAGTGATGCGACCATAGCGGCTTCTCCTCGCTTGCGGCGAAGACCTCGACAGAGTACGAGAACCGGTCGGATCCAGTATCGTTGGCATTATCGATATACTGCGCAAAGACGGTGTCCAGGGCGTCAGCGGCGGTACGAATGCCGTCATATGCGAACAGGTTATCGGGCTTGGGATAGCCAAGGCCGTAAAGCGGACAGTTTTCTTTCGCGTAGGACACGGTAATAATTTGGAAAGCTACTAGCCAGGCCAGAATTCGCTCCATGGTGATGTGGGCGTTGGATGCAAAGATGCGGACAAGACGATTGGATGCCCATGGCATCATCCTCTGATGCCAAGCGGATATAAATATTCGTCAACTATAAGCCATCCAACCCAAAAACCGGTGTATTTGAACCGACAACCAGGGGCGATAAATTGCCAGCGTCGTCATATCCCTGAGACTTAGCCTCCACGCTGATAAGAGAGCTTGACCCTTCGAGGGGGCGATGAAACTTGGGGCGACATCCACATTGTGATGTGAACACCGGATAAGATTCTTGTAATTAACCGTCAAACCGTAGGACCTACCAGAATATGCTCAGTGTTTCACGCACCGGCCTTCATGTCGCTATTATCCAACTGGTACATGACATCAAGCGTTCATTTCTTAGAGTTACGAGCCAAATATCAATTTCCGTTTTCTCTCTCTCTCTCTCCGAGGTATAGGCTCAATGCTCACACTCAAATGCCAAGTCTCTTCATGAATTTCTTCTCAGCCTAGGCATAATATATGTAGATACTATCTATAATCTTTGCGCGTTTATAACGTAAAGGGTGGTTATTTTGGGAGTCGGAATCTACGATAACCCGCGGAAGCTTAGCCTCCGCCATTCTTGGCACTATACATTCATCACGCCTAATATGAAAAACGGATTACTCGGGCCTCTTCAGCCAGTCGCGATTAAGAAATGCTGTCGTGCGCACCACTAAGGGATAATATAAAGAGATCCCTGGTCACTGGTTCCCTCGGCGGAATGTTGTGACTGCACACCTTGATAACATTCGTCGCTGCAATGAGCCCATATTCTCCTAGGCGATGGCGCCTGTGTTATCATCCTCATACTCATACATCTCCAAGCTCTTGCGCGTTAACGACGGGATGTGGAAACTACGCTCCCCACAATGTCACACGCAATAAGATATCATGGTGTGAAGTGTGAGTTCATCATCTGTTATTCTGTCATCTCTAACACTGAGACGTCATCATACATTGCCTGTCTACCGACAGAGGCGGTTACAGGGTGAAAGGCTAAACCGACATGACGTGAGGGGTATCAACGGCCGTTGTCCGTCTTCGGCCCCCTCTTATCACAACGCTATAGCAACTAAAAGAGCAAAATGGTTATGCCATGCCATCCCAATCTTGGACGATCCTGCGGTTATGCCAGTAGATGCCAATCGCCCCGCCGGCCAAAACATACTATCGTTGACACGCAGAGTAGATCTCTCCAACGGCAATCGAAATGCAAAGATTATATATACCAGTATAAGCCATGATAAAATGCAAGAATCCCATCGCTCAACGCCTACCATCCACCGTTATGCTTAGTTTCCATTCACCGCCGCGGACCCTTCGGAGTTATGCTTGGCCGCCAGCATTGAATATTGGCCGCCAGCACCGGCCCAGATGATATCTCGGTCGCGGATTGCCGTGTTATCGATCTTTGTGGGAACTTCAATATCGTCTGTGGTGCCTTGTCCAGTTTGGTAGTTGGCTGAGAATCCCCACGAATACACATGACCTGCGTTGTCAATGACGAAACTCGTATCCACACCAGCGGCGACAAACTTGGTATCAATCTCTGTTGGAGTCGTTAGCTGGTAATTCAGAGGATAGGAGTTACATTGAACCCGCTTACCAGGAACAGGAGTAGGTTGGAGGAGGATACGCGGCCGGCCGTTCTCATCAAACATGGAGTTGTCTTCAGTAAATAGACTGGCTGGCTGACCCACTTGATGGCCATCGACACGACCCCATGTTAAAAGTTTTCCATCGCCGGTGCGAGCAACCGAGTGGTGCTCGCCTCCAGCGATCATTTTGATGTTCGCATCCTTGAGTGACTCCACCATCTTGGGTTGAAGAATCATAGCATCATCCTTGCCAGTATCTTCAAAGTGGCCGGTCTGTGAATAATTGTTCAAGCCCCATGACCAGACGCGCTGATTGTTATCGATGTAGAAACTGTGATAAGACCCGGCGGCAATACCGACGGCATAATGCCTCTTACCGAACATACCACAGGGTTGGGGTTGAAGTGTGGCCGTCGGGCCACCATGGCGCGTAATGGGCTTGCGTCCCAATTGATACTGACCGCCGCTACCCCAGGTCCAGACCTTGCCGTGAATGTCTACGGCGATAACATGGTTGGAGCCGCAGGCAATATTGGTGATGTCTTGTAATGGTGCGATCAACATGGGAGTAGGCTGGACCCTGATGTCCTTCGCGAAGCCGATGATGCCGTCGGCGCCACGGAAGGTTCCCCAACCGAAGACAAAGCCATCCGTTGTCAGGAGGAAAGAGGCGGAGTCAGTCGCCGCGACCTTGCAGATCACATCATGATCCTCAAGCTCGCCTTTCTCAATCTGAGCAGGGGTGCTTTCCAACGGGTTGACGCCAGTGTCATCGTCGTCATCTGAGTCCGAGTCTTCAGCATCCGCATCACGTACACCACCGTCCCAGGTAGTATCACGGCCGAGGGCTTTGTCGTCGTTGACACCCCAGGTGAGAACACGATTATCTTTAGTGAGGGCAACCGCGTGCATTCCTCCGCAAGCAACATCAACAATGCCGACCTTTTCAGCATCTAGGTTGTGATTCAGACGGGGTCGTTTAACATCAATCGGTCGTTTCCCTTCATTTTTCTTGCTGCCTAGGCCGAGTTCGCCAGAACTACCCTCGCCGAAGACGAAAACATCGAGTGGCGCAGTGGGGACAGGATTATCGACGACGGTTCTCTTCCGTCGCTTCAATACAACCTGCTTGCGCCAGCCCGTAGGAGCAGGCTCAGGCTCGGCGGTGGCGACGCGAGCCTTCTTCTTGGGTCTGGGTTCGCTTTCGGAGACGGAATCATGGGAGGGCTCAACTTCCTCCTTGTCATCAGCGTCATCTAGCTGTCGCTTCCCATTCGTGTTCTTGGCTGACTTCTTCTTAGCAGTGGGCTTCTTAGCAGGGGCAGCTTTCTTCGTGGCGGTAGTCTTTGCTTTTGTAGCAGTCGCCTTTGTTGCCTTAGCTGCGGCGGCAGTGGTAGCTTTCTTGGGCGCAGCCTTCTTTGCCGCAACCGGTTTTGCCGCAGCTTTGGATTTAGAGTCGGCCTTGGCTACAGTGGCAGCTTTCGGTTTGGGGGCGGGCTCTGAAGTCTTTGTGGACGCGGCACTTTTACCCTTAGTGGTAGTAGCCGCTGCTTTTGACCGTGGGGCCATTGTATTGTCTGTAACGTGTCGTACGCGGACACGAGGGATGAAGGCGGGAGGGGAGGTTATGTATGAGATGAAGGTTGGGGGTGTTGGGACGCGACCGGCCAAAGGAGGCGTAAAGCCCTCGTCGCAACGTGTTGTTTACGGGTGCTGGAGATGACCAGAGCGGCGGGCGATAATGAACCTAGACGGAGGCCTGTCGATTGGTCGTGCGCGATCGCGCTCTCTGATAGAGGATGGCGATGAAATGGATGATACGACACGAATACAGGTTCGAGCCCGATGATGGCCTGATGACCTGTCGACTCGAATATCCGATCTAGGGGATCTTTGTGGCAGAGAGGTGTAGATGCAATGCAATTAGTGTCCGTAGAAGGCACAAAAAAGGGTGCGATGCAGTCTGTTAGTATTTGCAGAAGCGTTGCGGAGATGATGATGAAAGAGAGAGAGAGAGAGAGAGAGAGAGTTGAGACAAAAAGGTGCGTGGGAGAGATAAAGATGCGCGTGTGGGCTGTTGTTTTTTTTTTTTTCGCAGCAACTGTGTAGGCAAGCCCGGGGTCAAAAAATAACCTCTGGGTACCTTCTAGTACCCTACCTAGCCTAGCGCCAGCCGATAGCACTCCGGGTACCCTAATTAGGCCGCAGCTAGAGCTGTATTTCCTGATTGATCGCCCTTGGCGGCTTCTGAAATGGAACCCAGAAAACCTCCAGCCAATAAAGACCGCGTCGCACGAGGGTTCGCCCCACACAAGCTACATGCGGCTAACCAGGCGTGCCAGGATCGGTAGGGTCCACAGAAGCTTCCGAGCTCCTTACCGTACTGACAAGAGTGTGTACTTAGGTACTTACATACTTCCCTGAGAGTGTACAAGGGAGTACCCGGCTTATCAGCCATGGCATTATTGCCCGAAGCTGAATAGAGAAAGGTACACACAGCCACGCTATTGGTTGGCCAGGTATCTCCGTACCTTCATCTTGCGCCACACAGTTCAAGCGCCAGGCACGAGGAACTATTAGCGGCAGATAGGTACCTAATGTGAGGTCATACCTTCGCATCACCTAATTTGGATATTGAGGGTGCAACACAGTACCTACCTAATGATATATATAGGCAATAGATACATCATATGCCCCTACCTACCGCAATACAGAAGGCAGTTAACAACTAGAGCAAGTGATAGGGCACCTGGCTTACTTACCTACACGTGTACCATGCATCCACCCTACATAAGCTCCGGTCCGGGTATATGGTCGTAGGTACTCTTACCTTCAAAAGATAAACGACGGAGGTGATAACAAGATACCAGTGGAAGGAGGAACTCTAATGGTAAATTACAGCTACCAAGTATACGGTTGCCGCATTCCCTAAGTCGAGTAAAATCCAATCCGCGGCCGCCTCCACATGAGTAAGCGTGTCGCCTTTTGGCCCACGAACACAGACCCGCCTCCATTGATTGGTTATGGATTGTCTAAACGCCAAACCACACATCCCTTTGTGTCTCAAACGCCTGTGTCCCCGCGAGTAAATCATCGCATATATACCCTGTCCGATCGCGCGCGCTTCCCTGTTCGCCCCCTCTCCCCCTCCCTTACATCCGGGTGGTGAAGTCAATCTCATTTGGGTTTGGCGGCTCGCTCGTCACGCTGCGCTCGCACGTGCATGAGTCGGCCGGACGGGCGCCACACTCGCAGGTATTGCCGGCCGGCGCCGCGTTCTCCTTCGCGGCATTCTCGCACGTGCACTGGCCGGCGGGGCGCGCGCGGCACGAGCATCGGGCGCCGCTCAGCGCGTTCTCTGTCGCGGCTTTCTGACAGGTGCAGTGCAGGGCGGACTGCTGGCCACAGGAGCACGTCGCCTGCTTGGCTGTGGCATATTGATCAGTGTGGGGGACATATTGATCAGTATGGGGGCAGGGTGGCGGGGGTTTCAATGCGCGGGTTCCAATGCGCGGGTTCCAATGCGCGGGTCTTAGGGGTCTTAGGTGCTAACTTACCACAGACGCACTCGTTACCCGTGTTCTTGCCGCAGCATGTGGGAGTAGCGTTGATGACTTGGGAGGCCATTGCGATGGTGGTATAAGTGCGATAAGATAAGGGGAGTTAAACCGTAAATATGATGACTGATCAAGGTACCTGGGTAGGTAGTAGGTAGGTGCTGGTGGTATCTTCTTATCTTGGTCACTTGTCGAGAGTTTCAAAGAAGGTTTTGTCAGTATTGTCAAGTATGCAGATGGCCATGGAGACATCGAGAAACAAGAACTTAAATGCCTTTATATATCAGTCATCAAGTGTTTGTCTTTTGCGGTTGGTATTTGTGGTGACATCATGTTTGAAGGTCATCACTTGTTTGCTGATTGGTCAGAATCTAGCTGCTTGTGCACCAGCCAATGAGCATGCGTCTAATTACCTTTCCAACGATTCTCAGTGGCTGGTAGATTGACACCGCCCCATAGCACCCCAGATTTCTGAACTTTTAGTGCAATATCGTGACAAAAATACACACAGATGCCTTGAACAAATTACGTATGATACCGAAACCCGGATGAAAATTACGTCTCACCCTTTCGAGGCAAATGCATTAAAAAAAAAAAAAAAAAGTACAACATGAGGGATTCGCTAGTCGTCATCGGCCCGACTACTAATCTGACGCCTAATCAGGTGAGTTTTAATGCCACCATAGGAGTGAGAGTTCTGGCCAATGCATGGCGCAGTAGATAAATACAAGTTACGCTGTAGGTGCTATAGGCTGTACTGTTTGGAAGCCCGAACACCTCCTATTAGTCCAATACACTTGAAAGCTCACACCTTACCAAGACTAGGCTTAAAGTAGGCGTGTTGGTGCTCGGGGGCAACACATTTGTTCTTCTTCTTTCAGGACTCAAGCATAGTAAATAAAGATCAGGGTAGCCAGCCAGCGTTGTATTGAGGCAAAGTTAGTAGCGTTGAAGTTATTGGTCACTTGGGTTCGATTAGGGTTCCCTAGGTACTTGGGTAACTAACATAAATGAGAAACCATTATAGCTTTACTGTGTTCAATTTGCATCACACCGTCTTCAGTAGTAGGTTGCCTTGGCCAAGTGGGCGCATTCTTCCCTTTGGCTAATCTGGCCCTGAAGCTGCGGTAATGGCTGTGTCAGGACAATGGACATAAAAAGGTGGCGAGGTTAATGAGGCTGACATTATTGATATGAACAGTTAACGGGGCAAGTGGGTACCGAGGCACTTATTGTCGTCATTGTTCTACAGGTTATTCAATTATGCCCTTCACAACAAATAGCGCGTTTGACTGCACCCCCATTAACTATTTAATCACGTGTTTCTTTCCGTTTCCATTCCCGGAGCGACCAGATCAGCATATCATGGCGGCATAGTTATGTATATGCATATTATATACTCAGGCTCGCCTGCCAGCGCATGCATGGCACTGAGACGGGAATCAGGTCGAGACATGGGTGGCGCCGAGTACAATAATGATAGGGATATGGACGATCGTACAGAGGCCATTCAACGAGTCAGACATCATGACAGATTACGACGTCTTGAGACTATGGCTTTTGCGAAAGCTGGCACTTCTTCTATTTAGTCGCTATGAACTGGACCGTTACGACCGCGCTGCGTGTTTAAACAACCTAGCCCCATCTCTTCACTTCTGGCACGAAAGAGCAGAAACAATATGAGGGAAAATCAACTCCTACCTATCCAAGATAGGATTAGTCTAGGTCCTAACCATCAAGACGAAGAAATATACCATCCTTCCTAGACACAGCTATCTAATAACCGGAATCCTGGAATCCAGGCCGCGAGCGACATTGAGGAAAGCATTAGTATGTTGCGGCAAGCAATTGCAACAATTCCTAATGGCTTTTCTGAGTGGTGCTGATGGCATGTGAGAAAATCACGGGGCGTGAAGCATATTGTGTAATATAAAGTGAAACAGAAACGGCATTGGCACGAGTGATGGCCGAACTGCGGCAAATACTATGCGATAGTCAAGAGGGCTAGGGGATGAAGAAATAGCATGACATAGATACTAGATAATGTAGACGAAATTTCTTTATGAAAATAATGTGCCGCAAGAGTGTCTGAATTGATGTGCTTATGAGTCTGGATCCATATCAGCAGGTTACCGGCCGCGGCGTCGAGCACGTTTTGCCGAGGGCATATCCTGCCCTAGTTCATCCGCAGAAGTGTCAGAGTCTTCAAGGGAGGACGCGGCGGTGCGATCAAGACGGAACTGTGTCAGTGTTCGTTGACTGGAGGCAAAGCTTAGAGCTAGGTCGTCTAGAGGTGCCGATGGGCTAGTTTCGACTCATGCCACCGTCTCGTTCGCCTTCTTGATTGGTTCGTCTCTCATCTGCTTTGCCCAGTCTCTTGCATTTCGATAAGCGCCCGCTCCAGTCCTAAAGGCATCTGTATCACTGGTCAAGGCATAGGCTTTGATTTGTGTTGTCACGTATCCACCACTCGCGCCTGGACTAGTTGGTGGGAGTGTGTGACTCGTGTACATTTTGAGTGTGCCCCCATGATAGGTGGATGTAATTGTATATGCTTTGCCGTCGGAGACTAGTTCCCCCTCGCAACATACTCCATTTCGCGCCTTTATTAGGGCTGTAGAGCCAGACGACTTGAGGGTGAAGCAATGAGATGATGCACTGAGCTCATCTTTCTAGGTTTACGATGAGCGCCCTAGGCTCTCTCCTGGGGCTAGCGGCGTTAAAACGTAACAAAGACGATGGATACACCGCAATATTCTAGTTAATATTGCTGCTACCTAGTAGTTGCTACATTTATTCGTCTATCTGCCTTGCAAAGTAGCTCAGGGGTTAAATTTACTTTGACTTTGCCGCGGATACATTATCCACGCGATCTCTGCCTTGGCCTAGGCTAGCTAAGAATTGCGCATGATTAGGTCTACACACCTGGCCACGAAGTATTTCAGACCAGTGCCAAAAGAACCTTAGCCCTGGAAAACGGTACACATTGCCAATTCGGTGACGTGGCCGGGGGCCGTTATGTCTTGCCGCCCCATCTTGGCTGGCGAATACCCTAAATTTCATCGCTCAGTCTTACTAAAGCCAGGAAATGGGCTGGCCCGGACACCACAAAATGGGTTGTATATGGGTCTGGACTGGGTTCGAACCGTGAGCCATGTTGCCTTAGTATAAGCATCGAGCTAAGTATGCCTCAGGAGCTTTTTACCGGACTTGCCCCTTTTCCCACCCGCCACGCATCCTTGAGCATTAGACGTCACCCACTTTAGTATTTCTAGAATGCAGGTGTGCCTATAAACCAGCCTTCGGGCCTACAGGGAACTGCTCTTGATGGGTAGGCACCATTCCCTTCCCAATACTGGCGCATTTCTCTACTTAGGCAAAGGATTACAAGCACTCTGACAAGACCTGTTGTAGGTTTAATACTAGAACTGAATAATAGCCGTAATCAATGCTGAGTTGTATATGTACTGTTCTGCCATGATGCATCTCTTAGCACTGGAGGCCTGCTCTATCTAGCACTAAAATGATGAAGTCGTGATTGAAATTGATGATTGGCTCTGATTGGCTCTAGACGTTGCCGCGAGTTAAGAGAACTAATTCTAGAAAGAAGGTAAGACTGTACAACCAGTCATGGCTGTCTATTAATAGCAATTACTCGCATATTCTCACTTTATTTCTACATCAGGGAGTCTAATATAGAAATCTTAGGTATCGTTCAGATCTAATAGAACATATTTTTTTTTAATTTTCTCAGCTTATTTTCTCGATGGTTATTTCGAGGTGTTTGTTTTGTGGGGCGAGTGTGGTATGGAGGACTCCATTTCTGGATGCCAAAACTTCCAGTCCTCGAGGCTTCCATACCAACATTACAATATTTGTACGCAATATTGAATGCTTAGTATGAAGGGCAGTGCTAATTCATTGAGTCGGTATGGTGGCCCTGTAAAATGTGCACTTCAGGGTAGGTTACAGCGTATATACTTAAATTGCTGCTCGCTTAATTCTGTTACTAGGAACTAGGAGAGTAGGCAACATGTTTTATTAATTTTCAACCTCTTCACCGTAGGTACGCGTTATTTGCGTACTTGCTCAGGCATGTCGAGCTATCTCAGTCGTTGAATTGTCGCTCGCTTGTCTCATTTAGCGCCGAACTATCGCTCGTTTACTTCACTCGGCTATCGCTTATTCTCTTATCACGATTTTGCCCTTCGAGCATACTAATACCAATTGCGATACCTTGGTCGCAGTTTATTAAAACAACTTCAGTCTCTATAATCACCAACGGAAATCACGGGTGAACATTCAATAGGCTTCGTGCTAGTTACGGTTTTCCTCTTCGCGCTATTTCTACCCTTCGTCACAGCCTATTCTCGTCTCGGTAGAAACGTTGCCACAAGATAAGTATGTACATGGTCAACGGGACTAAACCACAGGCCAGCCGCTCGAGAAATCAATGGTATTCCAACCGAATCGCTTGTCGCCGTCTGCGTAACCGATAGTCTTGTCGACGTAGTGGTAGTAGAGGATCTGTGCAGGACACCAACAGGGTTAGTACATTGCGCTCTCTCTCTCTCTCGCATACGTCACATGCGGGCAAGTTGCCACTCCTGACGTTGCGTTGGCCGGGTCATTTCTCGCACTTACCGGGCCGTAGGTGGGATCCTGGTACACGCCCTGGCCGCCGGGCCCGTAGACGTTGTTGTGGGACTCGAGCACGACGGTGCCGCCGCCGTTGGTGCAGGCGACGCCGTTGCGGTCGACGTAGCCGCCCGTGACGGAGGTCGAGCGGCAGGCGAGGATCTTGTACTCGCCGCCGGCGGCGGGCATGTTCTGGTCGTAGCCGCAGCACTGGCCCTTGCTGTAGAAGAGGTAGTAGTAGCTGCCGTACTTGAAGACGTACGCGCCCTCGACCGCCGTCGTCGCCGGGTCGTACGCGACCTGGTACGAGCTCACGCCGCTCGCGAGCGTCAGGGGCGCCGCCTTCATCTCTGCCTGGTAGATGTCCTTCCAGAACGAGCCCCACGTCAGGTAGTACTTGCCGTCCGCGTTGATCAGGTTCGCGTCGATCGCGTTGTACGGCTTGTCGGACCCGGACTTGACCCCCGTCGCGCCGTGGTCCGTCCACGACCCCACGTCGAGCGTCTTCGACGTCGCCACGCCGATCGCCGAGTTCTGCGACCCGAACTGGCTGACGGAGTAGTACATGTAGTACGTGTCGCCAACTAGACTGACATCCGGTGCCTACAGGTGCGAGAGAAGTTGGGAGATGTTAGTTTGGGCGTGGCATATTTCGCGGGTCGGATGGGACGTTGGTGGGCTGAGAAGCGGTCTCGTTTCTCCGCTATAGACGTACCCAGAGACCCTGGTTACCCGGAAGGTCGATCGAAGAGCCGGATGGGATGGCGGCGCCCTTGTACGTCCACGGGCCCGTGATGTCCGGGGCCGTGTGCACGGCGACCTTGCCGTTCGTGGCGAAGCGGAAGTAAGTGCCATCGGAGCGTCGGATGATGGACGGGTCATGCGCGTTGGTGCAGGTTCCCGTGCAGGTCCGCGGGTTCGCGTAGCCCAGCGCCGACCCCAGCAGCGGGAGGAGCGCCAGAGCTGATGTCCGAATCGCCATCGTGGTGGTTGCCTGCGTGCCCGTAGTTGGTGAGCTTTTACCCGGTTCTTGACGTCGATCGACTGCCGCCGTGGTCATCCATCCTCTCAGCGACCGGCGTTCCGGCCGGCTCTAATATAGTCGCTAGGAAATTGGAATTTATGCGATCCCTTTATTCGGCTGGTGCCGCCTCCGTGAAAACCATTGCCCGATGCAGTAATTTTCTCCCCGACGCGACGTGGTGATTGGAGGAACCGGTGGCAGCAGTTTGGCCGTGGAGAAACTAAGTTAGGCACCGTTTCAATTATAGGTTGTTGGCCCTAGGGACGCTTGGCCCTAAACGTGCCATCACTGTTCTGTCAGATTTGGCGGTGATGTGAATGGTGGACGAGCGAAGAAGACGCTGGTGTGCATCTTAGGTGAGAGGCTCACAATTGCTAGACTAACCGAACCCGTGTCATTGAATCCCGCTGACGCGCATCGTACATCGTTAGGTGCTAAGTTACGCTAAGCGGCCGAATCAGCGCTGCGGTGGGCATTGCATCTTTGAGCCCTGGCTGCCACATGTAAGGCCCCCCCCAGCTCCAAAGTAACCGAATACAGAATCTAGCGTAGAAGCGCGCCAATGGGATTCTCTGCCAGTCTCGATAATCGTGGTGTGCCGTCGATTCGATGTTCCCTCTACACCATCAACGGGCAAATCTGGCTTACCCCAGGTACCTAATACCTTCTGTCGTGTTCTAACCCATGCATGTGATACCGTACCATTTCCCGGACGATTCGTGAACCGAACTGGATATATAAAAAGCTAGGTCCTAGGTCCTGGTGCACGCGAGAATTTCTGTCATCGACAGGGAGATTATAAGCTGGCGCGTTCGCTAGTAGATGGTTGTCGAGGTCCTCTATCTCGTATGCAGAGTAAAAGGCACAGTCGTGCGTCCTGAGTATATTACGGCACTAGGGAATTGACTTCGGCAAACATTCACGTCATAAATAAACGTGCTATTACTGCGCTGACTTTAGGCGTACATACCTGTACACACCTGTACACAAATTGGTGGTGGTAACTAGTGTATAAACGTCTAGCTAGGTAAAAATAAACCAGCCCTAAATGGAAACTTCCGCTTTATATCCGCCCGGTATCAAAACACGGAATTGAATCACGGAGCCGGAGCGTTCTCGGCACCATTAGACCGCAAGCCAGCTAGGCCGATCGGTGCTCATGCGCTATCATTCTATGTAGACGGCATTCATAAATGTCGACCCTTGCCATCTTATCGATTGAGAGAACTTAGTCGATCTTGAGCCAATATTTCCCCTTTTTTGTAAGGCAACCCCTGAGTTCCTATGGAATACTCTTCTGTTTATCGCAGTCCCGCCGTATTTGAGAATCGTTCGAGCGTTTTACGGTGGAGGATAGCTTCCGCCACAAGGATTGATAGGTTGGTCTATGTTTCCTTGGTAGGACTTTATGTATTGGCGCTATTACGGATAATAAATAAACCGTATAGAGTGGGTATTGGACGCGCAATCATAAGGTATTGCAAAGAACTAGGGTAACGAGACTAGTGCACGTCAAAAAGCCCGGTCACTCCAATATGAGGAGGAGAAGCTTGGTATTGTGCCAAGTTCGCCCAGCCAGACTATCGCGCCCCTCAATGGCACGTTGATAAGTATAAGTAGAGGGGCTTTGAACAGTATTGCATCATAATGGTTGTATTTTTTGACCTAACAATATTCAATTGCCCCGTTACAAGAGGCCTAATTTAAATCGTTTTGGTGTTGAACACGGTAGGCACCTATCTACGGTTAATTACAGCTTTCTTTCAGAATGTGCAAACCGTTCGAATCTGATCGCTTTGCTTGTCAGATGGTAATAGCCGTTTTGTAACTTACCGAACACTCTAGTGAGATAGGATTGAAATATTAATACTGTAGCCCCCACGAGATTGTCTCTAACATCTCCACCGACAATGCAACCATTTGAATTGCCGGCATTGCCGTGTTTTTGATCGGCGCCGTGGATATGAGCAAGGCCCTTAGCTGTGAGATAAAGTTTAGTCGTCCATCTGACTGGTCCTCCAACTGCCTGAGTGTTAGAGTTTGCCAAGTGCCCGAAGTGTCCAAGAGCCTGGAGGGATATTGCAAGAGATGGCTCGTATCCCTGTCGATTGGCCTATGGCTGTTGACGCTTTTCTAAATAGTAATTGATTAGCCTTTTGAGAAGTAGTGGGCTGCACCCTCACAGTCCGAGTATAAGTCTTTGTGTGGAGGGAGCGGGTAAGATATATCACCTCGGTGAATCTCGTGTCCGCCATTCCGTGTGCCACCTTCGGTGAAATCAAGAGAACCCAAAATTTACGCTCCTTAGTCGCATCAATAGTGTGGGCTTCGATAGTCAGCGATGCTGGATAAAGATTGGGCTGCGCCGCTCGACGGCATCGTAGGGCCTTTCGCTTATCTGGGTAGACCATCTTCCTAGTTCCCGTCTGCACGTGGCAATTTACGAGAACCATGGCTTTCCACGTGGACGGCTCAGCGGCTGAATTCCACACGCCCTCTAAAACATCAACCGCCCTTCGAATATTCATCGGGTTGCTCATCATCGACTCCGTCGTTGAGATCTCTTTCGTCAGCAGCTCTTTGGCATGGTTGAAGACGGTTCACCACAAGATCTACCACTTTGACGCCTACGGGTCAAGGCACCGTCTCTCCGGGCTGCCGCGATATTTCCTGCTTGACCAAGCCTATACGACAAACGGCGCCGCTATCACTACCCTCATTGTTGTATGCCTCGGAGGCATTGTATCGCTGTGGCTCAGGAACTGGGCCCAGTATCGTACCGGCGAGGTTGCTAGGCTTTGTCGATATTTCTATTATCTTTGGCTTTCTTTTAACGTCCCGGCCCTATTCCTCGCTGGAGCGGCACTGATCTATATCTTTGCCGTTACGAATGCCCAAGAGGGGCAGCGGATCGATAAGGCGCAGGCCATCGCTCTTAACGGCAGACCTTATTTCCCGGATACTTGGACGCCGCAGAGCTGGTTCTCTGCAGTCCTTAGGTTAAAGGGGGTACGAGGCCGGGAGGAAATCGCGAGGAATCTTGCCGTGATGAGAGGGTGGCAATACAACATCATTCTCAGTGAGTGACTTTGAGAATCTACATGATTTCGAGCTGGCCGGTGCCAGGCATGATATTACCCTGGTAAGGCCAGAAAATTAGTTTATCATCGCCCACCATTGGAAGTTCCATGTGTCTTGTTGGTTATTAATAGCACTGACACCTGACGCCCTACAAGTGTTTTTGTTACAGTTCGGCGAGACGGTATTAGCATTCGTGGATTACAACCTCTGGGTGCGCAAGCCGAGCCTTCCGGAGGCTCACCACGGATTTTAGGTCATTTACGACCGTGAAACGGATCTCGAAGGCTGGGGAAGGGGGTCAGGGGATGAGAGCTTATACGCCCCACGCGGGGGTACGGGACGGCACGCAGGGTCAGCTGTTCCTCGATTCCAGTCAATTTCTACCCTATAAAATAACAGTTGCTGTTTGAGATATTCTTCTCCGCGGCGCGGTCCCATGCTAGACAACTACCGACACCGACAGGGACGTTGTCAGTACACCGCCAGTTTAAAAATATTCCATCGTCCTGGTGATTAAGGGAAATACGAGGTGGCATAACGAGTCATGAAACTACGTCAATGGAGTTGCATCGAACGTTTAAATTTAGTTGATGATATTACGCGACGCGACAGCAGTGACTCATGGCTTGAATAATGTCGGGGGCTCGGACTGTCGGAGCCCTCGGAGCTCTCCGCGCAGGGTCCGGGATCACCCCTGGCAGTACCACGCACAATTTCTGGAACGTGATGTCCAAGTGTTGATCCGATCTGCAACACCATAGAAAGTTTGAATCGCGGAACTTTCGAATTTTCAACGAAAGTAGATACTCCGGAACTGGGACAAAGTACTCGTCGTTTGGAGATCGGGCGGCCGACGGCTTCTTTTATAGATACTCCTAATTGTACCAACGACGGCGAGTCATGAAAGCCGCTAGGAGAAAGGGGCGGGTTCTTCCCGCGTGCTACTGCATCCTTATTCGGGAAATGCATCCGATGTATGTTGTAAATCGCCGTCCGAGGGCACATTCTGGCGAATGAAAGTGGTATTTTTGGCCGCGGCGGCTTGAATTTCGGCTTATCTCAGCCCTTGCGCATTGATAACGAACATCTTGGCGCGTAGAGTAAATATATTGTGCAGCGGTCTGAACAAACAGCGCACAACTAAGGCTTGATGTCAGCCATATTACCCATAGCAGTGTATTTTTCAAAGCCCCCATTCCACGTCATCTACTAATACATACAAGAACACATTGCCTAATGCGATCAACTGGCTACTTATCCGGTCACAAGGCGTAACGACTAAGGGCACTGCCGCATGCCCCGGACGCCAAGGTACACGCCAAGGCATGGCTATGTGTGGCGGAAAGATGCCTATTGGTTGGCCTATAGGAAGCCCCGGAAATGCCATCGCCCACCTCGTCTCATCAGAATTCAACCCTAGCCGTTCCTATCCCGTGGATTCCACCATAATGACTTAACTGCTTTTTGGTCCCCCAATGTAATTCTCGGTGGTTTTTCAGGGTAGGGAGGCAGGCAGGCACAAGGAATAGTGTTAACGTCTCTCGGGATGTGAGATGGCGGGAACCCCTAGATCTTGTACTTCTTGCCGGCAGGCTAAAGTAGGCTGCGATGCTCGCAAAAAGCCGTCCAACACGCCGTGTAGTCGGTGTACCAAACATCAACTCGAGTGCCGGTTTGACAAGAATTTTAAGCGGATACTAACACGGAAGTGAGTCGAGCCCTTTCGTTCTCGTTACATACCTGGGGTTACTCGAAACATATATACTTTGAAAAGCCACGACTTACATAATCACGGGGTCAGGCTCACGGCCAGTCTCACAAACGAGCTTCACCAACTGCGCATGTCGCAAACCACCTTCGACGGGGGCAGCCAACAACTAGCGGCGGGAATTCAATTGCGGGAGCCGGAGTTGCTACGGGGCCGCGGGCCGTTCTTTTTCACCAACGTGACAGAACCCCTATCGGATTTTACTACTGGAAATGTCACCATTCCTCCGGGGACGATAGTTGAGTTAATACAACAGTATAGCTGACCCGCCCCTACCTGTCTTCGCGCTAAGCTGAGCGGCTGCTAATCCTGATAAAGCTTCGGGGACCAATACCATGGTAACGCCCATTTCGTCCAGCCGATCGAATCGCTGGCAGATTTCCATGCGACGTCGCCCCTGTTATTTTGGACCATCATTCTGATCTCGAGCCACTTCCACCCGAGGCATAGCGGCTTATTTGAGCGCCTACTCCTCCCCCACGAGGAATTATTAAAGCCGTTCACTAACACGGCCATCCAGTCCATCCATGAGATCCACGCGCTCCTCCTCCTTTGTCTCTGGCCGACGCCGAAGCGGCAGCAATGGTCGAGCCCCACCTGGAACTACATCGGCCTGGCCGTCGGCGCGTGCATGCGATTAGACCTGGATAAGACCGGACCGCGGGCCGACAATCTCGGAGGCGAGCTGAGGCCAGAGGGTATCAGCGTGCAGACGCGGAAAATGACCTGGCTAGCATGTCTTGCCATTAGCACGCAGTACGCTTTTTTTTCTATTCCCCTACCGTTGGATTGATATTCTAGCCAAAACCATGCTCCCCCATCCCGCCCCTGAAGCACTCCTTAATGTGAGCCCCATGCTGAGAATCGCAATTTTCCCACGTCGAAAAGAGAGGCGACGTTCCTGGGCCTGCTACCACCGCTGTCGTCGCGGCCGCACATCAAGCACAGCCGGCGGGCGATGGACGAGCTCGGGGCACACTTGCGGCCGGGTTTCCGGCCCAAGTTCGCGGTGTACGAGCTCATGTGCAACTTCTGCCTCGTGCTCGAGGAGGTCGACAGCGCGGCCGCGCAGCTGTCGCTCGCCGAGACCTTCGACGGGTCGCTCTCGGCCCTCCACCGCGCCTACGCCACCGAGTGGGCCGCCGACGTCGACGTCCTGCTGCAGTACGCCAGGCTCATGCTCAACGCGACCGCGCTCATGCGCATCCTCGTCGAGGACGCGACGACAACAACCACAGCCGCCGCCGTCACCACCGCTACCGCTACCGCTACCGCCGCGGTCCCCACCGAGCGCCTCGCCGACGTCCAGGTCCTGATCATCCGCGGCGCGGAGGCGTCGGAGCGGCTCATCGTCGGGTTCCGGGCGATGATCGACGAGGCGTCGGGGGTGACGACGCCCGGCGACGGCTGCGCTGGGATGGAGGGCCAGCCGTCGATGCCGACGTGCTACCCGCGGTACTACTTCGAGATGGCGTTCTTCGCGGCGGTGTTCACGTTCCGGACGGCGTACATGCGGCCGTCGCCGGACCGCGCGGCGGCGGTCCGGGGCCTCGTCGAGGTCTACAACATCTACCGCCTGTTCCCGACCCACCCAGACATTGTCATCGGCGCCGATGCCGTGCACCATGTACTGCGGTGCGCCGGGTCCGGCGACTTCCCCTACGCCGGTGCTCCGCTCGGCAGCCTCGTCACCACCAACCGCCTCGGTGCCTCCTTCGTCTGGGATACCATCACCGGTCTCATCCAGCTTTTTGGTGGCGGCGACGAGAGGTTCTTGACGATGAAGGCCGCTCTTAGCGGCGCCGCCGGCGGCGAACGGCAGCCGCAACAGCAGCAGCAGCATCGACAGGGGGAAGGGGTGGCTGTGGCGACGACGACGTCGTCGTCCGCGTCTTCATCGCGCGTCTCGTCGACCGACGACATCGACTCCTCCGCTGCCGCTGCCGTCATCCACGACGCCAACTCTATCGCCGCCATGCACCATCACCACCACCAACACGTCCCGGACGTCGTGACGACGGCGGCGGCGGGCGGATTGCCGCTTCCTATCAGCCTCGACTGGGGCGACATCGACATGTCGCTGCTTACTTTCGATGTGTTCGGTCTCGAGGCCGGGGAGCATATCGCATGGTAAGACATGTCGGGAGGGAAGGAAGGAGAAAGAGAAAGAGGAGGGGGTATTTTCAATCAATCTTACCACCACCCAGGCAAGCAAGAGAGCAAAGGTGATGAAAGATGGGCGTGTTTGTAAAGATAAGGAAACGTACAAAACAGCCAGGCAGCCGATGGAGGCAATTTTCTTTTTTGGGGGACTTTCGCTTCGCTCCTAGGATTCAAGATCAGCGGGTGTTATATGGTATAGTAATCTCAACACGCTTTTAACAATTGGAACTTGGGTAAAAATTGCGGTGATACATGTCAAGAGAAGTAGATCATCATGATGGTTAAAGGTGTATTCAAGGTGTAGAATTAGTTACAGAGATAGGTCAAAGGACCTGGGATATTCAGTAGAATATATATCCGGAGGTGTGGAGTGACCCACATACATTTGACAATACAGGATCTGAGGTGTCTATATTGTTTGGGATGGCATAGGTGTATTCCATAGTGATAATAGAGTTGATCAAAACAAACGATTGGGAGATATCTATAACACTACGAGAAATATATGGCTGGAGATGTGGAGCAGGTGCTAATTAAGCCTCTACCAAATTATAATTATCACCACATAACTAAGTGAATCTCGAACCTTTATTTGTCGTCCTTGTACCTTCTCGTGACTAGACCTCGCTCTAGGCATGACCCTCGGTGGAACCGGCCAATGAGTTTTCTCGTTGCCTAGGACGCTTCCGGCTAGTTTTATCTGCGTTAACTGTCTTTGCTGGGCTCGCCGATGAGCCGCCCGAACCTATTGCTGCAGGTGCTTGGTTTGCGTTTTGGGGACCCTCCGTCTCTGGGCCCACCGACATCGTAGCCACCTCACCAATATTGGCGCCGCCATCTTGGCAGGTCGGTGCATTAACTGGTGCCGCTCGTGCGTCGGCGGCTTCGACTAAATTGTCCCGGAATTCCTTTGCTAGCTCTCTCAAATTCCTGAAAGCGGTAGCTCCCCGAATGAGATCCTCAACCTCACCTGTTGTATCGATGGAAGTAATGCGCGTCATATGGTAATCTGGTTGTCCTCCGGGTGTGACTGGTGCGGTGGGATAATGAGCAAACAACCTGAGCAGGCCCCCATAGTAGGCCGCACTAAACGTGTACGCTGAATTATCGTAGATGGGCTGTTCTCTATTATAATTTTGTAGGCTGTGCATTGCACGAGCGCCGTACGCTCCATCATAGCAGATCTGCCTAGATGCCACATCCAAAGACCCAGAATGGGATTTAATCTCCACGAAAAAGTTGGGGATTGCTAGCACATTCCCATAGCTTGAGGGCACAATTAACTTATCGAGATCATCCATTATTTGTTGAGGGATATGTCGTGTTTGGGTCCCCTCCAGATAATCAGGCACCGGCACAACTGTGGTGTCATGAGTCAACGACTCGAGGTTAGACAATCTGAGGTTTACCTCGAATGGAATGTCTGTACTGCCACTGAGGAACGGGATCACCTTGGTCACTATGGAGGCTTCGGACTTGTTCTCGTTTTTGGACTGGAAATTTTCCAACACTGATTCGGTAACAAGCGACGGAGATAGAGAAGGCCTTCTCCTTTCTATCCTAGCCCGTATTTCGGCGTAGTTCGTAGGACCCTTGGATTTTAGTTGCGTAAATATCCCGTGATCTTTGAGATGCTGTTCGAAATCACTGCCGTATGCAGAAGATCGCGGGATCTTTTCGTCCCCATGACCTTCCCCTGTAACGCATATACATCGTGAGCGTTTATAGGATCGAATAGTGGGGTTGGAGGCCATGGTGCTGGACTTCGGCTCCTGCCACTGGGTTGTCTATATCAGTTCATGATGGCAGCAGGCTGAATACTTATGCAGTCTTACCCCTCTCAAATGGCGTAGGTCGGGGCCACCCTGACTAGCGAATTGGACGAGATCCTTTGAGTATACCACTTCCGCTATAGCGGGCTTTGGTGGAGGTGCGATACAGTTTCGCCGATCGAGTTCTCGCAGAGATCGGGACGTGAGCCAGACTTTGGACAGGTTGTCCCAGAATTGAGGGGGGGGGAAATTGGGGCGGTGATGGTGATGGCGATGATGAACACAGAGCTTTCTCTTCTTGCATTGATGATCGCCGGATGTGCCGTCGACGGAACGTTGTCTCTTCTGGCTCTGTAGCATCGCCATGGCCGGTCGTCTTTTGTGATCACACTAGGATGATGGGAAAAGGGGGGGCGAAATATACTTCGAACTTGTGATACATGGCTTGCTCGGGCGCGCGTTTTGGACACTGCCTGATGGGAGGGCAAGATTGGCTAAAAAGACGTGATTCCAGTATGGTACGACATACAGTCGATGTACAGGGCAGAGGAGAGGAGGGGGGAAAGAGGAAGGGGGGGGGGGAGGGAAGAGGAGAGGGAAAACGAGGAAGGACAAAAGGGAGCAAAGGAAACGTCAGCAGCTTGGTTGGAGGCTAGCTGTGTATCTATCAAGCCAACGTTTGATATTAAGGACCTGCTTACCTGCCTCCACCCGGGAGGTCGGTCGTACATCCTTGATTAACACCAATAGGGACCATATCTACTGTAACACATGTAACATGTAAGACACGTCGAGGAAGAGCATATTCCCCACGTTTATTGGCTGAGGCCGCTCTCCTTGGCACCTGACCTAAGGGATCCGGTATGCCGTACTACGGTGGACTTCATGCCAATAACTAGGTCTCCATGGGTATATAAGAGTGGAGATTTAGATTTGTTAGTTAGGCGAATACATGCACGTAACTAAGCTACCTAGTAACTACGATAAGGCGCCTACGGTGGGGGGAGCCTCAGGAATCGCCATCACTTCTACTAATTCCTCTTTTAACATCGTCCACGCCCACACTTGCCAATCATACACCCCTATGCTGTGCAAGCTTTAATAGCGTCGCTAAGTAGCCTTCGTCCCTTCGACACTTGATGACTCGGCCAAGATTGTTGTTTTCAATGAACTTCGCACTATAATGAAGGTAACTATCCCGTTCTATGCTCGTTTTCACGTGTACTTACCATGGACACAAATAGGACATTCTTGTTGATGATAGATACCGTGTTGAGCGTAAGGTTGGTCAAGGAGGGTTCGGCCTTGTATATTCCGGTTTGCCACGCTGTTTTTCCCTATCCCTTAGGATGAAGCTGACTTGCAAAGGAACCGACACGTCTACCGGCGAGGAGGTGGCTCTCAAGCTAATAGACCTCCGGCGCGACGACCGTGGGGGCTATGGTCGGGGACTCCAGGATGAAGCCGAGACATATAAAGCCCTGGCAGGCATAGTCGGGATCCCGCGCGTGTATTGGATTGGGACGGAGGGGAATTATAGTGTGCTTGTCCTCCCACTTTTAGGGCCATCGCTTGAGGACCTCTTCAGCTATTGCAACAAAAGGTTTTCACTAAAAACCATACTGCTCATTGCCGACCAAGCTATTTCACTACTTGAGCGCATCCACAATCACTTCATCCATCGTGACGTCAAGCCCGAGAATTTCCTGTTAGGTGTCGGTGAGCATGGGAACACATTATATGCCATTGATTTTGGCCTAGCCAAAGAGTTCTCTGATGGTAGCCGGGCCGATGTCCGCCGCGGCCTAACTTATGCCCTACCATTCGGCGGGACTAGTACCTTTGCTAGCATCGATACTCACAAGGGCCTCGGTAAGCATTCCCAAACATCCCCAATGCCTGCAAGTATCATAAGCTTACCTTTACACATCCAAAGAACAATCCTGGGCAAATGATCTGCAATCCCTCGGGTATATGTTCGTCTACTTTGCCCGCGGCTCTCTGCCGTGGGAGAATCTGCGCACGCGCGCCTCCATGCAGGAAAAGAAGGAAGAGTTGTCGGGCGAGGAGCTCTGCCGGGGCGTGCTGCCCGCCGAGTTCGTCGAGTACATCGACTACACGCGGTCGCTGGAATTTCGCGTAAAACCCGACTACGAACGTCTCCGAGACCTCTTCCGTAGTCGCTTTGAAGCCGAGGGCTTCAAGTATGATAATGTCTTCGACTGGACCGTCAAGAGGTTCCACGAGATTCACGGAACGACTGGTGACATGGCGTAGTGTCGGAAGGCGATGAGTGGAAAGAGAGGACACTTGAGCGACTACGTCGTTTGCGCTCTTAAGCAAGTCGAACTACGGCTGGCCCTGTCGCCAAAGGCAATATTAGTTATTGTGTGTATATCTTACTCGGATCTGTCGAGCACACAATAGGCTTGCTTAGCTAAGGCCAGGACTGCTAGATAATGTATGCAAATTCAGGGATAGTTTAGTAATATCATATTAAGCGGTTTGTTTCGCTCGTAGACTTGGGAATCCGGCATAAAAGCACTCGTATTATATTCCATGTTTCTTTTGTTATATCTATAATTAGATTAGCGAACCATTTTTGTTCAGAAAGCCCATCATGATAGAGGCAGGGGTGAGCCTGTCAAATAGATACGGGCAATCAATACAGATATATGCTACATAGTACAAATGTAATGGTGGCTTTTGCTGCAAACTATAATAAACTTATTATCGTAGAACACACCCTGTATTAATGCAACCGGGAAACAGTATCAACGGCACAGTCCAGGCGCCACCCCCCAGTTACGTATTCACACCGCCAACACACACACACACACACACACACACGAGTGAGCTAGCATTTTACCGATTCTTGATCAAGAGCTGCTTCTCCTTCACCAGGCCCTTCGCGACATCGAGCGGGATCTTGAGCGTGTTGGCGACGATGTCGGCGGGCGTCAGCGCGAGCCACTGCGTCAGCGAGATGTCCTCGACGCGGTCGCTCTTGTAGATCTCGATCCACACCAGGTCCTCCGTCTCGGATGTATTCTCTATGTAGTGGCCTGTTATGTGTTTTTCGGAATCATCAGCCAGTTTTCGCGTCCCCTTGCGTCTAGGTGAGGATGGGGGGCAGGGGGGGGAAAGGGGATTGGTCGGTTGGAGAGTCGACTTACCGCTGTTGTCAGGGAACACGCCCGTGTCGCCGGCACGGAAGTCGAACGTCCGCGCCGCCGCGTTGCCGATGAAGACGGTCGCGCGCGCCTGGCCCTTGTGGAAGTACAGCCACTCCTCGGCCTGTCTCGATGATCACGTGTCAGCTGGTTATGATGGCATTGACACGAAGGCCTATTGCTTCGCCGTCTCCTCCCTTAAAAAAAAAAAAAAACGGAAGGGAGCGGATAGATAAAAGATAAAAATACTCACGTTGGGATGCCAATGCAGCTCGCGCAGCCCGCCCGGCGACAGCGTCACGACGGTGGCGGCGATGGTCTTGGCGGCGGGGAAGGTGGTGCTGTCGACGACGCGCAGGGTGCCGCCCTCGCCGGGGACGTCCTCGAGCGGGTGGTCCCTGGCGTGGTAGACGAAGGACGCGTCCCCCTCCAGCGGCCCGCCGCCGCCCGTCACGTTGTGCGGGTCGAGCGTGGCGTCGAGGATGTACGGGTTGGGCGACGGCACGCTACCGAAGACGGACTCCGGAAGGCCGAAGTTCTTGGCCAGCACCGACTTGGGCGTGTGCGTGATCCAGTCGTCCACGTTGAAGGTTGTGCTGCGCGGGAAGGGACGCGAAAGTCAGTAACCTCACGTTATGTGTTGTACGCGTTTCTGCCCCCCCGGTAGGGGAGTAGTGCGTTCGTTAAAGGGCTCGGAAGGGAATAAGGAGGGAGGAAAACCGAAAAACGCTTACCCGACGGCATCGAAGTTCCCGTCGTCGAAAATCAGCAGGAACTCATTGTCGTCCTCGAGCCCCTGGACCGTGTGGCCCGCACCCTCGGGGAAGTACCAGATGTCGCCCTCCTCGAGCTTGGCGGCCTCGAACTGGCCGTCCTGATTGACGGCCGAGATCAGGATCGAGCCGGCATACAAATACCCCCATTCAGCCTATAAGCTGGTGTTAGCGCAATGGGCCCGCCCGCTCATTTGGGAAGATGGGTTAGGAGAGGGGGGGCGGGGGCGGGGGGAGAGAAGGGGAGGCATGTATATGTGTGTGTGTGTGTGTGTTGACGTACGACACGGTGCCAGTGCAGCTCGCGGATCGCGCCCTTGGTAAGGTGCTGCTGCGCACCCGCGATATCGTGGCTGCTGGGCAGGTCGGTGACGACCTGCTCGCGCACCCAGCCGCCCTTCAGGATCCGTGTCCGGGAGTCCGAGAAGCTCCACTTGAGGTTCGGGACCACGCCGTTGTCGGTGCTCTGTCGGCCGAGATTGTCCGGGTTCTGCAGATCGATCTGGTGATTCGTGCCGCCTGTATGTATACGTCAAGTAGTCAGTCCCGTCTTATCCTCACTACTTTTCATGCGAGTGATGTTTGTTCGTTGCACATACCGAGAATGGGAGCTCCCTTGCCGTTCCCATCGCTAGGCTGGCCGTCTTCGAATCCCCCGCCGCCTCCCTGGCGGCGTTCGATGGCCTTGGCGTTCGCGCCAGCAGCCGCAAGGAGGACGGCGGACGAGATCTGGAGGAGCTTCATCGCGGGAATAGTAGCTAATCAGTTACCTACCCTAAACAAGCGTGCGTGCGAGCAAAGCCGATTAAGAATCGGAAGCTCCGGGGCGGACATAGGGTCTTTTTATGCTCTTCGGGAGCTCTCCTCTCTCCACCCCCAAAGCTATGCGGCATTGGACTGCCACCCAGCAAGGCCCCTTGACGGGCAGGCAAGCGAGCTAGCGAGCTTCCCTAAGCATGAGAGAGGCCGCATCGCGTGCGTGACTACGACATATTAGTCACAATTGCAACAATTCTCGAGCTTCCTCCCGGGGTAGTAGTGGTGAAGGTGGCTGTTCGTCGTGCAGGGACAATGTCGCGTCATGCTCCGGAACGCGAACGCCTCATCCCGCGCGCGGTGTGCATGCGGGGGGAGGAGGGAAGAAGAAGAAGAAGGGCGCTTGCTCGCCTAGCATGGGACCCCGCTTCGCTGATCAGCCAAAAGGCATCATATATAGGAAAATAACGTCATGGCTTGGCGCAGTCTGTGCATGGTAATATCACCATCTCTGCAGGCACGCGTGTGCTTGGATGGGAAAATAGGAGTAAGGCCGTTGACTAAAAGTTGGATGTACCTATGAGAAGACCGCTTTGGGCCTCGCTCGCGGAGACACATTACGAGCTGTCGCGAGCTGTCTGCATTGGTCTGTAGGTCGTCACGTAATCGCGAGCGGAATTGTATAAGTATGTGAGGCTCGTATAGATGAAAATAGGGTAGTTATCCGAAATGAGTTGAGCATAGAACAGAGAAGTCTGGATGAGGTAGCAATAGGAGGTTCCTGGATCAGCACTTGAGGGGCTTCGCGTGGATGCCGGCGTAGCATCGAAGAGGCACGACAATTAGACTATAAGCACGTGTAGTACCTGATCTAGCAATGGATGGCCGGAAGCAACCCCGGGCATTTCATCTGGCCTGGATGCTGACTTTGCATAGCATACCCGAGCACACCATTCAACATCATGCCGTGATTGATCCCTGGGCTTAAGTCCAATCATATCTCATATGCGATCCATTACATAGCTTCCACATTCGGCGTCCCTATGCCTGCGACCTCGCAACATAGACGGGGCCGCTATTATAGAGCAGGAAATTGAATTCTAATATGAGATCATAAATTCATTACATATCGCTTATACATCAATCAATAGACCTCGAGTACGTAACGGCCATCCTCCTTCAGCCTGTCGATCTCCTTCTTGGGATCGACCTTCCGACCGCTCCTCTTGGCCTCCGCGGCGATCGCTTCTTTCAACACATCTGTGACATCGGGTACGGGCCATGTGGGACCACAGAGGTAGAACGAACCCTCCTTCTTGATGTACGCGCTCACGATATCGTTCATCGTCTGCCGCATACGATCCTGGATGTATATTTTGTGAGGCTGATCACGCGAGAAGGCAGCACCCAGCAGTGTGATGACGCCGGCGTCGAGATAGGCTTCCCATTCCTCACCGTATAGATACTCCTCGCGCTGGTGGCGGGAGCCAAGGTATAGGAGGATATCGCCAATCTCCTTGCCCTGCGCCTTCTGCATCGCGCGATACTGCACGAATGCACGGAAGGGGGCCAGACCGGTACCCAGCCCGGCCATAATGAGGGGGGCGTCGTCGCGAATGGGAAGCTTCATGACGGATGGCTTGACAGATGCCGTCACTGAAGCTCCAACAGGCAAGCGGCTCAAGTAACGCGTGGCTTGACCGTAACGGGTCCTTCCTTGGCTGTCGACCCAATCGACGACGACGATCATGAGAGCCACAATAGTAGGCGTCACGGCCTGGGCAGAGGCGATGGAGTATTCACGGCGCTTGAGAGGGCCGACCAGGCGGACAAGCTCTGGGAAGCTGGGGCGGGCGGACTTGAACTCCTCTAATATGTCAGCGAAGGTGACCGTGTCGACCTCGGAGCGGTGTTTGAACTCCTCGGCACCCTCCTGCGATCCCAGTGAGACTAGCTTCTTCTTCTCCAAGTCATCGGTGGCATACTCGGCCAATTGTTCATAGAACCGCTTCGGGGGCTTGCCGAAGATGTCGATGCCTTGGGTCAAGGTCTGATAGATAGTTCGGGTTTCGACGACGGCTGCGCTCTCACGGGAAGGTACTTGCACGAGATCACCGGCCTCGAGACCGTACAACTGGATGAATTCGAGGACCATTTCGGGGTCGTTCTCCGCATGGATGCCGAGCGCCTCTCCGATCTTATAAGTCAGACCCGAGTTGCCCAGGTCAAACTCAATGTGGAAAATGTTTCGGTCGTAGGTCATAGGAGTGAGTCTGCGGTTCTCTTTCACGCGGATGGTATAAGTCTGAACTGCCTGGTCAGGCCGCAGATTGATGCCAGTAGAATAGGCTTCTTTGAAGACAAGGCCCTTGGCGGCGGCTTCCCAGCCACTAAGCTGAGATTCTGGCTCAATGTCTTCCTTGTCGAATGGAACGAAGCTATTCGTTTTCAAAGTCTTAACAACTTGGCTCGACATGTCGCTCAAAATTGTCGCCCAGGATTCGGGAACCTCAATCTGCCTGAGACACTTGCTAACTGCATCGATGCACTCCTCTACTATGATCTGGTTCCCGTTGAACTCGGAAAGCTTCACCAAGTCCTCCTGCTTCATGTCAGGCCTTGCGAGCTTGAGGAAGCTCAGTTCAACTAATAATCGGGCGGCATCATCATCGGCTTCAAAAGCGGGGGAGGAAGCCGTGTCTAACACGTATAGAGCAAGGCTCCTCTTCTGGACGTCTTGGCGTACAGACTCGGGGATTCTCTTCTCGGCCTCTTCATCCTTGAAGTTTGGAAGCCGTAAGAGTAATTTGCCACCCTCTTTGATGTTGTGGGAGACGGTAAAGTCCTTCAGAAGCTTCTCATCGCCAACAACGCCGATATCAGCCTCCTCAGTTGGATACGGCACATCAATTGTCTTCTGCGATGACCTTAGGTCCGTTCGCACAACACCACCCTGCACCAGGTTGTCATGTGACTCGTTAAGATAAATATTGTTGTTGTTGTTCTGGGAGAAGAGATTGCCAATAACTGTAGGAGCAAGCAATGTCGTGGAGTCATCGACATCCCAGAATATGTATTGCTCTACGGTTTCCAAATGGGTTAAGGTGATCCCGGATCCTCTTGTCGCGCCGCTCACACCCTGCGAGATGATTGCGGCAACTCCCGTCGGGGTCAAAACCTGGGAGGCGGCATATTTGATATCGGCCACCGTTGGTGCCGATGACCATTTGGTGGAGAAAGCGACGGCAGTTAAGACATCCGAGTACAAAGCTGAATGGATTGAGCTGTCAGATATAGCGGCATCGTTGGCAACCTGTCCTAGGACATCGATCCTCTGGGCCGAAGCAGGGAGAACCTTGACGAATGCTTCTTCGATGAACGGACGATAGATCCGGACACCCACCACGCCAATCTTGGCGCCATCCGCAGCAAGTTGTGTGACAACTTGCTTTGCTAGTTGTGTTTCTACGCTTCCAAAAACGACGAAGACTGTGTCGGGCGACTCGTGGCCGACGTACTCGAAAGGCGCATACTCAGTGCCAAGTTCGCTATTGAAGGCCTGTAGAAGCTCAAAGATCTTTCCAGCACTGTCGAGGCGCGTGTTGAGGTTGTCGACGGAAG
This sequence comes from Rosellinia necatrix, assembly GCA_021209875.1. Lineage (NCBI taxonomy): Eukaryota > Fungi > Ascomycota > Sordariomycetes > Xylariales > Xylariaceae > Rosellinia > Rosellinia necatrix. The sequence continues at coordinate 2,198,042 of JAGYVD010000006.1, read as the reverse complement.
TAGATAACTTGTTAAAGAGGTCGGCGACGCCCACCTGGCTTATCACATCGACAACTCGCAGTGTCTCGCGAGATGTACGAATGCCGTCATACACGTGCAGGGTAGGGATGATCTTGGCCATCAAAGTGGCGAGCAGTGACATGTGCTGAGACTCGTAGGCGGATACGCTCGACACCAAAGCAAGCCCGAGCTCTTCCGCTATCTGCAGGGTGTTGCCATACTCAGCAACAAGTCCACTGTCTGAAGCATAGTCCAGTGCGGCGACATGCGCGACAAAGGGGCTGGCGACTGCGTATAATAGGGACAATTGATCCAGGGCCGATCGCAGGTGGCGCAAGCTTAGTGAAGACGCCAATAAAGTTTGCGGGATATAGCGTTTGCTCAAATCGAAGTCCTTTGAGAAGATATAGCCCAGTGCAAAAGCGCCAGCGCCAGTGCGAGTCTGCAGCGGCAGGACGGAGGTTGCGTAGCCGTGAATGTTCTTCTCCTGATGGGCAGCCCAGTCTTTTGCGGCGACGTCGAGATCGAAAGTATTAGGAGAGTAAGAGAAGATCTTGTCAGACAAGGCATAGGCGACCTGCTGAACGAGTAGCTGGCCGGTGACATAGGTCGGCCCGGATATCGAGGACAGAGGCACAGCTTGGCCAAAGGGTAGACTGGCGGACTTTTTTGGTGAATTCGGCACGTTCTGCGTGGAAAGCAGACGCCGTGACGTTACCAGACTGTGTAGACGCCATCCTGACGGCTTGGTGAGGGTCCTAGGAGTGGCGAGGGTCAAAAGTCCAGGCTCCCTATGCGATAGGTGGCCAAAAAGGAGGAGGGGGGGGAGGGGGGGGGACCCTTAAATACTCTTAAATACAGAATGGCTGCAGCACTATGTTAAGTGGTGGTATACTGGAATTTCTCACGAGTCGCAACCAAATTTAACTAGAGACACTTGGATATAAAAGTGCAACGGCGTCAGGATAGGACTGCCACTGGGGAAAGATAGAGCTGAGAGGATATTAACCAGCTCATAGTTCATGGAAATGTGACCACCAAGAAAAGAACGCTTAAAAAAAAAAAAGACACGGCCAAAATCCACCGTCGCCATCTTTGAATCCGATGATAGGCTCCAGCTGTAAACGGTGGCTATTGTGTTATTCGCATACTGCGATGGCGCAAGACAGCCCAGCGTCGGCAGCGGATATCGGTAGGCATTGTTAGTCAGCATCCGCTCGGGCGGGTTGGCGATGCCACCATTAGGGATCGAGCATAGCGCCGCATGTGGTAATAGAGGCTGAAAACCGCCGCACCGCCGGATCCATGCACCATGCTACCAATTTCGCATTGAACGGCGATGATCACGCAATGTCCCGCTAAACCAGTTTAAGCCTAGTGCCGATGACTAACGCTCTCACGAAACCGGAGGTAGGTACCTAGGTAGTCGGCTTTGCGAATCACGACGCACGGTGATAACTAACTACCTAGATTGCAAGATTACCCGATCGGGTTCTAGGCTCCTCGGTCCGTTGTGTGATTTGCCGCTCTCTATACCCTACAGTTTACCAATGGGAGGTATGGGGGCCGGGTCCTCTAGCGATGGAGATGTTGGACCCAGATCTGTCACCACATGGCCGAGAACCGTAGACGGAGTACTCTATGCTCATAACCCACATTATCCAATCCGTAACGGGTGCGGAAACGTATGTACCCGTAATGGATAGGCCAGTTACTAAGAAAAATAAGACGAGTTATGAATGAGTCTGTGTGGCTGCCGAGCTGGTGGGCTATTCCTGACTTGGAGATGTAAGTTAACAGTTAACTGCCGAATCTACTTAGACGAATTGAACAACCAAGAAGAGAGAGAACTTGCTATGTTACATATGTCTCAGATCGCAGGAAAACCTGTCATATCCGCTGGCAAGCTATGTCGTATTTCGTTTGCTTTGAGCTCTGGATTGCGCACTGCTTTTAAAGCCCCTCATCTTGTTGGTGGCTTCCAGTTGTTTGTTATGTAGGTTGGTAGCCGCTTCTCGCGGCCGGCAGGCCGCACGGCTATCTGCAGCAAATGATATTAAATTAACAGTCTTTTCTTGATAATTTAACCACAACTTGCAATGTTAAAAAATGGCACGAGCTTCAGATGTTTGGGCGTTTCACACTTTCACGCGGCATTGCACAGGTTGGTAGAACGCGTATATTGGGGGAGAGCGTGAGCCTTTAAACCATGGCCTGCGTGCACGTCGCCTGCCCGGAGGGAGTCGCCGGCCACCGGCCAGGTCCCCGGATAACCACCCATACTCGCGCTCCGGAGAAGCCAAGATTAAGGGGGGTTTATTATTCAGCCGTAGCCTTCGAGCAGGGTCTGACGTGCTACGTCTGGACAAAAACCCTCCTGACCACCACTAAAAACCACCCCCTTCGTGGGAGGTGGAAAAGTGAGATGACGATGGAAAACCCATACGCGACGGTCGCGCCAAGAACAGGGCCCTTGATTAGCGGCATCGGAGGATGTAAACGATCTGCCAAACTCCACCCCGGAGGGGGAGATTACCCCTGAGACCGCAAACGCCACAAAAAGAATAAATAGCTAGCTAAACAAGTTTAGAAAACGTGATGTTCATGGCCAGAGGAACAAAACTTTGTGGTGAATGCTTTGCGCCTTCTTCCTAACACCCGTTCACAATAAGCAACGAAAACCGACGTAAAAATGGATGTGCTAGCTTTCGCGCAAGTCAACGATGAGGACATTGCCCTCATCATTCAGCTGCTGAAACAAGATGGCGAAGATATAGTGACGGCCACTATCGGCAAAGGAAAGCAGCCTGAGGGCACAATGACAGATACCCAGGCGGCATTCAACCTCTTCATACGGGAACTTCAAGACGCCGAAACATTTTTCGCTGACCGACGAATGACCAGAAGCATCCAGAGCGCGATTCAAATCGATGGCGATACCATTGTTCAGTCACAAAATGAGGAGGCAGTTGCCGAGCATGACCGCAACTTATCGGTTTCCCTCAGCAACGATGAGAGCGGACCACCGGTCCCACAGAGCGCCTCGCCACCTTCGGCACACGATGACGAACTGATGGAGAAGATGGCGTGTATCTACATCACCGGCATCGACGATACCGAGAGCGACGACGATACGATAGCGACCAGCCAGCCGGAGGGCTCTGCGTGGGCTGCCTCGCGTCAGGTTGGCAGGACACGGCAGAGGCGATCATGCGAGGCCTGCGGGGAGCCGAAGCACTTCGCCGAGTTGTCTAGAGCGCCATGCCAGCATGAATACTGCCGGCGGTGCTTGTCACGCCTCTTCCAGGACGCCATGGTCGATGAATCACTATTCCCTCCACGGTGTTGCAAGCAACCGATACCCCTAGACAAGAGCCAGCTCTTCCTCGACGCCAATGTGGTCCGCCAATTCCGTCAAAAGGCCGTGGAGCTCGCCACGCCTAACCGGACGTACTGCCACAACACGAGCTGCGCCGCTTTCATTCCGCCGGCCAATTGCCGTCATACGACAGCTACCTGTGGCGAGTGCCGCGGGCAGACATGCACTGCGTGCAAAGGGGCTTGGCACGCCGGGGATTGCCCGAACGATGAACAGCTCCAGCAAGTGATCCAGCTGGCGAGAGAGCAAGGCTGGCAGCGGTGCCAGAACTGTTGGGGCATGGTCGAGTTGAATACCGGCTGCAATCATATGACGTGAGTCTGCCCACGGCACGGGTTGAATTGAGCGTAGCTTACCGTCGGGAGTAGTTGCCGGTGTGGGTTCCAATTCTGTTATGTCTGTGGTGCTCGCTGGAAGGCTTGTGGTTGCGATCACTGGGCGGAGCACCGTCTCTACGAGCGCGCCACACAGATCGATGCCCGCGGCCAGGCCGGCGCAGAGGCCATCCCACCCGGACCAGACTTGATGATTCGAGAGGAGCGACCACAGGAAATAGAGGAGCAGCGGGATCTCAATTGGCAACGACGGATTAGGTTGATCGCAGAAGACTTGCGCGAAAACCATGAGTGTGTTCACGAACATTGGTCTGTCCGGGGCGGGCGGCAACAATGCGAAGAATGCCACGATGTGATGCCCATCTTCATCTACGAATGCCGGCAGTGCCACATCATGGCCTGTCGCCGCTGTAGATATCACAGGTTTTAAACCTGAACTGCAGGGAAGGTATCACGACCCGAACGAAGGTTCGCTACGGATTATCTTCGGGGTATTGAAAAGGTGCATTTGTACAAGTTAGGTAGGCCCCGATACCTTCCCCCTCGCTTTGCGGTTCTTCCCGAAAGCCATTGGGGAGATAGGTTGGTTTAGAGGCCGCCACAATTGCCACCTAGTGCAGTAATAATATATACCTAGGTATGCCTGCGCGACTGACAGGTAGTCAAGAACCATAGCGTATACCATAGGCCAGGATCCCGTGCACTACGGAGCGAATGAACAGGGACGGGCAAACTGCGTTGAAGAACAACATAGATAGCCTTAATGGTAGTGGTAGTATTTTTTGACGTCTATATAGATAGCCTTAATAGATAGCGTTTACGCAACACCCTAGCCTCTTTATTGCATTACTTTCTAGTATCTACAATAACAACCGTGAGGCATTGTCTTTCATAAACGCCAAGCTTGGGGCAGAGGCCAAACGGCGGGTTAACGTAGGCATTTACTTAATATAAGCCTTACCGTCGCGGTTTTTGCTTTTTTTTTTCAGTGCATATTCTAAAGCCAAAGCTGCAATAATCCCGAATTACATGTGAAAACATCTGCATTGTCGGTAAGGCCCAGTACGGGGGCCTGTCTTCCCGGACCCTGGAAACTTTGTAGTCCTAGGCGCCTGCATATCAACATTTCAATCTTGTATGTAATACAGAGAAGGGAGCCTTGGTTGGGCTGTTGTGACAGACTCGTTCGCACGCAACCGGCGAGAACTAGTTGCCCTTGTTGAGGGGGCCGACCAATCCAATGGCTACGCGCGCGCATATGATTCCATAGTCGGGACCGAAGCGCCTCTCCCCGCGCCACCGTAGAATTTACAGGCGAGACATATTGACACGTTTCTACGCCTCGCTGAACACATGATTCCCCAACTTATCCAATCAAGGCTTGTTTATGCTACGAGTGCATGTATACCGTGATACAATAACATGTTGTGATATTTACGCGCCTGGGGATTTGATTGGCTTAAATGATGTTGTGTTCTGTGACTAGGCAGACTTGGGCATAAATTCACATTAGGGGTGAGGCTATATTGACTCAGTAAACCTACCCCCTTTAGAATCAATCAAACCCACACCCTACAGTAGGCAGCATGCAGATACCTAGTAGGCGCTGAACTCGCCATCTATAATTAGAAACCAGAGAGGCTCTGCTATAGATAGCAACGACCCGTACAATTATGACTAGAATAAAGCTAATGAAGGCGGCGCGCCGATGAGCTTCAGGAACAAGTGAAAAGTCGACGTTATGTATATTTTCAGGCACATGATAATTAGGTAACTACGTAGATGATCGATCTTAGGAGCCGGGGACAGCGAAGGGATACGATACAGAGTAGACCTGCAAATCTGCTGTGCTACTCTCCTAATATAAAGGGGCAGGCTCAGCGGCTAGTACCTACCTGTTGAATGGTATCGAGCGAGTGAGGATGATCACATGCTGCATCTCGTGTGGTACGGTCTTCCGAGAGGGGCCAGCCACGCCGCCTTCCCGCCCTCCGGGTTCGTCTCCAAGGCGCACATTGAAGGTTTATCGTGACAGCTGTGATGCATCATTATTTGGTTCACTAGGCTGCCCTCGCCCCGATTTGGCGGGGCCCTGATTCATGCTGGGTGACCCCGGCGGCTGCCTATCACAACGATCTTACACCTGGTTGGAAAACAAGAACTGAATTGCAATCGATCTATGTAACTGCTCTTTACCCCTACGTGAAGATCTCATCCCAGTCCATCGCAAATCAGTTTAACGTCCTACCCATCCGTGTTGCTTGAGCATATTGTGATTCGCCACCAGCCGCCCGCCCCAGCAGCCCCTTGTACTATAGAGCTGAGTCGATCCCAGACAGTGCAACCGTTAATTAGCGGCCAGAGATGACGGGGCCAGAGAGAAAGTTTGTCTTGTTGTGATCCGGATCATTGCTAGATGGCGGATAACGTTAGCCACCGCCCCAACGGATGCTGGGTGCACAGCATTTCCGTATCGATGACACCTTGACCTATCTAAAACGGCCTTTCATGGCGCAGTGAGAAGTTAGCAATCTACGGGAAATGTTGAGGTTGGGTTCTTGACCCTGGTCGTAGGCCCTACCTGTATCCCTCGTGTACGCCTCTCCCTCTCCTGTTGCTCGATGTGGACTTGGTTATCCGGGCAGACGCCAAAGATGTACCAGCAGTCGAGCGGTGTTTCTCTTGCCTGTCAGATCGGGTCCTTATTGACCTCAGGGAGTGAGTAGGTCTGGCCCCTGGGTGTTCTTCGATACGTGGCAGATTGTTTGACCGCAACGGCGGTTCCGGCTGAGGAGGCACTTGAACACAATCCTCAGCTCTTGTTCGCGTCCAATCCATGACATCCGGGTCCCCCGAAACTATTGCCGGCGTTTCATTTGCTTGGTTTGCAAGTGGTGGCGCTGCCAGACTTGAGGCAATGGGTCTTGCTTGGTTCGCTGCCGTAATTAGTTCTCGAGCTGTTGGCCGCTGATGGGCATCGACGGCGATCATATGTGCATGAATGGGGGAGTGTTGTTCCAGTTCCTTTTGCAGGCTTTTCTGGTATTCCTTCCGGCTCAAAAATGAAGCTTTTTTGCGTTGTTCCGTCATAGCTTCAAAACAATCTAAAATTGTCACGCCAAGCCCCCAGATATCGATCTTCGGCGTCTGCCCTTCGTTGTCCAAAATTTCAGGTGCCATATACCTCTCTGTCCCAGCAACGGTATTCAATTCGTTGACGAAATTGGCGACCCCGAAATCCGTCAGAAAGAACTGATCGTCACGATAGAGAATATTTGTGGGTTTTATGTCTCGATGAATTATTGGCGGGTTATGGTTGTGAACAAAATCCAGTGCTTCCAGAATATGAGATATCATCGTGATGGTTTTGCCATGTATCATCTCATTTTCCTTCTTATCTTTGAAGAAATGTATCAATCGGTGAAGGTTACATTCATATATCGGCATAAATATGTCGATGCTACTCCCGCTATCGAATCCCTGGGCGTGAATATAGGGCACAATCCGAGCCTGATACTATTAGCGCCGGGTAACTATATTCGGATTCAGAGGCTTACATGTGACAGTTCTCGAACCAAGGCCACTTCCGCTTTTACTTTGGCTTTGAATTCTTTTTCTGTTAGGAACCCTCCCTCAGGTACCACTTTCTTTGCGGTGACCATCTTGCAAGCATAGTATGCCCCGGTGTGCATGTCGACAACTTTGTGCACCTCGCCCTGGCCTCCACTTCCGAGCAGTTCGATCCTTTTATACCGGATTTCATCAGGGTCTTTGAGCTCAAGCACCACCCGCACACGCTTATTCCGAGGGTTGGTGCGAAAAGTCAATGCGGACTCGCAGGTGGTTGTCAATCCATGACCTCGGAGAGACCGTAGGCCAGCTGTGACTATTCTTTGCAAGGTATGTTCAACTGTTGGGTCGGGATCAGCTTAGGCGGCGAGTCTCAGCTTCTCTTGGGTCACTGCTCCATGGTTTTGATTATTAGGCATCATTCGCGCTATGAGGCGGAAACGAGCGTGACGTAAAGAGAACAGGTTAGAATTCTCGCTGTTGTCTTGGGGTTTACTCGCGTTGTGGTCGGCGCAGGGATGGGTAACCACAACACATTGCCGAGGTGTCTTCAATATCAGAGCATCACCGTTATCGTCGTGTAGCTGCGTGTCACCGTTCTTAGATATGTCGTGAAGAAGCACCTCTCCAGTATCCTTGTTAACATCAAAATAACATTGATCGTCCCTTGAGAAGCGGTTATTGAGGATGATATCATTATGCTCGCGCCTGCCTATGCGTACGAGTTGCGGTTTGTTTTTGCGATGCTTGTCCAGTCCAATTCTCAAGAAGTATGTGCCTGGCTGGCTTGGATCAATCCATTGTCGGTTGCGATTTACAGGATCTTTGACGATGGAATCTGCTGATCTGTTAAGAGATTCAAGCAAAAAGATTGTGTCAGGAATATCCATGGTAGGTAGAGCACTGGATAATGAAAAGACGCTTGATTATTCAGTGGGATGGAGGTAATCTTTTTCTGTTGTGTATATTAACTTATTGAATTCACAAATATAAATACTCCTTTACCGTATTTATCTTGAAATTATATGTGAGCACTGGCCACGTTATATCCTGCTCTACAAGGGAGCGAGGTTGACACAAGGGACAGTGAGACTGAAACAAGGGGGTAGGATCCAAACAGAAGAGTGAGACTAAAATAAGGGGGGTACGACTAGAATACAGCTCTACGGGGTCCGCTGATCCCTCGTATCCCCCACCTCAACAAGTATTTAAGTAGGTACCTACATGGCCTATCATTGCCTATATACATATTTAATCGTGTAAGTGGACATACCTAAGCGCTTAAAGTTCTGCTAAGAGCGAGAGAGAACCATTTTATTTCCTCCTTCACCCACCCTGACATTTAAGCAACCCAAATAACCGTCGCCGGGCTATTTGCCATAAAAGTTTCCGTAACATTCTACTATTCGTTTTTCTACCTTTCGTCCTCGTTTCCTACACCTCGGTCCTCTCTCGACTTTGTCTCCATGGCCCCAAGCTTGCCCAAGGCCAGGGGTAGTAGCGATCGCGTAACAACGCATCGCCCCTCAACTGAGGCCCCTACCAACGATGCCCATTCACTCTCCGAGAACAAAAAGGAAAGATCGGATACCAACATTGGTCTCCGGGATGGCACACAAATATCTACACAAGAGGCCTCAGCGCCGAAATGCTATGTATATGTGTTGGGTAAGGAGATGATGGTATCGCAAACCTACGATCCGGACACATATGACCCTGAAGGACGGATGCCGTGGACACCAGAACCAGAGCCATATGATCCAGAGACATATACTACTTGGGGAAAGAAACATTTTGGTGATGAATGGCATGAAGTTCGAGAGCGAATGATTCGAGAAAGGAATATCGAGCTTAAACGGTATGATGACGTCTACATGGAACGCCAGAGGGCCCTGAGGATAATGGAGCACGAGATCGAACGGCGGCCGTTTGAGCCGCGGACTGGATGGATGCACGACGAAGGTTGGAAGCGACTGTGGCCCCGAGTCGCGACGAAGCTGGGCATCGAAATCACAAGTAAACAATCGCCCCCGACCCCCGAGAAGGGAAGTGACGAGAGCGACACCGATATTAGTGGGTTTAGCACATATCCTCCAACCCCTGAACCTCGCTGTCCAACGCCTCCACCTAAAGATCCGTGGGAACGGCTAGAGTACTCGAGAAAACGTTTCGACTACGAAGAAGAAGAGTATCATTTCCATAGAATATTTCTCAAGGAACGACTCAAAGACATTGCCAGGTCGAATTATGAGAATGAGGACGGCGACAGGCAAATCAGCGAGAAAGAGGACGAGATGGAGTACTTCCGTCGCATGGACCCCGGGCGGTTTTACATTGAACAGAGACGATTGGAAGCCTACACCAACTGGCCCAGAGTCGGCTGGACACGGAAAGAGATTGATGGATATCATAATGCCTTTGTTGGCTTGCATGAATGGCGCAAGAACCACCCAGAGCCGGAGGACTCCAGTCCTTCCGGCAACGTATTCACCGACGGGGAAATAGCCATGAGAAGGGATGCTTGGCGACAAGAGTTCGATGCAAATTTTGCTTGCATCTTCGGGGAGGCTCGACCGAAAGATTTGGTTGGCTTTCGGGGGCTTCAAACTACCATGGAAGAGTCAAACTCAGAGGATCTCTGGTACAAAAATACTCACAGCCGCATCTCCCGTCGACAGCAAAGGAAAGCCCTGTTGGGTGGCGAAGGCGATCCCTCATCCCTTGCTGAATCTCTACAGAGGATTGAGGACGAAGAACGAAGGGACCGTGAAGTTATAGAAAGAGCTTTCGAAAAGGAGGAGGAGGCGCGACTCAATCTGCCACCAATAACCCCATTTCAATGGAAGCAAGAGAGGGCCGAGGAGAGACCAGCCATGTTAACTGCAGCCGCACTCCGATCTTTGAATAAATCTTCTTTCAAGGGAAGCCCTAGCGAGACTTCGGAAACTTCATCACCACAGCCAACACCATCGCTCCGGTCAGCGGAAGACACTTGCCGGAAAGTTCGCAGTGGCCGGGTCGCGAAGGCGGCACCAAATCATTCCAATGCTCCGTCACGTAATAGGAGGCTCCGTACTGTCAAGCCCGGTGTGTCTGAAGAGCTCGGCGGCAACGCAGCGGTAGCGCTGCAAGGCCCCCACCGGCAGCGCAAGGTGTACACAAAGGAGCGGATGAGTTGGAGGCTTGCAGGCCAATCGCCCGAGTACGGGATGCTGCCAGCAAGGGGGCAGCCGGAGCCGCCCCGTCAGTGCGCCCCCCCACGGCCCTCGAACACGCGCCAGCATGGTAATAAGAGCCGTTACGGTGACAAACCGCCAAAGCAGCCGACCATGGCGAGAAGCGCGAAATCTCAAGCGGTTTTGAAGTCCACGCAAGCCCGCGCACCTCGTCCAAAGAAGCTGATGAGAGAGCCAAAGCGCTGAATTATCTAAGGTCAGAAAGACGCACTAAGCTTGCTCCATAAGGACTACGACGAATTATTCGTCTATGAAGCATTGTAGTTGCGTTACCCGGATTCTTAGCGGGAAGTTATACCAAAATTGCAGCGCCTTGGTAATGACGCGGGGGATGAACTATTAGCTAGAATATATAGCGGTCTTAGATGGAACGCTGGCCTGGTTGATACGAGTTTTGTGAAGTGGCGGCCATCGATCACAGGGGTGTTGAACGTTAATAGTGACAACGGCAAGGTAAGTTGAGATGAGTTCAGCTGCTCATCACCTCTTCTTCATTAGGTATATGCATAGGCGATCATTATAATGATTGGTCTAATGTGTAATAAAAAGCTTTTTCTTTTTTCTCACACGCAATCAGGAATCAGGAATCAGGAGTCAGAAATAGTATTGACATATTATTGTGATGCCAATAACTATCCCGCCAATGCTTCCAAGAATTGATGCTAACAACCGACCGTCATATTCACACTAATATCTGTTAGTAAGGATATTGTGATTCACGGTTCACTGGCCGGCCCCCCTATATATTTATTTTCTGTATGTGCCTGCAGCCGGCCATGGCCCCAATCTAGCACGTATCATTATCCTGTCAGCAAACCTTCTCTATCCCGATAGCAAATAATTGCAGTTACATCCGCACACCAAGAATCAGAACGCCATATTAATATGCACGCCCGCTGGCATCGCATGTTGCGTTCATATTCGGAGTCGCCACTATCTCCGCCGAATCACGACCCCCCGTTCCCCGGTCCCGACAGAATGCGAGCCCCTCTCACCGGTTACAAGCCACCCCCAACATCCATAATCTACCCCAGCCATCTCTGTCAAATTGTATGTGTGAACTTATTTACATTTTCATGGATGGCTGTGTGCCGTATCAACTTATAACTTGCTCAACATTTTACATCAATACGGAAGGCAGGTATTTAGATAGCTTGCTGTGAGCTGTGCACATACTTCCTAACGTCTAATCTTCATGATCATCTTCACTGTGTTTATTCTCTCTCGTGCATAAGGAGACTTGAAGGAAACAGGTTGCCTTCGCAGCTACTTTTCAACTCGTCACGCTAATCTCACTACGGTAAGAAGACCTCACCCCGGCTGTATAACATCCGCAACTATCAAATATAACACATACAGATCATGCAGGCCTTAGCCTGCGGTCCTTTGGGCACATTCTGCAGCCTACCTATGCATATGCTCATTCGCTCGCGAGTCGACCACTCTCACCGAATTCCAAATGTGCAATGCTCCCCAATGTTCCCCTCAAACCAATTTCCGAAGGCTCTCGCAGGTTGTGTGTGCGGGTGCCAATCGCTCATATGCCTCGTAGGCTTTACTATGGCCGTTTTATTGCTTCAAGATTGCGCGGGTGCATGATGAGGCCCCACGTTCTCTGATGACCAATAATTGGCGACTAGATCATGAAATGGGCGACGATCGACTATCTAGTCACTAGCTCCTCTCATCCCCGCAGCCAATTACCTGACAAAAGAATTATAGAGTGGCACAACGCGGAATTCTACTTGCCTCGCAAATTGCTTCCTGATCGGGGACACCTGTTGTTAGACCTGTGTATGACAGTATATTATTGCATGATCTCTGCCGAATCACGGCATTGAATATAGAATTGATGGCTTACTCTGATCATGCCGCATTCCTAGCCCCCTTTACATATCAGTGGTGCGTAAGACATTATTGATTAGTTACCCCCGACAAGCATACCTACTTTTGGTCCTCCTTGTCTCTTTACTGGCATCTGATCAATAATATCAGAATAATAAATAGTAACATCAATATCCCCCTCCCAGAAGGCCAAATAATGCATCGTACTCCTGTTGTCTCCTTCGTTAGCGGTTGAACACTTGGATACAAGCTCCTAGCTGTTGTTCATCACCATATTGATTTATGAACCACACATCTTGGCCGTCTAGCCCCTTATTACGCCAGTTTATCCAACTCCTAGATATAATGGCAGAGCAACCGACGAGACATAGCGTATTCGAACTTGTGAGAAATGGGGACATCTCTGGTGTATACGGGTGTCTTGAATCAAACGTCGATGTAAACCGGAGGACAGAGACTCGGGGTAAAATACCCAGGTCACCAGCAGCATTTACGGAAATTTGTCGATGCTCCAATATCTTATCAACAAAGGCGTTGGTATCGAGATCCCCAATTTTAACGAAGAAACCCCTTGGTTTATTGCTACATCCCGGTGTTTGGATTAATACTGGAGCGGATAATACCCGGAGAGCAAAGAGGGGAAGACCTTCTCCACGCAGCAGCATAGCAGGCGAAGAGTGCGTTTCGGCCATGATCACGGGTTTGAAGGCGCAGAAAGCGAGCCTAGATCCCATTGATGACAACAACTGAACCCCGCTCTTCATTGCGACGCATAGTGGTCATCATCAAATCATACGGACCTTATGTAATGCGGGGAGTGACATAATAGCGAACCAAGCAAATGGCCATTGATCGCAGCAGCGCGTGAGGCTGGCGAAGACACTATCGAAATTCCCCTCAATAGGGGCGCAGATTTAAATTCGCCGTATTAGGATGAGCACTTGCCTCTATACTGAGTATAGAGATCAATCGCAATTGCAACTCTTCCTGGATCACCTTGCTGTATCAGGGAACGCACAGCAACAAATTATGGCAAAGGTCTCAAGCACCTCCATGGCTCTATGGGAGGCTATTAAAGCAAGCAGGGAGGCTAGGATGCTACTACCTGCTGTTCAGGTCAAGAATAACGCTGGGTATACAACCCTTTACTCAGCTGCTAATATCGGTCATCCCGGGGTGAGCACACGGAAGCAGGCAGCAACATCAATTCAAAAATGGAAGGCCAGGCACCCATGTTCCTTCTGGTGTGGACGGACTCGACAGCTTGATATGGTAGAAGAACTCCTGAAGTTCAGGCCAAATCTCGACATTAGAGACGGTGCTGGGTCCGGACAGTCTGCAGTGTCGGTCGCCATTTCGACGAAATTCAAGAGAGGAAAATGCAGATCGAAGCCGACTGCAAGATATATTAGAGGAGAATAATATCCTCTCCATAAGGCCCCTTTGAAGCCTTCGATTCCTGAACTTCTTTTTAAAAAAGGCAAGAAAGATAAAAACGGTCATATGCCACTGCCATTTCCAGCGAAACGTGGAAACAGCGAAATAGTTCGAGTTTTATTAGCCGCGGGCGTAGGAAAAAACGACGAAGATAATAGCGGTCGTACGCCGCTCTAATTGGCAATGAAAGATGATAACGGAGTAATTGTTAGGTTTCTGTTAAGTGTGGTGCTAAAACGAAATAACAGCGACGAAAACGACTGCATACCGCTCTCGTGAACAGCAGAACGTGGAAGGCCTGCCATTGTCGACGAATCGTTGCTGCAGAAGTCCTAGAGCCCAAAGGACTCAAGGTTAGAGTTATCTTGGCCACCGATGGAACCGCAGAAGCTAGTACACACGACATTGAAAGATAATAAACGGACTCTCCTTTGGTATGGGTTACGAGTTAGCTATATAAAGGTAACTAGGGCACTTTCAGATCACGATACTAACCCCCTCATCTTAAATAACGAAACAAAAAGCCTTGCGGATGATCTGGCTACGCCTGAAACATCAATAACATTTGGCTAATGTTAGCGAAGTTCGAAAACTACTAGAACCACTCCTTTTGCTACCAGCAGAAAGCCTCCAAAAGAGTAAAGATTTGGGTAGCTCATTCTCGATAATTAATTTGGTATTCCAAAATAATCTCAGCATAAAACCAGAACTTAGCCGCAGAAACACTGGGAACCTTCTTAAGTCTCAGGGAAATATCTATCTAAAAAGCTCGTGTGGCTTGGAATGGGTTGACTTATCCGCAAACAATGTTAGTCATATATTTTTTATCTAATCATCAATTACTAGCTAACAATAATTGAACAGAGCAATCTGTGAGATAAATGACGTGCATAACAACTGGGGGAGGACACTAATGATATTTACGGTAGCTACTATTATCTTTTTGAGCTCACATTACATCCTTTCAACATTTACTACACATTAACTAGACTGTATTGAGGCTACCTGCGTCTTTCGTGGCGAGTTTCCAAACCATTAATATTGCACAGTTTCAACGGCACGATGAAAAGCTTTGGCTTAGTTGGGTTGTAAAAATCATTCATGAGTTTCCGATCGACTAGCCAGCCGATTTTTCGTAATAGCTCTCGCTCTTTTCCTCATTCAGTACATCAAAGCTGATTTGACTCTAGACCTGTTAGGCCTCAATGAAATGCTTAGAACCTACGGCCTAAATAAGTTTTAAGTAAGCTAACCACACAGGCCACGGGCAACACCCTCACGGGCCACTCTACCCAAATATAACTAATTTAATTAAAAACTAGCTAATTAACTAATTTTAATAATAATATATTTTTAATCGGCCGTTTTAACGATAATATAGTTTTATGTTTTATTTGCTGGCTTAATTAGGCCGTTATCTGTAGTTTTAAAGCTAAAAACTATGTTATAATCGCTAGTTTTATTTATATATATAACTTAATTTTTTAATTTCTGCTTAGCTTTTTATATATTAATTATAGCTATTAACTGTTTTTTAAGCGTTTATTTAATTATTTAATAAATTAGTTTAATATTTTTTAAAGCTTTTTTTTTATAAAAATCGATTTAAGCTTAAAAATTAACGATTTTTTAAGCTTGTTAATTTAAAACTTTAAAAGCTTTATAAATTAACAGCTTATATAAAGCTTTAAAAACTAAAAGCATTTCGATATTTAATTTTTAGTTTATTTTATATAGTTTTTAATTATTAACAAATATTATAAACAGTATTAAAACTATTTTATTAAAAAAGTTTAATATTAAAAGCTTTTAAACTAGCAAAAAGCTTTTAAAACTAACTTTTAAAACTTTTTTTGTTTTTAATATTATATATTTTAATAATAACAGCTTTAAACAGTTTTTTAAATATATTTTAGCTGTTTTTTAAACGTTTTTAATCTATTAAATATTTAAAGTTTTAAGCTTAGCTTGCTAATAATATAATAAAACGTTTTTTTTTATATTTATAATACTAAATATTACGTTTAAAGTTTTTTATAGCAGTTTTTTTAATTTTTTTTTAACTATAGAAAAAATATTAACGTTTAAAAGCTATAAAATATAATTATAATAAAGCTTATAAAATACTAGCTAGATTTTATTTATTATATAAAAAGCTAAAAGTTTATTATTTATATATAAATTATATTTATTAAATATTAACGCTATTTATATATTGCTATAAAAGCTTTAAATATATAAAATAAAAATATTTTTAAGCTAATTTATATTTGTTTAATTATAAGTTTATTTATTAAATAAAGCTTAAAATCGCTAGTTATTTTATATTTTAACGCTATTATTTAAAAACGATTAACTTTATATATGAACATTTTTAAAAATTAAAAGCGGCAGAAAGAGTTACGGATGGCTGGTCCTTCCTGTAGCGTGTATAGCACGCGCAGGACATCCGTACACCTGTTGCTAACTAGTGCGCATAGACTAGCTGTAGCGCATAAACTAGACCTACTTTATATTTATATTTAGCTAGAATTCTAATAAGCTAATTCTTTTTATTTATTTTTTTTTTTTATTAAAAGATTTTTTATATAATATATTATTTATTATTAAAGCTTTAATTTTTGTTTATAATTAATATAATAATTTATAAATTATTTAATTTATTTTTAAACTATTAAAACTATTTTTAAATATTTTTATTAATTAATTTTAAAATAGTTTTTATTATAAAAGCTAAAAATAGTTAAAAACAAGCAAAAATTTTAACACGCTAAAAAATAATTTTATTTTATATAACGTTTAAATTTTTAATTATTTTATTAATAAAACTTTTAATAATATATATATAATTAAATAAATTTAATTTAGCTTTAAAAACCTGTTATAATATAATTTATTATAAAATTAAAAATAAAACTAATATTAGCGCTTAAAAACTATTAATAAAACTAGCTTTAAAATTTTATTTATAAATTTAAAACTTTAAATTTAAAAATATTATATAAAAAACAAGCAAGTTTTTTTTAAAACTGTTAATTTATTAATATAATAGTTTATAAGCTTAATTATTAAAAATAAACAAATTAATTTTTATAAAACTTAATTATAAAAAAATATTTTAATTTAATTAAATAATAAAAACTAATTAATTTTAAAATATTTATTAATTTAGTTTAAATATTTTTATTGCTGCTGTTTTATTTAATAAAATAAAACTTTAAATATATATATTATTAATATTTTAATAAACAGTAAAAATTATTATTTTTTATATAATATATTATAAAATAAATAAAAATTGTTTTTAAAAAGCTAAAAATTTAAAATATATACGATTTAATTAAATAAAAATTAAAAAAATTAAAAACTTTAAAAATTAAACTATAAAACTAAAAATAATATAAAGCTATTTTATTAATTTATAAAAAATTATATTAAAACTTAATAAAAATTAAACAAGCTGTATTAAACTATTTTTAAAAAATTTTATATTTAAACTAAAAAAGTTTTAATAATATTATTATAAACTATATTATAACTAAACTTAAATTAATAACTAAAAAATAAAACTATTTATAAAATCTTTTATATAAATTAAACTAATAAATAATTAATTTATTTAATTAAATATAAAATATTTTTTTTAAAAGTTTTAAAAATTTTTTATAAATTTATTAAAATTTTAATAAATAAATTTTATAATAAAACTATAAAAAACAAAATTAATTTTAAAATTTAATATTATAATATAATAAATTGTTTAAAAATTAATATAAACTAGTTTATAAATAATTTTATAAAAATAAATAATATTAAATCTTATTTTATTAAAAAGCTTTAAAAACTTAATTTTTATTTATTAAATAAATATTTTAATATAATTATAATATTTAAAAATTTAATATAATATTTATATAATATTTATAAAAATATAAACGTTTTAAAAAAATAAAAACAAATTATAAAATATTAAATTTTAATAAATATTTTTATTTAAATTTATTTAATTTAAAACAGACTTTATAAAACTTGCTAAAAAACATGTTTTAATAAAACTGAATAAAAAAAAATTTAAAAATAAATTGTTTTTATAACTTATAATTAAAATAATTTCTAAATATTTTAAAAATTAGTAAATTTTAATATATATATAAAATATTATATATAAATAGCTTATAATTTATTAATTAATAATTATAACACAGTTAGAAAGAGGGGGGCTCCTTATCTAGCTAGCGTAGCTAGCTAGATAAAAATTGTGTAGATTAGATAAAGTATTAGCCTAAAGCTTCTGGTCCTGCAGGGACTAAAAGCCCTTCTTTTTTTAATTCTATATCAGACTTTTATAGATTTAATTATATTACCTTTAGTAAACTTTATTAAATAATGCGGTAAGTTTTATAATTATACAACTTTATACTTTAGTTTATTTTTTTTGTGCCGGCAGATAAAATACGCTTAGTTTTTTAACGTCTATATATACCTAACCTCTAATATAACTTTTTTTTGTATTTTAAGTAGCGCTGTTTATTAAAAAAAGCAGAACTGTTAGCTTTTAAGCTTAATTATTGCTAGCAAAATTTACTAATGTTTATTAACTTATAAATTTAACTAATTAATTAATTTAATATATTTTATGTTAACCTGTTAATTATTTTACTTTTGCTAATATAAAAAATAAAAAATATAACAGCAGCTAAATTTAATTTTATATTATATTTTAAACAGTTTAAGTTATTAATTATTTACGTATTATTATATCTGGCTATTAATATATTAAAATAATCTGTTATTTTCTTAAACTTTAATTATTTTAATATTAAATATTTAATAATTATAATATTATAATTAGTTGTTTTTTAAACTTTAATTAATATTATATTTAAATAGTAGTAATTAAATATTTTAAACGTAATTATTACTAGCTTTATTTTTTAAAAGCTTATATTAAATTTTTAACAAGCATATAAGTTTTTAATACTATTTAATTATATTTTTATTTTATTTTTAATTTTAAAATTTAATTTTATTTTAAAATATATATATAAATATAAATTTATAAAATAACTAATAATATTTATTAGTTTAATTATAAAACAACTTATATATATTTATTCCGCTACTAATTTATTTAATAATTATTAGCATGTTGGAACATAAAACCAACTTAAAATTTTTAACACTTAAAAAATTTAAAATAGTTTTAATAATTAAAAATTTAACCTTAAAACTTATAAAAGCTAAAAAAATCTTTAGTTTTAATATAGTCTAACTTAAACTATTAATTTTAAAAATAATATAAAAAACATTATTTTTGCTGATAAAACTTAAATTTATTAAACTAGCACTTTTTAATCTATATAAAAATTAAAAACTAAAACTATAAATATTAAACATTTTATATTAAAAAAAAATATAATTTAAAATAAGTTTAATAACAAGTTTAAATTAAATAACAACAAAAAATCGTAAGTTTATATTTTAAACCTGTTTAAAAAACAATATAAAATTAACAAAAAATTCAATAAAAACTTTAAAATTATCGCTTAATTTAAAGCCGAAAAAAACAATGTTTAATAATTACAACAGTTTTTAATTTTTTTTTAAAAAAAATAAATAGTTTTAAAAACTATATCGCTAAAAATACAAATAAATTGTTATAATAATAGCAATTTAAATTATAAAATTAAAAATTAAAATTTAAACCAAATAAACAAGCTTTTAAATTATTTACTCCAGCTATAAACTTTCTATAAAATTAATATAACAAATTAAAAAATAATATAACTAAAACAAAAAAACATGCTAAAAATATTAAAATAACAAAAATAATTAATTAATTAATATAATAACTAAATAACGTTAAAATATTAGCCGATATAAAGACTTTAGCTTTTAAAGCATTTTATTACGCTGTTAATTAATTATTTAAAGCTGTATTAAACATAACTAAATATACAGCAGCACTGCCTGTTTAACTTTAACACTCTAGTTATTAATACCTAACTACAGCCATACTAGCATTAAAACTATTATTTAGATTATTTATTTTAATATTTTTAATAAAACTAGCATAAGTTTTAATAGCACTAGTACTTATTATTTTAACAGTTTATTTTAAAATATAAACCGTATATCCGTTAATAAAAGCCTTACTTATTAAAACAGCATAACAATAAACAAAATTCTTTATTTTATATTAATTTAAACATAATATATTTATAATATTTTTTTATTATAACACTTTTAAAACTACAACACTTAGTAAATAATAAAAACCTATTTAAACTACTTTTAATAAACAATAATTCTAGCGATTTAAATAGCTTAAATATAAACAATAAAAAAAAAATAAAAAAAAACCTTTAAAACAACTTTTTAATTAAAAAAGTCAAAATAACAAAAATAATTATAAATATAAACAAAAAAATAATTAAAAAAAAAAACATTAAATATTTAACAGCTTTGCTTTTTTGTTATATAATAATTATATAAAACAAGCCAATATTAGCTAGTTTAACCTGGATAAAAAAAACAGAAATAATATAAAAATAATAGCTAATAAAAATAAGCTTATTTTTACCGACATATTTTATTTCGCAAAAAAAAGTTAATTTATTTTTCAAAAATCTAAAAGTAGCAGAACAAAATATTTAACAAATCCTGATTATATTTTAAACATTATTAAAAAAACTAGCAGTTTTATAATAAAATAATAAACTAACTACTAATAAACAACTTAAGTTTAAAGCATAAAAATTAAATGTTATTTTAAATAAAATAACTATTTAATTTAATATATAACCTGCTGTAATAACAAAACGTTTTATTTAAACTAAATTATTATTAAAAAATATCGTATAATAAAATACTGTTTTTATTACGTTTATACAAAAAAAACTAAAATATATTTAAGCTATAAAAACTTTAAACGTTAATAATAAAAATTAACACAGTATTATAATTATTATATAAACTAGCATAAACTTTAAAATTAAGCAATATTTTTTAACGCCTGATATAAAAAATACTTTAGCTAAATATATAATTTAAATTGCTAAAACAAAGCTTTTTTTAATAGTAGTAGTAAAAAATAAATATCTACAAGTTAAAAAAAGCAATTAAAACTATAATAAAAAGTCTAACAATTAAAAAAATAAGCGTTAAAAAAACATAAATTAAAATAAAAACAAAAATAAAAAAAAGTAATACAATAAAAACAAAAAAAAAAACCATAAGCTTAAATAAAAAAAAAAAAATAACAAAAAAAAAAACAGCTAAAATAAACGCAGAAATAAATATAATCGCTACTAAAAAAAACGCGCTAATACAGCTAAGTCGGACTTGTTAGCATTAAACATAATATCGTTTTATATTTTATTTAGTTTTAAATTAAATAATAATAAAACGTTTATTATAATTAATCGTAGCTAATTATATAAATATTGCGATCAAGTGTTTAACTCGGCATATAATTAAAAGTAACATGTTATACGTTATATTAAACGTCTAGCTAAATATATTTAAAACGTGTTATTATTAATTAAACGTATTTATAAGCGATATAATATATTGTTTATATTATGTAATACATTGTTTTAATATTTATATAAATATAATTGTTTTAATACTATATTAAAAAATCATGCAAAAATTGTTTTTTTTTTAATAAAACTAGTTAAAAATATAGTAGTAAAAAAAATTGCAAACTTTAAACAAAAAACAAATTAATTATATTAACGGTTTAAAAACATTTAATAAGTTATACAACTTTAAAAAGCAAAAATAAAAATAATAATTTCTTATATTTTAAAATTATTATTAAAAATCTATAAATAATAAAAATATTACTATAAGCTTAAATATAAGTTGTATTTGTTTAATAATAATAAAACAGTTGTTAAGCAAATTTAAACATACTTTTAAAAATAAACAAGCTAGATTTAAAAAAGTAAAAAATAATTAAATTAAATATAAACAAAAAACTATACTAAAATTTTATATATTAAGCAACAACGATTATAAATTTTTATAATTACTAAAATTTATAAACACGGCTTAAGTTATAAAAAAAAAAAACAATATTAAAATGCTATTAAAAAACAACTTTTTAAATACTTGCAAAATATTAATCGATTATAGTTTAAATGCAGTTATTTTTATCAATATTAAAAATTTCAAAGTACTTTTTTAAATGTTTTTTAAAGCAAACCTATGCGTTCGCAAGGTAACTTTGGCACGAGAGGTCACTTTGGCGCCCGGGACATTAGCCTAAGGCTTCTGGTCCCTGCGGGACCAGAAGCCCTTCCTTCCTTAATTCTACATCAGACTTTTATAGACTTAACCACACTACCCCTAGTAAACCTTACTAAATTAAAAACGTATTAACGTTTATAAAATAAAAAAAACTATTAAAACTATGTTTTATATTTAATATAATTATATTTTTATAACGCTTGTTAAAAATAAATGTTTGTTTTATTTATATTATTATTAATAAATTAAAACTAAAAGTTTAAATTATTAATTAAAAAATAAAACAGCTGATTATAAAAATAAATATTTTTATTATAAACAAAAAATATATTATAAAAATAATTTTTAAAACTTTTTAATTAAATATAACGTAACGCTTATATTAACGCTATTATAAACAAATATAAACTAATTTTTAATAAAATATTAAAAAACATTTTTAATATTAAAAAAAAAAATAATTTTAAAATAAATAAATTTTTTTAAAAGCTAATATTACTGTTTATAAATAAAAAAATATAATAAACAATTATTTAAATAATAAACTTTTATAATATATATATATTTTATATAATAATAAATTATTTTTAATAAATTATAATATATTTAAAAATATAAAATAAATATATATATATATATAAACATATTTTTATTAAAAACTAATAAAACTATTTAATTTATTAATTATAAATAAATTTAAACGACAAATAAATTATTAAATTAAAAATTAATACAGCGTTATAATTAATTTTAAAAATATATAATAGAACTTTTAAAAACGTTTTTATTAATATATTAAATATAAACCACAAAATTATAATTAAAAAAAAATAGTTTAAATGTTGAATGGGCTTTATACATGCAATGTATATACTGTTCATGCGTGAAACAGAATATAACTTTTTGTTATATGATGTTTATTATGCTTTTTATTATTTTATCTAAGTAATTATTATATATAGCATTATTTTAAGTCTTGTATAAGAATTCTGCTAGTGTATGACCTACTGAAATAACAGCGATAATGTCATGATTGGTGTCCTTTGCAGAGGCAAAGCTCCTAGTTAGGGTCCTATATGTATATTGATCAGAAGATAAGGAACCGAAAAAGCTATCTAGGTAGAAATTAGGTATGTACTAGTTTGTGGGTGCACGGATGCTAGGTCACGTGATGTACGTAGGGGTTGTGGGCCTTGGCCCACAACCAGAAGGACCTTTCCAGGTGGGTCCTAGTCAGGGGTGTGTAGGCATGTGTGGCATCCGTGACTGATAACACAGCCTGTTTTATATATAAAGTATACAAGCTATATATATGTATATAATATATATGCTATATGTTTATATAAAATATATGCATATATAACAGCTGTGAGTAACTATGACTAATTGCCATAGTTCTAATATTAAACAATATAATATATTATTAAATATAAAATAATATATTTTAGTTTTTTTTCTAACTTATAAAAAATTATAAATATAGTTATATATTAGCAATAAATAAAATAAAAACCTGGTTATAATATTTAAAATATTAAAAAACGCCGACTAATAAAACTATAACATTAAACTTAATAAAAAAAACCACTAAAAAAAATGCTGCAGCAAATATTTTTAAAAATATACTGCTAAAAAAAAAAAAAAAACAACTTAACATAAAATTATTTAAAAAAATATAAAAAAAAACTTAAAAAAATACTTTTATTATATTAAAAATAAAACCAATTTTAAAAAATCGAAAAAAAATGTTATTTTTATAAAATTTAATATTAATAAACTTTATTATATAAAAAAACAGTATAAGCTAATATAAAAAAACTTAATATTTAAATTGCTACTTTTAATATTACTATGTTTATAACTATAATAAAAAAAACTGAAGCGTTAATAAAATATAAATTATTAGTATTTATTAAATTAATAAATTAATAAATAAATAAAATAAAAAATAAAAAAAAAAAAAAAACAAATTAAAACAAAAAGCATTAAAACTTATATTTTTAAAATATTACGATTTTTTACTATGTTTAATAAAAAAATCAAATAATTTATTTTTTACCGATTTTATATAAATTATAAAATAAACATTATAAAAATAAATCAGCTAAAAACTTAAAATATAATTTTTATATAAAATATGATTTAATAAATTAAAAACTATGCAAGAATATCTTATTAATAATTTATAAAAAGTTTTATTAAACTTAATAACATGTTATATATATTGTTTATATTATTTATAAAAAAACTTATAAAAACTCTGCTTTTATATAAACTATTAAAAATTAAACAAAATTATAAAAAAGCTAGTACTTTTTATTATTTATTAAAAAACCCTGTTTTATATTTTACATATTAAAATTTTTATAAAATTAATATAAAACAGGCCTGTTATTATATTTATATATATAAAAATAATAAAATTTAATTATTTTTATAGAAAATATAAAATATATTATTATAAAATATTACTGTTTAAACTAATAAATAGTTTATTTATATTTTAAAAATATATTAATAATATATTATTTAATTTTTTAATAATTTTTATAATATATATATAAATAACGTATTTATTTATTTAAACAATTTAAAATATATAAAATATATATAAAAAAGTTTTTAAAAGCTACATAATACTAGCTTATAAGCTGATGTAAAAAATCAAAGTTTTATATATAACAAATTAAATTTTTAAGTTATATTATTAATACTAAAAATATATAAGTTAATTTAGCAAAAATTAAAGCTATAATAAATTAAAACTTTTATTATAATAAAAACATATAATTTTTTTAAATTTTATAACTTTTATTAAAAGTTTATTAATTAATATAGTTATATTATATTTTTATAAATCGTTTAATATAAAAAATAAAGCGTTTAATTAAATAAACAATTATAATAAAGCTTTTTATTAATTAAAAAAAGCTTTAATAATAGTTTTTTTATTAAAACTTTATTAATATAAACTGCTTATAAAAATTAAAATTAACTTGTTTAATAAAGTTGCAGCAAAAATATTATTATTATTAGAACTATGGCAATTGGTTATAGTTACTTACAGCTGTTATATATGCATATGTTTTATACAAGCATATAGCATACATGTTATATATATATATACAGCATGTATGCTTTATATATAAAACAGGCTGTGTTATTGCTGTTATTTTAATAGGTCGTGCGCTAGCAGAATTCTTATATAAGATTTAAAATAATGCTATATATAATAGTTATTTAAATA
This sequence comes from Rosellinia necatrix, assembly GCA_021209875.1. Taxonomy (NCBI): domain Eukaryota; kingdom Fungi; phylum Ascomycota; class Sordariomycetes; order Xylariales; family Xylariaceae; genus Rosellinia; species Rosellinia necatrix. Next base: position 2,172,737 of record JAGYVD010000006.1, on the reverse strand, counting down.
AAATCATTAAGTATAATAAATATTATATAACAAAAAGTTATATTCTGTTTCACGCGTAAATAGTACATGCATTGCATATATAAAGCCTATTTAACAATTATAGCTATATAAAAATAAATAACATTTTATAGCTTATTTTTTAAAAATATTATATAATATTAAACTAAATTATGATATTTTTAATAAAAAAATACTAGCTATAACTATAGCATTAAAAAAATAAAAGCTAGAATTAATAAATAATTAAAAAAACTTTTTTATAATTATAAACTATTAAATATTAAAACATTTTAATATAAAATAATATTTAAACTTAAAACAAGCGAAATAAACTAAACTATTTTTAAAGTATCACTTTTTAATTATTTTTATCTTAAAAAAAAACGTAATAATTAACGCTTTATAATATAAACAAAAAACTTTATAATATAAAAAGCTTAAAAAAACATAAAATATTTAGCAATTTTTAATTTATTATTAGCAAAATAAAACTAATATTTTTATAAATAAAAAATATTAAGTTTTTATATTAGCTTTAAAAAAAATTAAAAATTAACTAGTTTTTAACTAATTAATAAAATATTAAAAAAACTAAAAAATCTTAGAATAAAAATCTATTAATAAAAAGCTAAAAAACAAAAATAACAACGTTTAGCAACTTAAAACAGATTAATAATAATATATAAAAACTAATAGTTTTTATTATTTTTATTTAAAAACTAAGCTTATTTAAAAATTTATAATTATATATTTATTGCTTATTTAAATAAATATAAAACTAAAAAGCTGGTGTTAAAAAAATGCTAATAGTTTAAATTAGCTGATTAAAAGGTGCACCATGGGGGTGTAAAATGTGTATTATAAAAAAAATAAAGAACTAGCAAATCTAGGCTAAGCTAAAGTTTTACCTAGGTGTGGGCTAGGGCCTATATATATAGGGCTAGGCCTAATTAAGTTGTGCCTGTAGCTACAGGCTACAGCACCTCAAGCAAGAGGCTTATATAAGCGCTCCTTTTATGCGCGCGTATTAAAAAGCCGCGCTAATTAAAACGTTCTACTAATTTTAGCAGAGTTTATTATATAACTAGTTATAATCGGCCTTTTTTTTTAATACTAGCTTATATAATAAAACATAAACTATATTAGTTTTAATATTTTTTAATAAGTTTTCTATTATATTAAAATTGTTTTTCTATTATTTATTAATTATATTTATAACTTTATTTTTTTATTTAATAAAATAATTAAAGCCGTTTTATTTTTAGTTAAAACAATGTTTAAAAATAATTTCTATTTTATATATATTTTTTTGCTAAAATTTTATTTAGCTTTTACTAATTTAAATAGCTGCATTTATTATTTAAATAAGTTAAGTTTTTCAGAGGTTATATATAAATATTCTACAGAAATTACTAAATAAATATAAAAATCGTTAAAAAATCTAATTTATAAGCTAAATTATTTATTTATCGCTTAATTATTTAAAATCCTAATCTTTATTAAAAATATTTTCTTAATAATTAACTAAATAAATAATACTTTTTATATAGTTATAAATAAATTTAATTTTTTTATTAAATTTTAATAAATAGTATTTAATATTATAGTTATATTTTGCTACAGCTTAAACAAAATTTATCGCTAAATAAACGTTTTAACATAAATGCTTGCAAAAAAAATATATTTAAAAAATTTTATTATTATTAAAATTAATTAATATTTTTAATATATTAAACAGTTTAAATTTAAATAGCTGTTTATAAAAATTAAATATATAGTATTATTATATATAACGTTTAAATTTTATTATAAAAAAATATAATATTTATTTAATTTGCTTTTAGTTTAATAAATATATAATATTATATTATTATTTTAACTGTTTAGTTTTTACGTTTTAACAAGCCGTTTATTTATAAATAATATATAGCTGTTATTATTAATTTAATATTAAATAATTTTTATATATTTTATTAAAAGTTAGATATAAACTTTCGGTTTTTATTAAAAATAATTTTTTAAAAATACCCTAGTTGTTTAATAAAATTATTTAATTAAAACAGTTCTTTATTTTTCCGCTATATATTTTTATATTTAAAAATTAATAATATATATTTTAAAATAAAACATAAAACTATTATTATAACGTTATATATATTAAAATATAGTTTTTTTATTTAACTGTTAAAAATACTTTTAATTTTAACTTTTAAAAGTACTAAAATAAAGTTTATACTTATAATATATATAAATAACAGGTTTTTAAGTTTAATTAATTTTAATTTTTTTATAAATAGCTGTTTATTAATTTAGTTCAAGTTATATACGTTATAATATTTAATATAATTTTTATTATTTATATTTTATTAGCTATTATAAATAGTTCTAATGTTTATATTATTTATTAAGCACTATAATATTATTTTTTATTATACGTTTATTTTAAAATTTTTTTAATTATGCTGATCGGGATATATAAACGTTTTATGTTTATATATATATTATATATTAGTCCGTTTATAGTAATATTAAAAAAATATTTAAGCTTAAAATAAATTACAACGTTTTTATTGCTTTTTTTTTAAAAATATTTTTAAATTTTTAATATTTATATTTATTTATAGTTCTTTATATATGCTGCTAAAAATTTGTTTTTAAAATTTTATTTATAATTATTTCTAATATAAACATATAAAACGCAGCTTTTAATTCTTTTTATATTATATTTAATATAAATTTATTATCTGTTTTACTAGTTTTTTATCTGCTTTTTAAACATTTAATACTATTTATAAATAGCTAAAAACGTTTAATATATAGTTTAGCCTACCTGGTAAATAATATATATATAGTTTATATTATAATAAATAAATAAATTAATTAATTTATAATTAGCGCGTTTTATAGCTGCGGTTCTTAGTATTATTTGTTCGATAATGCTTTTAATAGTTAAATAGTCTCTTAATATAATTACTAGTTTTTTATTAAATTATATTATTATGCGCAGCTTTTTTGCTGTTTAAACTAAGCATGTTATTTTTAGTTCTAAAAATCTATAGTTTATTTTTATGTTAGCTAACAATTTATTTAAATATATTATTAATTAAACGTTAATACTAAAAATTATTTTTTAGTTTTTATATATTTTTAGCTTTAAATAAAAACTATTATTTTAAAACTTTTTATATTAATTTATTAATTTATAAAAATAGTTTTTATATAAGTTATAATAAAACAAAGTAGTTTTTTATATATAATATTTTATATAGCTTTAAATAAAGTTATTTTTAAAGCGGTTAATTTATAATATTTAGTTTTTATATATATTTTATATTTATTTAGTTTTTTTGTTTTAATATACTTTATTTACTTATTTTTAGCTAATAAAACAGCTTTTTTTTTGCAGCAGCAGCTTAATTAACTTTATATAATATAAGATCAGGCTATATAAAAATCCTGTTATGTTTATATATTATTTAAAAGCTTTTAGTTAACTTAAAAAAACTAAATTATAAATAGCTGCAACGCAGCTTTTTAATATTGTTATTTTAAACGCGTTTATTTTAAATTTAAATAAATTTATTAAAAAATAGCTAATAAAAGATTTTATTAATAATATAGCTATATATTTCTTTTAAATAGTTTAAATATAGTTTTTAAATATTTTTATATTATTTAATACTATTTAAAAATATTATTATATTATTTATAAATATTTTATAGTATTTTTAATATATTTTAAAAAATTATTTATATAACGTTATATATAAACTAAAAATTATAAAATTTTATTATTATAACGCAATATTTTTCTATTTTTTAAGCTTATTATTATAAACCGGTTTTTAAAGTTTAAATATATTAAAAACTAATAAAAAATATTACTATATTAATAATAGTTATAAAATATTTTTTTTAAAAATTTAATTATTTTTGCTTATAATAATAATAAATAGTTGTTTAATATAGCTATTTTATTAAAATTTTTAAATTTATAAATATTTAGCCTTTTATATTATTATATTTAAAAGTTTTATTTTATTTAGTATTAATTATTATGTTATAAATATAAAATATATAAATAAAATTAGTTTATTAATTTATTTTATACGTTTTTTTTATAAAAGTCGTTATAAAATTTATTAAAAAATCTATATTTTTATAATTAAATAAATATATACGATTTATAAGCTTAATGCTTTAATTTTGCTAACCTTTTATTAAAAACGCTTTTAATTGCTGTTTAATTAATATATTAACTATTTTTTATTTTATTAAATATTAAAAGCTTTAGCTATATTTTTAAATTTTTAACTAAAAATGTTTTTTAGTATATATATATATATTTATAAAAATAATTATTTTTAATATATTTATAAGTTGTTTAATTTTTAATATAAATATAATTTTAAAGATTTTAAAACGCGTTATTTTTAATATTAATATACTTATATTTTTTATTTAAAAAGTTTATTATATTTTTATAGCATTTATAAGCAGCGCTTTAAAAAAATATAATTAAATAAGCTTTTATAAAATCAGCGATCTTATTTAATATTAACGTGTTATATAAAAATACGTTGTTTATTGCTACCGCTATAATTATTAAAATTATTTTAAACTATATATTTATATATATTAATATTTTAATTTAGTTAAGTATTTACAGAAAGCTTTTTTTTATAAATATAAAAATATTTTTAAAAAATAATTTTATATTATTATTTATATTAATAATTATAGCTGCAGCAGTAACTGTTAATATGCTTAAAGCTTTTTTATAGTTGTAGCAAAATAGCCTTAATTTTTATTTTTTATATTATATCTATTTTAACGCTTTTAATAATTATAATATATTTTTTAAACATATTAATTATTAATATAATATAAAATATTCTTATATTAATAGTTATATTTATAGCCGCTAGAGTAATTTTTAACATAAAAAAGCTAAAATTACGGCCGGTAAATAAAGCTTTATATTTAACAGCTATATAAGCTTTTTTCTGTTTTAAAATTTATTTTTTTTATTTGTTATTTTTTTATATATTTATATTTTTAGGTTTAAACGTTAAATTTTAATTAAAATTTATTTAAAATTAAAAATTAAATTATATTAATTTTATAGCTTATAATTATTTAATATAAAAAAAAAAAGTTGTTTTTAAAAAATAAATTAAGTTTTAATTTTTTTATTACCCAGTGTTGCACCAGTCACAATTAAGAAGTCAAGGCTCCAGCAATAAGTGATGTATTGTACGAAAAATCTACAGATGAAAAAGGAAAGAGTAAGTGGGAGGAATTAGCCCACTAGAATTCTGGCTAAGTGCAGGTGTGTGGGGTGGGTCCAGTCTGTGCGCCAGCTGGTCTGTGCGTGCCAGTTGGCAGCAGGTGTACGGATGTTCCGCACGCGCATGCCACGCATGCCGCGTGTGGCCAGTTATCCAGTCATCCGTAACTCCCAGCTTTTTTTATAAAATTTTTATTTTATTAGTTTTTTTTTATTATTAGTTTTTTTATAAATAAATAAAAACTTAGCTTATTTTTTAAGTTTAATTAGCTTTAATTTAATATTTTAAAAAAATCCACGTTATTTTTTTATTATATGTTTTAAAATATTTAAAAAAGCTCTGTTAATATATGTTATATTTATGCTTAAATTTACGCATATTTTTATTTTATTGTTTGTTTTAAAGTTTTATGTTTTAAATTATAACCAGATATAACGCGCAAATTTTTTTTTTTTATATTATATAAAAAGCTTTTTAATATATTTTATTTTTTAGCATTTTATAAATAATTAATAGTTTTTATTTATTTAGTTATTATTTTTGCTTAAAATATATTATTATATTTTTATTATATTTTTTAACTTATTTATAATGTTATAAATATTTAAAAATAAATTATAAAATAGTATTAATATAATGCTATATTTATATATATATTTTTAAATTAAATAAAAATAATATATTTAATTTTTAAAATAAATGTTAAGTTTATATTTATATAAATATTAAATTTTTTATTATTAATAATAAATTTTTATAATATTAATAATATATTAAATCTGCTACTAGTTAATATAACGTTTTAAATATATTATTCTTTTTTTTTTTTAATAAATAATAGTTTAATTAACTTTTATCAGCTTTTTAAAAAATAAACTTAATTATTTTAATTATTAATACAATTTTTAATATTATAATTATTTTTGCTACGTTTATTATTATTTTTAATTATTAATTATTTTTATTAAAGTTATAATTTTTATAATCTCTGCGTTTTTATAAAAAGCTAGATAATTAATTATTTTATTAGTTTTAGTTATATTAATTATTATAATTATATTTACTGCTGTTATAACGTTAATAGTTTTATTATTATTTTTTAATACTATTTTTAAATTGGTTATATAAGCAATTTTTAATTAGTTTTAAAATAATAATTATTTTAAAAAAGATTTAAATTAATATATATATTTTTAAGTATTAAAAGTTATTAATTATATAAAATATGCTATATTTTTTATCTGCTGATTATTTTTTAATTAAATTTTATAAATTTTTTTAATTTTTTAATTTTAAGTATATATTTTTTATTTGCTAATTTTAAAAAATAGTTTTAAAACTGTTTAATTTTTAATTTTATATTGTTATAAATTTAAGCTATAATTTTATATTAGTTGCTATTATTTACGTTTAAAATATTTATAGCATGTATATATTTTAGTTATTTTTATATATATTAAAATAAAATATATAAGTTTTAATATATATTATAAAACGTTAAATAATTAGTTTTAAATTTATAAATAGCTATACTAGCGTTTATTATAAAATGTTGCTGTATAGCTTTAATTATTTAGTTTATATTTTTATAACATAGCTTTATATATGTTATAAAGCTTAGCTTGTTATTTTATTATAAAACTGCTAGTTTTATAAAAATATTTAAAATAAAAACAAAATTTATTGTTTTATTTTATATTATATTTTTTATTTTTAAAAATAAAAGCAGATAGTTTATAAAAAATATATATTAATAAAAATAATATTTTTTTTTTATTATTATGCCAAGATTATTAAAGTTGTTATAAAACAGGTTAAATATACTAATTTTTTTTTCTTAGCTTAATATTTTTATTATAAATATTTATAAATTAAATATTTAACAAGTTAAAGCTTTTTGTTTATATTTTTTTATTTATTTGTTTTATTTATATTATAATTAAAGTTTAATAAATAATTAAATAAGTCTAAGTTATTAAGTGCTTCTGTTTTTATATTTTTTTAAAAATTTTTAAAGTTTTTAAGTTATATAAATAATAGTTAGCTTAATAATACACTGTTTTATAATGTTTAGCCTGCTGTTTAATTATTTATTAATACAAGCTTTTTTTTATATAAATTAATTTTTTTTTTTTATCGCGTTTTTTTTTTTTTGTAGTAAATCGCGGCATAGTTTTGCTTTTTTAAATTTAAGCTTTATTTTATTATTTTAAATATGTCCGATATAATAGCTTGTATTTTTTTTAAAGCTTTTATTTATTTATTATTTTAAATAAAAAAATAAGTAATAATATGTTAGTTTAGGCCTATTTTTTAAAAAATATTGCTATTTTTTTTTTTAAACAAAGTTTTTTTAAGCTTTTTTTTTTTAATTTATTATTTTAAACAGTTATTATTTTTTAGTTCTAAGTTTTATTAATAGCTTTATTTTAAGCTTTAAAAATTTAATTATTTTTTAGTTAATTTATTATTTAGCTATTTTTATTTTAAAATATTGTTTTAAATATATAAATATTTTTTTTATAACCGCCGGCAGGCTTAATAAATTAATAAAATAAACTATAATATAAAAAATAAATAAAATAAATAATTTATATTAAACAGCTAGTTTAAATATTTATAACATTTGTTTTATTATTAGCTAAAATATAAAAATATATATTAAACTTATTTTTTATTTTTATTACATGTTTATAAAATTTTTTTTAACGTTTTTAATTAGCTGTGCTATTTAAGCAATTTTTAATTTTTAAAACAGATCGCTAATAAAAATAATATTTAGCTTTAATAAATATGTTAAATATAAAAAAAAGCTTCTGTTTAGCTTGCTTAAGCAAAATATGCTTTTAATAACAAGCATATGTTTTTATAATTATAAAAACAGTAGAAAATAGTCTTGTTTTTAAAAAAATAAAGTTTAATAGTTTAGTTTAGTTTAGTTTAGTTTTTATAAAAAAACGTTATAAAAGCACTAATTTAAAAAGTGTATTATAAAAATATAAAATATATATTATAAAAAAAATAAAAAACTAGCAAATCTAAGCTAAGCTAAAGTTTTATTTAAATATAGGCTAAGGCCTACATATATAAGGCTAGTCCTAATTAAGTTGTGCCTGTGGCCACGGGCCACAGCACCCCAAGCGAGGGGCTTATATAAGGGCTCCTTCTACGCGCGCGTATTACTGATAGTTATAATATATATATAGCAAACTATATAAAATGCCGACCAGCAAAAATATTTTATAATAAAACTTTAAAGTTTTTAAAACTACTACTAATTTTTAATTATATGTAGCAATATTTAATAATAAACTTTAAATCAATATTTAAAAATAAATATAAATATAATAACATATAAATTATAATAAACTGCTTAAAAAATATAAACGATTTTTATATAATATAAGCTATAATAATTAATATAGCAAAAATATATTATAAAAGCTTATTTAAAATATTTAATATATTTATAATTATAACGTTAAATAAAAATTATAATTTATTTTAGTTTTTATTAATAAATAATATAAATTAATAAATATAAAATATTATAAAACCGCCAGACAAACAGAAATAATAAATAAATATTTTAATTAATAATTAAAACTTTACGTTAATTATTATTAAAACGCCTAATTAAAACAAATACTAGTAATAAATTACGTTTAAGCATTATTATTAATATAGTTTACTAAAGGTAGTATGGTATTAAGTCTGTAAAAGTGTAATATAGAATTAAAGAAGGAAGGGCTTCTGGTCCCGCAGGGACCAGAAGCCTTAGGCTAGTACCTTATCTAATCTACACAATCCTTATCTAGCTAGCTGCGCTAGCTAGATAAGGAGCCCCCCTTCCTGACTGTATTAATTATTTTATAAGTTTATACAACTATTATTTTATAAAATAAAAATAAAATTTTTAATATTTTTAATTTTAATTAAAAAATAAAACAGCGGCAGAAAAATTAAAAAACTATTAATTAAAAAAAACATTTAAAATAAAAACGTAAAATAAAGCATTAAAAATAATTTATTTTATAAACTTTATTAAAAATATGCAAAATAAATTTAAATATAAATAATAAAACAAGCTAACTATAAATAATAAAACTTTAACTTTAATATAAAAACTAAATATTAATACTAAAAAAATAATTATGAAAAATAAACCGTTTGTTTAAATAAACTAAACTATTTTATAATATATTAAAAGTTTAAAATAATTAATAAAAATAAAAACATATTTATTTTAAAAATACTATTTAATTAAAAATTAATAAACTAATACTACATTAATTAATTATAATTATATTTAAATAACTTATTATTAAAACTAAAAGCTAAAAACTTAAACAAAAATTAATTAAACTGTAAAAAAAAAAATTTATTATAAAAAAATTAAAGCTTTAAAAATATATCATAAAAAGCTATAATATTAAATTAATTAAAAAATTAAAATATTAATAATAAATAATATTTAGCAAAAAACTTTAAAAATAATACAGAATTATTAAAAAAAATTTATAATATAAATTTAAAAGCAGCAAAACTTTTAATAAAATTAAATAATTAGTTATAATGTCATGGCCCACAGCCATGATGGTGATCTCTGATTGGCCGGCTGGCCAACCGGCCAGCCAATCCCTGATTGGCCACCTGGCTAGGCAGGTACAGGTATGGAATGGTAAATGTGGTAGGTAGGCCAGTCACGTAGTGAATGGCCAGTAGTATGTACAAGTAGGAATTCCGGCCGTCGGCCCTGTATGTAGTTTTCTCTTTTCTTCAACCTTAGTTTTTCTTCCCAATACATAGGTATAGTTGGGCATTGCTCCAACTGCTGTTATTGCAGCCATCACATATAAGCTGTAAAAAAAAACAGGTTCGATATAATATATAAAAACAATAATAAAGCTATATAAAAAAATATAATAAAGCAAAAACAAAAGCAAATATAAATTAAAACAAACGCAAAAAAAAATAATATAATATAAAAACCTTATATAATAACTTAATAATATAAAGGCTTAAAAAGCATTATATAAATAAATATTTAAAGCACTTTTTTTTTTTGCTAAAAAATACTATATTGTTAGAGTAGGCAAGGGGTGCCAGGCTTGGCACCACTACTTGCCCCACTGTAAGATTAGATAAGGTGGCCCAGGCCACTTGGGCTAGCTTACTTAGGCTAGGCCCACCTATTTACCTGTACTAATAAGTGGAATTCTAGGACTGCACTTAAAATTCTATTATTTTTATTATAAACTATATATAATACAATAAACTAGACCAGCATATAGCAAAATACAGCTATTTACAGCTTTATACTTCTAACCAGACTTATTAAATTAATGCTTTTGTAACGATGGACTAAAAGTATTTTTTTAAACAGCTTTTGCAAACTATTTATTTAAGTTTTGCGGTTAAAAACAGCTTTTTTGCTCTGCAGCAGTTTATATTGCGCGGCCAAATACAAAAAAACTAATAAAATTAGCTGCAAATTACGTCATCTTACTTATTAACTAATTAAATCTTTAACTAACTAACTAATTAATTAAAGCTTTAGATTTATCGATTCCAGCTAGTTTTATTAATTTTATTATTTTTAGCATTTTTAGCCAGATCTATTAATTTTAGCTAATTTAACCAAGCTATTAATTCTATTAATTTTAGCTCTAGCTAACTTAGCTTATCTTAACTTAGCTTATTTTAGCTAAGCCGACCTAGCCTAGCCTAGCTTAGCTTAATTAACTAGCTAAGCTAAATTATAGCTTTTATTAATTATTAAATAAAAGCTGTTTTAATAAATAATATATAAAAAAATATAAATACGTTATAAAAACATGTTAACAGTTTAAACAAAAAATATAATAAATTAGCTGCAGATATTACTAAATTAAAAGTATTTTATGTTAAGTTATAAGCTATAACTAAATCGTTTAATTTAAAAATAAATGTTTTAAATATAAAACTAAGCTTTTTAAAATTAAAAATAAAATTTTTGAAATTAATTATAAGCTTTATAAATAACCGCTTAAACTTATTAATTAGCTATATATAAAATAGCAGTAGTTTTAAAAACTAAACAAATAATTAAACTAAAACAGCTTAAACTAACAAATTTAAAGCTAACAACTTTATTAAAGCTAATAATTTTTTTTAAAGCTAATAGTACTAGCTTAAAGATTTTATCTATAAGGCCTCCAGCTATTAAAAATATTAATATTAGCTTTTTTTCTGCAAATACTGCAGCTTTAGTTAACCCGGCTATATATTATAAACTGGTTATATATTTAGTTATTAATACAGCTATATATTTTATTTATAATCTAGCTAATTAAAGCTATTTATATAACTTAATACAGCTAATTAATTTTAGTTAAGCCGATCTAGCTAATTAAATATTTAATTATTTTAATAATCTAGCTTATTAAAACAATTGTTTTAATCCAGCTAATCAGGCTAGCTAATTTAATATAATTAACTAAACTAGTTAAACTAATCTAACTAATTAAAGCTTTAGATATACAGCTTGTTTAAAAGCTTTAAATATAAGCTATTTTAATTTTAATTATTTTAATCCAGCAGATATTAAAATAATAACTGCTAAAAATAACGTTGTTTATACGGATATTTAGTTGTTTATAAATAAACTACAAGCTTTAGTTAAAAAGTAATATTTTTTTGAACTAAATTTTTAATTAAATTAATTATTTATTATATAGCTAAGCTTTAAAATAATAAAACAGCAAATTACCAGCTAATTAACAGCGTATTTTATGTAAGGCTAGCTTAAATAAAATTATCGCGGCTTTAAAAAACTGTTTTAAAATATAGTTTAAACGTGCTACACGTTTATTTATAACTAGCAACCTGTTTTTGCGTGATATAGCTAAAAATAAACATGTAATGCTTTAATTTATACAGCGTAAATTATAATATGCGCGAGCTAATAAAACTTTTAAAAAAAATAATTTTAATTAGCTAAAAATTATAACAACTATTTAAAACTAATAAAATAAGCTTATTTTTAATTATATAAAATAACTAAAAGCTAAAAAAACTTTAAAAAGCTATATAAAAAAAATTAAACAAGCTTATAGTAGCTTTAAACAAAAAACTAAACGTTTTTATAGCTTTAGCTTTAGCTTTATTAAGCAAAAATATTAATAACAACTATATAAATAAAATAATTTTTAAAATATTAAAAGTTTTAACTATTTTAGTAAAGCTAGTAGTTGTGTTAGTTTTAATATATATAGCTAAAACCGCAGAAGAACTAAAAGCGGCTAAAACTATAATTAAAACAGCAGCTGCAGCTAGACCAGCAGAATTTCTAATTAAAAAAGTAGTTAAATAGTATATTAGCTAAATAACAGTTTATTTTTATTACGTTTTTATATAAATTAACTTTTAAAAAAGCTTAAAGCTAAATTAAAAGCTTAAAACTAAATAAAACGCTTAAAACTAAATAAAAGGCTTAAATTAAACTAATAGAATTTTAAAGAATTAATTAGCTAGCCGCTGCTAAATAGTTGCTAAAAGCAGCAACTGCTTTTTAAATGCCCAGCATTTTGTTAGAGTAGGCAAGAGGTGCTAGGCTTAGTACTACTACTTGCCTTACTATAAGATTAGATAAAGTGGCCCAGGCCACTTAGGCTAGCCTATTTAAGCTAGGCCCACTTATTTACCTGTACTAGTAGATGGAATTTTAGGACTGCACCTAGAATTCCACTATTTTTATCACAAACTATATATAATACTACAAACTTGACCAGCATACAGCAAAATACAGCTATTTACAGCTTTATACCCCTGACCAGACTTATTATATATAAAAGTTGCAAGTTTAAAACCTAGATGTTAGAACTATAGCAATTAGTTACAGTTACTCACAGCTGTTGTAAGTGCATATGTTTTGTACAAGCATATAGCGTATATATCACGTATATATATACAGCGTGTATGCTTTATATATAAAACAAGCTGTGTTATCGCTGTTATTTTAATAAGTTATATGTTAGCAGAATTTTTATATAAAACTTAAAATAATATTATATATAATAGTTATTTAAATAAAATAATCAAGCATAATAAATATTATATAATAAAAGTTATATTCTGTTTTATATATAAATAATATATGTATTATATATATAAAGCTTATTTAATATTAATTAATAGTTATAAAATATAATTATAAATTAGCAAAAATAAAAATAAAACACGTTTAAAATTTAATAAATTTAAACAAGTTTTTATATTATATTTCGAAAATTTTATTTTATATAAACAAGTTATTTTTATATAATAAAAGCTTAAAAAAATTAATTCTAAATATTTATATTTTTATATATTTTATTATATTTTAAAGTTATAATATAAATATTAAATATTAAAAAGCGATAATATATAATTATATAAAATTATTTATTATATAAAAACTAAATAATATATAAATAAACTTTTAAAAACTTGTTTATTAATTTATTATTAAAACTTGTTTATTTATTTTTAATATATTTTTATAATAATTTTAAAATAATTATATAATAAAAAAAACTTTTACTGCATGTAATAATATTAAATAATATAATAAAATCGTAATAAATTATAAAATTAATAAATATATTATCTAAAATACTGTTAATATATAATATTAAAAATAAAAGCTTAATATTATAACTACGATTTTAATTATATTTAATATATAAGCAGCCTGTTATATTTTAAAATATAAATATTTAAATATAATTAGTTAATTATTATAAAATTATATATTAAAAACTTTAAACTATAAATATATAAAATATAAAACTAATTTTATAAGCTGATTTAATAAAAACTATTTAATATATTAAATAAAAAAATATACGATTTAATAGTAATAATAGTTTTATATAAGCAGTTAAGCTTATATAAATCGTATAAAAATAATATATATCAAATAAACTAAAACGTTTTTGTTTTTATTTATACTAATGCTTATATAAACATTTAACTTATTTATTTTAAATTAACAGCTTTATATAAATATAAATAATATAAATATTTTACAGCTTAAAATATTATTTAATATGTTATAACTAAAACTAATATTTAATATATATTTTAAACTTTAAAAAAAAACTAATAAATTATTTATATAATTAATAATTAAATATATATATTTTTAATTTAATAAATAAACGTATAATATTTATAAAATATAAACTAAACTTTTAATTAATTTATAAATGTTTTATTATATATTATTTTTATAAACTTTTAAACAATTATTATATATATATATAACGCCTAACTTAATTATAATAAATATGTTTTTAACTTATTTTTTTAAAACATATAAAACAAAAATATATTTTTTAATAAATACGCTATTTTTTAAAAATATAAAAAAAAAACAACTATTCTAATAAGCTATATAATTTATTATATAATAAAACACAGCTGCTTATTAGCTTATATTAACAACTTAAAATAATAAAAACTAATATTACGTTGTATTTCCGACTATATTAAAAAGTCCAGCTAAAAACTTTTATATATATAATATTAAACTAAATAAAATTTAAAATAAAATTTATTATATAATAAACACTTATTTTAATATAAATATAAACTACAGCTAATATTAAACTAATTAAACTAATATTATTTTTATATAAATAAAATAAAACAATTTAAATCTAGTTATATATAAAATATTAAATCTAATAATTATTAAACTAATAAAAATATAACAAGCTTTAAAAATAAGCTATTAAAATAAAATCCAGCTTAATATAACTGTTATATAAGCATGCTAAAGCATATTAAAATTAGCAACAGTTTTTATGTTTTAAAAACTTATATATAAAAGCTTTTTTACTGATTTAAAAACATGTTTATAAATTATAAATAAAAATAAAACAAAACATTTTATATAAAAAATAAATAACGCTTATTTTACCGATTAAAAATATAATTAAAACAATTATATAAAAGCTTTTTAACTTAAAAATATATGCAGACTTTTAAGCCAGCTTAATATATAATAGAACTTTTTATAATTTAAAAAACAGCTTAATTATAACGCTTATATAAATAAAAAATATTTTATATATAAAAAAACGGGCTGTTCATTAATAAATTATATATTTTAAAAAAAAACCTGTATAAAAAGCATATATTTTAATTTATATAAAACAATTTTTAACTGCTTTCTATTACTTGATAATTTTTTAGCACACTTTATAAAATATAAAAAACATTTTAAGCCAGACTTAAATAATAATAAAAAAAAAATTAATAATAAATAAAATATATAATTAATGTTAGAACTATGGCAATTAGTTATAGTTACTTACAGCTGTTATATGTGCATATATTTTATACAAGCATATGGTGTATATGTTACATATATGTATATAGCGTATATGTTTTATATATAAGATAAGCTGTATTATCGCTGTTATTTTAGTAGGTTGTACGCTAGTAGAATTTTTATGCAAGATTTAAAATAATGTTATATATAATAGTTATTTAAATAAAATAATAATTAAGCATAATAAACATTATATAACAAAAAATTATATTTTATTTTATGCGTGAACAGTATATGCATTATATGTATAAAGCTTATTTAATACTAATTAGTAATTATAGAACACAACTATAAATTAATAAAAGTAAAAATAAAGCACGCTTAAAGTTTAATAAACTTAAATAAGTTTTTATATTATACTTTGAAAATTTTGTTTTATATAAACAAGTTATTTTTGTATAACAAAAGCTTAAAAAAATTAATTTTAAATATTTATATTTTTATATGTTTTATTATATTTTAAAATTATAATATAAAATTAAATATTAAAAAGCAATAATATATAATTATATAAAATTATTTATTATATAAAAACTAAATAATATATAAATAAACTTTTAAAAACTTGTTTATTAATTTATTATTAAAACTTGTTTATTTATTTTTAATATATTTTTATAATAACTTTAAAATAATTATATAATAAAAAAACTTTTATTATATATAATAATATTAAATAATATAATAAAATCGTAATAAACTATAGAATTAAGAAACATATTATATAAAATGCTGTTAATATATAATATTAAAAATAAAAGCTTAATGTTGCAACTATAATTTTAATTATATTTAATATATAAGCAGCTTGTTATATTTTAAAATATAAATATTTAAATATAACCGGCTAGCTATTATAAAATTATATATTAAAAACTTTAAATTATAAACATATAAAATATAAAACTAATTTTATAAGCTGATCTAATAAAAGCTGCTTAATATATTAAATAAAAAAACGTACGATTTAGCAGTAACAACAGTTTTATATAAATAGTTAAGCTTATATAAATTATATAAAAATAATATATATTAAACAAATTAAAATATTTTTGTTTATATTTATATTAATGTTTATATAAACATTTAATTTATTTATTTTAAACTAATAGTTTTATATAAATATAAATAATATAATCATTTTATAGCTTAAAATATTATTTAATATATTATAATTAAAATTAATATTTAATATATATTTTTAAACTTTAAAAAAAAACTAATAAATTATTTATATAATAAATAATTAAATTATAAATATTTTTAATTTAATAAACAAGCGTATAATATTTATAAAATATAAATTAAACTTTTAATTAGTTTATAAATATTTTATTATATATTATTTTTATAAACTTTTAAATAATTATTATATATATATATAACGTTTAACCTAATTATAACAAACATATTTTTAATTTATTTTTTTTAAAAGATATAAAACAAAATATATTTTTTAATAAATATATTATTTTTTAAAAACATAAAAAAAAAAATTATTTTAATAAACTATATAATTTATTATATAATAAAATATAACTGTTTATTACTTTATATTAACAACTTAAAATAATAAAAATTAATATTACGTTATATTTTTAATTATATTAAAAA
The DNA here is from genome assembly GCA_021209875.1 of Rosellinia necatrix. Classification (NCBI taxonomy): domain Eukaryota; kingdom Fungi; phylum Ascomycota; class Sordariomycetes; order Xylariales; family Xylariaceae; genus Rosellinia; species Rosellinia necatrix. The sequence goes on along the minus strand of JAGYVD010000006.1, from coordinate 2,155,472 downwards.
GTCTAGGTAAAAACTTTTATATATATAATATTAAACTAAATAAAATTTAAAATAAAATTTATTATATAATAAATATTTATTTTAATATAAATATAAATTATAGCTAATATTAAACCGATTAAACTAATATTATTTTTATATAAATAAAATAAAACAATTTAAATTTAGTTATATATAAAACATTAGATTTAATAATTATTAAGCTAGCAAAAATACAGCAAGCTTTAAAAGCAAGTTATTAAAACAAAATCTAATTAAATATAATTATTATATAAATATATTAAAGCATATTAAAATTAACAACAGCTTTTATATTTTAAAACTTACGTGCAAAAACTTTTTGCTACTTTAAAAATATGCTTGTAAGTTATAAATAAAAATAAAATAAAACATTTTATATAAAAATAAATAACGTTTATTTTACCAACTAAAAATATAATTAAAATAATTATATAAAAGCTTTTTAATTTAAAAATATACGTAAACTTTTAAGCCAGCTTAACATATAATAAAACTTTTACAACTTAAAAACAGCTTAATTATAACGTTTATATAAATAAAAATATTTTATATATAAAAAATAAGCTGCTAGTTAATAAATAATATATTTTAAAAAAGCTTATATAAAAATATATATTTTAACTTATATAAAATAATTTTTAACTATTTTTATTATTTAACGATTTTTAATATATTTTATAAAATATAAAAAATATTTTAAGCTAAATTTAAACAATAATAAAAAAAATTAATAATAAATAAAATATATAATTAACTTAGTTTTTAATAAACAATATATTTATATATTATATAATAAAAAAACATTTAAAATTAAAATATAAATATTTTATTTAATTAATTTATATTAAACAACTAATATTATATAAAGTATTAAAATAAACTATAAAATATAAATATTTTTAATTATTTAATAATAAATAAAATATAATTAAAAATATATGTTTAAATAAATTTTTATATATAAGCTAAATAAATAAAAAACTGTTTTTATATAATTTAAAAATAAAAAACTATTATATTAATTAAAACAATTAAAATAAAAACGCTTTTAATATAATAATATATTATATTTTAAATATTTTAACACTGTTTTTATTTTTTTAAAAATATAAACTGTTTATAAGTTTATTTTAATAATATAAAAACGTTATTATATAATAAAATAAAAAACTATATTTATTATATATAAATAAAAATATTTATTTTTTAATATAAGCTTTAAAAAGCTAAAATATATTTTATTAAAATAAAACTAAAACGTTTATACAGCTGCTTTAAATATTTTTATATAAAAAACTATATAAGCTGCTAAATTATATAAAATATAATATAAACTATTTAATTTTAAAAAATTTAAAAGTTTTATTATTATTATTAATTATATAATTAAATATTAAAACGTTTTAAGTTTTTAATTAAAAACAACTATAATTTTAATTATAAAGTTATAATTAATATTATATAAATAAATAATAAATAAATATTTTATGTTATTAATATAGCAATATTATTTTAAGCTATAATATTTTTAAAATTTATATTTACGCGCAATATTTAAAAATATTATATAAATATTAAATTAATATATATTAAAAACTTTTTAATTATATTATATATAACTTAAATATAAATTTTTATTAAAAAATTTTAAAACTAAGCTAAAATAATTAATATATAATATTATATAATATTTATTAAAGCTTATTAAATAATAAACAAAATTAAACAAATATATAAACTATTTTATTATATATATAATATATTAAAACAGAAATTAAATATTATATAAAATAAAAATTAATCTTATAAATAATAATTAAAGCTTTAAATAATATTATAAGTTTAAACGGACTAATATTTATTTTATTAATATTTAAAGCATATTTTAAAATTAATTAAGATTTATTTTTTTATTAAATATTATATAAAAACAGAAGCAATAAAAAAGTTATAAAAATATTGCGCGAAAAACAGGCTAAAATTAAAATTAATTATATAATTAATAAATATAATAGCTTAATTATATACGATATATTGTTGCTATTTTTAAAAACAAAGTTTTAATATAAAAAAAAAAAGTTAAAAAAGCTATATAAGATTTAATTAATTAAAAGATTTAATATAATTATTAACTTAATTAATAGCCTGATATAATTTTAATATATTTAAATTAAACTATATTATTATATAATAAATAAATAATAAACTAATAAATAAAAATATTTTAAACTATATAATTATTTATTATATAAAAGCATAATAGATTTAAAAAAAACGTTATTATAAATATTAATATATAAGCTATATTTATATAAAAGCTAGATAATATTTTTATAACAGCAAAAAAACAACAGGCGTATATTTTAATAATAAAGCTTTAAAAAAACAGTATAATTATTATATTAAAAATATTATTTAAAAATTAAACGTAATTAAAATTAATAACTTTATTATATAAAAAATATTTTAGTTTATTAAATATATTAAATCTAAATATAATAAAGCTTAAATTTTTAAGTTTAAACTTATATAAAAAAAAAAAATAATTTAATTATATAAAAATTAAAATTTATTATATAAAAATATAATAACGCCGAAAAAAAACAGTATTTATATAATTTTAACTATTTAATAAATAAACTAAAAACTGCTGCTAATATTTAGATTTTTGCTAATCTGCAACTATAATATTTTAAACAAACTTTAAAATATTATATAAACATATATATAATTAAAAATAAGCTAGCAAAAAAATTTTTATATAATTATTTAGTAAACTTAAGCTAAAATATTTTAAAAAATAATTTTAAAAATTATATAATTATTATATAAATTAGCAGAGTTAAAACTATATTAATTTAAAACTTATTATTAATACTATTAAAAATAACTAAATATATTTATATTTATATATAACTTATATTTATTATATATAATAAAATAATTAAAAATTTTAATATTACTAGCTTATAAATAAACAATATATTTAGTTTTATTATATTAAATTTTTAAAAAAAAAAAACATAAGCTAAAACAAGCTAACTTTTATATAAAGCTAAAAAAATATTTTAACTAAAATATTTAATTAAATTTAATAGCAGCTAAATTATATTATTATATAAAAAATATAATTTTAATATAAAAAAACAGAGCAAACAACTAGCTTAAATTAATTTTTGCACAACAGAAACTATTTAAAACTATATTTTATAGCAGGCTAAAAAGCTTATATTAATAATATATATTAACTAAAAGCTTTATATAACTTATTAATAGCTGCTTAAATAATTAATCTAGTTTTAAATAATATTAAAACTTAAACTAAAAATTTAATAATAAATAAATAATTTTAAATAAAGTTTAACTTTTATATTATTAAACTTAATATATATAAAACTATTTATTTTTACCGACAGATTTTTCGCAAATAATATTAATATAAGTTTTTAACTTAGATTTTTATTATATTAATAATAAAGCATTATATAAAAAAAAAGTTAAGTTTTAAAATAACTAGAAATATTATATATTAAAACTTTAGCAAATATAAAAAAATTATTTAAAATGTTTTAGCAAATAAGCTATACAATATAATTAATAGATTTAATAATGCAATAGTTTTATACACAACAATTTAAAAATTTTAGCTACTTTAAACGTTTTTTAATTTTAATAGTTTTATGTTTAAATTTAAAATTATTATAAAACTATTTAATTAAGCTAGATATAATATAAAAAAACGTTTAATAATAAATATTATATTATTTTAAAATTATATAAAAAAAAGAATTTTAAAGTATAATAAATTAATAGTGCTAATAATTTAACAAACGTATTTATTAAACAAAAGCTAAACTAAGCTTTAAAAAACCTAGTATTTATAAATAAACTAACTATATAAATTAAAGCATATATAAAATAAACTAAAGGGCAAAAATAATAAAAAAGCAGGGTTTATATAATAACAAATATTATTTTTTTATATAATAGTAGTACAAACTTTATTTTATTATACAATAGAAAATATAAATATAATTAAAAATTTAATTTTTAAAAAACAGGCTTTAGTAGTATAGTAGCAATATATATTATATTTAATTTTTAGCTAAAGCTTGCAAAGTTTGGAGTTTATAGAAAAATATTATAGACTTTAGATTTTGCTATTTTTTTATTATTTTTTTTATTTTTGAATATTTTTAATTTTTTTTATATAATAATAGCCTAAACTTTATTTTATTTATATAAAAAAAATATATAATTATTATTAAAAGCTTAACTTTTTAAAAACAAGCTTTAGTAGTATAGTAGTAATATATATAATAATTAGCTGTTATATATTTTAAATTTAATTTTTAACTAAAACTAGCAGAGCTTAAAAGTTTATAGTTTATAAATAAATTAATATAATAAATTTTAAGCTTTATATTTTTTATTTTTTTATGTACGATAATTGATTTTTTTTTGAAAAAAAAAAAGATCGAAAGTTATTTTTTTTTTTTTTTTTACGCACGAAAAAAAACTACGTATAAGCTACACTTTTATTTTTATGTTTATATGGACTATATTTTTATTTTTATATTTATATAGACTATATTTTTATTTTTATTTTATATATATACAAAAAATAAAAAAAAAAAAAGTAAAAAATAAATTTTTTTTTTTTTTTTTTAGCTATAATTAAAACATTATGTTTTATATAAGCGTTAAATATAAAAACATAAGCGTTTTTTAAAAACTAAAAATTTAATAATATAAATTAAATAAAATTTTTAATTATAACAGCAGCTATTACATAGTTTATTTATATATGTTTTTAAATATTAAATTTTTAGCTTTAAATTAAAAAGCTTAAAAATAGCTTTTATAATAAATAAATTTAGTTTAAACGTTTATAAAAACATTTAAAGCTGTTATTTAAAACAAAATATTATAAAAAAATAGTAGCAATAATATTTTTAATATTTTATTATATATAAAAACCTGTTAATAAAAAAAACAACAATATATAAATAATTATTTGCTTAAAAAAAATTACGCATGTTAATATATAAAAACTATATTAAAGCTTAATAAGCTTAAGTTTTATAAAAAATAATAAATTTTATTTAATTATTTTTTTTATATAAATAAAGTTTATAAACTATAAAACATTTTTTATTAAAAAAAATATAAAACAAAAGCAAAAACAGGCAAGCAGTATAAAAGCAGCAGCAGCAACAGCAGAAGCAGCAGCAGATATTATTATTATTATTATTATTATTAATGCTGCAGTTTTTAAAAGTTAGCATTTATATTATATAAAAAAAACTACTATATATATATATATAAAAAAAAAAACAGACAGAACAGCAAAACAAAAGTTAGCTGTAAATAAAGCTATACGTATATTTAAGCAGCAAAAAACACGCTAGCAATTTTAGGCCTAAGCTTAAGTATTAAACAGCAGCTATATAAAACATATATAAATTAAAAGCTATATATAAACAGAAAATTTTATATAAAAAACAATTATATATAAATAAACAACTATATATATATAAATAATTATATATAAGCAAAAATAATATATAAATAAAAACTATAATTAATAAAAAAAACTAATATTAAAACTATAGTAATTAATTATAATTATTTATAACTATTATATATATATATATATTATATAAATATATAACATATATATTATATATATATATACAGCATATATATTTTATATATAAAACAAGCTATATTATTGCTATTATTTTAATAAGTTGTACGCTAGCAGAATTTTTATATAAAACTTAAAATAATGCTACGCATAATAATTATTTAAATAAAATAATAATCAAGCATAATAAACATTATATAACAAAAAGTTGTATTCTGTTTTATGTATAAACAGTATATGCATCGCATGTACAAAGCCTATTTAACAATTAATTTAGTTTTTAATAAACAGTATATTTATAGATTATATAATAAAAAAAACATTTAAAATTAAAAAATAAATGTTTTGTTTAACGAATTTATATTAAACAACTAATATTATATAAAATATTAAAATAAACTATAAAATATAAATGCTTTTAATTATTTAATAGTAAATAAAGTATAATTAAAACATATATTTAAATAAACTTTTATATATAAGTTAAATAAATAAAAAACTGCTTTTATATAATTTAAAAATAAAAAATTATTATATTAATTAGGACAGTTAAAATAAAAACGCTTTTAATATAACAATATATTATATTTTAAACATTTTAACACTGTTTTTATTTTTTTTAAAAATATAAACTATTTATAAGCTTATTTTAATAATATAAAAACATTATTATATAATAAAATAAAAAATTATATTTATTATATATAAATAAAAACATTTATTTTTAATATAAGCTTTTAAAAGCTAGAACATATTTTATTAAAACAGAGTTAAAACGTTTATACTGCTGTTTTAAATATTTTTATATAAAAAATTATATAAGCTATTAAATTATATAAAATATAATATAAACTATTTAATTTTAAAAAACTCTAAAAGTTCTATTATTATTATTAGTTATATAATTAAGTATTAAAACGTTTTAAGTTTTTAATTAAAAACAATTATAATTTTAACTATAAAATTATAATTAATGCTATATAAATAAATAATAAATAAATGCTTTATATTATTAATATTATAATATTATTTTAAGCAGTAATATTTTTAAAATCTATATTTATATATAACGCTGAAAAAGTATTATATAAATATTAAATTAATATATATATTAAAACCTTCTGATTATATTATATATAACTTAAATATAAATTTTTATTAAAAAATTTTAAAACTAAGCTAAAATAATTAATATATAATATTATATAATATTTATTAAAGCTTATTAAATAATAAGCAAGATTAAATAAATATATAAACTATTTTGCTATACATATAATATATTAAAACAGAAATTAAACATTATATAAAATAAAAATTAATTTTATAAATAATAATTAAAGCTTTAAATAATACCGCAGGTTTAAACAGACTAATACTTATTTTGTTAATATTTAAAATATACTTTAAAATTAATTAAAATTTACTTTTTTTATTAAATATTGTTGCACTAGTTATAAATAAAAAGTTAAGGCTTTAGCAATAAGTAATGTATTATACAAAAAATCTATAGATAAAAAAAAAAAAAGTAAGTAGGAGGAATTAGCCTATTAGAATTCTAGCTAAATATAGGTGTAGGGTGGGTCCAGTCTGTGCGCTACAGCTAGTTTATGCGCACTAGTTAGCAACAGGTATACAGATGTTCTACGCGTGCTATACATGTTATAAAAAAAACTAGCTATTTATAACTACCTTTTTTTAAAAAAAATAGCTTGTTTATAAAACATGTTTAAGTTTTAAACCTGTAACTTTTATGTAGTGTTTTTTAGCAAAAAAAAAAATTGCTTCAGGTATTTATTTATATAATACTTTTTAAGCTTTTATATTATTAAATTATTATATAAGTTTTTTATATTATGTTATTTTTTTTACGTTTATTTTAATTTATGCTTGCTTTTATTTTTATTTTATTATATTTTTTTATACGGCTTTATTATTATTTTTATATATTATATTAAACCTGTTTTTTTTTGCAGCTTATAACTAATTATTTAATTTTATTAGAAGTTCTGCTATTTTTAGATTTATATTATAAAATTTTTTTAATAATTTTATATTATTTTTAAAGTTTTTTATTAAATATTATTTATTATTAACATTTTAATTTTTTAATTAATTTAATATTATAGCTTTTTATAATATATTTTTAAAGCTTTAATTTTTTTTATAATAAGTTTTTTTTTTTTTTGCGGTTTAACCAGTTTTTTATCCAGGTTTTCGGCTTTTTATCCTAATAATAGGTTATTTAAATATAATTATAATTAGTCGGCGTAATATTAGTTTATTAATTTTTAATTAAGTAGTACTTTTAAAATAAACATGTTTTTATTTTTATTAATTATTTTAAACTTTTATTATATTATAAAATAGTTTAGTTTATTAAATAAACAGTTTATTTTTATAATTGTTTTTTTAATATTAATATATAGTTTTTATATTAAAATTAAAGTTTTATTATCTGCGGTTAGTTTATTTTATTATTTATATTTAAGTTTATTTTAAATGTTTTTAGCAGAGTTTATAAAATTAACTATTTTTAATGTTTTATTTTATGCTTTTATTTTAAATATTTTTTTTTTAACTAGTAGTTTTTTTAGTTTTTTTGCGGCTGTTTTATTTTTTTAATCGAAATTAAAAAGCATTAAAAATTTTATTTTCATTTTATAAAGCAATAGTTCTGTAGACTTATAAAATAGTAATATTTAAATATAATTTATTACTAGTATTTGTTTTAACTAATTGTTTTAATAATAGTTAATATAAAGCTTTAATTATTAATTGAAATATTTATTTATTATTTTTGTTTATTTAATAATTTTATAATATTTTATAAAAATTAATATATATTTTATACTTATTAATTTATATAATTTATTAATAAAAGCTAAAATAAATTATAATTTTTATTTAACGTTATAATTATAAATATATTAAATATTTTAAATAAACTTTTATAATATATTTTACTGTATTAGTTGTTATAGCTTATATTATATAAAAAATCGTTTATATTTTTTTTTAAACAGTTTATTATAATTAACGCGTTATTATATTTATATTTATTTTTAAATATTTGTTTAAAGTTTATTATTAAATATTATTATATATAGTTAAAAATTAATAGTAGTTTTAAAAACCCTGGGGTTTTATCGTGAAATATTTTTATTAGTTAGCATTTTATATAATTTACTACGTATATATTATAATTATCGGCTAGTTTAAGCTATTAATATTTTTTAATATTAGTTTTTAGTTTTATGTTTATTTAAATAAGCAGTAGGCATATAATTATAAATTTTTAAATAAGCCTGGTTTTTAAATAAAAATAATTAAAAACTACTAGTTTTTATATATTATTATTAATCTGTTTTAAGTTGCTAAAAGTTGTTATTTTTGTTTTTTAGCTTTTTATTAATAAATTTTTATTTTAAGATTTTTTAGTTTTTTTAATATTTTATCGATTAATTAAAAACTAGTTAATTTTTAATTTTTTTTTAAAGCTAATATAAAACTTAATATTTTTTATTTATAAAAATATCGGTTTTGTTTTGCTAATAATAAATTAAAAAATCGCTAAATGTTTTATGTTTTTTTTAACTTTTATATTATTAAATCTTTTATTTACGCGATAAAGCGTTAGCTACTACGTTTTTTTTAAAACAAAAATAATTAAAAGTTATATTTTAAAAATAGTTCGGTTTATTTAGCTTGTTTTAAATTTAAATATTATTTTATATTAAAATATTTTAATATTTAATAGTTTATAATTATAAAAAATTTTTTTTAACTATTTATTAATTTTAGCTTTTATTTTTTAATGTTATAATTACAGCTAGTATTTTTTATTAAAAATATTATAGTTTAGTTTAACATTATATAATATTTTAAAAATAAGCTATAAAATATTATTTATTTTTATATAGCTATAATAATACTTCTGCTATAACTTTGTTAAACAAGTTAGTTTTAATTTTTATAAGCAGCTTATATTAATAATGTTTTAATAAAAAACTATTATTAAAGCTTTTTAATTAATAAAAGCTTTATTATAGTTATTTATTTAATTAAAAACTCTGTTTTTTATATTAAATAATTTATAAAAATTATAATATAACTATATTAATTAATAAACTTTTAATAAAAGTTATAAAATTTTAAAAAAATTATATATTTTTATTATAATTAAAAGTTTTAATTTATTACAGCTTTAACTTTTATTAAGTCGACTTATATATTTTTAATATTAATAATATAACTTAGAAATTTAGTTTATTATATATAAAACTCTGATTTTTTAAATCAGCTTATAAACTAATATTACGCAGCTTTTAAAAACTTTTTATATATATTTTATATATTTTAAATTGTTTAAATAAATAAATACGTTATTTATATATATATTATAAAAGTTATTTAAAAAGTTAAATAATATATTATTAATATATTTTTAAAATATAAATAAACTGTTTATTAGTTTAAATAATAATATTTTATAACCGTATATTTTATATTTTATATAAAAAATAATTAAACTTTTATTATTTTTATATATATAAATATAATAAAAAGCCTGTTTTATATCGATTTTTATAAAATTTTTAATATTTAAAATATAAAACAAGGTTTTTTTAATAAATAATAAAAAATACCGGTTTTTTTTTATAATTTCGTTTAGTTTTTAATAGTTTATATAAAAACAGAGTTTTTTATTAGCTTTTTTTATAAATAGTATAAGCAACGTATATAACATGTTGTTAAGTTTAATAAAACTTTTTTATAAGTTGTCGATCAGATATTTTTATATAGTTTTTAATTTATTAAGTAATATTTTATATAAAAAACTATACTTTAGGTCTTTAGCTAATTTATTTTTTGCAAAATTTATTTTATAATTTATATAAAGTTGATAAAAAATAAATTATCTGATTTTTTATTAAACGCGTTAAAAAGTTATAATGTTTTAAAAATATAAGTTTTAACGTTTTTATTTTAGCTTGTTTTTATTCTTTGTTTTTATTTATTTTTTTGTTTTTATTTATTAATTTATTAATTTAATAAATACTAATAATTTATATTTTATTAACGCTTTAGTTTTTTTTATTAAAGTTATAAATATAATAATATTAAAAATAATAATTTAAAAGTTAGGTCTTTTTTATACTAGCTTATACTATTTTTTTTTATGCGGTAAAGTCTGCTAATATTAGATTTTTATAAAAGTAACACTTTTTCGACTTTTTTTAAAATTGGTTTTATTTTTAATATAAAAAGAGTAGTTTTTTTTAAGTTTTTTTTTATTTTTTTTAAATAATCTTGCGTTAAGTCGTTTTTTTTTTATTTTATTTTTAACAGCATGTTTTTAAAAATATTTGCTGCAGCACTTTTCTTTTAATATTTTTTTTTTTTATTAAGTTTAATATTATAGTTTTATTAATCAGCGTTTTTTAATACTTTAAATATTATAACCAAGTTTTGTTTTATTTATTGCTAATATATAACTATATTTATAATTTTTAATAAATTAAAAACTAAAATATATTATTTTATATTTAATAATATATTTTATTGTTTAAACTATTTTTTTAATTACAACTTTATGGTTTATATTTAATATATTAATAAAAACGTTTTTAAAAGTTTTATTATATATTTTTAAAATTAATTATAACGCTGTATTAATTTTTAATAAGATTTTTATTATATTTAATAATTATTTATTATTTAAACTTATTTATAATTAATAAATTAAATAGTTTTATTAGTTTTTAATAAAAATATATTTATATATATATATACACCTGCTTTTATGTTTTTAAATATGTTATAACTTGTTAAAAATAATTTATTATTATATAAAATATATATATATAATAAAAGTTTATTATTTAAATAATTATTTATTATATTTTTTTATTTATAAACAATAATATTAGTTTTAAAAAAGTTTATTTGTTTTAAAGTTATTTTTTTCTGTTTTAATATTAAAAGTATTTTTTTAATATTATAATAAAATTAGTTTATATTTGTTTATAATAGCGTTAATATAAACGTTATACTATATTTAATTAAAAAGTTTTAAAAACAATTTTTATAATATATTTTTTTGTTTATAATAAAAATATTTATTTTTATAATTAACTGTTTTATTTTTTAGTTAATAATTTAAACGTTTAGTTTTAACCTGTTAATAATAACATAAATAAAGCAAACATTTATTTTTAATAAACGTGATAAAAATATAGTTATATTAAATATAAAACATATTTTTAATAGTTTTTTATTTTATAAGCGTTAATACGTTTTTAATTATTAATTAATAAATAATAAGCTATTTATATATAATATTTTATATATGCGTTAAAATTTACTAATTTTTAAAATATTTAAAAATCGTTTTAATTATAAATTATAAAAACAACTTGTTTTTAAATTTTTTTTATTTAGCTTTATTAAAACATGTTTTTTTATAAGTTTTATAAAATCTGTTTTAAATTAAATAAATTTAAATAAAAATACTTATTAAAATTTAATATTTTATAATTAACTTTTATTTTTTAAAAGTTTATGTTTTTATAAATATTATATAAATATTATATTAAATTTTTAAATATTATAATTATATTAAAATATTTGTTTAATAAATAAAAAATCAGGTTTTATAAAGCTTTTTAATAAAATAAAATTTAATGTTGCTTATTTTTGCAAAATTATTTATAAACTAGTTTATATTAATTTTAAATAATTTATTATATTATAATATTAAACTTTAAAATTAATTTTATTTTTTATAGTTTTATTATAGAATTTATTTATTAAAATTTTAATAAATTTATAAAAAATTTTTAAAACTTTTAAAAACATATATTTTATATTTAATTAAATAAATTAATTTTTATTAGTTTAATTTATATAAAAATTTTATAAATAGTTTTATTTTTTAATTATTAATTTAAGTTTAGTTATAATATAGTTTATAACAGTGTTATTAAAACTTTTTTAGTTTAAACATAAAAGTTTTTAAAAAATAGTTTAACGCAGCTTATTTAATTTTTATTAAGCTTTAATATAATTTTTTATAAATTAATAAAATAGCTTTATATTATTTTTAGTTTTATAGTTTAGTTTTTAAGTTTTTTATATTTTTTTAATTTTTATTTAATTAAATTATATATATTTTAAATTTTTAGTTTATTTAAAAATAATTTTTATTTATTTTATAATATATTATATAAAAAATAATAATTTATTATTATTTATTAAAATATTATTAATATATATATTTAAAGTTTTATTTTATTAAATAAAACAGCAGTAATAAAAAACGTTTAAACTAAATTAATAAATATTTTAAAATTAATTAATTTTTATTATTTAATTAAACTAAAATATTTTTTTTATAATTAATTTTTATAAAAAATAATTTATTTATTTTTAACAGCTAGGTTTATAAACTATTATATTAATAAATTAACAGCTTTAAAAAAAACTTGCTTGTTTTTTATATAATATTTTTAAATTTAAAGTTTTAAATTTATAAATAAAATTTTAAAACTAGCTTTATTAGTAGTTTTTAAACGTTAATATTAATTTTATTTTTAGTTTTATAATAAATTATATTATAACAGGTTTTTAAAACTAAATTAAATATATTTAGTTTTATATATATTATTAAAAATTTTATTAATAAAATAATTAAAAAATTTAAACGTTATATAAAATAAAATTATTTTTAATATATTAAAGTTTTAGCTTGTTTTTAACTATTTTTAGCTTTTATAATAAAAGCTATTTTAAAATTAATTAATAAAAATATTTAAAAAGTAGTTTTAATACTTTTAAAATTAATTAAATAATTTATAAATTATTATATTAATTATAAATAAAATATTAAAGCTTTAGCAATAAATAATATATTATATAAAAAATCTATAAATAAAAAAAAAAAAAATAAATAAAAGAAATTAGCCTCCTAAAATTCTAGCTAAGTACAGATATAGAGTAGGTCCAGTCTATACGCTACCGCTGGTCTATACACACCAGTTAGCAACAAATATACAAATATCCTGCGCGTGCCACGCACGCTACAGGAAGGACCAGCCATCCATAACTAATATTATATAAAAAATAAAAGCAATAAAAAAAGCTATAAAAATGTTGCGCAAAAAACAGGCTAAAATTAAAATTAATTATATAATTAATAAATATAATAGCTTAGTTATATATAATATTTTTTGCTATTTTTAAAAACGAAGTTCTAATAAAAAAAAAAAAAGTTAGCAAAAGCTATATAAGATTTAATTAATTAAAAGATGTAATATAGTTATCGATTTAATTAATAGCTTAATATAATTTTAATATATTTAAATTAAATTATATTATTATATAATAAATAAATAATAAATTAATAAATAAAAACATTTTAAACTGTTTAATTATTTATTATATAAAAATATAACAGATTAAAAAAAATATTATTATAAATATTAATATATAAGCTATATTTATATAAAAGCTAAACAATATTTTTATAATAGCAAAAAAACAGCAGATATACGTTTTAATAATAAAGTTTTAAAAAAACAATATAATTATTACGCCGGAAATATTATTTAAAAAATTAAACGCAACTAAAATTAATAATTTTATTATATAAAAAATATTCCAGTTTATTAAATATATTAAATCTAAGTATAATAAAGCTTGAATTTTTAAGTCCAAACTTATATAAAAATTAAAAAAAAAAACAACCTAACTATATAAAAAATTAAAACTTATTATATAAAAATATAATAACGCCGAAAAAAAAACAATATTTATATAATCTCTAATTATTTAATAAATAAGCTAAAAACTACTACTAGCACTTAAACTTTTGCTAATCTATAATTATAATATTTTAAATAAACTTTAAAATATTATATAAGTATATATATAATTAAAAACAAATTAATAAAAAAGTTTTTATATAATTATTTAGTAAACTTAAGTTAAAATATTTTAAAAAATAATTTTAAAAATTATATAACTGTTATATAAACTAGTAAAATTAAAACTATATTAGTTTAAAACTTATTATTAATATTATTAAAAATAATTAAATATTTTTATATTTATATATAACTTATATTTATTTTATATAATAAAACAACTAAAAACTTTAATATTATTAGCTTATAAACAAATAATATATTTAGTTTTATTATATTAAACTTTTAAAAAAAAAAATATAAGCTAAAACAAGCTAATTTTTATATAAAATTAAAAAAATATTTTAACTAAAACATTTAATTAAATTTAATAGCAGCTAAATTATATTATTATATAAAAAAATATAACTTTAATATAAAAAAATAAAGTAAATAATTAGCTTAGGTTAACTTTTATATAATAAAAACTGTTTAAAACTATATTTTATAACAGGTTAAAAAACTTATATTAATAGTATATGCTAACCAGAAGTTTTATATAATTTATTAATAGCTGCTTAAATAATTAATCTAGTTTTAAATAATATTAAAACTTAAACTAAAAATTTAATAATAAATAAATAACTTTAAATAAAGTTTAACCTTTATATTATTAAACTTAATATATATAAAACTGTTTATTTTTATTAATAAATTTTTATAAATAATATTAATATAAGTTTTTAGTTTAAATTTTTATTATATTAATAATAAAACATTATTTAAAAAAAGTTAAGTTTTAAAATAATTAAAAATATTATATATTAAAACTTTAGCAAATATAAAAAATTATTTAAAACGTTTTAATAAATAAGCTGTATAACATAATTAATAGATTTAATAATATAATAATTTTATATATAATAATTTAAAAATTTTAATTATTTTAAACGTTTTTTAGTTCTAGCAGTTTTATATTTAAACTTAAAATTACTATATAATTATTTAATTAAGCTAAATATAATATAAAAAAACGTTTAATAATAAATATTATATTGTTTTAAAATTATATAAAAAATTTTTTTAAAATATAATAGATTAATAGTGCTAACAACTTAGCAGACGTATTTATTAAATAAAAGCTAAACTAAGCTTTTAAAAACTTAATATTTATAAATAAATTAATTATATAGGTTAAAGCGTATATAAAATAAATTAAAAGCAAAATAATAAAAAATAAAGTTTATATAATAATAAACGTTATTTTTTATATAATAGTAATATAAACTTTATTTTATTATATAATAAAAATATAAATATAATTAAAAACTGATTTTTAAAAAACAGGCTTTAATAATATAATAATAATATAAATTATATTTAATTATTATATAACTTAGGTTTAATTTTTAGCTAAAGTTTGCAAAGTTTAAAGTTTATAAAAAATATTATAAACTTTAAGCTTTATTATTTTATTATTTTTTTATTTTTAAATATTTTTATTTTTTTTATATAATAATAGTTTAAACTTTATTTTATTTATATAAAAATATATATAATTATTATTAAAAGTTTAATTTTTTAAAAACAGGCTTTAATAATATAATAATAATATATATAATAGTTAGTTATTATATATTTTAAATTTAATTTTTAATTAAAACTAATAAAGCTTAAAAGTTTATAGTTTATAAATAAACTAATATAATAAACTTTAAGCTTTATATTTTTTATTTATATATAACAATTAATTATTTTTTTAAAAAAAAAGATTAAAAGTTACTTTTTTTTTTTTTTTTATGTATAAAAAACTATATATAAGCTATTTTTAATTTTTATATTATTTATATATAAAAAACAAAACATAAAAAAAAAAAAATAAATTTTTTTTTTTTTTTTTTAGTTATAATTAAAACATCGCGTTTTATATAAGCGTTAAATATAAAAAATATAAACGTTTTTTTAAAAACTAAAAATTTAATAATATAAATTAAATAAAGCTTTTTAATTATAGCAGCAGCTATTATATAGTTTATTTACGTATATTTTTAAGCATTAAGTTTTTTAGCTTTAAACTAAAAAAGCTTAGAAGTAGTTTTTACAGCAGATAAATTTAGTTTAAACGTCTGCAAAAACATTTAAAACTGCTATTTAAAACAAAATATTGTAAAAAAAAACAGCAGCAACAGCACTTTTAGTATTTTATTATACGCGGAAACCTGTTAATAAAAAAAAAAATAAAAACATATCAACAATTATCTGCTTAAAAAAAAAATTACGCATGTTAATATATAAAAACTATATTAAAGCTTAACAAGCTTAAGTTTTTATAAAAAAGCAATAAACTTTTATTTAGCTGTTTTTTTTTATATAAATAAAGTTTATAAACTATAAAATATTTTTTATTAAAAAAAGCATAAAATAAAAACAAAAATAAGCAAGCAGCGCAAAAGCAGCGGCAGCAGCAGCAAAAGTAGTAATAAACATTATTATTATTATTATTATTATTATTAATGCTACAGCTTTTAAAAGTCAGCATTTATATTATATAAAAAAAAAACTACTACGTATATATATATAAAAAACAAATAAAACAACAAAACAAAAAATTAGCTATAAATAAAGCTGTATATATATTTAAGCAGCAGAAAACATGCTAGCAAGTTTAGGCCTAAGCTTAAATATTAAGCAGCAGCTATATAAAATATATATAAATTAAAAGCTGCGTATAAATAAATAATTATATATATATAAGCAACTATATATAAGCAAAAAACAATATATAAATAAAAAACTATAACTAATAAAAAAAAAACTAATATTAAAACTATAACAATTAATTATAGTTATTTATAGCTGTTATATATATATATATTTTATATAAATATATAACGTATATATTATATATATATATATAGCATATATATTTTATATATAAAACAAGCTATATTATTGCTATTATTTTAATAAGTTATACGCTAGCAGAATTTTTATATAAAACTTAAAATAATGCTATATATAATAATTACTTAAATAAAATAATCAAACATAATAAACATCGTATAACAAAAAGTTATATTCTATTTCACGCGTAAACAGTATGTGCATCGCATGTATAAAGCCCATTCAACACTAAATATATTTTATAAACAAGCTATTTTTTTAAAAAGGAGTAGTTATAAATAGCTGGTTTTTTTTATAACATACATAGCATGCATAAGATATTTATATATTTATTGCCAACTAGTACGCATAGACCAGCTATAACGCATAGACTAGACCTACTTTACACCTGCATTTAGCCAGAATTCTAATAGGCTAATTCCTTCTACTTATTTTTTTTTTTTTATCTGTAGATTTTTCGTACTATATATCACTTATTGCTGGAGCCTTGACTTCTTATATATGACTGGTGCAACAGAAAGCTATTATTAAATACGCTAATACATTTTAAAATAATAATTTTTTTTTTTTTTAGCTTTTTTTTTTAGCTTTTTACCGGTTATTTAATATAATAACTTAATAGTTGCTATTAATATTTTAGCCGATATTTATTTCGTTTATATTATATATATAATTTAATAAAATATTAGCTATTTTTTCATATTTAAAAAGTTAAAAAAAACGTATATATTTTAAGCTGTAGCCTTGGTTACGCGTTAATAATTAATAATATAGCATTTTATTAACTATATAAACAAGTTTTAAGTTAAAAATTAATAATATTACGTCGGCTTAAATATTTAAAAGCTAAATAAAACGGCTAAAGCTTATTAAGCTATTATTTATAACTTAGTTAAGCTAAATATATAGCTTAATTTAGTTTAGCTAATATATTAAATAATTAACTAGTATTTTAAATATAATAATAAAGCTTAAAAGCTTTTATTAGTTTTTTTTTAAGTTAAAATATTTTAAAAACAGCGTTAGAAATAAATATATTATATGTTTTATTTAAATGCTGCTCCGCGGACAAACATGCTAAATTAAACGTTATAAATTGCAGCTTTTATATACATTTTTTTTAAAAAAGCAGGCAATTCTAATAATACTAACAAATTAAATATTAAATAAAAATTAAAAATAAATTAATAAGTTAGATAAAATTGCTAAAGTACGCGTTAACGCGTTAATAAAATGGCGTTAAGTGGCCCGTAAGGGTGTTGCCCGTGGCCTGTGTGGTTAGCTTACCTGTATCAACGTGGGTCAAGTTTTATCAAAAGCCTCAAGCCTACAAAAACCTATAAAAGCTGAAAGCTTATGAAACACAACAGAAACTAAAAGGGCACCTAAATATAAAAATCGACATATTAATTTTTTTTATATTATTTCAACATTAATATGCGTTATATTTTAGCTATGGCTATATTTTTTATGAGACCTCATTTTGAATCTTCTTTTTGGCATTATTTAGGATCTGATAACGATTTTTCTTCCCCACATTACACAAATTGAGCCCTTCGTGCCCAGGGGCGATACGTAGACCAAAAATACGCACCTAGAAATTCTTTTGGAAATATAGTTTTCTCGTCTCTCTTTCTATCATCGTTTTGAGTTGTTGGAAGTGACTTCTCTCTAGTGCATATCTCGGTTGACTAGGGGAATTTACTGAAGACCTTCCTTTCCTAATATTGGGCTAAATGGCACCCGGAGCGATATAGGGCATTGTCTCTCTCCTTTTTCGGCATTTTATACAGGTAAGAACTTGACAATGTTGTCATTTTTTCCTTGGACTTGTACATTTTCTGGTTAGGTGCTGAATAGTTTGTTCTACACCTAACTAGGCTAGCGTCCACTAGACCCCACCGGTAAATACCCCCTCCAGGGCTCTATCCGCGTCGCGTTTAGTGCATACGAGTTTTTCTTCGTCACACCACTTTTCTACCTCTCTACGAAGTGAATGGTGATTTAGTGCTGGTAGGGAGGCTTTTTTTCACTCCTATTTCTCGCAATTGTCAGCTATGCGTTAGCGCGAGGTCATTCTGGCAACTAGTCCACTCTCCTTGATGATTGAGCCCAGCACACAGTTAACTGACTATGCGCCTTCTCAACGTGGGGAGCCAGAGATGAATCTTCACGAGTATGCTTTCTCTATTCTGAGGAGTGGATCCTCGATTGACTGGCTACGAGTCCAAGCTAAGGCAGAATGGGTGGATTATTCAATAGAAGAGCTGTCTATCAACTCCATAACACGTCTCCCATCATTCTAATTCGTTACTCTAACCCTAACTACGGCTCCTTTTTCCTATATCTCAGCGATCAGCCTATATCCCAACAGGATAAATCATGTCCAACTAATAAACATCTAGAGATAAGCTCAGGTTACGTTGCAATAACGAATAATTTGAAACCTCTCTCTAGTTGGGAAGTTTTACTAAGTTTGACGGAGTATAAAGGGATTGATCCAACTAGACTCGGTGACCTAGAATGGGGGTTAGAGTGTGGTTTCTCAAGTACTTCAACAGCAAAAACTTGTCACGTGTCCCTCCAAAAGTTCAATTTCGGATCTAAGGCGGTAAGATTGGTGTTTAAATCTCTATAATAAAGTCAATCACTCGATATAGTTGACAGCTGCTGTCCCCGTTGGGAACAGGATCGTCCCCAACACCTCTAACGAAGGGCTGGAGGTCCTAACGAAAGAAAATAGTAATTGAGTGTTACGTCGAAGAATGGCTAAATTGATTCGATCAAAGAAATGATATACAGCAATGTTGAAATGTTTATAGCACTTAACTTAGCCAAAACCATCTCTCTTATATGCCCATTAGAGGAGCCTTGATGACGTTGCTCTATTCACCACACGCTTTGTCAATCCTGAACGTGATTTTTCTTCATTCCCAGGAATTCTAATCTCAGCATAGCAAATACTGTACTCAATGTATCTTTTAACTGGCACTCAGGAAGGAAATGCCACCTTTCTCCCGAGCGCAGTCGCAACCCATGCCCCAAGAGTTTCCCTGACAATGTTGTTGCTAGACCAGTTCCTAGAGGGATGAACCCTATTGGCAAAGTGCAGGAACATCGTATTGCTTGCGCGGTCGATGACCAAAGACGTGCCAGTGTATCCCGTATGGCTTGCCGAGAGGGGGTTGGCCATGGGGCCCGCGGTGTAGTACTGGTTGAGCTCGAACCCGGCGCCGTGAGAGGCGCCTGAGCCGAAGCGGGCGTTGAAGTTGGTGAAGATAAGATCGACGGACCCCTGCGAGAGAATTCGCTTGCCGCCGTACGTCCCGTTGTTGAGGATCATCTGGCAGAACCGCGCCGTGTCCAGGACGGTGGAGAAGAGCCCGGCGTGGCCGGAGACGCCGTCGAGGCCCCACGCGTTCTCGTCGTGCACAGTCCCCCTGACTGGCTGCGGCCGCTGGGGCTCCCCGTCGCCGAGCACCGCCGCCTGGAACTCCTGTGTGGCCATTCTATCGTAGAATGGAAACGCGGGACCTTCCACGTTACCCCGGTTGAAGAACGTATCCTGCATTCCCATCATCGAGGTGTATTCATAGATGACGTCGTCGAGTCGCTTGCCGGTAACGCTTTCGATCACTAGCATCAGTGTCATGTAATTAATATCGGAGTAGAGATACGTCGAGTTCGGAATGTTCTGGAGAGTCTCGTTGAGAATCTGTTGGATGCGCGACTCGTAGGTCGGGTATTGAGGCGTCCACAGACCAATCTTCGGATCCGCCGAGAAGCCGCTTGTGTGTGTCATTAGTTGTAGAATTGTGATGTTCCCCTTGCCATTCGCAGCAAACGTGGGCAGATAACTGGCGACTCTGCCTTCGAGGGTGATCAAACCCTCATCGATGCAGCGAAGTCCCGCTATAGTCGTGTAGAGCTTAGTTAAGCTGGCCATATCGTAAATAGTGTCGGTTGTCGCATCGCTTCTCTCACTTAGAGGGAGCATTTGTCCCGTTGAGCCGTTTACTGAAGCCCACAGGTTCCTCTTTCCAAATGCAAAGTGACTGACAATCACGCTCTTGTGTGCAACAAGAGTCACACCACCAGGCTCAATGGGAACAATCTGGTTCGACGTTTTCGTTCCCCAGTTTCTTGCCTCTGTGAAATGGGTTAAGTTGGCCACCATATCCTCTAATGGCTTGGACAGCATCCCCACAGACTCAGGTGTGCCATATTGCAACACATCTTTCTGCCATTTAGTCTCTGCTGATGCTTGTGATGCTGCGATGAGAACACTAATAGCAAAAAACATATTCCGAATAATGAAAGTCATTGTGGGCGGTATATCTACCAAGTGGCTGTAAAGGTGATGCTATTCCACCGATCACATGGGAACAACGAAAGGCAACAAGGGCAACCACAGTTCAGCTAGCAAATGCCATCATCCTAACATATATCTGTGAAGTCTAGAATACTAGTCTTTACCGTCATCGAACTATAGTTGCGGGGTCACTGCCGCCGTGGCGTGATGGTTAGTTCGCTTCATTGAGAAGGTAAGGATTCAACCTAGTCTGGTAGGGGCGTAAGGTTACATTTACTACATGGGCATGCGGGGCGGGAAACGGGGCACTTGACTACTTATTGATCTCTCTTACAGCTTCCTTTCCAAGACTCACGCAGTAGTCCAGTGTACGGAGATCCCAGGTTAAGTATATCCTATTGAGTTGTATACCTGCCATAAATCGCATCTTGAAGTGAATTATGTAGCCCAAACACCCTCGGACATGTACACCGGAGTTATTCCAACGTATTATTAGGAGGACGTGAAAAAGAGGAACAGCTGACGAGTAACTTGATGGTACACGTGTAGAGCTTAAGTTCAATTTACTTGCAGTTATTAGGCTAGGTAAAGCATTAGGCCAGTAGCCATTGCCTCTACATGTATGTCAGGCTTTCCTTGGCCGTCAGCATAACATTTGAAGGTATCGTCTCAAGTGTGACTACGCCGTCGAGGGTTCTATTATATTAAGTAGAGATATCAATCTGGGTCGGGACTAGGTGACGTAGCATATATCGTGCCCCCAAAATAGCTGGCTCTGCTACAAGCTCAGTCCGCTGGAATGTGCCACACTTCGCCTCCAGTGCCTTTACCAGTGTCGTTCTATACATTTCGTCTCGCATCATTCCGCCGGCTAGCACAAGGCCTGATCTCGCGGGATTGATTCTTCCAGTGCGAATCAATAGCGCCACGAGATCTACAAGACTCAATGCCCCCGTTTCAATAATTCGCTTTGCCTCGACATCGTAGCTCGCCGTGGAAAGGACAACCTTGGCCACGCCCGCGATCCGCTTGGTCGTGGCGAGATCAGCCCCTCCATTCCCGTGGGAAGCCGGGTTAGGGGCGAGGATTGTGCTGAGAAGATCTCCTGATGTGGACTCAGGGTAGAGCTCTTCAAAGTGCCGTATAACTGCCTGCGTGAGGGGTGATAGTGCCCCTGTAACTGGAGCAGAACTGCTGTTCGCTTGAATATTATAGAGATCATACGAATATAACGCTGTACGGAGTGCTTCGCGTCCTATACCGTAGCCTGAGCCATCATCGCCGAGAAAATGGCCCCATCCTCCAACACGGTGTGTTCGTCGAAACTGGCCGTCCGCTTTCGCATAGCTCATAGCACTTGACCCTGTCCCGGCCACGATAACGACCACCGAGTCCAAGTTTGGTTGGTCAGCCATGGAAGTCGGGAGGAGGTCGATATCGGTAGTGACCTTCAGCTTCGCGCCCAGGGGGAGACCGAGGATTTGCGATAGCGCACTGTGGGTTTCCGTAGACGGAGACAGCCTGCCATAACCAGCCATGCCAACCCAGGCAGCGGATAGTTTTACGGATTCCATCCGACGTCCCCCGGTAATCTCGCAGTTATCCACGGCTCCCTGAATGGCGTCGGAGATCGTGGAAATGGCGGTATCAACACTGATGTTGGTTCTGAGATTGTTAGCTGTTAGGAGGAGATTGGAAGGGGGCTTGAGGGGGTGGAGGGGTACATACACATTACAAGGACCAGCGATACCCATCCCCATCTCTCCGTCTTGAGACATAATTACAGCCTTGCAGCTAGTACCTCCCGCATCCACGCAGAGTACTAGTTTATTATCATCATTGTGTGGCAGCATGTCTTCCTTGCGAGCCTCCCCGAACACACGAGCGAGGACGCCGTCATTCTGTTGAAGCCGGTCCTCCGCCTCCGCCACTGGCACCTTTAGCACAATCACGACGGCCGCGAGCCTGACGCTCCCATGGCAGTTCTCGAGTATGCGGTCTAATTTGGTGTCGGACTGCGTACAGGCATCGCCGCCGACGAATCGAAGGATGTTCCTAGCTCGTTGCTTAAGTTTGAGGTTGGTGGCCTTGACGTCGATCATCTGCGCCAAGTCAGCTATCTGGGATGCGTTACCCACACGGAATAAGCCGGGCAGGGCGCGCACCATGTTCCCGTACGTCTTGCCAAGCTTAATCATGATGCCGGTGCTGATCATGTTCAAGATCAATTTCGTCGCCGTCCCGGCCTTCATCCTCGTGCTGCCAGTGACCGCCTCCGGCCCTGTGACAGCGGAGATGAGGTAGTCGGCATTGCCCTCGGCCTTGGCCGCCGAAGGGGAGACGCAAACGAGCGCGACAGTAGTAGCTCCCAATGACTTCGCGTAAGATAGCCCACCTAGAACGTAGGGCGTGCGACCAGAAGATGCGATCCCAATTAGCGAGTCGAGATTCGGGTCTAGGTTGAACAATCGTAAGTCGGACTCAGCGCCATCCCTGTCGTCTTCAGCGCCTTCTTTGGCACGGCGGAGGGCGCCGTCGCCGCCTGCTATCAATGCGACGAACTGGCCCGGTGGTGACGAATAGGTAGGGGGGATTTCGGATGCGTCAAGGACGCCTAGCCTAGATTGTCTCGTGGGTTAGCTACCATTATTGGCTTCACAGATCTATGGCCACCACCGCCTAAGGTTAGGTATGTGCCGCAGGGCTAGATTCATACCTTCCGCTAGTTCCAGCACCGATATAGAAAACCCGGCCGCCATTACGAACGCGCTTGGCTAAGGCGTCGACAACTTGCGCGATTACTGGGATGCATCGCTCGACCGCGTCTGGTATCTCGCGGTCTTCTCGGTGGAGGATCTGGCAGAGCTCGAGGGTCGATACTTTGTCGATAGTGGCCGTCCGGGTGTTGCGATGCTCAGTCTGCAAGCCGGCGAGCTGAACAACGGGGGCCTCCATGGCTCAAGCCGCTTACGTTGGCTTCGTGCCGTTGGCTTGCGTCCGCGGTGAGCACAAGCGCCGAGACATGGGAGACAACGAGGGCTTCATTATGAACTCGTTGGTCATCGTGATACGCGAGCCGGCCCATCGACAGCACGAGGCCGGAAAGGGAGCTGCACGAGACTCGATGAAGCTCGCTGACCCGATGTCGGTAGGATCCTATTCCACGCCGCCATTGAGTTTCTTTCCGTAATTGATGGGTATTCGCCACTTCTTGCGGTCTGGCGCCTGACCGTCCTTCCCCGCAGCTCGGCGGGCGCCTATCACCGCAAGGGGGGACGACGAGGGGATGACGGCGGCGGTGGGGTTTGATGAGATGGGGCGGAAGGATTCCTCATGCTTCGATGGGTGCTACGTCAATCAAGCACCGCTTGCATTCCGCACAGCGTGTGGTCGCATCGGAAATATATCTGCGACACTCCACAACAGGATACGATCGACGTGAGTGGCCTTCGTGCATGTAACGTATCTGGCTAGCTATGGGTCACCACACGTTCCGGAGTCTGGCGATCGGCCTCTTCCTTGGGCCTATATGGGACTGTGCTCGCCCATAGAAGATAGAAGTAGGGCGGGCACTGTCGGGTCGATGCCGTTCCTAATAGCCTCCAGGCTACAGCTACCATACAGCTATCATACAGCTATCAGATGGTAATAGACCGCACAGCATGTCTGATGAAGCAAAAGAGACATCTCCGGAGTACGACCCGGCGACTCTCCGTCCCCGTTCTGAGCAGGAAGGCAATGGGCTCATGCGACCGCACTCATCTAAGTTGGTTGGTTTCTATGCCCATCCGTGGACGCAGATTTTGCTCATCAGCGCCATCTGCTTCTGTCTCCCAGGCGTACGTAACCCTGGAATCCCATCACTCGGTGCCAATAAAGGAAAAAAAAAAAAAGGGTTTAGACATAACTATACTGACCTGAGCAGATATATAATGCTCTAAGTGGCATCGGAGGATCCGGCCAGGTCGACCCGACCGTCGCTGCTAACGCCACTGTCGCGTTGCTCTCTACCACCGCCGCTACAGCTCTCTTTATCGCAGGTCCAATCTTCTCCTGGGTCGGCCCACGTATCTGCTTCCTCATCGGTGGGTGGACGTACGCACTCTATACCGGCAGCCTGCTGCACTTCAACCATTATGCGAACGGCGCTTTCGTCATCGCCTCGGGCGCCATCCTGGGCATCGGTGCCTCCTTCATCTGGATCGTGCATGGTGCTATCATGACCACGTACGTGGACGAGTCACAGAAGGGGAGAGCCATCGCGGTCTTCTGGATCATCTTCAACCTTGGTGGTGGCATTGGATCGCTCGTGTCTTTTGGCCTGAACTACCATTCGAAGAGCGGAACTGTCACCGACTCGACATACATTGCCCTACTTGTCATCATGGTATTCGGCTACTTCCTCGGCTTCTTCATCTGCTCGCCGTCCCGGATCCAACTTGCCCAATTGCACAATGCCGTCGAGACTGAGAGGCGGACCGTCAAAGGCACCCTCACCATGGCCATCAAGACCATAACCAAGTGGCGTGTAGCCTGCATGATCCCCCTCTTCTACTCTGCCAACGTCTTCTACAGCTACCAGCAGAACGAAGTCAACGGCCGGACTTTCAACATCCGTACACGCTCCCTGAACGGCGCACTGTACTGGATAGCGCAGATGCTTGGTGGCCTCATCATAGGCTTGCTTCTCGACATGCCTTGGTTTCGCCGCAGCATACGTGCCCGCATTGGCTGGGCCGTCCTTGTTGTCACCGGCACGACCATCTGGGGAGGTGGGTATGCGTTCCAGCTGTGGGAAAACAAGCGCATCGCCGCCGGCCTCATCCAGGACATCGACTACACGCAGGGAAATATCTCCACCGGGCCCATCATATTGTACATCTTTTACGGTGGCTACGACGCGCTGTGGCAGGGCTTTGCATACTGGCTTATCGGCACGGAGTCGAACAGCTCAGCAAGAGCCGCCATCCTCGTCGGGGCATACAAAACGTTCCAGGCTACAGGCGGCGCCATGGCGTGGAGAATCAACGCGCTTCATGTCAGCGCTTTGACGCAGTTGGGTATGAACTGGGGCCTCTGTGTCGGTTCCTTGCTCGTCGTGCTGCCTACTGTATGGACTGTTTCAGACCACACAACAGCCGAATCAGAGGCCGCATACGGAGAAAGGAAGCCGGAACCAATCCCTAAGGCTGTTGATGATGAAGATATTTAACCAAGGAACGCTCTTTCTTGGCTTGGTGTTCACGTGCGCACGAATTATGTAGCCTCGATAGCAATAGCGAATGAGCGTAGATGTTTTTTTTTTTTTTTTTCGAAAGTCACCTCGGGAAACAATCGATAGACAACAGGGAAAAGCATATCCTCAGAAGCTCTAAAGACGGTATACCCCCGGAAAGCTTCCCCACCAAACCCCCACTGAACCCCCACAACATAGAGCGACAACGCGGGGAATGTCCCCATTACCCCATCCCCAGAAGCGCTGAGATTGTGCTGGGTTGTTGTTGGTAGCTGAAGGGTCATGATAAAAGCAGTGTTTCGGGCATTTGCTTCTAGATAGTGGTCTTTACCCTACGTACACTAGTCCTTAATGGACCCCAGGTAACGAGTGTGAGACGGCGGCCATAACTATTGTTATAAATATCCCGATTTGGTATGCGTTTGTGATACACATAATAACCTTGGCCATTATGTCTCGCCTCGAACAGGGTAAATCCAACGGCTTGGCCGCCGCCGAAGACGTCTGTGTTGAAGATGTCAAGAAAGATAGCATACCGCCCGACATTCGCCATCCACATCACGGGATCTACACCGAGGCACTTCTTCGCTACCCTACCGACGAGCACTTTGACAAAGTAGAAGAGGCCAAGTTGAGGCGAAAGCTAGACTACAGAATTTTGCCATTGCTGAGCATTTGTTACTTCTTCTACGTGAGTTTAGGGGGTTATATCTAACTATATCACAAGTCAATATTCCAATCACCCTGGTATCTAACTGTCATTGCTATAACAGTATGTTGATAAGACGACCCTGTCTTATGCTGCTATCTTCGGTATCAAGACCGACTTAGCCCTCACCTCAGTCGATTATTCATGGCTATCATCGCTCTTTTACTTTGGTTGGCTTGCCTGGGCCATCCCATCGAACTTGATTATGCAGCGTTCCCCTCCGGGCTGGTACCTTGCCGCCAATATTTTCTTGTGGGGGGCACTCCTGATGGCACAGGCTGCATCGCGGAACTTTGGCACTCTAGCGGCGCTAAGAGTCCTTTCTGGAGCCTTCGAGGCCATTGCCGATCCGGCATTCATGCTTATCACAAGCATGTACTACACCAGAGCCGAACAACCGATCCGCATATCTATATGGTATTCTTTTAACGGTGTCGGCGTTGCAGGGGGCGGCCTCATCGGTTTGTCTACCCCCGTATTTACGCGCAGCAACCGATAGCTAATATGGCGTTGGGTAGGCTATGGTATCGGAAATATAAAGGGTGCGCTCCAGTCATGGCGTTACGAGTTCCTGATTATTGGTGCCTTCTGCACGTTCTGGGCTATCGTCCTGTTCTTTCTCGTACCAAACTCTCCAGCTACATTCAGTGAGTTCAGCCACGAGGAACGCCTGATGATGATCGCACGCATGCGGCAGAACCAGACCGGCATCGAACAGCGCCGTATCAACTGGAGCCAGATCATGGAAGCGTTCCTCGACTACAAGACCTGGCTCTTCTTCTTCTTAGGCTTTGTAGGAAATATTCCAAACGGGGGCATCTCGAACTTTTCAACCCTAGTCATCCAAGGCCTAGGATTCGATACTCTGCATACAGCGCTTCTGGGTATTCCCCAAGGCGTGCTCGTCGTCATTTGGATTGGCCTCGGGGCTGTATGCAATCACTATATGCCCAAGAATTGCCGTACCCTTGCGAGCGCAATTTTTATGCTCCCAACTATTGCAGGCGCCTTTGGATTCCTTCTAGCCCCTGCTGATGCCTATGTTGGTCGCTTGATCTGCTTGTAAGACCCTCATTAACCATCGTCTGCAATAAGCGCGAGATGATCAACAAATTAACATTTTAATCATTTAGCTATCTAACGGGCTCCTATCAAGCATCGTTCGTTATTTGCCTCTCAGTCATCATCGGAAATACCGGTGGTCAATCCAAGAAGATGATCACAGGTGGTATGGTGTGGTTGGGCGCCTGTCTTGGAAACATCGTCAGTCCCTTCTTCTATAAATCCGAACAGGCGCCAAGCTACAACCTCGGAATCGGGTCGCTACTGGTCGCCAACTTTCTCGAACTCGCACTGTTCTTTATTTTGCGATACACTTTTATGTGGGAGAATAAGCGCAAAGAGAAGGTACGGGAGCAAATGCGCCTCGACGGCACTCTCGAAACACTTAACCAGACTGCGTTTAAAGATCTAACAGATAAGGAGAATCCTAATTTTGAGTACATTTATTAACATGGTGCGTATTTCTGGGATTGAATGGGAGTTGTCGCATAGCATTTTGGCTCCACGAGAATCATAATATCATCATTAGTCCCGTCTTATAGTTTACATACATAAGCTTTAGCTATTGGTGGAAATACTTTGATCCAAACGTAGCAATAAACCTGGTCATAGATCTGCCGTGATCAATATCCCGAGACATGGGGTAAAAATATGGGGTGCGGGGTTTAACTTTGCGAGAACGTGGAGAAGAGATTCCACGATGCTTAACTGTACGGTATGGTATAGGGCGCAAACCCCATGAACCTCCAGATCGGCGTAATGCAGCTTGACGTGAATTTTAGCTCAGGACAGGGGTATATGCCCCTAGCCAACCGGAGAATTAGGAAAGGGGGCTTAGTTAGGTAGAACAGACTACATTCTCCTCGTTCACCATATTTTCTCTATCGCCAAGTTTCGCCTCATATCGCCGTATGTACAAGTAGTTCAACCAATATCTATGACACCGTCGGCGAGCCGTGAAACCCCAACCTCGAGGGAAGAATCAAGAGCAACTAAATCTCCCGAATCATTGACCTTCATCTCTTATCGGGCGCCAACGATGAAGCATTCAGGTCCTAGGAAGCGTAAAAGGGAATGGACCCATGGCGCTAATCGAGGCCCAACAGCTTCAAAAATACGAAACGCCTGTATAACGTGCCGAGAGTACAGTGTCCCTCTTTGCTTCGTTGTTTTACCATGTACGTTCAACTCATACGGGTCTGTGTAGGAAGAAAACTCGTTGCTCAGGTCACCAACCATGCATCCGGTGTGAACAGAACGGCCAATCTTGCCAATACATGCCTATAGTATCGACCCAGGCACTTGAAGGGACCCAGCCGCGGAGGAACTTAAATGCTTCTCCGACCCTCAGCATTGTGTCCGCCAACACAACCCAGTTTCAGCCGCCCCAACTTCCTAGCGACTGCGGCCATGGGGGGAATCAAGGTCATCACAGCCATAGTCGGGGCGCCAGCTGTAGCAGCAACGTCACGAACCCGGACGCGCCGGATGAATCACTACAAGAAGACAAGAATGGCCATATCCACGGCGGTGCCTCGGAATTCGCTTTCATGCAGTTGGCAAAGAAGAGACTCGCGAACTTACCAGCCATGTCCATTGATTTTCCCGACGACCCTTTACCATGTCCTGCGGGTCTTGCAGCAGTCCTTCCCCCCAAAGACATCGCAGACCAGCTCACCGCAAGATATTTTGAGTTTGGTCTATCAACGTCGCGCCTCGTGCATAAACCCAGCTTGATCCATATAGTAGATAAGATATATAGCGGCGAAGAGTGCAGACCAGACGATCTAGCGCTTGCATACATTGTGCTTGCGCTTGGCTCGCATTATTCTGATCATACAAGCCCTTTTTTTGGACACTCGGCAAGGTACAGTAGATAGCTATACCACTTCCATTAGACTTCTTCGTGATAGCTGATCGCCACAGCGTCCGATTCTATGACGTGGCTCATGCCCAGCTCGAAGAGACGCCAGATTTAATCACTCTGGCTACATCACAGACTAGGTTACTGATTATTCATTTTCTATTAAACCATGCCCGCATGCACGAAGCCTGGTCGGCTTTTGGTATTGTCGTGCGGCACGTTCAAGCCCTCGGGCTCCATCGCCGCTCTCGGCCGGCGGATGCGGATTGCATCAGATATGAGTACCGTAAGAGATTGTTCTGGTGCGTTTACATCAACGACAGGATTCTAAGTAGTATGTTTGGACGGCCGCTGGCCATACACGACGACGACATTGACCAAGACGAGTGTGCGCTGGCCAACGACGAAGACATCGATGAGTCAAAGTGCAAGCTTACAAAAGACGGGTTATTTTGTTCATCTGCTGGATTGGTCCATTACGCTCGTATTGCTCGCATCCTAGGGCAGATACTACGAGGGTTCTATACCCCCGCTAGCAGATTGCAAGACGTCTCGCAACTCCACGCATCCGCCACGGTCTTTGAAAAGGGGCTAAGAGATTGGGAAGATGGCCTGCCACCGTATCTTAACTACATAGTTTTGCCCCCGTCCGCGGTTTCTGTCACGGCGCAGAGGCAGATGTGTACACTAAAGCTAATGTCTGCGCACGCCAGTCTCCTTCTCTATCGGCCATTCATACTCCACGCTATCAACAGAAACGCGGAGCAAACTTCTAATATCCAATGGATCAAGACATGTCATGAGAAGTGCATTGAAGCTGCCAAAACCGTAGTCTCTGAATGCCATTACCTAAGCCAACGCGGCCTATTCTCGCGAACATTTTGGCTCGTTACATACATGCAGTTTGCTTCGATTGGTACGCTTCTCATGTACTCTTATCTCTGGCCGGAGGACATCACGGCACGCAAGACAGCAGAGGATGCCATGGCGGAATTTCCTGCAGGAATTGATGGCGACCCTGTAGGTCAGCGATATTTAGCCACCTTGAAAGAATTGCTGGAGATGACGGTGAGGGCTCGGGACGGGTCGTACCGGGGTTGTCCTCTAATATTTGATAGTTCCCCAGAGGCCCAGATTGAAGTTCTAGGAAATGAGAGCTCGGACCAAGGACAGTGGGCTAATTTCTTTGATGCTTCGCTACTTGACGAGATGGTGGTGGGCTACAACACAAACGGATAGGGGGGCGGGGGCAACAGTGTCATACCTCCTGACTGTAATTCTCACACCTCATTGGTAATTATAACACACGTCACATTGCTTTCCTAGCTTCATGGTGGGTAGGCTGTCAGAACAAGAGTAGGTCGTCATAGCCATAAAGAACCACCACTTTACACAGTCCTTAAAGCTGATAGCAGGGGGCATAGCGCGGCTCTGCCAATCAGGATGCTCTGGGGAAGCCAGTGTGATTGCCAAAATAGGAACATGCTTCCCCGGCGCTAAAAGACGCTACCATGTTAGCTCCCGTCCCGTTCCCCGTTCCCCGGCCCTCTCAGCCCTAATTTGTCTCAGACACGGGAGATCTTCAGATCACCGATGGCATAGAGTGCCCAATTGTGTGTTCGGTAGCGATCGCTGCACACGTGTATATATAAATGTAAAACATCAGGCTGTTGTTTGCACCTTGATGTGCGCATTGGAAAACCCCAGATTACATTAAACACAGAAAAACGTACTCATTCTACAGGTAGGGAGAAGGTAACAAACTTTACCTCCCTGAATACTTTTGGAATTGATCAACATGGCCGAGGTCCTCCAACTTAACTCGGCTCCTCATAGCCAACCTACATTTGAGCCAATTCGACTCAATGACGATGGCCTGACTCTTCACGGATCCGGCTCTGCCATCACGGGGGTTAAGTACCTAACACCTTTCGTGACAGATACCCCCATCGAAGAGTTGAAACGACGATACACCGAAGATGGCGTACTCTGGGTATGTTCCTGAAATCTCAAGCGTCCCCCTAACCCTCTTTTTGATCGCCGCCTTATTCCTCGTGGGGGTTCCCGTTATTAAATATGGATACAGGTCAAGGGATTACTAGACCCAGCCAAGGTCAACAAAGCCCGGGGGGAGTATCTAAGCTTCGTGAACGAGGGCACCGGCATGCTGAAGCCGGGAACGGACCCGGTGGACGGGATCTTCTCGCCCGAGGCGGACTGGCGGCAGTTCCTGCTCCCTGGGGCACTGCGGGTGGCGCACGGGCTCAGCGATGACGGCGTCTTCGTGGAGAGGGCGGTGCACAGCCACGACGCGCAATTCTACCGGGACTTTAAGGACGGCGCGGCGCGCGCGCTGGAGCCGTTTGTGGGCCGGCTGTGCGGCTTTGAGCAGCCATGGTGCCTACCGCGCTCGCTGCTGCGCTGCTCCGTGCCCGGCGGCGAGACCACGCCTGTGCACTACGACCAAATATTCCTGCGCGCTGGCCCCCCCACAAGCGTTACAGCCTGGGTGCCTCTCGGGGACATCGACGTCAAGGGCGGCGGGCTCATCTACCTCGACCACGCGCACGATGTCGGGAAGAGGTACGAGGAGGACTTCTCGCGGATGAACGCCGACCTGCCAGACGAGGAGAGGCTGTCCGCTTTCAATAGAAATATGGAGAAGGGAGGGTGGCTAGATAAGAACGCGGCTAGGTTCGGCGAGAACTGGTCACGGTCTTGGCTCGTGGTAGGCATACATCGCTTCCCCCCCAGATGCGTTATTCGGCTCTGCTAATTCATAATGACGCAAGGGAAATTATGAGGCCGGTGACGTTCTCTTCCACACTCCCTACACCGTCCATGCTGGCGCCATCAACGAGTCCGAGACAGGTCGAATCCGCGTCGCTACCGACCTGCGATTCGTCGACAAGAGCAAGCCGTTTGATGAGCGATGGACCGTGGTCGCGTATTCAGAGGACGACACAAACACAGCTCGAAAGGTGAGAGTGAAGCCGAGGGAGTAGTGTGTTTATACATAATTGACCCTTGAGGCCGGTAAGCACGCCGCAAAGTAAGTCCTGATGCATCCTACAGGATACATCACGACATAGAATTATGTATTCTGGGGAATCTCTTGTTCCTACGTATCGTCGGATTTAGGAATAGTAATGCGTGCATACCTCTGTGGCGGAGACCCTCGTAACGTTCACGGGGGGCATTGTTCAGCGATATGTACAACGCCAGAGGGAAACAACAACAAGTTATTTCTAGAACCGCTAGCAGTATGTACCGTGATATTAAGCTTCATACATACCTCTTTTACAGCAGAGATGACGAGTTGTCTTATCAGGTTTAAAGCGGCGTATTCGTGACCCAGCGCACAGATAAAGAAGGATATATTGGCTTCTTGGTACCTCGAAACCTCTTCCTCCAGTTCTTCCAGTGGCTTCCTATGACCACAAAAAGCGCGCGCACGCATAAGCTCACTATCACAGTAACAGGAAGGAAGTGTAGAAAAGGAAGCTAAATGGAGAAGGACATACGATTCTGCTTCGATTGGCGATCGGCTCGGGACGCCAAGCCCGCGCGTTTCAGTCGATACCTGGCGTCAAACGTGGTCCGCGCAGAGACGGAGTTGTAGATACATACAAAACCGGTCGTTTTACCGCCTTTAAAAGCTGTTTGCAGCCCAAAGATGCTGATCTGTTCTGGCCTCGCCTTATACAGCGTTGCTAGCAATTGCTCTAAGTGAGACCTCGATATGGCGGATTGATTAGGGTGTACTACATCCCTGAAAGGCTCGGTTAACATACATTTCATAGGCCGTAAAGCATGAGAGAGAATACTCACACAACCATCTGTCTCTATCGTATCGCTGGCCGGTTAATAACAATTCTACGGCATAGAGCGTAGATGCCGACGGCTTACACGGGATAACAGGGGGTTTATTTGGAATTTACGAGTTCGGACGGTAATAGTGTCCGCCATTGCCGGTAATGTTCACAGGTAGGATCCCACAGGTAAGAGTCCTATATCAACTTGCCCAAATCCTGCGGTACAAAAGGGAATGGGCCCGGAGATGTGATTATTGTCGGCTTGGCACAGCGCAAATGCAAGATATAGCGCTAGCCAGTACGCTTAAGGTATTCGGTGTCAGTGAAGGGGGCGAAGATAGGTATCCAAAATATGCGTAGCACTGTTCAGGAGAGGAGGGGTAGAGGCCGTAGAGTGGCTCTTGGGCTTGATGGTTCCGTTGCCTGGGGTAGAACCGTGGCCTCTTACTACAGCAGTCGCTCGCTCATATTTCAGCCCCTCTTCTTAGTTGGTTCTTCCCCCGGGCTTGGCTTGTCAGGTGGCCGGCCACGTTGTTAGTTTGTAACATTTACTGTAAGAAGACAAAGCTCCTAGTTGGAGACTGATCTGTCTGTTGAGAGCAAGATGGAGAACTTTCGGAAATTGGCTAGATGGAAAATGGCTAGTAGATATTAGTTGTGTGCACGGATGCTGGATCACATGACAAGCTTAGGCCAAGTCAACAGGGGAAGGGGGCAGGAGGAGACCCTTCTCCAGGTAGGTCCCGGTCTAGGGGATCTTGGCACCGTCGGGCGGCTATTAATCAGGGCCCATTTGTAACTGCAAGTGGCAATTAGCTATCGGCAGTGTGATTCTCCGCGAATTGGCTCAATTGCGACATGGCCTGAAAGAGAAGGTACCGTACAGCGTGTTATAGCGCATACCCAACATCTTGGCAACAACCTGGAACGGAAGTTGTGAAGGCATAAGCAGACAAACTTCGGATTATACGAGTAGGCGGTTCGATGCCCGCCAGACATCGAGATACGGGGTTACAGCGGTTGATAGGTTGGCCGCCCTGACCAGCCTACCTCCAAGAAGGTGTAGAAAACAAACACCAAGAAACCAAATTCCCCTGCCTTCCTAATTGGGTATTTTCGGCCTATCGACCATTATGCCAGCCTGGAGAGGGCGCCGAGCGAGCCCACGGTCCACGGTGAGCAAATGGTCACCTGGCTGGTCTGGTCCTTCGACTGTTGTTGAGTTCCTGGCCTAGCAGAAGAACGGGCATGCAGGTTGCCGCCGGGCTGCTCCCAGCACAGAGCACGTATTATACAGCATGATTGACGATGACCGGAGTATGGTAACGTTCTCCGTAAGGCTGGGGACGCATATCACCGTGGACGGTGGCTGGGGGTCCATGTGAGATGGCCTGCTAGTGTCCGCCGCCGGCAGCCTGAATCTTGCGGGCGAAGGCGAAGGCGTCGATCGCCCCCGTGTATGGGCCAGAGACGACGCGGGGCCAGAACGTCGCCGTCGGCCTGCCGAATTGGAAAATACGGCTGATCCGAGGCCGATGCTCTGGACCTGACTTGACATGTTGCTAAACGTAAAGGGGGGCTGTGCTGCCGGGCTGGAGTTGCAGCAGCTTATCTATCCAAAGCTACGTGCCTTTTGAGGACTGTCCTGCCGATACTATCAAGGTCGGCGATAACATCGCCCCCGGCCGATGGAGGCGGATTAGGAAGGAGAGATTTAGCGCCGGCTGGTCTAATGTAGGGCTCTGTTTTGGATAGCGACAACAGGAGCGTGATGCAAGTCACGATGCTGAGGCCGGGAGAAGTATAAATGGGCAGACTTGCTCTCATCCAGTCCGGAAGTTTTCAGTAGATCATCGACTCATCTCGCTCCTGACCCAGCTCCTACAATATCAACGCCCCTGTCTCCCACGTAGTGTCCTCAGAACATCAGACATGGAGCTCACCAGTTTCCTCGCCTTCCTGGCCGCCGTCCTGCCCGTTGTCTACGGTGCTCCCTCGCCGGTCGCCACCAGCCTCCACCCCGAGATCCTGGCTGCCATGAAGCGCGACCTGGGCCTGGACGCCAAGCAGGCTTCTGCTCGCGTCGCCCGGGAGCACTGGGCCGCCGATGTCATCGAGCAGCTCCGCACCTCGACCGGTGACGCCTTCGCTGGCGCTTGGATCGCCGAGGACGGCACCACGCTGAACGTCGGTGTCACCGACGAGGCCTTGGCCGCCCAGGTCACCGCTGCCGGTGCCACGCCCGCGATCATGCCCAACAGCCTCTCCAAGCTTGAGCAGGCCAAGCTGGCACTTGACAAGCAGGACATCAGCCAAGCCAAGACCCTCGCCGCCGGCTCCGCCGATGGCATCGCCGCCTACTACGTCGACTTCGCCTCCAACAAGCTCGTCCTCGAGGCGCTCTCCGGCAGCACCGCCCACGCCGAGGCCCTGGCCTCGCAGGTCGGTCTCTCCGCCTCCGAGTTCGAGGTTCGCACAGTTGAGGCGATGCCCAGCACCTTCGCCACGGTCCACGGTGGCGACGCCTACCTGATCAACAACGCCGCCCGGTGCTCCGTCGGCTTCTCGGTCACCACCGGCTTCGTCTCGGCCGGCCACTGCGGTACCGTAGGCA
The DNA here is from genome assembly GCA_021209875.1 of Rosellinia necatrix. Classification (NCBI taxonomy): domain Eukaryota; kingdom Fungi; phylum Ascomycota; class Sordariomycetes; order Xylariales; family Xylariaceae; genus Rosellinia; species Rosellinia necatrix. Next base: position 2,118,379 of record JAGYVD010000006.1, on the reverse strand, counting down.
GCTCTGCCACCACCACCAGCGGCGCGGCCCTGGGCACATTCGCCGGCTCCGTCTTCCCCGGCAGCGCCGACATGAGCTACATCCGCACCGTCAGCGGCACCACCCTCACCGGCCAGATCAACGGCTACGGCTCGGCCAACCTGCCCGTGTCCGGCAGCACCGCGTCCGCCGTCGGCGCCAGCATCTGCCGCTCCGGCTCCACCACCGGTGTCCACTGCGGCACCGTCCGCGCCCTCGGCGCCACCGTCACCTACTCCCAGGGACGCGTCACCGGCCTCACCCAGACCAGCGTGTGCGCCGAGCCCGGCGACTCCGGCGGTTCTTTCTACTCTGGTGCCCAGGCCCAGGGTGTCACCTCGGGAGGCTCCGGCGACTGCACCAGCGGCGGCACCACCTACTTCCAGCCCGTCAACGAGATTCTGTCGACCTACGGCCTCACCCTGGTCCGCTCTTAAATCCAGCCCGGCTTGTCATGGCCGTCGGCACCACCGCCTGAGCTGCGGTGGATCCTTGGATCTGTCTGGTCTTTTGCCGACCGACATTGTTGGATACCTAGCTCTCTTTGGGCGGGTCGGAATCAAAGGTTCAGGATGGAAGCGATAGTAGCACATAACGTAAACCTGTACCTAGCTAAACGTTGAATGAAAAAAAAACACTTACAAGGAATCCGCGTCCTCTACATCCATGTGAATATCAAGCAAGTACCGGCACCAAAGTGCGGATGCGGGAATTGCACTGGATTAAAAAGCGCTAGCACGAGGAGTGCGAGGAGTGTGAACACTCTGCCTAGGTAGGCCGGCCCCAACATATTGTTATTGGAGCATGTTGCACGGCGCTGCATAATGCAGACTGCCTATCTACCTACCTAGGTGGGTAGGTAGGTAGGTAGGTAGTGATGGATGTTACTTCCAACTTCCTAACGTGAAGAGAAAAAGATCCTAACGTAGTTATCATGTAGATAAGGTTATCGTGCAGATAAGAGGCAGCTGGGAAACCCATGTCACCTGTTATCCCCACAGTGACCAACGTTCGCCGACTGTCTGACACCGGCAACAGTAATATGTTGATGGCTCAAAAAGCCTTCATCTAGGCCATGCCTTAGTCTCGATCTTATGTGGGGACTGCGCAAGATTGGGATTTGACTAGTATTTCGCCATCTGGTCGTAAGGAAGAGGAATCACGCTAATCCTGTTCTATCATAAAGCATGTATACATACACCTAAATAATTACAGATTGTAGCATTAGTGTAAGTCTAACGATATAGGCTTGGCAGGCGAATCCCTTCACTGCGGCCTGCCTTCTGTTTGTTTCCTTTCCTTCCTTCAGCATGTAATTACATATTTCATCACTAATATTTACTGTCTCAATGTTGACTTGAAACGGCCCTTGGATACTCAATTTGGGGAAGATTCCCGTTTGAAACAATGGCAAAATACTCCCAGATTGAAGAGGAGAAATACCTATCTGATGAGCCCGACAGTGCCTTCAGCGAATCGCAAGCCGATCCCTTACGCTGGGGCGTGTTACAGCGGACATACAAGGATAGCAAGAAGGCGCCATGGTTAATCCTGGGGCTCGTCTGGCTATTGTCCATCATCTTAACAGTCGTAACGACCGTGTTCATTACATTAAAAATGCAGGCCCACGACCCCTTGGGCACACTTGCCTCCGGGTACTCCACTGATTTTCGTAAGACATATTGCTTATCTCCCATATACGGAGGCGATTGACAGTCGTAACCGTTGTCCTGACTCTCCTCCCCTAGGTCCTGCACGGATGGCCGCCAGTAGTGTACAGCGGGTCTTCACCGGGAGCCCCAGATTCGATAAGGAGAGGGGGGAGTACATCCCGCCTGACTCCCCGAGTTTAGAATACATCGGCTCCAGCCCCGAGGTGGAGAAAGCGTGGGGGGAACTTGTGAAGAGTGAGTGAGGCGCGCGAGAGCTTGATGGTCTAAAGGTTACTGACAAGTAAATAGATCGCTATTTTTTACTTACCGACGAGGAGGCCAGGGAAACTCTGGGCGAAAATTATACCGAGTTTTGGGACGAGCTCAGAGGTGGCTATCTCGGAGGGTGATTACTACCGGCGGCCCAGAGCTATTTACGTGCTGACATCTACCTAGGCTTGACATGTTCCATACCCTTCACTGTTTGGTTCGTTGCCTCTGTCCAAAGGCAACACTGCTAGCACGGAGAACGCACTAGACTGACCAATACATGTAGGATCATATCCGCATGTCCTTGTACCCAGATAAACACGAGCATCGCGGGCTTCATGACCATATACATCAGGGTAGGCTCTTCCACTAATTGCACCGCCGCTAACATCACGATGCTAACCATATCCGAAAGTTCACTGCGTCGATCACTTGCGGCAGATGATCCAATGCAACTCAGACATGACCATCATACCAACACGTTATTTCGAGTCTGTCGGTCACAACTATATCGACTCAAACAGGCCACACACCTGCAGAGACTTCACCAAGATTAGGGAATGGGCTTCAAGTCGGTACAATGGGAAACTGGCCGTGCGGCCTCGGTACCGCAACGGGACTCTGCGGGGAAATTATAAGCCTCCCGCGGACTTCGTCTAGCGGTGAAGTGACTTTCAGTAATTCTTCTGCTTCAGCAAGATCTAGGAGTTTTCTGCTGTGCTCTTTTAAGCCGCAGGCTCAGGGGCATCACGTTGAGGCCGGAGAATCTGTTCATGTGATACACACGTACTTCGCCTTTAGTCAGAGAAATATATATATATATATATACTAACGTTGATAAGATCTGCTGAAGTCTATATCTCAAAACTATAAGTAGTAAACGCTACGAAAATAACCTATTTCAATAGGACTTCGTTCTTAACTCATTATACTCTACATTATTACAATCCGCTCCCATGTTTTCTAGATAGTACCCTCCTATACGACTAAATCTACGCTCGCTTCGCTTCTGTAACTTACTTTTTTCTTACCCTAGCTTAACCAATCGTCTCCTTAAAACGTCTTTTTAATCTTGCAAAAAGGGCTTTAACTTTACCATCTAGACTCTCTTCCCACTCTGCGTCAGCCTTCTTGCTTTTGGTATCCAGCCACGGCCCCTCCTTTTCTCCGCCCTCTAATTCAGCCAGCTAGGCCGCAACGGCACCTAATATCGTCGCGTGCTGCTTTAGACTCAAGTCCTGCTTCCCCTCAGCCCTCCGCACTCGAGCGAGCAGCTGTTTCAGCGCCTAAGTCTAAGCATCGTTTGTTTCTTTGCTCTCATCATCGCCATCATCGTAATCACCACCATCATTGTCATCATAGTGGCAGACGTCTTAAAAATGTCATCAAAGTCGTCTAACAGCCGAGTGTAACAAGGAAACGGATATTGTTTGATTTGACACCGAGCGCCACGAGCAAATGAGACCGATAGATCGATGAGCACTCGCCTAATGCGTCAATTATAATATACCCGTCACGATCCCAAATAAGATCATCGAGAAGCACTACCAAATCTTTAACCGTCTCAGGGTCGTCACCTCGGTTGCGTCGTGCCCATATCTAGTTCCTGGTTCTGGAAGGGGTTTCTCGTTTTGAACCAGCTACTTAATAACAGAACCGAAAAGCTGCTCGAGTGTATCTATGTTCTTGTAACTAGAGTAAAAAAAGGGTATTATTGAGATTTTCTAGTTCTTTTCAAGGTAGCTTGAAGCTGAAGCAGATGCTCAACAATAATAGATCTTTATTAGTTTTTCCGTCAGTCCCAATCGCAACATACGTGAAATATCACAAACCCACGCGGGGACTGTTTTTTCAGCACCGGCTTCAGATATAAATGAAGTCAGTCATATTAAAGCATGCAAGGGTTTGCTAGAGGAAAATGAAACTCACACATACTAAAATACCATAGCTTGCGTGTTTTTCTAGGCATCGAACTTATCGAGATTTAAGCGCTATTTACTGGCATATCGTCTGTCGCGAGAGAACTCGGATTAATGCGTAACATAAGCTTCGTGGATCCGCGCGTGAACGCCATCGAAATTGAGCGACGAGAGCCATTTCATGACATCAGGTCGGCGTCTATCAGAGGTTGATGCCCGCCATTGCTAGATGTAGTTGTTTTATTCTGGGCCCTGGCACCAGATACAATGTTTTGTTCACGGAGGCCAGTCTTTCACGGTGACAATAAAGGATTAAACCTTTTCGGGAACACTCGTGGGATAGGACCGCTTGGCCTCCTATCACCACCGATCGCAGCCGTGTTTGTCGTTGCCATTTTAGATGCGAAAGTCCAGTCTGTCTAAAAGTTCAGGCTGCAGGAGTCTTTTTATGCTCCTCAGGAATCCCCCCTCCTCCCCCTATCTCGTTTGAACTACACTTAGTTGGCTACACTTCAGCCAGAAAGGCGGGGTTAACAACAATTCGCTGTATCCTGCCGCGCCGAGACAATACGACTCTAGCCCCCAAATTCCCGCGGCATACCAAGGTTATTAAGGAATGGATGGCTTCTCGTAATAGGCTGCGCATTTCGGTATTTCCTTTTTAAGCCCACTAGTGTACCATGCTTTAAAACTCGATAAAAGCCTGAGGCTGTCGGGTCACTCTTTTCGCGCCTTAGCCCCCCTCTTCACGCTTCTTCATCTCACGGATTCTCACCTAGCCAAAACGCAACACTGGGAGCCAGTGAAACACGTGGAATCCAATACCAGTCTAAGAATAGTCACCAGATTTTGAGTCGATAACGACGAAGTAACACCTCTCTGCTTGTCCTGTAAACTGCATCATGGCTGAAGTGTTCGGTGTTGTATCAGGCGCCGTGGGCATCGCCTCCGCTTTTAGCTCCTGCGTGGAGGCCTTCGACTACGTGCAGCTCAGCCGGCGCTTTGGCAAGGACTTCGAGACGCACCGCCTAACACTCACTCTATTGCAGTTGCGCCTCTCACGATGGGGTGCTGCCGTCGGCGTCACGTCCGATCCGCCATTCTCGCTGTCCCAACCGGACGCCAGACCCGCTGACATCGCCAACGCTCGGCAAGCGATTGAGAAGATTTCAATGCTCTTTGAAGACTCAGAGAATGTCAGCCGCCCTTACAACTCGGGCGGGCAGCAGCCTGAAGAGGGTCTACCAGCGTTGTCAGAGGCTGATATGAATGCCTTCTTGAGAAAACTCAACAAGCGTATGCGCAAAATTGCAGAGCGCCGGCAAAAAGGGGTCGGCTTTATCAAGAAAGTGCGCTGGGTGCTCCACGATAGGGAGCGCTGCTCCAGGCTGGTCGAAGATATTACGAAGCTTCTTGACCTCCTCGAGCAAATATTCCCAGCCCCCGAGAAGCGCAGTGCTCAACTAGCACGAGAGGAGTTGGAGGAAATCATCGGTGGGCGCGACGGCAACTCGGAGAGCCTAGCTGAGATCCTCAATGTAGTCCACGGCCTCGCTGACGGGGTGGACGAAGTAATTAAGGCCAAGGCACTCGTCATGACCGAGGAGGGGGGTGGCAAGATAGGTTCCATATCACTCTCCGATAATGCTCGCCTCATGCAAGGCAATACCGTGACCTCCACCTGGAAAGGAGCTGTACTCCCAAATGACCGCAGTCGAGGCTACATCGGGTCTGTCAAAGCTACAGGCAACTCGAGGGTAATGAACGGGAATAGGTATACAGACAATGACGACTTCTGGAATTAGGGCTTCTTGTTTCCCAGACGAGTAATAACTATCTACAAGGGTGCACAGCTATCTATTATGGTCACGATAGCAAATTAGCAGCTTGCTGTTTCGTCTAATGCCGCTCTCTATATTAGCTTCCTCTGCAGCGCTTTAATTATTCCATTATCAACTTCACTTACAAACTCCATTTATGATAGAATGTACGGAAAAGCTTTTCTTAGTCACATTGAATATTCCTTACTAGTATCTTTCCGTGTTCTCGTTCTGAATCGTTCTAATTTATAGAGTTCCCATTCTCTACATTTCCTTAAAAGGAAATAGTTTATCTTATTTATAGCCTTCGTCTAGATCTGGACCTTCTGTTCACGTGACAGGGACTATTTATCTAGAGCATGGAGCACGAAAAGAGTTCTATTCATCTAATATCCCTTTCAGGCCTCAAGGAACTGACGAAAAGGAAGGAGGCCCTCTCGATCACTTACGTCGTTGGACAGCTATTAATACCTGATCTCCAATGCCGAGTATAGCACAATGTAGTTTGTTCCCTGAACTAACACCCAAATGAATAAGCATAATTGACTCCTGGCACTCTTGGAATTCGTGAGGATTGTGATAATTCAGGTAATAAGAACAAAGCAGAGGTTGGTTTAAACGCATGCACGAGGAAGGAGCGCAAGGCTCTACTCGAAGGCCACTCAGTGCAGCCACTTGCGACCAAGAAGTGGCTCGCGGGTGGTGCAGGTGATAGCCTAGTTATGGAATAGGTCACGCAGAAAAAGCGGCGTCTTCAGCATCATTCTAATCTGAAATTGTTAACGTTCATTATCCAAAAAGCTAGAGAGGAGGTCTGAACTCGATCATCCATACCCAGCAATTGTATTGTCGTCATAATATAATAAACCGCAGATGCATATTTAAGTCTAACTAGGGATTCGGAGCACTGTTTTCCCTTGAGGATTTCGTTATATTTCCATGATTTATGCTTCCTGGATTCAATAAATTAATCCCCCTTTTCTCTAAATATACTTACCTATCGTAGCTTAAAGCAAATCTTCCCATTTTTTGTTGTTCCTTGATTGTATTAAACATACTTTAGCCCCAAAAGGGTGGTATGGTGCCTTACCTAGCTTAGTTCAAATAGTCAACTGTCATTACTTGTCAAGTGAATAATTCACGTAGTGAGGCACTCGCTACTTTCTACGGTGTAGCTATAGGAGCGTATCGGCTCTCCTATTTTAGATAGTAGTCCTAGGAATTAATAGAATTGAGTTAGAACCCCCTATACCACGCTATCTATCCTTCTACAGCTAGACCTTGCTGTCGACATTTGGTCCATAATATTACCATTCAGCCTAGGCAAGCGATATTAAAATAAACCCTTACGTTTTATAATCTTATGGTATTTTGATATCATAGGCCAAATAAATGTATGGCTAGCAGATAGACGTTGGTATATTGACCTGGACTAGGTATGCCTAGGGACAATCTCTCGCAAGAAACATGACCAATATTATGTGATCTGAATTCCGGTATTTAGCATCTAACTACAATTTGTTTTCTCGGGAGCCCAAGGGCTTATAGTTGTCGCTAGTGAATTCCTTTCCTTGAACCAGGAGTGATCCACTGGTTATGGCTGCCTGTGGGCATCACCAGATACCCCTTACTTGGATCGGCAGCTAACACTAAGGACCGGCTGAGGCGGCCCAACAGTGATTTGCTTAAGGCCCTCAGGAGTCACTGAGCCAACCAAAGTGGCTTGGTGAGGCGTGTTGAAGGTGCACAGGTTGATCGCATCATAGTCAGGGGTATCGATGGTATCAACCGAGATCTCGTTGTCTAGGGACGTGTTAGCAAACTGTTGGAATTTTGTAATTTCGTTTAGGGGTTATATACTGGTCTGGACAGTTCTTCCGTCTGCAGGAACAGCCAACGAGTACGAAGCCGGGCCACCGTGGAAGGTGAGGTGTGCAACCGCAACTCTCGCCTCTACAGCGGGGTGCGCCTGGGTTCCAGCGATAAGGCCGAGGGTAGCGATGAGAGAGGTAGCGAACTGCATTTTGATGAAAGTTTAGATTTTGTGTGGGATAATGCGATGCCAAGAGTTTTTAATTGTGAATAAGTGCTTGTTGATGGTGAGAGTTTTCTTTCAAGCCGTCGCGGGATACTCTTCTTTTTATATTCATTTAGATGCAAAGCAAAACCGAGGAATATTAACCTGGTCTCTCTACATTCGATAGGACTAATGGTTTTTCTGAATCGATCGGCAATATTGTCAGCCCATGTGAGCTCATGATTAGTTGTGTATGTCATAGAAACGCCCAGTTGCTGAGCTTTTCGATGGCGGAGCACGGAATTGAAGTAATTGGTAGTCTTATCCGGCCACATTTCCTGGTGGGTAAGAAAATAGTCTCACATATCTTTGGGGAACCCCGGAGCCGTCACAGCGCCACAAGGATCCCAGTGCCTCAGCTAAGCTTATTTCTTTCATCACTGGTCAATAAAGGGCTGATACGCAGACGCACCATAGCCCCTCTAGAAGTTAAAAACAAACCTATACCAACCGGATTGTTCGGTATTATTGCGTAAAATAAAGCCGGTCAGCATCCGATTTTCGTGCATCAGCCTTTCGCGACTCAGTCCTTACCTATACTCGTAATTATAGGTCACCAGTCTAAAGTCCTAGGATCATCAAGGCGACAAGCGATCATGCCTCAGATACGAGACACTCTTACCTTTTGGGCTACTCAAAGGGTAATAGAGAGGCGATGATGGCAGACTGGTCGTATGTCATGTTCAGGGCCGCAAGTATTCCGTAATCCTATGCGCATTGCGGTGACTTTTGCAATTCAAAAATAGAACAGTAAGTTACACTAACCGTATTCATGGACGATTCATGGGCTTGTAATTAGCTGCCAACTGATATATGCCTGTTAATTGCCTACACATTTGTTTGAAATCTCCCCCGTTGAAAATTGTGCAATTACCGAAGCTTTCGTATCAAATCCGTGTGCCACACCGTGATTTTCATCTATCAAAATTTGAGGATGACATCAGACTTCAATTTGGTGATTTAGTGGGTAGGTGCGTATATCCACACTGCTCATGTTGCATACAAATATTAGATCATTGGTATGAGAGCTTCTGGGACTGGGTGTTCTGTTCTGATATCTGATAATTATCGGAGTCCCTTTACTATATCAGGGGTTGAGATTGCTTCCCGGGCTTTAACCACACAACGGAACGAGTACAAGTGAGAATCTTTTTGTGTCGTGATTTGCTAGAGTTCATTGAACTGGAATAAAGGGAACAGGTGACATTCATCACCATGAGTGAAGGGGATAACTATGGTGTGAAATCGCGCCCTACGGTCGGACCATCTAATACGATACAGTCAAATTCTCACCCCTAGATTCTATACAGAGTGGGGATCGCCTTAAGCTACTTATCTATAAGGCGGGGAGGTTATCGACAACGGGTTTACCCTTGAGGAAAACGCACGAGATTCGAGGCAGCAACTGGAAGTCTAAGATCTAGGGTGGGCAGTAGAATCTCAGCTGGGAGTCTGTTGAGTGAGCCAAAAGATCAGTGAAGGGATTCATGACGTATACGAGAAGACTTTTCCGGAGGGATTTTACGTATCATGCCATAGTGGCCTAGCTCCTCGCGACAGATGAGCCGTGATACGAGCTCTTCCGAGAAGACTCGCCGAGGATGCAGTGAGGCGTGTAAAGTAAACTATCCCAACACAATTCTAGGGAATTTCAAGGCTGGAAAAGGGGAGATGAGTACTTTTCATATGGCATTGGTGGTTGGCGTGGCAAGGGGAGGGGTGCATAGAAGGGGAGGGTGAGGGGTGGCCCGGTGGGATACGTGATGAGAGAAAATGGTGAACTGACGACCATATATGAGCACGTAAGTACCTACATAATCTATCTACATAATAGGTAGTCGCGGTTGCACACGTGATAGACTCGCGTGTCGGGAAACACTGTATAGCTATATAACCACGTAGGCCCTTATAATGCTACCCTTACTGGTAATATGCCTGATATCTCCTCCTGACCTATTCTGATAGAATCGGTAGCACTGCTGTCTATCCACAACAGAGGCGATCACACCGAGTTATTAATTCTGCAGAGACATGTTTTATATCGACCATGTCCCGACGCTGTTTGTACGTCCTCATTAAGGCTGCCACGTCTTGTCTCAGCCCTAGGTCATCACAGCCCCAGTTCGACACCCAATAAAGGAACGGGGAGGTGGTATGACTTTATATTCTCGGAATGTTACCGCAAGCCGCTGCTTGCTTACGGTTACATTCTCAGCATGTGGTCACTTCCGAAAATCCCCCATCATTTGTGCTTAAGGGATCAAAGGTGAAGCCACAGATCCCGTCGTATCGATCGGCCAAATATTGGGCGACCCATTAATACCCCGGTGATAAGAGGTGGTGATGAATACAAATCACGATTCACTCCTCTTCTATGGATAGAGCTCGTACGGCGAGAGTTTCACTTTGCTGGTCGTCGATCTAGTCAGTTATGCTTTGAACCATGCTGATATCAAGCAAAGCATTATCACGTGAATAAATGTGCTGAAGTTCGTCTATTCAAGGCCCTCTATTAATGCATGGATGAATTGTAATGAGATCAGGCATCGAGAAGAACTGAACCTCGCTTACCTGACGAAGTCCCTCGTATTATCCACACTTCCTATACCCTGACTCCTACGCGTTCGCATATTAACTAATGCACCCCCCATAAAAATTTTCGAAAAATCTCTAGAGTTACAATTAGAGGACTTTCAAGAAATTTTGCCTTTGATTTCAAATAAGGCGATGAAAGATATTCTGGAAATTCATAGCATGGGGTCGAACCAAATGGACACGGGGCTCTGGAGTTCGGGAACCTCATAATTCGTGTAATAGCAATCGCTCTTTCGGTTGCTACATAAATACCTGCTTTATTGCATTATCTCTAATGTTTTGTGACTCCTAGCTAACGTACCATCCGTGAAATGATCTGCAAGTTCCCCGTGAGATCGGTAAAGATGCATCTGTTCGTCAATTCGTCCAAGGCCAAGCCCAACCCCGGGATCGGCAGATTGATCGCCGTCCATGTTCCCGGTCGCAACGTCACAAGCGGAAACCCTGGTGCTAACACCAATGTAATTATCGACGGTATATCCTAGATTGAAATGAATGGGGCCAGAATCAACGACTCATAGCCGCGAGAAAGGAGAATAAGCAGCGGGGATATCGTTCAACTTGTCTCTCGTGGGCAGATGTGTCCCAATGTGCTTCGTCGTTGTGCCCTACCGGCAGCGTTCATGCCAAGCACGGACACTAAAGTACGAAAAGCCTGAGCGCAATGTGAAACATGTCACTCTGGCTAGCTGCCCTTCCCCGGAGACGAGTTGATGCAGGCATAGTCCGGGCCACAATTACCCCGGATGAGACCGAAACATGGCCCGCAGATCAATCAAATTATCCGACTTGACACGGACATGTCGAGCGTTACCATGCGTTGCCTCGCATAGTTCGCATCCCCCATCCATCCCCCCTATCGATGGGATGGCAGCCCTATATTCGGTATACGGCACACGTTATTATAGCGTTCCCCATGGTAGATCTCGGGGGTGTGTTTCACTCGCCCGTGACATATTGGTGGTGATGAGTGCACCTGCAACCCCTTTACCGTCATGGCCGAGGGTACCGGGCCCTCCGCTGCTCCGCCCTTATAAGTCTGGATCCACCATCTTAGTGGACAACCCGACGACTATAGCCTCTCGATCAATCCCCTTTCTCACTTCTCCCATGTGCGGATATGACGGAGGGACTTAGACGCCGCCGAACAGAAAATCAATGAAGCCCGACCGGGTCCAACGTATGACTCTACTTTACCATAATGGATGCGAATAATGATGCGATCCCGGACTCTCCCCTAGGCAGAGTAATACCGTCCGTTGAACTGGAAGAAGAGTTACTTCATGATGATTTCGGCCCCTCTGTTGAGGCGTGCGTGTGGGCTCTTGCCATCTTAGCAGCAGGATGGTTGGTTCTACGACTATATCTCAAGATTCGGAAGCACAGGGGATTGTGGTGGGATGATCATCTCTTAGCAGCTGTGAGTAACATCAACAAGACGTCTTCTTCCCTGGTGTCACCGAATTGAGGAGCAGTTGTTCCCCGACTCTGTTAGATCCTCGCTCTCTACCCTCGGTTTTCCTCGCAACCCTCTTGCATCAGATAGAGAAAAGACCTGCTAATACTGCCTGCTAAAGTCATGGGTACGAGAGAATGAGAGCCATTCCGCAGAGTCACATAGTTCTCACATAGTTATAGTTCCTCGTCGTGCTCTCCAACACGTCGACATCGGTCGCGATATCACTTGGTTGGGGAAAAGAACCCTACGACATCGCTCCGAACAACTGGCCCCGGATCCTGCTGGCATTGCTCGTGTCCGGGGTATTCTCAATACTTGCTGCCGTCATCAGCAAGACTTCATTCGCGCTCACTCTGCTTCGTATCTCTAGCGGCTGGGTCAAATGCTCCATCTGGTTTGCCATATTCACGATCAATATCACCATGTATCTCAGTATCATTTTCAATTGGGTGCAGTGCACGCCAGTGGAGAAGAACTTCAATGTCTTCGTTCAGGGCTCGTGTTGGCCAAGGGAGACCTTGATCGGATACAATGCGTTTGCTTCAGGTATGAGTTTTTCCCTCCGTCTCTATAGACTGGCATCATACGCTGCTAACCTACGGCCCCTTAGGGTATTCCGGAACTGTGGATTTCATGTTGGCATTTCTGCCCTGGAAAATCATCTGGAAGATGGATATGAGTAAGAAAGAACGGTTTGGGGCCATATGCGCAATGAGCCTTGGCTTTTTGTAAGGCTTCCGCTGCCCCTGTGATACCGACATGTGTTACTAACCTGATGCCCAGTGCCGGTGTGATCTCATTCGTCAAGATTTACGCCCTGGCTGGCACATTCCATGCGGATCTAGGTATGACCCAAGAAATAATATGAGCCTTGTGAATGAGTGACTCACAGTTGTGTGTGTCACAGACAGCTCATTGCAACTTACCGTTTTATCGGTGGCTGAGACATCGATTACGATCATGGCAGCCTCAATCCCTATACTACGTGCCCTGGCACGAGACAAAGCGCGCCCCGGCGGTGTGAAGCTCTTCGCGTTGAACGCGACTGAGCACGTAACCCTACAGGGCCAGCCGGAGCCACAGCCGGACGCCGTAGACGACGAGCCCAGCAAAGCAGATAGGAGGTCAAGGCGAGTTTTCAGACTGGTAAAAAAGGCATCCACGAGGAGAGCTCCAGTTCTATCGAACATCATGGAAATCGACGAGCTATCACCCGGCATATTTGGGGGTAGGACGGCGGGCGAAAGGAGCTTCGTATAACAGCAACACCGAAGGCGGGATCGCGGAGGCTCGCTTGAAGGAACTAATGAGCTTGAAGGAACTAATGATGTACTACGGCCTGGGATGGATATAGAAGGAGTATCGGGTGTATGATTAGGTACTATGGATAACGGATCAGGACGCTCATAGGTCAAACAGGGGGGAGGGATAAGATAAGTCTTTGGTTTGTCACGTCGTCATTCAACTCACTCATGTGCCACGTAGGTGGAAGGCCCGGCGACTAACCCAGCTGCTCCTTCCTACCGAAGGAGTCGATGTACCTGCTGTGCCTTCCTCTCATAGCAGTTAATTTAATCCAATAGCTAGCAGTCACTGCTGTTGTTGTGGTCTGCCATTACATTATAGTGTCCCCATCCTGTCTCACGCATTCGCATGCGAATATGAATGTTAACCTCGAGGTACAGTATTACGCAACAGGTAGTTGCATGATACTTCCCCGGCTCACCGACGCCCGTGCCTGCCTGCCTGCCCCCTATATAATCCAATCCAGTCCGTCCCTCCCAACATTCGAAAGCTTTGCTCACATTTCTTCTTGTTTACGCAACATCTTCGCATTTCGCATATCCTGCCGAGGCAAATACCAAGCAGTGACAATCCGCTACTCAACACTTCCAACCGCAAAGGGACCAAGACCCAACAGGGATTCCACCATGCCTCCTGCGCCACCTGACCCTGCGTTCGACATGAGCGCGATTCCTAAGGAAATCCAGGCGCTCTACAACAGCGGCGCGCCACTGTTCACCAAGGCGCGTCTGCGCTCGTTCTCAGAGCAGCTGAAGAGGCACGCGGAGGGCACTCTCGAGAAAGACAACCTGCTAATCGAGGGCGTGGACCACAAGGAAATTCAGATACGGCTCAGATACCCCAGGGATTTCACGTTTCCCGATGGCAGGTTGATGCGGGCAGAGTAGGTTTACCTAAATATTCAGAACACCGTTTTCATCGATCCTTAATATTCCACGCCCTTTCCCTTTCCCCTTTCCCCCTTTCCCCTTTCCCCTTTCCCCTTTCCCCCTTTCCCCTTTCCCCCTTTCCCCCTTTCCCCTTTCCCCCTCCTCCTTCCCTGATACCGAGACGACGTGCTGACCACCGCACAGCAAGCCGATAATCAACTACATCACGATCCAGGAGATGACTCATCCGGGGATGTTCAGTCGCTGGCACCCGGAAGCCTACCTCTCCCTCCGGGTAGTATTTGACTGCGTAGAAGTCGACACCAAGGCCGCCGATGGTGCCGAGCCGCCGCGTGATACCCCCCGCGCGCTTACGGCGGAGGAGCTGGGCCGCGAGTTCCGCAAGCAGAAGGCGGAGTGGGAGACGACATCAGAGTACGCGGCGCTGCGAGACATATTCTTGGCGAATGCGGCGGGGCTCTCGCGTGTGCGCAAGATAGTCGGGCTAGCGCTCGGGCCGATGGTGCAGGGCGACAACGGCGAGCAAACGCAGGACAAATCGCTGTTGCAGTACGCGTTTCTTCTCGTCGCGCGCGACTTCCTCGCTCGGAGCGACCCGAACGGGGGCGAGATCCCTTGCTTTGCGCAGGACCCGGCGCTGACGCCGAATGCCGTCGCGGCGCTCGAGGAGGCCGGGATCAAGGTGCTCAACGATCCGGAGGCCTTTCTGGAGACCGACGACACCACATTCTTAGTCTCCATCTGTCCCAACGTCCCTGTCAAGCAGATCGTCGCCGATATCGCGCGGCCCGCGGCCATCATCTGGGACTGGGTTACCGTGAGGACCGAGAAGGATGGTTTTACGTAAATCCCCCTGTGATTTCTCCCCATCTGTCTCTATCTCGCAGATAAATTACGTGTAATAAGGGCTAACAAACAAGACAGGACTGACCCTGCCTCTGCTAGGGTTGATGCCATGCTCAACGACGAATACGTCCGTTTGGAATTCCCGCATTGTGACCACTTCTACCCAGATATTACCAAGTTCTTCATGAAGAAGGAAGCGGAGGAGCGGGAGGACTAAGATATACGATTGGAAAGGAGGATTAGGGGCGGGGCGTGTTTCGTGATCATCGCAGTCTGAGATCAATTTTCTATTGATTACAGCAAAAACAAGCTGTTGAGTCGGTCTAGTTCAGGCTATTGGGTACCACGAAGGATAAAGCAGAGAGATCAATCTGATATGTGTCTGGTTCAATCATTCAGCTGTACGCTTAATCCTAGCATCTCCGACTATCAGACGAGGGGCAGAGGAAGACTGCTCGTGAGGGCCTTTGACTGCCACAGAGCTAGCAATGAAGATAATGTAAACGTTTCTTCCCGCTAGAAAGCAATAGGTGCGCGTCACCACATCAAGAGTCAAGTGAACGAACGACAACGACAACAACAAGAACAGCCTCTACTCGACCTCCCTCCCCCCCCCGCCCAAAATAAAATGAAAAATAACGCATCCTTCCCCTCCGTCCGTAGTAGAAGTTTGCATATCACACAATATGATAGGTGAGCCGAGGCCTTCGTGATACCCTGCCGTCAACCACCCGTCCTAGCGTACTGTACCCGCCTCCCACCAGTGCAACTCTAGACGCGTCCTGATTGAAAAAAAAGGGGGGGGAGCGAGAGGGAGCGTTATCCGAAGCCCTTAGACGCGTGTGCACGACGTTCGCCGCAGGTCTCTCCTTTATTGTCTTTGCCCCTGTGATGAACTGTACGAGGCAACGTGTCTGCGACAAGTGCTCGTACGGGATGCCATTCCGCTAAACGATCTTCGTTGGTGTCAAATCCGACGAGAGGGAGAAAAGACCCGTATGTAGTAGGTATTGGCCCTGGGATCGATCCCTCCTCGCTACCCGCATCAAGCGGCTTACGCCTAATACGTCCTCGGTTTCCTTGATATTGTCATCCTGTGACAGTGACTATACCACATTGCACGATGGAGAGAGAGAGAGAGACGGCTCAAAATCGAATTTTAGCCGTCGCCGCATTGCGCTTTCGTCTCATCGTTATGGACCGTGCTTGACAAATGTGGAAAGCTCACTTTCATCTAATATAATGGGTGCTGTGGGGAATGGTTCTAGGAATTGTCTCTCCCATGTAGTTTTAAAGTTTATTGTGTTCTATGTGTAGTAATAAAAAAATAAAAATAAAAAGGAAATTAATCTACTTTTCCTTTACTTTGCTTGAGTTTCGCGGATAATTTGGCGAACAAGGAAGCAAGCCTGCCCTTCAGGCCGCCCGTCTCTAGACCCTCGTCCGCGCCCACGAATCTCCGCACCAAGATATTGTATAGTCCGCCAAAAGCGAGCGCCATAGCCGTACTTGTAAATATGATGACATTATACGGCATGCTAAAATCAGGGGTAGGTAAGCTAAGTAGTAAACTAGTCGTCCGTAGATTCGACGTCTTCTGCCGCGCAGGTGGGGCGTCGGCCGATGTGGACGGGAGGATGGTAATGATGGACGCTGCGACGTCGAAACCTCTGTTTGCGTCGGGCGGGTATTCTGTGTAGCGTAGGATAGATTTCTCAAAATCGTATGTCAGGAAAACGGTACTGGCCGGGGGGATACGCATGCGTAGCTCGAGCTGGGTTCCTCTCGCTCGGTCGAGCGCTGGTCGGTAATAGATCTCCTCTATTATGTCCTCTTTCGCCTCAGACCTGCCCTCAACGCGGGCCTGAAGTGTATGGAGATAGATGCGCATGAACCATGGCAGACTTTCCATGTAGATGAACTCGACTACGGTGTCGGGGCTCGGGTTTGTCAGGATAGATTGGACACCGCCTCTGTCTTGTCCATGGCCCGTGAAACTACGCTCAGCGTACAAGAGCGGGGTCTCGGGTGGTATGTTTTCATCGGCAACCGTCTTGGGATTGTCGCCCTCCTGGGACATACGAGGTAGGATTATGGAAAAGTCTCCTTCCGGTGGGATTTGATAACACCGCGAACGGCCGTCGGGATTCTTGATCTCGGCCGCGCCAACAGTCGTGTATATGTCCCTCCTCTCTGGGGCGTGTATGCACACTGGATGGGCATCCGGGTCTGTCAGGGGGCATGTCCCCTTTAGGAACTTGCCGAAAATGCGATCCAGAGACCAGTCTTCGCCCTCTGCAAAATCGGAGGGGAAGCATGTGTCACCAGAATGGTACGGCTTAGTAGCATTGCACTTCAACTCATGGCCAGGCGGGGGCCGCGGGATAGGGTTGCCTAGAACTGTCAATATTATCGCTAGCCAGCTGAATAGCCACTACTTACCCCTTGGTCGCTTTGACCTCTCAATATCAAGAACCATATCGATGGTTTGCTCAATCTGCAACACGCACTCCTGGCCCTGCGGGCAGACGGGCCGGACATCGATCGCCATGCTCTGCCACGATGCATCAAAGAGCTTGTGACCGTCGAGTAGACTCGATATCCCGGCCTTGCCCTTGCACGGCAGTAGCTTCAAGAATGGAGTTAGGTTCTCTGTACACACGATCTCATGCGGCAAGACGCCGTGTAGCAGATGCAAGTTGTCGATGGCAGAGCCGTGGTCTCCTTCCGGCCGGAAGGACATGACCGGCCGCGTTGTCCGCGTCTCGTCGATGAAGTTAAGCGAAGCGCAGAATAAACCGGATAAGGCGTTCGTCAACGTCAGCCATTTGTGGTCGGCCCTACATCCCGCGTCAGCAGATGACTACCACATGTCGACACTACCGCATGTCGACACCACCACATATCGACACCACAACACGACGCACTGTTCTTCCGTATCCGCCTCCAGCCACGCCCAGAGCTCGACCCCCGTGCCACCCTCCTTGGTGCCGTCCCAGGGGCGGGCTCCCCAGCTCTCGGCATCCCACCGGCCGAGGCTGAACCTCAGATGCAGCTCCCTCGTCCCGACATGCTGCAGGATCTGCCCCAGCGACCGGGGGAAGTAGCGGAAGTTGCGCGCCTCGAATTGCGACAGGCTCGTGTTCGATCGGAAGTTGAAGCTCGCGAGGAGGGAGGACTGCGGGAGCGGCTTGAGGTTCAATTGTTCGTGGTAGTCGGAAGCGAAGACGTCCAAGGAGAAGAGCGAAAGTAAGGGTATCAAGTGAGAAAGAAAAGATCGCATCCTGTAGGCCTATAGTCCATGAGGGACCCGGAGAAGAAGTTGGGGGACGGGAAGAGAGCCGGAGGCGCGCAGGTAAGTCATGATTCGACCGAGGGGACCAGCGAACGGAGAAAAGTGTCCTGTGTTCGGCCTCTCAAGCCGTCCGCTACCCAAGATTCTTGGCAGCCAACCTTGGAAGGGCTGCAGCCTGCAGGGCGTCCACACTGGGGTCGTTTACAGTGGCTAGAGCAGACGATTAGCGCGTCGCGGTAGGGGGAGCCACCAGGTACCTGGAGGTAGGGGTTCCCCTGCGCCAGCCAGGCCCGCCGATTGGCTCTCCCCGCGAAAGGGTCCCAATTCTTTTTCAAGGTTGCGAGAGAAACGAAACCATTATCGACTGGGAGCCCAGCCTTGCGATAAAACAACATCATCTTCTGTCCAACAAAAAAAAAAAAAAAGAAAGAAAGAAAAAAGGCCCTCTGCATCTTTATAGCTGCGTGCCTTTCGCCCTCCTTCGCCCATTCGAAACACACCAGACACGAAAAGCATCGTATCGCATCGCATCGTATCACATCGCATCGCATCGTATCGCATCGTATCGCATCGCACTCAGCATGGCCGCAGAACAGCGGAAGCTGCTCGGTAAGTACTTATTTTACTTACGTACTTGGACGCTTCCCACGCAAGACACGAGCTAACACCCGCGCCCGCAGAGCAGCTGATGGGCAACCCGCAGACGTCGCGGTCCGCGCAGCTGTCCCTGACGGACCCGAAGGTGTGCCGCTCGTTCCTGGTGGGCACGTGTCCGCACGACCTGTTCACGAACACGAAGAAGGACGTGGGGCCGTGTCCCAAGGTGCACGGGGAGGCGCTGAAGGCCGAGTACGAGGGGCTGTCGGAGGCGGCGCGGCAGAAGTACGGGTTCGAGCACGACTACCTGCGCGACCTGCAGAAGTACATCGACGAGTGCAACCGCTGGATCGAGACGGCGCAGCGGCGCCTCGAGAAGACCCCCGACGAGATCCGCCAAACCAACGTCCTGCTCAAGACCATCGCCGAGCTCGGCGCCACCGTCGACTGCGGCCTCGCCGAGGTCCGCGTCCTCGCCGACCTCGGCGACGTCGCCCGCGCCTACGACGACTTCTTCCGCGTCCGCCAGGCCGCCCAGGCCAAGGCCGAGCGCGAGCGCGAGCTCAAGAACCTCAGCGACACCGGCGGCCCCTCGGGCCACCAGAAGCTCCAGGTCTGCGACGTCTGCGGCGCCTACCTCTCCCGCCTCGACAACGACCGCCGTCTCGCCGACCACTTCTACGGGAAGATGCACCTCGGCTACGCCCAGATGCGCAAGACCTACGACACCCTCCTCCGGGAACGCGGTCGCGGCGGCGGTGGCGGCGGTGGTGGCCGTCCGCCTCCCATGATGCAGGACGATGGCCCGCGCGACGACGGTGACAGCTGGAAGAATGGTCCAAGAGGGCCTAGACGCGGCGGTGGTGGAGGTGGAGGTGGTGGAGGAGGAGGCGGTGGTGGTGGTAATGGTGGTGGATACGGAGGACGAAACGGTCGTGGATTCCGCGGTGGCTGGTGAGAAGCAATTTCATGCACAACGTCTCCTACTCTTTTCACGCATATTCTGGAGTTCTGGGTGTTATCTATGTGGGACTGGCAGGCAAAGGGGCATGGTTAAAGCAAATTTGCATGATATCACTGTACGAATACGCCCAAATAGATTTGCCTCTTGGAGTGTCCCTGCGGTCAGGGCAACCCATGCAATAAAAAAAAAAACAATAAAAAAAAAGGCTACACTTTTGATTAGTATTATAAACAAGAGACATTGTCATCCTATCTCTGATTGCCTAGGTATATTACGTACGAGAGGTCCAACACGCTGCAATATGTATAACCGTGTTTCCCAAAGAGCTATCCTCAAACACAGCGACGCAGAATAAGAGGCACGGCGTCCTCCAGTCGACTCTCCTTCCTCTCTGTCTAGTTAACCTATTCATCATACCAACTACGGAGATGTGAAGATGTTTTCTATCCCCTCTTCGCGTCGAGGGCGGCCATCTCATCGTCCCATTTACCTATTGGTGGAGAGTTCAACCCGGGTGATAATGATAAAAGTTTAGTGGCTTCCGTAGAGGTATCTGGCTTCGTGGACAAAGGCGGGAGCGCGGGGAAATCATCTACCGTCGGGGGGGTCTGCACGGGCTTCTTCTTCTGCTGCTGCTGCTGTTGTGGTGCTGGTGGTTGTTGTTGGTAAGAGGAACCATTAGCGAAATTCCGGTCAGTGAATCCCCCTCTACCTCCCCGTCCGCCTCTGGGGCTGCCCCTGCCCCTACCACGCCCCCGGCCACGAAATTCGTCGAAAGCGAATTCTCTGACGGGCTCTTCGCCATCAGTGCCTCTCATGTTGCGGGTGCCGCGAATACCGCCGTTGGCGCCCCTAAAACCGCGCCGGTCCCTGTCGTCCTCAGCTGTCTTGCCTTCGTCCCAGGCGCCCTCTCGCGCCCCCATGGCTTTGAGCTTGCGCTCGCGGTTAGCAGCACGTTCCTGGTCCATCTGGCGCCTCTCCTCCTCGCCTCTCCGTCGGCGTTCGGCCTCCTCGGCGCGGCGGCGCCGCGCGCCTCTTCCATCCCTTTCTCGTAGGCGAGCGCATGAGAGCGGCTGTCTTGCTCGGCCTGCTCGAACTTGCGCGCCTTCTCCGCGGACAGAATGCGCATGCGCTCCATCTTCTCGGCAAGCTCGGTATCCGAGAGCTTCGTTCGCGGGTTCGCGCCGGACGCTAGACGGTCCGCAAGGGCTGTGTTAGAACCAGGGCGCGCGGCGGCTGCGGCGGCGGCGGCTGTCGTCGGCCCAGAGGCGGGGGCGGGGGCGGGGCTGGAGCTGGGGCTGGAAGGAGACTCGGAGGGGGCCGCCGCCGCCGCTGCCTCTCCAGCACTTGCAGGGACAGCGTTGTTGGGCGGTTGTGCAGGTTTCTTAGGGGAGTGTTTCCGTGGTCGCTGTTGGTGCGCTGGTGTCGCATGTCGCGAGTGTGCCAGTGTTCGGGGGGCCACTGGGGACGGGACTCGGCTGGGCCTGCTTTGTTGGGGGCGCGACAGCTGCGGGTTGGACTTCGGCAGGACGGGCTGGAGCTGGGTTCGCGGGGATGGCGGATATAGCTGGGACGACTGGGATCGCTGGGATCGCTGGGATCGCTGGGATCTCTGGTTGCGGCTCCGGGGCCAACTCTCTGACAGGTTCGTTGACGGCCTCGCTGATCGGCTCGAAGTCGTCGGCAAACAGGTCATCGTCCGTCCGGCCGTTGAATTGGTCGTCCATTGTAAATCGTGAATTGGTGGTGAGAATAATAGAAATACAGATTGGTAGAGGCGGGAGTAGGAGGAACGTGGTTAGGTAGGCTGAGGCTAGGTGCTACAAAGGAGTTGGTTTTTCAAAGGCTAACCCCACTGCCAGATTACTAAATCACGGGAGATAGATTAAGTATTTAGGTAGGTCAGGCAGGGAGGGAGAGGTTAGGTAAGTAGGGAGGTAGTGGCAGAGAACAGGTAGGCAACATGTGTATGTCTCAGTGCCAGGAAACCTACCTTACCCGCAACCTGGGCAGTGAATGATACACTAGTTTACACAGGCTAGTTAGCGGCTTTAGTGGCTTACATAGGTGGGGTTAGCGACGGCAGACCTATACCAACATTCTTAGGCCGTGGCTCTCGATGCGGAGAAACCCCGGCAAGCCAGTATATACAAGTAAGTGTATGGATTCCACTATTTTGTAAAGACGGTAACAAGAACAAGAACAAGAACCCAATACATAGGGGTATGACTAGCAGATTTCAGAAACATGACACCATTCTACAGGGACAAAACACCATGAGCAGCATCAAATCACAGAGTAGTCGTCTGCCTAGGTCAGGTAACCAACCTAACTTAGTTACCTAGCAAATATAAAACAGCCCTTAGGAAGACAAACCCTTAGGAAGATAAACCCTTAGGAATACAAGCCCGCCGCACCCCCGAGTTTCTTCATTATCGCGTCTCCCACGGCACGCACATCCTCTACCATCTCGATCCCGTAACGCAAGCACAGGATCTCCACGTTCCCCCTCTTCCAGTACCCCCGGGGACAGGCGACGATGGCCCTCCCGCCCCTCGCGCAGAGCCCCAGCTCGAGCAGGCTGATCGGGGCCTGGGTGGCCGGGTGGAAGTAGACCACCACGACGTCGGCGAGCTCCTGCATCGCGAGCTCCCACTCCACCTGCTCGCGGTACCGCGCGTCCGAGATGTCCTCGTGCCACGTCGAGTCCCAGTCGAGCCGCAGCGGGTTGTATATGGTGAGCGGCCGGTCCGCGAGCGATTCGATGAGGCGCTCGCGCCAGTCGGGTTCGTCCCGCGCGCTTGTGCTTCCTGCCAGGAAGATCTTCTTTGCGCCATGCCGTGGTGGCTCTCGCGAGGGCGCCGTGATGATTTGGCATTGATTATGAACCGACATTTTTTGTCCGAATTTGAACCCTTATCTCTCAGTATGGTGTATGTCCGTCCATATTGATACGTAGATGGCCAGGGCGGGGGATGCTACCCTCTAACGATTTCCAATAAGCTGGCGCATGGGGTCGTATTGAGGCGTATCAGATCCTGCCTAACCATATTATCTAATCAAATTCTAAAAACCTTAGGTTAGCTAGTCATTATTTCTAAATATGACAGAACATGAATCACAAGGTAGACATGTCCTGTTCCTCAGACCGCCTTTGTCAACACCGTCCCTACCTCTCACCAACCTGCCAGCCCAAACTGTTTATGATAGTTAAAAACAGTGAACCCAGCGTCCAGTTAGAGGGTGGTGATGTGGTTTTGTCCACGCCACCAGGCATCGAGGCGTTAGCGGATACCATAATTGCCCCGAAGGTGAAAATAGGGACGCCGCCAGTGCGAACCACGCCATTGCCCCAAGGATGGTCGGCACATTGAAAGGACGCGCAGAGCTGATATGCAGCTAGCGCACCATCGCCCAGAGAACCACAGGCAATGTGTTGGAGACCGCCGACACCACGAAGAGGAGAGGCAGGGTTACCGAGACGAAGAAAGCCCACCATCGGCGCTGAGTCTCATAGCCCAAGAGTAGTCCTAACCCCAAGGAAGTTGAGATCATAAAACGCCTTCCCCTGAGCGCAAGCGAGGTATCTATGCTGTATCCGATTCAAATGTCCGCCATCACCATGAGGACCATGTGCTCCTTGGGAATCAACGGCTTTCTTTTCGGCGTCCACTCAATACCAAATTGGTTGAAATCTAGAGCTGGCATGGTGGCAACCTGACGACAGCGCAATAAGTACAGCAGTAGGAGAACGATGATAACAGAATATCCGTCAGGGCTCAGCAGTCGTGCATCAGATTAGGATATATCACAAGTGACTACTCGGCCAGTGAATAGAAGGATTGGGAGGATGAGGGCTGGCAAACTTGGGCCCCAAACTAAGCACAAACGAGTATCGAAATTGCCCGGTAAAAGCCAGAAGCTTCTCATTGACAACAATATGCTCGCGCTACTAGCAACCGTAACAAATGACACGTCAACTTAATCCTCTTAACATCGGCGTCCAGCGTCTGCTGAGACTGAGCTGACGTCCCGCCCAACTTTCATCCCCCGGGGGGAAAACAGCCACGCTGTCATGCGATCAACGTTGGCTCGCAGCCCACAGAAATACCCGGCCTCCAAACACGACGGGTGGATTGGAGGTCCTTTATTTATGTATCACTGCCGGATGATAGCCTCCATCAGATGATACCCTACCTTTAGGGCTCTGTTACACGATGTTATTGGCCAGTATCACCTCTCGCCTCCGGTTTCGTCCTAATAGGCCATTGTGTGCTGGCAAGTGGTGGTGCCAAGGGCGTGTTGCGCTTCTGCCATCTCGTCGCTTCGAGCACCCCTTTTTACCTCATTGGTCAAGTTGACATGTGATTGCCTTCTACAACACCATAGAATAAACCAACCTTTATGAGCAAAAGAATTTTCAAGTTTCTGCAGTAGGTTACTCACAAAATAAAATCAAAATGCGCTTCTATTGTTTGTATGGATTACGTAGAGCCGCTTGTGTCATTCGAAGTAAGCTGTGTAGCAATTAGTGCACATCGCAACATAAAACACATCCATTTTATATGAAATGAACTTCATTACGCACAATTAATTGACGCTCCTCCTTCATTTTGATAAACTTGTTGTTAGAATACCAGCAGAGGAATTCATAGTTACGAACTCGCCGAGAGTTTTCCGCGATGCAGAGACCAGTTTGACGACCAGAAGCAATACGCAACTGATTGTGCATCTTGAAACAGCGTCGTTTGGCTTTCATAATTCCCCACGGTTCAGGCACGTAAACTGAAAGTCCTCTTTACGTAGGGTTTGTTGAAATATAGTTATCTTTAATCATCGCTAAGCTTAACTTGTTGCCATAATAACAACATTGTCACTCGTGAGAGAAAGGAGGCATAGTGTGACCTGTGAAAGACATGCCAACTACTAACATAACCGCTTAAGGTAAGAAATTCCCAGTGTATGAGCCAAATCCCAGACATCGCTGTTTCATGGCCCGATCCAAGGGGGCAAAGGCGTCGAAAGCCCATTCTCGGGATTCCTAGTCCACGTGCAGGATCTCAGTCATGAATGCCTCCTGGAAAAAAAAAACGAAAGGGGGTCACTGCTTACGGAAGCATAGAAAGCTCTGCCTCGATCCGATCCCTCGTCTGGATTATCCTGTCCCAGACACCCTGCTCGCACGGCACGAACTTCGCAAGTTCGGCAACGGTTACTCTGTTTAGATGGAGGTCGTAGGCCCACCACTTCTCGACGGCCTGTTGCTCCTTCCGCGGGACCGATAGGGTGAGCCCCAAGGCCTCCGTGAATGATATTTTCCCCTGTGAGGCCATGCTTAACAGAATACGGTCGATTCCGGCCGCGGCCCTGACAAAACCAGTCGTGAACGAGATCCAATCTAGTGTCTCTTGAGCCGATCGAGACGGAGGCACTGTGGTAAATCGTCTTAGTATCCCCTCTCCTAACTGTGTCCATAGTGCTCTCATCCCGAACAAAGAAGATTGTGACTACGTTCGCGACCTACTTTGACGAAATTCAATGGTTCCATATTTGAGACCTTTGAAGTTCCACTTCCAGTTCTTGGTCTGCAGATCATGGGCCCTTCTATATAGGTCGGTGTCGTAGCAGAATAACTCAAACAGCTCTTGTATGCTTCTCACGCCGAGAATAGCGTTCCAACAGCCATGTAAGTCGTTTAAAGACTCTCTATCGTTCCACTTAGGTCTGACGCTGTTTTTCTTATGGTATCGGCAATTTTTCCACCCCCCTCGGCGTTTCATATCCGACTTGTGTGTCATTGAAGGTACGAGGTCGGTGATCGCTTGTTCGAAATAGACGATACAAAAAGCAAGATTTTGGGCTATCTCGAGTCGAAATTGAGGCGTGCCATTCAAAGAAAAGTGTACTGTCAGAATTAGCTGTTTGGTCTTTAACCTCTCGCCGTAGTTCTCAGTTTGATCTCGGCGGATTCAGAAGCATATGGGAGCCCAAAAAAATACCTACTGTGAGTGCTAGCCATCTTCCAGTATTCAATACTTGGAATTTTGAACGGTTCGATAACGCGCCACAGTGTACGGAACTTATCCTCATATCTCAGGTTGTCAACAGCCAGTATAGGTGACTTTATCTCAATGGGTGCCCCGACCCCTATTCATCATCGGTTATTAGTAAACATGGTTACAAGGACGCATGGAGGAGCGCATGGAGAAGCATAAAACCAACCTCGCAACTCCCTCCCTACCTCAATACTTGAATCGTATGTAACGGCCCATTTTTTAGGATCGCGACCCTCATCGAGGGGGCAGGCATAAATATCGAAGCCCTCATTTTGCAATAGTGCACATAATTCTACTAATTCTTCGCCGTTGCGAAGGAGTTCATTCTCTTGCGTGTAGATATTCCGTTTGATTATCGCCAGTGGCGCTTCTGTCTCAACACCTATATAAATTTTGACTCGTTTTCGGGCCTCTCTCTTGGAGTCCTCTCTGCTCTTTACCGGGTCCATTGTATAATGTGTGAATGATAGTAGGTTGTAGTCATAAAACAATAAGACCAGGAAAGTAGGCATATGCCCTTCGATGATTGATGATGTAGTCCTCCATCATAAAGATGGAGCAAACCGGAGACGAGCTGAAGAATATATGTATCGATTTTTATATGGTTGCACCTGCACCAAGTTGGAGACTATTGGTGTGTGTAGTGCAAGTGCTACGTTTGTGAAGGGAAAATAGGCAACGTCATGGATATCGATACGATGCGCACTTGTGTAAAGCGCTATGTGGAAGGGGTATGGTGCTTGACTAGATTGAATTTACAACTTGAACTAACAAGCAATAAAAAGCCCAAGGGGTGCCATATTGGAAGGCATGGGTAACTCAGCGTTTACAGACCACAAAGGGCTCCCTTCAGCAGGTAAAGAGCAACCGACGTGTTCCGCAGAAAGTACCCTATTTCATAGGAGCACTGGACTGCCTTGGAAGTGTTGGCACTATCAGCTTGTCACTAATTTCTATACCGGTCTCGGTGTAAGTTGCACGACGCGCCTCGCCGGTAGTTCCGGCATTGCGAAACCCAATATGCCCACTATGTGTAATTATAATCTACACTGTCGTCGCTACAATAAGACGCAACTATTTTGCCTCGTAACATAGATTCTATTATATAACTTCATGTTGGCATTGCCAAGATAGCCAGGCACCCTTTGATTATGCCTGCATTTATCGATTGGGTATCTAGTACATCTAACATCTAACATCTAATAACAATTCTCCCCCCTCCGGCTTCGATTAACTAGAATCGATAGATTTGATCCTTCGTGTATCCTAACTCGCCCAAGATGCCTGACTGCTTCCGGCTTCCGACCAGTGCGTTTTCCATAGCGGGTGGCCCGCACACGAATACTTTTGTGTTATCCTTTTCTGGGCCAGCTTTAACCACTTTTTCCAAGAGCTCTTTTGTTACGTAACCCTTGGGGTAGGAAGACCCTGGGACGGGATTGCTAACGGTGTAGACAGCCTTGAACCGGCCCGGGAACTTCCGTTCGAAATCCTCAAACTCCGACTTGAGTAGCACGTCGGCATCCGTATTCACCCCAAACACTAGCGTTATGCGGGTCTTGTCCTCGGGGTTGTGCAAAATGCCCTGGATTAGCTGATACATGGGCGTGATGCCGGCACCTCCGGCAATGAGCGTAATATCGGGGTGCTTGTTTGGTACCCATTTATACCCAGGAATAGGGGTAACGAAGCGCAGAGAATCCCCAGGCTTCAAGGAGTGTAGGTGAGTGCTCTGTTTGCCGTTGGGGTATTTCTTCACCATCAACTCGATGATACCAGGTTCGTCTGTAGGAATATCAGTGCCAATGCCGGGGGCGTTGAGGGCACCACGACTTATACTAACCGCTTCTTGTGATGGGTGTATAAGGGCGGACACAAGGCAGAAGGCAGCCCTTCGGCCACGAGAACGTGAGCAGGGCGGCTACTCTACCGATCAGCCGAATATACTCCATCCGGTCACAGTCATATTGACAATCTTACAGGTAAGCGCCAGTCCGCTGATGTGCTCTTCGGTTGGTAGCGCAAAGCGCAACTTCTTCGTGTTGTGGTTGATGACCTCACTGCTCTGCAGCTGAAGGGACAGGAACGCTGGGCCGCTGCCGAATGCCTTCGGGGGCGCACCACTATCTGCGTAGGCGATGCTCCTCATGTATCGTGAGTAGATCCCTATGCCCGCACCGGCCAGTGCAACCGTTCCCAGCACTTTAGGGAGCTGGCCCGCGAAAATAGCATTGGCAGACATTGCTACTGTTCCCAATCTAAGGCTTGCTTGCGTTATAAGGTCAAAGCCAGGGGAAGCCGAGGACAATAAGAAAGAAAGAACAACTGTTGAGGGACCGGGCTGCGATTGAATAATGGGTTCGAATGTGTTAAAGGGAAGCGGACTACCCCAATTCCCTTCCTGTTTAGGACAGTAGCGTGGCCGGTGGTTGGCTCGGGCAGTAGGTACGCAGTATGTACTTAAGTAGGCGGTGGGGATGGTACCTATGTACTCAGAAAGGGATGTTACAGCGATCTCCTCTGCCAGAAAGCTTAGGTACTTACCTACCTGCTCTTGCCGTGATTGAAGGATACTAGGCGGATGCACTCGGTTTAAGTAGCCACCAAAGACATAAGGTAGGTAGGTGTCTACTATATTGCATCATGGTATATTCGGTCCCGAGCCGTTTTCCGGTCGAGAACAGGGGACGGGAATCCGAGTCCGAAGTCCGACATTCCAATAGTCAATCGATCAAGAGCATGAGATGGCGCTAACCTAGATAGGTATACAGATACGGAAACAAATCTAGGGAGAGGTGATGTCGTGCAAAGAGACCTGTGGGGCAGTAGTATAAGTGCTATAAATAGGTTCCAGGTCTACCTAAATGCGCTGTGTACTGGCACCCGAAGCGCCGTTCATAGGGCTGACATCGGCGCCAGGAGCTTAAAGGTCCGTTATAGGCTCCCCGGAACCGTCTGCGTTCCACAGCCCAGGAATTCTCTCGAAGTAGGTACATTGTACTACTGGTAACAGACAACTCTGAAATGCGCGGTAGGGAACTAAGACGAGACGAAGAACTAGGTATAAATTGCGAAAAAGAAATCAGCAGCGTGAGTGTTAGCTAGATCGACCCGAGAAAAAAAAGGATGTATTGAACTAAAAAGCACTAAAAAGACAAAACGACAACGACAGGACTCGAACCTGTGACCCCGAAGGGATATGATTTCTAGTCATACGCTTTAACCACTCAGCCACGTTGCCATATAATAGGTATAGTGATGAACACTACTATGAATCTCAGCGTGCGAGCTCAAAGCAATCAAGTGGGCAAAATCCATTAAGAGAGAATGGAAAATACAAAAAAACATGCGTTAGCTGATGATAAGGTGCAGCTCTATTACACCGAAGTACGACAGGCTGCTTCGACTTGCGTGGTGTGATAGAAAACAAGACTTCAATGATTTCAGTGTCATTTCATGAAATACAAGATTGATTAGGGCATCTACTGTTACCCTTCTGACAGCCAGTAACAAGCCGGGCGGATCACCGAGCATGGGGTAGACGGTCAATGACGAGGAATCAATTAAGGGCCATAATACCAGGGCTCTTCCGGTCGCGTAAAGTACATTATAGCCTCTAACCAGCCGGGCGCTCCAACCAATTCAATGCAGAGATTCGATGAGAAAGGGGCTTTTTTTATAGTATTAGGGCCTCTTCAGTAACTAGGCTCATCTAATTCTTTGCAGAAATATAGGATGATATCTACTTTGCAAAGCAAATCGCGAATAGCTCCGGAAAATATGGACACACGTTGGTGAAGATAATTCCGTACATGAACTCCTCGCATGCGCAAGAATTTACTAATGATTAAACATCAGCGTTACTTAAATCTTGCTATGAACCTCTCTCGGGTATTGGAACATTGGTAACAGGTGCTTACCAGGCGTGCATGGAATTGGGGCTTTGGGCTTTCATGTGTACCGGGCATAGGCTCTAGGTTTTGTAGCCCAAAACCTGCGTGACAGGTTTCCCCAGGAGTTTGGAGCGGACAGCCGAGTAGATCACGATAGGTGTTTTGCCTTCCTTTCCTGGTTCCGGGTTCCTATAGAGCTCTTCAACCGCTGCCTTAATAGCTTCGTGCGCTTCGTCGACATCATCTCGAATGGGTGCTTCCTTTTCCAGGCTCGTGTCGTTTTCGTCTATATCAGACGCCCCTGGCTCTGAGGTCGTCTCGCGGTCATCTCTCTTCTCTGCTATGATGGGACCTCTCGACTCTGTCATCGCCTTTATCTCGAGCTCGTCCATAGTTTTTCTAGCTTCCAATTTATTTCTCAGCCCTATGCTGGCAATCGCCTCCATATCCGCTGGGAATGGTCCGCTCAGCCAGTTGGTGGTGAGTACGTTTGTAGTTGTGTTTGTGAAATTGTGCCATCCCAGTCTCATGGCCGCCTGAGAATCTACCCATGCCTTGCGCGCATCAAGGGTTTCGGGTTCGGGAGGTTGTAGGCTTGCCTTGAGAGCTGTGAGTGAGAGGATGTTTAGATTCTACCTGCCATAGTTAGTCAACCGCTTGAACAAGGTATTTGCGGGAGCACACGGTTTCATACCGTGCGGATACTCCCGGAACCAGTCAGCGTGGTGACCTTTTGGGGATCTTTAGACCAAGTTTCCTTTGGTGGTGAGAATTTCTTATTTGCTTCTGCGTCAAGATTCCCGTGGAAAACTTGGTTCCAGATGGCGTCTTGCGGGTCAGCACCAAGGCCAGCCTTGACCATACGGAGCCTCTCAGGAAACCTTGTATTCTTAATAAGCACAAGTCTAGCCTCTATGGCATTATTATGACTTACCATCCGATATGCCTTTTGAGGGCGTGAGAGTTATGCGGATCTGCTCCTAGACAATCTCCATCTTGCCAGCATGGGCCACCGTAAGCCTCAGACCATTTCTTCAGAAGCTTATAGCCAAAGGGATATATGTCCCGGGGGTCTTCGTCTTTCCGATTATCGAGGCTGACCAAAACCGTTGACTTGGTTCTGACTTGCTCGTTAAAGTCACCGTCATTCAGGAGATACTCATCGTGGACTCTTGGGGTCGCACCAGGTCCAGGAAACGTCCTGACATTTCTCATCCAATCAGCTGGGACTTTCTGCCAGCGGAAATAGTTGACCTCCTTAGCGGGCTGGCTTCGTTTGGTAGTATAGGTAGGCCTGACTCGTAGTCCATTAATTATCACCGCATTCTCTTCGTGGTGGTATGGATGGCCATCGGGGTCCTCGACCCCGGCGAGTTCGTGCCTCCATCTAGCAAAGTGCAGGGTTCCGACGGGCTGATCATGAGCATGTAGTCTGCCATCAGGTCCGGGGCCGTAGAAGCGGACGGGTACGGGCTGGCGCATATTAGCAAGCGGGTGCCAAGAATATAGTCGGTCGCATATATCCTTTAATTCATCCTCTTGAGCCATGTGTTTTTTGCCTTCGGCTGCGAATTCGCGCCAGCCTGCGAGGGCCGCCGCGGCGTCAACCGTGGCTGGTGCCTGAGGCATTCTGGTATAGGCAAGATGCGCGTGTCTGAATATACTTGGTGAAACGAGAAGCGACTACAGAAGCGCGGACAAGATCATGATAGGGAACTAAGCACCGGGGTGATAAGGGAGACGGTAACACGAAAGTAAGTGGCAGGTAGAGCTCGGAAGGAAGGACCAGGGCTCATTTAGGGTGGCATTATCCAATTCGCAGGTACCTAGGTAGTTCCCAGTTTGGATCTTGAGGTCGTTGTGTCACTTGAATTATCCACTACTTACAAGCTTACCAATGCACTCTAGGTGCCCCAGGTACCCCAGGTACCCAAAGGCAGCATACTGGAAAGAAGGTATACACAAAAGTACCTGCTCTGTGTACTACTTCACGTAGGTGAAATGCAAGTACTTGATTTCTCGTTTGGTAGTACAGTACCTTATGGAAAGAGCCGAGTAGGTAGTACCAAGTCTAGGCACCTAGGCAGCTACCTACGAAGCCTTTCTTTGTCTACCTAGCTAAGTTAGGTTGGCAGCATAAAAGGTATCATGTCAAGAAACCAGAGCTTTGAATAAGTGTTTATTTACTTGATGATCCAAGTACCTAGGTATAGCATTTGTTTCCTTCCTCTTACTGCCACATACTAGCAATCTCAGCTCCTGCTGTTGGCTTATGGCCAATCTTCATAAAAATGTTCCTTGGTAGTTATACTTTGCATTGCTTCTTCTAAGCTCAATTCCGCTAGGTTTATTGCTTCTCTTTATTCTCGTTGAAAAATTAAAGGCCGAGTGATAGCCCAAGAGACCCAGCGAGTAGGGAGAGACCTAAACTAGTATTTAAACAAGAGCGTAGAACATGCTATACCATTATTTAATTCTATGTTAAGTAGCATACCCACCTACCTACATGGTGGCCTACTTACTAGTGACTCTTCTACAGCAAGTGGTAGACTAGTTAAGCGAATAAGCCCTCAGCCGACGTCTGTAGCTCGACCTTCCATCCTTATCAAAGGTATCAATCCTGAGGTAGGCGGATTTCTAGCCAATTTGCCTGATCTGATCGTCCTCAGTTGGTTATACTGTAGCGTACGTAGCCTCTAATAACGTCCAGTTGCCGATGGCACGAACTAAGCCATATCACCACCAATGAACACGCATGTTGTAAATACAGCAATTCCAACTTACAAACTTTTGAGCTACTATACTCTCTTGTGTGATAAACTAACGTCACCCACGAGGATTAATGTACTCAAACACTCGGTACTGGTGTGTATCCTGCCGTGTGTGGCACATCTCACAATAGGCATTTGTTTTTCGGCCTTACGACGATGTCAACAACTTCTTATACGAGGCGTACAATCTCTAGGTGCGCTCACCATATCGAAGATCAGTTGCCCATCAGAAAATATTATAGCATCTCACTCAACTAGTTAATGTTGGTTTTGGGCTCGAATGGTGGATTGGGGGTTGATGGTAGCCTCCTCGGCGGTAGAACCCATGCGAGCTATGGCACTTTCTCATTGTGTCGGCCGGGTGCCAAGAGACTCAGTCACCAGCAGATAGGGACCGTGAAAGAGCCGAGAACGAGATATACGACGATGTAGAGATATACTTGGTAGATTCGATTCTGTTTAGTAGATACAGCATCTGCGAAACCTTGTAAAAAATCCGAGCGCAGCTATCGGATTTTGGGTATCGGGACTTCGGGTTCCCTTCGGGATGGCCCTCTCCATAGGCGCTTGCATGCGGAGTTCGGGGTTCTGCCGAGCCCTCTAACTACAGGTAAGTCCCTACCTTAAGATATCGTAAGTTAACATGATTTCCGGTTGGTCTTCCGTTGAAATCCTTTGATGGGCCTCCACGCGAACCGAAGTTCGTAATGGTGACAAATAGGTGTTGTTTACAGAGGGCGCAGAGGATATCAGTGGTCTGAGAAGCTGTGCTTCGTCCGAGTATTTATAACAGCATTCCTGTCTCCTATTGCATGTCTACTAGCTACAACATGATAAACCAGTCCCATTCTTATTGGATCTCCATCATACCGTCGTCCTCTAAGTCGGTCGCAAAATGAACAGCAAACGCCGTCCAGTCCTCTTCAATCCGCATGCCCAGCCTCGGGTAGCTAAAAACGACTCATTGGCAGAGACAGTTGCGAGTTTTCATCGACAATTACCTGATTATGGCAGCACTCCTTTAGTGAGTTTGGATGATGTAGCTAAGGAACTCGGGTTGGGCGCCATCCGCCTCAAGGATGAGAGTACCAGGCTTGGGCTACCTTCCTTTAAGATCCTGGGCGCCTCTTGGGGTACTTTTCGAGCTATCATACAGACCGCGGGGCTTCCCCTAAGTACGAGCTTTGATGCGGTTAGGCAGGCCGTGGCCGGTCATCGAACCAGCCTGCACGCCGCTACAGACGGCAATCATGGGCGCGCAGTCGCTCGTATGGGTTCCATTCTATCCATCCCCGCCGAGATATGGGTTCCGACAGGCATGCATCCAAGCACGATTGAACTCATCCGCTCCGAAGGTGCTGAGGTCGTAGAAGCAGATGGCGACTATGATCATGCCATCTTGGAGGCGCAGAAGAGTGCGGAGCGGAGTGGGGGGATCTTGATCCAGGATTTTGCCTTTGGCGACTACAATGAAATTCCCCAGGTTCGTTATTTGCAAGCCTTTCCTGTTTCCATATCTTGTCGCTAGGGCTGGATTCCGACTAACACGGGCATAGTGGATCGTTGACGGGTATGCGACTATGATGCTCGAAATTGATGAACAGATGGGAGGGGAGCCTATTGATCTGGTAATAGCACCAGTCGGGGTAGGCTCTTTTGCTCAGGCAGTCGTTTCGCATTACAAGGGGAAGGAGTCACCTACAGCCGTCCTGACCGTCGAGCCAGATACGGCAGCATGCTTTTATAAGAGCCTACGCAAGGGGGAAATGACAACGGAGCGCACCAGTTCTACAGTTATGGCTGGTTTAGACTGCGGGAACGTATCGTCGATCGCCTGGCCAATTCTTCGACATGGCGTCGACGCGAGTTTGAGCGTGTCTGACTACGAAGCCCATGAGGCATCCATATACCTCAAAAATTACGGCATTTCTTCAGCACCCTGTGGCGCGGCTACCCTAGCAGCTCTCCGCCGCTTAGGTGAATCAGAAAGGGCAGCTCTCGGGCTAAATTCAAAGTCCTCGGTTCTTTTACTGAGCACCGAAGGGGCCCGGGAGTACGTAAAACCTGCAGACGTTGATATTGATGATGCTGTCGCCTTGACTCAGACCCTGGTTCAGATCGACTCAGTGAATTCGACTCTGGTTCCAGGTGCAGGCGGGGAAACAGCGATTGCTCGCTACATAAAAGCTTGGCTCGAGCACCGAGATATCGAAAGTCACTGGATTGAGCCGGTTAAAGGTCGACCCTCGGTCATAGGAGTGGTGCGAGGCAATGGAGGCGGCAAGAGTCTCATGTTCAATGGGCACATCGACACGGTCACGCTCAGCGGATACGATGGCGACCCGTTGAGCGGCCGTATTAAAGACGGGAAAATATACGGCCGTGGCGCTGCCGACATGAAGGGCGGAGTGGCAGCAGCGATGGTGGCGTTGGCGAGCGTTCGGGGCGCTGGACTCTCGGGAGATGTGATCTTCGCGGGAGTAGCCGACGAAGAGGCTGAAAGTCTAGGCACCGAGAACATATTGCAAGCGGGTTGGCGGGCAGACGCTGCTATCGTCTCCGAGCCGACCAACGTCGCAATCATCCACGCGCACAAGGGTTTCGTATGGCTTGAAGTCGACATATTTGGACTGGCAGCCCACGGGTCGCGTCCGGACCTTGGAGTCGACGCGATCGTCAAGGCTGGATATTTCCTGGTGGAGCTTGATAAATACGCCGCAAGACTGAAGGGCCGGGGGTCCGATTCACCAGTCGGGGCGCCCAGTGTCCACGCTTCAATCATCCAAGGCGGTGAGGAACTGTCTTCGTACCCGGCACTTTGCTCGGTTTCGATAGAACGCCGTACGATTGCCGGCGAGACTCAAGAGACAGTTGAGCAAGAGGTCCGCAGCATCCTTGAAGGACTAACGAATACGGTTGCAGACTTCACGTTTGACGTCCGGACTACCTTCAGCCGCCCCCCTTTCCTAATTCCAACGGATCATCCCTTCGTATTAACGACTGCGGATGCAGTCCAGCAGAGCCTTGGGGAGAAACCAGTGTTGAGGGGAGAAGCATTCTGGGCAGATTCGGCACTGTTATCAGCGGAGGGTATCGCGACTTTAATTTGGGGGCCATCGGGCGAGGGCTTCCATTCCAAGGAAGAATATGTGTCGTCAGATTCTGTAACATGCGTGGCAGCCACCCTATCGACGATTGCTAGGGTGTATTGTGGTTAGGTAGGTTAGGCACAGTGAGAGTAGGTAACTAGTGTAGTGTAAATAAAAGCGGCGCTGGGATATGACAAGATGGACAAGCTGATGCCATCAGCCCCACCCAGTCGCCCTCTGTGAACAACCTGTGTGGGTCGGCCTTACAGGGGCTATAATCTATAATGTGCCCCATACTTTAAGTACTTACCTAATAGGTACTTCGAGTAGGTTAGGTAATTACATAACCGTCTCTTACAGATGAGTCTTCCCGATTCAACTTTGCTAATATCGATTCTGGTCTGCTGTTACGTTATGATGACGGCACGAGGGAATGCCATGCCACCCGGCCCGGAGGAGACAATAGATCCGTCCTTGTTAGACTTATGCAATCCCATATACACAGGATGGAATTACTCCTCCGAGCACGGCCTCGAGCCTATGCCTGAGCAATCTGCGCTTGATGCGGCAGCATTGTTCGCATGGCCAGAGCTCGACGCCTTCCTCCCCTCGGAGCAGCCGTCTTCCTCCCATGACCCGTCCGGGCCGGTCGACCTTACCCCCGCCATCAACCCCCCGGCCATCAACGCGGCCACGGCGGCCCAGGTTGAGAACGGGGTGCAGCAGCCGCTGGCGCCCTGCTCGCACTGCCGCCGCTACCGCCTGCGGTGCTTCGTGCTGCAGACGACGTCGCACAACCCGAATCCGGTGCGCTCGTGCTCGAGCTGCGTGGCGCTCTTCCAGGACTGCAGCCTCGCGGAGCAAGGGAAGCGGCCGGCGTGCGACTTCGAGACCGCGCGGCCGGTCATCGGGCGCCTTCACGGCATACCCGACTGCGACCCGCCGCCGCCGCTGCACCAGGGAGGAGGAGGAAGAGGAGGAGGAGGAGGAGGAGGAGAAGGAGAGCCGGTTTCGAACAAGAGGTCGCACTCCAGGGCCGTCCGCAAGACGCAGCCGCTGCGCGACTGGCTGTCGACGCACATGGACCACCCGTACCCCAACGAGGCCGAGAAGGCCGATCTCGAGGCGCGGTCCGGGCTGAGCCGGACGCAGGTGGCCGACTGGTTCGCCAACGCGCGGCGGCGCCAGCGGATCTCGGCGCGGACGTCGAGGAAGGTCTTCCGCCACGGCTCCCCCCATGCCCTCGCCACCAGCGCTGCCGCTGCCGCTCTCCGACATGTCCCCTCTCGAGCGCTGGCGGCACTCGCCCCCGGACCAGGAGCCGGCCTCGGCCGCCGCCATCGAGCGCATGCTCCGCGGGGATCCGGGCGCCGGCCTCGGCCCCGGCCCCGGCGTCGACCTCCCCGCAACGGCGGCGGCGGCGGCGACGGCGGCGACGGCAGTGACATGGGGTGGCTACCCTCTCTCGGCCGCGGGCTCCTCGTCGCCGTCGGCGCGGCCGGGCTCCGACTCGGCCTCCTCATCCTGCTACTCCCTGGGCGGCTCGATGTCCACGCGCTCCGTCTTCTCCTCGACCTCGGCCCGCAGCGCCGCGAGCGGGCGGTCCGCCCCGGACGCCTTCGCGTGCGGCGCGTGCGCGCGCGCGGGTTCAAGAAGCGGTCGGACCTGCGGCGGCACGCGGCGGCGGTGCACGGCGTCGCCTCCGGGCGGCCGCGCTGGACATGCGCGAACCCGCTCCCGCTCCCGCCGGGCAACCCGCAGCACCACCAGCGATCCTCGTCCATGTCTCCGTTGTCGCCGTCGCCGTCGCCGGGCTGGACGGTCTGGCGCGTCGGCCAGCCGGGCCCGGAGTGCGGCCTCTGCGGGCACCCTGCCCCGGTCGACGAACACTTCCGGTCCCACGAGTTCGAGGCCTGCGCCCGCCGTCCCCTGAGCGACCGCACCTTCGCCCGCAAGGACCACCTGTGGCAGCATCTCTACAAGTTCCACGGCTGCCGCAGGTGGGAGGGCTGGGCTGGTCGCCTCGACCTGCTCGAGCAGAGACCTGTGTAGAAGAATTACGAAACGTAGAGGTAACCATCACCCTGTCTTGGTATTGTTTTCGGCTTTTCTTTTTTTTTTCCCCGTTCTTTTTTTCCTTTCCTCCCCTTTCCTTTCCTTCCCTTTCATTCCCATCCCGAACGTGAATATCCGGGATTTCGTAGAGGCTTAAGTTAACCTCCCATAAGCCGGGATTCCGAGTCGGCAAAGCAATATTCACTTTTTTTTGGCCAATTGCTTCCGTCCGAGCCCCGTTAACGGCTGCTGGTATCTGACTGCCACCTAGGTACTCGTGACATGAATAAATTCGCTAGTTTGATTATCCCCCCTGATCAGTTCCATGAGTAAATATTAGATCGTTGGCACCGCATTTTCTCGTACCTTGGATACCATAACAAAATTTAAGGTGTTCAGAGGCTTAAAGCATACGCAATTGTTTTACTGCATTCCGAACTCGTTATACCCCAGCTCAAGTCCTGCAACGCATGACCGAGTCGTACCTGTTAATATATTAGATACAAAAACAAGAAATTAAACTCTTATTGCCACCCCGCAGATGATATCACCAGGGCGCAAATAGGCTAAGTATGGCAGCGGCGTTGGAACGCATATTTGATTAATTCTTATCACTATAATATACACAGAAGAAATACACTAGATCATGGTGTATAGCTTACAGCCTGCCACCAGCAAGCTTAACAAGCTTGGGAAAGTCGGGCGTGCCGAGGCCAGTGACGGGATCCCAGCCCTTGACAGCGGGGAAGCCATCGACACCACAGCCGACGGCGCTGCCGGAAGTGATATCGTTCAGGCCTTTGTAGCCAGTGGAGTAGAGCCAAGGGTTCAAGAAGCCTAGGGGGCGCTTGCCTGAGGCAATCAGGGCGTCGTTGACGAGACTGATGATGCCGCTGGTAAGGGGGGTGCTGGCAGAGGTTCCGCTGATGACGCCCTCAGTGCCGTTCCAGAAGTAGGCGAAGTAAAGACCCTGGGCGGCGATATCGGGGTACGCGCGGCCGTTCTGGTTGTACCACTTGCTGTACTTGCCCTTGAGGCCCTTGACGTAGCTGGTGACCTCCTTCTTCTGGTACGAGGGGATGTCAAAGATGTTGCTGAAACCACCGCCGGATGTGTAGTTGCCGTGAGAGACTCCATCGGGGCCAACGAAGGCAGGGCGGTAGGCGACAACCTCGGGCTCGAAGTTCTTGGTGGCACCGACAGCGGTGACGTAGGGGCACGAGGGAGGGAACTCGGGGAGGAACTGGTCCCTGTTCTTGCCGTCGTTGCTGACACACTCACCGTAGGGACCAACACCCGAATCACCGCTAGCGAAAAGGAGCGAGGTTCCACGGGCACCGACCTGTGCGAACTGCTGGCACACACGGCGGGCATAAGATACAGGCACGGTCTGCTCGTCATCGGCATACGAGGTAGAGATGACCTGGGGAATCGACTTCTGGTCGAGAAGCCAGTTTACCCACACTAGGTACGGCTCGTTGGAATTCTCGGGGGTGCTCTTGGAGGGCATGAATGGGGGCGAGCCACCGGTTGAGTAGCTGATGATGGGAGTCCGGTCATTGATACCGGCGATGGCTTGGAAGTCCAGATTGGCCTCCTTGCTGGTGCCGGAGCTCAGTTCCGTGGCGGTCAAGGGTGCGTCGCCAGGGCCACCAGCAAGAGTCAATTGAGGGAAGGCCTCAGCCACGCAGACCGAGTCGGGTCGGAATTTCTCGAGGAACAACTCGCCGTCGCTCCGGATGGGGTGCTCGCCCAAGTAGTTGGTGAACGCAACCTTGTTCTTCTCGGTGGCGCGGGGCTGTTTCACGTTAGTTTGCTTGATTCTTGGTGAGGACCAAA
The DNA here is from genome assembly GCA_021209875.1 of Rosellinia necatrix. Lineage (NCBI taxonomy): Eukaryota > Fungi > Ascomycota > Sordariomycetes > Xylariales > Xylariaceae > Rosellinia > Rosellinia necatrix. The sequence goes on along the minus strand of JAGYVD010000006.1, from coordinate 2,078,969 downwards.
TAAAATACTGACGTTATATCCCTTGGTTTTGTACAGGGTCTCGAAGCACTGCGGTGTCACCGAGTCGGTGTTGCAGACCGCAGCAAGCTGGGGGTTGGTTGGGCGATGTTTAGCGCCGGAGTCGGAGATGACGCCTGAGTCCACGAAAGCTTGGGAGGAGTGGGTGCGAGCACGGAAGAAGGAGTTGGTGGGTTGGATGGTGTCAATATGGCCGTGCAGATGCCTTGGCAGAGACCACGAAGGTGCTCGAGCCACTTTGGCGCCATCCTTGTGCTCAAAGATGTGGTACTCGGTGTCGAGAAGACGTTCGATATCGCTGATGGGCAGAGACACGGTGATCCAGTCCTTAGCAGCGCTGTATGACTCGGGGACGATGCCATAGTCGCCTAGCCACTCGAGGACCAGGTCCTCAGTCTCCTTCGACGGCTTTACCAGATCCTTAACCTCGTCGGCGGACAGGTGCTGTCCGTACTTGGGATTAGCCGGGTCCGAAACTAGAGTATGCGGTTAGCAATTTGAAGTGGTCCAATTGTCTCACATCCCCTCTGGCTTTGGGTCTCGGGTGTGGGAAGGGGGCTGTATTTCCATACCCTCGTACAGCTGCTTCTCCAACTCAGCGAAGTTGCCCTGCTTCAGGCCGATCTGGATTTGCATGACCTGGCCAGCTGGTGCCCTCGCACCCTTGGCCCAGCCCCTGGGGACATTGTGCGTGTCCTTGACGGCATAGTTGGAGCGGGCAAGAGGAGTCGCAAGGACGACCTGGGCGGCCGCCACGAGGACGGCCGAGAACACAGTAGTACCAACCATTTTGTTATAATTGGCTCGGTTCAACTGCTTGTCGATGTGGACAACAACAACAACAACAACAAGAAGTAGAAGAGAAGGACGGGAGAAGGGCACAGGGAGCAGCGGGAGAGGACTACTTGTACTCCCCGAGGATCGACGAACAATGGGCTTAAGCTCAGATCCATGGCTCCGTCCGGCGTGCTCGTCGTATGCTTCCGCGCCCACAGGACAGGCTGCCATGCCATGCGACAGCGACCCGGATGGCCATCCCTGTCGAGCCATGGAGAAGCCTGCAGGCCTACTGCCGCTCCCATTGGTGTTGCACAGATTAAAAGCGACCATCTCCTGCCGTCCCCGATCACGCTTTGCAAATACCGTCCTGACGCCACCAGAGCGCGCCTTTGTTGGTCAATCTGATTAGCTCCCGAGCAGGGGTGATGCCTGACTAAATTTCCCAGCTGCTCGCCTGTATGCACGTTTCCGGAAGGTCGACAAGGGTCGACGCCAAAAGCTGGGGTCCGTGGAAGCCAAGACGCAAGGCGCGCGAGATGGCGAGGTGGTTGACCCGAGGAACACAGCAGGCCAAGCCGCATGACGAGGTCAAGAAAGCTTAGAAAGCTTGTCAATTGTTAGTCTCTTATCTTGGTGGAAATGTGGGAAGTGCGGTAAAGTTAAATATAAGGTAGTGGAAGCTATATCCAAGCCACACATAACTATCGGTGCTCTACTCCCGCAGCTACCTACCTAGGTAGGTACCTAGTAATGCCATGATATCTACAGGTATAGTGGTGTGGGTGTCTGTCTACAGGTATACTTACCATAGTAGGTACCTCCTGTGCTGCTTTGATGAAGTTCCAAGGTTCCTTAGTGTAGGTACCTCCTGCACCAACTCAATTACTTAAGTTAGCTTCCTACAGTACCTAACCAGGTCGCATAGGATGCATGCCTGTACTCGGTATACTACCCACAGTGGAGAGGTCTTTAGGTACAGTAATTCCCTATCTAAGTGCCAATAGTCTGGTTTAAAGTTTTGATTGGATCAAAATCCGCTGTCCGTTCAGCACGGCTTAGTGCCATCATCCTGGCCGTGCCTGGTGGGATTTCTGTAGTGCAGATGTAGCGGTACAGTAAGAGGCGAATAGGCACAGGAGTTAGTCCTGCAGACTAAGGATGTGCTTCCAGAAGGTATAGTACGATATAGTCAGCTTTACGGGACCCCGCGGCCCACCTGATTCCAGGCCCCCAGGGGTTTCGGTCGGAATCAACCGGCTTGTTTCGCTGCTTTCTTCTTCTGGTAAAGTTGTATGTAACATAACTTAAGCCTTCCAGCCAAGGCATCACGATTATGTCTTGGCCAAACTGACTTGGAAATGCGTTATACAAACATAAAAACGGTATTATTCATGTGACACATGATTTCCATCGTCTTCTAAGGCGATCGGAAAAGCGATAGGAAAAGAGATGCTTCGTCATTACCAGCACCCCGGCATCGGACATACACAGCCAATTCGCCGAGACATGATGAGACGCGATAAGACGAATGCATATCCATACCCATGGGAAGGTTGTTTGTAAGAGAGATTGTTCTCGGCTGCGAGAATAACGTTGACGCGCAACAGCGGCGACTCATGCATTGGCGATCCATTTATTCATATGAATACCAAACCGTTCTGCCTAAAATGCTATGAGGCCAATCTAAACCACCAGCTTAATGCAACCCTCACTCGCGGGTGGTAACCGTCACTGTGGGACGCCAACTGTTTTGCCATTGTCGGCTCCAGTTCCAATACAAGAACAAATCGTAAATACATGACGTGGTTAGTAGGTACGACCGGTATAGGGGACAAGATCGAGCTATCATCGTCGCACCAACAGATCCAATGCCACCATCACGCCTTCCCAGCGCTTAAACCCTGGCCAATCATGGAAAATAGGCTTACACCGAAATCCGTGAATATGGAATACCAAGAGATAGGGCGCTGGTAAAGGAGGGAAAACAACTCGGTCTATACGATACCACTTCAGAAAACAACATCGTGTTCCTACACAACGAGTCGTCACGCCGTAGAACCCGCCAGCTCATCAACAGCGGGACGCAGAAAGTTGCTCTCGGTGTCTATGTATGCAGCGGATATCAACCGACATCATAGAGAGGAAATGACTGGGGAAAATGCAAAATTAGTTGCACCGGGCGGAGCCGTCGGCGCCGGCAGGTCGTGCGGACACCGCACTGCTGTCAAGACGGTAGGTACCTCCCAGGCCATTCACATGACCTCCTTTTCCGCCAGCAAGCCCACAGCCAGTCAATACGGCCGTGGCAAATCCCACCGAGGCAATAAGAGTGGGTTTCTGTTTGTAAGTCTGCAACAGCAAACCTTCGCGTCTAGAGCTACGGAAGTCATGGCTACATGGCCATCATGAGCGCAGTCAGCCGCCTTGGCTCCCATGCGGGCAAGAGCAAGAGCACCGAAACCTTCCCGCGGAAACCGCACTACCACGCCGTTGCCCTCTTGACGGCTATCGACCGTTATTGTCTGACACGGTCGGCACAAGGTCAATGACTCCCCGTAGCACACTCTCGGCGCCAGAGTAGCACAGAAAACGTGGTCGAATGATAATCACGCTGCAAGTTTCAGGCATGTAGTTTTGGAAGTTGCGCGCCTTTGTTGGAAGATTGACGGCAGTCACGATATATACAACATCATCCAGCCATATGAAACTTTCTTGTACATATAAAAGCGATGTTTCTACATCACCCGCGCGATCGAAACCACTAGATACCGCCAACTCCCCTGTTTCGTCTTCCAATTCGATCGAAGATACCGCCTCAAAACTCAGGAGCTCATAAATTCACCACAACTCAACCTTGCGGTGTTCACTCGCTTACCATTACATTGACCAGAGCAATACATCATCTCACATCAACCCCCCATCACACAAGATGACAATCGAAGCCAGTGTCTACATTGATTATTGCGATGCCGCCTCGGAGCGAGATCGGGTCATGGGAAACGGCCTTTCAAATCCTATCTCAGAAGTCGACGGCTTCATTTCAACTGTGGAGAAGGCAATCCACACGACTGAACGAGCACTCGAAAAGCTTGATTCGATGTCCGACACCGACGAGCGTCAGGAGGACAGTGAAGAATACAAAAGGATGATGACGGATATGAAGGGATGGCTCTTGTTGGCGGACAGGCTGAAGGACGATATCAACGACCATGCGAATGACGACAAAAAATCTTCCAACGCTTGAACTTGTCTGAGAGGAAAATTGTATCGGAAATAGGAAATATCAGTAAGAATCAGTAAGAGTTGATCGCTCTTGGAGGGACTCGTTCCCCTTAACACGCCATCAACGATCTCGGCCACAACCAACTATAACTTTAGCCGCTCTTTTCAAACTCCCGAACTAAACCACCACATTCGCTCACTCTCTTACAAACGGTTACTTCTATTTAGCCAATCATTCGTTTTATTTAGTTGCGGCTTTGTTATCTCGTCTAAAGATGCAAGCGCCTACATTACCCCGTTAAGTTAGGCAAGACTCAGTCTCTATTGCACAACATTAGTGAATGAATAGACGAAGATATTGAGCGTCCAATATGCCTCTCTTTAGCAAGTCTAAATATTACCATGAGACGAATTATTAAGAGCCTGTCATGGAATCAAGCACCAGTTCCAAGCACGGATCAGGGTACCAAGTAGTTACTTACCTACTACGATATAACCCGACCACTACGACTATCTTACAGAGAGAACTTCTCTCCTTGTTCAACAACATGAGCCGTTTCGGGAACTACCAGCAGGTGGGATTGTGACAGGGCTAACTCAACCTCAGCGCTGCTGATAGCCAACCGTCCTACGCCGCAGTTCGCACTCAGTGTAATGATAGAGTCAATGTGGCCCCTAGCAGATTATGGGGTGCATTAGGACCAGAACTATGAAAGGTAATCATTTTTTCAACAATCTGGGACTAGGTTGAACTCAGGGTCGCAACTCTGCCATCAAACAATAAGTCGCTGTGCTGGGTGCCCCTTTCTTGCGGGCCATAATGGATAAGTGCGCTTCTTCTTCTCCATCGCGCACGTGGGCTTGCCAGAGATGGAAGGACAGAGCCACTAGAAGTTCTAAATCTTTCCGCACATTAGCGTAATGACTAACGGGCTATTAATATAACACTTAGGGCGGTTAGGATTTGTGTTGATCTAGCGGGTATTTAGGTAAACGTAGAGGTATTAGGACGCTATTAATTTCCGCTATTCTCCTTTCCTCTTGGTTCTTCACTAGAAACCTCAAAACTTAACAGTACCTTTTTTTTCACAAAAAAAAAAAAGGGGGGAGAGATCGCAGTGCTTCGTGAGTCGGGCTACTCAACTCCATCACCTTCCGTCATTACGTCTTGAATAGGTTTCTGGCATGGTGAAAAGTATTGGGGGAAAAAAACCGAGAACAGGCGTACATAATCGAACAAATTCAAAGTAGGTAATCTATGGGAGACAAAACTGTGACACCACCCGACTCCACATAATGCCCATGAACCTAAGAAGGACCCTAACTAGCTAATATACGCCAACCAACCGGTTTGTTCTACAACGTGGCCGGGCTCGCCTAGCTCGTCAGACATACGGCCTAATCTAGGCCTCATTCCAGTCCCAGAACCTCCGCGCGATCCCGTTGCCACCCTACGCCTCGGACCTGGACCCATCGATCATCTCCTGCGAGACGGCGCCAGAATTTGCCCCACGGATCAAACTATATTATATTTTTATAAATTAGCCAAGAGATTCCAGCCGCGGCGTTTTGTGAAGGGGGGGGAGGGGCGGGGGAGAGGAAACAAAGGAAAAAGAAGCGTGGCTCTTGGACTCCTCACCGAACTCCCCCGACCTCTTCAGCGTGACCTCGGGGCTGAAGCCGGCGAGTAGGTTCGTGTAGACGCCGTAGCCCGCGGCGGGTACACAGCAGGGGTGCCGCGCAGCAGGCCGGTGACGAGGGCGCCCCGGGGGCGCGCCAGAAGTCGGGGGTCGAATGTTCCCGGGGTTCGGGGCGACGAAGGCGACGCCGTTGGCGCGGTGGCGGGCGGGCGGCGAACTCGGCGTCGTGGAGGCAGGTAGGCGCCGAGCCTGCTCAGGTAGTGCTCTGCGCGCGTGCTGTGGTCGTCCCAGCCCCCCAGACCCTCAACGGCGAGGCCGACGGCGTCCTGTGCCTCGGACGACCAACGACGACGACGACGACGACGACGCGGGTGTCGGCAGCCGCGTCAGCGCGAAACGGGCCCCAGCACGCGGACGAGGCCGAGCTGCAGCTCGTGGCCCTGGCTCGCGCGACGCCCTCGACGAGAGTGGGCACGTAGATCGGCTGGCCCCACGAGCCTGGGCCCAAGGGCCGCGTGTTGGCCTCGGACCGCGCCAGCGCGTACGCCCTCTCGTGCCGCGTGTACGCCATCCGCGCGATCTCCTTGCTGATTCCCGTGTTGGCGCCGATGACGATGACCACCTGGGGTTCGTTTTAGTATAACGAGATGGATGAGTTGGGTGGCAGTGATAAAGGGGGAAGGGGAAGGGGGGTTCCTGATGCACTCACCTTATTGTCTAGATCGGAAACATCCTTTTCTGTGAACTTGGGTTTTCCTGGGAAGGCTTGCCCTGTCAAACTAATCAGTCCAGGCATTTTGAATAACTGTACCTAATCACTTGTTTGATGATATTCCGAGTAATGGGACGTGGATGAGATGTCTGAACCCGTACAACTTTGGATGCGACAGCCTGCACAGATGCCGGATGGGGAGCCCCATGATGGCCATCTTATCTATGAGGCTCGCGAGCGTGATGGTATCGTCGCAAAATATTGCATATTGCACGACGTATGAATCTTCAATTTTCGGCAGTCAATTCGATCGGTGAGTTTTGAAGGGTCCCCCAACTCCAACTGTGCCACCACGACAGCGGCCGCAAGACAGGATTTAGGGGGTAAGCCAGCCGGAGTTAAGGCCCGCTCTAATGCCGCCATGTATTAGGCGCCAAGACCTTTGTGTCACCTCACATCTCCAAGCCTCCAGCGGCAGTTCGCCCATGGCCGGCCGGCTTGGTCGGTGGCTTCTTTCAAGGAGCAAGATTTATCGTGATCGGGTTGTCAAACTCCCCGAGTTCTTCCGTGGGCCGACATTTTCTTCCTCTAGCATACCGCGAAGGTCACATTCCGCGCTAGAATTGATGTTCGACGTAGACGATAGAGATCCCCCCACAATAGCACTGCTCTTAGACACCTCCTTCGAGCGAGATGGCGGCCGCTTGGGTGAGATAGGTACTTCCGAACCTCAGAAAATATCATCTAGCCGACGATGGATCTCGTGGGCATGAGTTATTTTATGATCTTGGCATCACTATCAGCGGCGGAAAGGGCATGTTTCCCCTGCTCGGTCATTGCCAGCGTGTTGTCTGTGACTAGGCTCTTTCATAGCCCTCTGAGCTGTAGGGGATGAGCGTTTTCTACAGGAGATAATCGGTGGCCGTCGATAAAAGTAGCTTCCGTCAGAGCTAGCGTCTTATCATACAGGGGAGTGCGGGCGTGCGTGCACCGACGGCTGGGAAACCTACACAACTGCATTTCCCTATCAGAGAGAGAGGGAGATGAACTGATAGCCCAGCGATATGATGCAATACAACGGCGCGTGTGAATGACAAGGGCGCTTAAATGCCCTATATGAAAATAGCTGCTTAGCACCGCTGCGAGATAAGCGTAGAAGTGCTACCTAGGTAGCTTCGTCCTGGGGCCTGAGATGATGTTAATGTGGTGGTCAAACATTTCTGCCTTAACGGGAGAGTGCGCAACAGAACCTTGTGCGCACTAATCAGAGGCATTATGATATATCTGATATGATTCCCGCTAGGTCTTTACCTCCCAGTTCACTATTCTTCTTCCCTGATTTGAAATAATCAAAACGTTATAGAATGTGCTGACCATTTTGGGTAATTAATGAGGCACCGCTATTCAGGCTGTCCGGGTGCGGACCGTTAGGCTTACTCAAAATCTATTTGCACAATTGCTGGTGCGCTTATATAGATACTCGGAATATAAGCCTCGTCTCAGTTTGATATACATCCATGGCTTGACAGGCGACTATGGGGGTTGTCGCTATTTTCAATGAACTTTGTTGCGTTATACGAAGGCGGAAATTTCAAATGGCTTATAGAATTTCAAGCATGCTTACTTAGGTAGACCTGCCAGCTTATAGAGAAAGTCATTGATTGAAGTTTAATGTTTGCTTCTCTCAACATGAGTCCTAGCTGCTAAAATTTATCGCGAGGGGTAGGCAAATATAGCCACATCATTTAAAAATATCGCAGTGGCGGTAGAATGCGCATGGGCCCTACGACAAGCTATACTATATATTGGCAGGTCCCTTTAGGCCCTTTTGGCATGTTAATATTCCAGGCGCATTCCATAGTTGGAGAGATCGAAGGCTACTTAGCATGGGCTAGCGACAGCGCTCATTCCCTTTAAACCGATAAAATAGACGCTATCGTAGCGATATGGAGGCTGCATGATGGTAACGCTCATTCATTCGCTCAAGAAATGTTATTTGCTATGGCGAGTTGAGATAAGGACATGTGATACTCCAGCTGCCGCTCCATAGCCTTGACTTTATGGTCTATGTACAATAGTGCCGCAACGACGGATTGCACTTTAAGGGATACATTAGGGGCGTTAGGATCGGCTTCGACAACGTTCAGGAGCCGCAGGTGGATGGACACTGCGGCCAAGACCTTGTCGACCTCGGAGTAGTTTTCGATGAGGATATAACATTCTGGATCCGTCAACCTCCGATGTACTAGGACCTCAATCCACCTTTCCATATTGGTCCGAGTCTCTAGCAGGCTCGTTCGGGCTATCGAAATCCACCGCAGAAAATCATCCAACTCATTCGGGGCAGACATGAGCGTATTATTGCTTAAGATGTATGAATGATGTAAATAATGACCGAAATAGGCCGGGGGGCTGACAACCCGGACGAACGGGAATAAAAGGACGAGCAAGGGAAAAGCCGAGCACGCCTACTTATATCGGCGGTAAGTCTTGTTGTCGTATGGGGCCACGCGTCATCTAACCTATACATCAGTGATATTAAAAGGTGCCATGTTGTACACACGAATACAGCACTGCAGCTGAATATGAGAGCCGCACCCCTAGAAATAGGGGCAAGGGGCGTGCAGGTAGATGACACCGGGAGGCAGATGGAGGGAGGTACGAAGGCGTGTTTATATTACTTTGCGTCAGACAAACGAACGGAGAACTCGGTCGGGTTATCGCTGTATTTTCCAGCGACGTATCCATGAGTAGGGCTATCAGAGTAGATGGCCACTTCATATACCTGGTCTCTGTCCGAGACGATCTGGCCAAGTAAATCGGGCTGCACTCGGGTTATTGACAACGGTTTCAAGCTGATAGTATCTCGGTGCCGCCACCATTGCGTCATACGACAGGCGCCCAGATGCTCTGATTAATTCCTCAGTAGAACGATTCCATCCACTACTCGAGGGGCGCAGGAAAATCTAGTTCATACATTGTGAACGTTACCACACGGTGGCATTGTTCTCATCTCAACCTTTCACTTCATCCTCAACATTCTGAGAAACGAAGCTATTTTGTGAAGTCATATATATTCATATGAATTGAATATGAATTGAGTATGAATTGAATGGTAAGAAACAATTCAATACAGCATGTAGCGTTGTAATTGCCAGCTTCGGAAGAGTGTTCGGCTTACCATCGGATCCTGATTCTATCTCTCGCACATGCATGGGCTCACATAACCTGGTATGGTACAAGCAAACAAGACTGTAGGAGTATGTAGCGGTAAGCAAATCGCTCAGTGGACAAACGTAAAAGTAAAATGAAACAATACCATGGTTTGCTATGCGTAGCATTGTAGTACGTGATAGTCACAAAGGTTTGCGGAGGATTAGATACAGTGCAGTGTCACGGAAAGCTGAGAAGCACCCGCTTATTTTTGGTAGCCAAGGGACACGTCATGGTGAGTCAGCATGATTGCTTGCCGTGCCAACGTTTCATCGACAGTGGCTGGCCCCTTCCAAGGACGGCTCATGAGAGGCACTTTCGTATCATCTCTTTCAAGCAACATTACATATCAGTCCATGTTGTCTGCTGCACCTTAAAAACGCTACCTAAATTTACCGGATTGCCTGCATCCCGCCGTTTTGTAAGCTGTTCCGTCCAACATAACCGAAATTCTGTCCGACAACAGCACACCTGCACAGCACCACTAACGCGTAAGCCACTGAAAGACCTACCCAAGTACTACCTATCTACCTACCAAAGTGCCTACCTACAGTTTGCAAACTTAGGGCAACAGTTAAGCCTAGCACGAAAACGAAAAAGAGGGAGGGAGAAGACGGAAAAGAAAAGAAACGAATCAAAAGAGTCGATTTTATTTATTTATTTTTATTTTTATTTTTTTTATTTTTTTAAATAAGAAGAAATGGCTTGTGGTTCCTCGACCCTCGTCAACCGCAACGGCCCCGGCAGCGCCGCGTCATCAACGTTCGAAAGCATCGTCAAACCGGCTGACGCGACAGGCGGCAAGACACGTTGTATCGAGTGTGGCGACACTGAGTGCTGCTGCATCCCGATTCCCTGCACCGTCATGTAGAGAGGGGAAGAAGAAGCACGAAGTAAACGAAGCGGCACATAGAAGGAGCTTGGGGAGGGTAGAGAAAGGGGTCCTACATGTTGGGTTTTTGAGACGCACTGGGGTATAAAGAATACTTCAAAATTATTTCTATATCTAGGGGATAACGATGGAATAAAAAAAGCTATGGGTTACACCAGCAGACGACCCTTTCAGGGAGTCATGACGAATTTCGCCAGTAGCCGCCTTTTGGTGCGATAGCATGCTTTGAGTTTCACCGCGCTTAGTATTTGCCACCTCTTTTTTTTTTTTTTTTTGCTCGCTCGACAAGTGCGTCTAAGGGTATCATATTCCATGTCTTCCGCAACCTACGCCAGGCCAATTGCCAACCAGCCACCATGTATACCAGTAACGCCCAAAAAATAGCATGCCACCCCAGTGTTTTGTTCCCAACCCCTGAAACGGGTTTGCCCCATCAGCCTGGCATTTAGTCCAGTAGCATAGCCCAAGCTTCGGCGTCGGGGCTGTAAGGATCGCTCTCATCTAGCGTTGTGTCGTGTACCTGGCCCTGTATCCTCAAGCTACCCAGGCCTTCAAGTACACGCTCGGCCTTGTCTTTCGCATCGCGGATGGCATTGGTTTCGGCTCGTGTTCGATCTAGTTGCGACTGCATCATGGAGATGAGCGACTCGCGGGCTTGGTGTGGCCGGTACTCATTGATGAGGTGGTGAAAGTTGATGAAGAGATCCCTAATGTCTGTGATCTTCTCTTCGGCCTATGGTTCTGCGTCAGAAGGTGATATGGAAGCGGAGGTAGAGCCTCTGGCGAGGCCAGGGGAGCTCATGTGCAATGCAACATACCACCTCAGGGTTATTAGCAAGCAGGCCTGTGAGTTCGAGAAAATTTAGGAGTAGCGACTTTGCCAATCGCTTGAGGATCGTGGCGCGGTCGAAGTGCTTGCCATCCTGATCTCTCTCTTCGGGGTTTGGAAATAGCCGACGGATTTGTTGATCATCGAGCTGAGGAAGCTCGTCCTTTAAAAAGTATCGGTCGCCAAACACGCGCCATGTTCCATCCTCGGGTTCGGGTGGCGGCTGTAGATTCCGCAGCCCACGGGGCAGATCGTCGACATGGAGCCTGGGGGTGTCTGGTATGCCGCCAAATCGCTCAGCCGTCTGCTTCCGTAGCTCCTCGACGCGCGCAATGTTATCCGGGGTGAAGTCTTTCCAAAAGGGAGGCGGCGGTGGCCAGGTGGAGGCTGCCTGTTGTTGCTCCTCCTCCATTATAGTAGACAGACACGGGTGCAGACACGGGTGCAGACACGGGTGCAGGTATGCTGAGGGTCTTTGTCTTTGTGTATAGAAGCCCCGTTAGTGTGATGGGGACGCCCGGCTCGGAGTCTGGGGTCGATGGTTTGCGGTGGAAAGTGCAGATCACCCGTCTCTGGCCATAATTGAAGTCGGCAGCGTTGACGTTTTGGATGCAATGGTCCGACAATGGCGTCGCGGAAGTGCGGAGTTGAGCAAGGGAGAGGGAGCAAGGACCCGAAGGAGCTTCTGCATCCTTGCGCGCGCACTTGCCCATCCGCCCTGCGGCAGCAGCCCTGTCTGGGTTTCCAAGCACCTAAGTGGGGACACGACAAGCTCCAAGCTAGACGGAGAGCGCGGGGCATTTCTCCAGCTCGACCCAATTGTGGCTGATGGTAAGTTACTAAGTTATCTTAATCTACCCAAGACATGTACCTTACCCATCTAATAAACCCGACAGGAGACATCAAACCTCCGTCACCTTTACCTAATACCCATACTCTAACCCACCGCTTCATCACGAGCAGTACGCCGTACGAGCATTGCAATCCGAGCCCTGACATGGTAGCCACAGGATAACTAGATCGTCCCGGCGCCGCTCCTTATAATTCAACCCTCATTCGCAACCCGCAATTCGCAATGGCTGACGCTCGTGCCCTACTGCGCGCCCATCGTGCCGAGAACCGCATCAAACACCCCTACGCCACTTACTCGGATGCCGGCAAGCTGCTCTGCAAGCTATGTCACGATATCGTAAAGGCCGAGTCTCTGTGGGACACGCATATCCGTGGCCAGGCGCACCGGCAGAGGCTCCAGGCGCTCCAACAGCAACCAAGCCCCCCTGAACCAGGCACAATAGACGACAGCACACAAAAACGGAAAAGAGGCGACAACGATGACGAGCTGATGTCGGATACCGACGGCGACCCAGACGCGATGCGCGCCAAGAGGAGCAGGACCGATACAGTCGTCAGTCACACGTCCACCTCGAGCGAAGGCAGTAAAGAGAAGACACAGACGCCGCCTGGCTTGGTGCGTAGAACCTCGGGGACGCCGGTGCATGGCGTCGAGATTGCCATACCATCGCGGCCCGCGACTCCTCTCGCAAGTTCCAATTCAGCCGTCTCGACACCAAAGGCCATGTCGGTAGGTCGCTCAGCGCTCGTCGGCTCGGATATAGGTTCCGCCTCGGGTGCGTCGGCGGCAGCATCGTCTCAGCAACAAGCAATCGCATCGATACCTATATCCAACGCTCCGCTTACGATACCAACACAAAATTCTGCACAGGCCACATTTATCAACAACAACAATAACAACAACAACAACGCCTCCACAGTACACGCCTCGTCCTCGGGTGCTGTCGACGAGGCGGAGTGGGCAGCCTTCGAAGCCGAGATGTCAGCCCTCGACGCCCCACCACTACCCGCGAATGCACATATGTCAAACGGCGCGAGCCACCTGTATGCGGATGTGACAATATCGGCGCCGGCTTTGACGGCCGCACAATTGGCTGTCAAGTCACAAGAGGAAGAGAACGAGCGCCGCAAACACGCGGCCGAGGTCGAGATGGCCGATGAGCGTGAGGACGCCACGCGAGCGCTCGAGGCAGAATTCGAGGAGATGGAAGAGCTCGAGGATCGTGTGCGCAGACTCAAAGCGCGGCGCGAGAAGCTACGCAACGAAAATATGATGAATCTTCGAGCTCCGGCGGCGCTCAGGGCGGGCGCCATGAGCGTCAATGGGAAGGAGAACGCTCACACTGCAGAGGACATTGATGTCGACGATGATGATGAAGAAGACGAAGAGGACGAGTGGGATGGCTTTCGATTTCGGGCATAGAATGGCTTAATCGAGACATGCCGCTCACTCACATTTAAGCTGCCCCAGCAAATCATGAAAAACGACAGCAGGATAGCAGGCGCCAACGTTCCTGCCCTTCCAGCTGACCTGTAATACTACGGACTACGTTAAGGCGGGCATCGTGCACTTAGCAAAAGAGCATGGGGGGTGTTAGACAGCGTTTCTTATCTCGCTAACCCATCTTGGAGTTGGATCTCGGGCCTTGGGAAGCAACCAGGCACATCAAGATGACCGAGAAAAAGGAAGGGGAAGAACCATAGAATAGCCCAGCAGGGCGCTGTACATAATAGCATGCAATCATCTAGCCGCGTTCTGGATGCAATACCTTTCTATCCCAGGGGTTTCTACCCCGGGATATGTGTAATACAATAAGACAAAAGTTTCAAGGAGAAAGCTACAGTCATGGACAGAGTCCAAAAGTGTGCCATCCATATACCATATGCTAGTAGTAGATAATGACCGTGATTGTACTAGCTGCACATAGACTGAGTCAACAAAGTTACCTAGTATTGAGCCTGTAGGTATAACTACCGCTCGGTCGATTGACACGTCAGGCCGAAGAGAAAGAACCCTACGTTTAGGAAATAGTCATCAACCTAGAATAAATAAGTGATGGATAATACATGACTTTCCCACGAAGCTGTAGCATTGTATTAGTATCATGGTTGGGTCAAAGCTAAATGTGGGCTCAATCTCAATTCCAGGTTCTAACCAGGGGTATGTATGCGTCTAGGTCTAATTGTTTGTTGTTGAATTGTTGAGAGACCAAACTGGGGTATGGGTATGGTAGGTTAATAAAGCCTACCTATGGTAATAGGAGGTAGACAACAAGCAGGGCAAATGACGGAACTTACTTAGGTAGGTGGGTTAGTAAGGATTAGGTAGTCCTGACCACTTGTACATAGACTACCTCCCTGCCTGTAGTTATGCTACCTCCTATACATATAAATACAATTGGGCGAAATCCATATCAACCATCGTCAGTCAGTGTCCCGTGCATCGATCGTGAACGCCCTCAAACCCCAACACACCAAAGCGAAACCTCATACAATCAATAAATATCATGACAGCCCCGGCACCTTCCGTATACACGCCATCATCGTCGTGATCATCGTGATCAATTCCACCCTTTCTGCATCCACATTTCGCGTAACGCCTCGTTGACTCGTCCGCCATCCAGCAACTACAAATACAGCAACCCAAAGCGACCGCGAGCGAAAACAAGGAATAACAAGAACGACAAAAAAAATAACACGGATCATGCGCCGTCCACCAGACCCCCAATATCCCCCATCGCCTCCCCGAATGACAACCTAAGCGTCAGCCTGCCCGACGCGTTCCCAGAAGCGTCTCAGCCGCCAGACCCGTCCGACGCCGGCGCGCTCCTCCCACCTTCTGACGCCCTCACTGCGCTCCTTGACCTCACCGCGCCAGACGCCCCCGACCCAGCGGCGGAGGCCGTCCTTGAGCTTCTCCTTCTCGACGGCGCGGCGGCGCGCGACGAGGGCCGGGGCGACGACGACAACGACGGGCCCCGCTCCACCGCCACCTCCGCCGCCGCCCCCGCTACTGCCGCGGTAGCATCCCGCCGGGACGCACTCGGGCGGGAGGACGCCGCGCTGGACGAGGGTCTCGGCGGAGGGGCGTTGCGGCAGGCGCCGGGAGAGGCGGATGGCCACGAGGTTCCGCGCCAGGCGCCGCGAGATCTGCGTCGTGTGCGTCAGGAAGATGTGCCGCGCGATCAGCTCCGCCAGCGACGGCCGCGAGGGGGACGTCAGCAGCGGCGGCAGCTGGGCGCGCACGTGCTGCAGCCTGTACGTGTGCAGGATCGGCGTCAGCGAGAGCGTGCGGAAGTGGTGGTTAATCTAGGCCGTTATCGTGTCAGCCGTTGCCTTGGGCATTACGCTTCTAACTAAACCAACGATTTCTAAACACATGTACGGTGTTCGGTATGAAATGGGGTGAAGTGTCCAAGTATGCTTAAGCCTCCTCCAGCTTATAGCGCGAACTGGTCTGAGGTAGGTTGTGATACATTATTAGAGACACAGCGTGATGGACTTTGTTTTAGTTTAGAATGATGTATGCTGGGTCACGAATCGTGGGGACGAACACTCAAGTGGGTAGGCAAGCAGCTCGGAAAGGAGGGGGGGATGAGGATGTCTCGGGAGACTTCCACCCCCATCTCTCATCCCTAGAACCCCAACAGCCTACTTCTAGTGGCATATGGAAAAGTACGCTATGACGACTTACCCGTGATGTAGTAAGGAGGTCGCTCACGTCCAAAAAGCCGAGGATTTGCATCAAGACTTCGTTTGGAAGCCGGTCTAAGTTTGGCGGATCCCACACTCGGCGCAACGTTGACAGCGAGGCACCCACGGCGGCGGCGGCGGCCTGTAACGAGTCTCCTCCGTTTGATTGCGGCGTTGACACGCTGCCGCCATCCAAGGGTGAGGCTAGTGCGGAATTTGTTTCGTCGGATGCGGCGGCTCTCAAGTCAACAGCGTCCGCTGAGGCCGCCGGCTTGGGGATACTAGTATCATTTGGAGTATCTAGATCCCGTAGTTCAGATGTCGTGCGTGCGCGAACTGCACTTCTTGCGGCTGATTGGGCATCAACTGCTATGATGACGGTTCCCGAGGCCGTATCCGCGGCCAACTCACCGCGACCACCCTCGGGCGCGGTGACATTGCCGGAAGTGGTAAAAAGCGTCGAAGCAGGTTCGCGAGCTGGTGCTGCCATGATTGCGGAACACTAGTCTTGGGTTGCCGAGGCCAGATCAGAAGGCTACCTTGACAGGTTGCAGTGGTGGCATAAAAATGAGCCCCGCCGTCTTACCGAGAAGGATGACCCTGCAGGGGAATGAGCTGAGGCGATGGCCAGTCACGCGTCGAAAGGCTACTGCCTATCTCACCGGTACCAGTGCGCGGTGTATCAGCGCCGGATGGCTGTTTTAACTCGCTCAGCAGCTCGGTAGAACATGTGACGTGTGTATGTGTGTGTATGTGTGTATGTGTATGTATGTATGTGTGCGTGTGTTTGTTTGTTTGTTTGCTTTTGTGTGTATATGTGTGTGTGCTTATGTGTACCTTTGTGTGTGCCTGTGTGTGTGCCTGCGTGCGTGCCTGTGTGTGTATAGGTGCAAGCTGAGGTGGTCGACAGGGTAGGGGCAAGAGGAGGAAGATACAGTCGTAGATATCAAGTCTCCCATGCCCGGTGGAAGCAATCCGTATTCCCCGAGTGGTCCACGGCACGGCCTGGCAAGGGTGCGTGGCAGAATAGCGAGATCCGCCTCGCCAGAGGAGAAAAGGAAGAGAGGCAAGATGCGCGTAATTGTACAGGAAGAGGCTAGGGACGCTTTTGGGGGTGCGCGCGGTACCGGGTGAATGTCCGTGGATGATACCTGGGGGCGATTACGTGGTGGACCGAGACGATCAATGAGGAATGTGATGTGTGTGTATGTGTGTGTATGTGTGTGTGTGCATATGTGTATGTGTATGTGCAGTAGCACGCCAAGGAAAGAGTTCGAGGACCTGAGGATCAGCTATAAACATGCACGCTTATGGATGGTATTTTAGATAGTGCAACCGAACGGTTGCGTCGCGCATAGATAGATGGGCGGGCGCCAGGCAGACGAGAGGAGAGCAAAGCAAAGCCGCGCGAGCCGGACGTGTATTAAGATACCTGGGATATATTGCGGTTAAGAATGCGGCACGGCCGGGGATCAGGGGACCACCGCGGGATCAACAATGCCAAGACAGGAAGATGGGGTCTTATCGATCGGGGCCGCGAGCGTGATGTGAATACCATGCACGAGAGCCACAATGTACGGGTAGAAAGACGTAAGTAGGTAAGGTAAGCTACCGTGTACTATAGGTACCTTAGGTAGGTAGGTAGGTTGGTAGGTAGGTAGGCAGGTAGGTAGGTAGGTAGGGTAAGGGGTAAGGTATCTCTGATGCCCTCTGATGTCAGTAGACCGATTCTATAGGTAGGTAGTATATGATCGGGCTCGTAAGCAAAAGTCGACTACCTACTTACCTAAGCCCCTAACCCGCATTGGTAATCCAGCTAGACAGATGCCTACAGTGAATGATGAGGTATCCTAAAAGATGCTGTAGATCGTTATCGGTACCTAGGTAACAGGTATTTGCCTACCGTACCTAGGTAGGTAGACAATAAACAAGACATCACCATGCCAGGTAGGTAATAGATATTACTATTCAATTTCCGTGATGTGATAGCCATCTGTTGACTCCTACCTTGAGGGGTCGCAGATTCCAGAGGGCGGCGTGAGATGGATCATGGGGTGGAGGACATAGGTAGGTAGTAGGCATCATCAGGACAAGCAAGCACCTTACTTGGTTAGAGAGGCAGTGGGAGCTGGGTACCTAGGTAGGTAGCTGATTACCTCACCGATGCACCAGCTACATATATATGTACGTACCTATTTGGAGTTTTAGATAGGCGGTACCTCAAAGGCAGCGAAATTTTCATGCATTTAGGTGAGGAGCTCCCTACTACCTGCCTACTAGTAAGGTACCTCCTTAATCGCCTAAAGTATCCAACTCTCGTTAGTCTGTCCTGTTTGCATGACGCCAATAGGCTTTGATGACTCGGCAGTTGACTGGTGCGACGAGTGGCTGTGTCAAAGCTTCCAAGGTTTCTTTTGCGGGGAATCGACGGAAGTTGTGTTTACAGGGGTCCTATGTGTATGTAAGTCGCACCATAGGGTAACAATGCTGATATGCAGCAGGTAGCCCGACATTAGATCCTGTCGGGACGGCCTATAAGACGCACCTGAAAGGTATTTGGATTCTGGTTGGATAAAAGGCTTTGATATTTTCTTTCGCCTGCATTCAAGAAGGTTGCCAAAGAAAAACAAACCCCAGATACATACCAGAATGCATGTTTCCCACAGCGAAATATAATATATCATGTTAAAATGAGAATATGAACCCTCTCCCCCCTCGTAGTGCAAGCATAGATTCCGGCAGATATACCGGCAGATATACCGGAATTGATTTAGTGCCCTGGTGGTTACCCGACCCAAACTAACTCCAGAATGCAGTTGTAGGTACCATAACTGAGAGTGTGCTTCAGTAGCCGTGTTGGTAGGTTATTGCATCCAAGAGTCACCCGGAATGCTTTTTCTGCCAGCTTGAGTGTGTTTGGTTCAGCTAGCTTGGCATTAGAAATTACAGTATATCATATGACATGGGCTGTAATGGTTAACATATAATGAGGTACCTAAGGAGGGAGGCAATTTGCATAGTAGCCTTAGTACCTACCTACTACACTACCTATCTAATGCATCTTACCTCTGTCCAAATATCTCGAACGGAGCTAACGTACCCCCACTTACGGCTGCTCAAGCAGGTGTACCTAACCTTAGCTAAGGTTGGTGTTGAGAAACACCCTCGCTATCCACTTCAATAAGGATAGCGTAACTACCCGGCTCAGGTGCATCTCTTACAAGGTCGGGGGATGCTACTGTACTAGAGTTGGAGACAGACCTTGTATTTTTGCTAAATGCAGCATAAGCCATATAGAGAAATGGAGACAGACTTAACAAGTGAGCCAAAATATATCGATGGTGACTTGGTTTCGCGCTAGTCATATGTGGCTGTAGACGTCCTTCACAGTTTAGTAGCACTCTGACTCTGCAGACTGTAGTTGCCCAAAACTAGCATTTATAATCCCAAGGTGTTGTGCTGGCTATTACTTACAGAATCATACCTGCGAATCAGTAATGAGCCTCTACCGCTTTTAATTAGGTGTCTCAGAGGTACCTAGGTAGTTTGTTATCGGCATTATAGATATCTTAGGTAGGTACCTACCTAGTAGTAGTAGTAGTAGTAGTATTAACGTGTACCTACCTAGGTAGTAGTAGTAGTAGTAGTATTAACGTCTAATCTAGGTGTCTGACAGTGCTAGGTAGGTTGGTAGGTAGGTAGGCAAGCGGATTGGTAGGCACTTAGGGAAGTAAGGTACCTTGCCTACCTACTAGGTAAGTAAGCAGGTTGGGTACATATCTTAGATCCCGCCTATGCGACTCTCCAATTATCTTCGATAACCGAGCCCAAATATCTGCACGTCGCGCTTCCGAGCATCGAAGACTTTCCACGAGTCATAAGTGTGGTTGCCCAAATACTCGGATATTGTGCGCGTAGGGTATTTTAGACATTTAAAATATGTACGTAGGTAGGGCAGGCATGATGTGTCGGTCGTCGGTCGGTGCAGGTGTCAGGTGTTCCGTTTTCGGTCACGACGAGTGCCTAATCAGCATCCTTCTATCAGCAGCTACTTATAATGCGCGATCAATGCACGTTCGCCGACCTGTCACTTATCATTTGTGACATCTCACATGCCACCGCTGGAGAGACGGGCACCAACGCCAGAAGAGGCTCGACGTTCGGTCCCTCTTGCGTCGTTTAGGTATCCCCAACGGGAACCGAAGCATGGGACGCTAGTCGATGTCAGTTCATCAGGTCTCAACGGCACGGTCCAGTCCAGCAGCTCCCTCTAAAAAAAAAAAAAAAAGAACCCCTGCAGCTCACCTACATGGCGTGCAGTTCATCATGTACGTGTCCGCATGTACCGCGTCGTCAGGCAGCACGTCAAACGACCAAGAGCCACCAAGCCCCGAGACGATGGGATTTTCCGGTAGGTGACTTTCAAGGGGCACCGCCTCTTCAAGAAAACATGTTGGCAGATGCTACCTCTCAGGACACCCGATCGAGATCATGCTGGGGAGGGGGGAGGGGGGAGGGGCAGGAGGAGAGATGCGACCACGTAGGAGAGACCCGTGGTGGAAGCGCGCGGGTGCGAAGCGGGAAGGAAGGCAGCGTCACAATGTGGTGTTTTTTGTCAACCGGCATGGGCGACTTGCCACGAGCGGCGGAGCTTAGCCCCCATACGCTGACCGGTGGCCGCCCTTTTGGGCCGAGAACCCCCGTCGCCCCAAGCCGGGACCCCGGCTGCCGAGTACAAAGAAACACGCTTCGTTGTTTCCCCGACCCATGATGGGTGCCCAATGACTCACGCAACAAACCCCTAGTATCGTCCTACCGGTGGTCAGGCCCTTCAGGCTTCGATTGCTGCTGCGCGGCGTTCCGCATGGCATGGCATGGCATGGCATGGCATGGCGTGGTGGCTGGCCTGAGTCGTCGGCACCGTCAGTTCGCCCATACCGCATGCGCGCAAGGCGGGCGTCCAGCTCGTAACGAGGCTGCCGAGCCCCACGGGATTCCTCTAGCCGGCCTCATGAACTGGCCGCACGAGGCTAAGGAGGACGACGGGCAAACGGTCAGGACGGTGCTGCTGCTGTCATCTACTGGACTGCGGGTCGCCAAGCCACGACAATGTGGTACGGTGGCCCAAGAGGGATAGGGCATATGGGCGCTCGACTCCTCCGGTCGAGCAGTTTGATTGCATTGGGAAATACAGCAGATGGGGCGCCAATTTCACGTCCGGAGTAGTGCTAACGGACGGATACCTCTTGGCACGTCAACACCAGACGGACGCCCAAGCACTCGCTGCCAACACACGGTTCGTCCAATTCGCCGTGGTCACGCGGGTGTAGATTAGCCGGAGATTAAAACATCGAGGCATGCGGTTATAATCGCGACTGACTGGCCTGACCCGAGAAAGACGGTGAGGGGAGGGCACAGAAACAGGGCTTGCAGGGCTTCATGTGGCTTGTTGCTGTTGTCATTGATCGAACGAATCGACCTGGGACCGGCATAGACCACCCAGTGTTACACCGCAGCTCTTGCGAAGTTCTGGCAGTCCCCAGACGGGAATTCCTTGGTGTTGTTAGCCTGTACGTCGAGGTCTCCAAAGACTCCGCTGCTCGGTTACACTTCTTCACCGGTCGCTGACATGACTGGGCCGAGGATGATATATATCTGCATCCCAAGAAGACGGTCTCGGAACGGGCCACGGGCAGAGATCCGTGATGGTGGCATCATCATGCGACAGCCCCCAACCAATGGCCGGCCCAGACTGCTACCGTTGCGGCTTGGAAACAAGCATGATCTGCCTCTCGGCGCTCGGGATCAAAGTGGTTGCGTCGTGATATCATTGTTTACCAGCATGAATTTCCCATCCGCCTATTCATGCGCCGTGCTCCCCCACCTTCGTTCGGGGCGCCTGTTTTGCCGGCGCAGAGGCGAAGTCGCGTACGCGTCTGCCAGAGGAATAGGGAGGTGGTATCGTTGGGTTATATCGAAGGCATGGTACTTTAGGATTTTCTTAACGTAGGTGTGGAGACCACGCATACTTTCGATAACACATGACTATTAATCGCCTCGCTAGGACGCACGATCGCTCGGCATAGTGCCCGACCGATCTAAAGAGTGTGGCGAAACGGGGTTAGCAGACCCCTTTAGCGATACACGATGTGGCAACGGCCATTATTTGGAGGCAAGGATTCGAACCTGTATGGCGTTTCCCGGATGATAGCCTCCAGGCAGATCAGTCCCCACGGATGCTAACATTTTGGGGTCATTGTAGGTAGGACGGAATCATGTGAACATGTCGTGACCAGAACCTCCGTTGCAGCCCTACCGACGCTTGGCCGCATAATGACCTGTTTGACGCGACCGGGGCTTGGTTGAATCGCACGTAATTCAAATGTTAGGTATGTTACCTCGTACGTAAAATTTGACCCGCAAAGAAAATGAATTGTGATAACGGCTTCCTAGTATAGATACTTTCTTTCTCTTTGTAAGGGTGGGCTCATGAGCTGTGTTTATCTCTTCTTATTCTTCGCCTTCTTCTTATTCTTCGCCTTCTTCTTCTTCTTCTTCTTTTTTTGTTCTGTTTGTTCTTGTTCTTGCTCTTGTTTTCTTCTTAAATATATATGCATATATATATTTCTATATTTTTTTCGAGGTCGATCGAGCTACTGTCGGTCCTTTACGCCGCACGTTTTAAACTGCAACCCTCGTGCAGAAGTTTGCCTTGTTCTATGCATTCTTCGGTACTAGACCTGCAGGATTTTCTTAACGAACCACACATTAACGTCGCAAGGGAACCGGTCTAGAAGGGTAGAGGTAAGGATCTGTTCATACATAAGCGACGATGTAACGCCTCATGCCATCCGAACCAAAGTAAACATGAGAAGCACTATGACCCCAAAAACGTTGAGTCATCGGTATTCACAAGGGCCGTGGGGATAGAATGGCGCCCACGGGTATTTTCTTGAACGGTAATTTCAGGGATGGGAATTAGGTCTATCCGCTAGCTTGATATACTGTGGTCTCAAGAACCCGCCTTGGTCACCCCTTGTTCAGTGATTTATTGACCATGTTGACAGCTTTATAGTGGCAGGTGTGGTTGGGTCATATCATGAACTAGATTTCCCACTTCCAGGGGCGAGAGAAAAGTAGAGAAATGTTTAGTATCAAGGCGTGTTAAATGATTTTGAGAATTAGGGTTGAGCTTGTGGTTGTGGGCCAAAAAGCAGCCATAAAAGAATGGCCACGTCGCACCCATGCCACGAGCCCAACCATGTTAGGAAATATTCATCCGTCTTATAGCGTTCATTGTCGTGAAGAGAGGCGTTGCCACCGGTGTAATATCCAACGGTGCTAGCAGAGGCGTGGTGGTTGTGAGCGTTTCGGCCCCCCCTGGCACCTGTCCCGGTTTCCGGGACCTCGGGGGGGTGGTGTGACGAAAGAGTCGATGCGGCCAATTAAAAAAGACGGTCACGCAACGGCTCTCTCTCTCACCATGCCCCAACCGTCGGTATACGTGGACGGGATGCGTACAGAGGCCATGTAGGGCCAGTCAGGGCGCTCCGGAACCGGGGCGGCAGCTAACGGAGGGGGGGCCAGAGCAGGCATTCGAACCATAAGTCATGTTTCTATTGTTGGCTGCGGGTTTTTGCGAGTAGTCGCATTTGCGACAGTTTCACCTCTGACAACGTGGCTTTGCTGATCCGGGACCGCATAATGATGCAATTCCAGATATTGGGAATGTAAGGGGGGTTGTTTTTGAAACCATGCGAAGTGGGAACCAGCACAGAGGCTTGCTGGCACTCATGTGATCTGGCGACGACTCCTTCGCATAATGAGGCACCCTCGTGGCTTTTGTTTCGCTGCCAGCGTAGAATCGTCCAGGAAACCACCCCGAGTTACTCATCCTTCGTTTACCATGCAACTTATTGGTGCTTCCACCTCACACAGACTGAGTCGCCCCTCGAAATACCCACGCGAGTCCAATGAATCCCAAACTGCGGTACTCGAGGACGCGCTTACGTCTGGGAATGACTGGGCGTAGCACCTAACACGACCATACTGAGAGACATGTAGTGGCACAATGCCAGTTTGCACACAGACTTGTCGGTATGGCTTCCGGGATGGGCATTGCTTTTTATTATTATTATTTATTTTTTTTCGCCTCTCCCTCCGAATACGTAGACCACACACTGGGATAAGCTTTCTTCCCCTTATTCGGGGGTGCGGCACGGGATACCACGGCCCATTGAAAGTGCCGGTTCTACGAGACTCAGGACTATAAGCTTTGGCGTCGTTTTTTTTTTTTCTTTTTTTCTTTTTTAGTGTAGAGATCTAATCTCGATGGGCCGGGAATGATATCAGCCCGGGAGGCGGCTACTTAGATATCTATTAGGCAACGTTCGTCCGGAATACATCCGCGCGATTGCCGCCAAGCCATGTCCACCATACACCCGTCGGGTCGAACTGTCTATCTAGTCCCGGACAGACAAGGATCTGACATTGAATCACAATCCAGTGATCGCCCGAGTATGTCTGTTCCAAGGGTGGGTTGCCTGAAGCGGCAAAGCCTGGTACCTAGCCGTGGTGGCCCGGATATTTGGCCTGCATACGGCCAAAAGTGGATCAGACCTATGTATTCCCTAGCCTGCAGGGCGGGAGCGAATCGCGGGTGACTGGGGGGGGGGGGGAGGAAGGGAGGAAGGGAGGGGAGAAGAACGGAAGCGCGGAAAAATAAAAGTAAAAATAATTCGGAGAAAAAAAAAAGATAAAATAAAGGAACATAAAGGAATAAACAACTAGGGATAAAAAATATTATGAAAAAAAAATGTGAATAATACGAAATAATATTTAATATGAAAATGAAGAGTCTCTATATGGCACGTAGCTTTGTTAACCGAGGCTGACTGGTCGCCTTTGCCTGTGTTAACTTGCAGATTGCCTTCACCCTCGTCTATTAAGCCTCTCACCCTCGAGGTCGCCACATGTATTGGGCCAATGGGGACACAATGGAGTCGACAGAGAAAATAAACGTTGACTTCTTGCTTCCTCGAGTAGGACCAAGGCCCCGTTAGATAGAAAGAACACGCTTTGACGTTAACAGGTCTTGAAAGGGGGAAAGGAAGGGAGGGGGGAGGGGATGGGAAGGACTGCGTCCGTAGTACCGTACCTAGTGGGGAACCGGACGTAGGTTGAATAACAACCAACGTGGCATTCATACAGCCCTCATTCGCATTTCTAAAAGGGGGACGTTGCGAGGTGGCCATGCAACATCAAAGCAAAAAACACATGAGTTGTCATACACGACCTTTTGGTGGCTACCGCTGGTATGGGTATATCTGGTTCTCAATATGGCCTGGACACGAGTTTGGCTCGGGAGACGCCTAGACTATAAGTATCTACGGATTGCCTCTATTCACCAACGGAGTTGTGAAGGGATTCTATGTATCAAGAGAGCTTGCCCCTACAAAACCCTCACATCATCATTTCCCTGAGCGAGCAGCAGCGAGTCGCCATTGAACCCAGTCACGAGTATCCCGAGTACAAAGTCTGACAGGCTCAATCAGCTAATAATCCGAGGACGACGCATCTAGTTCTGACCGGGACTCTCACCGCCCGTCCGACACCGAAGCTCGTACCGTCATATCCGCCCAGCGCTCTTGGTTATACCCGTATCTGAAGAGCCAGGGCCTCACATCACCAGCCGCCTTTCAAGCACCCCGCCCGACGCTTTGCCTGCGGCCCCGTGGTGCCACCATAGCTCCCTTCACCTCTGCATCGTGGCGATCCCCACCGACGGCAAGGGATCATGTGTTTCTTCGAACAGACACGCTGGATGTGCGGGTTCTGGAGGTGGGGCCATTTTCGAGAGCAGTGCAACAGGGAATACCGGACGGGTGAGACGTGTGGTCTCAAATTTGTCTACCGCACGAATGACCAGCCCGAGGTTTGCAAACTGTGCAAGGATATCGAGAAGAAGCGGCGCAAGTTAGCCAAACTAGAGAGCGACCTCGTGCGGTGGTCCGCGGAGAAGAACCGATCGGCCTCGATAGAGAAGGCCCAAAAGGATTGGGGCGAGGTGAATGCTGCCATAAAGGTCATGGATGACAGGCACAACGAACGGACATACCGAACGGTATGATATCACCGCGCCCGTGGATCGGGCCACGGGGGAATCAGGGGAAAGAGGGCAGGAAAACAATGGATGTACCTTATGGATGGGCCCTTTGGCTAATTGTTCCCGCAGCGGCGGGCATTTCCTATGTCGGCAAAACGGGTTATTTTCCTTCTAATGGACTTGGGCTCCAAGGATGGCATTTAGAGGCGCCCGAAAATCTGCGTTGGGAAACCGGGTCATTTGTTTCTTTCTGTCGGGCGATTCATTCTTCTCTTTGTTGATCGGCGTTGAATACGGATTGTCAGACCATCGGACGGAACCAGGCGTCGCATTAGGCACCACCGGGCTTGGTGATGGACGAAACGCCACCATCACACATGCCCGGGTATATCTTGGAACCTGGCTTTTTTTTTTATTTTTTTTTTTTATTGTATTTGGGTAGAAATGGAGACGGGATTTGGAGGGCACGGAATACAAAGTATTTGCAATAGCTAAGTCAATTCTGTACTCAGGTAGACAAGCTGGACAATCAAGATGGCGACGACATGGGCCGAACGCGGATTTGCCGTACACCAGAGACGCATTTTCCAGGATTTGTGGAAGGGTGGGGGGCAGAGCTAGGTGTGGTTCATCATCAGGTCGATTACATGTCTAGCAGCGACTCATGATGCAGACGAGGTGGAAGAACAAAAGTCGCTCGCGGTCGAAGGCCGGTCGAGGCGAGAGCTTTAGGTACAGCAGCGGGGACGACCCATTACCGCCCGCATCGCCTCCACCGACTTAGCTAGGTAGTGTAGTGTGTACATTAAGCACCTAAAGGTTAGGTTAGCATTTCATGAGCGTTCCGAATGAAAAGCGCATCCATCGCCAGACAAAGTGCGTGTTCCATCATGTGATGTGGGGATGCACCAGCCAGCGCCATTCAATCCCCGGCCACTGGGACCCATCCTATACTGGCGCGTACTGGCATTGGCACAGCCGTAGAGAGATCGTATGTTGTAAGCCGAGAAGACTCAGTCGGTTCGTTGTCGTGTTGAATGTTTCTATGCGATTTGCAAACCGCAGTACGAGTACTAGGAAGCTGTGTTGGGAGTGATACCTATGAGAGTCACCATCTGTCTGTCTGTCCGACGTACGTCCTGGTCGGGGTTCGAGATAGCTTTTGCGACTGCTACATTCATTTATGAGACCCCATACGATGCCAGCTGATGTGCTGATGCGCTGATGTGCTGATGGGGGGGGACTTTGTCTAGAGTCTCGCCAATGGCGAAAACTCCACCACGAGCGAACAAACGTAATTGATACGTCGGGCGTCCTCGAGTCACGCTAATGGAGATATGGGTGTCTGCTCTTGATTGGTCGCAAAGTAGATGGTCAAGGGAGAATAGTAAACAAATATTCAGAAAAGCCCACATCTTTGTTGGCCTTGCGGGAGTAGCGCAGGTAGTGTACTAGCAGAATGGAGACCTTCGCATATCTAGTCGCTGTGTCTACGTTGTGTCATGCCGCGCTTCGCGTATCAGTGGGCCGGGCTGGATGAGGACCAGCATGGCAATCCGTTGGGAATAAATGGGAACAAAAGACGCCGAATTTCCACGTTACCGTCGCGCAATCTAAGGCCATCGAAAGACTACGTCCGACTCTTGACGATGCTTTATTACCTAATCATTCGTGAATCGTCGTCTCATGCGACCGCTGTAACTGCATCGGCAAATGTGCCTACCAAGGGACCAGATGAACCCTCTTTGATCGTAAACTTCTGCCCAGGCGGGTCTACAATGTCTTCCTCGCCCAATAGCCATGCCGTAGCCCCTTGATTACCATCCGCCGCCGGTATTGGATCATCTGAAGAAAGTTTGGACAGGATATGCTGGTATCGTGCAAGCCGAGCGTCTTGTCCGGGAAATATTAGAGGGTGTGTCCTTTGCGACTCTTCGGGTGTGATCTCAAAGACGTCAACGAGGTTACTGGTAGGCCGTTAGTTCTGGGGCGCATTAGCCAACCGAGCATACGGGTTGCATACTTGGAAGTTCGCGCGACAACCCTCTGTAGAGCCTCGACCTCGCGCTGTGACTCGAGGGGATCACCTTGAGAGTTCATGTTGTGTTCGGTAAAGCCGCCGTAGTGCATGCTATTGGGATCGTCAAAAAGTAGAGGAGACACATCATCCTACATCATCCACGTGATTAGCATGCAAGTTGATAATTCCAGAAGCGATCCATATTTACCTCGTCGATGGAGTCGCTTCTTCGACGACCGAGGCAGGAGGCGCAAATGCCCATATTGGCGGGACAACGCTGAGCCGACCGATGAGTGGAAATACAGAGACGTGATGATAATTAGCGCTAAATGGGGGTTGTCCTGTATGAATGTTAAATGGGATGGAGTTGTGAGAGTAAGGATCGTATAATCTGCCTGGCCGTGGCTGGCGAGAGTTAGAAGGTTGCGTGCGATTGATGGTGGAATGAGATTGGAGGTTGGAAGTAATGAGTGAGGTAACTCTTCCTTGTCGACGAAGTTTCTCCTGCTAGGTGCATACATAAATGCATAAGTGCCTATGTAAGTACATTGGGTCTGTGCACAAGTTATATCAGTACCTACTACCTAAGTACCTACCTAGATAGCTGAATGCTTGGCACCTGGACCATGATAGCCTACTTCCAACTACGGTCACATAATCCTGCCCGCGCCACAGGTAGTTAGTGGGCACCTGGGCAGCTACAAGTATAGCAATCGGTACAAGATAAGAAGCGCAATCATCTACAAATATGATGTGGCTCCAGTTATTCGGAGTAGGTATTGTGGACCTTGGTCAGCTGTGATGGTTGCCATAGTAGCAGTTGGTTCAGTACTGAACTACCTAAGGTATGCCTCTGTATGAGGAAGAAAAACTAAGGTTGAAAAGAAAAGGAATTTAGCCAAAGTTTATAAGTACCTACTTATATACCCAGCAGCATATTCACGTAAGCGAACAGGTACCTATCTACCTCGGCCGCTGGTGCTGCATTCACTAGGCACGGCGCTGCATTTGCTCTAGTCATGCCAGTAACCCTACCTGGGTAGGTGAGGGAGGTAGTAAGTAGGAGCTGTAAGCTGTGATATTGGGTCTCTTTCACATTGGTAGAAAACCCGATAGAATGTTAGACTAAGTCCCTCCCCCGTTAGACAGATGTATACTTAGCTACCGAGGTACGTAACTAAGCACCTAGCCCAGGCAGGCCCCATACAGATCTTAGGTAACCTACACTACTGACAGGTAGGTACTTACCTAATATAGTGTAGCTGGAGCCTTTGAACCTTGCTAACGCAACCTGGAAATTTAACTGAATTGATTGGACCCGCTTGCTCAACTCCCCGGGCCGCGTCGCGACTGGAAAGCGATTTTGAATTGCGCCAGTGACTTCCTTCAGCCAACTGGAATCTGGAGACCATTTCATTTCTTCCAACCCCGAATCGCGCACCCGCAACCTGGCCCTGCTCTCGTTTAAGTATCCATTGCCGCCAGCCTCAACGACCCAGCAAGCCGCCGTTACCCATCCTGTCTGGTAACGCTTTCCCCCATGCCGACATGCGAATTACAAGCCTAGACTTCCAATCACCATGCGCATCATTAGGCCATCATGGTTAAGCCACAAGGGTAAGATGCCGACGCAAGACCGCGAGAATTCTGAGGAGAGCGGGTGGCTAATCTTGTGCTAGGCGAGCAGAAGGATTTCGAAGTGTACAGTTGTCATGTATCGCCGGATGGGAAGCGTCTCGCAACCGCTGGCGGTGGTATGTGCCGCCTTCCAAAACCCGCCCTCGATTGATTGTCATCCACTGACTTGAAGCGGACAGACGGCCACGTTCGTATCTGGTCGACCGACGCTATCTACAATGCTAACGACCCCTCTTTCACTGGCCCACGCCAGCTATGCCACATGAGCCATCACCTAGGCACCATTCACTCGGTGCGCTTTTCCCCAAACGGCCGATACCTCGCTTCTGGCGCCGACGACAAGATCATCTGTATATATCAACTTGAGAGCGGTCCGCCCGCCATTGCGCCATTTGGCACTAGTGGGCCACCCCCGGTTGAGAATTGGAAGACATCCAAACGTTTGATTGGGCATGATAACGATGTCCAGGACTTGGCATGGTCTTATGACGGCTCGATCCTTGTGTCTGTTGGTCTCGACTCTAAGGTGGTTGTTTGGTCAGGACATACATTCGAGAAGCTTAAGATTTTGTCCATACACCAGAGCCATGTGAAGGGCATTACGTTTGACCCTGCCAACAAATTCTTTGCTACAGCCAGCGACGATCGCACCATCAAGATATTTCGGTTCACTTCTCCAGCGCCCAATGCCACTCAGCATGATATGGTTAACAACTTTCAGCTTGAGACGACGATCAATGCGCCCTTCAAATCGTCCCCATTGACAACATATTTCAGAAGGTGTTCGTGGTCGCCAGATGGTAACCACATCGCTGCCGCCAATGCGGTGAACGGACCAGTTAGCTCTGTCGCCATAATAGAGCGTTCTAGATGGGACAGTGAGATTAATCTAGTCGGACACGAAGGCCCTACTGAAGTCTGCATGTTCTCTCCGCGATTATTTCATACTAAGAAGCCCGTGGAAAACGGCGCCACAAATGGTCAGCCTACTGGTGGTGCCCTTGTTACTGTCATTGCATCTGCCGGCCAAGACAAAACGTTGAGTATCTGGAACACGAACACCTCGAGACCCGTAGTTATTTTACAAGACATAGCTTCTAAATCCATCTCTGATCTGGCCTGGACACCAGATGGGCAGACATTATTTGCAGCCAGCCTGGATGGGAGCATAGTAACCGCCAAGTTCGAAACCGGCGAGCTCGGATGGGTTGCCAATCTAGAGGAGACTGACAAAGCGCTCTCTAAATATGGTGCTTCCCGCAAAGCTATGGGCATCGCCGAAGACGTTGATGGTCTTCAACTTGAGAACCATAGCAAGGAGGGGGAGAGAAAAGGTGCTGAATCTAGGATGGGCGCACTGATGGGTGACTTCCACCCTCTCCCCAACGACACCGCGCCAACTACGAACGGCACTAAGACGGGTACTGCTACACCCACAGCCCCGCCATCTACGAATGGGCAGGTGGAGGCCGAGGCGGAGAAGGAAAAGGACCAAGCCGGGGCCGCGCAAGAAGCAGCCGATAAGACAGCTCAGCGGATAAACGTGCTGAAGTCACGGGTAACAATCACCAAAGATGGAAAGAAGAGGGTTGCCCCAATGCTGATATCGTCGTCCGGTACCGGCCAATCCTCTCTTCCCCAAACACAATTGGTTGGGTCCAGCGCGTCTAAAACGGCGCAAAATGATACGCCACAGACTATATTGGATCTATCCAAACCATATGACGGACTCCCAGAAGGAGGTTTAGCAGCCATGCTTCTCGGCAACAAACGAAAAGCTGTTGCTATTGAGGGGGAAGATGACGAAGAACATCCAACCAAACGACCGGCTACCGGGCCTAGATCTATTCAACGAAACAGTGTTGATGGTCTGGAGAATGCAACACTCGAGCCTCCTAGACATGGAATTGTTCCCACACCCGAGTATCTCCGACCGGCAGTGCTAAACCCCGCTATTGCGACGGCACAAGTCCGACTGGCGGTGCCCAAAGTAAGATCTTATATTCTTCGCCCCCTCGAACGCGGGGTGCTTCTGGAGGATACATCATTGGAAGAGGCCTCGAAGCTTCCCGAGAATACAATCTTGGAAGCTCGAAATCCTACAGGTCTGCGAGATCCATCTCATATCACAGCTACCAAGCGCGGTGCTATACTTTGGCAAGATTACATCCCTAGGGCCGTGCTCCTGGTAACAGGTAGCAAGAACTTCTGGGCCGCCGCTTGCGAAGATGGCAGTTTATACACATGGACCCCTGCGGGCCGCCGGTTACTCAACGCTATGGTGCTCGAGGCCCAGCCCGTTATTCTCGAGTGTCGTGGTTGGTGGTTACTATGTATCACGGCTGTTGGCATGTGTTACGTCTGGAATATTCATACCCTTTCTTCACCTCATCCCCCTGTCTCCCTCGGGCCTATTCTCGAGATCGCGATCAGCTCTCTTCAACCTCACAGTGCGATGCCGTCACCAGGGGTTACCTCGGCACACTTGAACTCAAACGGCCACGTGGTTGTAACGCTGACTAATGGCGATGGTTACTACTATTCCCCTACGATGCACACTTGGCAGCGCCTGTCCGAATCTTGGTGGGCTGTGGGGAGCCAATATTGGAACAGCAATGATTCCTCGGTCGGGTCCCTTCAAACCACAGCTGTGGGCTCCGCAACACCCAAGGATGGCAAGGGCGATGAGAACATGGTCTCGGCTGGCATTATCCCTCACCTGGAGAGGCATACAACAAGTGAATTCCTTCTCAAGGGCCGAGCATACACACTGCAGCGGGTCATTAAGACCTTGTTATCGAAAGATGGCTTTGAGAGTTTTGAATCAAGCGTAAGCATAGCCCATCTAGAGAATCGCATTGCTGGGGCACTTCAGCTGGGATC
This sequence comes from Rosellinia necatrix, assembly GCA_021209875.1. Classification (NCBI taxonomy): domain Eukaryota; kingdom Fungi; phylum Ascomycota; class Sordariomycetes; order Xylariales; family Xylariaceae; genus Rosellinia; species Rosellinia necatrix. The sequence continues at coordinate 2,046,472 of JAGYVD010000006.1, read as the reverse complement.
AAAAGAAGAATTCCGGTTGTATCTATTGATGTACGCGAAACGTATAGGTGCGGAGGGCCATCGTGGAAAGGTGGAGGAGCTCCTAAACAGTCTACTCGGCGGCGTGTTACAAGATGAAGCCGGTGAGGGAGATGAGAAGGGCCAGGGTTGGAATAGCAAAGAAGGTTTTATCTGTGGATGGGACCGAAAAGAACTGCTCAAAGGAGTTGTCATGATCATAGGTATGTTTGTCACCATTGCTACCCCCCAAACAAACAACGATGGCGGATACTGACAGAGGTTACACAGGGAAATTTCGTGAACTGCAGCGACTCACTGTGCAATACGCACGCGTGCTGGAACTTACATTCGAAGACGATGTGGCAAATGAGGATGCCATGGTGCTCGAAGAAACGTGATGGAAAATTTTATTTTATTGTGGTGCTGGGGCTCGGCGGCTTCCGGCGTTTTATGGGACAGGACTTTTTTATGATTGTGCTTTTTTTTTTCCCCGAACTTAACACCACTGGGTAGGACGAGCCTACCTAGTTTCAAGCCTTACCAATGTGCTTCCAAGGTTCACTGTATTCTACGCCGAGGGGTTGGCTCTGTGATTGTATCATTAAAAAAAGGAGCCTTCTCTCTTCGTGGATGTTTATTGGATGGAACGTCTCAGGTATCAGTGCATACCAGGTAGCAACCAAGTCCATATAATTACTAGGTATCATGGTCCCCTCTTTATTAGGGGGACTGGAGATGAGGTTTTGCCGGTGAATGCCCCTCCCAGCGTTCCCCTTAGTGTGTGATATACAGCTGCAAGATTGTCTAGATGATGAACACTTGCCAGCCTTGGCCCTTAACAATACTTTTTTTTTTTTTTTTTTAAATATGTTGTCGAGGCCTGATTGTGCTGGATCCCACGGGGAATGGAAATAAAGAGAAACAAAGTCGAGGCGAAGGACGAAGAGGAATCTACATGAGGCATCCAGGAGTTGCTGTGGAAAGGCAGGCTTCCTGGTATATACATACACAGTAGAGGAACGGCCTAGTGAAGGTATTATCTACTGAATAGACATAAAAGGCATGATAGGCGTACAGGACGCATAGTAGGTGAATGCCTACCTAGGTAGTTGGGTTATCGAGCCATTACTCTGCAGCTTATCGGGTACCTAAGTACATGTAGTGTTGCAGGTGTTGTTTGCTATTTGGCTGTGGGCTAGCTGCCCTTCTTGCCTTCTGTCGATGCCTTGGACGCTCTTGTGTACCAGCGTCCCAACTTCCTGCCCAACGGCTCAGAGCAGTGCTGCCGCTGGTCCTGAAACTGCCAATCATCCACACCAATACAGGGCCCGGTGAGGTGGCATACCTACCTACCTACATACCTACCTTCACCCATACAACTTGCCTTCTACCTCTGCCAACCATTTGCCCACCTCTGCCTACCTACCTACCTACCTACCTACCTACCTACCTACCTACCCACCTACCCACCTACCTCCCTACCTACCTACTTACCTACTTACCTAAAGTACCTACCTACTTACTTGCATCTACATACCACCCTCTCTCAAGATACCCAAGTAGTAGGTAGTCCCTTTGCGAACTTTAGGCCTCCCAACTCTGTCAACTCTCGCACCTCTCACCTCTCGCCTTTCACCTATTTACACTTATTTTCACTTACCAGTCCTCCCATTCTCACGCTGAGTACACCACACAAGATAGCGAAGCGCCTACCAACACTGCCGTTCCGGATTTGCTTCCAATCAATGCTTCAGAGAAGCCGTTCATCCGCCCGCCCTCGGCATTCCTTCCGCCTTGTCTTTTAAGAAGCATCGCCTAAGGTGTTTCATCAAGTTGTCCAAGGTAGGCCGGTTCAAGAGCCCCCCGTCTACCACAAGGCCCACATCAGTTCCCCGGTAGCCTTGATGCTTGCATCACAAACCCGTTGTACATCAAACACCGAACGCCAAACACCGGTACCCAGTCCTTGGACTCCATACCTTATACCTCCCACTTCACACCTCATGCCTCTCCGGCCAACTAGTGAAAAGCCGCGGGGTGTCTAAGGTTAATTTTTTTGGTGTTGTTCCCGACACCCGTTCGTGTTGTCTTTTTCTTCCCCAGCCTGCTTGTTCACTCTCCAGCTACCCAACTACTGACAATCCGCGAACCCAGCCTTCCCGCAACAATGCCTGGTGCATATTACCGCCATACTACCACCAGCACCGCGAGTTCTACGGCAGCGTCAAGTGCGCACATTGCTCACCGAGCAGGTAGCAGCCGTGACCATGCCCCGTCATGGTCAACTTCAAGCACCGAGGGTCTTGGTGCAAACCCCATGGGATTCACCGCTCCTGAGGATGACCTTCCTGCTATGACAAGCACTACAGCCTCGCTGCTCGACGACACAAGTGAGAAGCAAAAGGAGCAGGGCTGGACCTTTCTTCCTCGCCGCGTTCGGTAAGCTTCTCCTGTGCCCCAAATCCCGCCTATATTAATGTTGCCACACCCTATCATAGTCCATTCTCTCTTCGTAAATTTCTCGTTTTTCTATGCCTCGTCTTCGTTCTCTTCGGCAGTGCCTGGATGATCCGTAGGGACCAGGCCAAGCGCATCGCTCGAGAGGCCACCACTATTGACATGTACCTCCCCCCCGTTGCGCAACTCTCTAGCCCGGAAGGCGCCGTGCGAACCGATCCTGTGCAGTGGCTCCGCCACAACACCATCGTTGACATGGAGGAGATTACAGAGAAGCGCCGTCAGTCGCTTATCGACACCCGTCCCAAGGCCGCTTTTATTGCCTTGGTTCGTAACTCCGAAGTTGAAGAGATGGTCTACAGCATGATCCAGCTTGAGGCCCGGTTCAATAGCCGCGTCACGCATCGATATGATTGGGTTTTCTTCAACGACGAGGACTTCAGCGAGGAGTTCACATTTGCTGTCAGCAGCGCAACCACTTCGCGGTGCTACTTCGAGATCATCCCCAAGGAGCACTGGAGTGTGCCCTCTTGGATCGATACAACGCGGTTTGATGTTGGCCGTCAGTTCATGGGAAGTATTGGAGTTGGTAAAGCATGGCTCCAAAGCTACCACCACATGTGTCGATGGAACGCTGGCTTGTTTGCTCTGGAGAAGCGACTCGCCCACTACGAATTCTTCTGGAGAGTCGAGCCCGGTGTAAGTAATTCACCAAACCCACAGTACACCCTAAGCTAATCCCATATTTGTAGGTCGATTTCAGCTGTAACATCAATTATGACGTCTTCCGCTTCATGCAGGACAATGATATGGCCTACGGTTTTAACATGGCTATCCTAGATGATGCCCGCTCTTTTCCCTCGTTATGGGATAGAACTAAAACTTTCATCAAGAACAATGGGGATATGATCCATGAAAATGCTGACTATGACTGGTTGCTCCACGACCCCCTCCAAGCAGACAGGGTCCAACACACGCCCCAACCATTCAACACAGTCGAAAACAGCGATGACATCGACCGCCTTGAGTACAATAACTGTCAATTTTACTCTAACTTCGAGGTTGGGTCGCTCGCCTTCTTCCGTAGCGAGGAGCACAGAGCTTATTTCGAACACCTTGACAAGACGGGCGGTTTTTACTACGAGCGCTTTGGCGATGCCCCTATCCATACCCTTAGCGTCAGCTTGTTTCTCCCTAAAAGCCGCATCTGGTACTTTCGGGACATTGGATATGCGCATGGCCTGTGCGAGCAGTGCCCGCCGCACCAGTTCAGGCTTACTGTTGATACGGAGGTTCAACTTCATATCCACGCGCGTGCCATAATTAGAAATGACAGTTTTTCGGAGAAACACCGTCGGTGGGAGGCATTGTCTCAAGACTTCATTCGCCAGGGGGGCATACCTGGTCTGTCCTGCGGCTGTACGGTCAGCGCGATTGACCACAACAACGCGAAGCTTGTACCTTTCGAGTCGAAACAACACAAGCCGGAGCACGCGTGTATCCGGCTCTATCTCGGTGGCAAATGGCTTGAAAAGAGGGCCGACTGGGACCAAGAAGCCGAGATTGATGCCGGTCGAGACGGTTCTGGGGGTTATCTCTTGGATGGCCTAGAGAGCAATCCTTTTATCACCAGCGACTCCAGTGCGCCGGAATGAGAAGAGAATGATGCCACCCCGTTTACTCGAGTACTCATTGCTCTTTTTGTATCGTTGGCTCTACGGGCTTGACGATGAGCAGGCGGCTGGCTTTTCCAGAGGCGACTCTACTCGAGAGGTCAACTAGCTCCATATAACCAGATGGAACCGAGACGCCATGATACATCTGTGTGTCCCGAGTCGGTGAGATTAGCTGTTTGGAACGTATTCCCAGCCTCTCCGACCAAGACCATGGAAGCAAGAAAACATGCTAGACAGTGACAGAGGGGAGATAGAGGGCAAGAAGTGGTCCGCGTAGTGTCGCGACAAGCCCAAATTTTGTGATGTGTATCGTTGCCCTTGAGAGGATGAGGTTGGGATCATTTCATAGGAACATAGGTTCTTTGATTAGCATCCCCTATTTGAACCTAGGTACTACAATCCAAGATGATATTTCCTCTGTGTCAGAGTCCCCAACGTAACAGGAGCACTACTAATTCAGTTTTGGGGGGGTGGGAAGGGCCCGGAGGGGTAAACAACAGCATCCTCAGGCCTCCCACGAAGACAGGTATACTGATGTACGACAAAACATGTCCTAACATCCATATCAGTTAAATGAACAAGCTCATGTGTGACAGCTATCTATCTACTCAAACTTAGTTTGCAATGGTGTTTGTCACGGTGGTACAAATAAGGTTCAATGATGCAAGTTGTGATACACACCCAGTGCAGGTGTCGAAGTCCCCGGTCTTGGCAGGTACTGCACGCACTAGGCCATGGACCAATCAAAACAATGGCCTGATAAATATACACTCTTTTGGGAAATGACTGAGTGCCGCTAATGTCACGCTAACTACCCAGATTCCGACCCCGCTGTATTAGGTATGATCTGGGATGTCTGGCACGGGAAAGCCTGTCACAGTGTGTATAATGTACATGTGTACTCCCCTGGACAGATGTTGAATGCATACATAACTACCTGTTGTGGGGACGTTTCCACCACATGTCATAACATTTGCCAAGGGGGAAATAGCGGTGCAGATCGTGGTTGCGTCTCCGCAGTCGAGATCTCATCGACCAAGGCGAGGCGATGTGGGGGATTGATTGCGTCGAAGAGATTAACCATCTCTGCCGTCTACAAGTCCTCGTTTGTCTAGGACCCCCGCTTGACTTTTAGCGACAAATATTGGCCACCTCATTTCTTACACGTCTTATCCCCAACAACTCATCTTCTTGGCCTGTAGCGACCAGATCGAGAACGCAACGGGCAACGAGAGCGAAGATATCTCGCAATGCGCGTCTCCCTCTCCGTCATCGCGGCGGTCCTCCTCGCCTCGTCGGGGCCTCTCGCTCTCGTCAGCGCCAGCGCCGACGCCGCTGCCGAGCCCAAGCCCGACACGACGCCAGACCCAACGCCGACGCCGACGCCGACGACAACAACAACGACGCCGACGACGGCACGGCAGGCCAAGGCGGCGCGAGAGACGTCGGCGAACCTGCTGTCGGCGCTGTACCAGCTGGCGGCGAGCTTCGACCTGCGGGCGTGCATCCCGGGGGCGCTGCCGCTGGTGACGACGCTGCCGCGGATCCCGGGGGCGCTGCTGCGCGGGGACGCCGTGTCGCAGGCGCTGGCGCAGACGACGCGCGGGCTCGACGGCGTCTGCGACTTCTCCGTCACCGGGCCCGCCGGCGACGCCTTCACGAGCTTCCTGCCCGCCTGGTACTCGTGGTACAACCGGTACTCGGACCGCATCGCCACCCTCGCCACCAAGTGCGAGCGCGCCGGCGACCTCGTCCGCACCGTCGAGGCCTACGAGACCTGCCCCCAGGTCGTGGCGCAGATCTCGGCCGCGAGCGCGAGTGCGACCGCGACCGCGACCGCTGCGAGCACGTCTGCCACCACGAGAGCGGAGGGAGGCGGCAGCGGCGGCGATACGGGAGGCTTGCCTGCTTCCACACCCTCCGAGACCGCGTCCACTGACTCCCCTGCCGCAGCAGGCGAGACGGGGTTCCTCGCCGCTGCCGCTGCCGCGGCGGCCGGCATTTTGGGCGTTGTCGCCGTCTTGTGAAGAGTCGTGTTACAATTACGAGATGAGACGATATGTACGACGGGGTTCATAACGAGATATATATACTAATGCGAACGGGGTTTCCGAGGAAAACACTATTATTAATATCGATCGCAACTGAACAGAGACGGGAATAGAGCGGTGTGCGTAAGCCGTCTAGGAAGGAGCCTGCCTAATTGGATAACGCGCCATTATTGGCCTTTGTACTACCAAGTTCCGAGCAGAGTTGATGTCAGCTAGTGCTCATTTGCAACGGGTCAAATGAAGATTATATAACATGATGCCCTCAGCTTCCTTCAGCGGTCTCGATGGAGTTACCGCGATCTGGGGTTCGGTAATACACGTAGAGGGGCGAGGATCCCTTGTCCTTTCCCCGCTCATCAAAGCTTCGCAGTCGAGTCAAGCATCGACAGCCAGGGGTCTACCATGTACGCTTACAACCACGGACGTTCACGTCGTTCTACTCTATCGGCAATTACGGCGCCTACCCCGCACACGGCAACTGCCTATTTCCACATCAACGGCAGTGAGATATAAGACCTCATTTATATAGATGCCGGCCAGGGGGCGGAATAAATTGGGTTATCTGCTAGAGGCGTGCTGCTCCAGGTCACTATGCTGGGGTATAAGCATTTCACTCAGGGGGCGGGGAACTAACTACCTTATCATCTCTACCTTCAGATATTTACCTAGAGCCTTATACTACTTAAAGCACGAGGGAACAAGAAATTCAACAGAAAGATCTTGATGGTGTAAGAGAGAGAGAGAGAGAGAGAGGAGGCCTAAAGACAAGGCAGCAGAAACACAAACAGAAATAGAGACAGAAAGCAAAAAAGATCAAAGATGCCGGGCCTCGTCAACGGAGAAGGAGGGGGGGACGAACCGCAGTTCAAGACTATCGAGGTCAGGAAGCTGCACCCGACCTTCGCGGCCGAGGTGTCGGGCGTGAATTTCGCCGACGTCTCGGACGAGCAGTTCTCCGAGATCATGGGCGCGATGGCGAAGGTGAGAGAAGACGTCGGGCACAGCTAATCTAAATCCTCATCCCACTCTCTCTCTCTCTCTCTCCTCTCCCACTCCATTCACTCCCTCCTCCGACTCCTCCTATACGAGACACCGCTAACCCACGGATTCCATCGGTGGCCCAATCAGTACGGCGTCTGCGTCTTCCGCGACACGGGCCTGACGGATGCGGCGCACGTGGACTTCTCGCGGCGCCTCGGCAACCTCGACACCATCGAGCGGTACCTGGCCGGCAGCGGACGGCGGCCGCGGTACGGGCACTACGAGCTGTTCGACGCCGGGAACGTCGAGCTCGCCCCCAAAAACGATGACGACGGCGACGACGACAACAACAACAGCGGTAGTGGTGGTGTTGGTGGTGCGGGAGTGAAGACGGAGGAAGAGGGGGAGGGGGAGGGGGAGGGGGAGGGGGAGCCGAAGTTGATTGTGCTGGACCCGACGAGCGCGCGCGCGCACGCGAACCGCGGCAACGGCCTGTTCCACGCCGACTCGTCCTTCAACCCGCGGCGCGCGTCGTTCTCGCTGCTGCGCGCCGCACGACTACCACCGGCCGGTGCGGGCGCGGGCGCGGGCGCGGACGTGGGGGAGACCACGCTGTTCGCGGACTCGCGGACGGCGGCCGAGGAGCTCGACAAGCGGACGCGAGATCTCCTCCTCGGCGGAGCCGGGGGGCGGCGGTAGCAGTGATAATGATGATAATGGTGGTGATGATGGTGGTGATGACGATGGTGGTGGCGGCCGACTGGTCGGTGCCCACTCGATGGCGCACTCGCGCAAGCTCGGGTCGCCGGCCTTCTTCGCGCACCTGGACCCCGCGCGCTGGCCCATGGCGCGCCACGACGTGCTGCAGCGCCACGGCCCCAGCGGGCGGCCGAACCTCTACGTCGGCGCGCACCTGCACCATATCGAGCACGCCATTACCACCACCACCGCCGCGGACGAGGGGCAGGAGGAGGGACAGGCAGGAGAAGGGGGAAAGGGGGGTAAGGAAGTAGCCGACAGCTGGGATCTCGTGCGGCGGCTGAACGCGCACGCGACGCAGGACAGGTACGTGGTCGCGGTGCGCTGGCGCCGGCCCGGCGACCTCGTCATCTGGGACAACCGCGCCGTCCTGCACCGCGCCGGCCCGGGCGCCTTCGACGGCCGCTTCGTCCGCGACCTGCGCCGCACCACCGTCCACGACGACTCCCCGTCCGCCTGGGGCCGCAACCCCGTCGGCACCCCGTTCCCGGTCTTCCTTTCACCGCCGCCGCCGCCGCCGCCGGCTGCTGTTACTTCTGTGGGGAATGGAAAGGATGGAGATGCGCGATGATGGGGGAAAGGGGAGGGAGGGGGTGGTACGGTTTTTCCGTCTGGCGAGTTGTTGCTTGGATCCCTTTCATGACCATGTTTAACGAATTTTCAATTATATAAGAGCTATGGTGGTGTGCGTAATGTGAGGAGCTAGTTTGGAATGGATAACGTCCTGATATAAGTATATATATACATATATATATGTATATGTATCACGTTCATGGCCGAGGCATATTGTTTCTATGAGAAAACTGATTGCCCAAATCACACGAACTTTATTAATTTGAAAAGAGCGCCGAATAAAGAGACGATATTAAACGCAATACTTGAAAAACTATATACGAGCTTATGTATACTACCTAGATGGAGTGATGCTTTTACAAGCACTGGGAGTAGTACGCGTTTTGTACCTGGCATGTGTAAGGGGACACGCAGACGGTTGGCCCGGTGTAGCCGCTTCCTCCGCATTGCTATAGAAAGAAAATGTCAGCAAACAAAATGCAATTTTATAGATTGGATTGGTTCGTTCAGGGGGGAGGGGGGACGAGAGGCACTCGTTCCTTATATAACCTAAAGATGTTGAAGGGGGAACTAAATGGAAAAAGGGCTAAGTTTTTATGATGACGAGTGTAGTTCACTTACTCCATATTGCTGCAGAGACAACGAGTTAGCAAAATTCGTACTACTCAGAAAAGGGGAGTAGGGGATGAATGTAGTGGAATCATCACTTACAGGCACGGTTCCAGTTGGCGTCGGGCCCGAAGAGGTGGTCGTGGTGGTCGCCCTAGTGGTAGTAGTGGTGGTTCGTGTTGTGGTCGTCGAAGAGGTGACTCTCGTGGTGGAGGTTGTCGACGTCGACAGAGTCGTTCGAGTCGTGGTCGTGGTCGAACCACCGCCACCGCCAGACAGAGCGCCAGAAGCGTACAGGACACCGCGGCCGTTGGTGCCCACGAACACCTGGTTCGCGGTGTTGCCGCTGCCCGCGAGCCGGCAGCTGTCGATGGCCCCGAAGCCCTGGGTGGCGCCCTGGATGTCGGTCCAGGTGGCGCCGGCGTCGGCGCTGCCGTAGAGCCGGGCGCCCGCGGAGCCGGTGCCGAACGCGTACACGTTCCAGGCGCTGCCGGAGCCGAGGCCGAGCGCGACCTGGTACGTGTTGGTCAGGCCCGTCGAGGCCTTGGCGAAGGAGGCGCCGTGGTCCGTGGAGCGGAAGACGCCGGCGTCGGTCGAGACCCAGACCTCGCCGGCGACTTTCGGGTGCGCGGCGATGGCGCGGACGGAGGTGGCGCCGCCGAGGGCCCCCGCGGCGGCGGCGGCGAACGTCGAGCCCGTGTCCTTGCTGACGTAGAAGGTCGAGCCGGAGCCGGCGTAGAAGTACGCGTTCTCCTGCTTGTCGGCGGCGATGACGGCCGCGGCCGGCAGCGAGGACACGGCCGCGAAGGCGCTGGTGTACTGCGACCGCTGCACGCCGTTGGCCGACGTCGACCAGAGGATGGTGTCGCCGCCGGCCGAGTAGGCGACGGTGCCGCCCGCCATGCTCGTGTCGGCGCCGTAGTAGACGTTCCAGCTGGCGCCGCCGTCGCCGGACACGGCGACCTGCTGCGTGCCGGCCGTGTTGCCGACGCGCACGACGTTCTTGACGGCCGCGCCGGCGTAGTCGACGCTCGTCGACGACGAGAAGATCGGGTCCATCCACGGCTTCTGCGGCGACGTCCGCAGCGCCGACGACGCCGCGAACGTGAACCCGCTGTCGTCGCCCACGGCCGCCAGCAGCTCGCTGCCGCCCGGCGCCGACGCCAGCCCGAGCACCGCGAACTCCTCGATCCCGTCCGCCAGCACCTGGATCGTGATGTTGTGCGCCGTGTCCCACTTGGTCAGGTCGTGGCCGCCGAAGACGGTCAGCCCCGTCGAGTACAGCCAGTGGTCGCTGTCGAAGGGGTTGATGACGAGCGACTCGATCATCCAGCCGAGGTCTTTGGTGTCCGCGTCCAGGAAGCCGCTCTTGACCCAGGGCGCCTTGGCCGCCTTCGTGATCCCCCCCCCAGGACGTTAGTGTGCCGATTCCAAGGCGATCAGACGGGGCGTGGGACTCACAGATTGGCTGTAATACAGGTTCATGTTCGGGTAGCTCGTCCACTCCCAGAGCCGCGACCAGGTGGCGCCGCTGTCCGTGGAGCGGAAGAGCTGCGCGTCCGGCCACCAGGAGTTCAGGCTCGCCACCACGATGGTCCCCGGGCTGAGCATGTCGACGCCGATGCCGCCGAAGCCGTAGTAGAGATCGGAGCCCGAGACCGGCGTGATGTTCTTCCAGGTCTTCGCCGTGATGTCGTACCGGTACACCGCTCCCAGCGTGCCGTCGTAAGGTCCCGTACCGTCGCTGTAGGTGAGGTACAACGCCTTCTCCGTCGGTTGCAGCACGCACTTGTGAGGGAAGAATGTCCCCGGCTGGCCTGCTACCGCACTCCACTGCCATCTGTTAGCCTTCTTCTTCTCCTATAGTTAGACGAAGCATCGTAAGACAAGACGAGGGGCGTACGGTAGTTCCGGCATCCTCTGTCACCCACACGCTTGACGTGGCATTGTCGGCGGTGCCCACGAAGATCCGTGATGTAGCGCCGCCCGTGGTGCTGCTCGTAGAGTCAAAGGTCACGAACGTGAGGCCCTGGGGGTCGTTGTTGTAGCCGTTGGGATCGCTCGGGTCCGGGGCGAAGGCCCCCTTGGCGGTAAAGCTAGAGACCTTGGCGAATGTCACTCCGCCATCGGTGCTCTTCCACAGCCCGTTGCCGCTGCGGGCGCCGAAGTAGAGGATCTTGGAGTTCACAGGGTCGACGGCAAGACGTTCACCCATCCCTCGGCCGGGCATGTTCCCACCGACCTTGAAAGACAGGGAAGTCGACGACCACGTTGCACCTTGGTCACTGCTCCGGATTATCGCCCCGTTGTTAGGGTCCCTAGGGCAATTTGTCAGGCTGCCTCTCATTTACAAGTATATGTCAAGACGTAAAACGAACCAGCTATTCGTATAGGAGCCGACCGCAGCATATACCTTGTTGGCATCTTGGGGGTCCAGGGCTACCGCATCAACGCCCCATTTGCTCCAGTTGGCAGTGTCTGCGATGCTGTCGGTTACGGCCGTCCAGGAGTCGTCGCTGTTGAGCCGATAGAGACCGCCAATATCAGTTCGCGCGTAAGCGACGCCCTTGGTCTTGGGATGGAACACGAAGCCAGGCACGAAGCCTCCGCCACCCCCAATCTTGACGTTCTGCCATGTGAACGCAGCTCGTATAGGAGCTGCAGCTGCCAGTAACAGCTCGGTCAATATGAGCAGCTTCATGGCCAAGGCGTGTCAGCGACTGTAGTGTTGAGGCTCTGGGGGACGATCAACATTCGCGTGCTGCTGATCGTCACCCTAACCGGACACGAGCACTTATATCTGTTCCCATATATCGCCATATGCAGGGCCATGTCGTATTGGGAGGTGCAACGAGCCTGGGCCAACTCTGGGCCAACTTCGCTTCGGAACCTGCTGGCCATTCTGCAGCGCATCCTACCATCGCTATGGAGGGTCTTGGCCCGGCCGCGCCCACAGTTGGCGCCCCTGAGCTCCGTGATGCAGTGGGTTCGGAGGAGGTTATGCTGGGAATTTCCCGCGAATGAAATATTCAATTCGGCCTTGTCTCGCCCCGATCGGGCAATACGGACCAGTCTCCGTTGACAGGACCGGGGTTCCCCCGTTAGGCTTCTACACTGCTCATGTTGTCAAGCTTCTCTCGTCTCGTCAGTGTCGTCCCTACCGGAAATGAGAATTCTTGATTCTCTCTCAGGCGTATTAGTAACCTTTATCCAAGCTTGCAGTCAGCCGACGTGGAACATCATCTCATGCCCTTACCAGAAATATTTTGGGCTCCCGAAACAGCCAGCACCAGAACCCCAGTACAGGACCCGCCATGACACCTCTTGTTCATCCAATATGACGCTTGGCTTCCTTCGGTCTCTATCCGATCTCTGAATTCGTCATTAGTATCGTTAACCCTTTTAGAAGCAATACCCACTCTCCGTCAAGTGTCTGATGACGAGCCCATTCATCATGAGATTCTTAGCGGACTTCTAGTACCAGTCTTTTCATGTGTCAAGATGAGTTTTCTCGATTATATATACTCAATACACAATCCATAACTATTGCACCATGCTCTTTAACATCTAGTATATTGTGTCTTCTAACGCTTTCTTAAAAGATGTTGCAGGAATTTATATGTTGTGTTGCCAACTTATCATGTGAGATGTTTCGGATCAACCTGAATGCATCTATCGCATGGTGTTTTCCCCAGTCCTTACCATACCGACGATCAGCAACCAATTGACAGCCCCTCTATCTTAGATCTCGCGTAGGCTAGATAAAAGCATCCGTGAGGCCTATGCTGTGACCACTTGGTTTCCTAACCCACCCCTCATAGCTCATTATCTTAGACCCACCTCACTCAAAGGCATGAACGCCAAGCGCTGTCAAAAGCTTAAGATAGGATGAACAGGCATCGTAAATATTAAAATACGAAGTGACATCAAAACGTTGGTACCAAAAGTTTTGGAGTATGATCCAAGAAATAGTAGCGTATCAGCTCCATTCCACCTAGGTTAACCGGTCAATCGCTCAACGAGAGCAGCCGACTCGCAAGCGACAGACTAATATGCTCAGACCCAGCTACCCAGAGAAGAATAAACCGAAAAGTTGAAAAAAAAAAAAAGCACAAACTAAATGCAAAATATTAGATTCCAGGTTTAATAAGTAGTTGGAGAAAATTCAATTAGAAGTTGTCTAGGCTGCAGAGGAAAATCCAATATCTGACTATGAGGGTAGATGAAGAGCGTGACATCTGTTTCTAACTTAGAGGTCGTCGGGAAATGTGCACTGTGAATCGATGGTTACACGTGCTTGACCAGATTACCGAAACCCATACTCGTGCATCAAGGGGGTTCTATCAGAAAGCACCTATTCTAGATAATACCGATTGGCGCGTGTTTATATGAAAATTTCTCTAGAATAGTCCCAATGCCAAATTAATTGACTACTTAATACGCTCAGCGAGGTTAAGTTTGGAGTCCGCAAGGCTCACAACCATAAGGCAATTCACCTGAAGCGCGAACGGCACATCGTGTCGATCGCCTCCAATGGAATTAATAGGGGAATTTCATTGGCTTACTTACTTACATACGAAGAGTGCCTTATCAGCTAGATAATGAATTGGGTGGGTGGAATAGATGAAGTTCATGAGCGCGATCGGAATGATTGGTTTGCCGCATGTACCCTATTCAGCCGGAACAGCGGCGATATATGTCCAACCATCAACAGTCCCCCCGGGATTGGTCCTTGCGAATATATTACTCAGAAAACTATATAGATGCTAGCTGTCCGCTGGAGTTGGTTGGGGGTACTTATATCAATTGAGAAGATCCATCATTTCATAGACGCCAGTGCGTTGCCCCTAACTCAGCTTCAACTGTTCCTCTTACGATCCCGGATGACCAACGAAAAGATGCCGCGAAGCTTGTATTACGGCCTCACGCTCGTCTGGCTCACCACTTCGGTGTCCGCGCTGCTCCGATTCTCATGCTCGCAGCTCGTCACCGAGCGTCTCGATCCTCTAGTCAATCCAGGGGTAGTTGGTTCTCCCCACCTACACCAAATCATCGGTGGCGTCAGTGGATATTTCTCTCTCCCTCCCTTCATGCCGCCTCTGCCTAATCGCAGAGCCATATGACTAGAGATATCGCTAACATACACACCGCCAGAATACCTTCAATGCGACCATGGACCCCAAGACCCTCAGCATCCCCGACGCCGCGACCTGCACGACGTGCACCTTCGCAGAGGACTTCAGCAATTATTGGACAGCCGTTTTGTTTTTCCGCGCGCGGAACGGCACGTACCGCCGTGTACCGCAGAAGGGCAATGTGTATTTCGAGGAGTCCATCGGAGGCATGACCATCTATTATATCCCGAGCTATCAAAACAAGGGTGTGACGGCGTTTAAGCCGGTGAGTTTGTTGCCTCTCCGAGATGATGGGAAATATAAATGCAAATGTATACCCGAATCGGCTTTTACTAAGGGTGTTGTGCATTTCCATGGTAGGGCTTCCGAATGATTACAGGGGACCCGATGATCCGTACGCGGGAGGAGGCTTCCAAGTACCGACAGCTCACCTAGTGAGTTTTTTATGAGCTGCTTCCCAAAAATAAAGATAACAAATAGCCCTGTCGTTCACTTACACCTCTACTCCTAGCACGTGTCTTCAAGATCCGATGACGCGAACGGGCGAAACACTCGACATGCCCAAGAAGCCCTGTCCGGCGGGAATCATGGCGAACCTACGTTTCCCGACGTAATATTTTTTTTTTATTTTTTTTTTTAAAAAATCCTAATTACCCCTATCAATTAAATCTCTAGTTATATATCCAATAGGCTAACCCTGTGCACGATGGATAGGTGCTGGGACGGCGTCAACCTAGATAGCGCAGATCATAGCAGCCACGTTTCGTATCCCGCCAGTGGCACCTTTGAGTCGGGCGCACCCGTGAGTATTTCAATTCGATTTGCCCCATCCGTTTTCAACCGCGTACGTAGTGGGATCACGCAAGTGTTTTCCCCCAGGTTTGAAAAAAGGGGGTTACACGCCAACCCCGAAACGCCCGCCACGGTCCGAAGCTCAAGAGATAGAAAGCGAAATAGCGACGACTGACGCGCGCGAGTGATGACAGTGCCCCAGCACCCACCCGGTGCCGATCCCGCAGCTCTTCTACGAGATCGTGTGGGACACGACGCCCTTCAACGACGTCTCGGAGTGGCCCACGGACGGCTCGCAGCCCTTCGTGTGGAGCTACGGGGACGCCTCAGGTACGAGAAACTCGCTCCCGGATCCCTATCGATGGGGATGATGTTTCCATGTGACTGAATGAGGCCCTGATCTCCGGCCGGAACAGGTTTCGGGAATCACGGCGACTATGTCTTCGGGTGGAAGGGCAATGCGCTGCAGACTGCCATGGACAAGAATTGCAACGGAGACAAATGCGCCGGGCTCACGTACCAACCGATCAAGAACGGCAACGCCTGCACGAAGAAACCGTCTGTGGACGAGAACTTGAGTGGCTGTATGTATTCGCTACACATTCATTGTGCCGCTATTGCCGACTATTTGACTCTAGACCACGTGTCTGCTTATATTAAGTGGCAATTAAGTCTAATGGATCTCTTCATTTTAGGGCTACGAGAGTTGCCGGGCGGAATGCCAGTTACCGATGCCGCGGGAAACGTGATAATGTAAGTAGAAGAGGGACTTAAGTCACTACGATATGTGGCTGAGAGGAACGAGAAGCAAGTGTACATGGTTTTGCGCTGGAAATGTTCACAGAAATTGAGCGGCACCACTTCATAATTATATCTCATCAAGTACATCTTCAACAAACTTCTTACATGCCACTAGAAAACCAGCTACCTGAACAAAAGAGAAGAATGCTATCATTCACAGTCCAAACGCCATGGAATCCGGTGGGACACGCCCTGCTGGTGCATCGCAGCCTATAGGGATGTCCTCACTTCTTGTTACTTTTCTCAATTCCTTTCACTCCATAAACAATACATAGACATAGATATTTCCCGTGAACGACCGAATATGTTGTTAATGTACAAGGGCGTTACGGCACAGACGCCGAGGCTATGCGGTGTGATGCTTTCGTCCGCGGTATTGGTACTATGCGCCGGGACCTCCACCACCACGCGCTCTCTTCGAACCGTTACCAATTTCTGAGTCGCCCCTAGGCCGTTTTGCCCCAGGCTGGAAACTGTCCACTGAAGGGTTCAGGCTTGCGCGCCCTTGGTGGCCACCGCCGCCGCGTCCGCGCTGAGGCCCTCCACCACGCGCGCCTCCCCGGGGTATTTGTGGGCCGCTTGGTTTCCGTGCTCCGCCAGGAAGAGGGAGATTAGAGACCTTAGGAAGCTGTGATGCTGACGAATGCACGGGCTGCGGTAGCCCTGAGGGCACTGCCTGGTGTAGTTGGGGCGTGGGGAGGGTATTTTGTGCAAATGGATTAACTGCATTCGCTACTTGCGGTATCTGGTTCTGTTGGCTAGTGGCGAATGGGTTGGCTTGCTGCGGAGCATTAGAGGTTATGGGTTTGGGGGGGATGCTCGATGGCGGCGTAGGTTTCACTTCTTGCGGAGCCGAAGTCTGCCCGGACGGTACTGGCTGGCTTGCTGGTGCTGTTTTACACGTTAGCTTGGATCCTCTAGATTTGACAATAATCACATACCTGTACTGTCAGGGGATTCGGTGGGTCCCGCCGATGCAGCTGGTATAGCTAATGCGGCTAATGCAGCAGGGGCCGCCGGTGGTTTGGGAGCCGGTGGTGGCTTCGTGACTTTGGCGATTTCCCAAACCTCACCAACCGGACGCTCAGGCGTTTCCTTTGCTGCAGTCTCGACTACCTCTATCTTGGCATTCGCCATTCGAGCTCGGTTTTCCGTCATATTCAGCTTAAGATTCATTTTGGATGTAACAAGCTGAGTGGCTGACTCCTTTGCTTGGGCGAGTTTTTGCTCCCATTCTGTCTTTGTGGATGCCTCATGCTCTTCTTTCATCTTCTTAGTCTCGGCCGCAAGCTTGCTCTTGATGTTGTTTTGCACAATGCTCCGAACTGTGGCATTCTTGGAAACCAGTTCGCGTATTTCCTGATCACCTAGGCCGTTGAGATCTAGAATTGAGGTGCCGGGTGTCGCTGCTGGGGCCTCTGGTTTAGGTTGCCGAGGTGTGCTAGGCATATTAGTTGCGTTCTGCCCGCTGGCCTGCTCGGTTTCCCAAATCTTTCTTTCTTGCTCCATGCGTAGCTTGAAGTCAGCTTCAAGTTGCTCCTTGTCCTGCTGTAATTGGATTCGCTCGCTCTCCATTGCAGCCTTGAATTCACTAAGACGTTTGTTGAGTGCCTCCTTCATCTTATCGCTCCGGTGCTTGACGATCGTATCCTGATTCTGCTCAAGTTCCTTGGCTTTTGCCTCCCATTCGGCAGCCCGAGCTTCAGACGCTGCAATCTGATCTTCGAGCTTTTTACGCTCATCATCTGATAACGGCTGGGGTGATGTTGGATTCTCGGTGGGACCATTCTGGCGGATCTCCCCACTATCTTCCATAATCGAGTCGCCATTCGTCTGGCCGTGGGCTTCACCAGCATCAGGCAGCTCTTTCCCAGCGACCGCGGAGTTGAGTTGGTCACGAGCATTATGAAGTTCTTGTTCAATGCTGGCCTTTTGTGACGAGACAGCCTCTAGTTCCGAGCGCACTGCGGTGAGCTGAGACTGCAGTTCAGACAAGGTAGCTTGCAAGGCAGGCGACTCCGAAGGTGATATAGAAGTCGAATTTTTCTGTGTCTCGGCCCGTAGTGCATCGGCTTGCCTCTTGAATTCCAAGACTTGTTTCTCTAACTCGAGTTTAGCCTTTTTGAATGCTTCCATCTCTTCCTTGGTGCTGGCAAGTTCGCTAGTGACTTGCTCAAAGTTCTTTTGAATTTGCTCTTTCTCAGCCACAACCTGGTTCTTTGCTGTCACCAGTACTCGAGATCGTTCTTTGGCTGAGTTTACGAGTTTTTCGCGAGTTACTGCCCATTCAGCTTCTTTCGCCGCAATCGAGTTTTCGAGTTCCTGAACCCTTTCGCGGAGAGGGGCCTCGGCCTCCCGTAGCGCGTCCCGTTCATTTTCAAGACTGGTTACCTTTTGCCTCAGCTCTTCAACCTCTGCTGGGTCTGTTCGGCCGTGTTTGGAGAGTATATCCTCAGTCCGTTTTTGCCAGCGATCGCGGTCTTCCTGAAGTTGCTTCATCTCGGCATCTTTAAAACTTTGCTGACTCTGGAGTTCCTCGATCTGGGCTTCAAGAGGCTGTATCGTGGACTCTAGTTCGGCGATTTTACCAGTCTTTTCTGTCAGTTGGGCCTGGGCCTGGCGAGCTTCAGTTCGTAGAGCGGCACTGCTTTCACGGAAAAGGTTGAGTTCTTCCAGCTTGCTCATGAGGTCCCTATGAGCCATTGTGTTTCGGTCATTATCACCCTGAGAACGGCGCTCTTGCTCAAGCTTGAGCCTGGCTTCATCAAGCTGAGATTGAGTGTAGTCCAACTGTTGTTGCAACCTCTTAGCATCCTGCACCTTAAGTTCGTATTGGACCTCGAGAATATCCTTCTCTCGTCGAAGATAATTGCTTAACTCTCTGTACTTGTCGGCATCCGAACTGCTTGGTTGCGCTGCTATATCCTCAAGTGATTCGTTGCTTGCGGAACGACTCTCTTGAAGTGCCGAAATTTGCGCAGTTACATTCTCCAGTTGCTGATGCAGGATTTTGTTCTGTGCGTTCGCATCCTCCCAGCGACTACGGACTTCCGAAATCTCTTGTTCGAACTTCAGCCGACGCTCATCCCAAGAACTTTCGCTCTGCATGAGGGTTGCCTTCACAGATTCGGCTTCAGCTTTAGATTTTGCCACCATAGTTTTGACCTGATTGTATTCGCTTCGAACATTGGATAGTGCTTTAGCGGTTTCACCGTGCTTCATAACTTCGTTTTCGTAGGCCTGTTGCGCGGTAGTCGCAATTTCGGCCTGTGCCCGAAGGTCCTGTTGATGAAATTGAGAGGATGACGTATAATGCTCTTCTTGGTCTTTGAGCCGCTTTACTTCTTCTTCGAGGATGCCCTTCTCCTCTTCGAAGCGACGAGCGATGTCCGCTTGAGAGTCGCGTAGGGTAGACAGTTCACCATTTGATCTACTTAGCTCGGTAGACAGATCCTCCACTCGTTGCTCAAGCTCCTTGATGGCTGCTTCTTTAGCAGCTAGCGCATTGTCCATCTCTTGCGTATACTGCTCTTGAGTAGCTAGCAGCCTTTCAAGCTCCTCTTCAGAAGCCTGGCTGAGCTCCCGATATCTCTCGACTTGTCCTTGAGCATTCTCTAATTGAGACTGTGTGATCTCTAGATCCCGTTTCAGGTCAGTTGCCTCATGGATCAGCTCTTGAATACGCTCATCGCCATCATGCTGAGCGGCATTCTCATCGAATGCGGACGCCACGGAGCCCGGTCGTGGAGTTGGTCTGGGCTGGAGTCGTTCCGCTCGTTCGTCTGCGCTACGTAGCTGGATTGTCAACTCCTCCACTCTACTCTGTAAGTGATCTTTGCTAGTCTTCACCGCTACTAGCTCCTCCCGGATTTGGCCAAGATTGGCTGTGAGTTCATCGATCCGCTTCTGTGACTGCTGAGCATCAAATTCCTTTCGCTGCTGTACCTTCTTGGATTCCTCAACCTCTCCGGCTAGCTTCCGCTTCGTGCTATTTAGATCAGCCTCCAGAGCATCAATGCTAGTTTGGAGGCGGCGTTTCGTCTCGGCGTCAGCGAGTTCTCGCTCGTTCTGAAGGGTTTGGTGCGTAGCAAGCAGGCCATTTAGCCGCGATTTCTCCTGCACCAGGTTTTCATTGTCACGACTGAGTCGATCTTGAATATCCTGCCATAGGTTCTTCTCGGCTTTTAGATTCGCATTTTCGCTGCGCATACTTTCTATTACGGCTCTGGCTTCCACCAGTTCTTCGGCCACATTTTGTGTCCGAATATCTTGCTTCGCTGCCGACTCAGACATGGTCTGGTTTCTCCGCTGCAATTCTTTATTTTCACTCTCCAGGGCGGCATAGTTGGATCTGAGCATATCGAATCGCTCTGACGCTAGTGAGAGTTGGCTAGTTATCCGAGACACTTCACTTTGTAGTCGGTTTCGCTCGGCTGATAGTTTCTCGATTTGCTCCTTTAGTGTCTTTCGATCGGTTGTCTGTTCTTTGCGGTAGTCGTCAAACTCCTTCCGGATTTCTTCAAGCAGAGTCGCATAGTCAGAACCGTCAACATCCACATGGGCATTTTGTTCAATGCTTGTGAGAACGCCGCCTTGGTGCCCTAGTGCGGAGGCCAACTCATCACCGGATACCCGAGACTCAACTATACGACGGAACATATCCCGCTCTTTCGTAATACTCTCTGTCTTAACTTGGAACCCTCTGAGCGTGTCTCTGAACATATCCAACTCTTGCTGGAGTCGAATGCGCTCTTTGTGGTCTTCGACAGCTTGGTTCTTGGCGGCGATGGCTTCTTCGCTCTCCATATTTTGGCCTAGCTCGTGTGTGACTTGGAGAAGCTTCTCGTTCTTTTCCTGGAGCTCCTGGATATCCTTGAATACAACGAGGCGTTGAAGGATCATGCTGTTAATGTTATCCGCATTACCCTCAACCTGGCCCCTTTCTAATCTTTGAAAATGCAACGTCTCCTCAATCGACAGTTCATCGAGACCCTTCTCTTGACAATGCATGTTAAAGAGTAGCATCTGGATTTGAGCACTGAGATCTCTGAGTTGGTTCCGTAGAATAGTAATTTCAGCTTGGGCCTGCGAAGCGGCGCTCTCGGCCTTCCTTGCTGCCTTCTTGGCAACGTCTCGCTCATGGAAACTTTCGTCTGAAAGATGAGACATGTTTTTGATCTCTGACTGAAGGCGTTCATTTTCAGCGTACAGCTCCTCTACTTCAGGCGCCTTCGCCTGTAGTTGCTCAAGCACATCCTCAAGATCCTTTGCGAGATTGTTGCTTCGCTGCTTTTCAACACTCAGTTGGCCTTTCACCTTGTAGTATTCGTCTAAGGCCTGAGTCGTGGATATAGACTTGCGCATGGATCCTGGAGTCGCGAACGGCGAACTAGGCCGGAACATCGATCCATTCATGGGCCGAGGAGTCTGGGGAGCCGATCCAGGTTGGCCGGGTGAACCTCCAGAGCCAGCAGCAAGCATGGCCTCCAGCCGGCCGATTTCATTTTGCAATGATTCGTTGGCCTGAGTTAGTTCGTCCTTATCCATGTTGATAGCCGCCAGTTCTTTACTGATTCGCTGTATCTTCTCTTCGCATTCCCGCTTCACTTGAGAGTCACGTTCTTCCATCGCTTGCAACCTATTCTTTTGCGTTGCATTTTGCTGCTCTGTCAACTCGTGAAGCCGTTGTAGCCGGTCGACCTGCTGCTGGAAATCCTCCTCTCGGCGAGCAGCGGATTCTTCTAGCTGCTGGATCTTGGTGAGAGCGTCCTCAGCCTTCGTCTGGGCGTCTTGGAGGCGTTGGCGAAGTTGCTGCTCACTTCGCTTAAGCGAGTCGACAGTGGATGCAGCGTCGTCATTCTGGCGCTGTAACTCTGCAATCCGCGCGCCCTTCTCTTTCCGATAGCTGAGAGCTTCAGCAGTCTTCTTCTTCAGCTCCTGATCCGTCCACTCGACATCGCGTTTGGCTGCCTCCAACTGACGCTGAAGACCTTGCTCTCGTATCTTGGCCGAGCCGGCTACAGCATTAGCGCTCTGCACCGCTTGCTGGAGCACCGTAGCCTCCTGGCTCAGCTTTAGGTTCTTTTGGTGCTGAGCCTGCAGTTCCTGGGAGAGTGTCTCATTTGTCGAATTTTTCGTGTCGATGATTGCTAAGGATTCGCGATTCGAAGTCTCTAGGGATG
Source organism: Rosellinia necatrix (assembly GCA_021209875.1). Taxonomy (NCBI): domain Eukaryota; kingdom Fungi; phylum Ascomycota; class Sordariomycetes; order Xylariales; family Xylariaceae; genus Rosellinia; species Rosellinia necatrix. The sequence goes on along the minus strand of JAGYVD010000006.1, from coordinate 2,024,456 downwards.
TGATGCGCGACTGGAGAGTATCGATGTCGGATTGTGAGGCTGAGCTCGAGGATTTGAGAGACTGGAGTTCGTTCTCAAGGGTCTGTCGCTTCGTCTCTGGACTGGTGTTAGGGGGGTGAAGCGAGGGGAGGTTGCGACGGCGAGGAGTTTACGGTACCTTCTTGGTTGAATTTCTGGCGGAGGTCCTCGACGTCTCTGAGGGCCTTCTTAGCCGTTTCGTTGCTCGCGTCACGTTGTGCTTCGGCACCGCGAACAGACGTCTCAAGTTCAACCTCCAACTGAAGCTTCTGAGAGAACAAGGCATCGAACTCGTGGGCCTTGGTGGCCACGGCAGCGAGGATGGCATCAATCACATCGGCAGTCGGATCGGAGATGGCAACCGAGAGATTCGTCTCCGGCACACCCAAATGGGTAGCGAGATAACCTACGTCTACCCCCACGGCCGCCATCTTGTCAGGTGGAAGTCGGGGGTCGATGCTGCATGAGTATCACCAGTCGATCCAACACACAGCTGGATACGGGAGACAGAGCAGGGATGGTTAGTGGCGCATAGACGCCGGGCGTGGTGTGATGCGTGGTCGTGATCGTAGCCTCTGATCGTGATCGTGGTCGTGGTCGCAGTCGTGATCGTGGCTATGGTCGTGGCTTTGGTTGTGGCTTTGGTTGTGGTGTGATGTAGTGATGATACTATCGCGATGATGCCGGCGCCGTCAGGTCGTCTAGGCAATTCTTTGTTGATGATACGGGCTAGCCGCCACCGCTCCCTGCCGTTACTGCAAGGTACTGCGAGGCGTAGAGAGAAGTAGCAGCGCCGTGGATAAAAACCGTGCGGTAGGGTCTACAAGCGTTGGACGGGGGTGTGGTCCAAGGCGCGGACAAAAATGGTGGGCGCGCGGGAAATACGGCGTCAATCTGCGACGAAGAGAAGGAAAGTTGAGATAAGTTGAGATAGTCACCGCGAAGATGGTGATTTCTTTCACAGGTGGGCCTCTAACTGGCTGCATCACTGTTTTCGGTGGAAGGCGCGACCTGGCGAGGCTAGTTCGCAGGCGACAAGGGTAAAGGAGCTTTGACCATTCCTATCTAAGCACATACCTATCCAAATTGGGTGGGTGGGCACCCATAGCTACCTAGGTAGGTACCTAAGCGTATGTACCCTGCCAGCGATGCCAAAGGAAGCCACCCAAGTGGTGCTTCCTCCACATTTCAGTATACCTAACACTCCCGATACCTATGGGCAGGTAGGTAGGTCACTAAGAGCATTTACCTAGTAGATAAGTGGTTGCTGGAGCACTTGGAGTATGAATACTTAGGTAGGTTAGCTTATTACTACTGGGTAGGTGGTAATAATCAACCAGAAACACGTAATTGGAGCATAAGCAATGCTCTCGTTCTCAAGATACTAGACGAGACATTCATATGAACATTACTATTAAAAGCGGGCATTTAAGCCGGTGTGCTGTCTGTACACTTCCTTCTTCCACATTGAGTAAGTAAGTACGGTAAGTAAACCAACGAAACCAGAATACTTGAGAATGACCTTATTAGATGCCCAGCGGTGGCACGGTGGTGATGCTCAGTATTTTCCCGTCTCTTTCCAGACCGGAACTTTCTCAAAGTCGAACACGTTCCAATGCACTATGCGCATTTCGTCAAGCCATGCGCCCTCGTCACTCGCGTTCAACCCACACTCTTGGGTCTCCCGGATCTCGTTCTCGCTCGCATTCATAGGGTCATGGGCCATCCATATGATGGGCGTTTGCGACGTCAAGGCTGGATGCATATACGCCCGCTCGAGTTCTTCTTCGGTGTACTCGGGGACTTCATGCTCCTCTATGTCGTAATCTTCCTCGTCCTGTATCCAGGACTTCATAAATCTATAAGAGGTAAAGGCATGCGGGTCAAAGAACTGAGCCGTTGGTTTAATGACGTGTTCGGCAACGGGCGAGGGAACAAGCGCTGAGTGGGTACCTCGTCCTTCTTCGACGCTAGAAAGAAGCGGTGTCGTCTCGTCGTCTCTTTCCGCTGAAGAGACCAGGTCGGCCGGGAGAAATTTCTCCAGGGGCGACATATACTTATCCATTAACACATTATACAGAACCGTGACGATGAACAACACCCCTGTCATTATACTCGGCCCCTTTGCCTCGCGTAGGCCAAAGAAACCAATGAGTACTAACTCAGCAATATAGACTCCCGTGAGCAGGTGTTGAAGAGCGAGTGTGTATGCCTGACCCTTCGTGTCTATCTTCGGTTGCATGACAAAGAATAGGTTATACCGGTAAGAGTAGTAGTATAAGGAAATCCCAGCTGCGGCAAATCCAAGGACAAGGGGCGCAATGCACGAATAAGCAATAGCTAAACAGAATTGTGTAAGTATAGCACGACCTTGATTATTATGAGAACCTTACCAATGATAGCGAAGTTGGCAAACTGTCCTAGTGTGTCAGCTAAATCGTCACTAGAAATATGCCGTTGAAAACCCTACCTTTGGGTATACTTTCCCCCAAGCTATTCCCTTCATTGTCGTATATCGCTTGAACTTTTGACGTGGCGTTTCATCGACCAGATATTCAGAAAACAAATGCGCAAACAGATTGCTATAATTCAAAAGGTTATCGGCGGCGGACGTGGTTCCTTGCACAATGAAGTATGTGAGATAATAATTGGAGGATTTAGGAAGCTGTGTGGCCAGCAAGGCCGGTATAGTGGTCGGGTCTTGAAGATGTTCGGCCAGTTGTGACGCTACAGTGGCCGCCCCGGAGAATACAGCCGTAACCAAAAAAACCTAGATATATTAGTACCTAAGATTGCCGTGTCAGATAGCCCCATTGCTCTTACCTGCGTCACCTGAAAAACATAAACCCATTTCTGAACCTTCAACTCATTCACTGTCTTCGTCGGCGCACCGAACGATTCAAATAACTCTGGTCGATCACGGTCAATCACTGCCACCAACTGAGACCAAAAGGCATCACTTACTTCTATACATGGCGGGCACATCCTTAGCTAAAAGGCTAGTCAATAGCGGGGGGAGAAGACCGGAAAGGAGACCGATGACAGGATCAGGCAGATCATTAAGGAAACCCAACCACTCGAAGTTTTCTGCGAGATACTTGATATTGGATACGATGCCAACAAGCCCGCTAGGAATAGACCAAAATATGATACTCAAGGCAACTATGGTATTAGCAGCGCCTTGCTGGGAGACGCGTCTCACGGGTGGAATAGTTAGATTGTCCCATATAATTTCATCCGGCTTAACGCCAGCATACCTAGGCGTCAAGGCCAAAGGGTTCGACGAAGCGACCTGTTGACATGCTCTTTGGGCTTCAGCTTGTGTTTTGAACGCAACCAACACAGCTGCCGCGCCGTGCGACTGTGTTATGCCGTGAGTTTTTCTCATCTCTTCAATAAGCTCTCCTTTTTCTTTTATCTGATCCCGGAGAGATTGGATGGTATCTTCTTTCTTACTGATGAAGGAGAGGCCGAATATAGAGCCGAGGGGGAAGGTCATCGGCTTGGATCGCAGACGTATCGCCCTCTTTACCAAGTCGGGGATATCGTAATAGCTCACCCTATACCTAGTACGGCCATCGATGGTTCCGCGAACTTTCTTAGAATTAGCCTTATGGATGAGGACAGCTTCCGCAGACTCGAGTTTTTCGACCAAAACGTCCCGCTCCGAAACCAGAGTCTTTAATGCATCCAGCCCAGTGATAGGCCAAACGCGAATAGCGCCATCGCCGAAGAAACGATTCATGTTGCTCGGCTCCAGGGCCTCTCTAGGGGCTGATAGAAAAAGCACAGTTCGTGACGAGAGGCGCTTTGCGTTCGGTGTTGATAGAGTCCAAGCCTGGCGAAGGCCAATGAGCCAAAGTCGTTCCCTGGTGATAGTAAAGAGGACGAAACCGAGAAATACCCATGCCACCACCGCATGGGCATACAGATGGTTTTTCTTGGTGACATTGCTAATGGTGATTCTGTCAAGCTCGGTGGACGTCCCTCCCCCTGTCGCGTTCACCGGCATCAAAATAGGCCACGTCAGGCCACATCCCACAACGCAAATAAAGATTATTGTACGTAGGAAGCGCAGGTAGAGATACGCATCCAGTGACTCATGATACAGTAGGAATTTGTCTGGTAGCTTTCGTATGGAAGACAACCAGTCGAAGTATGCTTCGTCCCCAAGAGGGGTCCGATCCCTGCCTAGGTTAGACTGTGTCTCCGTCACCAAGAGAGCACTCACTTTTCCGGGACCGTTCCTAAATAGGTTCGAGGGGCGTAGATAATTGGAAACCTCCGTCTAACGAGGACAAATATTCCAACAAATGCCACTCCCACAATCTGTACCTGGTGAGCCAAAGTATCGCTGAAGACCCGAGGTATGTGTACTCACCCAAGTCGGGACAAAAGCCGAGATGACGGCGGCAAGTGAGGCAGATCCCTGAGGCTGTATCGAACATGTCAGCCACTGGCATTCTATTTATGCTCTAAAATGAATGCAAACAGTTGGCGGGGATAGGATGAAATCGGGTGAGTTATATCAACGCCATGGGTTAATTGGTCTTAATGGCTGGCTACCTTTGGATCCATGGTCACTGAGACGTTCCTCGTCGGGTCCAACATCACCAACTCGGTTGGAAAATGCCACCGGGATATTTGCCCTCGATATTTGTCCGCGCCGTTCAAAAGTCACAGCCCACGCTCATTAATATGTCGGCACAGGGCGGTGACAGAATGTCTCGAGATTCGATCCCTCAAGCTCAAGGCCCAGGAGGTTTTCCGTGGTATCAGCCAGGGGTCTTGGGTACCTGTGAGTTGTAGGGAGGTTTTCAGAGTTTTAGCTCACACCGGCTCGCTCAATCTAGCGTCGAGTCTGTTTGTGTGAAATTACCTAGGTAGGTACCTACCTACCTGTACTGTGGTCCCGACTTGGGAATGAGTTCAGGTGGTCTCGAGCAGCCACATGACGTCATAAACTTTGATGAGGCAACACGGAATCACGTGGCTATCAGAGAATAAAATACCCCTATCTTGATGGTCTAGAGGCAGGATAGGCTAGAGGGAAGCGTGTACAGTAATTTGGTTAGGTAGATATTGCACTGGATCCGTGTACCTAGCCCTCACGACAGCACTTGCCCGAGCTATACGAGTACGTGGGTAATACCTGCATAATTAGGTACTTAGTGTGAAAGGTACCTTCGCACATAGTTCAATTTGAGTTCTTGAGTTCTTGTCTTTTGTAAGTGTTATCTTGGTAAGGTACTTGTCGTAAATGATACTTCTCGTGCACTAGACCTGCCATCTGCCGGTTCCCCTGAGCACTCTTTCTATTCTATGTTTCAAAAAAATAACTGACGAAACACGCTACATCATTAAACTCTACAACGTGAAATGGGTCATATTTGTCTCTTCACCATCTCCAATGACATGCTACCGTGCATGCGGTGGCAGTTCGCTTCTACTCTCGCTGGCATCCATCTCGTATGCGTGCGGCACGGGCCCGGATTGCCATCCCATCCCCGGAGCACCGGGCGCTTGTGGTCGGGACTGGCCTGGTGCCTCGTATACTTGCTGGCTATGAGCCTCGTGGGGCGTCAGTGGGGATAGCGCTTCCTGTCCGTGGAGTTCTGTCATGGGTCGTGGTGAGTACGGGCTTGACATCGCGGAGACCGGGGATGAACCGTCCATTCGGACTTTCGTTAGACTGGGGCTTGGGCTTCCAGCCGACGGGGCAACGATGGCTGTGCTGTCGAGTTCCGGTTTCGTGGCATCGGGCACTGCCGGGGCGAGAGCTGCGGCCTGTGCCTTTTTCGAGCGGCGGTATAGCAAGAATGCTATAACTGCGATGATTGCAGTGCCAACTACTGCACCCACGACAGCCCCGGCGATGACAGCAGTGTTCGACATTGTACCCTCCATTCCTCCGCTGGAATTATTGCTATCCGAGCCTGCCTTGCCTGTCTCCTGCGCTCCGTTCGAACCGGTCCTGGAAGTTGGTACGGACGCTAAGACCAGTTAGCATAGAACCCGTCCTTGGGCGAGGGTCCTGAAGATCCTCATTGACGTACCTGAGCCAGTGACGCCACCGGGAGTAACCAAACCCTTTGCGGCACTACAGTAAAGATCCCAGACATCGAGGGCCGACGAAATATCGTCGGCGGCAGTTGAGCCGCAGTTGTACCGGACGTCCGAAGTGATCAAGCTACTGATAGTGCCAGTCATCTCGCTTCGTAAGCACGCACACGAGGCCAAAGCCTCGGGTCCGGCAGGACAGAGGTCTGCCGTTTGCTAGTGATATTGTAATTAGCCATGTTCCCGACTGTAAACGTAGTTCACTCACGCGCAAGACATGGTATGACACAGCGCTCTGGGCACATGACGCCAACTGTTTATACTCGCTCAAGGCCGTGATGTAATAAGTCACTAGGAAAAACGACTGTCAGCCTCGTAGCGTGAACACAGGAGGGCGAGAAGACGAACTATCTCCGGGCGGATTCGTAGGTGTAGGGAACGACGTGGTCCCCTCTGCCAAGCCGCAGTATCCCGCAAAGACTGCCTGACCCGACGATATATCCACCGTGTGACTGTCGCAGTAATACTTGATTGACGAACTGATTTGTTCGGTAGCCCATTCGGAGTTTTGGTTTTTCTGGCAGGCGCATGTTGCAAGCAGGCTAGCATCTTGTTGACATCGATCCCAGGTCTTATTATAGAGTTAGACAAACTTCTACGTGAGGGTTTATCGAACTCACCATCCCCCTATAACAAAAGTCAACACTTTACGACAGCAAGTATCGTTTGAGAAAGCAAGGTAAGGCTCAAACTTACAAAACAACTCCCCCGAGACCACTCTGAGCGCATGGGGCCAGATCATTATACGCCGACAAATCGACGATATACTGCGAGACTGTATGACTTGGTGCTGGGAAGCTTTCAAAAACATCTTGGTCACAGTACGCCGTAAGTACGGTGGAAGCGCTAGCCTGCTCATCAGTCGCCGTCGAACCGCAGCCTGTTGTGACGAGTTAACAAACGCATCGTCTCCGACTTCAAAGGTAAGTTCCCCGTATGCACCCGATGAAATAGAAACAGTTACATACTGCATAAAGTATTAGTCAACAGGACACACTAAGCGGTTCATAAAATAAAGAAGCAGAGGAGCTAAACGAGATAATCCGTTTGGATGCATACCTATAGACTATCGAATTCGAGATAGAGCTCAAAACATTCCGTTGGTTCCCGCCGGCGTTCTTCGAGCAAATGCACGAATGCAGCGCAGACGAGTCCTCGGGACAGTTAGACACCGTCTGGTAGTCTACAACTCCGGATATGGCGCTCTTTGCGCAAGGCCCCTATTTTATTTGATTAGATCACTTGGTGACCATGTCACTAAAACGTTGCGAATATGGCGTGGTCATTGACCAAGTCAACGTCGCCCTTGCACAGTCTCTTGAGCCAGCAAAGACATACTCGTCCAGACACTGCGCCTCTCTTCCTCCTGATAATAAAACCGCGGTCGCTCTCTGAATGATAGGCAAGGAAAACCGGATACTGGGGGAAAAGCAACATACCAAGTCAGAAAAGATAGTAAGATCGGTCACGTAGACGACATCGACGGCGGTGGCGACTGACACACACCATCCCACCAGGGCTAGTAAAGAGCGCGACCCAAGCATGATTGTAGTTCAAGGTCGCAGCCAGCGACCAAAAAATGAGCGACGAAAAAAAAAAACGAGCGGACGACGTGCGTACGGCTCAGACAAGCCAGAGTGTCTGGTAGAAAGAATGAAGCAACGAGGGAGAAGTTTACCTGCTTGGCGCGTCTCCTCGCACTACACGCAGTTCAACGGAGCCCTTCGCCATGACAATTTCTCCTGCCAAATGACCGGGCGTCCTGCATCCCCAGAAACATCTAAAAAGGCGTCGGTAACGCCTCAACGTCCGCCATGATACAGGGGCAAGCCCACTGTGCAACACTCGCCCCCTGGCAGCTGAAAACAACATCGAACGGGGGAGTGTCCACTTGCCCGACAAAGGAAAGGTCCGGCTTGAGTCGAGCAAAACTACTGCAAGCTTAGGCACAATCTTGATTTTAGCACTGAAATGTCTATGTACTAAGTGACCCTAATCCTAATCAGTTCTCTTCTACCTTTGAAGTCGTTGAGCTTCAATAATAGGCGACTCCAAAGGTTGATGGCATTACTCAGTCAGATGTCAACTCTGGAGCTGACACTATCAACAAGCCCAGCACAGGCCACACCTACCAAAAGAGAAGCTCAAAGCCAAGAGAAGAGCTGAGTGATGTAGTGGATCTTATGTTCTATTCTGGAAATCAGATGTCGATCTCTGCGATGAACTAGCTCCCTTCGCTGACCGAGGCCGACCACCTCCAGTTATCAGAGACAATGCCTCTGTACATATCTACATACATATATATACCCATCCATGCCCTCCCGACATGGACGGTGACATCTGAGACGTCGGTAGCCCTTGATACATATGTATACCTATGATCGACCCAGATTCACACACCCCACTTTCATTCGCTGGCATTCACATTAGGGCTACTTAGGGCTGAGCTCATGAAACTCAAAACCAGAATGAAGATAACCAATAACTAGCTGTGGGTTGGTTTTATGTCGACTCAATCTCGCTAACCGAATATGGCTTATCTCGTGTGTTTATGCCAGTGGCGGATCGCGAAAGGATCGGCATAGAAACTGCACAAATCCGTACGTTTTGGCACGTCACAAAATCACAGAATGGCTTTCCCATAACCTCCCCACCCGGCGAGAGTTGAGCTTGTCAAATTTAGGTAGGTATTCGAACCAGTGTATGTTAGCGCTCCTAGCCCCCATTCCCCCCCCCCAAACCAAAGGGCTTTGGCAACGACGCGGTCTGATGACACTAACCATCTCCTAACTAGGAAGTGGGTTCGATTCGAAGTCGGCTTGCGAAGACAAGATAGAAGGTGTGGATCTCAAAGTAATCTACATTCGTGAATTTAAGCTACGCTGCATGAATCTACACACTTGACAGAGCCTCTTGTGACCGCCATAGAAGGATTCCAATCTACTTGTGCTCCTTCGAAATATAGTGCCTCATAGTCAAAAGGACATGTGTGTTGGTTACATGTTTGAAGCATTCCGGCGCGATTACGATGAAGGATCGATGCAAAGACGAGGCACATACTCACTGTCGATATTGCTGTCGTGCTCTGCTACTCACCATGTTTATTCCATCTTCACATAAGCTACAGGTCAGTCGCACATTCATCTGCTGCGGCTCTGCGGAGGGGGGACACTTACTCTTCCCGCATTGAATATATCGCGTTTTACTCTGCATCTTGTACACAAAGTAGCTACTCTTACTAACAATGCCAAGACAGCATATATCACTCTCATTTAAGAGCTCCATCATCCGTAAAACCGACGCTACGAGCTTACTGGTGTTTGGAAAGGAGATGTCGTCGTCGAGCCTCCAGGCGGGTCGGAGTGCCTCAGTCCGAGGTGTTATGACGATGGTGGTCATCAATTGCGACGTTATCTCACTGTGACCGTGCACTAGTCGCCTTGACCACTGCCGATGATGACGCAGTCTTCTTCATGTTCTTTTTTTCTTTTTTTCTCTTTCTTTTGGACGTAAGATCTGAGCCTTGGGCTCGCGTCAAGAAACCTCTCCAATGACAATCTGTACACCACAAGCCCAGTAGCGCACCCGATTGCGCCGCCGGGCGGTCAGCCTATGACCCTCTTGGATAAAACGCCGGGTCAGCTACCCGGGTTCGCGGCAGGCAGTATGCTGACATCCGATATCATGCCATACGTAACGCTACACGGGACTCAAAGGGACCATGGCGTCGGGAATGTATGGTGCCTACACGCCTAGCAGGGGTGCATTTCAAGGTTATCTGTACGGCTGCCCCCCAGGTTAGCTTAATAGGCGGTATCACTCCCACCAGAGTAAAACGCCCAGTTTGCCTTCGCCCCGGCAGTTCCCCCTCGACCTCAGCAGAGCCGAGTACATACCCCGCGAACATGACGACCGACACGACGCCCAACACGAAGCCCGGGATCGTCCTCGTAACCGGCGCATGGCACACGCCGGTCCACTTCGAGGTCCTCAAGGTCGCCCTCGAAGCGCAGGGGTACGAGACCTACGTCCCGCGGCTCCCCACCCTCGGCGCCACGGGCCTGACGTGGCGGGACGACGCGGAGGCGATCCAGCAGGCGGTCGAGCGGCGCATGGACGAGGGCAAGGAGTTCGTGGTCGCCGCGCACTCGTACGGCGGGGTGCCCGGCTGCGCCGCGGCCAAGGGCTTCACCGTCCGCGAGCGGGCCGCCGCCGGCAAGAAGGGCGGCTTCCGCGCCATCCTGTTCATCGCCGCCTTCGCGATCCCCGAGCCCGGCCTGGATCTCCTGACCGCCTTCGGCGGCAGGTTCCCCGACTGGATGGCCTACGACCTCCCGTCTACCAGCGTATGTTGTACCAAATCCGGAATTTTTAATTTTTTTTGAAGGGGGGGATATGTGATGCGCGCGACAAACTAACGCTCCTTTTCACCTCGCCCCCTCTTAGACTTCTTCCTCCTTCGTTCATCCGACGGCGCACTACGCTTTCTATAGCGACGTCCCGAAGGAGGACGCCGATAGATATTTCGAACTGCTCGAGAGGCAGTCCCAAGACGCGTACGAGTCGCCGGTCGATTGTGTGCCGTCCAATTGCGGCATCCCGCATACGTTCCTGATCTGCGAGAACGACCAGGCGATGCTCCTGCCCTTCCAGGAGATGCTCATTGCCAGGATCCCGACGTTGAAGGTCGAGAGGTGCTCCGCCGGGCACAGTCCGTTCATTACGCAGCCACAGAGGGTGATTGACGTGTTGTCCTCAATGTGAGCGGATTTTTGGGGATTGATTTTTGGGGTTAGGAATACCGAGGTGTTTCAAAAATGGCCTGGAAGTTGGAGAGACGTTCAGCCGCGATATTATTGTCAAGATAGTGTATTAGAGCCCCTAGCACCACGAGACCAACGAAGGAAGAGGTCATAATGACATATTTTTTATAGACGAATTAGTGTGCCTTGCATCAGTCAATCAACCGGACTTGTCTCGTGCAATCCGCCTCTGACCATAGGGTTAAATAATGAATATAGTCTCGCCGTTAACGCGTGAGAGCATGGCATCTGCCGGTGATGAATGGAGGGCGTTCTCTTTCAGGATGTGGGGGTGTGCCCGATTTCGGGCGATGGGATCACAGTTACGTACCTTACTGTTGCTCCCAAGAATTATCCAGAGTCACTATATATTGTGAAGCTAATCTGCGCCTACTCCAAATCCCATCCCAACCCTCACCACCATTGGAAGTCAACCTGGCGCGAATAACATAATGGCTTGTATCTTAAGAGGGCCGGCCATTGCGACGAGAGGGGTTGCCTTGGGCCTCTCGTCTCGAGCCCGGCTGCGGGAGGCACGTATTGTTTGCTCTCCATGGCATGCGTTTAGCACACGAGCAGCAATGTCTCGAATTACGGACGTCGAAGCACTGAAGGTTAACCAAGGAAGATTGATGGAGACATTACATGAGACCTGCTCATGGGGGGCAGGGCAGCGATGGGGGAAGTATGTGACACCTCTGCGCACCTCCACATCTTACATTTTTTATATTCAGGTTGGGCTGATTCATCCTGCTGATGATTCATCCTGCTGACATGGGTATGATCTGATAGTGGCCTAAACGACATTGGCATGTCAAGGCTTGCTCTGAGTGACACAGACAAGCAAGCCCGGGATTGGTTCGTTGAGACCACTTCATCGCTGGGCTGCGATGTGAAAATCGACGCGTTGAGATGCTGAGAGTGCTGAAAGACCATCAGGCCGAGACCGAGTTCCCAGTGGGTGTCGTCAACTGGACTAAGTGAGAACCAAACCCCCTTCCCCCCTCCCCCCTTCTCCCTCCCTCCCAATTGGGCGATGATTCCTGAGCTAACAGTACTCCCTCCACCTTCAGCGAAGAGGGAGCCCGGTTCCCAATCAGCATGGTGTCATCCGGGGTATGGGCGGGAGAAATCAGCCTCGAGACGGCCCACAACCTCCGCGAAGTCGGCGGCGGCGGCGGCGGCGGCGGCGCGGCGACGATGAGGACCGAGCTCGAGCGGATCGGCTACCTAGGCGCGGTCCCGGCGAGCCACCGGAGCGTGCCGATGGCGGCCCACTTCGAGCTGCACATCGAGCAAGGGCCGGTCCTCGAGGCCCGGCGGCAGAAGGTCGGCGTGGTGCGCGGCGTGCAGGCGTACCGGTGGTTCACCGTCGACGTGGCCGGCCGGGACGCGCACACGGGCACGACGCCCCTCGCCGCCCGCGGCGACGCCATGCTCCTCGCCGCGCGCCTGATCGCCCACTCGCACCGCCTGGCGACCGCGCGCGCGGCCCTCGCCTCGACCGGCATCCTCTCCCTCGCCCCCGGGAGCACCAACACCGTCCCCGGCCGCGTGAGCTTCTCCCTCGACGTGCGCGCGCCCGCCGACGCGACGGTCGACGCGATGGAGGCCGACCTGAAGCGCGACTTCGCCCGCCTCGCCGCGGGCGAGGACGTCGGGGGCCTTCTCGACGGCGCGACGGCGGGCAGGCCGCTGCGGGTGTCCTGGCGGACCGACTGCGTGTCTCCCGCGACCCGGTTCCACCCCGACTGCATCGCCGCCGTGCGCGCGTCGGCGGAGGCCGTCACCGGGGATAGTGGACTGGTCCGCGATATGACGAGTGGCGCTGGGCACGATAGCGTATACACCAGTCGACGTTGCCCTACAAGTATGATATTTGTGCCTTCCAGGAATGGTGTTAGCCATAACCCTGAGGAGTATACCGAACCCGGGGATTGTGCTATCGGCGCTGAGGTACTCCTGCAGAGCGTGCTGAGATTCGATCAGAAGAGGTCGTCTGGCGAGTAAACACTAGAGGGCCACATAATAGAGAGAGATATGTAGATTATAGGCCCAGGGTTTGATGGCATGTCCAATATCCTACTTTGAATGCCTGCAAGCCCAAAATCAAACATGAATGAGATCGGTTCGTATATTTTCTGTTTGTATACGAATAAAGGCGAAAGACTGTCTATATCAGATAAATCGCCGTCTATTGAAGAATGCGGTATTGTTTCGTCATCTCATCTGCCGTACATTCATATTGATTCGTTTATTTCTCATCCATCCTTTCCACTCTTCAAATTTCCCACCCTCAGCAGGCCAGTCTGCCAGGAAATCTGGACAGGTACCTTTGAGAACTTTCGGTACGCCATGCCAGGCATAACGGGACTCCTGGCTCATATAAATGGCGTCCCCGGATCGTAGTCGCAAAAGAAGATATTTCTTTTTTGGAGAAGCCTCGTCCTTATTCTCTTCTGATTTTCCGAATTCATTGGGTGCGATCATGAAGAGTGCATCACACCCGATGCTGATGCTGACCAGGCCCTTATCTGTCTCTTCGCTCACGTCTCGGTGCATCATCATGGAGTCTCCCGGGGTGTAGAAGTTGACAATAGCGGCCTGGGCGAGTGTCTCTGGGAAGAGAGTGTGAAGAAACCCAGCTATATCCCTTGGGAACTCGGGAGGTTGCTGGCTTGGATACTCTCGCTCTGACCAATTATACTGTCCACCTAGCGTGACCCAGGAAAGGCGTCGGTCAAGTACTTGCTTGATAGATAGTGGTTTGTGCATCTCTATATCCTTTGGTACAAACCTAGCGGGCGATTCGGGGGCGTACGAGAAGAACGAACGAGCATCATCATCATCCCCATCCCCATCCCCATCCCTGTAAGGAAGATCATAGTGAAGATGCAAGTTGGTCTGATGAGTTGGATTAGATAAATCCCGATGTATCATTTTAGAGAGTAGCGATTTTTGTATGCTGGGTGGTAACAAAGAGGGTAGGATCAATAAACCTATCATATTGTTTAGTATTTCATGAATGATAAGTCTGTAGGTTCAAGACAGGATCCGCACCAGGTAAGAGTGGGTGGAAGTATATTGGGACATCGTTTGTTACCAAGTCGGATGCATTCTGAATGCCGATCTCAAGGTGCTGAAACGACTCCTTCAGCCTTTCGGTAGATATATGACCGGCAATCTGAAAATCCCCCGGGCTGGATACATCTAATTCATCTATATCCGGATGGTTGGGAAATTCGGCATGATCTGTCCGATAATATTTCTTCCAAAGCGCCCGTAGTTCATCTGAAGGTTGCTCATGGGCATCGAGGGTGGTCAGATCGATGGTCATCTTGTGCAATAGCTCTTCATAACTATGTTGTGCGATGATAACTATTTTTGGGCAGTTTATTGAATGGCTGATTGAGGCATTGGCAGATAGGTAGGCAATAGATAGGTCGGCAATAAATCTGGGGGAGTCTCTGGAGGGTTAGAGGGGCACTAATTTGATAGAGGGGCAGTGTATTATCAACTGCCTACCACCCCGCAGCATGGGTCAGCTATTGCTACCTAGAGGGCAACATAGGTACCTACCTGTTGCGTCGGACAGGCAGGTACCAACGCTACATAACGTCCCTACCTGGTAGGTACCTAGAGAAACCGTGTGATTTGACGGTTAAACACTATGTACCCTGGCGTTCAGTCATAGACATGGTACAGTGCCCGCAATACAGAGCTAAGCACATCAGCCCCGGCCCACAGGCTAGTTATCTCGTTGGTGCAGCTCGTGTTGATTCACGCGTGTTGTGGGCTTCCTACCCATTGACTATTGATTAGCAAGAAAACAAGAGCAGCTTGCCTTGACAACCACCATCAATTATCACTTGTCTCAGCACGGGTACATGTTCGCCAGCCTTCGCCTCTCAGGCCTGACAGCATATCCTTCACCCACCCTTTCCTCAATTTTCCCCATCTCCTTTTTGTGAACCAGATCACGTCGCACGGCTTCTGCATAGCCACATATTTACTTCCCCTCGTTCTGGCCACCGAAGGTCGAGGACTGCCCCGCCAACCATCACAGAGTCAACAAGGCCAATCTTTGGGTCGCCTCCTCAGGTTAAAAGTTGATCGCCGTCGACAATACCTAGCCTAGCCTGTTTCTATACCTCGGCACTTCGTGTCGCTTCTGCGTGGATCGCTCCGACCTCGCCAATATGGAGAACTACCAGAAGCTAGAGAAGATCGGTGAAGGTAAACAACCACGACCTAATTCCGTTCCCCGAGAACTACGTCGCTTACGCCGGCATCACACATGCAATTGTGCGCTCCCCCACCCTCGCTGACCAGATGCATCCACCCAGGTACCTACGGTGTTGTCTACAAGGCGAGAGATCTCCAACACAACGGTCGCATTGTTGCCCTCAAGAAAATCCGACTCGAAGCCGAGGATGAGGGTGTTCCGAGCACCGCAATCCGCGAGATCTCGCTCCTGAAGGAGATGCGCGACCCGAACATCGTCCGGCTCTTCAATATTGTGCACGCTGATGGCCATAAGTTGTATCTCGTGTTTGAATTTCTCGACCTTGACCTAAAGAAGTACATGGAGGCATTGCCCGTCAGCGACGGCGGACGAGGTAAGGCGCTGCCGGAGGGCACGGGTATCGAGCTGGGGCGCCTGGGCTTGGGCGATATGATGGTCAAGAAGTTCATGAGTCAACTTTGCGAGGGTGTTCGATACTGCCATAGCCACCGCGTTCTCCATCGAGACTTGAAGCCCCAAAACCTCCTCATCGATAGGGACGGTAACCTCAAACTGGCGGATTTTGGCCTGGCTCGTGCATTTGGCGTCCCCCTCCGAACCTATACCCACGAAGTCGTCACTCTCTGGTACCGTGCACCTGAAATTCTACTTGGCGGCCGACAGTACTCGACGGGCGTGGACATGTGGTCAGTGGGTTGCATCTTTGCCGAGATGTGCACGCGAAAGCCCCTCTTCCCCGGCGATGCGGAAATCGATCAGATCTTCAAGACATTTCGGTAAGCTATGTGATCCACTCTGGTCTAATCGTTCACTCCTTGCTTATATATTCCGCCTCTAGGCTTCTGGGAACCCCGACGGAATATGTTTGGCCAGGTGTTACGTCTTACCCCGATTTCAAGGCCTCGTTCCCTAAGTGGACCCGGGACCGATCACGGCCCCTGTGCTCAAATCTTGACGACCGTGGCCTAGACTTGCTTGAAGCGATGCTCGTCTACGACCCCGCTGGCCGGATTTCGGCCAAACAGGCCTGTGTTCATCCCTACTTCCGGGATTTCCCAAGGCCTCAGAATAGCTACAGCTCTACCGCTCATGTCTAGCTATTCGATTCGTTTACCTCTTACCAGGACATACCAAAAGTGACACACGAAAGCGGAGGATATTGATTCTTGATGTTAAGCACCATGCCTGGGTCAGGATATTAATGCCGGATTTCAGTTACCGGACACAAATATTCTCTACACCATCATCTGTCGTCCGAGCATATTTCGATATGCACCGCTGACGACTATACCTTGTGTGTGTATTACATACGCTGTGAACAATTCGTTCACGGATTGCACCTGATGAAGAGGCGTTCTGAAGGATCCGATGATTTTCGTGAGATTCTGCGAGTATACAGGCGTTCATGGGCACGGCGACGAAACTTTGTACTTCCGTAGGGGATGATGCTTCGGTCTGATGATGATGAGATTCTTATACTCAGGGACGTTTATCGGCTTTTGCTCAGGCCTTGTTCCCTAGTTGAAAAAAAGATTTAATTAGGATGCGTTGCGCATCGAGATGTACTGAGTTACCGAGATGCCGAGAGAAGTTTTTCAAGCTTCTTTGCCTTGCAATGCACATTATCCGTCAAAAAACCTCTTCGTTTACATTCCGAATTCTTAGTCCCCGCCGCGCGTAAAACATGATATGTTGCTACTCTGACTGGTGTGAGGATGCAACAATGCCTAGGAATAGCGCGGCTATGCGGAGCCACGAGTCTCTATCGCCCCTATCTGCAAACACGACACGGCGCTCGACCTTACCCGATCCGAGTAAACAACTCACCTCGCATAGTCTTATAGAATGATAGACCGTCTGTTTTGCGTTGTTCGCTTAATCCACGTACCGATCTACTTACCTGTACCTACCACTGTTCGTCAGGTTGCATGACGCCACAAGGTACCCAATATGCAACCGCAGCGTCGCCGGCGTCCGGGACGACAACAAAAAAAAAAAAGCGGCGTGCGGGAAACGCAAAAATGAACACGGGAATAAAATAAAATAAGATAAACATACACTACAAGAGACAGATGCTAAAAATTGAACTCACTGCCGCCCGGCGCAATGGCATGATCCTGAATAACCAATTCTCTGGGTCGGGGACTGCACTAGCCGCGCAGAATGCTCGGGTGGGCGGCACGGGCGCATGCAGGGGAGTCCTGCAACTTGTATTTGTCGTTGCCGCCGTCAAGAATGAGAGGGGGCGTGCGTGCGTTCCCTAACCTACTAGTGCAGGTAGTGTTAGTGTAGTCTGGCGACTTAGAGCAGGCCCGGCACCCCTAGACGCGCACCGCGCATCAGAGCGCAATTTCGCTTAGGGGAGTGGGAGCTGGGGTGCGCGCCTGCTGCTGGCGCGGCTATTGACGAGTTAGATCCATGGTGGACGAAAATACCCTTAGGTAATAAATCCATTAGTCCCACACGGGCTAGATGGGGCGGCATGCCGGTAGGCGCAGGCGCGGGAGGCCGAGGATGGGAGCCCATTGGCTTAGGGGCCGCGTAACCGAGATTAGCAGGTTAGCTATGTGCTGTCGACAGAAGAATTCCAAATTATCGGTGACACGGGCGTTTAGGTAATCGGATCTCGGGGCCTGGTGATTGGTGCTCAGGAAGGCCGCATAACGGGCCTAAGCCATTTTGGGGTCCCGAGCTGTCTAGGTGCGATAATTCAGGCGCGCGTTATGCTGTCGTACACGGTACGCCCGCGGTAGTCGGTTATGTAACCTGTAGCTCAAAAAAAAAACCTGGGGGATCTCTGCTCGGTTGGTTCCGAAGAATGGGGGCGAGATTTGAAGCGACCGGGGGGGCTTGATGAGGTACGGCAGCCCATCCTCAGTAGAACAACAGCCGAGGTTCTGTGTATAGTGTCGCTTGTGATCATGTACCTAAGTTATGGGCAGCGGGAAAGGAAGAAAATGGGGGCCACAGAAGGGGGAGCGCAGCGGTCCCTTCAGCGCTTCCAGAAATTAGTGAGGGGAGAGCGCATTATGGGTACACATTGTGGGCACATTATGGGACACGGGTACTTGAAACACACCTTTGTTCGGCCCCCCCGGAATCCGCAAAACCGTTGACCTAATCAAATGTCACCCTCCTCCTCCCGTGCATACATACGGCCTCTAGAGTTTAAGCATACGGGTAATGTGGGCTACCGAGCTCCCGGGCTTCGGACGGCGCCGCGCTCGGTTTGAGGCTTGTTTCGATCCATCAGTCGTCCGCTTGTTATGCTTTGTAGCGCGGCTGCGGCGCGGTGCGGCGTGGTGTGCGGTAATGCGCGGTGATGTGACGCTCAGCCCCCGGAAAAGCGGTCGCCCAAGACTGCAAGCTGTATTTTTGCTGTATTTTTGTGTTTTACCTCGATTGATAGGGCTTTGTACAGTCTGGAGACCTCGTGTGTTCGTTTCTAACTGAGCGTCGTTGCATGAATGCCGGATAATCTTCTCGCCCGCGTGCGGGGGCAGAGGCAGTGTTGTGCAGGCTGCAGCATCATACCTTCGATATGTCTAATCCAACTGTTGAGGGAGGTAACCCAAGACCAATGGATTGTTACAATAACATCGCTTTCCCTTTCAACGGCGCCCCAAGGCGGCCGTGGTTACAGGTGCCAAAATAACAACTCAAGGCACAACTCCATCTCGAAGCTCGTGATAGTGTCAAAATATCTTAAAATAGCCTCCTTGGACCGACTGGAGTGTGAAATGTAAAATGTAAAATGCAGCGCCGTTTATGTGCGGCTACCGTTACTTGAGCCCTTCATCGGCCTTACGCGAGACATGCATATCTGCTCCGGCTGAGTGCATCTGTAACGGCACACTTGCTGACTGGGTCTGTTATTTGCCAATGAGAATGCATGCAAATAACGTAGTTATAACCCGTTTTGTGTGATTGCAGCCCTTGGTACAAGGCAGCCTGTTGGGCTCTTCTGTATGTCTTTGCATCTCTCTTGTGTTTGGCTGCGTGCCTTAAGAAGGAGGGGGGGACGGGGGGGGACGGGGGGGCAGGAGGGGTAGGAGGGGAAGGCAATATCTCCCAACCGACTGACCAATTAGTAGAGAGATACAGGCACGCCGCGCCGTGGTATCCCAGTGTCAGAATTGCAGATGCTTGGAAAGCTGTGGAAAGTGGAGTTGCCTTGCCAGAGGCCTGGCCTATCATGGGCTCCTATGCCGTCACTGCCTATGCGGGATCTCTATTCAGGCAGGTTGACAAGCCGGCGAAACCGCGAGGCAGAGCATGAGCGGTTTTCGCTACCACACTCAATCGCCGATATCCTCGGTACCTAAGATCCCGACTTAGAAACAAAACCCGGCTAAGTGGGAGTGGGTGCGCCGCTTCTCGGTGGCTGGTAGGAAAGAGGCACTCAGCTCCGACAGTATCTCCGGCGCACTCGGCATATGACGTTGCTTGGTTGGAGTTTGGCAGGTAGCGGGTTTACCCTCGCCTTAACTATGCCGACACCATACCGGACGACCCAGAGTTGGGGGCTTTGGGAGTCGTGCTGGACTGGTGATGTTACTGACCACTTACTGACCATTGGAACTGCGACATACATCCAAGCGAGTTCGTGTTGGCATCGCGGAGGGTCAAAATCATCGAAACCCGTTCCGAGGGTTGGCTAGCACGGGGTGATGTGAGACAGTGTGGTAATATCGCGGCCTCTAAGCCAGAGCCAATCTGCCGCTTGCGCTTGTGCACGGAAACGTTTATAGACCAAATATTCATGTGGCTGAGGTAACCAAACCACCGAGAAGAACAACATCGGTCTGATAGGCACATGGTGGTTGCTGTGATTGGGTCTGGGCCGTCAAGCCACATATACGAATGGTCCATTTGCCAAGGCCGAGGCCAGTTACCTACCTAGGCAGGCACCGACCCCCCAGAACGTGAAGCGGCATCCTTGTGATCGCCACGCTTGTTCAGACGGTCAGGACGGCATGTGGCGTCTGATGGCACCCTATTCAAGCTCTTGTTGATGGTGGCCTCCGCAACTGGTCTTGCCGATGCTCATGATCAAGACAGGATACCTATTTCTCGGTCATTTGATAGACGGAGACGCCTTGCATCGTTGCACACACTACATCACGTACTACATCACGTACTACATCACGTACTACATCATGACACAGTCCAAGGAACCAGGTGTTCTATTTTGATGCGTTGTCAATTGCTAGCATACCGTCTTTATCCAAAGAAGCCAGCACGATGCAGCACAACCCATCAGGCCTTGTGCTAACTGGGTAGTTAACTACGTAGTGTCAACTGGCCCAGCCACGTAAAAATAACGTGATCAATAGCAGCTACTGTAAGACATGCGCGTTCTCCAGCCACACCAAAGTAGGAGGGGCGGGTAGGCAGGCTTGTAAGGTACCTTAGGTAGTAACTAGAGGTGGTCCATACAAGGAGAGAGGGAATTTTGTGTTTCTACTATAACCTCGTTACCGGTTGCATATCGGTTAGTTACCTAGACATAGGCACCCCTGAGAGACCCTAATGTGGCCTCTTATGCGAAGCTCCTCCTTACCTACTACATATTCGTTCCTGGTGGTGTTCAGACATGCAGGTTCATTGGACACCTTCTGCTAGCACGACGCTCTGGACAACATTGAAAAGCGCTTTGTTTCAGGAATCCGCAGCCCAATGGCGGCGATCACTGTTGATCTGGTTCGGGCCATCCTCCGAGAGCAAACACACCACTACAAGTATGCTGGGCACCACCACTTCGGGGATAGTGGCGCTCTGTTCCCTGACCGGAGTTCTCGGCGTATGCAGACTCCAGCACATAGGTGAGAAAAGCGTCCAGAAGTCATACATATGCATATCCGAGGGGCTAGGACGGCGGTGTAGGGACTGTAGGACTTCTCGTTGCCTGTACACTACGGTCTACTAGAAATATCAAAATCATACTGCAGCTTGCTGTGCCAACGATATGCCTACGTGTATATGCGACCTACTGGGTGCCTTCCCTCTTGGTAAAGTGCATGTCGAACTTGGACCTGTGTTGTAGGTTGTAGATGGGAATTGTCATAATTCGGGTAGTCTGCTGGGGTGTTGTGGTCTCCCCAACCCCTTCTTGGCTGAGACAATTGGCCAAGGCCAAGGAGCCAGCCCCAGGCGGCCGCGTACACAAGATCTGGCAGGTGTTGTCGGTATTGTAGACTGCTGTTTCCTTCCCCGCAAGTCACTATTGTACGGATTTGTTTAGTTGCCTTGCGTGCGCAAACACGCAGATGGGTGGCTGTGATGTTCAGGAGGTCAAGGATAAGAAACGTATAGGAAACGGAGTTGCAAATTACGAGGTTCATGCGTGTGTACGCAAGCCTCCCCGCCATTGTATGGGGTTCGGTTTGTAGTGGATTTATGGATGTGCGTACCTTGCTTACCCTCTCTACATACCTACTAGGTATAGATAACTAATGGTAGCTTGTCGCACGAACAAAAAAAAAAAAAAAACCGTCCCACAGCGGTGGCGATGGTCTATGTTCCAATCATTTGATAGTGACTTACAACAAAAATGTGCTGAGTTGCCGTAGCCATCTCTTGTTGGGCAAAGTGTAATGCCGAGCTAATGAAGATAAGCAGGAGATGACAATGTCAGCACCAAATAGCGAAAGGAGGCTTCAATAGTCTTCTCACCTCCAACCATATGCACGTTCTCTTAGCGACTACTCACCTCCTCGTGGTACGTGCGGCTTCCGTTGCCGGTCCCCCCCATCAGCCCCTTGAATGCACGGCAGATGAGATCCGAGCAGTAATCGGAGAGCGGGCGAGGAAGAAGGATTTGAACTGAAGCGGTCAACGGACGGACGGCACCATCCGACAAACACAAAGATGCCACAAGAACAGGTTCAAGGGGGCAAGCCAATGTTGCCCTGTGCAAGGATGGAAAGCCTCGATTTCTTGATAAGAAACGCGATCTGTAGGATCATATAGCAATATGATAATACGGCAAAGAGAGGTTATTGTTTTGGGCTACCTCGGCCCTCTCGAGAACGACCGCTTGGTACTCATGATTTCGGTGTAGCGTCGCAACTGGATCTATACTTCCTGCTTACATCGGATAAGGTAACCATGAGAAACTTGTCGCCATCCTTTGGGGTCCCCTACTAGTACTTATTCCATCCTAAGAAGCCGTTTCAAGCAGGTGTGTAGTGGACGTGGGCCGACAAATACAGGGCCCGACAAACGACCGTTATTTCGTATCGATAATACGAAGATCAGACGTCAATCGCGGGTACTTTAGCTAGGGGGCCATGATGGGTGCGGAGTAGCACAGATGGGGAAGCAGAATATCTAGCCTCCTTTAGATCATCAATGGTTGACAGCGAACAACAAACATCATCGCTCGGTGAGGCCCCATATTCCACCGCGGAGAAGAGAGAGCTGGCCATTTCTAGACCGAATATCTACACACTAGAAACGCCACGCCCACTGACGCAATGTCGATTAACGGTTGTTAGCCTGGATCCTCGATGAATTTGCCCATTTCAACCTGCAGAGACAGGTATTCACGGGTCAGCGATTGTCGTGATTCGTCCCGATTCACAGATCCGGCCTTGTGTGGACAGTTTAACTAGACTACCTAGGTAGGTATCTAAATGACAGTACATGTCTTCTTTACCTGTGTATATACATAATACCTGGAGCTTTGGGTCTGGGACATATGTATGGCCCTAGATCAACCCTTGGTCGCGATGAATGCGACCCGACAGGACGATTTCATTCGACCACTCGGGTTTATGCTGGCTGCTGAGTTGTTTACACTCATTTTGACGCTGGCGGTCATTGATTGGCCGAATACCATGTTAAGCCAGCCACTGGATTTAAACCCACCGCCAGCGATAGGTTATCTATAATGGACAATTGCTAACTTCAATGATTTATGGAACACTGTACCTAGGTAGCATGCAGCTGCCAGTCCACGATAGGTTCAGCGGTTCGATGCACTGAAATGCATAATGCATTAGGTAGACCGGGATACAGTAATTGGCAGCTATAGAAAACTTTGCAGATGGCGACTACTCTGCAGATGCCGACTAGGTAGCTCACTGGACCGCGGTGGGCGGTAGGTGACTTGGACGACAGCCGGCGGTCCAGCGAGTGCAGTTAGGGAGTGGACCCCCTGTGGATAGGTCCTAAGTAGCGAGCGAAGTGCGGCAGCTT
Organism: Rosellinia necatrix; assembly: GCA_021209875.1. Lineage (NCBI taxonomy): Eukaryota > Fungi > Ascomycota > Sordariomycetes > Xylariales > Xylariaceae > Rosellinia > Rosellinia necatrix. The sequence continues at coordinate 2,001,068 of JAGYVD010000006.1, read as the reverse complement.
GGCTCTAACCGTGACCAGTATAGGCACCGGGGCCCAGTCGCTTGTTTCATCTCCCAAAAGCGCTGGGGAATTCAGGCCAATGGCTTGCTAGCGTTTACCTCGACAGTGAGGGGAGAGGCGCTCGAGCTACAGGCCGCTCGCGTCCAGTCGTTTCCTCGATACCCGTCTATTTTGGGGGACATTGCGATGATTAACCGGCCTGGTTTGAGTAGCCGCGGTGTGGTAAGTGTGGGCTCCTCTGGTGGTGGACTGGTACTGGCTGGCCCGATTGTCAACAAACCACGCAGGGGTTGGACTATTTGTCGATTCGGATTGAGATAGTCGCCCTGCGATGCGCAGGTATAATAAATGTGTGGAATCCGGAGAGATATACTCGCTCTGAATTCCCATCCATCTAACCATCCTCCCTCGTCACATCAGACAACCTTCCGGTTTTGGAATGAGAACCTGGTTCTACTGTCTAGGGAAGAAGAAGAAGAACCACCACTACTGCTGCTACATCGACCTCTTGTCTAATTAACGATTACGACCCGACCCCGCCGCAAAATTCCACGACACGGCGTGTTAATACGAGCTTGACGTTACGAAACAATTTTTCATGTCCATTCTGCCTTTAGTTGTTCGATAGACTCTGGCTAGTCTGCAATTCGTCCAATATTGCGCCAATACTGCAACAACCTCCCCAGGCGAACTATTCACCATTTAATACTTGCACATATCTCGCCGCCTCCCTTCCCGCGGAAGATCGGCCACCTCCATTCGTTGCTATATCACACTCCACCGCCTTTTAGGGACCCGAGAAATCCTATATATCAGGCCGTGCACCCTAGCAGGTTTCTGGGTCAGTAATTCAGCAGCAGCAACACACAGCACAAGACACCATTCGGTCACACCGGTCACACAACTCGCCTCGGCAACTTGGAACAGTTTGATTGAAGCAAGCGGCTACGTGACATCTCGTCGCCAAATCCTGTGATCCTCGCATTCGCTCGTGCCATTTGAAACCCATCCCAGCGCTCTTCGATCCTCAGAGGCGCCGGATTTCCGATCGCAACTAATCATCACTAAACACATCCGTCTGTCCTGTCGGGAGTGCTTACCCCGTCCACGGTCGACATCCTTTCCTTTTACGGATATCGTGGCCGTTCTCCGATCCACCGATCCAGCAAACCTGAGGCTTTCCGCAGGCACGGGAACTTCTCTGGCGGCCTGTCGCCCATCATATCACTGCACGAGGGTAGCATTGAGAGTGAAAAGCTAGCCCAGCTGACCGACTTACGGATACCTATCGCGCATTATATCGTAGAGTATTCTACCATCGTTTGGTCTTGCTTTTTTTTTTTTTTTCCGGCTTTATTCACCACGTCTTGTGCATCGAGCGCCCACCGGATCCGCATTGCCGACCCGGTCTTGATTTGACTAATAGTCCGCATCGAGCCGATATCATCAGATATAGGCTTCCACTTTCTGGCCAGCCAAGCCACACTCCGAGTGCTGAGTGCGAAAGGCGAATTAGAAGCACCAGCGAAGGCCTCGGCTCTGTGCTATTTTGGCCATCCCAATAGCCGCTTCGGATCTCTCGCGACTATCGTGTTGAAGCGGGCCGCGAAATTCCGTTGTTTTCTTCGACGCTTTCCTACGGAGCGAGCGAACGGGAAAATTTTCAGAAAAACCTATTGCTGCGCCGGAACGTGCACAACCCCCGAGCTTCCGAGTGGCATTTCGCGAAGTGTGCATTTCTTGATTCCCGTAATAGGTGTTCAGTGATTGCACTAGCGGAGACCCTCCTGCCGGCCAAGCCCGACACCTTGCGTTCCATTCTCTGAGAGGTACCCAGGTACCGAGGTACACCCCGACGCTACCATACCCACACTTATTTGCCTCGGACTGTTCTTTTAAGACCATCAGTAACGAGCCACCTTGCGGACCCTAGCCCCTCTCTCCGATTCCAGCCCAGCCCAGGCACTTCGTGTCAGCCATCGGATCCAGCGCCCACGTCGATCACAACCCCTGTATCCACCCAGCCCTCCTAGACCCACACACACCCCCAGCTGCCCAAAGCAAAGCGAACGCCCAAGGAGCCGGCTCAGCCTCGACTTATATCGTCACTTACTTACGCACCTTGTCCAGGTACTTGGTTATACATATTACAAGCATTCGCTCCGACTGCGCCTATTTGATTCCAATATCAGATAGTTCGCCCCGTGATACGTATCTTTTTGCGTATTGCTCCTTCATACCACGCGGCTTTTAGACATCCCTCACTCATACTCACACTCGCTCACTTATTTAGTCATCCTCCCCTCACACACCTTGAGGGTTTAATATATACCCCCGGGCCCCTTCCCACCCTCACCACCACCACCACCATCACCACCAACATTTACCCCGGACTTTCCCTCGGGCATCGAGTGCCGTGAATACTCATTGAAAACATCGCCGTGGTGGTCAACCAGAGATACTCGGAGTATCTCTTCACACACCCGTTTACACATAACCGCCAAGATGTCTTCCGGCTCGATAATAAGAATGGACGAGCTCAATGCCGCCGCACTGGATCAGTTCATTCACTCTCCCGTTAGTCATGCGATGATCTGCCATCTCGCAGAGGCCGCATCGAAAGTTATCCAGTGCGATCCTAACATGATGCCACCACCACCGCCTCAATACGAAACCCGCTATCCTACCCCGCCTAGGACACCATCACCTCAGGCTATCCGATGTGATGATAGCGGCCTCCCAACATTAGAGGAGTTCATCACACAGCTAGTTCTCTCATCGAACGTGATGGTCCCTACCCTCATGTCGACCCTAGTGTACCTGACCAGGCTAAAGTCCCGCCTCCAGCCCATGGCCAAGGGTCTCCGATGCACGACCCACCGCATTTTCCTGGCTGCACTAATCCTTTCCGCCAAGTATCTGAACGATAGCTCGCCTAAGAACAAGCACTGGGCCAACTACAGCAACATCCGTTGCGATGGTTACAGCTTTGGTTTTAGCCGGACAGAGGTGAATCTAATGGAGAAGCAGTTGCTATTCTTGTTGGATTGGGATCTCAGAATTACCGAGGAGGATCTCTACCGTGAATTTGATATCTTCCTCGCGCCGATTCGCGATGATATCGAGGCCAAGTATGCCCGACGAATGCAACGCAAGAAGCAGCGGCAAGCAGAGGCGGCAGCTCGGGCCTGGCCCACCGTTCAAGTCCCCACTCCCCCCGCATCTCGTGGCAGCTCGCGATCACGGTCACAACAGAGGCTGCCGTCGCCACCCAAGGAGTCGTCCATTCGTATGGTGCGCGAGGCGGTATCGGAGTCCACGCCGCCCCCCGAGTTGGCCCACAGCTACAGTTCGTCAGCTAGCAGCAGCTCAGGCAGCTCGTATGCCTCCTCTCTGTCTTCCCGTCAGCATTCGAGGTCCTCGACCCCGCTCTCGGATCCCGAGGCGGACCCTTACATTAATTACATGGATGGTTCCTTGTACGAATCACCGATCGAGATTATCGTCGACATGCCCCAGCCAGCCATGGCCCGGAAGCACAAGAACGCCTATCGTGGCAAGCAGATGCTACCCTACGAAATCAGCGCCGACGAACTTTGCGAATTACAGTACGGAGGTGCCAGCGCGAAGCGGGCCCGGACCGGTCGTGGAATGTGGCAGCGCATGTTCGGCGCACAGGCATAGATCTACTATCGTTTTTTTTTTTTTTTTTCTCATTTGTCTCTGGAAGCATTGGGCCGGCTATACACGAAACAAGACGACCTCTTCGGCATTCTTCAGCGGGCATACATGGGCGTCTTTAATCGGCATCGTTCAGCATCATTAGCAAGGAGTTTATTGGTCTGCGGCACCGGGCAAACCCATGAAGGCAAGGGGACCCTCATGATCTAAAAAAGAGTTTTTTTTTTTTCTTCACCAACAAGAGAGAATACAGTGAACGGGTTTTACTTTTTTGGTTTTCGTGAGGGGTGAACGGGACCGCGGGGAGGAGGGGGGGTAGATCTCCCCTTTCTCTTCTCCCTTTTCTCGCCCTCGGGCTTCGACACCGGTGTTTTACAATCTCAACACCTGGGGAGCATTAATGTGGCTTGGGATGGGAAATATGAGGCTGGATGGTTGCATAGCGAGAGATGGGCACGGCATACGAAATTGCTATATAGGGATGATCGAGAGACCTCCTTGAGGTGCATGAGGGACGGACAGGCGGGCGGACGGACGGACGGACGGAATATAGCATGGTTTGGTGTCTCGGGAATTGATAGCAAAATCATAAAGATGCATGCATCGACCAAATGAACTGATTATCCATCCATCCATTTTTGCAAATCCCTTGTGTGCCCGATCGAGTAAGACAGCGACGTTTAATGTCTAATTTGTGCGTACTTGCGAATCTGACCCAATAATTCCCAGCTCGTGATTTCTTTTTATTGTCTGCCTAACTGGGAGCCCAACTAACGAATTCGACCATCTAGGTTTAACTAGACAAGATGCCCACGGGAACACCTCACGCCAAGACCATAAAATATGCACAACACGCTTATGCTTACGGGCTGACAGATGTTTAACTTAGAAACCTTGCCCCCCCTCCTCCCCTCCCCTTGTCCCCCTTGCCTATCTACGGCAAGTATATTAGGTAGTTCGTCAAGTATGTATGTAGGGATAGGGAACTGGTCGTTGCAGGCAGATGGCATTTCGAACGGACACCATGTGGGGGGTGGTTCGTAGCGTCAGCCGGCCGGTATGAGATATTGTCCTGGTCGGGCCTGCCTGGGCCACCTGGACTACGTGCGACAGCGTTACCTGGTCGGGGTGCGTCCGTCTCCCCGAATTACGCATCACCACCGTACGTACGTAAGGTAGGTAGTGTACAGCATGTAAGGTATGTGTATGTGTATCACATGGATGGGAGGTGGGACCCCTTGTATTGTATGCTGCACCCCAGAATTTGGTAGTGTGCACCCGCCCGGTAAGACCTGGGTAATGAACTACTCTTTCCGGTGTGACCGCTTTTTATTTTATTTCTTACGTTTGCGTCTCTGCCAATCCCTTATCTTATTTTTCCCACCTGCGACGACGGTTACATGCGATGCTAAACCTCGTGCGTGCGCGCATGGTATGACAGGAACACGAGGGTCCTACGCGACTGACTCACGGACCCTAATAGAGCAAGAAATTATTGTGTCTCCCGGTTTCGTCTTCCCGCACACTACCCGGGCGCTTTTGTATGCCACGGCGAGCGCATGATGAATGAAATGCGCACGGCATCTGCTCCCTGCCGTGGGGGTTGTAGTGCACAGCACACCTCAGAATGACGGACTCCGGCGGGGAGTCTTCCTCAACCTACCCTACTCCCCTCCTGACTCGTGGTGTTGTCGTTATATCAATCAATATAAATACGATGATGCGCAAGGTATATTTGGCAGAAGGCCCCAAGCCCGATCCATCTGCTGGGCTTGGACCCCATCTTTGCGGCGCGATATTGACACAACACAAAAAGTGGAAAATCCCGCCGACATTTCTCATGTTGCTCTATCTATTGGACCCATGTAACACCGAAGGATACGTATTGGAAATTACCTGTTCAATAGTTCTCATCTCGCTTGGTGATGACTGAAGGGCCACAAAGCAGGGGGGACAACAACAATAATAGAGGAAGAGCCTAATTATACGGGCTGGTTGCGGCTGATAACTCGTGCTTGTATATATATGTATGGCGCATGCAGTTTGATAATTGCCTCTACGGGTATTTGTTTCGTCTTTTGCCTGCCGGGGCCCCCACACGGGTTATCCAACGTCGGGGTCTTCTGTCGCGTAAGTAGAAGCTCGACTCTCGGGCGGGACGAGGAGTAGGCATACAACGCCGCCCTCTTGCCATTGGTGTAGAGGGTTTTCAGCCCGAGGTTCAGCTACAGTACCTACCTAGGTATCTTATCAGTTTTACCACCCGTCGGGATTTCGGATTGACAAAGCACTATGTATGTAAGTCGCAAGCTGGGTTTAGCTTTGTTCATGCAGCGCCCCTCGCGTACGTAACCAAGGCACGTCAGTATAGTGCGTATCCCCGAAACGTGTGGGGGATCCTCCGCGTTTCGAAACCGGCGGTACGTGACGCGGCGATAGGCTGGAATAGGGCAGGGTGGTCGGGGAGACCTTTTTTCTTTCCAGAAACACGGAAACAGGAACAGGGACGGAAACGCAGACACAAACAAGACCCCAGCCAGTGACTGGCTGGCCGGCTTTCTTTCCCGCGGCTTGGTGCAAAGCCCGGTGGCTTGTGCAGAACGAACACGGTTACGCTAGGTTTCCGTGGAATGCCATGGCTTGCTCCGAGGCGCAAGCCGCAAGGCTGGGGGGTTCCAGACGGGTGGACGCTGTTTGCGGCGCACGAATGTGCTACCTACACTATGTGAGGGACGGGTTTCGGTGTGGCTGGAAAATGTGGTTGAATTGAAAGGTACCTAGGTATCCTAACCCAAGGGAGGAGGCAGGATCCAAGGCATTGAAGTGACAATCTGATCCATCTATCCCTAACCCCACGATTTGTTCGGTCGATGTTTTGGATCCAGTTTACACTGCATCGGAAGATTACATGCATCGTAGGAATAATACCTAGTAGGTATACACAGGAAGTGATACGTTGGAAGTGATACATAGGAAGCAATGCATACCTAGGAAGCAATGCATAGGAAGCAATACATAGGAAGAATACTACCTACTTTTGTGTACATGGGAATAGCCTACTATGCGAGTGTGCATGTATGTAAGCAACAGCCTGAGGAACGAGGGATTCAAGGGTCCTCCTGCAAGGCTAACGATGGCGCAGAGCATCAGTCACCAACACTGGCTCGCCTTCTCCTCGACGCCGTCGGTATGCGCGGCAGATAGCGCTTGCATCTGTTACTGATACTACACTAGTGTACATATTAAGTAGGCACTTTACCTGTTACCCGAGGTTCGGGACCGGTCTGCTCTTGATTAGATTGGTGCGACATAGCCACAGAACACTTACACTACCTAGGTATCCTATCCAGGTCCCACTACCTCCCAAGTTAGGTATGCTCAATCTATACTCAATCTAGATGCGACCAGGTGGCCGGAATGACAGGATGAATCATTCCTCCTCCCTAGTGGCGGGTGGTTAGATACTCGGAACCAGATGATGGAAATAGAACTTGGAATAGAGGCGGCGGTTTGGCCACCATGTCACTGCTTAGGCAATCGTTTAGTGAACAGGTAGTAACCTGGCTGATTATCATCTTGTGACTTCTTCTTGTAACTAACTTGTCCGTGCGATGGCGAATGCTGTGTCTTGTCATTTTATTGAGTGTTTTATGGATATTTTATGGGTATGTTACTTGGGTAGACTAACCTATCGCAGTTAGACATACCATAGCATGCACTTACAGTAGGTACCCACTAGTGTACATAGAAAAGCGTCACCGGCATTTCTGTACGCCACATCAGCTGGGTGCAGGTGACAGGGGACTCCGACCTTGGGTGGAGGTAATCAATCTATTTTCAGCCCTACCCCAGATCAACTTACACAGACCAGTCAAACCTGACTGGTCCGGGAAACGAAGTCAGTCGGTCTGTTCGTTTCCTTCTGCCCACTAGACTGGACGCTCAGCCTGTGAGGCTAGTAGCTTGGACCCAAACTTGGCCTCACGATGGGAAATAGGCAGGTCCGAGAAGAAGAAGACCCTTCGTCTGATGTTGGTTGCTATTTTGCGCCGATTTTGCGCCGCCATTCGCATCATCGTCCGATCCTCGACTGGCTGTTGTTGCTTACTACGTGATCCGCATTCTTATTGCTGGTGCCGTGCCTGCGACAGACGAGATAAACAGGCAGCTCAGAGAATGAATGGCCTAACTCCGGGCCGTCTTCGGGGCCCAATACGCGCGAACGGGCACTGCGCTCTCCTCGCATCCTCTGCCAAGGTGGAATCATAATCATAACTATGTACTTGTAATCCGCGCCTGGAGTAGGCATCATGTATGGCGGTGTCGCTCCCGTGTCATTTACGCATTGTGCCTGGGCTATCGAGACGGCATCGCCGCCGGTAGACCAACGGCCAAGCGAATCGAGAATCATGCGGATACGGACACGCCACATTGGACAGCGACGCCAGCACACACGACGACCCACGTCCTAGACTGTCTGTATACCAGCGCCATATTCTGACTGAAATTACAACGGGGGAATTTGTCGGCATTGCCTTGAGACGACCCTCTCACCGAGAGAGACGCCCCAGGCTGTCGAGGGGGAACATCGTATAACGAGCACGACGCTGATAAACTAGACCAAAATGAGTCAATACAGGCTTGAATATCGTAACGTTGCTAACACCGTTTCGGCCTTGTCTGCTGAACGATTCGACAATGGAGAGGTTTGTGGGATCCCGCATTGCGATTAGCATCCGTGAGTAGCATCTAAGTGACGCTGTATAGGTATCCCCCAGCTACATGCTAACCAGAAAACAATCCTCTCAGCGAGGGCTATCTTTGGAACTACCACCTTCAGTGCTCTGCGATACGGCTTATTCGCCGTAGGAATTTGGCTTAATCTCGGCCGTTAAACCCCCCCTCGCTCACGGCTGACTGCTGTTAGGTGCATTTCGCTCAGCAAGATTCCCCGTGCTCGCACCCTTCTCTACTTCCACCCTCCAAATTCGTCGCTCCTCTCTTGATACCCCTGGACCCTCGTACACACTGCCGTACAAACCAGTAGCCCACCTACTTCCATCTTGAGCGGACTGGGATTGCGGATCGCATTTCCTACTTCTAGCGGTGTACTTGCGATAGTACCATTTCCCGTACGCAAGCAGGTAATACAGCCGGAAACACAGGAAAGAAAAACGGTTATGCTCCAGATCCTCAGGATACTCGGCGCCGAGGTCGACCGCGGCCGCAATGCCTGACAGTATAGCAACCTCGTGCGCGTTCACAAGAGTCCAGGCAGCCGCAAATCGCGTGTGGTTACGTGCCTGCACAAACATCATCCACGGCACGACGAACAGGTAGTGCGTGTAACTATGACAAAGTTGATGCCACCAATCCTGGCGAATGATAAGGTCCTTGCGAATCTCGCCGTCGGACCACAGGTGGCGGTCCCGACCCTTGTTCAGGTAGATAGTTTGAAAGACGTGCCGCTTGAAGGGTACCTTTTCTGGGAACTGACTTTGGTAATTCGTCGTGTCGAAGCACATCTCTAGCTTCGACTTGTCTTGCGGGTACGTCTTGATGTAGTACATCGGGCGGAAGTAGACCGCCGCATACGTGAGTCGTGAGGTCTGGTCAACCCCATTTATCCTTGCCACCGCTAAGTCTTCTCGGTAGAAGTTCTCGTAATGTTTCTGCATATAACCAGCGTCGTTATGGGTAATTGTAATGTCATCGCTAAACTTAGCACAGTTCAGGATCCGTTTCTCCCTCCACGAGGCGGTACGTCCCAGCACCTCTTTCGCTTTATCCGCAAGACAACATAGAACGATCTCGTCGAACCTCTCCACGCTAGATGACGCATCAAAACCCGCGTCGTCAGAATTATGTCGATCTGGTACCGCAGTACGTGATTTAAGGTTGACGACGACACCATTCCCATCCCGCTGCGAAATCTCTGTCAACTCGGTCGACAGACGGATCGACACACCTCTCGAAGTGAGGTCCTTCTGCCATGCCTCGTAGAATTTGGAAAGGTTCGGAAATACAACCATTGGCGGCCGGTTACTTATGACCGTGTTTCTGTCTGTCTTGTACCACATTCCATACGTAGGAGATGTGCAAAGCCGCTCGAACATGATGGCGGGGACTTCTGGCGTCGCATTTCCGGTGCCCAGGAAGAGCGCCGTCATGGGTAGGACGACGCTGTCTGTGAACTCGTCGGAGAACAGAAGTAACTTGAACACCAGGCGAAGCGGCAGGAGGGCAAAGAGGAATCCGAACCAGCGCATGAGCTTCAGCAATATCGTCAAGCGCGCAACCTCCCTCCGGTGCCGCGACAGGAGCTGGGTCGGAAACATGTTCGTCCAGAACGTATCGTCTTTGCCGAAGGATACCTGCAGCTTGACGGGGTCGGCATAGTACCCTTGCCGCGCGAACATGGTCAGCGTGTGGTGGAAGATGTACGATCCGCCCTGCACGCCCTGGTTGCACCAGGAGGCACCGTATCGCTTCTTGTCGAGCGGGATCGAGAACGCTTGCCCGCCGCAGTAGTCTACGGCGTCGATGAGCGTCACGTCGAACTTTGTCGGGTGCTGCGATAGGTGGTAGGCTGTTGACATGCCCGCTGCGCCCGCGCCTACGACAAGCACGCTCTTGCGGCCGTCGGGGGTGTTGTTTTTGCTTTGAGGCATTGTGTTTGAGCCTATATGTTCAATATCTCGTGAAGGGATGTTGTTAGTCATTTGTTCGGCGCTGCTCAGATTCAAGGCAATAGGAATCACAGCTCCTAGGTCCGTTCTGTCAGTATTGTTTTCTATTATTTATCAGTAACCCCCTTTGATTAATGCGTAGCTTATGGATAACGGCGATGATGTCTACATATCTTGAGTCGACGTCATAAAGACATCAAGCATTCAGACGCTAATGAGAGAAAGCACCAAACTCCTATGATAAGTATAGTGGTGCTCAATCTATGCTTTCAATAGGTACGTATAGGAGCTATTGAACCTAACTGATTTTAGTTATCAAATGAGATTTCTTTGTACTAGGTGAGGGTAGAGTAGAGGCTAACCTGTTTAAACTGTTAAAGTGAAGTTATCTCAACTCGCGGGAGCAAATGTTGGTGTTATGATGATATAGAAAACGATCTAAGGTTACCTATATCTTGGAGAGACTTATTATATACCCAGGTAGACATACGTACACAAATCTACACATTAAGCTCATAGATTTGTGTCTGAACTCCATACGAAGCGGTTAAGCTATCTATCTATCTAGTTACGGAAGAATACCCAGTTGCCGCTCCGATCGTTACACTACCCTAGGAGCTGACTATTCATGAACCCATAGGATAGCTTACCGACTTTGCACCGTCAGTAGCTAGCTATAAAGTATTGCTTTTTAGCAAAAAAAAAAAAAAAAAAAGAAGAAGACAAAGAGGCGCAATAGCTATTGGCACGGCCATAAAAGAGCGCGACTCCCTCCGTGACGATGGCGGCCGGGGGCTACTACGGTCAACGACGGGGCCTGTTAGTTCTCTCCTTTAAGGGAAGCCCGAAATACCCGCAGCCGGGGGGCCACGTACGCGGTAGCGGCCACACGCCGGGGACGAGGGCGCTATTGCCGTTATGATTACCTGTTGTTTCTTATCTCGCGCGCGTGGATGCCCGCTGTTCGCTCTGGTATGTCTGGGGCCTGGATGGGAGGTGGAGGCGTTGCGAGGCTGGGGCGTGAAAAAGGGGGGAGAAGGAGGAGGAAGAGGAGGAGGTGGCCTTGCGTGTGTCCACGCCGAATCGTGCCCTCGGGTCGATGGTGGGACTTTTTGACTTTTGCTTGAGGGGTCCCGGCGTGTATTGTTCATTAGGCATATGTTATGTTGCTCCCCAGAGGGGAACTGCGGCCGAAAGGCACGTTTCTTCCCGCCCGGGGGAGAGCGGTGGTTTGATGCGTCGCTCGTGGCATGCTTCTCTTTGAGTGTCCTCCCGTGACTCGGGGTTCTGTTGTTAACGGCCATGGCCAATTCCTTTAAGAGCGCGGTCGTGATAAATAATGGGTTTTAGGTAGTCTGTATCATGATGTTGCAGTAGCTGGTATAGGAGTTACAAGGCGGCGGGCATGGGTCGTCTTTCAGAAAACGGTACTCCCTAGTCGTCCCTTCATAATGTGCCATGTGGCGGGAGTCATAGAGTGTATATACTCAGCTAGCTGCGGGGCTATTTGATGTTAGATATATAAGAGATTATGCGGCAAGAGAAAGTTTGGCCTGGAGAAGAGACTTTCCGAAAAGTATGAGGTCAGGTACCTATCTCGCTGGTTGATTTCTCACTAGGTGCTAACTTGGAGTCATTACTCATCCCCATAGGTTTTTACCTTCCTGTGGCTATTGTCCACCTACCTCCCCAGAAGTCGCCAAGCGGTTCATTTTAATTATTGGCTTCGTTCCTGCCATGCTAGCCGTTCCTGCCTGTGCCTGGGCCTTAATACGTCTCAGTCTGCATAATAAATCTCACTTGCAAACTTAACAAGTGTTGCAGGCCTTGATTTCGCACCCTGGATGACCGCCCCTGCGCGGCAACGGTATGTGTTCCTGTATTGACTATTCGTGTCTTTAAACATCCGTTGTGTGCGTAGGAAAACCGCGAGGGGCAATAGTGCACCGAAAGGATAACTCTTTTTGGCTTTGAATCATAGAGCATTCCCATATCCCTCCGAAAATGGAAGACCCTGGAAAAGAGAAAGTGTTTGGGAAATATCGCCACAACAAAGAGAATAGTGACTGCAACCGGCGATTCTGGCAAGAGAAGAAATAATTATCGGAACCTATAAAGAACGCAAAGTGGTCTCATGATAGAAACATCATACGATTCCTTTCACCCTCCTGACCTGATGATCCCACTCCCCCAACGCCTAACAATACGACACCCACCTGCACCCATTTCGATATGACACTGTTCAGGGTGCATCTTATAGACAGATAGAGACAGATACAGACGTGCTCGTGACGGGAAGAATTTCAAACAAGACCATGTTTTGTGAACAAGCCAAACAAGCTGCCGCCACCCCCAACTATGAGACCGTAGGATGTGTTGTGAAGTCGTTTTGGTAGTAAAACTGAATTCCCTACGAGGATTTGGCTTGCCAAAGGAGCTTAGAAGTCCTTATCTGCCGTATAGCACCGAAATAGGTACCTATTTGGCAGCGGCAGCAGCCGCCGGCTTAGGGGAGGCCTAATGAACTTGTTAACTTTTGCATTTGGAAAGAAGAAAGAGCTAAAATGGTGTCACTACCTTCTTTGCCTTAGCCTCGACCTTTTTGGCGGTAGCTTTGACCTGAGACATGAGTTAGTGGTGGTCTATGCTATTATGGGGTCCAAGTGGTTGAAAGGGTTGTGGTTCATGGAAGATGCGACAAGTAGTACAGAACGTGGGTATCAGGATAATCAGGATGATCAAGATAATCAGGACAATCAAGATAATCAGGATGATATGTTAAGATTAGGGTAGGATGTTAGAGTGAAACGCATGACAGATTCGATGAATCAGATGCCATTGTGGTCCTTGTGCAGGGGTCGACATCTACGTAAGAAAGACGAAGAAGTATAGAAGTATAGAGATACAGAAATGCAGAAATACATAGGAAGAGAGGGGAATGAATAGGTAGGAATATTCGGCTTACCTTAGCAACAACACCTTCTTTCTTCGGGGCTGCCTTCTTTTTTGTGACGCCGGCGGGCTTCGCGGGCTTCACCGCAGGCTCGGCGGCGGGTTTCTTAGCCTTGGGTTTGGTGACACGCTTGATGGCGGGAGCGGTGTCGATGGTCTCGAAGACACGCGGGCGCGAGTTGCCGGTGGCAGACCGAGTACCTTCGCGCGGCATGCTGGAGGAGGGCTGGCGGATGGCTGGAGGACGATTGGGCAGCGAAAGCTGCAGGGCAGGTTAGAACAACAGGTAGTTGAGGGGTTGGGCCGTGGTGGTATGTTGCGCGACGCGCGAGGCGGACGCGAGGCGGAATGCGACAGGACGGGCGATGCGGGCGATGCACGCGACCGGACGACTTACAATGGGGGGTTCTAGTTTCTATGGGCTGTGGCCACCGGAGAGCGCAGAGGGAGCTGCTGTTGGGTGGGAAGGGCGAGGGTTTGGACACGATGCCGCGAGCTCTGGTCAATAGCGGTTGTATGGGCGTGGATAGGTCGATGAGCAGATGGAGGGAGAGGGAGAGGTTGGGGAGGAGAGAAGGAGGAAACACGGGGAGGAGAGAGGAGGAGGAGGGAGAGGGAGAGGGAGAGAGAGAAAGAGGAGAGGAGAGGAGCTTCGAAGCGTATGCGTGCGTTTGTGTTGTTCGTCGCGCTCGCTCGCTCGCTTCCTATTGCTTGCTTGCTTGCTTGCTTGCTTGCCTGCTCCAGGCGGCGGCGGTTCGGTGTCCCCCTCCGGCACCTCGATACAGGCCTACTTACCTAAACCTAATGCCGTGCAATGCTCTTAGGTAACCGCCAGCACTGCCCGCCTGGCTTAGTCCGCTGCTCGAGTACCTAACCGCCTGATACCGGTGGCTGCAATAGGCATCGCTCTGCCTACGGATGTAAGGTACGAAGTAGGTAGTGTAGGCATGTGGTAGGGGCTATGGGTATAGGTAGGTAGGTAGGTAGGTAGGTAGCTTGACCCTCCGCACGTAGCTTCAATGGCGCAATCTTAAAAAACCTGCCCCGTCTCTGCCCGATCGACACGACCGAGACCGCCAAAGCGACGAGGCAAAATAAGATAAAATAAATGCATGAAAGCAAAAGAGACCAATGGAACGACGTCGAGATAGGATATTACTTAGTACTTACCTAGGTAGTTATTCTGTCTCACCACATTGGATTGGGTAGGCACCTATCCAACGAGCGTAAAGCTCGTAAAGCTACAAACATACCCGATACATAAGTGGTAAGTGGGTGGATGATGACCCGAGCAGGAGAGCAAGAAGGAAAGGAAATTAGCGAGGTCGGGCCGGCTTGTTTTGTGATGTATGTATGTATGTATGTGTATACATATGTGTGTATGTATATATGTATGTATGTATGTATCCATCTCTCCAGCCCAAACTAACTAGCTGTGTTGTCTTCCTCGTTAACGCCGACTGGTACGTTGATACTGTTGCATTGCACTGACCCGTGGAATTAAATCACACGCGCAACAATCACAATCACAGCTAGTTCTAAGTTACAACAACAATAACAGCGCTTGCGCTATATTTCGAGATCTAATTGCCCGACTGCCCGACTGCCCGACTGCTCGATTGCTTAATTTCTCACTTTCTGGATTATTGAGGCTCTTCCTTCCCTTCCCTTCCTTTCTTCACGTCTCCCCCCTCCCCCCCTCCCTCCCCCCGTCTACTGTGCGATGGATTCTCTTAATCATTGGGCGCTCAAATTGAAAATCATTTCCAAGCAGCAAAGCCCTGTCCGATGAGTCCGACCGGCGACCATGGAAATCCAAGCCATGTAAGTGCACCACGTTCATCCCCGTGACTGGCACAGGGACCACTGCTGCGCACGTTTAAAAAAAAAAAAAAAAGAGCCACTAGATAGAAAGAAGCACGGGCGAAACTAGGTATGTATATGTTATGTATGCGAGCGCCGCACCGTCTTCCCACGACGTGTTCGCCACCATCCGCTTTGCCTTATCATCCCCCCTTTCGCCATCACAGCCAGAGGATAGGATGCCATAATCGCATCGCGTTCTGCTCTGCCCTGCTCTCCTCTGCTCCGACCACGGCCCAACGTCGGAGAAGTCCTAGCCCACATGTTGGACCCAACAATCTCAGGTTCCAGAGATGATCAACCATGGCGCCCAGAGGCGCCCTACACTACACACTATGTAATGGGCGCGTGTATGTATGTCCACGGCAACGAACCGGGCCAAGATGCACGAAGGGGCACCGACGAGTTTCAAATCGCCCGGGCTCAGCTCAACCCTTATCATTGGCTCTTCCGACTCGGAGTTCGTCCGGCGCCATCGCCCATGCCTGCCTGCTTGCCTGCCTCACCTCGCCTCTGGCCTGGCTCACTCATTTACCCCGCGGAGCTTGCGTCAGCTCCCCTCGCGTCTCTGACAGAACATTCAACTCAAAACATCATCGGCCGAGTCAGACGGCATCTTGGGGAAATGGCGCGATAACGAGAGAGAGAGGGTTGTGCGCCGATGCCTGAAAGTCCCGATTTCATGCGAATCATGCGCCACTAATTAAGCCCATCATGAGATTACAACTTGAGGAGGCCATCTTACATCTCTGCTGTTGTTATTAGGCAAGTCTTCGCTGGTCCCATGCTATTGCATATATATGACCCTTACCCGGATTTTCCCTCTCTCTCTCTCTCCCCCCCACCTAGTATTGAGGCATCAAGGGTGGACATTTGTGAATTTGATTGACGCCCAAATACCCTAAGGTTAGGTCAACGGGTGCTGTGAGCATGCATTAAAGAGGAGCTAGTAATCCTCATGTGAATGAACCACAGGATTATTCCGGTGATCACAAGACGCTAGTTCACTAGGCGGATTAACTAACATTAGTGGATAATATCTCTGCTAAGTGCTGATCAAGATGTGCAAGGTGTCGATCCGTCATGCGAGGGACCACCATAGAAGCGGAGCGGGCCGAGAGGTAGACAAACAGGTCCCCCGGCAGTCCGATCCCAAATAAAATCCAACATACCGCCAACATACATATGTAATCGACACCATCTCCACGCGGCAAAATATGTTCCATGCATTCACTTGGATGACGTAAGTTACGCTGAATCAACTTATCCTTTCCAGGCCTGAAGATACGAACTGTTGAGCGTCGTGTGCACAGTTTGTGATACTCCTCTCTCCGCTAGCATTAACTCCGGGATTCACACGGCTGACTTGGTGAGCGAAGCAACTGACGTTAGGGCCAAGCCTGCGGATCCAGATGTGTATTAGAGGAGCTAAGTTTTCGAGTTGCTGTTGGTATAGATAAGTCATGGATACTTGACGGTGCAAGTGCGTAGTGCGAATAAGCGAGGAGGAATTTTTAGACGTTCAACTTCGCATCAGATAATGCAGTTCCTTTGCGAGTTGACGGCACTTGATCGAAGAAAGACGAACAGTGTAATACATACCGCCACCGCCTCCGGGCCGATCGAGAATGGGGTCATACGCCGGACGCCAAGCTCTTTGGTAAGCTCCAGTATCAGGTAGGACTTATCTTCTTGCCATGCGCTCCCCTCGATTGTAGCCATGACGTTCTGCTACCCCTCGTACATAATACGGGGTTTTCGAAAGTATGAGAATGTATTGCAAGGAAACGCTGTAATGCAGAAAAATAGGTAATAGATGTCACACGGAAGGGTCCAAGTCATAGTTATTGAGCCGCGTCGGTATTCGAGCACTCTCGGTATTATGGGTAAGGTAAGATCATGATGCATTGCGCGAATGCATGTCCCTGAAGTGGAATAGTAAGATGGTTAACCTGTTTGGGTCTACCTTGTAGCATGACGCTATAAAGCAGACACGCAATACAAGTGGTTAATAAGAAGTCATGAGACAGAATTATACCTAAACTATTCCGAGATATGTGTTGGTATTAATCTGTTGGCCCAGTCGCACACTCTGCATCAATACACCTTGTGTTGTGCGCTAGGGTTGGTATGAAGTTGAATGCTGTTGCCTTCGCAGAGCAGAGTAGGTAAATGCCATGTTCGGTATCCGAGGTGAGCCGCATAAGACGATATGTGAGAGCATCACATGGAAATAGGTAACTGAGGCCCCTAGCAGCACAGGGCTGTCGAAAGATTTTTCAACCTTTCCCAGGCCATATAGACTATCCGAATCTTGGGTTTCACTATTTCCTCCTTCCGGGTTTCGGACTATAGTGATGGGATAGCATGTCCCGGGTACACGGATCCGTCGCTCAGTATCGGAGTATTACTTACCGCATCAAAGTATATCGCAAAATGCCGGCCATTCCACCAAACTGGTTTTTTGATGACCATCAGAGATCTCGTGATCAAAGACAGTGAAGGTAATCATTCCGCGCCCGTCCCTTTTCCCGGTCGGCTTGGGTGTCTCACCCCGGAGCAGCAAGGAGGGTCCGCCCGAAGGAAAGGGGAAGGCCAGTTCCGGGGCTCCCTTGGGGATCGGGGGACATCTATGCGAACAGCACTCTTTCATATGCGGTCTCAAGTCGTTTTCCTGAGTAGCATTCTGAATATAAACCTGTTAGCACGCAGTGGACAAGAGTGTAGTTGCAACGGAGAGGAAGAGAGGACGGAAAAGTTGGCAATATATGCCCTGAGTACTGATACCAAAGATGTGTCTCGTGGACCATCGTTGACGATGACTCGTGGAAATAGGAAGATGAGGCCCCGTACGCGCGGATGAAGGGGCCATCTCAAGAAGTGTAAAAGCATTACATGTAAGGATGAGGGGTGCATCTTGCCGAGGTCTACCCCATCTATTTACAACTGTAGGCCATAATGAAAGACAATAGGCACCATATGTTACATCAGACAAGGGGGATACCAAGTCTGGTGTGATCGTGAATGGATCAGATAAGACTTGGTTGTACAACTATCTGGGGATTTATGACAGGGGCCGCAATCCCAAGAGAATAAACGACGCTCGATGCCTTGTAGATTTTGAGACATCCATGGTCTTGGAGATTATCGCTTGAAAATGTCCCGGGTTCGGAGAAAATTAACAGATGAATATAGACTGGTTCAGGATACTGACCCCCTGTCCCCTGACCGGTATCTGCCCAGGGCAATATAGCTACCTGGAATGTGACGGGAAGAGAGCTTTGCGGAATGGTTGACCTCACGACGGAATGACAGGTATAAATGGCACGTGGCCCAAGCTCACGAGCCCCTGACCTGCCTTAAGCAGCAATGGGGCTGCCGATCCCCTTTCTCAGCGTCGTCTCTTCCCCCTATTTCTGGAGTGCCTATCTTATACTCTGATCGCGTTTCAATACCATCCGCTCTGGGCATCAGTTCGATCCTTGCGTGCCAACATCCACCAATGCACCACCGTAGTATAACTAATCCCCCTCCTCGCCTCAACTGCTATTCCCGGTTAGGGGGGTCTGATATAGACAGCATGGGTGCCTGCTACTGCTACTGTAGGTGCCTGCTGCTGTAGGTACCATGACGGTGTGGACGGTACCCCTGCGGCATAGGGTGGCAGGGCAATCTAAATCTGTGTGCCATCCAAACAAGCAAGGGGCTTTATCGGGGACAACCCACGCTTCGGAACGCAACACGCGTGGCCGATCTGTCAATCCCCTTCAAGAGCCTCATATTAGCTTCGCCCTACAATGTGTCTCATATCATCATGTCGAGTTTGCCCGGTCCCAAGCTCTCCAGGTTATGTAAGCGCAACTAGTTAACGCTCTAGTCTAGGCTACCGCTTCTTGTCTCTGGCGGTGCGTTCGCGGCCCGTCGCCCCTATTCTACTTGTCTAGCATCTAAGACAGTGCCATCCAACATTGGAAGCCAAACACCAGGGCTCATCTCGATATGCTCTAGCCCTCCCCAGCTTATCAGCGGTCTAGAGCGTGGGACCTTGCCCCCGTCCCAGCGCTCATCCGGCACACTACCGAGCACCTCCCAGCTCTCCGTCAATGTCAGATCCGGCTTCGGGCCGATTGCCCTTCAACGAGCTAGGTTAGAGCGGAATGACCTTAGCTGCCTGCCTTTAGGGCACAGAGACGCGAGATGGCAATTCATGCCATGAGCCCTCGAGCTCTACCCGATTAGGAGCTGGGGGCATCGTGAGGTTGCCACGATGAGTGAGTGAGTAAGTGAGTGAGGATCTGTCGGCCAGGCTCCTCGGGCATGAGGCGATACTACGTCGCGCTCTCACCGGCCCTCCGGACTCCAAATGAACACACACACACACACACACGATGTTGTTTCTCTGCTTCGGACGTTGCTGCTATGCCCTAAGCCGTTGGATCATGCACCTCACGACGTTTCTATCACCGCTCTATCACGCTCTATCACGGACCCCCGGCTCGAGGAGCGTTTCTGCGGCTTGGGTTGCGTGGGCTTCCCCCTTATCGGACCCGGTAACGTTGCAAAACGAAGCGCGATGTTGGATGCAACCCGGAGTTGACCACGATGGATTAACTCGAGCGGAGGAGGGGGGGGGGTTGCTTGCTCTCTTCCGACGGGCTACATTTGTGTAAATGATGGGATGGATATACTACTATCTAAACTCGGATGCGTGACCTTCCTTGGGCGCAACAACCTCACCTTGCCCAGACGTCAGCTCATTGGCCGCGCCGGGAAATAGGCCGAAAGAGGAAATACGTTATCGAACTGGGGATGGCCCAGACTAAAAACAGCCACTGAGACTAGTGGTGAGGATGCGGGGGATGGAGATTGGGAGAGATACCTAACTACGGCTTGCCTCTGGGTGTGGAGCAGTTTCGACGGGCTAACGAGCGCTGTAAAACACTAATGCAAATTCCGGGTCGGCGGTTCAATCATCTGATCTGCATTTTTGTTTTTTTTAAGTTATTTTTTTTTCTGTTGCTGCGTTCTACACTACTCCGGCGGGATAACTACAGCACATTTACATATCTTCAGAGTGGTGGCGATATTTGTGAACATGGTCCCTTGTCGTCACCGCCAGTGTCCGAGTTGCCATTTGCATGGACAAAAGGAATAATAATAATTGAAAATAAAAAATAAAAAATAAAAACAAAAACAAATCAAAACAAAAACAAAGCAGGAGCGTAACGAAAGATTCAGACCAAGATGTCGGATCTGCGTGCGCGCACGACACCAGAGACCCCTAAAGGTTTACCCGGTTACCTTGTAATTAACCTGTTTTCCTCAGATGACGGTGCAAGGTGATAGTTGGCGCAAGACCCAGAAACAGTCAAATGATGGTGTGGTTGGTGGGAGGGTCGGAGATGAGGGTTCGATGCAACCTTGCCAGAAGCCGGTGGCCCCCTACTATAGGTAGGGCGTTTTCGCGTGAGCATCGCATGCGACAGCGCGCAGTTGGAAGGCCTGGGCCCTGATTGGCCGTGCCCGCGGGCTTCCCCCCTGAGCAGCGAGTAGGCTGTCCCATCTGCCGAGCCGTCCAAGTCCACGCATGCGAGACACGCTGAGGATGCCCACCTTCCGTCTGCGGACTAGGAGGACCACGAGCGCCGGCGGCGGCCCTCACGGCCTGCCATGGACGGACGCGCCTCGACGATGAGGGCCTCGCTTTACCGCCGCAGCTCAGGCCGCCAGTGCCGATGGAGAAGTCGGGTTGGCGGGATTGGAGATTGGAGGATGAACCTCCCCTACCCACGAGCCTACACTACTACTACTACTACTACTACTACTACTACTACTGCTACAATACTACACCACTACTGTACCGACTACTGTATCGACTACACTACTGTACCGACTACTGTACTGACTACTGTACTGACTGTGTCGACGGGTATGTAGGTACTGACTGACTGACTGCTCGCACGAACGGGCGCTGACATGGGTGCTGGCAACGTTGCTACCTTGGATCCAGCGATCCTGTGGATGGCGGCGCCTGGCTCCGGCTCTGGTGTCGCCATTACCAGAACCCAGATCCAACATTCCATCGCTAGGCCGTACATGCCCGTACATGCCATGTCTCACCCACCTCCCCAACCACGTGAATAGTCCGTTATACCGCTTGGGGAGATGGGATAGGAGCTCAGCAGGAGTATATATATATCCATGAGCTCGCTGATGTCCCTTACTTCCCGCCCAAGTCAAGCCTTCTCCCATCAACGCTTCGTCTCCCGACTACCTCGATCGTCCCGAGAGCTAAGACACCATGGTTTCCTTCAAGAACCTCGCCGCCTTGCTGCTTTCAGCATCGCTGGCCGCCGCCGGCCCTATCTCCGAGATTACCGAGCGGGCTGCTAACTTCAAGAACCTTGCGTACTTCACCAACTGGTAAGAGCTACTGCGCGCCCAGCCATACTCGAGACTCGGGGAACTAAACCGGACACAGGGGTATCTATGGCCGAAACTACCAGCCAGCTCAGCTCCCAGCGTCGCAGCTGAACCAGGTCCTATATGCCTTCGCCAACTTCAGGAGCGACGGAACTGTGTAAGTCTTGTCCTCCTTCTCACGCACGTGCGTGCTCGTGGCTAACTGAACATACACAGCTACACATCAGACAGCTACGCCGATCTCGAGAAGCACTACGATGGTGACTGTAAGTTTTCCCAGCTAAATTAGCGGCCGCGACAAAACCGATCCCGTAGCCCTCTGGGGATGAGCTATGGAATTAGGATGGGAGTCCGCGTGGACAGTATTTGGCTAACCGGAACGCAATAGCGTGGAACGACGTCGGCACCAACGCCTACGGCTGCATCAAGCAGCTCTATAAGCTGAAGAAGGCCAACCGCCAGCTCAAGGTGCTCCTCAGCATCGGCGGCTGGACGTACTCGCCCGGCTTCTCGGCGGCGGCCAGCTCGGACGCGTCGCGGACCAACTTCGCCAAGACGGCGGTGGCGCTGGTCAAGGACTGGGGCTTCGACGGCATCGACATCGACTGGGAGTGGCCGGCGAACGACGCGGACGCGAACAACATGGTCTCGCTGCTGACGGCGCTGCGCCGCGAGCTCGACAGCTACTCGTCGCAGTACGCGGGCGGCTACCGCTTCCTGCTCAGCGTCGCCCTCCCGGCCGGCCCGGACAACTACAACAAGATGAAGCTCAGCCAGATGAACGCCGCGGGCGTCGACCAGTTCAACATGCTGTCGTACGACTACGCGGGCGCCTGGGACACCACGGCCGGCCACCAGGCCAACCTGTACCCGGACCCGGCGAACCCCAAGAACACGCCCTTCTCGACGGACGCGGCCATCAAGGCGTACATCGCGGCCGGCGTGCCCGCCAAGAAGATCGCGCTGGGCCTGCCGCTGTACGGGCGCGCGTTCGAGAGCACCGACGGCCTCGGCAAGGCCTACAGCGGCGTGGGCTCGGGCTCGTGGGAGAACGGGATCTGGGACTACAAGGTGCTGCCGCGGTCCGGGACGGAGGTGTACGACGCCACCGCCGGCGCCTCGTACTCGTACGACCCCGCCACCAAGGAGCTGATCTCGTACGACAACGTCGACATGGTCAAGCGCAAGGCCGCCTACATCCAGTCCAAGGGCCTCGCCGGCTCCATGTTCTGGGAGGCCTCGGGCGACCGCACCGGCAGCGGCAGCCTCATCGGCGCCGCCTTCGACGCCCAGGGCGGCGCCGGCTCCCTCGACCGCGCCCAGAACCTGCTCTCCTACCCCAACTCCAAGTACGACAACATCAAGAACAACCTCAACTAGAACGCCCGAACGCGAACGCGAACGCAAACGCGCACGCGCACGCGCCAAAGTCGAAACCCTCCCCCTCCGGGAAGGGGAGAAGCGGGATCTTTTTCTGACCGGACGGGAAACCCCCGTGGTCACTTGGGATCGGGGACGGGCGCTCCATCCTGAAGACTACCCTCGTCGATATTTGATCGGTTGTTAACTTGTTTTGGCCGCGAGGATTTGATTGATTGATTGATTGATTGTTTGTTTGTTTATTTGTTTGTTTATTTTTTGGAGATGCGACAAGCATGACAAGGAGTTAGACGCTCTTGTGGGTGTGGACTGGTTGCATCCGCGGGGCGCACAACGGGTATGGGATTTCGAAGGGAAAACGTTTTACGCTCGCTTCGTTTAGGCAGGGATGGGTGAATGGATGGATGGATGGATGGATGGATGGATGGGCGGTCGGATGGAGTGGGATGGGATGGGATGCACTTTGCTATCTACTCACTCTCGCTTCGGATTGGCTTGGTGTGATATACCTCATGTATATATTCTCTTCTACCCGCACATATTTGCCAAACACCAGCTTTTGGAATCCTACACTATCACTCACTACATGGCGTGACTTCATTTAACTTCCTTTTGCGTGGACGCCACTGACATGCGCAAGCTGCTTCCCAGAGTTCTTAATGCGGAGCGCAACTGGATCCTCATCTCATCCCGTCCAGCAAGATCTGTCTATCAGCCCTGTGTTCTTCCCCGCTGCGCAGCCCTAACTTATTACTAACGTTTTATTTTTATTTTTATTGTTTTGCTACGTATAGTATAAAAAGAGAAACCAATCGCGGCTTGTAGCTGTTCTCTTCTCTTTTTTGACGTTACGGCCCTAGCCCTGGTCACTACCTACGTGGAACAGCCGTAGGCCATCGAGTATTGAGATTGACAACATCCGGCCACTTGATAATATAATTATGATATATTCATTACCACGGTATGTATTTCCCTCAACATCCCCGGTCCAAGCTTATTTGTACATGGGATTTATAAAGCCCCTTTTATGATCTTGAGACCTGCTTTATCTGGATACGAAACTTCGCTTACATCCCATCATATATCATACCCTGATTGTGGCTCCTTCGTACCACTTCTAAGGGAAATTTCATAATATTTATCCATCATGAATTCGTTCTACCCAATCCGCTACGAATATTTATTGGTAGCTATATGACTCGCAATCATTAAAGCGATATGTTAAACGTGACGGTCGAGGGAAGGTGATGGACTACATCAAGCTAGTCGCCCTTCCCTAGACATTTATAGATCCATCGAGGAATAAAAAAAAAGAAATATCATTCAAGGAACTCATGATAAAATATCAGATACGTAGGGATGCAAGGAGCAGGAACCTAGTTAGGGATCATTTGCTATTGAACATCACCAGTCTTGGGACAGTAATAACGTTCCTTACTGATCAATTGATCTACAGTGTCTATGGGCACCCCTAGGGTCTATCGAGTACGTAATGGGAGAAGGGCTGTCTAACATGTTCCAGATATATAAATCAAACATGCTCCGCGAAACCGAGTGTGTTGTTTCCACCGTTGAATACGACGAAGTTGCTCTTGAAGAAGATATCGCCGTAAATCTGCAAGCCGCCTGATTGACCAGCCTGGAGACCACCGAAGCAAGCTGTGGTGTATCGCGTTAGCTCACTTAACGTATCGTAGGTTATTAAACCGTGAACAAGGGAGAGGGACACGAGCGCAGGCTGGGGGAGACATAGCAGCAAATGTCACTTCACTTACTTTGGCCAGTCGCATCGACAGGGGCGAAGTTGAGGTTAGAGCCCTTTACCGTAGCCATAGCGTCGCCGACCGCAAGCTGCAGGTCGGGCAGCTTCGCATTGCAAGGAATGGTGAAGCCACCCTGCTGCTGGTCGTTCTGCGCGCCATCGACTTTCGCATAGTACGCATCGGCGATGGCGGAATCGGCGAGGAGCAGCGTAGTGCCCGTGTCAGCGATGGCCTGGTTGCCGGCGACCGATGTCTGCGCGGCTCCGCCGTCGACCGCGAACTTATCACTGGTGAACTGCCAGAATCCCTGAGAGTTGTCGATGTCGACGAAGGTCATATCGCCCGTGAACTTGGTCGTGTCGATGCGGCCGAACTCGTACGCTCCGTTCGCCCCCGCCCGCATGTCTGCCGTGAACAGGGGCTCCGCTAGATCCGGCATGACGTTCTCGAAGAAGGTCTTCTGCTGCTGCGGCTGCACGGTGTTGATGGTGCCGAAGGCCAGGCCGAGCAGCCCGTCCGTGGCGACGTCGTCGACGAAGGATTGGGTTACGGCCGTGGCCAGCTCGACGGCCTGTGCCTTGACTTCCGCGCCTCCGATGTTCACGACGTCCGTGCCCACGATCCCCTCGGCGCCGGAGCCGTCGCCGTAGCTGATCTGGAACTGGGCGTTCCCTATGAGCTGAAACGTGGCGGAGCTCGACGGGTCGTAGAGCGCATGACCCTGCGTGGCGGCCGCGCTCAGTTGCGTGTTGAACACCCAGAGATCGGACGAACCGGTGTCGAAATCGAGATTCACAACTTGTCCGCCGATGTTGACGGGCGATAGATATTCGACGTCGTTCGCTTCGGGGACGTTCACTACAAGACCCGTGCCATTCGTGTTCGCTGTGGCCGTCTCTTGCGGAGCGGTCGCACCACCAGCGCCAGCGCCGCCTTTGCCCTTGCCCCTCCCTTTCCCCTTCTCTCGGTTGCGGCCACCCCTACCGCCGTCCTGAGCGGCGGCGGTAAACCCTCCAGCGTTCACCCCATTGCCCATCCCCTTCTGCCTCCTGGGCTCTCTCTTGGAGATGAGCTCTTCCTGTTTTTCGGCAGCGTTGAGAAGCGAGGCCGGAACAGGCATGCGGTATTTTCGGAGTGTTTTAAGAAGCGAGCGAGGCCCGTTTCTTGGGATCGGGTTAGGGTTCCGCACCCGCTCGACCTTGTAGACCCCTCGCTTTTGGACGATACCGGTCGGCGAGGCGGCCACCAGTGCCAACAGGCCATAGGCGAGGAATAGGATACTCCTTAAGGAATGCATGATGGCTAGTAGCGCTTGATGTAATAAGGCTGAAGGAACGGAAAAGAAAAAAGAGGTGAAAGGTACCACGCCAGGCAGTGAAGAACGGAAGACGAGTATCAAGCCCGGGTAGGTCTAAGGGTTCCCCGGGTGAGGTACTCGAGAAATGTACAAGAAACGAAACGTGGTGATACCCAGGAAATGGAAGAGAATTGGAAAGATAAACGGCCAGCCTCAGAATAAGAGAAAAGAAACAAGAAAAGGCATGCCAAGAAGAAGTTAATGATAAGAGATGAGTTGAGGTCCGGTATATATACCAAAATCTTGCGAGTAAGGGGGGCCTCGGGATCAGCCTCCAGTCTCCCTCCCTCCCCATGGCCGATTCACAACCATTCGCTCCTAACTGAGCCCATGCTCTATCGCTTCGTCGCGCCGTCGCGCCATCTCCTCGACAATGCGACGATCAGCAAAGGGTCCAAACCTGGGAATAGGAGCAGGATGATTGGAGGAAGTCGGCTTGGGCGCGAATCCCATGCGTTCGAGGCGTTCGGTCGATCCACTTGCCTAATGCAGGAGGATCGAGCTGTGACAAGCTTTCGTTAAGCTTTTTCCAAGCCTAGCCAAGGAGAAAGATCAAGTGATAATCCGGGGCGGCCCCAGGGACCGGACCAGGGAACGTAAGCGAGAATAAGAAGGCGTCTCAAGTCGAATTGAAACGTGCTATGTTGTGGCAGAGTTACAGTGAGGAGGGGGTGGCTTCGTCATCGCCCTCACGCCTAGACTGATCTCCCGATCGGCCCATAGCGGACATATGTTATTTATTACACTATGTTATGTATGTACCATGTCATGTTATAATTCAGGGGTGGCATCTCTCCTGGATGATTACTGTAGAACCATCTCCTCCTGTTTGAAATTCAACATCTTCCTTCGATTTCCAATCCGGAAGAAGGTTCAGAATTCTAGTTACGTAGACAAGACACGTTTGGGTTGATGAATGCCCAATTGACAAGTGAGGGCGGGCTCGACAGACGACGCATCATCCAATGTGGCGTCCACTCGTGTCGGCCGAGTACTTGTGCACACTACGCCATAACTAACCAGAGACCCAACTGTAGTTGTGATTTGGCTTTGAGGTTCCTCGCTGTCAGCGACTAGCAAGGGTTTGAAACCCGTTTCATCCCCTGCGTGGAGGTTGGAGATCGCTCCAAATTGGTTGGTCGATACGCCATTACGACACGACGTTGACTATAATAGGCGGAAGAACCGGTTAAGCGCTGTCGAAATCCGAGGATTTTCATTGTTTACATGGATGTAATTTACCGCATCTCATATACGATCATGATTGTTTACAGAGTGACAAATTGGGTCTAAAATTGGCCTCTGTGTAAATTATCATCCTTGTGAATTATCAGCGCTGCTGTAAAATTTAGTTTATATCATACGTTACGACTCCAGATTCATAGACACGCAGTCTGGGGCTGATAGGAATATATTGTTATCGATTCAAGCTTTGGGGGGGAAGTTATCGGCATCTTTCTTCTCCTCAATATTCACGAAGCGGAACATTCCGTGCCCTCATAGAAAGAAGCGAACAGACGACCAATCGCGTTACAAGGTGCGTTCGCGGGTATTATTGGGTCGACATGCTGTACAGGCGCTCTCATAGGCGACCAGTGATACTTACAGGATCAGCTCTCAACAATAACCCGGCTCACACCCGCTGTACGTTCGGAGATTACACATGTGATTGACTGGGTCAAGGAAATACCTACAGGCCATAACACAAAAGCTTACATGTTGAAACTCGAAACGAAACAGCTCCGAACAATTCAACATACACTAGTATGAAGGAATACGAGCCTATGACCGGTCCCCTATTTCGGGAATAATTATCTAGTGCTCTTCCGGCTCTCTCCCTGAACCTTGCTAGATAGATCGTGCATCAACGGAGCAACTATGTCAGGTAACTATCTTCGAAGCCAGTGCTCCAGGATAAAATAATTTCCACGAAACGCCAATCGCTGATGCTCCTGTTATTCAATAACTCCAGGATCTGAGGCGTAGTTCTATATGGAGGCGGGTTTCCAACATCTAATCTTCGTCCCACCCACCCTCGTTTTCTTCACGCTTCCTCCTGCTTCCGACTCAAAAGGGGTCCGCGTATGCTGTAGCATTGGCGCTAATACGAGCCCCTTCCGAGCCGGCCGGCTTGTGCCGAGAACTCCGCGCCACAAGGTCGGCGTTAAAATATACTAGAAACGAGCTCGTTCTTCACAGCCTCAATAAGTTGCCTTCATCGTCATCATCATCTTGCCGCCGGGGGGCGGATTTATTTGACGCCTGAGGCTCGACGACACCTTGGATGGGGAATGAGTGGGCGCGTTGGATCGCATCTAATAGTTGAAGCATCTCCCTTTCACTCCTGTTTTCGGTATATTTAGTTGTACAACCTTTACATCATAACCGGAACCGTGCCGTTATCTGCTCTTGCAGGTCCTGCCTCAATGTAACCGACCAAATGGGAGCCGTTGATGCGCAAGATATGCGACTACAGCGATACCGGTCGAAATAGTAAACAAACTCCCGACGCCAAGTGACTTTGACGCTAGGACGGCAGCCGCTGGCTTCGACGTCGAGAACTCGAAATCGCGCCAGGCAACGAATATGCTCCTGAGCCAGTATTTGTACTGGAAGTCGGGGTACATGGTGATATTCCGCCCCGTCCGGGGGTCCAACGCCCACGAGGTGCACCCAGATGACCAGACCAAGCCCTTCAATCTATCCTGAACGGTGTCGATGTCGACCTGCTCGGCGTCTGGTGTCACCTTGACTATGTCTGCCTTCTTCCCGATCACCGGTAGCATCGACCTTTGGGCCCTCAGCGCATTCAGGATGGGCTTGATGACGCGGAGGGCGAAACCGATCTGGCACTCGGTTGTGTATATCACCGAGCCGTGGCCGCTGGCGGTATTGGGGCCCATCATTATGAAGAAATTGGGGAATCCCGAGAGACAGGTCCCGAAGTAGGCGGAGGCCGACCCATCGCTGAATTCATCCCACTGATGGCCAGATTTCGTCAATGATACGTAATCCGCACTAGGTCCTGGGGGTCACTTACGTGATCTGCAATAGTGGCGCCTCCCTCGCCGTGTATGTTGAGGGTCAATAGTGGCCTTTGAATCTCGAACCCATTCGCGAGGATGATCGCATCCGCTTCTATAACCCTGCCAGCCTTTGTGCGTACTCCATCCTCAACAATCTCCTCGATGGGGTCCTTGTAAATCAGTTCAACATTGTCGCGATGCAGACACTCGAGATAATCCGTGTCCATGACCCGACGCTTGCAGCCAATTTCCGACTTGGGGAGGAGGAATTCATGGTATTTCTCCGGAGATGTTCTTTGAATGTAACCGCCCTGGTAATCCTGGTACATCTTTCGAATGGGCGCTCCGCTCTCGCTAGGGAAACTCTTGAAATCCCACTCTGTGTAGTAGTTCTGCATGAGGCGGTATGAGCGCATGGCCAAAGGCACCCATCTCATCGTCCACTTGAAAAGGCTCGAGTACTCTGGGTTCGGGCGCTCAAGCACCCATTGCGCCGAACGAGCAAACTGGGTGACTTTCTTCGCTGCGTTAGGGCTTTGGCTTACAGCAGGAACCACTTGGGTTGCGCTGCATCCGTTTCCTATTTTACCATCAGCTTCATTTGCATATCGATTGATACATAGGGAACCAATCACGAACCAATCACAACTACCTCCTTGTCCTTCCAATCAAAAGAATGATCCCATTCTGACGTGTGGAACATTGGGCCCTTGAAGGATGCTACCCCGGGGATGTCGCATTTATTGGGTATGGAAAGGATTCCGACGGCAGAAATAAGAATCTTACACCGCCGTTCATACGTTTCTAATGTTTTCAAGTCTTTAATGGAGACTAGCCAGGTCCCAGAAGACTCTTCCCAGTCGGCTGATGTCACAACCGATTGGAATCTCGTGTGCTTCTCGATGTCATATTTGGCCGCCACGTTCTGGATGTATTCGATAATTTCGGGCTGCAGCGGATATTTACGAGACCAGTTCGGATTCAAAGCGAAAGAATACGAGTAAAAGTGTGCAATGATCTGCAAACGGATTAGAACTATGATCTTTGAATGTTTCGGGCTGCGGCGAAAAATGGCCGTACATCCACGCCGCATCCGGGGTACGAGTTCGTCCACCACGTGCCCCCGACATGATCCGATTTCTCGATTAATTCGAAATTCCGGTGTCCATACTGCCGTACAAGCTGAACGGCGAGACCAAGGCCGGACATGCCGGCCCCGATGATGATGATATCCGTGTCAAGGTCCATACTGAGTGGGTGGAAGGTGATTCTCGGTTAGCTGTCTCCGTCTCGGAGTAGCGTAGGCATGACAAGTCTTCTCGTGGGACCTATATAGGGAACGGTATTGTTGTGGCTCCGCCATCGCCGGCAACACCTAGCGAGCTCGATGGTGTAGGTAACTACCCTAACTCCGTGCGGGGTACAACAGCATGCTATTGATATATACCCCGGTCAGCCATGTCTCGTCATGACCTTTTCGAGAGATTAGCATTCAGCTCACACCCCGATAATGCACTCCGTCACGTCAGTGCTCTGTGCTGTGTGCAAACGACTGGCTGGGGGCATCCCTTGCTGGGTCCGCACCGGGTCATTTATCATCGGCCTAGATCAGCCAAGTGTCTCGGCAAAAATGTTTCCTTCGTATATCCGGCTTGCACCTCTCCACTATTGAATTATCAGTATGTCTGTCTACTTCCAGGTCAGGGTAGAGCACACACTTTGGACCGTTCGCCTGCCATGTTGGATAGCCAGAACCAGATGCTCCGCCGCCGATCTACGAATCCAAGGAATTAGTAAGCCACGTTCGAGACTTCTATAGTCCCCCCGGGAGCATTCCGAGAACATATCCACTATCCCGCAGTACCCGGGCAAGCTGAGGCACTTGTTGGACACCCAGAACTGTTCTGCTCCCGCCATGGTGGCAAATAAGAGCCTTGTTGTCTATGTGTAAGTGAGCCATCCTTTATATGCTAGGAGTAGCTACCTATTAGACTATATGCCTATATAAGTTAGGTAGCTAGATATATATTGCATTGTTGGTACACCAAAGACCCCGCGTGGCGCGACCTGGTGCGGTCGCTTCTATGTATGGCAACTATGCTATTACGCATGCACATACTTTTGCAACTGCAAGATCCCAGCAAAGGGTGGGAATCATTAAGCGGGATGATGGGAAAGATAGGGAAAACGGGCGCTTCATCACGTCCGGGTCAGGTCTTGGGCTTTTCCGGGTTCGGGGGCTTAACGTTGAGGTTTATCGCCACTGCATGCAGTGTTGGTTATTGTCCACATTGAACTTCACCCAATTCCTCTATGATTGACTATATATATACCAAGCCTGTCTATCGCGCATGTCCATAGACAACAAGCCTTAAACGGGGTGCTAAGATGTTAAATTCTCGAGCAATATGTTGCGTACTTAGTCAGCATTGTCAAAAAACGAAGACGGGCGATCTGGGCCGATGCCGCCGCTCTAAGAGCTCTAAGAAGAGGCAGTACCAAATATTAGAAGTACAGAAAGAAGTCTATAGCAGAACCATATAAAATGAGAGTATAAGTAAGAGTCGACCCCGATACCTGAATTAAGCAGCGCGAATCTGAATTGTTGTAACTTAAAAAGTCGCGGTGTAAAGGCTCAGGGAGCGTTTCAGTCCACGATGATATAGTTGCAAAGGCTCAGCAATATCGCACAGGGGTATTGGCTGTTTGTACCTATAGCTATTATCACCGAGGCTGCCTTTATCCTCATCAATCCCGTTACGGATATGACCAGCGGCCATGACTCACTTGAAGGTCTGTTTAAAAGTACCGAGGACATCACTCAACATCTATGCGAATATTTTGGGGGAAACACTGACTTCAAATTTCATGGGGCTACTGCTAACCCTTCCTACTTAGCGCTCAATGCATTTTCGAAGCCTGGGCAGCTACCCGCATAGGAAATCTCTCTGCATAATCGCGGCCTAGGATAACGATATACTCTATGTAGGTATCGAGGAATCAAAGATTAAGCAGTTAGGGGATAAGGTTTTCGACGAATGGGTTCGCACGAAAATCTCCATCGTGTAGATTTTATGAAGCTTGGGGAGCGGGAAGACATATTTAACATTGTCTCGAGACATTTCCCATCCCCAGCGAAGTCCGACCCCGAATGTCGCGACTAATTTTTACAGAAGAGAGAGCATGAACACCTAGTACACTCCCGGTAACGTTCTCAAAGCTATCGTGAACCAATTTACTAGGATCGTATGGGTCGCGTATGTTGAGTGCGACACACGCCTCGGCGAGCTGGATCTTGTCCTGATGTTGAGAGATCTTAGACAAAGTGGTATCGTAAGGTTAAATAATGAGCCGGAAATAGGATTTGGACTGGTAATCAGTATTTCCCACGATGAAATCGACATCAACGATGATTAAGATGACTTAGATGCCAACCCCTCCCCCCAGAGGCTTCACTAAACCTGTGGGCGAGGTTAACGCTGGCGCAGATGCTCAATGGCGGTAAGAGTAGAAAGCGCCGTTCGAATTTGTGCTTGATACCTTCGCGAAGGAGATGTTAGAAGATTGGTTAGTATTCGTAGGGTGCGACGGCATAGTCGCGGTACTCTTTTTGTATGCATATATGTCCACAGTGCGTCTCTCGAGCAATTTCTCGAAGGTTTTGATATAGGATGAAAATACATATGTTCTCGTTTGGCAATGGATGCTAGCCCCTAACTGCTCTCATGCGCAAACAGCTGAGAGTATGCCCTCAGAGGATATATGGCGATTAGCACCAATTGGCGAGTGGGAGAAAACTGGAAAACCGTACCGCACTATTGATTATGCGCCTGAGATAATTGGTGCATGAAGGTACTTTCTGCTACAGAACTATACTGCACACTTTCGGCGGATCCGAATACATCGGCATATTGAACTGAACTCCGTTTGGGGGCCGGGAGAGGAGAGGGGCCTGGAGAGGAGGGGGGCAACCCTCTCTGGCTGACTATAAACACTTTAGCGTCTGCGAGGTATACATTAACATGACATTTTGGTGGTGAATGTCTCTCTAGAAGCTTCATAATAACAAGTTGACATTCCGAGTTTGTAACCGGAGCGATGCTCATGTTGTGGTCTGGATAGATGATGATTGGCCAGATGCCAACGGTAAAACGGTAAAGCTGGGTTGGGCGTACGTATAATAAGCAATGTCCCGAAGACGACTGCAACTTCCTTTTGATGGCTATTGGCTAAGTTCGGCATCCGATCGGTGGAAAAGGCGGCGACCCGGGGGTTTGGGACCGACAGGAAGTACAGTAGCGGTGCATCTGCAGTATGTAGTGTACACTACATACAAACTTAACATATGCACGCCTCCACGAGGCATGAGAGGATTGGAGGGTTGCAATTGGCAGTTCGGCGTTCCCCACTGCTGGGATTGGGGTAGGTCAGAGGCGGGACTAGCCGGAATAGTCAGGTCAAGTCTTCAGCTAATCTTACAACCCCATCGCGATGGCAGACCGGCACGCGTGAGTCCATCACCGAACTTCTTCTTCAGGGACACATCCGCTTATCTGATTCGATAGCCTGCTTGCTGATGGGCACCGGGGGCCCCGCTCAGAGATACCTACCTACTTGTATGGAGCATGTACTTGTATAAGTCGCGTGCGACGATAAGAGCTCGCCGTTGGCTGGCTGCCATGGGTGCCGGCATGGGGAATCGCCACGATGGATTGAGCCGCATATAATAATAGAGACGTCGTCCCCAGTCTCTTCGGTTACCGTCCGTCGCGCCTTCTCACTCCGCCTCCTCCCCGTCCGGCTTCAATTGGCGCCCCATTCTAGCGTCATCGCCACCCGACTGATTGCATTGGTCGCTGCGGCACGACAGAATTCGCCATGCGAGCCTTTCAAATCGCAGCCGTGGCTGGCATCTTCGCCGCTCCGGCTCTCGCCTGGAACACTGATGGTGAGGGACATCGTCCGATCCGATCCAGTTAGACTCGATGATAATGTGGCCGGCCCTCGCTAACACGTCTCGTTCACAAAATAGTACACCAGCAAATTGCCTACGCCGCCGAAGAATTCCTGACACCCTTGACGCGCATCATCCTGAAGCAGCTCCTGGAACCCGAGTACAAAGGCAGTCTGGGGCTAATCGGGGCTTGGGCCGATGGTTACCGGAAGACCCCCGAAGGCGCCTATACTGAGACATGGCACTATATCGACCCGGCCGACAACCCGCCGGTCTTTTGCAACGGTGAGTCAGCGAGCCTAAGCGGCCTGTCGTGCCCCGTCGGCGCCACCGTTGGAGTGGCGTTGCCATATTCCGAATCCTTCGATCTGAAGGGGAGCCTACATGCTCATGAGGAGATCTCTCGCCGACTTCATACAAAGAAATGGGGAAATAGCTGACCGAGAAGCACAGTGTACCCTAACCGGGATAACACGTTGAAGGGGAGCATCGTCAGTGCCCTCACCAACCAGACCCAGATCTTGAAGGGCTGTATCCGAGAAGCCAAGGCCGGCAAGATTCGCCACGGCGAGAACGCCACCTGCGCCAATGCCGTCAAGTTCGTCGCCCACTTCCACGGCGACATGGCCCAGCCGCTGCACGTCAGCGGCCTCGCAGCAGGCGGCAACTTCTTTCCCGTCACCTTTGCCGGCGCTACCACGAACTTGCACTCGGTTTGTTGCTACCCCCCCCCACCGTCTTCCCTACCCAGACACGCAACCTACTTCATCCACGGGGTGATAGATAAAAAGGATCACGGAGCTGACCATTTGGGGCTGTTTCCCGCCGTCGATTTCCCAGGTCTGGGACGGCGCCATCATCTACAAGCTCGCGGGCGTGACCTCGTTCAAGAACGACACGCTGCAGCCGTTCTTCAAGAACGTGGTGTCGCGCATCCGGCGGGACGACTTCTTCACCCCCACGGCCGAGTGGCTGTCGTGCGCCGACCCGGGCCGGCCGGGCGCGTGCGCGCTCGCCTGGGCCCGCGACACCAACGAGTGGACGTGCGACTACGTGTACTCGCAGGCCTTCAACGGCACCGACGTCGCCACCAGCGGCTACGCCGAGGGCGCCTTCCCCATCGTCGAGATCCAGGTCGCCAAGGCCGCCCTGCGCATGGCCACCTGGCTCAACCGCCTCGTCGACGGCCTCTACAAGGAGCGCGAGGTCGTCCTCCGCCTCAACCCGAGCTGGGTCGGCGGGCCTGCCGGGGGCGCGTAGAGCGAAGGGAGGGGGATGATGTGGGGCGGAGATCTATGCGTCGCCAGATAAATGATAATACATAATAATATCGTCAATAGATACACTTGCTCTGAAGTCGCTCTTGGCGTGCGTGATATATTCTCCCTCCGTAAATCACATGAATCGAGATGGGAATTGTCAAGATATATAATTTCGGAAGGGTCGTCGCTATTACCGCCGTGATCGCGACTTTCCTCATTGGCATCATTACTCATCGTTGCCGCAACGGTAATGATGCGGATCATTGGTGTCGTCCCCGGAATCATCCCATTCGTCCGCTTCGCTGCCGCCGCCAGACTACACGGCTTTGGCATAGTTTAGCAGGGTCTGGACACTACTCCGAATTTCGTGGGGTTTTTATATTCGGGTGGATATCGTAGCCGCGGGTCTTCGCTACATCGGAATCACCGATGTCCAGTGGCTTCTGGGGGTTTACATCCGGATGACTGAGTTGCTTTTGCTGTGCTTTTTCGTTTGGCTGGACGTATTTCGCGAGGGTCCGACTAGGAAGATAAGTTTTACTGTTCGTGTTTAGATTTGTTATAAAATCAAATTTGTAAAAGCTGAGATGGCCGGATGATAATGAGAAGGGGGGGTAGTAATGGTGCTCGTAACTGCCGGCCATTCTCTCTCAGGACTGGCATTGTAGAGAGATGAGTGCGATTCAAGAGTATATAATAAAACTATTGTTTAGGATGTAGATATTCAGGATATTTCTGTTGTTCTGTTAACAGATATCAAATTTACCGTGAATGGCAACTAAACTGGCAACCTGTGGAAGTGGCCAGTCGAAAGTAGCTAGATGAAGCAATATTAGGAACTCAGTTCGAGAGCCTGAGCTGACTCATCATGCGGGTCGTGGCGGTGCGGTCTACCTCGTAGCCGCCGGGCCTCCGTTTTGCCATCGGCAGGTTGACTCCACCGGCGCATCGTATCGAAGGAAACGGAACCGTAGAGCCGCCGGGTCATGCTGTTCCTCCTGCGCCGAACGATGCCGCTTCTACTTAGGCCACCCCCCCCCTCCTTCACCCCCTTCGTGGAACACCCTAGGCCCACCAGCTGATCCTTCGCTCGTGCCGCCGAGGGCGTCGCTAAAGATGACGACCGGCTATATTGAGCACGTGCCCTCCAAGCAGCATTTCACGGCCTTGCCCTCTCGTGAGGAAAGCAGAGCGATAGCCCAGAAGCACTTCCAAGAGTATGTTGAGCGGCCTATTGAAGATAAGCCTTTTGTGGCCGACGAGACTCTAATAGAACGAGATCGGCTCTGGGGGCGTTGGACTCAGTAGGTTTCGCCCCGTCCTTTTTGTTACAACTGGTTATCTTGATAGAGATGCTAACAAACTTTGCTATAGACATTGTGCCGATATTGAAGTCGATGTTCAAAAACCATGGCTCGACTTCGTTTTATGCCCTCAAAACTCCGAAGCCCAGGCGCCTTTCAGATCATTCCTCCGTACCTACGTCGACCTATCGGTTCAGAAACGGCCCGTACTCGACGCCCGAGAGTATGTTTATGAACGGACCTTAAACTCGGCTTTCAGCCTGACCGAGGTCTGGCGAAGGCTTGTGGCCTCTGTAGACCATGGGGTGATGAAAGGCCAGAGAAGAAAGGATCCCGCCCAAGCGGACGTGTGGAGGCTGAGGTGGATCAGCAAAGAAGAGGGCAGTCGAGAAGGCCCTGCTTATCTCATAGTCAAGGTATGTCTAATGCGATTTTAGTTTGATAACAGAGCGAACTAAGTGGCTTTTGTTCTCTGTGTATCATCGCTAACGTAATTTTCGTTACGCAGTGGATATTCACCGAACTCACCGTTGAAATCGGCCTGGATACTAATCCGGCCTATCAGAAGATTGCCATGACAGGCACTGATGTAGGCGTGATCCTCCAAACTCTGTGGTCAAGAGCGAACGATATACCTTGCAAACCCGAGACTAGAGCATCTTTTCACGCTATCCTTCTATTAGCTGCCACTGGTGGTTTGCTGTTAGGCCTGACATTTTCCCAATTTCAAGTGGCAGTGGTGCGTGATCCGACCGACCCGGCCAGGACCCAGATCGTCGTGTCGATAAGCATCGAGAGGAACAAAATCAAAGAAACGGCGAAAACTAGCCGCGCTCGCATTGGATTTTCCATTACTCTTATACCAAACTGCACGTTTTGCCTCGGTTGCCTGATCCTTACGCGAGGGGTTCAAACCAACAGCTTTAACGCCGGCTTCACGACTGTTGATCAAATATTCGACCAGCCTAATCTAGAGCATGTAGATCTTGTACCTCTTCCTTGGAAGGCGGATATGCTCAAAAAAAAAAAGATCTTCCCCATGTCGTATAAAACGCTTAACGACCTTTGGCACCGTGTTCTCTTGGTCAGCGGTTTCCGCGAGGAGGCACGGCTCTACAGCCTTCGAGTAGGTACAGGGACTAATCTAGATAGTACGTTCCTACTACACTCCGGCCCCCCCTTTCTATCTGCTAAGATTTTTAGTAATAATGATCTCTCTCAGGTGTACTTTCTGATGCCTTACGCAACTATGTTTTGTCTTATACCACCCACGTGTTCGAATCGAGTTATCAGTCGTTCCGCGTACGCGCCGATCTAACGCAATTGGCATTTAAAGCAAACGCAGGAGATTATAGCCAGCTTTTCACGAGACTCTGTGACATTTTTATTAGGTAGAGATACAAATGCTCTTGTCAACATCAGCCCTGAGGAGGAACTTTAATTTGAAAACCGGAAAGGCATAATCGAGCTTCGGAATGCTATTAAAACAACAATCGATTCGAAAAAAAGAGCAGGTCTTCGTACAAAACTAAAAGGTCTTCTTAAAACGCTCGGCCAGCCCCAACTAGAACTTAACCAAACCAAGTATTTTAAACAAGTCGACTACCTTCGAGCGCAAGGTCATTTTACAAATAGAATCTACATGTCTAATGAGAAAAATTCCCCTCTTCAACCAGCTATTGAAAAAATCTCTCTATTATTCTATTTTAATGTCAAGGAGCAAGCTGCTACCTGTACGCGTCGCTCGAGACGCTATATGTCTTAGTCATTATTTAAATTTATCGCATTGGTCTTTTTGATCTACCAATGCTATGGCTGACCTAGTCGTCAGCGCCTAGTTAAAGTCCCTCGGTCTATCAATATTAACTCATATAGCAAGCTGATATATCTGTATAGAGGCTAGTTCTAGAGCCCTTAGATACAATGTTTGAGATTTTATTATAGAGTAGAAGGACATCTAGTGTTGGCGTTAAGATCGCTATAGCCTGGCTCTGCATTTTTGTTTTGTATGTCTTAGAACAAGTTTCTGTTTAACTATTGTCAGAACTAGTAATTATTTATATAGACACCAAGAATTATCACTACTTCTGCCTTGTAATTATGTTCTTAGATTCATTACTCCGATCCGCCGCGGCTTTGTACGTCTGCCTGTTTTAGTTATACCAAAAACCAGAATCTTGACAAAGTTTATATGTTACGCCTAGCGCTTATACTATTATAAATCTAAGATTTTAGAAGTTGTTAAGATTAAAGAATTTTATATTGACCTTATCGCCGACCTTCTCATGACAGAGGAAATAAGGGCTAAGCAAAATGACCTGGATACTCCAAAAGAACCCTACAAATGACCTATGATGATACCCATTGATGATGCTGAAACACAAATTAATTTTTGTCTTTCACGAACCTCCGCCCGATCAAAATCATCATACCTACATTGAAGTTTTCGTGGTTCTCAACGCTTTGAAGTGAGTCTGATGATTTGCAGTCGCTGAATTATGTGAGAGACAAATGGGGCAGAAGCTTACATGGAGGTGAAGATATATGATATAGCGAAAAGTCAACCGTGACATCAAAGGCACCGTATCACAGGGTCTGGTAATCGACCATATACTTTAGTAAAGCTGCGTCCCATCATTCGAAGCAGAGTTCAACCCAACCTCTTGACTTACTGCTGGTATGGAGTTCAGATATTGTTCATAGCGAACAGCCGCGTCGCCCTGATTTAACGAGCGTAGATTAGTAGACTATAAAGTTGTGCAGCGTTTGATATGATCCTCGAAGCCGTTTTTATCTAGTGCGATGCACTTAGTGCTGGGAATGGATAACCTGTTCTAATGCTGACATGCACACTACGTGGTCCCTTAGAAGTGATACTCGATATACCGCCGTGCAAGTCTTATTCTGTAGGTTATGGACTTTATGTTGATGAGAGGGCTCTGCGCAATGTCTGTAAGGGCATGGTATCTTTAATGGTTTGTAACGTGTGCAGCTACTAGTCCGAATGCTAGCATACCAGACAGACCAGTATATGTCCAACGAGACACCTTTCACAGACATGTTATTTAACAAAACGACACATGCGCCGTGACAGGAGGGGTTAGTGAGCATCTGTTTAGTCATCAAGATCATATCAAAGATCGCTCTGTGACTTCCTTCTAGACAAGAAGTCGCGAAGGCTTTTTGGGGCAGTAACCGTAATCAGTCGTCAGACCTCAAGTGGCATGTGTTTTCCCCTGTCACCCATCATATAATGCTTCGTCAGCTCTGCTTCTGGCCGTAGATATTTATCTGCTATTTCCTAAGTGCGGCATTTTCAAGGGCGTGGCTGGTATACTATGTCCACACATAGCCGCTCAACGCTGGTGCGGTAATGGCGGAGGTGACCTCCTCTCGTTTCAGCGCAGCAGACTCAGTCCAACAAGTTCGAGGCTGGCGCCCAGCCCTTCTGTGTTGGCATGGGAAGACTAAGGTGCCTCAAAGTGGCGCATGTCGACGGGAACTTCCAACGAGGCTTAGATGCAGAATGCACCAAAGCTCGGCAGCCGCTCATTCCGCATCTACTATCATACTCCAAATAATGTCACTGACTAACCGTTCACCCCACATCTGCAACGCGCACCCATCTGCACGGGACTCTTTACCAGGACTTTTCATTGTAGAGGGCTATAATTACCGACTCATCAGCCGGTCAGTTTGAGGCAGGTGGACCGAATGTTGGTCAACGGCACAGTCGGCCTGTCCCGCTTCTTTCCCGTAGAGAATCTGCATATTGGAAATGCGAATCGACGTCAATGGACGGAGATCTCTGCGAGTATCGATGATGTGCCACACATATAAATCTCTGATAAGGCTACCAACTCTCTGCCTACTACATACATCGGAACGCAAATTGTTACTTGCATACATACTTGCCGAAGAAACTCTGGCGAGTAGTCGACCAGCGATCCTACGCTGAAGAAAGGCAGCGAACCTCAAAGCACCCAGAGTTCCAACCTATGCTACCTACATACGTGTACATGATACGTCCAGACCGACTTTCCGTCACCTCTGTAGAAAGGCCCTGACAGTATACTCTACTATCAGCCCTACTGTCATTGCGGGGCCGGCGTATTTCGCGTTACCCACCCCAAACCACCACGCACAAGAGTCGGGATCGCTCAGCCTCACGCGACTCAGCATGATCGCCAATGCCGCCGATGTCCCCGCGATATCGAGCAGTATGTAGGCAAGACCAAGGCCGCTTGAAGTCCCCGCCGCAGCTATGAAAAATACTTGCGCTGCAGCTAGCCGGACCAGGAGCGGCATGGTGCCGAAGCGCTGCTCAGGGGTTTTTGCTTCGAGATTGGTGTATAGTAGGACTAGGTTCTTGACGCCCGCCGCAGTGTCCTCGGCAGCGTCCTGATGCGAGTAGATCAGCTCGTAAAGGAGGGTCCATATCACGTTGGCGATATAGAAGAACGCGATAGGCCAGTCGACGCGGCTCTCTTGGAGTGCGGTGAGAATTGGAGTGAGCTGCAGGCTCTCCATGGATCCGGCATGGGCCAGATTGCCCAGAGTGTTAAGGAGGGGTTCCAGATGGAGTGGGTCAGCCCCCATTGATGCAGCTCCCATATATATGCCCCAGGCCATTGGGAACCCCAGAACTACTTGAGGATAGTACGTGACTCTTTTCGCCAGTGGGTAGCAGAGCCACCCGACAATCGCGGGCAGTGCGTATACCATGCATAGCGGTGGGAGCGCCAACAAGGCTGCCGTGGATGCCAATGTTTGCACCCCAGTAAAGAGGATTGCCCTCGTGCGTGAGACTGCCCCGCGAGCAAGCGGCCGGTTACGGCATCGGGACACTTTTCGGTCAAAATCGACATCGACAATGTCGTTCCAGGTGCATGTTGCCCCACGCATGACAAGAACCCCCACGGAGAGAATAGCATTAATGTATATCAGCTTCAAGGGTGGGGAGCCTTGTTGTATAGCTGCCCATAGAGTTCCGAATACGTGAGGGTACCAGAAGTACCAGTAGCCATTGGGACGGTCGAGGCGCATCAGCTGTAAATATGGCAATGCCAGCGGCGGAAGAAATGAATGCCATTGAGCCGCAGCTGGGGCGATTGAGGTCTTCGAGGCCATGGCTTAGGTCGAGGATGAAGTGGGGTGAAGTGATAGAGCAATGCGAATCACAAATTTTAATAGAATAAGGCGAAAGACTCCTTTTTATAAACGTTTTACATGGTATTGAATCCGGCGTGCCTGAGACGGACGTAACGAGATACAAAAAACCGACGGGTTATTGCGCTGCTTAAGTAGATGGTGGACAGCCTAGCAACGACTAATTACTCTCGAGCTGTTGCCCCGACAATTGTTAGGTCATATGTGCAGAATTGGAGCTCTCTTCTTGGTTGAAACTGCGTTCGAGTGACTATGAAGTAGCGACTGGCTCTGTGTTAGAAGATCAGTAAGAATAAATTTTTGCAAGCAAGCTACTTGTTGCGAATTCTCACCGTCCCCACTAGCGAGGTGATGGTTTTGATAGTTACCTAGAGTACATATTTCTCACTGACACTAACAAAGTGCAACCTTTTCTCCTGAACTTAGAAACGTCGTCTCCACTGACCCTCGCAGCTACAAAAATCCACCTCTGTCATCTACTCGTCGTAGCAAGCCTGAGCTGTCTTCATCGTTCGCCATCCTATCGCGATAAAAGTCGGGCGGTAGCGAGAAGACGGTCGGAATCCCAGGCCTTGTCCAAGCCCAATCAAAAAATTGGGAAGCATTGCATTATGCAGGGCCCGCCGACCTTGGGACAAAGGGCCGAATGATGTACCAACAGGTCGTATGGAGGACTTGCAGGTCGCTTATCCGACGTTGCCTTGATGTGGGGAATAGTCAGCCTCGACATGACACACCATGGGCAAACTCGCCATCTCCGGTAACACAAATAATGTTGCAATAGTTTTGGGGCGATGTTGCGATATTGGCGCGTAATGTAACCTTGGTTTGACGCATAGTAACCAAGTTCACCTAACATCATGCTTTCCCACCGAAGCTGGGGCGCCATGTCTCTAGGCGAAGTGGTCAATACGAGTTCATCACCGAGGGTAACAGCTAAACAAGCCATCCATTCTCGCTAGACAGCGATGAAACCGGATATGCTATCCACACATGGTCTGGAGGGTGCCGGCAGCAGCATCTTGTTCTGTGCTCGAGCAGCGTTGGCTTTCTAGCGGCCAAGATGACAAGCGAAGATATGCATTACCACGCTCGGTTCAGGGATTGTTCCATGTCTGCAAAACTGCAACAACAATCGGCGTAGCAATGACGACGGAATAGGACGCCAGATGGTGTCTCGAGATCTGCCCTCTCGCGAAAGCTCCACGTGACCTTGTCTCAATTCTTAACACTCCCGGATCAATTCAAGCTAGGTAGTAAAAGGGGCTATAATGACCCGTAGATTAAGACTCGGTTGAGTATTTACCGCCCACACGAGACTCTTTTGATTGCCCCGTCAACTGCTACACTTTTGTCTTTTCAATCCTATACTCGAAATGGCAGCCCTATCACAACGAGGCGCACGGAACGTGCAGACCTATGTCGGGCACCTTCCTATCTCTTTGACTGAGGTAATTGACGACAATGACTGGATTGATCTGTCGTTCGCTGAGAACTACACCATACGCCCAGAGGTTCTTGAGATCTTTCGTGAGGCAGCTGCAAGTGATCTCACAGAGAAGGTAAGGTTTCCAGCACTGACCTTAACGCGAGTTCTTACTAACACGACGATCCATCGAATTCAGGAGCTTAATTGGCCTCACGGGTTCTGGGGTGAAGCAAAACTCCCCACTGCGCTGTCTTCGCTTTTCAACTCGTACTTCTCTCCCTTCAAGGCAATTGAAAATAAAAACATTGTCTTGACAACGGGGGCTGCGGGATCGCTTGACGGAGTAGCGTGGGGTATCTGCGACCCAGGAGAGGGTGTACTAGTGCCATGCCCTTACCACACAGGCACGAGTAACCTCTACTATCAGGGCTACCGCTTTAGAAGCCTTTAATACAATTGGGCTTCTCTGACTGTCGTATAGGGGCATATGAGGTCTTCCTCACCATGCATACGGGAATTGTCACCATCCCAGTCGGCGTGAACAGTCTTGACGATGTGTTTGGTCCGACAATGGTAACGATACTTGAACGTGGGCTTCAGGAGTCATCTGTTCCCGTGAAAATGGTGGTGGTGACCAACCCCCACAACCCATTGGGTCGATGTTACAGCAAAGAGTGCCTGGTCGAACTGATGCAGTTCTGCCAGCGCCGTGACCTTCACCTGATTTCGGATGAGGTATTTGGACTAAGCGAACTGGGATGCGAGGATCTCCGGGGCTCTAGGAACTTCACTTCCGCCCTGGCCATCGATCCTGCTGCTTATGGTTGCGACCCGGAGAGAATCCATGTCATCTGGAGCATAAGCAAAGATCTTGGTGCTACTGGAGCACGCCTAGTAGGTATACCTCAGAACAAGTGTGTACTATAACAATACTCACCACTATCTTATAGGGTTGTGTTGTCACACGAAATAAGGGCTTAAGAGACTCTATCGCTCTTGTTGCGCATACAGGCGTATCAAACATCTCGATAGTACTTGGGCGGGCTTTACTGACTTCCCCTAAGCTTCACTCTATCGTACAGCTGAATTCATCACGGCTAGCGAAGTCATACGAGCGCCTCAAAAACTTTTTTGATGCGAATTCAATTGTTTACCTGCCTTGCCAAGCCACGACATTTGTGC
Source organism: Rosellinia necatrix (assembly GCA_021209875.1). NCBI lineage: Eukaryota > Fungi > Ascomycota > Sordariomycetes > Xylariales > Xylariaceae > Rosellinia > Rosellinia necatrix. The sequence goes on along the minus strand of JAGYVD010000006.1, from coordinate 1,956,634 downwards.
TTGCACGTCTAGCGCCGTATTGCCAGACACGGGAGGATGAGAGGGAAGCCGTGGCATTTTATCAGTCCAAAGGTGTCCTGTTATTCTCTGCTGCGGACTATCATATGCCTTCTGACTTCAACGGCTGGATGCGAGTTTCCTTCTCTGTAGCCCCAAAAAGGCTTGACGTGGCGATGGAGCGCCTACAAAAGGCGTACGGTGCATACATGGCTGGGGAAAGAAAGTGAAGTAATATGGATGTGTTTGAATAGCCATTCAAGTTGAGAGTTGTGGTTCGGTAGTTTCGTTGAAGTACCTATAACATTCTCCCTGAGGAAGCCTAATGAACATATTAATACTTACAATGCCACCCCTGCGGCGTAGAATTTTTGCCACTTTCAAGGGCGCACCTAGTGAGTGACAATTCTATACAATTACGAAGGCGCCGTAGGCTCCATGATGAGATTAGGGAACATAGGGGTATCAAGGTCCGTGGGAAATATCAAGGGGTATCCTCATCTGTCACGTATTCGTTCGTCTAGATATGCGAATTGCTTTCGTCCACAATGAATATCAATTAAGGCGGGCTGCCATGAATAAAAGCTATAAATAATCACCACTATGACAGATTCGCAGTTTGTAACAAGTGTGAAATCTACGTCGTAGCAAGGCAATCAGGAGTCAGACTTCCTTTCTCGTAATCCCGCTCCGGCTGCACACCACTGATGTGCCCTCCTTCATTCAAGTCTCTAATTAGTGTCTAGCTGTAGGAGTTCAGTACTTGAACTATTCATACCTCGCCTTGAGCGATTCTTCTCTGTACCTCAAAAGGTAGAATACACTCATCACTAGTGTAACCAACACGATCGCTGCTCTTCTGGCTCCCATTTGATGATTTGCTGCGCTTCTCTGAGCTGTTCGTATGCTTCGAGTGTCGCGGAACGTCAGAGAGCTGAAGAGACTGTGACTTTGCAGATCTAAGCCGCGATCCCGATCCAACAGATCTTAAGAACTTGCCAATGGGCGCGACAACGGGGTTCAGGGCAGGGATACTTCCAATCAATATAGCAATGTTTCGCTCTAAGCCTGACCATGTCAGTCCCAGGACAGTACTAAAAGAAACATCCGGTGGCGTATTAGGTGGAAGGCGAAGCTGAGTGCCTGTCTCTACTGTTCTAATGACGGCAAATATGCCAGTTCTATCGCACCATTAGAAGACTGAAAACATTGCAAGCGAAGCATAACAAGGGTACTCACACTGCACCGAGTCCCATCAGGACAAACACCAAAGCCTTGGCCTTCCACTTCAGCTGGAGCTTTGAGAGAAAGAAGAAAGGATACAGCGCCAAGAAGAAATCTGTGAGGGCCGAATAGACTAATATGGATTAGTAAAGCACGACGCAAGCACGATGAAAGGTCAAGACTTGCCTCCTTGAAGGATAAAGAAAGCAAGCTTCTTGTGAATGGACCAACAGGTTCCCTTAACAATGGGGTTCCATGACTTTTCAGTTGGATTGCAGGCAGCATAAAATGTGATGATAACGATCGTATTCACAACCAAGACCGAGAGACCAACAATCCACAATACAATCTCGTGGCATCGACTTCCTGATCCTCGCAACACCCTCATATACGAGACTGTGATGGATATCTTGGCGAAGCTGAGGGAATGCACACAGAATACCTGTGCAAGAAGGCTGTAAAATTGTTGGTCCACCGCTTGCTGATATGACAAGTAGTACAAGTGTCGACCCAGACCCTTATTCACGGCAATAAAATCGACGACTGTGGCTACAAAGGCCAGAGCCTGTTGGAAAACAGTGAGCGATGACAAAGGGGAGGCCTTCCCAGAAATCCGAAGACTTACCAAGGCAAAGATTATGAGGTAGTCATCCCAACCCCTTCGTGAGTACTTCCAACGTGTGAAATAACGAAGCGCCACCACGATGGTGGCAGCCAAGAACGTGACTGTTGTGCCCACTTCAAGTTTCCAGCCAATATTGATATCCCCGGATGCTGGGGGGAGACCTTTTGATGCCATGGTGGCCTAGTTTGTAGATCACGCTGAAAGGGAGAATCGGGCAAATACTAGTGCAGGGTGAGCAAAATCAGCTTCTGTAGGCAATTGACAGGTTAAGAATAGCGGAATTGTCATATTTATGCTATTGTTTGATCATCTGGGCAGGTCGGGCAAGGTAGTGATGTTGAGTCGCTTTCCAACACCCTCTTCTACTACACCAAAATACAATGCATTTACTCACACGTGAGAAAAGAACATCACCACTTGTTACTATTAATATATTTGGGTACTATTAGGCGAACAACATGACTTCGATTTTCGACCACGGCCATGGATGGAAGCCCAAAACAGGTTAGAGTTGCAGTTGCAAAAAGGGGGCGGAATTACAACGACGTAGGGTTTCACTGCACCGAAACAGTGGCGTGCCAAAAGAGGTGAGGTGTGATGGTTATATAACAGATGTATCAGTCGCTTAGAATCCCCAGCTGCAGCTATCCAACATCCCCGGTGTATGTATACACCAGTAGACGACACAAGGCTATGCTTCAGTGGAGGCGTGCTTCTATTTTAGTGATGGGCAATGAAATGCCCGATTGGACGACGGCTTCATGTCGGACTTTGCCGAAAATCTGACGCCATAGCGGGTGCCTCCCAAAAGGACTTGCTTGTGACCACCTGTATCTTCAACAACATGCATCAATATTGTATGCATGTTGGCTGCGTAGGCAAACGGCAGGACTGAGTTTCCCACCAGGGATCTCAAAGGGCACATATAGACATGGATTACATGCATGTGAATACCTACACTTACCCATCCACTACGTTTCTGAGCCAGCCTTCTCTAAATGGCGGTCTCCGCAGCCTAAGATTACCTACGCCTTGTGAGATATCTTGCTTCTAACGAAGCGCACAATAACTAGGGAGTTGTGAAGATGTAACGAACCTGCTCTACATCACCTGAGAGGTAGAGTTAGTACGTAAAGAGGTCTTTATTTGCAGGTAATAGTAGGACAGTGACAAGTGTTTGTTAGGGAGGTTTTTAAGGACTCCTACTACTGCATAAAGATAAAAGTCTAAACAGTAGTTAGTTAATAAGTGTATTAATGTAGGTAAGTTAATAACTAAAAAATTAAACTAAAAGAATGGCTAGATACAGAAGATATCTAAAGGTTATATAGACATAAGAAATAAGTAAGTTATCTTAGATCGTAATAATCTAGTAAGCCAGTGAGCTATCAGGTGACATTAGTTATTATAGAGTAAAGAAGAGAAATAGATGTACCACTCGTAGTACGTAGGATCGTAACAGAAGAATGGTTGGCTGAAGTAACTGACTGTAGCACTCCTTTTGCACACGTGGCGCCACGCATGGGTGGTTGGACACATACCGGTATGATGTTGACAGAAGATACACTCGGATCAGTTTGTGAGTTCAATGTATTCTAGTCAATTTCAAGCCTAGTTTGTCGAACAAGGAGACTAATCTACTCCAATCACACTTCCTTCCCAGGTACTACAAAGGGTAACTCATCATTGAAACACCAAGCACGAACGTAACTTTCCAGCTATCCATCGTTTCATACGGCGTCATTTCGAGCTCTCAACCTTCTCGACAAGATCAACTAGCTGCTCGGCCACGAAGGGGGGGGGTTATCCTTTTGGACAAAATGACCACACTCGGGCGCGATCACGGGGCCCTTGGATCTATCGGGGTCAGTCAATTGGGCGAGCCCCTCGTTGTACTTGATCCACATCCTTCATCAAGTTAGTAGTCGATTGCAAACTTAGGGGGGGCATCGATGTGGCTTACGGCTGTGTGTACATTGCCGCCATGCCAATGGGGACTTTCATCATCTCCCACTCCTCCTTGGAGAACTGGTCAACATCGTGACCAACCACGGTGACCCATGGGCCTTTGTCGGATGTTTTAGAGCCTTTCAACTTCGGCTTCGATGGGTCGGGAAGGAGAGCCTTAATTCCCCGGCGGTCAAACCCTTCTTTGTTCTTCGCATCCGGTGAGAATATTGTTGTCATCTTCATATAGGCTGCCTCATAGATCTCGAGAGATGTACCAGGAGGTGCCATAGACGCAAGATCGAAGGAAGGCTCTTTCGGGTTGGGCCAGATAACAGCGTAGTCGGTATTTCCCGGGTTGGAATCGAGGAACAGAATGCCCTCAACAATTTTCGGGAATCTATCATGGAAAGACGGTTCAGCTAGTGGCACTGAATGTGTGCCCATATGAACCTACCTGGCTGCATATCGGCGGGCGATGTGAGCACCAATGCTGTTATTCACGAGAACAAGACGGTCGCGACGATCAGGGGTCACAGTAGCGATCAGCTCATGAAGGTCGTCTACCGTGTCATCTACCGTGTGGTCATAGCCAGGGTCTTTGCCAGCCGTGTCTGCGCGGGGATCTTTTGGTGACGCGCCTTGACCGTAGCGGTCGTAGGTCAAAATCCATGGCTTGGGCGAGACGTTTGACTTCTGAAACAGCTCGATAGATGGCTTCCAGACTGTTTGGGGGAGTCCAAGTCCATTGAGGCAAACGATGAGGAGGCTACTTTCTGGGTCACCTTGGAAGAGCTCGTAAGCCACGGGGCCTTCTGGCTGGGAGGGCAAGGAAGCGAAGGGCATCTTTGAATTGATGAGGGGAGAAAACTTGGCAACTGAGACACGGCAGGCAATGGAAGGAGATATCTGTAGCCAAATATGTGAGTCTTGCGAGTGAAGAAGATGCGATTTGGATACAGGTCGAGAGGGGCCAAGTGATGCATCACAATTGGAGCTACCGTCCGCGAATCAGACAAGCACCCCTTCGTTCCCGCCAGACCACCTGGTTGATGGGTACTGTTGGAGGAGCATGGGGGCGCAGGTATCAGACATTTCACAGGTCGGTCCGTCTAGGGTTACCATTGTCCATATGCGAATGATACCCATCAATGAGCACTCTGACCTACATGTATCATTAGGTTTCCTGTTATCAAGTAGACACCATCACAGCTCTTCAGTGTCACAGTGAGAAGTGCTACATCCTAGGGCACGGGCAGCAGTGGCGCTCCGCCCACCGGATTTTACGTTGTATTTAGATGCATCGTCTTGTTCAAACCCCATTAACATACTATATTCCAACGGGTGGCCAGGGTAGACTCCTCATGCAGGCTCCTCATGCAGGCTCCTCATGCAGGCTACCTTTACTCATGCAGGCTCCCGTGTCATCCGTGCGCTGTCTAGCCCTCTACCGAACGCCTTGTTTGTACCGAGGTATCTTATCAGCCGCCGCCAACAGGCTAGTCGCTAACGATTGCAACCACACATGCCAGGCGAGCAGGTTATCTGGTGCAGGTGACCAGTTCTTCAAGGTAAGTACGGCTACCTCGCCCAAGCTTCCGCCCGACATAGCAATATTCAACTCGAGCGGAAAGCCGGACAGCATCTCGTCAGAGTATATGTCAATGCGTAAGAAGGCAAAGATAATTGGTGGCTGATGCCTTCTGGGGGTCATCAAAAACAGCAACTTTACAAATAATTGGTACTTATTTGCTGGAACTTTGTCGAGCGTGGTGGCCACTCGCGGCGCAGCAAAGGACCAGTTGGAGTGTACCCGTGCACAGTACTTATGTACATATGGCAGGAATTGAGATACACTTGAATCGACTGCGAAGTCCCAGTGGTAGTTTGGTTAGATACTTTCCAGATATTGATGGGAACACCAGGTCTTGACTCGCAACTTCATGGTCAAATCATGTACCCAATGGCCAGGCTGAAGTGGCTCAAGGCCGAAGGCATCGCCTATCAGCCAACACGCTGCTATAGAAGTGAGTTCACTCATCATTAGCAGCCTGTTTCCTTGACGGACGAGGCAATGGAACTACTTAGAATCATTGAGCCAGAATGAGGTTGTTGCGTGTTATGTTGAACTAAAGGGTAGGTACTTGGTGAAGTACTCATCATTGGCCGTCGACAGGAGAAACAATATAATCCTTATACGTGGCCGGGTGAGACTTAACCCCAAGAGTCTAGTCCGTATAATCTATACCCTGTATATAAGCTCAGAAATTGAACTCAGAAATTGAACTCCATGCTCTCGTCCACTAAATATTCAAGTCAGATTTTCTACCTCACTATACCATTCTACTCAACATGCCCGTTCATGAGATTGCTGTTGATCCTCAATGGCGAGACTCGCCGCCCCGGTGTGGACAGCGACTACCTCACGTTCTCGTTGATGAGATCGCAGCGGATGCTCCGGGCAGAGTGCTCTGGTCCATCGCGAAGACAGATCGTATGGAGGATGGCTTTCGTGACATCAACTACAAGGAAGCCGCGAATGCAATAAATCGATGCGCCCACTGGCTCCAGAAATCACTCGGACCTGAGGGACCTCGTGTCTTTTGTTATCTCGGACCGCTTGACATACGATACTTGATTCTTGTTCTGGCTGCCCCGAAAGTTGGGCACATTGTACGTTTCGCTCTCTCCCGCTATTCGCTTCCTCGATAGTTCACTGTTAACATGAATCGATGGAGGCTTTCCTCACTTCACACCGAAATAGTCTCGAGGCTCACCTCTCGCTAGTTGAGCGCACCGGATGTTCTATTATGCTTCTCCCTGATGAGCCAATGCCTGTTGCTCGTCATATCCTCGCGGGATGGCCGATGGAAAGCGTGAGAATACCCAGCCTCGAGTACTTTTTGGATGAAGAGCCAGTCGATGTGGTCCCCTTCTTGAAGCCTTATGAGCAAGTCAGAAATGAGCCTTTCTGTATTCTCCATACTTCTGGATCCACCGGAATCCCGAAGCCGGTACACATTACCTATGGCTCATATGGTGGTATGGACGCGCAGCTACTGGCTCCATCCCTTGGGTACAAGCCAACCTTCCTCAGCTACGTCCGAGGGAAACGCGTCTTCCTTGCTCTGCCATTGTTCCACGCTGCCAGTCTCAACTGGACTGTAGGGATTGCCCTATTTGCCGGCGTTACCTGCGTGTTGCCGCCTCCAATACCTCTCACAGCTGAACTAGCGAGCCAAATATTCCTGTACTCAAACTCCTACGGTGCTCTCATGGCGCCGTCCCTCGTCGTTGACTGCTATAACAACGACACTTACTGTATCAGAATGCTTCAAGGTTTACAGTTCGTAGTGTATGGAGGCGGCATGCTGCCGGAAGACATTGGAGATGTTCTTTGCCAGCGAATCCGACTCTTAACATTAATGGGATCCTGCGAAACCTCACTTCTTCCCCACGAGCTTCTGGACAGCTCCCAGGACTGGGAGTATATCTCTCTGAGCCCCACCCTTGGTCACACGTTCAAGGATGATCGCGACGATCTTGGAAACTTGACAATCGTAAAGCAGGAGAGATTTGAGATGCACCAAGGCGTGTTCTCCACGTTTCCTGACAAGAATGAACACGTGATGGGCGATCTTTTTGAGCCCCATCCTTTGAAACAAGGTTTGTGGCGCTTCAGGGGTAGAGCAGACGACATCATCTCGTTCACTACAGCCGAAAAGCTGAACCCCTCGACCATGGAAAGCACCATCCAGGCGCATCCTCTTGTGAAATCGGCCGTCATCGGAGGTCAAGGGTACTTCCAAGCATCACTCCTCCTCGAGCCTCGCGAATATCCCAATAGCGCAATGGAAGAGAAAGTCTTTCTCGATGAAGTCTGGCCGCTTATCGTGCAAGCCAATCAAGGCTGCCCTGCTCACGGTCGCATAATGAGAGGTTTTGTCATGCTCACGGATCCTTCGAAGCCTCTCCCCCGAGCCAGCAAAGACACAGTACAACGGCACGCCGTGTTCAAACTCTATGAGCAGGAATGGAAGTCTCTCTACCAACGACTCGCGCGGTTTGATCAAGCACCCAAGGCCTCGGCGTCTGTGCCACCAATTGTGCCGAACAAGATCAATGGTGTCATTCACGGCGACGACCGCGCTGAAGTGCCTCTGACTGACGGTCTGCTGCGCGCCATCGAAGCAATTGTCGAGCGCAAACTTGCTGAGACACTCCAGATTCTGGGGTCTGCCCTGGAACAAACCGCCCATAAGCTGCATGAATCGAATCTAAGCGTACAGCCTGCCGACGCCCTAAGTACAGATTCTAGGCAGCAAAAGATAGTTGCAAGCAGCACCCCAGCCTTCAACGACACCCATCCAGCACAAACCAATGGCGCAACACGTCAGCAGTTGCGACAGTTGATTCGCGATACTTTGGCGGAAACCCCCCTGGGCGACGAATTAACCGATGATGCAGATCTGTTCAAGCTCGGCCTGGACAGTCTACAGGTTTCTTCTCTTCTTACCACAATCAATGCATTTATCGTTAGATCGCAACAGCCGGTCGACCTTATTCGACAGGAAGCCATCTACAAGAATCGCTCGATCTCTAAGCTGGTAAATCTAGTCACCAAGTGAAACGGAGTAATCTGGCCGGCTCCCACTAAATGGACAAGTCGCGTTCATTATCGTAAGCCAGCTCGTACGAGTACTATCGCAGAGTATCACATTTCAATTCAATGATTAATTTAATTACTTTTGTCAATGATCTTTGAATGTTTCTTATATCTACCTATTTTTTTTTTCATCAATCGACCCTGATCAAAACCGCATGTCTTGATGGCCTTATAGTGAATCAATAATCAAGGCTTCTATGAACCCAATTGACCGATGCTTGTCAGATATAAGGGATATGTTCTTAGCCGGAATATTGACTAATAGGTATCTGGTGACAGACCAATATCAATGTTATAGGGGGCCCCATACATTTCTACCTAGAGACGCGGTAACTGCGTCACAACACCAAAAAAAAAAGCAGAACAGAGAGAATACAAAACTCAAACTAACTGTCAGTCGTAGGGATCACGAAGTGAATAGATAGGCATGTTCTAGGCCGTAGGGGGGTTGTGGTGGTAGTATTTAGGGCTCAATAGGGTTAACAATTGATTCCTTAACCCTTCAAGACCCAAGGGGGTCCCGAACGTCCTTATATACACCCATTTCTAGTACTAAAACCACCCCAGGTGTCGAGTGGTAGCTAGCAGGGTCATTATTGGACCTGACACTAACGAAGATGTGTCGACGATTTCCCACCCCCTTTTCCTGCCCCAGCGTAAATCACGCCCTTTGTTTCCTCTTGGAATTTCCAGCCTCACGCAACCCCCCCCGGCGGGGAACGGCAATTATCAACAACTGTAATCCATGTATCACAACCTGGTGTTAGATGAATTGTTCTCATTCTTCATCCATCTCCTCATTCATTTCCTCATCTATTTCCTCGTCACAACTACTGCCACTACTCTTCTCGTCTAGGCTCTTCCCATCGTCTGCGACGAAAGGGCAGACAAGGCTCTTGGCCAAAACAAGTCGTTGGTCGTAATCCTCGCCCTTGGAATTTCCATATTTAATGAGTCCGGCAGAAATCATCAAGTCAACATCGGGTGTGTTGTACTCCTCATTATACTCCATTGTTCTAGGACTGAAACGCTCTCCGTGGGCTACCATCTTAACCTCATAAACGCATCGCGATTGATTGAAGATCACGGCCAGCTCAATGGATTTGTTGATAATGCCCGCCGTGGAACGCTGGATAATTCCGACGTGTGTGCTGTCAGACAAAATTACCCGGGGGATAAATTGACCAATTGTCGAGTACATATCATGACTTAGATGAGTTTCCGTTTCGATATCTATGCCATGACACTTTTGTAGTATCTCGTTAGTGTGCGCGCGCCAACCGTGGTATTCCTTCGCCGGGACTAGAATGATGCTTAGTAATGTGAACGTATTTAGTGTGCAGCTACAAAACATACTAGCTCTGGCCGCAAATGAGGCGTTAATAGCAGCAGGAATTTTTCTTCCCCATACAACGGTTGGGGTTGAGAAGATACGCCTGTGGATGTACATCCATACTAATGATTGAAATAGCAGGTGTACCTGGCCCTTGGTGCTGATAAAAGCTTGGTATAAGGGGTTGACCGACCCAAGTAGTTCTGACTGTCCCGCTGTTAGTTGCTTTGAAGGAATAGTGGCTTTGAGATATGCTCTGGCGAGATTCTTGATGCTGTATTGCAATTGCTTCCACTTAGAAGTTATCTCGGCATCGTCAACCATGAAGATCTGCTTCGAGGATTTGAGGTCGCTTAGTTCGTTGACGGCAGCTTGCCAGTGCTCTCTAATCTTATCGCATTCTCCCAGCTTTTCCTTTAGAGAACGCTTGGCATTGCGAAGGTCAACACGATCGCGATGAGCTTGTGCTAAAAGTTCATGTGTTACAATGGCATGGGTATCTGGGTTAATGGCAACGAGTAGCTCGCCCGGATTAATCTCGGGCCCTGACCGAAAAGCGGTCCATGGCCGCAAAACCCAATGAAACCAGTTGGTTGGTTGGATAGTCCTTACGTCGGGGCCCCGAGGATATCTCGGATAAGGCAGTTCCAAGCATGTAGTAAACGGACCCTGCGACGTGATGTCAGAGCTGGGGTGTTCGGGCCGGGGGGCTCCGGCAGACCACTCCAGGTTGTCGGAGGCACAGTTGGTGGGCGTATCGTCGCCACGTGCTGGCTCTCCGGGTGGCGTTGGGTGGTCTTGCATTGTCTCGATCTTAGATTTTGGTTATGGAAACCTAGTAACGGCAGTTAAAACTAAATTAGTCAACGATTAGTTAACTGAATGCAGCAAGGTTGAATATGAGGCTACCCGACGATCCGTCCGATCTCGCAGGGACCGGGGACAGGATTCATTAAACATAAAGCACTAAGATACGAAGCGAACGAGGACATGACGTGTGTAGCTAACGAGAGAAAATGACGAGGCAGTTAGGGACTTACTAGGTTACTGGATCGTATTGGAACTTGAAATATCGACTGTGCGGATGACCGTTTTTTTCTTGGTGTTGTAGCATGAGCTCTCTACCTGTTTCAAACTATACCAGAGATGCCCAACTTATACCTAGGTAGCTTGGGAAATAGGTAAGACCAGGGTTTGGGTACTGTATTCAAGTTGAAGGTTATAATTGTCGAAGAATATCCACGTGCCTGTATTAAAATAGGCAACTACGGTTGTACAACCCACGCCTGCCTTCGAAAGGCACCTGGATAGTCTACCCACCTTTACCCAGAAGTGGCCAAGATATCTAAGTACCTCCCTTAGCACCTGCCTTCTATAAATATTAAATAGGTAGTTACATACATGTTTGGGCATAAGTGAGCAATTGGAAGCCGCTCCGAGGTACCCGGCGGCATTAGCGATGTTCCGAAGTACAATTTCAAAGAAAACTTTCCATCTTCCCACTCTCGGCAGGCGGGTTAAGTAAGTACTCTAGGTAGCTACTAGGTAGGTAATTACTGTACATATTCTAGTAGAAACGACTTGGTGTATTGCAAGTGTTCGCCTACCCTGCGTATCTGCTTCTACTTATACCCTCTATTTATTACCCTACTCCCACCCACCTAGGTAATATGTGCCCAGTGATGTTGTTGAGTAGGTACCTAGGCAAGCACAAAGTCTCAATCAGGTAAGTAGTGGCGGCCGTAATACAAGTACGTGTCTATCTGTAGGTATCTACCGGAAGTATAGAGCTCAAGTAAGTACCCACGCATGTATTCGCATACGTGTACTTTACACCTAGGTACTCCGGGAGGTACCTAGACAAGGAAACAGCCATCTATAGAGGAGGTTACTAGGCAGGCACGACGTGCCTGCTAGATGCAGCAACAAGTAACACTCTACCCACTCATAACTTCCACCTAAAAACAGGTAGCTAATGTCTGTCTCCTAACATAAAAGTTCACGTACTTACGCATTGGCCCATCGGCTTTCCCTCCACCCGTTGGCAACAAACTTGCCTTCACTTATGTCCCCTCCATCACCTATATTGCATCCATCACATTAACCTACGCATAAAATCTACGAATCCACCCTCGACAAGGCTGCGTGAGGTATTGAACACGAACAGAGTTACAATGCCTCCACCAGTGAATACCACGTTGGTGGTAGGAATCGACTTTGGAACGACGTAAGCATCTAACTTATGGCTATTTGATATCACAAGGAGACGACTCGAGTGTGGTCGCTTCATCGTCACTTATCGCGTTATATCCCTAAGCCTACCTATAAAGACATAGAGACGCAGCTGACCACTATTAACCTAGATTTTCGGGAGTTTCTTGGTTCATTCACAAGACTAATTCCCCGCCCGGCCAACCAGAGGTTATCTCGCTCTGGCAAACATCTGCGGACAACCGTAAAAAGAACTCGGATAGTCAGAAAGTCCCATCTAAGATGTACTATAACGAGAATGGAGAGCTCTCCTGGGGTTTCAAGGTCCCTGCTAGTGTCAAGGCTATTGAGTGGTTCAAACTGCTTCTACTCAACCACAAAGATTTACAAAAGCATCTTCAGAACTGCTCTCACATTACCGATGCTAATGAATCTCTCCAAAAGCTCGGCGTGACCGCCGTCCAGCTGGTAGGTGAGTATCTAAAAGTACTATGGAACCATGCTCTGGGGCAGATTTACGATGCGAAGGGACAAAATATTATCGATGGGATGCCGTTCCTTGTTGTCCTCACCGTTCCGGCTATCTGGACCAATTATGCCAGAGAGCGCATGCGCGAAGCCGCAGACCTTGCAGGCATATTGAAGTCCCGCGTTGCCGGGAAGACAACTCTTACCTTTATCTCTGAGCCTGAGGCTGCGGCCATTGCCACTATGCCTGAGCTTAATAATCGCGGTGACCTATTGGTGAGCGATACGATCGTTGTCGTCGATGCGGGTGGAGGAACAGTGTAGGTCATATACCAACCCTTGAACATCCTAAGTGCTAATTCCGAGGCCTTGTCAGCGATATTATTAGTTACAGAGTTGACAAGCTGGAGCCGCTCTCTATGTCTGAATGCGTTGAGGGCGAGGGTAATGTTTAACATCCCTGTGTATTCCAATAGCATGCTAATTCTTTGGCAAAGGCGATTTGTGCGGTGGCACTTTCCTAAACAATGAATTTGAGAAATTATTGAAGACGACAGTCGGAATGGCAGCTTGGAGCAAGATGAATGGATCTGATATCAGAAAAGTGATGAATAATGAGGTATGCATCGTTAATATGGCAAGATACGACGCAGTATAATACTTTATTTTCCCCTTAGTGACAAACAATGGGAAATGGCACGGTAGACTGGTAACTGACTCTTCCTAATATCTAGTGGGAACACGGCATCAAGCAAGCTTTTGACGGAGACCCTGATTACTATACGGTTGAACTTCCTAACCGTGCGCGGAAAGCTCCGTTGCGATTCTCTACGTAAGACGTACCAGTTTTGCGATATCTTGCATAAAAGCTAACAAAAACTGTACCTAAAGAAATCAAATTCAGCCAGTGTTTTATAAGATCGTTTCACGAATTATGGAGTTGGTGAATGGACAGATTGGCGCTATTCAGGCAAAAAGCTCGCGACTCCCTAAGGTACGTCGGCTATTTTCTCTTGCTCACTATCATATGTTCCTTTCGGTATGCTGACTAAAGGTGGCTGACTAGCTTGTGATTCTTGTGGGTGGGTTTGGACGGTCTCCTTATATCTTGATGCGCCTGAGACAAGAACTAGATCCTCGAATCAGTGTTCTTCAAGCGCGTGGGGATAAACCGTGAGTAGCAATGTGTCTGCGGGTCCGAAAAATTGTTGCTAACTATGCTCGGATCCAAGGTGGACGGCGGTTTGTCGTGGTGCAGCACTCTCTGGTGCAGCCGAATTGAGCTCGTCTTCTCGCAATACATCAAATCTAGTGCAATCTCGAATTGCACGATCTAACTATGGGTGGTGTTTCTCTACAAAATTTATCCATGGAGTTCACAAAATAGAGGATAGGTTTTGGCATAAACACTGCGAAGAATGGTTTGCTGACAACCAAGTTGAATGGATTGTCAAACGGGTAAGAGCTTAAAATCTATTACCATGTAATGTGCTAAGTATATCGCTTTAGGGAGAAAATATTTCGGCCATGCAGACTAAAACCTATAACTATAACCAAAGCTGGGATAGCGATGCCCAGGGTCTGGGTACCACCACCGTGCATATTTATGCATGCGATAATATGAGTCCTCCCTCAAGACTTGATGATAATGTTCGAAAGATTTTCGAATATCAGCGACTAAGTTCACAACCCATAGAGAACTATCAACTGGTTGTTGGGAGCCGTACTTCATATCGCCTTGAGCCATACAAACTCAAGGTTACAGTTTCAGGTTCCGCGCTCGATATCTCCTGGATTGCCAATGGAACGAGACAGAAAGCGAAGGTCAAAATTGATGTGAATTGAGCCTCTCTGGACCTTCTCATCGAGGCCGTTAGGGGAGATATTTTCTGGACTGGTGGATGGCGATCAAACGCAAGTTACAACGACCGTTGCCAGAAACCGAAGCAATCAGTGCGTCCATATCCATTGATGATTTACGGCTCGTGGTCTTTCTGTACAATGGGGGTTTGCTTCACACGTACCCGTCCCATGAGCTATACGGTTCTTAAAGGTTGCCTAATTATCGAGTGCTACTAGACTAGCAATCCAAAAAAGTCCGGATAGTGGTCGGCGTGGTCAATCCCTCGATAAAAGTACTTGTCCGATATGATTTTGAACAGCTTCCCCTAGTCTCACTATAACGCGATTAAAGAAAATCTATTGAGACTTAAATGAATTCTGACGCATCTACGGTGGGGGGTGAGACATGAGCGCGTAATTCTACGGAGTCAATGGTACACACATGACACATGTACCTCCACTCGCCACCATGGTACTACAGGAAACGGTAGCGTGTAACGTAAAGCGCCCGTGTGTGCTGTAATATGTTGCTAGACAATTCTAATTTTGACCCTTATCCATGCCTGACCTTGAATTCTGGGTTGACGCAAATATGCTAACTCCCCAAGGCTAGCCTAGGGGGATCTAGGCTAAATCATCCGAGGAACTCTTGAGACCTTCAGAAACAGGGAAAGGAAGTAAAAAAAAAAAAAAAAAGATTATGTTGCGTTTTATATAATAAAGGTGAGGGGTAACATGGAGTTTTGAAAAAGAAGCACGTGGAACCGAATGAAAAACACAGACTGGTGACCATAAGATTGATAGGGGCAAATTCCGAGCGGGTGGCGAGCTGGCAAGAATCTGGCAGGTTCTCGGCACAGGATGGGCTGAAGAACTCGGTGACCGCAACACCGAGCTGGATATATGCTGTTAATGCGATGGACGGCGGTTGGCGGTGGCTTGATAAGCCAAGGGCCTGTACGCATACAGCGTCACGCAATAACGGGGACGGGTGAGTGGGTTGTGTCGCATGTGAGTCCTGGATGGAGCGGAGGGATGGGGGTCTCCGCCTTGAAAGTCAATGTGCACCGGACGAGGGGGCGGGCGTGTAACGCCTATTGGAGAGCAAATACGTGCTCCAATACGCGCTCCGGGAAACAACTACCCCCTTTTCCTAAGAAACGTGTTGCGTCAGCCAGAGAGACCGTACGTATGATAGATATGGCTCGCAGATGCCTGCGTCATGCAAGTCAGCAGTAACAAATCAGATCCATCTTTCGCAGCTGCGATGCTTGACACGTTCTGTTTGTCGTACTGTAGGCGCCTCGTGCGGGCTGGATCGGAGGCTTACAAACCAAAGCTCATCCAGTGGGCGTGAATCCCCGATGTGCCCAGGCGGTTTCGTAGATGTTGACATCATTATGGGAACTAACGGTCGTAGCCGGGAAATAAATCAACTGCTTTCATAAACTTCAACCATTTGGAAGTAAAGTGTCACATTGGCGGGTTCAACAAGTGACGTCCCCGGTTCTCCAACCTACCTGACGTCCGTCAATACAGAGCATTTATTCTCTTAGAAACCCTCTTGAACATTCAGTTCATTTACCTGAAGTTAGTCAAACCGATTTTCTCCTCTAACCTCGTGACTACCCACCATGCCTAAACCAAAATTGCTGTAGGTACATATATAGATTCTAACCGGGCTGTAGAGCATCCGGCGCTTAATTCACAGACTATCTGAGTGATCTACAATGCACTCGGGATTTTGGTGGAGGGTTGGAGAGCAGAGACCCACGGTATCCTCTAGCACATGGCGGCGTTATATAATGCCGCATTGTTTTGGAAATACTCGCCGTGATTATATCTACGTAGATCGGGAATCTAAAGTGGCGTGACCAATTCCATTCATCGTGTATTCCGCTAGTGTGCGCTTTGATGCTAGTCTTCTGAGCACCATATCCCCAAGTTGGGCTCTTTAGGACAAAACGGGTAGACAACCAAGAGTTGGACTTGGGTGGTAATGGGGCGGGAGCGGAGGACATGAATATGTATGCATATAGCAATGTACACTACACGCGAGATCGGCCTAAGGCAGTGTAGTGTAGGGATCATCGCCGCCCATACGGGGGAATTTGGCGGTTGAGGTTCTGACATTTGACTGGGTGAAGAGCAAGAGGGCAGCCAAGCTCTTTCGAATTAGGTAATTAAACAAGGCTCCGAATAAACCGACTGGCCCGCTTGTGTCGGTCGAATGCCAACCATCCAGCCACCATTTCCCAACAGCCAAGCTCCTTTGAAAAAACCCTCCCCCTCTGGAGCCGATCGTATGCATTGTCCCTTTGCCACAACGAGAAAGTTGCCTACAGCTGGTCCACTTGGCTGGACCTACTGTAAAGAGCACCATACTAGCCCGTTTGCTCTGTAGGCATTCGTGCTGTTCTATAGCCTGAATCGACCGACCGACGAACAGAAAGGATACAGGATGTGAATGCCGTTATTAGAACTGGTGACTGTGACTGTGACACGTACGGATTTTGATCCCTAGCATCGGGAAGATCCCCCCGAAAGGCCGTGACTTGGGCGGTGGGCCAGCACGGTACGGCGCGATGGCCAAGAGCTAATTACTCCGTTACATATCGTCGGGATATGACCTGAGCGCAGAATGGCCTGAGTGCAGAGCCGACTAATAGGATCCCGATCCGCTTGGGCTGCGAAAGCCATGTATGTCAGAATATAGCTTTCTTGGACAATTAACTTTGCGCCTCGAGAATCATCTCTTTTCCTTTTTTTCCTTTCTTCTTTTCCTTTTTTTTTTTGCCTTTCCCCGAAATCTGTCTCTCTGTGTCACCCTTCCCGCGGGGGTCAAACAAAACACTGTCGTCATCCTGGTGGGAAGCACTGCGATGAGACGATTTATCCTAGATCCGGATCAGATGGCGACCCATCTCAAGTGCCTCCATACAGTACATAAGTAGGTATCCTATCCGGGCCCCTCACCAAGGCCCTCATCGGTGCCATGGCGCAACCGTTGACCAGAGGAGCCGGACGTGGTACTGGGTTATCAAGAGCCTTCTAAACCCTTCTACACGGCTTGGTGACCTCGGGACCCTGATTGAGCGAATTGCCGCGCTCGAGTTGACGGGTCGGGTCCATTGTGTGTTTCTCGTTGGTGTTAAGTAGACCTGGCTGATCTGGGCTCGACTATCTTGATAAAAGAGAGAGTTAATGGGGCTAGACACTGTTCTCCAATAGTGATCCCTGCAGGGTGTTCGGCGACTCACGCTCCACAGGACAGGGACAGGACAGGGACAGGAGGGAGAACAAGGGAGACCGGGGCAGACCAGACCAGAGTACACTAACCCGAAGCACCATGGCCCCAGAGAGAGACCCTTGAATGCACTGTACCCCCGGGTCCTCCCTGCAGCCCCACTTTTTATAGTTACCTGGGTACAGACCAGGTACTACTCGGGCTAGATAGTGGCGAGTTATACCTGGATCGATTCTCAGCTTACCATCCCATCCTATCCCATCGTGCGAAGTCCCGAGAGCTGAAAAACCGATAGCTCGATCACAATTTTTGATTGATGGACCTTGATGGTTTACATATTATCTATATTATCTACATCATCTATATTGTGTATATACAACACACTATATTACCGATCGGGTCGTTCGTGATAGTGGATCACCGTCGGGAGCGAGATGATCTGTCGGGCCTCTACACCATCCATGAATGAATGGCTGGCTGGCATCGGATACCTAACCCCCTTATACTGCACTACACTCGGTAAGCAGGTCGGTGGTTGGGTAGGGAGCAGTAGGAGAAATTTTAGGTAGGTGACTAACTACTTACTGAGTACTCGTACCTCCGAGCACGAGTACTCAGTGACTACCTACCTGATTCCATGGAGACCGCCTCTTTTCTACAGTACAAATTGGCCTAGCATGTCTATTCTCGCCCACTTCGACGAAAGATCTGCATCGGAGAAAAAAAGCTTATTTCCAGTCAATAGGCATGGAATATTGTAGACTATGTATGAGATAAATTCGACATGCGGCCTGCAGGCTACAGCATATGCAGCTTGTAGCAGGGAGGACAAAAAAAAAAAAAAAAAAACGAAAAGCCGAAAAATACGGTCCTATCGCGCAACTGTTATTGCGAGAAATACGGGCAAATTAGGGCAGAGAGTATGTGGATGAGGAGGCGATGACGGCGAATCGTTGGTCTAGATTCCATGCGATAGAGTCACATGTACTGGAGGACGGCTCTCAAACCTGTCAACACGGCCGGCTACTTACAAATTTCAACTCCAATTGTTGCCTCTCCGGGATGTCTCCCCCCAACAACGATCGCGAGGTCCACGCAGAGTCGATCCCGTGGTATCTCCAAGCACTCAAAGCAGCTATCTTCGCCGATATGGGATATGATTCAAATATACAAACATGCAAACATGCACCACATCGTCTATTGTCTTCACCCGATATGGCATTCATTACATTCATTAGGTAGAACTGCTGCCAAGTGCTGTAGTCACTTAGTGGACAGTGCGAGACCGCGCTCGAGGCTGAATAGGCAATGGGCGTACGGTGCTATGATGGGATGAAAAAGGATGACAGAGAGCAGGCGACGAACTATTGGGGATCGACATGGATCGCGGTCGACTGCCGCCACCAATCACGGCCTACGGGAACCAGAGCACAGGATCAGAGATCCTACCTGCTGCTACATAACTAATATGTAATTCATATACCCTGGGCACGGGTATCCGCATGCTACATAGTACATACATATATTGGTATAGCCTGTGGGGGGAAGCGTGAAGCCCGTCATGGGGGACAGCACTGTACAGCATCCTGCTCTACCGTTGGTGTGCATGGGATTGGCGCAAGCATGTCTGAGACCCTTGAAAATCCAACCGACTAGGTGTGGTGCCGGTGCCAGGCTGCTCGTGGCAAGGCCAACTAGGTTGTATACGGTACACCCATACTGACATTCCATATCCATCTCCCTATCCCGGAGGAGGCACCCCGGACAGGCAAGATTTCAATATTTTCCCACCGCGTTCCTCTCCCTGGGCCATACCTGCCGAAACATCCATATATCCCATCCTCTTGGTTGCACATAAGTAGGTCTCTTCAGCCACCCAGGCCGAGTCGAAACCTTCTTATAAAGTGTGTTTTCTTCCCTCCCCGGCGCCTAACCCTCCTCGTTGGTACCAGTGCCGTCGAAGGGACGAACTACGAGCGTTACAAAGTCGTCAGGCCATGCATCTTGCCATGGCATCGCCCGAGGGGCAGGAGGGAGGCAAGCCTCACGGGCACCGCGATCCGCCTTCGGAATCGACGCCGCTCCTCGCCGACCCATCCAAGCAGGCCTCGGGCTCCCATGGCGAAGAGCAGCCTACACACTACCGCTGGACGTCGGAGTCTCGGTTGCTGTTGCAGTATTCGATCCCCCTCGTCGCCACCTACCTGCTGCAGTACACATGGTCCGTCATCGTCACCTTCATCGCCGGGCACCTGACCTCGGACGATCTGGCGGCGGCCAGCCTGGGCATGACGATGATGAACATCGTCGGTTTTGCGATTTTCGAGGGCATGGCCACGGCCCTCGACACGCTTTGCTCCCAGGCCTACGGCTCGAACAACCCGAAGGGCGTTGGTCTGCAGGTCCAACGCATGCTGATCCTGATGGGGATCGTATCTGTCCCCATTGCCGCCATCTGGGCCGCGTCGCCCACGATTCTCTACATGTTTGTGAAGCATGAGAGGATCACCACCATAGCTGGCACGTTCCTGCGCGTCAGCATCCTCGGTATACCCGGGTACGCGTCATTCGAGGCCCTGAAAAGGTTCCTCCAGGCGCAGGGGAACTTCCAGGTGGCCATGGTCATCCTCCTGATCTGTACCCCGGTCAATGCCCTGGCGAGTTGGTTCTTCGCCTTCCAGCTGAACATGGGTCTCGCTGGTGCCGCCCTGGGAATCGCCTTCACCAACACCCTACGTCCCGTTCTGCTAGTAGTATACGTCATGACGCCGTTCGGGCGGTGGTCACACCAATGCTGGGGTGGCTTCACGAGAGCCGCGTGGGCGAACTGGAAGCCGATGGTCAAGCTCTCTTTCGCCGGGTCCATCGTCAACCTCGCGGAATGGGGCTCTTTTCAGATCGTGGCGTTCAGCACGTCTCGTCTGAGCACGCGGCACCTGGCGGCGCAGTCCGTCCTGGTCACCATCTCCATGGTCACCTGGCACATCCCGTTCTCGATGAGCATCGGCATAAGCACCCGCATCGGATACCTGATCGGCGCCGGCATGGTGGACACGGCCCGCCGCGCGAGCACGCTGTACTGCATCGTGTTCACCGCCATCGGGTGCGTGGACTGCCTCGCCCTCTACTTCTTACAAGACTACATACTGGGCTTCTTCCTCGAGGACTCGACGAGGGACGTCTACGGCATCGCGGCGGCCGCCATGGGGGCCGTCAGCCTGTACCAGGTCATCGACGCCTTCATCTGCTTCACCAACGGCACGCTGCGCGGCCTCGGACGCCAGGCCGTCGCCGCGTGCATCGTGATCGTGGTGAACTACACTGCCGCCGTGCCGCTCGCCATATGGATGGAGCTCGGCCCCCCGAGACTCGGGCTCGTCGGGGCCTGGTCGGGCGTGGCATGTGGTATGGTCATCATCGCCATTATCGAATGCACGTACATCAGGATGCTGAAGTGGGACAAATGCGTGGAGCGTGTACGAAAGACCTTTTAGATGACGGAGTTACTGGGACGGTTGGTGGGGACTGTGGGCGAGGTTGTAAAAACACAACAAAAGGGAAACTAGGCCGGCTGGTGGATGGGTGTCTATTGATTGAATGAGGGCAAATAACGGAGGGCGGCAACTACTAAAGGAAATGGCCCGGGAATGAAAACACGGTCACAGTGGTTGGAGCAAGGCATGTGATTTTTGTGTACATTGGTAGCGAGGGAAGCTACGAAAGGGAAGGGTCATGAAAACGCCATTTTGCCAGGTTTGGATTGAACGACTATGGTTCGTTATGCAGGCAACTATACTTATGAAATTAATATTGCTTATTAGACAGACTTGGAATTTTTTAAAAAGATATGTGATAGAACAGAACGCATCGCAATAGATACGCAATTGAAAACCATCCCGCTAACCTCCTCCCCCGCCTAACAAAGCAGAGCGGACTCGTGATCTTTCGGATCGAGCATGTTCTACGTAAGGAGCATGCTGCATAAGCATACATATACCACAAAGAAAAGATTCCCGCCACCGTTCGGCCCCTCCAATTTATCGGCGCCTGCACGCGAGGGGTGCAGGGCCGAGGTTGATGCGTTACGCTTCACCTCCAGTTGTCCCATCCAATGGCACAAATAACCGCGGGTAGCAGCTCATGGCGCCTCTTCCAATTCCCCCGTAGCCGAGTAAAAAAAAAAAAGAACATGTAAAATATGGATAGCCATCATTCACCACGTCCACTTGGCAGCAGCCCGCCAGCCAAATCATTTCGCCGTCTCAGGTATGACCCCCACCGAAGATATTGGTTATTGCCGAGCGCACCAAGGCAGCCGGCAGCCGGCAGCCGGCAGAATAATTTGGGTTTCAAATATAACCACGGAAAGGCGGAAGCCGATCGACGACGACTATGCATCCGGCTTTGATCAATTCTGAGAGAAAAACAAGACAATAGTATCTAGTATCTAGTGTTCAGCTGGTACCTAGTCTCTAGTGTTGGTGACTAAAGTCCTTTAAGTATGTCGCCTTGCTTTTCCGGGTCTAGTACCGAGCCTTGAACCTTGTTGCTGAATGACCCCACAAGTCGTACCGACAAACGTATAGGCCCGCCCGTCAAAAAATGGATCCCCACTTCGAATACCGATGATCGAGAGGGCTGCGCGGATGAAACCGAGCTATGACGGAAATGGTGGGACTATTGCGATCCCACATTACTATTCGCTAATCTATCATGGCACAATACCTACTAACGCCGGCTCTACACTCGATGACCGTCAAGAACCCCACGCGATCCGAGACATCAGAACTATAATCAAATACTGTACGCATCAGAGTAGGCTGCAAAGCCTTGACGACGACTTAAAATTATACCTGCTATATGCTCTGATACGCTCCGAGTCAGGCTGTGGTGACGACCATTACTTCAAACGAATTATCGAACCATGTAATTCCCTGTCACCATGTCTGTTCTGGTGAAAAGTTAGACTACTGTAGGGCAACGCAAATGGACGGGTATTTGTAGAGGCTAGGTAGTTTAGTTACATGCTCCGAGGTCAACTATGATGGGAACCTAGGTACGAAGTAAATAGTTCTATTTTCACCTTTGCTATTTTGTTTTTAGCTTGTCTCCTTTTGTCAATATCCCCACACTATGCGGCATGCGACATCGGTGCGCCCCACCCACGGCTAGATCCTACAGTAGCATTAGCAGGCACCCCCTTGTCGTATTTCAAAAATTCATCTTGCTTTTCCGCTTCCGATTGGCCAATCCCCGTTTTTACAGGGGTCCTTCCCCCATGCCGCCCGCCCAGTCCCACGGCCAGGTCTTGAACAACCACCGAATGTTCAGGTCGCCTTCTGCGGCGTGCGTCGGTTCCACATGCCGGTTCAACACCCTTCGAGCATTTCGCCATCGCCCATCCACCCATTCATCCATCCATCCATCGATGCCATGATATGATGTGATGAACGACAATGATGGCGTCCCGAGGCAAGAAACGAAAACGCCTCCCTCTCCCTTCCCCCTCCCCTCGCCTTCTCTGCTCTCCTTCTTCAACGCCCGTGGCGCCGTCTATCTAGTTCTTCCGGCGCGTCACCCGGATGGGGAACCCGTTCTTCGGCTTCAGCGTGAAGCTGGGGAGATACTCGAGCTCGAAGCCGGGCTCGGGCGTGATGTCGTACCGTCGGAAGAGCGTGGCGAGCGTGAGCGTCATCTCGAGCATGGCCAGACCTTGTCCTAGACAGGCGGCGGCCGCCTCTGGGTCAGCAGCCGGCCTCATACATATATACATACAAGGGGAAAAGGAGGTGGGGGAAGGGAGGGGGATGGTATGCTACGGCATGAGAGTGGCGGGAAGGGAGGGGGGGGCGTTACAGGGAGGGGGAACGTACCAGTGCAGCTTCGAGGACCGTACGAGAAAGGGAAATACGACCCCCGCAGTTTGGTCTGTCCGGAACGCCACCGTTCGGGATCGAACTTGTCAGGGTCCTCCCACAGCCTGGGGTCTCGGTGTACTAACAACGACAAGTGTCAGAGAGCATGTTCCATTGATTCTTTTTTTTTTTTTTTTTTTCTTCTCTTCTCCTTATGCAAGGTGCCATTGCCGACACGTGCTTAACCGAATACGGGAAACTCACCTGCGGGGTTCCAGAGCGCGAGTGTTGTGTTCGCCGGAAGGGTGACTCCTGCAACCGTCGTGTCTTTGGCGCAGGTTCGGAAGGTCCCAAACCCGGGCGAGCTCATGCGGAGCGTCTCCTTGAGGACCATGTTCAGGTAAGGGAGCTTGACGTGCTCCAGCGTGGCAACCTCCGCCTCATAGGGAATCGAGGCGTCGATCTCGGCTCGCAGCTGCTCGAAAATGGTCGGGTTGCGCAGCTGCAAGGCACAGGTGCGTTAGTCAATCGCTTCCGGTCGGTGTGCCCGTCTCCGGGGAGGTAAACACTCACAACTTGCCAGACTAGGAACGACATGGTATGCGCAGTGGGGTCTCCGCCGGCAACCAAGAATGCAACTAGGCGGATTTGACACTTGTTAGTTCGGGGCCCCCGGCATGCTCTTAGTTCCTCCACATGACGCCAACGTACCGTAGTTATCACAAAGCTCCTGTGCGTTGAATGTGTAGTTTCCATCCGCCTCGCGCTGTCTTTTCGTTTTCTGTTAGCCCGGTCACCCGCGTTCTATCCGATCCTGGGGACTTACAAGGCAAGGATTTCAAAGATTTTCTTGTCGGGCTTGATTTTCGAGCCGCCATCGTCAGCACCGTCGTTTTTCCGGGCATCTTTCACGGCATCTTTTGCCATGTTTCGTAATTCAATAATCGCTTTGTTCATGATTCTAGTCTTCTCAAAAATAGGAATCTTTCCCCTGAGCGGAAATAAGCCGCACTTCATTAGTTCGGGAAGGATCATCTCAAGAAGCTGCGCAATGCGGCAATCCGGGCCTTGGTTGATTGCATTGAAGCTAGTGCCAAATGCAATATCTCCAATGAAATCAAGTGAGAGAAGAATGTTCAACGACGATAGGCAGATAACATCATTAGTTGCCGCGGCGTTATCAAGCTGCCTAGTGTAATTCTAAGACGTATATAGATCAGCAGAAGTGACGAAGAAGATTTTTTTTTTTTTTGGTGGGTTTCGACCTACTCCAATGTGTCTTGCTAGACAGGGGTATTGTGACTGAATGACATTTGGCTGGAAAGCAGGCGCCAGACGCTTGCTCTGCATCTTCCATCTGGCTTGGTTGGTCTGGACAAACAAGGCATCGCCATCAAGGGGCTTGAATCCATCATACTGTGCCGCAGACTTGGGCCAGTTCGAGGTCGCAATCTCGGCAATTATGGCCGGGTCACCAATATATATCACACGGGAGAATAGACCATTCCACTTCGCCGCTAACGTCAGTTTTCGGACCATGCCAAAACAATAAGACAAGCGAGTACTCACAGTCTGAAAGATCTGGCCATATTCTCTGTTCCAATCGATCCACTGGACAGAGATTTAGCTATACAGAACGAGTACTGGCTAAAAGTGATTGAGAACTACCTTTTCATGTACATCATTGGCCATGGTCTGGTCAAGGTTGCCTACGAACCAATTTTTCACTGGCGGGCCGGGGAACTGGCGGCGAGCCCGTGTATAGGACACAACGAACCGTAGAACAACAGTACAAGCCACGAGGGCCGTAGCAAATAGGATGGGAAGGATCCCATGCTCCGAAGAGAGGGCGGTCAGGGAACTGAGCACCGCCATTGCGCACAACTAATACACAGTTGCGACAAGACAAGGCAAGGAGAATGGATGAAGGGATAGATTTCTGAGACTCGACAGGTCCATAGACCTTGCTCGAGGGCTTTATAGCTATGCGAGCCCGCGAGCGGGTGTCACAACCGCCACCGCTACCGCCGGTAGTATTAGATATCTGATCTGCTCGATGTCGCAAAATAATAATACTACAGGGGTACGAGGCTAGTACGGAGTACATGACCGATGGGGTGAGCTGAATGCTATACGTCGTATGGAGACCGGTTTGATTAATTGGATAATGCGGAAAAGAAAGCATAGGGCGCAAGCCAATGACAGAATTGCATGCAGCACATGCTAAATGGCACTGGCAACTCATGCACTCGCACATGGGGAGGAGCTATTACGTTTCACGGCAGATTCGACAGTTGAGTGTCAATCACTCGCTGAAATTTGGAATTGGTTACTTGTTGCTACTACGTTAACTCTGTTACTGTTACGACTCAGCATCGAACGCCCGGGTCGAATTGAGTTGGAAAAAGTTTTGGTGCGGGTTTGTACCTGTGAATTCTATATTCTATCTATAGTTGACCAAAAGCTCGGGTTGCGTTCGTCATGGAGTCGGTGAGTTGTCAACCATGGGTGGGTGAGTGAGATCTGAAAACTGCTCCCCAAAAACCATGCATCAGATCCAAGCTAATGCACGCTTGTTTATACTCCTGGAGTCGGTAGTCACCAACCAAATCACGTCGCACCGTGTATGCAAAATTTGGATGGCCTCAGTGGCTGGATTAGTTGCGTACTAGTTTCGACAAAAAAAAAATCCAAACCGTCGGTTTGCATCAGGCATCAGGCCATATAGCGAGACCGGAAGTGCGTGTTTATACTATTGATTGTCCTGTGGCTGCAATGGCACACTACTAGAGTATACCATAGGAGATCTAGTAGATCTCGCCACTCGCTTGGCACTCCTAGCTGCATATGGCAAAATCTTCCATTATATTGCGGCTCGGCCCGGAGCCCAATCGCTTTCAGCCAAAGGCGAGTACGGACCCGTTTGGCGCCCCTATCCACGACCACGTCAGTGACGAAGCGGCATGATCTGCAGCGGTCTGTCGGATATGAGAACAATACTTGAGCTGAGCTCGTTTTTTCGGGGAAACCGCTCGCATATCACTCAGCTTGCACTGCATACAGACTATTGCCTCTCGTTTCCTTGTCTCATGCGAGGGAGGCGAATGATCAGCAGTAGATTGAGAGCCGTCTGCCGTGGATGAACGCCACATCGTTCCGGCCCATTATGCCGACTCAGAGGGTCATTCTGTGCTCGCACGGATTGTTGTCGTCATACCCTGTGGCTGGCGAGCAAGCATATTATAGAACGAGGATTGACGCTCAAATGCCATAATCGGGGTGTCCTTGCGGTATTGTTTAGAGCAGGAAAGTAAATAAATACCTTGCTTGCGGCACCGTTCCGTGAAAGCTTCGGATGAGGGGGCTGTATCAGTATCCTGTCGTGTCTGTTGTATTGTACCAGCGTGATACTTTAGACGCCATAAAACCTCGACCTGAGTTCTAGATTTGAACGACTTCCCACCGGGGTCTGCTCTTCTTCGCTTCCGAGCTCGACCGTTGAGAGACATAAGCTATGGCGCCAGAGGAGTACCCTGCCACGCCGAAGAAGGTGTTCTTCTTGTAAGCGGCTCCTCCCAAGCACAGCATGCTCTGTTATGACCGGTTCTGACGAGGTTCATAGCGATATCGACAACTGCTTGTATCCCGCAAGTAAGTTTCTCCGAACGAACGGAACAAATCCAGGACTAACCGCTATGTAGGTGCCAAAGTCCACCACCGCATGGCTGACCTGATACACGACTACTTTGAAAGGCACCTCAATCTCCCACACGACGAGGCAGTCGAACTTCATAGTAAGTACTATAAGAAGTATGGTCTCGCTATCGGCGGGTTGATGCGTTTTCACGACGTCGACCCACTCCACTTCAATTCAGAGGTCGACGATGCACTGCCATTAGACGACCTCATCCGCCCGCGGATAGACGTGGCCCGCCTACTGCAAGACGTCGACCGCAGCAAGGTCAAGCTCTGGCTGTTCACCAACGCATACGTGAACCATGCTCGACGAGTGGTGAAGATAATGGGTATTGACCACATGTTCGATGGTCTTACCTATTGCGACTACACCACGCTCCCATTCGTGAGTAAGCCGCAAGAGGAGATGTTCGCGAAGGCCATGATGGAGGCAGGCGCCCACGACATGGAGGATTGTTATTTCGTTGGTAAGTGAGCCCACTGCTATACGCTCGTCGACCCTGTTAACCGTGCTATTAGACGACAACTACTACAACTGCAACATGGCGGAGAAGCTGGGATGGAACAGCGCACATCTTGTGGAGGATGGAGTTCCTGTGCCGGCAGAAAAAGCGTCCAAACACCAGATTAGCCACCTGGAAGAACTGAGGCGGACGTTTCCACAGTTGTTCAAGGCAACGTCGAGTACGAATGGAGCGACAGGTAATGGAGTGGAATGATTGATAGCCATACTCACCTTTAGATAGGTAGATAGTAAAAACAAAAACCCAACGCACCGAATCTAAGCAACCAAATACACGGGATGTGACTCGAGACATAAACGGGCCACATCACCTGTCCGTATCCCTTGCAGGGAGGAACAACGCAGATAACCGGTGTTACTGCCAACTGTTATCTCCCTCGCTTCTCCAAGACACGAGGGCCAGCTCAGTCCGAATGCTGAATACCCGATGCTCGAATGCTTCCGAATAGTGTGAATCATGTCGTCCTTAGAGGCACCCGGTGCCAGATGTCCCGCGTAGGGATGAACAGATGTTACTCTGAGTTCCACCTCGGCGAGGCAGAACAACTAACACGAGCTCCAGATCCGGCCAATCAACGGCAACCGGGCAACACAGAGCGCTCACGTGGTCTCCAATCATCGATATCGTCTAGTTGTCGTGAACAGGGGAAGATGCGAAGAGTATGGGTTGATTTCGGGCTTGCGCCGGCTGGTCTGCCCTGGGGTGATGATAGAGGAGTCTGAGAGGAAATACCGTGAGGGTAGAGCGCTTGGGAGCAGACCGTGTCAAACAAACAAGGTGCGACAAACTCAAGGAACAAACAAGACGGTTAATTCCTTGCTGTCGACGAAAGCCGCCCACAATGACCCTGTCAATGTCAAGGCTTGAAGGCTCCGGGGTGGAATCGATAATAGCGGCGACGGGTTTCTGGAGACGCGGTGTGTGGGTGTGGGCCGAGTCCCGGTCGAAGGACTAGACCTAGATTATATTGGTATATTGGCGTGCATTGCATGGCCAGCTACACCGAGTTCATTTCAGCTGTTTTAGGGGCACGGCTACGAGGAACGGAGCGCTCTCTATCTGACTAATTAGTCTATCGTGTATGAAGCGAAGAATCGCGGTGAAAATGGCGGATCAAGTATATTCCATATGCTAGCGCGGGGCCACAACTCCGGGACGGGAGGTGGTGTATGCCACACCCTGGTCAACTTACTATTCCATGAGACACATATCTGCATTTTGGTAAATGGCATTTGATTTAGCCTTCGCAGCATTGCCCCGTTGTTTGGGGCCCAGGCATGTAGTTCAACTTGTGTGGCTCTCGGCTGGTTAGGGCTACGGCTTCTACTACGGAGTGCAATGGGGCTTTGGAGTAAGCATGCGATCCATATATAGTAGTTGTTTATGAATGGGTCGCTCTCGTCGAATAGCGATAGATTGATGTGTAGAATTGACAAGGCCGTAGGTCCCGTAGGTGAGCTAAGACTGCATAGGACGGGTGCCGCCTGTATTGGCGTATTGGCCGTTGAGCATGTCAGCTCATCGATTCCCAAAATAACACTGTATCACTGACGGTGGGCTCCTGTCATCTGTGCCAAACCCGTAGCCAAACCCGTAGCCGTGTAAATTAGAGAATCGAGCAGAGCCGACATGCGAAAGACTGGACATGCTCGTGTATTTAGATGGAAAAGACAACACGACAATTTCGCGCTCGCGGGGACCCACCGAAGGAGGCGTATGGTGCCCGTCGATTTGTTCCCATGTAAGAAATTCGATGGAAACCGACGAGAAGGCCGGTTTTGTCGAATTAACTACCAGAGCTCCTGACAATCGGGTCAGGTAAACAAAGGCGCTCACCACACCACATATGCGGAACTGCACACGGACGATGCACAACATTCGGATCAGACAAATCAGACAGACCAAGCAAATGACAGGCAAATGAGACAAATGAAAGGGAATCTCAACGCTTACCGAGTTCCGCCGGTGGGAGGCTGGAAATGGGAATCCAAACAGAAGACAGTCCGGTACAAATGTCGAGGAGCGAAGGGGAGGGGGTCCAGGCGGTCATCCGACCCCATCGCGGTGCTGTCAGGAGTCCACGAATTCGATGGTCAGGGGCACGTACATGCGCTGTAATGCGCCGTAATGCACCGTAATGCACCGCGATGCACCACAGGTGCCCATGTGGGCCAAGGCGGCTTGGAAGGGGGCTGGAAGGGGTAGAGAAGCAATCGGATCGACCTCAAGCGCGTTAGGCAGACGCTGGCGGAACGGGACAACCAGAAAACGGCCTCGACGCCGGTGCTGTCATTGGCCGTATTCTCTGGCGGGCGCGGCCAATAAGCCGACGTTGGCTAGAAGTGCGGACGTGATTGAATCCTGATGGCGCCGGCCGACCATTGAGACACCGGCCCTCTCCAACAGATTACGAGCGCAACGGGGGGACAATTTACACTGGTCGTGGCTATTCGGTCGTGTGCATAGTCCTGTGCATAGTAATGTGCATAGTAGTGTGCATAGTAGGTCGGTAATAGGTAGGTACAGTACGTTCTTAGGCGGGCAGCTAGCTGATGCAGCAGGCAGATTGCAATGCTACGCACGGTCGCAGCCTTCCCATCTAGCGGTGGCTGAGCTTACCTAAGAGCCATCGCACAGAGGGCGTCGGGATAAAATTGAAGGATGCGAGTGAGCAGAATGAGATGGAGTGCGTGGGTGAGTGAGTGAGATTGAGAATAGGCTACCTATCACCCTAAGTTTAGTAAATCAATGTTACCTAAGTATTGACCGGTTCACGTTTCTTGGCGAATCGTAGTACACGCTATCGCTATCTCTTTCCCGACGATCTGGACGGCTGACTATAGAAGAAAAAAAGTACCTACTTACTAATAATACTGACCACACACAAGTTTAGGTAGGGTTTATAGGTAATTCCAACGCCTACCTACCTACACTACTACCGCCGATCTAGTTATGTAGGTATGTACCTGCCTAATTTTTACCTGCCAGGTAAGTATGTATATGCACTTCCTATATGCATGCACAGGCAGGCAGTTGAGGTCCTCAGTAATTATCTAAGCATGCAGGTGGTAAGCTACAACATAGTGGACCTATCTACTGCACAGTCTGTACTTAACCCCCCTCCCCACCCACCAAGCTTAGGTACTCGGACTAGTTAGCCGTCCGAGCTCAACCCCACCAAAGTCGCGGCCGACACGCTATTATGCGACAGTGAGAGATCCCACCGCGAGTTAGCTACTTTTGCCAACTCCACCGCACCCAGCTCACCCTTCCAAATGGCCGGACTCGACCGTCTCGCCATCCTGCGAGTTGCCGTGTCTGGCATGGCGACCCGGCCAATCATGCTGGATCTCAGGGAGCTTAGATTCATCTAGGTTAAGCATGCTGTGCGAATTTCTGCAAGCAGCGGCAAGCAGAGAGGCAGGCAGACAGAAAGTACGGTATGGGTAGGCAGGTTGTTAGGTACGCTAGCCATAGCGTCGAGAGAGGCCACCCACCACCCCCAAGGGTGAAGCGAACAAACAGCGACGCGTTCACTGCCTACCTGGTCACCTCCCGACTTGGTGACTAGACTGGCTAGCAGATGTTGAGTGGCAGACGGACGTTGGACGGCGGACACTTGCTAGTGAGTGAGTGAGGAAGCGAGCAAGCGAGGAAGCGAGCAAGCAAGGAAGTAAGTACGTAAGTACGTAAGTATGGGAAGTATGGAAGTAGTGGGCAAGTCAACGGTGGACAGTGAATAACCCACTGGACGGTGGGATAGCGAGATGAACAACAGCACTTCACCGCACAGCCACGCGTCTTGGCGGCGAGCAGCGCATCTACACCTTCGTGTGCCAGAATTGCCTCGCTCTGATTTGTGTGCGTCCCGATGTCTCGCCTGGCTGCTCCCTATCCTACCCTATGGCATGGCAGAGAGGGGGCACAATTTGGCTACACGAATGGGCAGCGAGGCAATCAAGGTCAATATCACACGCAAGTCATGCACGCCCAAAGCCGGTTCTTGGGTGGTTCTCGGTGGTTCAGGTTGAGGCACATTCCTGGCCATAGTCATCTGCGCCCGGCCTCCTGGCCCCAGATGCCCCCTAAACGGGCGGCTTCATAGGTGCATGCGGCGGCACGACGTCATCCGATTGCCCAACCGACGGTTTTCCCGCCCTACTGTGGAAATAGAAGTGGCCTGGAAAAGCTGCTCGGTGCTCTGATTTGGCCGCCAGTGGCAAATGGCCCCGATGGGGCCCCCCGACTGAGGCCAATTGGGTCGTGGTTCGGATGCATTCATGCCCAACGCCCAGCGAAGTCGGGACACCCTCCCTGTCCAGCGTCCAGCGTCCAGGCAGCGTACGCCCCAGGGAGAAAAGGCCACTTTCTTCCCACCCGGGCGTATTTGCTCTCTGGCCCGGCTTTTGGTCTCTGTATTTCGGCCCCGTCCCACCAACGTTCGACCCGCCGGGTGATTGGCCGCCTCACAGTGACTCAGGCACAGCAAACCCGTCAAAGCCTGCGCAGTGAGATCCTTGCCAACTCAGGCATGGTTGCGGCCAACGAGCAACTCTTGTTTCATGGATCATTGGGCCTGTGTTCCCCGTGCATCCAGCCATGTACCTTTGTATCTTCTGTTCGTTGAGTTGATCGTGTCCCCGGTCTGCCTTTGACGTAGCGAAGCGCATCAGCCTCTTTCGTCTGCCTGCATCTGGGCCTGCTGAGTAGCTACAACTACTGTTCACACGCTTCACACTGTCTTCCACCCGAACAAAACCACCGCGATGCCGAAGAGACGCACTAACTTCCCTTCCTATTCACACCAAACAACACCATCACACGACATCCATTGCCCCTCACCATCTACCCTGAACATCAACAACAACGACAGCCTCACACAAACCCACACGAAATCCGGCAAACAACTCATATCACACCTCACCATCACCAATGGACAGCCATCTGGACCCAGCCTCAGGGAGGCAGAGGGGGAGGGCACCTTCAATGCCTGGTTCAATGCCCGGTTCAATGCCTGGTGGATATCCTGGCTATCTCGAAGTGCCATCTAGGCAAAGGTCAAAATCTAGACTAGGAGCACCCGCGGCCGCCTCGGTAGTCTCAGTCGTCTCATCCGCCTCAGATATCACCGATACCTCATCCACTGCCCCCCCACCACCGAAACAACCAAAGAGCATTCTCAAGAATTCACCAAATCGCCAGCTGGACATTGACGAGAATCGTCTTGCCGCCAGATTTCATCGCCTGCCAAGGCCCGTACAGACATATCATCTACCACCCCATTCACATTCACATTCACATTCACCAGTGCATTCGCCATCCTACTACGCCTCCGACAGCGAATATACCAGATATGACGCAGGGTCAGACATCAATTCTAGTTCCTCGGAGCTCTCCATCAACACACAGGCCACCAGTGTGGCATCATCAGAATTCTCCGCATTCAACAAACGGGGCGGACCGGCCATGCGGGTCAGACATGTTCGGCCTGTGCATCTACCCACAACCTCGAGCCGGGTCCGAGCACGCCCGCGCAGCACACGTGCACCTTCGGAAGTGTCAAGGTCTGAAGTAACCAGGCCTTCACAGACAAGTGGGAGGAGGACTGTGCACATCCAGATCGTGCCCAACAAGTCAGCGCAGCCAGCATCTCAATCTATGCAGCTGGCTAGAATCCCCAACCGGGACTTAGTACATAAGCTTGAGCGACTGGAGAGCGACACAGAAGATCTTAAGCTCGCACGGAGACACCTCAGCCGGAGACTTGACGATGCATCGGAAGAGCTGAACGTGAAGGTGTTCGAGAATAATCAGATCGCACGGGCATTACACCACGAACGGAACAGCAAGGAGATCATAATTCGGGATCTAGAAGAGCAACGACAACAACTCGAAGAATTCCATCAAAGCTTTGAATGGCAACGATCCGTACTCACAAATGTAGAGAGGGAGCGAGATGACCTCAGACGAGCGCGTGACGATGCGGAGAGGAAGCTCGAAGACTTTGAAAGGGACATTTCGGAAAGAGAACAGAAACAGCAAGAACAAGACGAACTCCTCCAACACCAGATCACAAAGTTAGCTATTGCCACAACTGATCTAGAGGAAAAGGTCGCAGTCAGCGATGGGAACCTTAAAACCCTTACCACGGAACGTGATGACTTGCTGGCACAGGCTAGGATGAACCAGATGCAGATCAACATATTGAAGAAGCAGAAGAAATCCACCCCGGAGGAGAAGAAGACTGCCGAGGAGCTGCGGAAGAAGATTCAACTCGAGCTAGACGCATCTATTGCTGAAAACCAAGAACTCCAGGCGAGGATTACAGGCCTAGAAGGCAGCATCGTAGTTTTCCAGGCACAGATCACCGAGTTAGGAGCGGCCAAGAAGGACCTCGAGGATACCCTTGCTTCAGAAAGGGCGAGCAAAGTTGACCTTGAAAAGAGCCTATCCGCGGTTGATAAGGACAATATCGAGAAACAGCTACTGGCAGGCAAAGATGAAGTGCGAGCACAGCTGAACGCGGAGAAGGAGGATCTAGAGAAGCAGTTCGCCGTTACAAAGGACGACCTAGAGAACCAACTACAAGGCGCCAAGGACGAATTAGCGAAACAGCTTGAAGGCAACAAAACGTCACTCGAAACACAGATCCAAGTTCATAAAGTGGAGATCGAAGAGTTGCAGCTAAAGATTGACGCCGGCGAGACGGTCAAAGGAGATCTGGAGAAGCAACTCGCGACGGCCCAGGAGGAGCTCGGCAAAGGGATCGCTGAGGCGAGAGACGAGGCAGAGAAGCAGGGAGCCACCTGGCAGGCCGAGAAGGCCGAGAAGCAGGCCACGATCGATGGCCTCATAACTGATTTGGACGGTGCTAAGAGTGCCAACATTGCGCTCGCGACGCAACGCCTAGAAGTTGAGAAGAAACTGGCAAACGTCGAAACCAACCTCATTTCTGTGCGAGCTGAACTCATAGATCTCCAAACCACGCACAAGACTATCGAGAACGAAAATGAGCAACTTAAGATACAAACCAGTGATCTTACCCAGAAAGCCGCAGATCTCGACAAGCTCCAGGCTGAGAAGAGCGCGGAGATCGATAAACTCCAGAATGAACATGCGCAGCTCGATGGCAAGGTTAAGAATCTACAGACAGATCTCGACACGGCACAAGCAGCGCAGAAATCTCTCCAAGGCGAGAAGGAACAGCTGCTGGTGCAGGTGCAAGAGCTCGAGGACGGCAACCCGGTGCTGACGAGATTGAAGGGGGAGAAGGCAGAACTGCTGTCACAACTGTTCGGTCTACAAGTCGAGGCCAACAAGGCAGGAGTGCTAGCACAAGCCAACGCCGACCTGGAGGCGCGCGTCAACAACCTCCAAAGCACCGCAGATAAGGTCTTCATACTTGAACAAACCAAGGCGGATCTCCAACAAGCCAACAGGGACCTCGAGGGAGCCAAGAGAGACCTCGAGGCACGCATCGCTCTTGTACAGGGCGAAGCAAGCATAATACCCGGCTTAAGGGACCAGATCGATTCGCTGACCCACAAGCTGCAAAGCCTGCAAACACCCAGCTCTAGCTCTCGGTCGAAGAGCCGGAGCAACTCCCGGGCACCGTCCAAGAAAAACGAAAGGCATTCCCGGTCTCCTTCAAGCGGTGGCTTCCTCTTCGTCCGAAACCCGTCGGAGAAGGAAGTCTACATCACGACACGTAAGGCGATGAAAGAGAAGGATAGAAACGAGTGACTATTGCGGATGCTAGGAGTTCAGCGCTGCTGAGTATTGTATGATGCTATATGATGGGTGTCACGTTCACAACGATAATGACGACGATGACGATGACCCTAACGATCGATATGAAACGGTCATGTAATTAACCTACCCGGCGCGTGCGTTGTAGCGACGGGGCACAGGTCACACATTCATTTATTCTTTATTTTCTTTTACCTTTTCTTTTATCGTTCTTCTATTTCTTGTATTTGTTTTCCTGGGTTTCTCGGAATGAAAACACTTTGGCGGGATTTGCGTTGATTTATTTCTTACACCGGATACGATACACCTGTTCAACGATATCGCCGATTTCAGTTCTTGGCATGGGCTTGGAATTACGGAGGAAGCGAGATTGGGGCCGAGCGAGCCCAATGACGAGGAGGACCGGAGATCAGCCGTGCCCGCAGCCTGCCCCATTTGCCACTATTTTCTTTTATTGTTCTACCACTTCTTGTACTTAACACTGTCTTGTAGTAAAAGGGGCTTAGACCAAGGCAAAGGGACAAAAGCTCGGCAACGGGTGTCTCCTTTTTGGTTTTTTGTTTTTTTCCTTTTTCTTCGTTTCCTTTCCTTTCCTTTCGGGCATCAGCGTCTTATCTAGGGACCAATTTGGTCAGGCATCGGTTGGGCAGGCAACAGTGATGGCAAATCGCCACACGACTTTGGTTACACGGAAGGGGACCTAAAAAGCAGGGGAGAGAGCGAGTACACAAAAGATACACTTTTCATAGAAAATTAAAACTTGGGTAGTTTGCCTATCTATCGTCTTCTTCTTTGTTCTCCGAGAGTGAATGAATGGGTGCTTTGGGCATCATGTGAGCAACTCGTCCCGCGGGATAGCAACTCGGGGTCTCCCGGTGGTTGGTGGCCGAGGAAACGTCTCGATATTTGGTGACCCCATGATCCTTGCCCGTCGGGCACATATGGGCGGTAACACGGGCACGGAAGCAACAAGCGTTCTGAAATGATTAAGCCCAAACGGGTATCGACATGAAAAAAAAAAAAATCCCCTCGCGCTCGTGTCGCCGCGGCACGCCTAAGCCCAACCAACAAGTCCTGACCTTGTTTGTCTGCGGGCGCTGTTTGCCGCCAGACACCTCTATCCTCTGGGATGCGAGGTGACGTGCCTGTCGGTGCAGAGGAATTGACCGGCTAAGGTTCTCCCCAACCGCCGGGGCCAGATCCGGGGAGGGGGAGGGGGCAAAACCCATCCTGACTAAAGCGTTCTCTCCCTCTCTCCCCCCCGCGTTACGCTAATACTACTACGTCGCTCGATAGGGACCTAACTCTTCCTTTCTTTCCCTTCCTATCCCATCCCTTCCCCCCCCTCCCCCTTTCCCCCCACGCGCCAGGCATGCGTTCAAGCAGAAAAGAAAATGACGCATGTAGGAAATCCCCCTCACACCGGACGCGCGTGGGCACCGACTGGGTATGACATGACAGGACAGGACAGGACAGGACAGGACAGAACTCCTCGGGCCCTTTAGGCGTCGAGGTGTCGTCATCACGCGGGAAAGGCAGAGCGGACTGCCCTGCCCCGAGGTCTCGGACTCGCGCGCCCAGGCAGAAGCGGAAACGATAGGTAAGGTAAGGTAAGGTAAGGTAAGGTAGGTGTACCTTGCACTAGTACCACGCCAACCAACTGGCCATGCTTGCCCCTTCGCGCGTAAAGTAACGTATTGGGTATATGAAAAGACGAAGCCCGCACCGCGCGCACGAAGGGGGAGAGGTCCGACGAGGCTACTGGCCAAAAAAGAGGCTTTTATCCCTTGGCACCCTCGAGACGACACAAGAAGAGAGGGGGGAGGGGGAGGGGACGCAAGATTTCGTCGAATTGTCTGTCTGTCTGTCTGTCTGTCTGGAACCCCAGAGAGCAGAACACAGCACAGCACAGCACATCCACTCGCTTGTTCAACCCACGTAAACAAGAAAAAAAAAAAAAAACCACCCCCGCCTCACACCACCAACGACTGACGTGCCCATACAACGCATGACTGGCGAGACATCATCGTGAGGGGCTGTTGGGGGGCTCGGGGATCACGGTGGCGATTGTCGTCGGGATGAATTGGCAGTGTTGTCTTGGGTGCTGTGACTCAAGGGACCTACGATGACAAAAGGACACGACGTTTTGTTCACTGTGCCGGGCTCTTTCTATACGCACGTTTGGGAATCTAGGCAGCAGCAGCAGCAGCAGTAGCAGCAGCTTTCTTTCGTCCATGCAACCGAGTCTAGGTGAAAGCAAGCTCTCAAGAGGCCATATCTATGAGTGAATTGCGACATCCCTCGACGTAGCCCTCTGGATCCCCATAACTACCAAGTTTACATGATTGGGTGCGTAGTTTGCCCTGCTAGAGGTTATAGATCAGACGAAATAGATATTCAAACTATGCATGTATACGAATTGGGACTTTGGTGCCTTCAGCATGTTTCGCAATTCGCTTCCCCTTACTTGAATAAAAGGTCTCACAGATGATTAGATTGGTTGTTTTCCTTCGGGTTTCTAGATTCAACCTTCCGCGCCTTCTTCCATCCCAATGCTTAATTTAACACAATACTCAATGTCCTGTTGCCGGGCCGTACACATTCGATAATCTGTCCCAAGGCTTACTACTCGCTCATGTAAAGTCCCGCAACCTAACCCCTCAATATTCATTAGGAAAGGTGGTTTGCAACGTGTCAAAAGCCGTGCTAATAGACGACCGACTGTAGTACCCGCACTGTATCCATAGCCGACAACCTGCAGCTTCGTGACCATTCTGTTGGTTGGTTGGTGCTCTACGATGAGAAAGCAACTTTAGATAGTCACTGTGATTGACGGTAGATGTTCAATTTGTTGTTCCAATCTAATCCATCGATTGGAACCAATTTACCAGGTATACCCCGCGAAATGCCCCAGGCAATCCGTTCTAGCCCTCGAGTTAGCTCTCCGAAAAGACGGGGCAACCAGCTTGTCGCCCTGATCTAAGCATATACGTACATGCAATAGCGTAGCTTAGCTATCCAAGATACGAGCTATGTCTGGTATCTATGGACGGATGTAGAGCTGTGTAAGCCAATGCCAAGTGTAGATCGGTGAAGCAGCGTGGGGACGCGCCCGCGCCCGCGCCCACGCCCACGCCCACGCCCACGCGGTCCAAACACGGATCTGACGAGAGACGGACGACGAACGAACGAGCGAGCGAAACGAACTATGGCGAAAACGGCCTAGGGAAGCGGTGGCGGTTTGGTTTAAATGACCCCGGATCCCATCTGAGAGGTCAATGGATAACAACATACCTACATATGGCGTGAAGACGGCGGGGTAAAATCCGGGTCGATCCCCCTTTAGGAACCGCTGGGACACGCATCGCATTGCGCCACCGCCGGGCGGCATGACATCCGGGGGCCGGGGGGGGGATGGGGATCGATCTCACCCGTGGCGTGTCCAGAACGCAGACCTCTTCGCCGCCAATGAGACGGGGGGGACGGAGGGGCATGGAAAGACTCCCCCGCAAATGCCACGTCCCCCTTCCGGGCCCGCAAATGCGCCGTCCCTAATCCGGCACAAGCGCTGATCGGGGGGAAGAGAGAGGGGCGGGGGGAGGGCGAGAAGACCGCTTCACTTGCCTGCTCATAAATCGGTGAGGAGCCCCTCCGGAATTGCTGGTTGCAAGGCGGCGGGGCACGTCCTGCCCTAGATCGAACCACTTGTAGTTGATGCCGTTGTTGTTGTTGTCGTTGTTATTGTTATTGTCCACCTGCGCCATGGGACTTCGATAAAACCCGACCGACAGCTAGTTACTGGGATCCTCCCGTTCGCGGAGATCCGGACACCGCCCGCCCGCACGCACTGCACGCCATCCAGTCTGCCCTGCCCACGGGGAGAGGAGAGGGGAGGCGATTCTGCCCTGCCCGCCACCTCTTTCCCGGGCCCGGCGAGCCCATCCACGTGGAGGCGCCAGAGGCCGTGTCAGGCGGATGGACCGCTTGCCATGCAGGCTCAGGGCCATACGATTCCGCCGTGGCGCGCGTGAGGGGGCGTCGAAGACCGGCTTAGTATAGTATGGATTGACTTGGCGCTGGGATAGTGGGTTAGATACGTACTTACCCACATCTTTTATGTACGTATGTATGTATGTATATATGTACAAATGTACGTATGTCGTATGTACGTATGTATTAGTCGGCGAGGTCGAATCTTGGTACGAAGCTCGGATCCGGGCGTTGGCTGACGATCCTGGATGATGGTTATTCCGGAGCTGCCGCTTTAACCATTCGACGTAATCCCGATAGTCGACATGCTAAGAGAGACACTGGATCTAATCTTGTGATGTCACGTCGTCACGTAGAGTAAGCGTTGCAGTATTCGGGGTGTCTCTCTCGTATGCTGGAGATACATCTTACTTGTGTCTACAGCAGCAATGGCCTAGAATAGATTGGACCAACGACCAACGCGACCGTAAGGTGGTCATCAGTGAGAATCTCGCGTGCCGGAGACCGGGAGACGGTTCGCCATGATAAGGACACGCACAATTAAACACCACAAAAATGGGAGGCATGAGCTGCCAGGTTCTTCCCCCAGCCTTTAGGAACAAAGGACGGCGATAGAAGGCTTCTGATTCCGATAAACATCTGCAGCGACGCATTCCAACACTACATGGCCGAGGATCCCACGTGAGTAATCCAATCTGAGCTCTTGTTCTATGACTCGCTGCAACAAAAGTCGGTATGCAGCTGTGCGTTCGGTTGCACCTCTCGCGTGGCGCCGCGTGTATGCTGCCGCTGCTCGCCTTTTCCGAGGAGCGTACTTCGTTATTCCTCAATCAAGACATGCTTGCGGTGTCTTACAAATCCATCATTACCCGAGAAGCACATTTGGGATCCTTACCGGTCGCATGTTTCCCCATATCATATGAATTCGGCGATCTCGTTCCGCGCTGGTCATGTAAGCCTTGTACTTTGCACAAAGAAGGAGAAATTAGGAGTGCAAAAAAGACGCTGTATCGGAAATGGATGCATAGGCCCCAGCCATCCAAGTAGCCAGCTTAAGTACGGCACTGGACCGACACCTTCCTTTTTTTTTAATACACCTATAACTATAACGTACTTTCCACTTGAGGGATGCTTTTTGGCGACATAACTTCTGACTGGCGCCACCCAAACTTAAAAGGACCACTAGGTAAGTGCTCGACAGGATCTCCATGTGGGCGGTGTAAGTATGGCGGTCACGGGATTCTTGGATCGTGCTGACACAGCATCGGGTGTTGATGTCGGAAGGCATTGATTTGTTTATCCGCCAGGTGGCATCCTTCTATAAGGGATAATTTGTTCTTTGATGGCTAGTTAACTAGTAGCGGCCGGGCCCCCGGATATTGGCCATCCCCTTAGTTTAGGTACGGATTGGCTATACTGTAGAAATCTGAGGGAACCCATAGCTTGGGTTCTAATGTTAAATTTGGGTAATTATTGGACTACTTAGGATACATGTGGTTGATAAATAATGAATAAGAACCGTAAAATCAGAAACGGATAACTAACAGCTGCTAAACTGTTTTTTTCAATGAGCTGCCTTGTTATATATAAATAGTACAAATAGTCACGAATGCTATAGCACATCTAACCTAGCATTTTCTTCCTTTCCCCTCTCTTTCTTTCCTGTATTTTATCCCCTTCACCTCTTACCTCTATTTTATTTTTTATTTTATTTCTTATTACTTACTATTAAGTTGCTGAGTAGGGGTGAATAAAAAACCAAAACTTAGAATCCCGAGCTGTGGGCGCGTTAGGGAAATCGTGAGGGCACTATAGGTACACAAGCATATTCCAAGCTTGCTATTTCCCCTACACGTCAAGTAGGCCATGAACATGTCGCACGGGTACGTTACACTGTCTGGGGCGTACAAAGGGGGGGCAGATGTGGTACGAAACCTGGAGCCGCATCCACGGTGTTTCAAGTATGGAGTGACAAACGGTTACGAGGGTTGCCTAGAGTGACGCAATGGTTGCTCAACATATTTTCTAGCATAGCATCACAGCATAAAGGCCCAGGGATTACCGCCGCACGTGTATCAAGCCTTCTACGGCCAGCGGCTCTAGTGGTAGGCGGGGGTGTCTGATGAGTTCATATTTATATTGCTATAGTGGGACCAGCAGCGTGAACTTTGTGTGGAATCTCCTTTATTTGCTTCCGCTGAGGCCCCGTGAAGTAATCTGGGAATCGAAACCTTATGTTTACAAGAAATAACCTTCCGTATTCTACTAGCCATGTCAGGCAAAATCCAAACCATTGCAACTTAATATTTTATTTCAAACCAATTTCGGCGTGAATGACGCTGAGGCGCAATGCTACATACCAGTCATGATAGTTAATCATGATTGAGTGGTGATAGTACTGGACTTGAGGCACATAGGGTACGAGTTTGCTCTGGGGATTACCCAAAAAGCCATCGCATCATGTAAATGAGGTCGCGCCCTACTAACGGGCTTGAAATTCTTGTATTTCCACTACTTAATTTGTGGATCGGGTATAGACGCCAGCAGCTAATCTGGCATGGAAGAGTTGTCGAGTTTGTATCATACAAAAGCAAATGCGAACAACAACCTATGTACGTTTGCAGACGTTTGGGTACTACATAAAGTACAAAATTTAAACTTTTGGTTGAGGTGCCGGTGCTGCCTCTGGCACAGGATTAGCCGCGGCTGCAAGTGTCGTCTGCACGACACCAGGCGAAGGGGTGTTCGTTTGGGGTGAGGGCGCGTTCTTCCTGGCATTGCCCTCCTCGGTCAGGAGCTTGCTGAGAAGTTGGAGATCGTCGCGGGCTCGTGGATCTCGCTCTAAACATCGCCGAACCGCGTTCCATTCGCCTTCCTTCATACGGGCTGCATGTGGTAGAAGGAAGGTGACAGTAGAGCTACCGAAAAGCGGGCCGAGTACCTGCCGGGCCTT
Organism: Rosellinia necatrix; assembly: GCA_021209875.1. Lineage (NCBI taxonomy): Eukaryota > Fungi > Ascomycota > Sordariomycetes > Xylariales > Xylariaceae > Rosellinia > Rosellinia necatrix. The sequence continues at coordinate 1,914,307 of JAGYVD010000006.1, read as the reverse complement.
CATTTCGCCCTCGGCTTGTGCTGCTCTCATGGCGTTGATATTAGGGTCTTGATTGAGACTTTGGGGGGGAGGAGCACTAGGCTGAGCCGCGATGGCCGGTGGTGTCGGGCGTGGCTGGGGAGCCACGGCTGGGACAGGTTGACCCGGGATTTTTGGGGGAGGAATTGGTGTCTGGCTGTATTGCGGAGGTGCTAGACTGGAGTTACTAAATGGACCCTGAGGCGTGGCGGGGGACCAAGAAGGGCCTGATATCGACGGGTGCTTGGGCGGTGGTACTGGTGTGGCGTGAGACGGGGCACTGGCTTGGCTCTGCTGTGCGGATTGCTCCATGGGCAACGGATGTTGCTTTTCGTCTCGGACAACAAATACGAGGAGCAACATCGGTTCGGCTCTCACCGCTGGGATCAGATGATCGCCTATGTTCTGCATAGGCTCTGGAATTGGCCCACTACCCTCTGATACAGGTATGAGGTAGGTATCGCGCACGTTACCGAGCTTTCGTTCGCCGACTACGCCATACCGTTTCTTGCCTGTGAAGTACTCTATAACTCCCGCAAACTGGTTTCGATCCGTCTCGTTATTGGGATGGGCGGGAGCAAGGCTCGTTATCACCAAATCGACCTGATTATTGTATCTTAGGCCGCAAAGGTATGGCACCGCCTTCTCTTCTGGTATACGCCCGCAAACACTGAGAAGAGGGGGGATTAGATCCTTCCAGGCAATGCCCCTGACCTTGCTCAGATCTGCTCCCCCAACAAATTTAGCAATGGTAGGGATATCTGCCAAGTTTGTCATGGTCAACGGACCGCGCCAAATTACATCTGGGTCGATGTCTTCGGTAGGTGAATATGGGGGAGATTCGTTGCCATCATCCTGTAGTAGTCGATCCACGTCAGGATCGTCCCCTGGGCCACCTGATCGAATTTGCGTAGAAGCCTTTCGCTGATGTGGAGCGGATGGAGACCGCACGCTTGAAAAGACTTTGCCGAGGTCAAAGTCAGATGGCTTAGGTGATTGTGACTGTTGCGTATTGATTCGTAGAGGTCCAGAAGACGTTCGGCGAGCGGCGGCTGGTTTTTCATTCTCAGCGCTTGCTGCTTCTATTCCAGGGCCAACCGCGGCGCCTGTGCTTGCGCTTGCACTCGATCTTGAACTTGTACCCGAGCCCACGGCCTTAGTCTCTGCAGCTTCTCGAATGCCTTGCTGTCGAAGCTGTGACGGGCCATCGTCCATTCCTACTGAGAAGCTTTCTGGTTCTATCACCTCTTCTCCCTTATGCGTACGTCGCACACGAGGCCCATCATCAGTCACAAGAGTGGACTGTTTATCAGCACGAGCCTTCATCTCGGCATTTTCACGTTGGAGCTCCTTTGTCGCAAGCTCCTCACCACTCATCACCGCAAACGAGGGAGGGGGAAGGGAGCGGTTGAGCACTCGAACGGCAAGCTCGACGTTGTTTTTCAAGCTGAACACCAACGTTCGGAGCTGTGCTGCATTTTGAGAGGAGCTGGGGTGGGTGTCTTGGAATGCGCGCTCAATCTCGATAGCCAACCGTTCGGAGAGGTCTTTCTTTGCACAGCCCTCTGGAAGACTGAATAGCTTCTTTTTCTCGGCCTGGTCGATGGCACTGTCGAGTGACTTCTGCACAGCCATCGCGGCTTGCCTCCTTGTGCCCTCGAGCTTCTGTATAGACTCCGGGAGATCATTAGGGGCGGAATATTTGGGGTACACAGGGGTATGTTGGCTCTCAGTCACTTTGCGTTGCTTGGTGGCTGGGCCTTGGGGATGGTCTTGCGGTTTGCGCTTCCCCCTAGATGGAGGCTCTAGTGCGGAATCCTCCTTCTTCACCTCTGGCGGCGGCGACGATGTCTTGGGTTTAGTACTCGTGGCGCTTGGCGATGCACGTTCCTTGTGGTCGCTGACACGCTTCCCCTTGCCTTTCTTGCCTCCTTTCTTGCGCTTCTTTTCATCCTCATATTTCTGGCGTCGGTCCTCCCACGGCTTGTCGCCCCTTTTCATCGCCTCCAGCGTTTCTTTGTGGTCCTGTGGCGAGCATTGCTCACAGAAGTAATCCTTAGTTAGATCTTCTGTGAAAACACTCATGCCCACACAGACGTTATGCTGCCAGGCGCCACACTTATCGCAGGCGATCCAGGGCTCGTTCGCGTCGTCATCGTCTTGTGTAGTCGCGCCGCAGATACAGCGGATGATTTCTTCGTCCTCTTCATGCTTGTCTTCCTTCTCGGCGGCTTTCTTGGTGCCCTTCTTGGTTTGGCGTCGCTTCGGGGGCTCGGGCCCATTCTCGAGCTGATCGAAGGTTTTGGTGTGCTGGCCTTTGGTGGCGCGAACCGATCGGCGGGGTTCTGGTTCACCTGTAGAGGGTATGCCTGTTAGACAATCCGCCATGCCTGATGTTTGTCCCGTCCCGGGCCCTGCTAGACGCGGCTCATAGTGGGGGATAGAGGCTTCGGGGGAGTGAGATGGTTTCCCCGCTCGAGATGTGGACGTATCGGCCACACGGCTCTTGCGGACGGTGCTCTCGTGGGTAGTGCGCTTACCAGACATGTTGATTGACGACGGTGCTTGACCTGCTCAGTGCAACTAGAGTGTGGGTTTATTGATGTCGCGTGAAACTGACGAAACGCGGCGCAACAGTGCTGGCTACGGTGAATTGCGGTGGGTGATATGCAAGGAATTCAAACACTCATATCTTCTACAATGCCCAGCTGGACTACGGTCTGACGAAAGGTTGAAAGGTTGAAGAGGCAAAGAGCCACAGATCATCAACTAAGGTACGTCTTCATGCAAATTTCCCCGATACCCAAAGACCCAGCCCTGCTCTGCTCCAACTCCTGGCCGGGCGGGAAAGTAGTTGTAGGGGTTGTGAAGCCTTCGCGGAAGCCGAAAGAGATCGAAGGGATCCTTGCGACTCGGCTCAAACTTGCGCGGAAAGGGGAATTGCAGATCTGGCGTTAAGATGTCACGGTGTGTCGCGTGCTGGCTATGCCAAAAAAAAAGCCAGCTTTTCACTCAGTCGAGGACGGACCTGCAGGTTAACTGCAAATAGCTTCTAAGAGAGTGGACAGTTGGTAACGGTGCGACAACTGCTATTTGGATCGCAGCGTTGCGGGATTGGTGTTGTGGATATGTGCTGATGTCGCGATTCCTTGAAGCCGGAATGTTGTGGAGGTGAAGGAAAGGGTGCAGCATGTCAAGCAGGTCGGTTGGGAAGGTGAAGATGGGAAAAATGGTAAGATGGGGTAGATGGCGCGACGGTTGCAAAATGGGCCAATAGGAGCCGCAGGCTGGATAAAGGGCGGGGCATTGACAGGTCTTCTAGACCCGCATTTCGTAGGTCGTGAATAACTACTACCTAGGTAGGTAAGTAGGTAGTTATTGTAAGCCTATCTGATAGAGTGTGGAGAGGTACTTAAGATAGATAGGTAGGTAGTGATAGGTAGTATGTACCAACTAACATCGGTATGTAGGCCAGAAGCAGAAGACCGGGGATAATTAGATAGGTAGTATGTACCTGATAGTTAACCCCACGTTACCCACAGGATTTTGGAAGCACCTGCTGGTTGAGCAACTGGGCAGGATAAGTTTACTCTCTGCCGGAGGATTATGAGAAAACATAGCGAATAATTAAAACTAAACGAAAATGAGGATAAATAGATTAATATTCTGGATCATAACAATTGGTAACTATATAATGTGTTGCCTTAAATAGCTGTAAGATTTTGACCCGAGGTGTATCAAGCGGCCTGTCCACTATGGTGCACACCTACCTAACCTAAGTAGGTACCTGGCACATACAACAAGAAGCTTGGGCCATGAATATCTTATACCATCGGGAACGCCCTGCTTAAGTAAGTAGCATACCTAGTCAGCTGCTACAGGTACCTAAGCCAATCTGCATCAATGAATGCACCTAACCCAGGAAGGCCAGGTAGCAATCAACTGTACGCGTCCAAGCTCTTGCCTAGCTAATCCAGCAGCTACAAGCACCGTCTTTATTTGCTGGTGGAAAGTCAGCCTTCCCTCCCACACCCACTGTAGGCATGACTACCTACTTACCTACCCGCAAACTAGCTTCACAAGTACACGCCAAATACTCAAACAACGCCCTCCCCATAACTATTTACCATAGGCAACAACTTTACGATTTGACGTCCTTGTTCTCGTAATACCAACTATACAGAAAACTCACCACAGAACCCAGGCGGTTTCACTACTTCAATCTAGCCTTATCGTCCTGTTGCGGCTGCTTCGCCCATCATGTCTCGCCGTTATGATTCGCGAGTAAGCTTGGATTAGCTATCCTCCGTGTCTGCAAGCTGACAACGTTGGGTTAGACCACCATATTCTCCCCCGAAGGCCGTCTTTACCAGGTCGAATATGCGTTGGAGGCTATTTCCCATGCAGGTACCGCGATTGGTATCCTGGCAAAAGATGGCATCGTCCTAGCAGCGGAGCGCAAAGTAACATCGAAGTTGCTGGAGCAAGACACATCGGCGGAGAAGCTCTACATTCTGAACGAGTAAGCTCAAACTCTCCGCACAGGCGATTTCGACGTGCAAGCCGACTGACCGGGACAGTAACATGATCTGCGCCGTAGCTGGCATGACGTCGGATGCTAACATCCTCATCAACTACGCCCGGCAGGCCGCCCAACGATACCTCCTCACCTACAACGAAGATATCCCCTGCGAGCAGCTTGTGCGGAGACTATGCGACCTCAAGCAAGGCTACACACAACACGGCGGTCTGCGGCCATTCGGTGTCTCCTTTATCTATGCGGGGTGGGATCCGCAACGACAGTTCCAGCTCTACCTTAGCAATCCGTCAGGCAACTACGGCGGCTGGAAAGCTACAAGTGCCGGCGCAAATAAGGCTAGTGCAGATAGTTTATTGAAGCAAGATTACAAGGAGGATTGCACGTTGAAGGAGGCCTGTGGCATGGCCGTAAAGGTGCTCAGTAAGACGATGGACTCAACAAAGTTGAGTAGCGAGAAGAGTAAGCGCAAACATGAACCCAAAGAACAAATATCATGGGGTGGCTTGATCGCTAACATATAGCCCAGTCGAGTTTGCTACCGTGGGACAGACAAAGGATGGCAAAATCTACCAGCGACTCTGGAGCGCAGACGAGATTACGGCGCTGCTCAAAGAGCATGATCTGGCTAAGGATGAAAGTACTGACGACAAGTGAGATGGTCAAAGGCAGTCATTGTTATAGCTGTCCTTGATTGTGTTGTCTTGGGCCAAGATATAGAGGGTAGAAAAGAGACAACCATGAAGATCATGACTATTCCAAGCACGTGATACCAGCATCTCGGGCCTTTAAAAACTTCTCTTCATTTAATTTCGAGTACAAAACCACCTACTACTCAGACTACCTAGACTATGTATCTGCGAGCAGGATGCGACCCCGTGTCGAGCAAACATATAGAGGTAGGTAGGTAGGTACTTGTTGGGTCGCTAGTGCTACCTATCTTATGAAACTGTCCCTGTCCCCGGCCCCCTCTCTCAGAGGCAATGCAAAAAGACTCCAACCAATCACTAAGGCAAATTAACCCCACATGTAGGTACAGGAGTGGTGCAGCAGCTGCGCTCACAAAGGTGTGCCCCTCCATTCCAACTGGGAACAAAGTACCTAAACAACCTTGGAAGTACCTTGGGCGTCGCATCGAGCTGGGCAAGGGACCCCACGACGATTGGTGGCGATACCACGACCTAAGGTTAGGCCAGACAAAGTATCGGTACCTAGTATCGATACTGTAACGTTTGAACACCTTCCTCTGCCTACCTCTTCAACCTCCCATCACCGCCTCTCTCCTGTCTTCCTCTATCCCACCGGATCTCCTCTCCCTCTTTCGCAGACAAGGCACGCAGACAAGGCATTCCGGTACAGGGTGCCCCGATTCATCATGCTCCAAGTGCCACACCGCGAGAAAGCCAATGGCGCTGCCGGCAAGGACACGAAAGCTATCATCCTGGTGCGTAGATGAGCCCACTCCCTGCCCATCGTCTCCAAAAACCCCACCACCCGGTCTACTTGTCGCGATGTTTGTGTACATGTAGATGCTAAGAGCCGGATCTGTGGATCTGTCACTGGATGTGTCCTGCGTAGCTCTGGCTCGTTGGCTGACTCGGATCGATAGGTCGGTGGCCCTTCACGAGGCACGCGGTTCCGACCTCTCTCTTTAGATGTTCCAAAGGTGAGCCGGGCCCCGAGTCCCAGCGTCCTGCCCTCCCAATCCGAAGCTCTTGCCTTGCAATACCGAGATACTCACGCTGGCAACACCCTCCATTAGCCCCTCTTCGATGTCGCCGGCCACCCCATCATCTGGCACTGTCTGACCGCGGTTGCCAAAGTACCCTCCATTCAAGAGGTGTGCATGATCGGCTATTACGACGAGTCCGTCTTCAAAGACTTCATTAAGGAGGCTGCCACCGAATTCCCCAACCTCCCAATCAAATACCTTCGCGAATACCAGGCATTAGGCACCGCCGGTGGCCTGTACCACTTCCGAGATGCCATCCTCAAAGGCCGCCCCGAACGCATCTTTGTCCTCAACTCGGACGTGTGCTGCTCTTTCCCCCTCAACGAGATGGCGAAACTCTTCGACGACAAGGACGCCGAGGCTGTTATTCTGGGTACTCGCGTAAGCCAGGATGCTGCCACCAACTTTGGTTGCATCGTCTCGGACCAGCACTCCCGTCGTGTGCTGCATTACGTCGAGAAGCCCGAGAGTCAAATCTCCAACTTGATCAACTGTGGTGTCTACCTCTTTAGCGTCGATGCCATTTTCCCTAGCATCAGGAGCGCCATCAAGCGAAGGACAGATCGCCCTCGCCTTCTATCGTATCCATCATCAGAGAACCTCGAATCGAGCTTTATGGCCGACGAGGACGAGGAGCGGAAAAATGAAGTCATTCGCCTCGAGCAAGACATACTTAGTGACCTTGCCGACAGCAAGCAATTTTTCGTCCACGAGACCAAAGACTTTTGGCGTCAGATCAAGACGGCAGGTTCGGCTGTCCCGGCTAACGCTCTATACCTACAACAAGCCCAGCAGACCGGCTCCGAAGAGCTGGCTAAGCCATCGCCTAATATTATACCACCTGTCTTCGTCCATCCTTCCGCCCAGATTGATCCCACCGCTAAGCTTGGTCCCAACGTATCTATCGGTCCTCGTGCCATCATCGGAGCTGGTGCTCGCGTCAAGGAGTCGATTGTGCTCGAGGATGCCGAGATCAAGCATGACGCGTGCGTCATCTACTCAATCGTTGGCTGGAACAGCCGAGTGGGTGCCTGGGCTCGTGTGGAAGGTACTCCTACCCCCGCTACTAGCCATAGTACTAGCGTCGTGAAGAACGGTGTCAAGGTACAGAGTATCACTATTCTAGGCAAGGAGTGCGGTGTCGGGGATGAGATCCGCGTACAAAACTGCATCTGCCTGCCCTTCAAAGAGCTCAAGAGGGTGGGTCCCCCCTCCTACGTCGTGCTGCACTATGGAACGCTCGCTAACTTAACTGCAGGATGTCGCCAACGAGGTCATTATGTGAGGAACCAACTGGCGTAGGTGTGGAGTCTTATTTACGGATCTCCGCTTCATTGTTCATGACAACCTCCCTATGGTGAATGCTGCAGCGGTTCATTTATCGGTTTTTGTGTCGGCTTCCAAAATATGAAAATAGGCGCAGGTTTTCAGATGCAAGCTAGACAGATACCTCGCAGACGCGAATAATTCAGAGCAGTCTAGAATACTCTTTTCGTCACTAGTGATGATACGCTACCGACCGCGGAATGTAGAAAACGATTGTCAGGTTTTAAGGGGGGCGTTATAGGTACTTCATATCGCTCAAATTGCTGGCTCCAATACTATATCGCCGTGCCCAGGCAACACTGGAGATTATACGCGCCAAAACTAAACCTTGCTTTTCCCAAGCCGCGTCCTCGCGACAATCGTGAGATGAGCCATCTACTAAACCTATGCAACTATAAATGTAGAAGCATGACGGTTGTCAGTTGGAGATTTTTGCCTCTTCCTTCTGTATCCGACGCCAATTCCTTGGGTAACCCTGTTCCAATCTCCAGCGCTCGGCGGCGGCTTCGACGCTCTGGATGAAGCCCTCCCTCCAGCCACCCAGAACATCTCGTCTCCATACCATCTCCCCGCCGAAATCCCACGAGAGCAGCCTCTCGGCCCGCGCGCCGTCTCCGGAGTCCAGCAGCCCGACGGCCACGTCCACCATCTCCGGGCGGTCGTCCGACGCGTAGAAGACGCAGGCGGAGCACCGGCTGCAGAAGTACCGCTGGACGCCGGGCGAGCTCTCGTAGAGGGCGAGGGTGCCCCAGCGCGGATCCCGATCGGCAGAGGGGGGGGACGGGCCGACGGCGACGGCGTCCCTGAGCTCGATGCTCGACGCGGGGAAGTCGGCGCGGGCCCCGGCCGGCGTCGGGGGGAAGGCGAGATGGCGGAGGAGGGCGAAGGTCCAGTGGAAGACGTCGCTCCCGGACGACAGGCGGCACGAGTCGCACGCGTCGAAGCCGCCGAGCGACCTGTCCGACGCCGGGTCCACGAACCAGGGCAGCCCCGACCGCTCCCGGCCGGCGAAGTCCCGCGCGGCGGGCGAGAGGACGAGGTCGACCCCGCCGCAGTGGCAGCGGATGGGGATGTCCCCGTCTGCCGCGGCCGGACCCGCCGCGGCCGGCCAGTCGTGGGCCGTCGAGGACAGCTCCTCGCTCTGGCCCCTGTGGCCCCGCCACAGACGCGGCCGGCTGCCGTCGCGGTTGGCATCGCACAGCCAGGGCGACGCCCCGCCGTCCAGCGTGTCGCCGAGGAAGATGTGGTGCGTGATTTTGAGCAGGCCGCCACCGCCACCGCCACCGCCACCTCCACCGCTGCCGCCGCCGCCGCCGCCGGCGGGAACTTCGACGTTGGCGAGCACGCCGGTCTGCACGCCGTAGTTCGGGGCACCGCCGGCCGCCGCCGCCGGCCTGGTCTCGGCGAACATGGCGGAGCTGCAGACGCCGCAGAACAGCGTCGTGATCGCGTCCGTGAACGCGTACCGGCGCAGCGACGACGCCGGCCCGCGGATCGCGGCGGGGTCGCCCGGCCACGGCACGTACGTGCTGTACAGCGCCCCCGTCGCCCGCCGGCACGAGGTGCAGTGGCAGTAGATCACGTCGAGGGGCAGCGCCGACAGAGGGACCTTGGCCGCGAACCGCTGCGCCCCGCAGAGGCAGTGCGCCACGAGCTCGAGGGTCCCGCCGCTGCCGCCGTCTTCGTTTCTGGCCGCTGCCATGGTATGGTTGCGTAGTGATGAATGCGGTGGGTGCGTTCGTGCCGATGGGAGGCGCCGCGTTCTGAGAGTGCCTCCGCTCTTGGTTTCTTATATATATAAGTAAGTAAGTAATAACATGCCTAGGCTAAGCCTCTGCGCCCGTCGTCATCATCATCATCATCATCATCATCATCGCAGCCACGTAACTGATACGGGCGATACGAATCGCCATAAGAGGAATAGGCAGCACTCATGTTTGTCTTAGCGAGTCACGTACATGCCACCAAAGGCGTGCCCGCGTTACGGCTTGGCGATCCTTAGTGCTGGATTCCAAGATTTAGTTCCGGTCAAGAATCTGGGGTAGTTAGTGATCTCCTAGTCGGCAGCGGGGTTATAACAAAGCTGCTATCGCATGTGATGCAACCGGTCGGCTTATGAGAATTAGACAGGTATATCGTGCTACGATAGTGAGGATCATGTAGGGGAGATATCGGAATAACAAACCCTAGGTCGTGGATACTTACATATTCGGGGCTTATTCTCTGTCGTCATGATTGGTGCTTCTGTAGTGATTATTAATGTTTTACCTTGAAAGCTGAAAAGGAATTGCTCCTATGGTATAGATAGCATGTTGTGTAATCTATCTTTACTGTATTCCATACTACCTATCGATATACAGGAATTGACGTGGGAAAACTCTAGACTTATCATATCATGTAACTACACTACTTGGAGGGGCCAGTATAGCCCAGCCACCATTTCCACCGCCAACCATCCAGTCAATGTGACGGCTTGCCGCCAAGAATACAGCGTAGACAGCACAGCATCATACTCTAACCCAACGTGGGCACCCGGTCGGACTAGTGATTTATGAAGTAAGCGATGTTTTGGATGCATCCCCCCCCGCATGTCAGCCCTCAGAGTGGTAAATGGCTACAGGATAAATTCTTTTAATAAGCGATACAGGCTATCTACTACCAAAGTAACAAGTCCAATACCAAGCTACAACCTCTGTACCCGCCTCTCGTGAAACACAGCTTTAAGAAATGGCACCGAACTTGTGGTTCTTGTCGAGACCACCAAGCATTACCGTTGTACGGGTAGACGAATGCTGTCTAGGGTATCGGTGGGGGTCTCAGTCTTGATCTACATTCAGTGTCAATCACCATTCTGGCTATCTTATCAAATACCAATGAAATAGGTGACATGGCCCGGAAAACACGGAGGCGATGGCGGTTATACCCCATATCAAATGGTAAGCTTTGACCATTGATCCATGATACGAAGAGGCATTCCGCCCCGGAAAGAAAAATACCTCGGCTGTCTATCGTGAGGTTCTGTGGAGATGGCCCTGGCCAAGGGTTGATGGTGCGGAGCTGGATGTCGTAGTGTGCAGCAGGGGTCTGTGGGTAGAAAAGCATCACAAAATCCCAGGCCAGGGAGACAAACAAGAATGGGAATAAACCATTCGCTTTAGCTGCGTCGTGGCACCTAGTACGAAGCCTAAGATTGCATAGTCACATAAGTATCCATACCCATTTAGTCTCGGCAGCTCAACGCTTGCGACATTGTTGCCCATAGAGCATCACCCTAGGTACCCAGCATGGGTTCAGCGGAGTCGCAGAACGGCGAGGAGGTCGAGGTGTTCGACGTGCTCATCGTCGGTGCCGGTGTGTCTGGCATCAACACCGCATATCGCCTACAGACGCAACTCCCAAATGCCACATTTACAATTCTCGAAGGGCGAGGGAACATCGGCGGCACCTGGGATCTTTTTCGCTATCCCGGAATCCGCTCCGACTCGGATTTGTTCACCTATGGCTTCCAATGGGAGCCCTGGCCCTACGAGACTCCGATAGCGAAAGGCCCTCTCATCATAGAGTATCTGGAGACCTGTGTCACGAAATACAAGCTTGACCGTTATATGCGCTTTCAGCACAAGGTCTTAGCGGCAGACTGGTCAAGGGAAACGGAGTGTTGGACGGTGACGGCCGAACATAATGAGCAGAAGAAGGAGTTCAAGGCGACCTGGGTCATATTGGGAACGGGCTATTATGACTATGCCAACCCACTCAAGACGGTGATCCCGGGATTAGACGACTTTGAAGGGAAAGTCATTCACCCACAGCATTGGCCCCAAGACTATGATCACAGCGGCAAGAAGATAGCGATCATCGGAAGCGGAGCGACGGCCGTTACTCTGGTTCCCACCCTTGCAGAAACCGCCGCGGCGGTGACAATGGTGCAGAGGAGTCCCACGTATATTGTCTCTGCCATGAACGGGAGCCCGGCGACGTCTTGGTTAATGAAGATGATACCGAAGCCGTGGGCTGCGACATGGCTCCGGATAAAGTACCTAGTAAGCTTATTATTATCTTTTTTTTTTTTTTTTCCCTACGGAATTCGGAAGTGGCATAGAAAGGGTTCATGCCGATCCAGAGCCGTCCGGACACACAAGGTCACGTCACCGAAGAGCGATAACTGACCCCCAAACGCGGCAGTGGTCGGGGTACCTGGTAGTCCTCTACGCGCGGTACTTCCCCCAGTCGGCGCGCAACCTGCTGATCAGCCGGACGATCCCGCAGCTGCCGTCCCGCATCCCGCACCGGCCGCACTTCGACCCGGCGTACACGCCGTGGCAGCAGCGGCTGTGCCTGTCGCCGGGCGGCGACTTCTACCGGGCGCTGCGCGAGCGGCCGGGCACGGGCGTCGTGACGGGCCACATCGACGCGGTCACGGCGGCCGGCCTCCGCATGCGGGACGGCACCGAGGTCGAGGCCGACGTCATCGTGACCGCCACCGGCCTCCGCATGCGCATGGGCGGCGGCGTCGCCGTCGTCGTCAACGGCGAGCGCGCCGACTTCGCCGGCCGCCTGCTGTGGCACGGCACCATGGTCCAGGACGTCCCCAACATGATGCTCGTCGTCGGCTACGTCGACGCGTCGTGGACGCTCGGCGCCGATACCACCGCGCACAGTAAGTCACTCGGGATGGATCATCCCACCCCTCCCCTTCCCTCCCTTTCCCTCCCTTTCCCCGGTCGGTCTACTTGGGAATAGGCCGTATTCTCGTGTGGCGTTGGGCCATATTCTGATGGGGCGGATGTCGGACGCTTCTCACGAGAGAAACTCTGCTAACTAGGGTTTTTTTTTTCCCCAGTACTCACTCGGCTTATAAAGTACACAAAATCAAAAGGCGTCAAGACAGCGGTCCCTCGGCTACCGCCGGGGGGCACGAACGGCTACCAGAAGTTCTGGCAGTTGACCTCGACCTACAGCGCGAGGGTGGAATCGACGCTGCCCAGGTACGGCAATACGGGGCCGTGGCGGCCAAAGACGAGCCCGCCCTTGGATTGGATGCATAGTAAATGGGGCGATATTGTGACCGGGTTGCACTTCAGTCCATAACGGGTAGGGGAAATGAGAATCCCCCTATTTATTGGAACACTAGTGATAGTGGTGATTGGGCATGGGGGCCAAAGTAATTTTGACATCCGTCGATGACTCGTATTTAGCTCAGTATGCCTTATTTACAAAACGTGAAAGCGAGTATCCGCGAAGATGCCTATCTATGCAGTCTTTATATATAGCTGGCCCTCTCAGGCACTTATAGTCACCTTGTTTCGAATTCACAATATCTCAGAGAATAGCATGCTTTCGCTCGCAGATTTCACGCTAAGATCGCTGACAGGATATATGCTAACGAAATGTGAGAATTCTAGGATTTTAGTTGTAACTTATTATCTCATTGGCTAGTTACTTACTTTTATTTTATAAAGTAAATATAATTGTATCTGAATACATTAATTGATGAATAGCGCTTATTAAGTGTCGTAGATCCAGGCGGGATAAATCTGTCTATCTCCTGCAGGGTACGCGTATTTGGCTCCAAAGTAGCGTCTGCTAGATATACTGCCCATATATTTGCCCCCTTAACATATTGCAGATCCCTCCACGCGACCCCCCAGCTTAGTCCCAAGTACAGAGGGCGAGCTCCGTCGACATGACGCCGCCGCCGCAATTCTTCGTGTTGCCGAACTCGAGGGGGTACTTAACACACTTGGCGTCGCTCCACTTGCCGCAGTCCTGCAGGGAGCCGATGACGGTGTTGAAGTCGACGTCCTCCCAGTCGCGGCCGCCGACGGCGCTGACGAAGGCGCACGTGTCGCCGAAGACGTCGGTGATCTCGCCCAGCCCCTCCGTGTCCAGGTTGCTGAGCCCTAGCGGCGCCTCGATCTCCCAGTCGCTGTTGAGGTCGCACGTGTCGAGCACCATCTCCTCCGGGTCGAAGTCGTCCAGGTTCGCGCAGTTGAACGTGAACCGCGACACCGGGAACGGCCCGGACCCCGGGATGCTCTGCCCCGCGAACATCCACACCGGCCTCGCTCCGGGGGGCGCGTTCGTTTCAGGCGGCGGCGGCGGCGGCGGTGGCGGCGGTGTGCTGGTGGTCGTGGTGGTGGTCGGCGGCGTGTCGCTGGTGCTGGGAGGCACCACGCCTAGTGAGTCCCAGTCGTTGAACCACGGCTTGTTGCGCGTGGTCCGGGGGAACAGCGTCGCCGTGGTGCCGTCTACCGTGATCACGGTCGTCACCGTGATGGTGATGAGCGAGACGGTCGATTTGCCCACCACCGCGGTCCCGCTCGTCCCGGTGTTTCGAGACGTGCCGATCAGCACTGATGGCGGGTACGCAGATGGCATGTACGTTACGGTAACACCTGGCGGGAGCGTGTCACCGACGGCTTGCAGAGCAGGGTAGTCCGAGAAGCTGCGAAGGCCGTGTCAGCAAAGTGAAGTGAAGTATTATCTACCCATCCTGTGGTTACGCGCAACGTGGTGACTGCATTGGCGCGTTGGGAAAGCTGGGAGCTTGTTGCTTACAGAGGACAGTACTCGCCCGTAGTTGTAGCTGTGGCGGTAACATAGCAGCCTGTAATGACGCTGGAGCTTGTAGCTACAACATGAATTAGAACCTGTGCTACAGATCAAGGGCAATGAGGAAAATGCTTGACTTACTGGTGCATGACTCTGACTGACAGGAAACCCAAACATCCGTGACAGTCGAGGTGGGACAGTCACAGCCGACATATGTGTTGCAACTTGCTGACCCGGCCCGGGTCTGGCACGTGGTATGTGTCTCGGTTGCGCAGGTGCTCGTAGAATCGTTCTCGTCCGACGGATGATCAACTTTCCCACAACCCGACCTACAAGTCGGCTTCGGCGCGCCTTGACTATAGTGGGACGTAGGTTTGCTGTGATCGGGCGGACAGTTGATGGAGAAGATGTCAAAGAAGTTGAAGCAGGGCGGATCCGGGAGAGGAGGAAGCTCGGGTAGATTCGGGATGGGAAACTTCGGCCCCGTCGGATTCGGAACGGGAGACCAGTAAAAGCCACCTGGTCCTATGATAATTGGTGCCACGGTAGTAGATGTCGTGGACGTCTGGTCATCGACCCATGTAGTGGTACTCGTAGAGGTTCCCGTGAATCGGCTCAGGGTGGTGATCTGATCCTCGGAGAAGGTCTGCGTCGTACCCTTGGTCGAATACACAGTGGTCGGGAGGGTATAGAATATTGGTACCGCAGTGGTGGTGGTGGTGGTGGGATGAAGCAACGGCGCTGATGGGAAACTAAGCGTAGTGGTCACTCCGTTGAAAGTGAACACTAGAGGGTCTGGCTTGATGCTGGACGTGAGCGCAAAAGCGCTAGTGCTCTGGCCCGAGGGGATTGGCAGATTCGAGAACCATATAACACTCGTTGTAACTGTACTTGGTCAGTCGTGAGCTGTGTACTTTTCTAGGGGTTTGACACATACTTGGAGAAGGCTTAATGACTGCTGTGGTTACCGAGCCACCAATGGTCAAAGCCGTCGTGATGGGTGCGAAAGAGAATGTAGTGGCGGTAGGGATGGTGGAGGGAGGAAACACCAAATTACAGGGCGGAAAACACTGCACGGTAGGGCTAGGCTGGACATATACGGTATTGTCGATGTAAACATCGCCGGAGCCTTTGCCATCGGGATCCTGCAAGCATGGTCCGCTTTGGCAACCAGGGCCGCAGTGATCTTCCGTGCTGCCACAATAGCCTGCCGGAGAGCAACAGCTCCCTTGAGGCCAGAGACCACACACGAAATCGTTGTAGCCGACACCGCACGTCCCATCGGTAGTCTCGCCGCCGGTAAGGCATCGACCGCCCTGGCATCCAATCCCGCAGTGGTCCGAAGTGCTCCCACAGTATCCGTGAGAGGAGCAACAGTCGCCGAACCCGCTGCCCTCGCAAACCTGCCCACCAGTGCCGGAGCCACAACGGCCGTCTGTGGACACGGGAGGTTCGTCTCCGGAGCCGGGGCCCGAGTTGAAGTCGACGCTCCAGGCCATCGTGCCGCCGAAACAGAGGTTGTTCGCGAACCTTCGCTTCAGGGCGTGTGTTTCCTCGTCGTCGTACCCGATCCACTGGTCCTCCCATACCAGCTCCTTCATCATAGACTCGGCATTGAGTCGCGGTTTGAGGCCCTTTTCAGCTATGATCTGCTGGATTTCCCGGAGAGAGAGGACCCCCACGCTCCCGGTGCACTTGCCTGCCTTGCTGGGTGCCTTGAAGGGACACAGAAGCTCGTTGCAGCTTGGGTCGGCAAGCGTGTAGCCACGACCGTACCAAGCCAGCCCAAAATTGATCTTGGCAGGGTCGAGACCGTCGTACCATAGAGGCAATGTGTCGTTGTAGATTTCTCGTATATCGGCTTGGCCACGGACGAGCGCACCAAGGGCCAGCACATCGCTGTCCCAGGAACCGTGCAGGTCATAGCCCATGAAGCTGAAAAAGTTCACGTAAGGCTCCATGGCCTTTGCATCGAAGTGGCGGAGGTACCAGTAGTCTGGTGCCAGTGTCATACTGAGTCCGTACTTAGTTCCGAAGGCCGCCCTCATCTCTCGGACCAGCTTCACAAAGTTTTGCGTGTCATCGGGATGGCCCCCTCGCTCAGGAGCTACGGGATACTCCCAGTCAAGGTCCATTCCTTGGAAGCCATACTGGTCCATAAATGTCACGGCAGAGCGGATGAAGGCAGCCCGATGATTGGCATCGGCGCAGAGATCGCTCCATGTGGTATGTGTTGGCTGCGTTACATCACTGAAGTCGTAACCGCCCACGGCGACCCAGGTTTGTAGGGTCGGTGTTTTGAGTTCAGTGAAGGCCGTCATCAGAGATATGTCATCTTCCTCCCAAGGCTTGACTAAAAATGACACGGGATCAATAGTGGCAAAGGCAAAAAATAAATGTGTATAGCCGTCCGTCTGAATCTGATCCGGCGCGATGCGATTGCAGATTCGACCTCGCGCGTTGAAAGCTTGATAGTAGCCGATCGAGCGACCACTAGTGGTGCCCGAGTCCTCGCCACATAGATTAGGGCGAATGATCTCACAAGGGCCGTAGCCGGCCTGGCACGGCGTGAACGGATTGGCCTCGATACAGTGGTCTACCGTTGTACCGCACCACCCGCCTAGGTGATAATATCAGCACCTGCTCTTGGCGGAGAGTTGTAGAGGAGATTCTTACCCCAGCTGCAGCATAGATTCATGCCACAGCTTTCAGACCCGTTTACCGAATAGATACCGCACATAGCTGTCGCATCACAGTTGCTGGTGCAACCAGTGCCGCAGAAGTCGGGGCCATAACCGCAGATACCAGCAGGGCCGCAACAGCTTGTCAAGGTGAGTTGTCAGCCATGCCGAATGGGATCCTATCTTCGGGAATACAATTTAAGAGGGTGATGCTTACCTGCCGTCGACACACGGCGCCTTCTTACATAGTAACGCGCCTGTATCCGGGTCTTCTTCTCTCTGCCTCTTGTAAAGGGATTGTACCTCTTGGCGGGTGGTGATCGACGAGTTCGCAGGGACTATAGCGGCCTTTTGGTCAAGTTGAAATCCAGTATAAGGAGGTCCAAGCTGAGGCAGTGCACGTTCCGGGCTTTGGTGCGTAATGCCAGACCTCGTATCAGCGTTAACACAACGCGTGCCGAGGTGGGCGGCGATGAGGTAGACATGGGGAAGTAGTTTGGAAGCCATGTCGGCAATGAGCAGACGGCTACCAAATGATATAATCTATCCTGACAAGATAACATGTACCGTCGTAGAGTAGACTTATAACATCTTTCATCATTACCTCCAGAATATATACATATGGTGATAGCCCGATCAGGTCGTCAAGAAGGGGCGCATGATGCAGGATGTGGTTTGGCCTGTCCTTACTCACACACCGATCCCATTCCAACATGGCGGATAGGATGCTGGTCCTCGCCGTGTTGTGGGATGTCGGTAAAAGGAATATCCAGATAGGTTGTATTCATGTTGGCTCTAACTCTGAACTCTCGCACGATGTTGGTCCCAAAACAACACACGATGTAAGTCGAACCATGAGTGTTTCTCCGCACTTCGATATTGGCTCTGTTCCTACGATGTACTTAGCCGTTAGTTGAGAAACAATTGTTTGTAATTAGTCCAATTACATGATGTTATTCCTAGGCCGTCAACACATACAGCATCTTTTGTGACATGGGTTAGGCAAGCTATAGATCCACACTATCCTTGTATGCAATTCCCAACAACGTGGTATTGTTCGCAAGAACCAACAATATTTAGTGACCCTACCATGCCTAACCCAGGTATGTAAGCAGGTTCCACAAACATAGGTATGACGAACAGATATTAGATCACTGGTCTGTTAACCAACACGCATGCTTACAAACCAACCATTGACACCACAGCCCATACCTATTTAGTAAAGATAACTTAGAAAGGTCATGAGAGCGAGGTCGGTTTTATTACGGTCATATCGGGGCGTTACATTCAGGAGATAGTTCTAGTAGAGATTACACCAAACACCTACCATTCGAAAATATGATCTGTTGGTTCATGGCCCAACACCTTCCTAGTAACTCCTTCGTTAACGTTCCTCCCTGAACTGAGCCAATGTTTCGGGTCGTGACGGAGGTATGCTTCGCTAAGTCCGCTGCTGTAGACTAATCCCTCAGTCCTCCACCTCTCAAACATACGAGGATGGATCCGAGGCGGGAATGAGAGTTGTACAGATCTAGCCAACAACCCGCCTAGCTTTGATCATCCGAGGTCTATCGCGGGCTAGGCTATGGGCTGGGCCTTTGTTGTTTCTTCGAGGTGTTGGCCCGATAGTCTCCAGCACCTCGGATCCTTGCTTATCCTATGGAAACCTTCAATGGATGGCCGGGCTTGAAATTTGTCTTAATGAGGGTGTTGGATGGCATATCCATCTCCTTTCCGCAAGATATTGTGTCCTAACTCTTAATCCATTTTCCCGTAATTTGAATCGCAGTTGAACCACAGCGACGTGGTTTTCTTGAGACAACCTCAGGATGGCGACGCAAGGACGTATGTTCGTCCTTTGGGCAGCAATTCTCTTAGCCTTCATTGCTTCCTACGTGCAGTCCATTCCGCTAGCCGCCAGCCACAAGCCGGGTCTTGATGCGTTCCTTCTCCCGACGGACGACAGTCCGCACAATGGCTCTGCCACGCGCAAACTCTTTCAGCGTAATGAGATCGATGGTATTAGTTTAGGAGGCAACCCGGATACCCCTACGTGGGTTTCACGACAGAATACCGGACGAAGGTAAGTGGTTTGCGAGCCACCTCGTCTCCCGTTATAGGATGCGCATGCTGACCACTTATCTATAGTAAGAGAGTCTTCGAAGTTCCTAGTAGCGAAGCAGCACTAAACGCTAAGCATTATCCAAAAATATCATAGACTTCGCTGACGATTTGTTGTGTAACAGTGCTTTGGTGTCTTCTGAACAGCAAGGTAGCTCGCCAGAGTGACTTTGTGTCCGATGATCTGGAGCGATACGGGTGGGAGGCACTATCGCTCACCCCCGAGAACACGGAGGCGTGGCGTGAGCATATTACGCCACTCTACGACGAGCTCGGCTTCAATCTCGGTAACGAGAATGCTTGGGGCATTATTCATATAGAGGATTGGGGGCAAGATGAACACGGTGAACCATTCGAGGTATATTGCTGCTGCCCGGAATATGAGTGCATCAGAGACTAACCGCCCCGTTCCCAGGCCACCGCTGCCAACTACCAGAACATATTTAACGGCCAGGATGGGTACATCATAGCATGCAATAATCAATCACCGGCGGAGTCAGGGCTTCAGGCACAGATTCCACCGCTACAGAAGTGGTCGGACTTGGTGGCGCTGCAGTGGCAGGATGTGGCGGCCGGGAAAAGGCTGAACTATGTCGTTCGGGACCACATCGCCAACTGGAACACCCGGGCAGCTATATACAATGCGCTGCGGACAGCGGGCCGGACTACCTTGCCCAGGTGGCCCGGCGCCGACTTCACCATCAACGAAGACGGCAGCGACCCCCTTGCACCGGCCTTCTGGGGTCTTCTCGGCACCTACCATGCCGCCGGCCCCGCCTACATGCTGGCCCAGCACAGGAACATATTCGGACACAAGACCATCACCAGGATTCGGATATGGGACGAGGTAAGCCCTTGGACCATCTCGAGCGCACCTAGAGATCTAGCCGCGATGGTGCCGAACATGCTGATTTATGTCGATGATGTTGTCGAATGAGAATGAGGTCAAGTGGACTAGCTCTAGGCTTGGGTTGTCAAGATGAGCATGTGACAAGATGATGGGGGAGGGCGATAAAGGTTTCTTTCAATGTGAAGTTGGATTTTGTTAATACGAATCGTTTTCTTTAGGAATAATGTAGTCGCTCTATTTTTAAAATCAATGAAGTTAAAAATCGGCGTTCGCACTGTTGCGTTCTTCTTCAGTCAGAATACTACGCCATACGAAGTAATATGGCCAACCAGGTACCCGCCTCTTGGGCGCCAGAAGGCCTAGGTCGATCAGTCGTTTGTTTTCCCAGAGGGCGAGGCCGAACTTGCGCCAGTGTGAGAGGCCGAAGCCATATAATGGCGAGTATTTCAGATCCCGGGACATGATTGCTGCGAATATCCAGCTATCCGGGCGGAACTCGAGTTCGAGTGTCTTTCCATACACATCTAGCTGTTCTTTCGGTTGCTCGGAAGAACACCCTAAATCGGATCGCACGGGTGTGGTTGGGCATGGTAGGCGGAATGGACGTGGTCCCCCCTCCTCGGGGCCTTTTATTTCTTGGAGATAGGCGAGGACTGTTAGGAGTTGCTCCTGTCTACACGGCCGACTTCGAAACCCATAGAACATAGGAAGAGTCATTGACACTAGCTCTTCCTGTTCGGCTGCCGTCCATTCCAAGTTGCCAGCATGGTGAGCTGATCTTATCTCGTAGTAATATTGTATTCGCCACATGTTCAACATCACGAGCTGCTCCTCGGCCCATGAAGGGGGCCCTGTGTCCTTTGGCTGGTACGGCTTCCCCTTGGGCAGTTCTGGGTGTGGCGGGGGAAGTATGTTAGAATAGCCTCTGATAGAGGTAGGGTCATCAAGGTAAAACGGCTTCATGGCCAGGCAAGCTTTTCTGTAGTGTTCGATGCAGTCATGGGCCAGCACGTGTATCATTTCAGCTAGACGAACAAAGCTCCAAAATACCTCCGGCGCGGTGGTGGGCGCGGGACCGGGAAAATTCCGATGCCTGTCTGGGCTCGCCCGGGGTGTTTCCGTGGCTACGTCCAGGCTTGGGGGGAAATGGGACGAGCGAAGCCTGAGCACGGCGCGTACAAGGACCTGAATTTTATCCGGGACCGTGCACCGAACGACGGTCTCAGTGATATCGAGGGCAGCGCCACGGAAGATAGCAGCCAAGCGGGCGCTGGTGTTTATGAAGCTCCACAGCGCCGACACACTTGGCGATGCCTTCATAATCTGCACCACAAGCTCGACAGGTAGTTGATCTAGCGTGCAACGCCCGCAATGGTCGCCGGCGACTGTCGACATCTCGCGGTGCCGGGTGGTAAGTCAGATTGGTTTCTGTGGATGATACGGGATTCTTCTGGATGAGGAGGATGTAAACAACGCCCTCGTTCTTGGTTCAACGAAGTGAACCAGTTAGCGAGCCAACGCGCATACGGGGAAGGGAGGGGTTAGTTATATACCGTAATAGGAAACCTATCCAGGATTGGCAAGTGGAGAAACGCCTCTTACAGGTAACTAGTTAGAAGCAAATCAGGATAGTTACAGCAGTCATAGGCGAGCTGAATGGTTGCTACAGTACGACTGTGACAGTATATAAGCGGCTGCAGACGGTCAAGTGCTCGGCTTGACAACGCTCTACATTTGTTTTGGCAACGGTCGGTGGTGCAATAAACTGTCACAGTTCTGGCTACTGGTAGTTCTAGAAATGACCTATGTTCTTGCATGGGAAGAGATGTTCTCTTCTCTCTGTAAGGTAGTCGCCGGCTACTCTGGCCTATATACACGCTATTCTGGTCCGTGCCCGGTGGAGGCCCGGAGCCGGGGCTTAGTTCCGTGACAATCGTGTCACCAAGAGATGCGAGCTCAAGCTACCTCCCTGTTGCGCCTCGGGCGCTTGGCCGGTGGCACGTGGTTTGTCCGGCGTGAGACAGACAGAATCCTCACCGATCGCAAGACTGCCTTGGTGAGCTAAAGGTCTTGATAATAATTGCGACAACAATATCGTGAGTACCGGTGAAAAAAAAAAAAAAAAAAAAAAAGAAAAGATACCAAATAAGATCTTCATGTTAATGATTATACGTATCGAACGACTGCAACCAAATAGGCGCTCGATTTCAATACGTTTTACTTGTTGATGGCTTTGTATGGCAGCGCTGCAATCCAATCCGGTGGCGCCGGATTTCTCCCCGGCCGTGTTAGAGGGTGTGGTAGCGCCTGGCTTGGCGAGTTGGGGGTTGAATCCTACCACGAGCCACCAAAGGGTGGTGGTTCGACACACATATGCTTAGTGCAACATTACACGGAAGCCGACACGGGAATCTAGCACGAGATTTACTGCGGGTACCTCGCATTGCCTAAACTGATTAGATTCACTTGCCGGCGCCAGGCACTAACGCGGAACATCCTATGACAGATCTAGTAGAAGCAAAAATTACACCAATTGATTTTTCTAAGCCATTTCTTCGGATCGCTTCAACAGGATTATAGGTTCGATATGCAGAACCCCGAGGATATCAATTCGAATTGTCGGATCATGACAGGAAGAGGATATTATAATGTTAGCGACGAATCCGTATGGTCGGCGATATGAGTGGGAGAATTAGGCCAATAATGTCAAGACAAATATTCGCGAATGTTCTACGTTACGATGCTATGGGGCAGTTTATCACTAGTATCACCACTTCGTGTGTTTCTTTCCAGCAGGTGAGAGTGAGTAGCTCATTACAGGGTAGCCTCCCCGTTTAAGGAGGCACATACATAGATGCATATCAACGAGATCGGAGATTTTCTGCCGAACTCGCTTGGCAGGGATTGGAGCGTCAATGAGGCTTGTTCTAGTCAGTCTCCACCCCCAGCTCGGGAGTCCTCCAGACCACAGAATCTACTAAGGGGAGTATTCGATTGGTTCACAGACAAGGGTACTGTTAAGGATCAAACCAAGTTTACATAGACGTATGGATTAAATATATAAAAATACGTTGTTCACACACCAGTCGCTGGATTTCACTTATCTATGTCGCGTTACAGCTGAAAGCAGATTTTCTAATGCGGAGGGACTGACCAGCTGCACTTTGCGCCGCTGGCGTTTTAGCTAAGCAGTGGCATAAATTGCATAACGCCGTGTCAAATATGAAAATGCGAGAGAGAATCTTGCTTTGTCATGACCCGCCGGTGTGTCTCATAGGAGAAGATTCCAGCTTCGGGTCTGAGTGTGGAACTTCAGATGCCGGGGCGGGCCAAGAGTCCACTACTTCACAATTCACCACACAAGGAGGACCCCAAATTACATAGTTATTGGCGTAATTTTCGTCGTCTTGGGGCGGTGACGTGTCGTATTTGGTATCACCAACCTTGCACAGCTGATCAGCTCTATCGTATCGAACAGCCGCCTTCTTCCACTCCATCAACTAATCAGGGCCGACTAGAAACGCTCATTGATGTATGACGCCTTGGGTTTCCGAAAATTGCATCTAATGGGTAAGTATAACTAAAAGGGGAGAAAAATCACGAAAAGGGGACGGCATTGATTTCAATAGGTGAAGAAGGGACTTAAGAAAGCACTACACCGGCTCAAGATATAGAATCATCACGCACATTGTTACCCTAGGTGTCCCAGGATTCTTCTCAAATTGGAGCGTAGCCCAGATCGGCGGAATACTATATACTCTGTTCTTGATTAACGGATAGTTAAATTTATAGACGGGAAGAATTCACGTCGTTCGTATACTGGTATCCATGTCATAGACAACAATCTTCTAGTTGTTCTGCAGTTCTTCTGACATTGCGGAGGGGAGCGAGCAGCTGGAGCTGTGATTGCCTGTCTTCTACGTACCGAGGATCACACTTCCTGCCAGTCCGTAGCTTTTCTCCAGAGCCGCATTGCGATGTGCGTAGTTTCTTCCTCCTCCAGCATGTCTAAACAGAAACCGAAGCTCCTTAGGGCAGATTTCAAACCTGATGATGATTGACACCCCCATCTTCATATTCCTATGAAATGCAACAGGCGCTGTATTCATTGCTCTTATTTTCTTTTATGTAATCGCGTGGAACAAGAACAACCCGCACCATCCAACCATTTCTTTCGCTGGAGCCTGGGCCTTCTCCCCAATCGTTACCAATGCTCTGTTCACATTTATCCTAATCGCACTTTCTTGGCTCAGCTGTCGGCAAATAACCATCAATGATTTCTGGCGATATTTAATCTCATACTTATCTTCGTGATCATTCTTTTATTGATATCAAGCTGGCCAGGGATTCTATAGACGATTTTTGCGACACTAACGAAATCTAACCCCGCTCACAAAAACTAAGCCTAGGCGGAATGATTAATTAGCGAAACCGGCGATTGACAGCGCCATGATGCTCAGTTATCATATGCGGCGCTCTATTCCCGCAACTTAATGGGATAGGCGAGTTTGACGCACTTTCCTGTCCGGGTTGCTTGAAAGTCTTCTGAGCGTCGAAGGGGTCTTACGATGCCCCGTTCGAAGATTTATACCTGCTTACTTAGTTTGACATATTGATTGCTATCTTGGCCTTAGAACTCCTTGCGCGGATTTCCGTAAGCCAGGGCCTGAGAGATATGATTAAAGGTATTAGGTTAAGTAGATCATGCAACCAATGTTCAGGGCTGTTTCCTTGGCTCTGCCGTAATTGCGTACCTTGAACTTTTAGAAAATCAAAAGCTGAGGTGAAGACAGACTGGAAAAAGGGAGCAGATCATCACGGAAACTACGTATCAAAGAATTTTTATATACTGTCGAATAGAAGGGTATAGCCGGATCAAATCCTGGTAATGATAGTAAGTCTTAAAGGCTTCGAGCGATTCTGAAACCACGGAATTCACGCAGATCATGAAACATGACGACCATAGGAAGGAATCATTCAGGTGTGGCATCGTCCGCCACGATCAGTCAGCAGACACCTCCGTCCTAGGCGTTAAATTTTCCTTTACGCATCAAGCCGATCCTCGATGATATCATACAAGAATCCAAAAACCTCGGGTAGGACGGCTTCCCAGCTATCGGTAATATTGTTCATACTGGCAGTCTAAATTTATATCAATTTATCCTTTACCACCATACCCCTTAAATTCCGTACGGTCAATGGAAATGCGCGCGCACATGCTGGTATTCATTAGCAGGGTGCCTTCCAATCAGAGAGCCGCCCATGATGTTATGTCGGTTGGTTGTATTACTGCCGGATCAATACCCCGGTAAACTCAACGTACTAGATGCGGAGGTGGACATCCGCATTGGATCTCAGTGTTCGCCTAAATTGAGCAAATGAACATATGACGACATTGGGAATAGCAGTAAGCTGCGAGTCTCCAATATTGGAAGGCTTGGTATCGGCATGTCCTCTCGGATGGCAAAATATCAATTTTAAGAAATACATATACATGGTCCAAGATGACCCAGTACGGCCACCCGCGACCCTCTCATCATTAGCATCATCATAAGTTTTCAGTGCAGTCTTCAACAATGAAGTCCCTCATCTCTGCCATTGCACTTGCCGGGCTCTCTGAAGCCGCTCTTAGGTTTGGTTGTGTAAGTGATTTTGATCTTTTCTTCGTGATTGTTATAATTCCCGCATATAACACCAAATATAAGTTCATCTTGTCTATAACTATGTACTGGCAGCTTCCGATGCTCTGGAAAACCGATATGTTAACCCTACTGACTAGAAGTGGCAGTCAACCTTGAGCATTCAGCGACTCGACCCCGTTGTCGAACCCGGTAGTCTCCCATCAGCCCATCTTCACCAAATCGTAGGCGGAAATGCCTTTAACGCATCGATGGAACTCAAGGATGGGGATCCGGCTCAGAAAGCCTCTTGCACGACATGCACTTTCTCTGAAGATTTCTCGAACTATTGGACGGCTGTAATGTTTGTAAGTGATCTTCTAGCGTTGCTACTTGGGAATATTGACGGTCCCTTTCGAGTAAGGGTTATGGATAGCTAACACGGCAGGTTAAAGTACAAGCACCAAAATGGATCATACCAGCGTGTTCCCATTATGGCAAATGACGCCTTGCCCGCCGGAATCAATGGCGGTATGACGATCTACTACACACAGCAAGATTTTTTCTCCAACGGGAACCAAAAGATTACCAGTTTCCCCAAGGTAAACTCAGCCTCCCCCCCCTATAAATGCCTCGGGTTAGAATGCTGACGAATGAAAAGGGGTTCCGAATGACAGCAGGCAAGGTCACGGCTACGTCCAAGTACAGCAAGGGCTTGAAATTCGTCTGCCTACAGAACAAATCTACTCGATTCCCCGAGTTGGATGAATTCCCCACCCAGAAGTGCGTTGGTGGTATCATGACGGTCCACCACTTCCCAGCGTCAGTCTTCAGTCCCCCCCCTATCATGCCGCACTGTTCCCCTCTAACTCGCACCAGATGCTGGGACGGCAAGAACCTCGACAGTCCCGACCACCAATCGCACATGTACGACACGGTGAACGACGCCTTCGTCAACTCCGGAGCCTGCCCCGCCTCGCATCCCGGTATGTCCACCATCCCCCCTGCCCCCTCAGCCGCCTCCATCCCCCCCCCGTGTCGTGGCCCTTTCCAAATACCACGAAAATTTCCAAACCCGCACAAAAGCGTCTTGTGTTTTTAACTTTCCGCATCCGAAAAACACTAACCGAGTCTGTCTGTCTGTCTGTCTGTCCACAACAGTCCGCGTCCCGCAAGTCGCGTACGAGACGCTCTGGGACACGGCCAAGTTCAACAACCTGCCGTGGCCGACGGACGGGTCGCAGCCGTTCGTGCTCAGCTACGGCGACGCCAAGGGCTTCGGGACGCACGCGGACTACATGTTCGGGTGGAAGGACGACGCCCTCCAGCGCGCCATGGACTCGAGCTGCATGTTCAACGCCTGCGAGAACGGCCGCCCGCTCAAGTCCCAGCAGCCGGCCCAGATGAACGCCTGCACCGTCAAGCCCGCGGTCAACGACAAGATTGATGGCTGTGAGTTTTTCTATTCCCCACCCCCTTTTTCGATTTTCCCGATTCTTTGAATAATGTTTTATACTTATCAATCATTAAGGGCTATCCAACCTTCCCGGGATGGAGTAAGATGGACGCTAGAGATTATTGAGGATTGCTTGACTCTGTTGGCTTGGCTTGTTTTTCACCGCGAACTGGAGCCCCAACCCCCTCTGGCCCTAAGAATAGCCTGAGCGATGGAAGATACGTTAGATACAGATTGCATTAAAGGCGAATGTGGTAGATCGTTTAGCAGGGTGAGTGAAGACATGTACTATCGTTATAGCTGATTATTACTTTCCGTGGCCCTGGCCTGCATCCCTTGCTCATGGGAAGCTCAATTATTATGTATGCAAGTAACAATGTCTTAGATTGATGGTACCCGTAATACAGTGAACCTGCAGTCATAGGATTTCCTCAAATGAAACTAGCAAGCCGAAGTAATTCTCGTTTGCGAGTTTGTTATTATTGTTATCCTTCATAGCACTTACGTATGCTAGGGCTAATGATCATAAGGGGCTATTCTACAATCCGGATTAGCATTGAACCTATGATGCCCGCGCCCATCAGATTAAGACGAGCCGTTCGCACCACCATTCGCCCCATTCTTGCAGCAGCCGGCCCCGCTTGCGTCCGCAAAAGCGAGAGTGCTCAACTTATCCGCTGCATTGGTAACCCCGGCGCCCCGAGCGACCACCTGGCTCGGGGTGCTGGAGAGGCTGGGGGGCACGTCCATGACAGGGTTGTTGGTGAAGAAGTTGCGGGGCCGCAGTAGGAGCGTGATGGGCTCGGCGGGCATGACGGGGAAGTCCTCGGGTGCTGGGATGTGGGTGACGCCGAAGGTGTGCCAGAGCACAACGTCCTCGTCCTCGATCGACTCGCTGCCGTCGCCCATCCACTCCGGTAGCCCGACTGACGGCTCGCCCGATGTCTGGGGAACGTGGCGGCCTGCCGGCCAGAGTTGGTCGTCTCTGTCTATCCGTCCACGATCGTCAGTTGGGCATACGACAGACTTGAGAGCCCATAATAGCTGCATGAGGGGTATGCTTACATTTGGTGACGTGGACGGCATGTCTGGCGAACCCGGCGCGTTTCCATACCAGCGAGCCTTCCTTAGGAAGTAGGCCGGGAACCTCCCGGCTGACGAGCTTGTAGCTCGCCGGCTTCTTGCTGTAGGGGTGTAACTTGTTCGTGTTGCAGATATCCCAGGTTCGGCTTGTGGAGCCGTCATAGCTGGTAGCCGATTCGCCGACCGTGGAGAACTTGGTCCGCTTGGCATAGAAGGCGTTGCCGTAGTAGTTCTCCGCACTTCCAACTGGGGCGTCGGATGGAACGGCATCAACCATGAATACTGTATTGTTAGGTCCATCTACGTTGGCGTCGATGCGTAGGCAGAAGAGGTGCTGGTGATTGTGGGCGTTGACACCTACACGAGGAGATTAATCGATAAAATTCAGGGGCGTGTACAAGGCGACACTTTGTCTCTGACTCGTTGCACATACCTGGGTATACCTGGGTTCCCCAGCCGTGTGTATCTTCATCCGGATCCATGGCATAGGTGTTAAGAATACCCGTAAGTTTAATGTCGGGTTGAATAGTCCCGTCTTGCTATGCTACGTGTCATTAAATAGCGCATAATGTTGTCTTTTGACTGAGGACCTTACATGGAAAACCCACTGTTCAACGTTAGCAGTTGGCTAGCGAAACAGCATGCGCGGTGGCTTACCTGAATGGCATATTCATAGTTCGCAGCAGTAAAGATCTGTTGGATGATCAACTTCCTCGCTCTCGTTACGATAACAGAGTCATCGCGAAAGTCGGTGTGCTTGAACAAAATTCCACCGTCTTCCTCATGAATGCAAACTTGTAACATCTAATATTAGTAGTTGGTCTTTTACCAAGTATTACGAAAAATCGGGCCGGAATAGCACTCACTGGCATTCTTGATGGTCCGAATCCCACCAGCCCTAGTAGGAAACTCGGCATCTAGATAATGGATTGAACCCTTGCAGTCGCAGCCTAGCGTTAAGCTATTCGCCATGTATCCTGCGCCGTACTCTCCAAGATCAAATGCATGTTTTCGCTGATGAGGATGTTCGGGATTGCCGCTGCCCGAGGTCAGTACTGTGTCATAGAGGTATGGGCAATAGGAGATATCGAACTTACTATGGTACCACCATTTCGGCTAACGATAGCCGATAGAAGATCGGCCGTACGTTGCCGCGGTCGTTGAAGGTGATGTTGTTAAGGACAATACCTTCTCTGTAGTTGAATCCGATATGGAATTTCCAGTTCTGCCATTCAATCTCCCTGCCTGTCATCTTAAAAGAAACACCCTCCGGCTGTGTGATGTTAATTGGCTTGAGGTTCCGCCTGTAACCGCCAGCCTTTTCGACGGCAGCGGGGTGGTAGTTTATGGCTTGTGTTTTATTGAGTGGCCTTCTGACCTTGGGGATATCGATGGCAATGATTTCTCCCTTCTCCCCGTCATATATCGGACAGAAGTCTAGGGGGTACTGATATTGACAGTCATCTAGATTGGGCCGATAATACATCAAGGCCTGCTGAAGACGAATCTTGTTGCCATGTCGCTCATCATACCCAATGGTCCATGGATCACAATAGACCTTGTCCATGTCTTCTTTGGCAATGCCGCTAATCTCACACTGCTCGATGACCTTCGGGTCTCTGCGGCAGACATGCTCGACAGCCATGAGTTCCTCCATTGTGATCTGTTTTGGTCAGCAGGGTTTCCATTAGCATCAAGTCAGAAAGAGGGAGGTATATACGATCGGTTGTAAACCATCTAATAGCTCCCACTTCGTGATTGTGCCCGACGCAAGTTCTACTAGTCCATCATAGACTTTGCCCTTGGGTGCAATAACTACAACATCCGCAACCCTGGCAGGTCGGGGAGCAGAGGGGTCCTCGAGCCATCTGGTCATCTCCGCCTTGCGCGGCTCGTGGAGAGAAACAACATTGAAGAAGAGCTCTCCATGTGCCTTATTAACAATATTGATTACTGATTGGATCTCAGCCTGTGAAAGGGGATCCAAGGGATAAGGGAGGGCGTCCAAAGAAGCGGCAGGCATGTTGATGTCGAGTATGAGTTGGATATCCAAATGAGTAATGTAGTTTCATCAATACAAAATACGATAAAAAGCAGTATTGGATCAATATTGATATATACACTTCGAGAAGAGAGTCTCAGCGATGGACCTCTGCGCCTTTTGGTGCTGGCGGCTTGGTTCTGGCGGCTTGGTGCTTGGTCGACGGACTCGTGATGCCAATACACCCAACGGGGAGAGACCGTGTAAGCGACCAATTATTCTTCGGATTATGCAACACTGACATGATAAGAACGACCTACTCGCAGCTGGGCGAGATCTCGTTGCGGATCTCGACCCGGTTTTGGTATCCAGCCCCTCACTGATAAAGTATGAGGCGGCCGTGGGGTAGGAGGACAAAGGGATTCCATAGGTGCCCTTCCGCTGGGCACGGTTGTCCTTCCGGGCTAGCACCAGCTACACAATCACTTGGCGCATCCATGATCATTGATGGTCCATCCCCGGATCCAACCAACGGGGGGATCCAACCAACGGGCAAATGCGGGGGGACAGTCGTTGTCTCTCCGAAACCCCGAGCTATTGTCGCCCCCAGGCATCGTTCTGTAGTCTGGAACTGCACATCTAAGCAGTCGTAGTCATATGCTGGCTTGATTTGATGCACTTATTGCTGGCTGTTCCCCAACTTGGGTTAGATTCTGGTAAATTCCGTACCACATTCACCCTTCGGCGATATATACACGTCTTCACTTGCCTTATCGCCGAAACGCCTGACAATAGGTAGATCCTGTACTTCTCGGCGTTAGCTATCGGGCCACCCTACTCTCTACCTACCCGTATATAGTCGTTGTCAGATGCCTACACCAGAAGCAGAGTACTTGAAGCTGGGACTATCCCGTCGCCCTGAAGGCTGAGGATAGAATGCCGAGTAGACCTTCTTCTTTGGTGGCTTACAGGACACTGGTATGTGCGATGCTGTCCTTTTTATGGTGTATAAGAGACTAGGTGCCTACCTCTGCAGAGCGATGTCGGTGCGACAAGTAAAGTCGCCGTTTAAGATATATGGGAAATACAGTGCAAGGAGACCCAGTCCTGTTAGATTAATACTGTATTACGCAGGTGGGGTTTGCATGAATGCGGAGGTTAACTAGATAGCGAGCTGTTAGCTGCCTAGGCAGCCTGTTACATAGCCCGCCGATCTGGCACCGCGTTCTTGTAGCCTTATCGCGTCATAGGCTGTACCTACAACTTTAATCCCTGCATTCCATCAAATCCCCAATATCACCACCAAGTGACCATATCTCTATGGTATTTCCATCAACATATTTCTTCCTTTTGCTTGTATACGTACATCCCTTTATCCCTTTATTCTTCAATGAACCCATTCGACTCTAGAGGGTGATCTACGGACCAACCTTCCTTGGTCGACTGCGCCCTCCTCCACTACCGTCGGGTGGTTGAAACCTCCCGACGTCCAACTTGCGAAGGGACCGCTTCGACACCACATCTCTCTCACCATGTCGGTCAACACGGGCTCTCTGTCTGAGTACCTGGAGCAGCTGCCGGGGACCACGTTCCGGAGGTTATACCAACAGCCCTCGACGACGTTTGCCATATTTCGGCGCATGCTCCCGAAACTGGGTAATGGCTTCCTTTCGCTTGCAACACGGCTGACAAGAGGAAGAGGCCTTTGCACAACCCGCCCGTGAGCCGCCATGCTGACACCCTCGTTCAATAGCTAAGACAATCGTGATGGCCATGTTGTACATGCAGGCGCCATTCCCCATCGCCGAGCTCGATGCCTGGGTAAAACCGAACGCCAAGCGACAGAAAGACCAGGCCATCTCGATCCTGCGATCCCTCCACATCCTGCAACGAGACGCCTCGCCGACACTATCTCTCTCCCCCAACTTCCGCACCAGCTTACAGCTAGTCCTCGAGGGCGGCGGCGATCACAATTCCTTCGGCGTGCCCTCCACACAGCCGGTGGCCTTGGAAATTGACCCGGCTTTTCTCGACCGCTACGCGCAGAAGAAATGGGACGATATATTACATTTCGTCGTGAACTCGGTGGGGTTTAGCAGCGGGCCCGGGGATCGTACTTCGAACGGGCCCAAGCAGTCCGTGAAGGACCTCATGATCCGGGGTCATCTTGTGGAGCGACGTGGTGGTAGTGGCATCAACATCACGCAGGCGGGCTTCACGTTCCTGCTGCAGGAGGCGAACGCGCAAGTGTGGACCCTTCTTCTCCTCTGGCTGGAGTCCGCCGATGCCGTCGCGTCGGTCAAGGGGGCCGACGAAGCCTTGCGCGAGGGCCTCGACAGCGTCGACATGCTTACTTTCTTCTTCCTGCTCGCCTCGCTCGAGCTGGGGCGCGCATACGACACGGATGCCCTGACCGAGGCCCGCCGCAACATGCTGCCGAACCTCGTCGACTTCGGCCTCGTATATGTGCCGCCGGCCAACGCGCAACAGTTCTTCCCCACGCGCCTCGCCACAACATTAACGAGCAGCAACACGGCCCCCCGCAGCGTAAGCGCGGCCTTCAGCGCAGCGGCGACAGTGAACCCAACCTCGTCCACAGCCGAGAGCGGCGGCAGCATCAGCTCCGCAGACCCGGGCCAGGATAAGAGCGCGATCATCCTCGAGACGAATTTCCGCCTATACGCGTACGTGAACTCACCCCTGCAGATCGCCGTGCTCGCCCTCTTCGTCGACCTCAAGTACCGCTTCCGCGGCCTGGTGTCCGGGGGTCCTGACGCGCGCCTCGATCCGGCGCGCCGTCGACATGGGCATCACGTCGGACCAGATCATCTCGTACCTCGCCACCCACGCCCACGAGCAGATGCACCGCGTCGCCTCCTCCCAGCGCCGCCCCGTCCTGCCCCCCGTCGTCGTCGACCAGATCCGCCTCTGGCAGCTCGACACCGAGCGCATGCTCGCCACCTCCGGCTTCCTCTTCAAGGACTTCGAGGACTACAAGGAATACAGCGAGATCTGCAACTTCGCCGACGACATCGGCGTTGTCACCTGGCGCAACGATCGTAAGGGCATGTTCTTCGCCTCCAAGGTCGACCAGATCAAGGACTTCATGCGCACCCGTAAGAAGGCCAACGAGTCTAAGTAGATGCAGAGGAAGATGCAAATGCAGGTGGAGGTAGAGACGGGGAGGGCAATTGGAATTCATTCCTGCTGTTTCCCGTCTTCCCATCGGCCGGTATAGAACGATCAGCAAAACATGTATGTATATATATATATAAAGGACGACTCCCCCCGCGTCGAGGGTTGAGATCGAACCGAAATAAGGGGGCTATGGGTGATAAATGGACTGGCGTTTCGGCGATATTTGGGTTTAGATGAACGAATAGCTCACTACAAGCTTTTCGATACGGAGGCCTCGTTCATTGCATTTGATGTTACGTCGTCTTCTCATATCACAAGAATGGAAGACCATATAATTCAAACAAAGGAATACGAGCATATGAGGTAGCAAGCACAAAGTCTGTCTGGAATACGGTGACTTTTCATTATGCTTGTCGCGGAATTACGCTATGCTCCCGAAAGGCTGTTCTATCGGCAGACCATAAGTATGTTCCTGCGCTAGCCCGACCGTTTGTTTGTTTTCCCGGTCGAACATGAACGACCAACGACAACTGGCCCTCCTTACAATCAGCCCCATCGCCGTATTTTGCTTTCATTACTTCATAAGAGCTGTCGGCTGAGAAAGCCCACCCGCCGAGCATCGTATCCATGTACTGAACAACCTCGCTTTTGTTCATCGTCAAGTCATGGGCCCAAAAGCCTTCTCGGAAAACCCCCCTATGTTAGGTAGGTCAACATGCAAACTACAATCCCAGACTACCCCTTTTCGATTGGCCACCGCTCCCAATAAGTAGCCGGCCGACCCACGTCAGCTCCCTGGTTCTGCCTCGCATCGTGCCACCTTCGGGGAGGAGGCTTTCCTTGCCCACGCGCCGCGCGTAGTCCTGCTGCCACCGACGGAGGCTATTGCGCGCCTCGCTCGTCGTACAGAGCGAATCGAGATGTGAAAAGATGCGCCGAGCGCGGCTGTCCTCGTCGAGAAGCAACGCCGCCGCCGCTTCATACGATAGGCGGGCTGGAGCGGCCGTGGTCATCGGGCGTGACGCCTTATAAGCGGTGGTTCCGACTCGAGGTATTCGCTGCTGCTGCTGCTGCTGTTGTTGTTGATGCTTCGGCTGCTGTTGAACTTTGGAGGGGCTCATGGAGATGGTGGTTAGGGGTTTGGCCACCTGTGGGAGACAACTCGTAGTTGCCGAGGACGTGAGGTTGCTAGGTTGTGCGACGGGAAGCAATGAACGCTCAGCGTGGGCATGCACTAGTGTCGTTAGGTTCTCGGGCCGTAGTGTTTCGGATTGGAAATGGTCTTGCAACGCCATGAAGCGGCCAGTCCAGTAGGCCGAGGACTGCGCCGTGTGGATTTGCTGTTCATCAGTCGCTTCGGCCGTCGGGCTCAGAAGTACCTGCGATGAGGACGTGGAGGCAGCCGACTGCGAATTCATATAGGGCATTGAATCCTTGTGAGCTGTACCCTTAGAGGAAGCAGAGGTACGCCTCAAGTCACCACTAGCGAGTTGGCCTAGTGATGCGCGAGATAACGAAGCCGTTAAGTTCGAAAAAACGTTGAGCGTCCTTGTTTTTGGTATGCCTAGACGGGACTTCTCCTTTTTCTTGGATAGAAGTGGTTGAGGGGGTTGTGGCCGTGTCACGTAACCAGACGCGCTTTGTTTGGTGGCGGCGAAGTTCGCCATTGAAACGCTAAGCGGGATGTTCTCCGAGTTGCGGCCAGGTATAGCTCTTGCTGTAGTATGAGCAGTTTCAACCGGTGGCTTGGACGACGGCGTAATGTATAGTGAGGCCGGGATGGGAAGGTTGCTATAAGTCTGAGAAGTCTTCATTCCTCCGCCTACTCTTATAGCGCCCATATTACCGTAGGAACGAGAGGGTGAAGTGAAAGACCTGTTGACAGGGTGACTAGTCAGCGGGCCTGGGTGATTCATGGGAGTCGAAGCTGTGACGGCAGAGTAGGCAGTGGTGGGGTGACCGGACTCAAGGCAGTCTGTAGGGAAGTTGGTGGATATCTCGTGAGTTGATGCTGGCGCAGATGGAACTTGGAGGCTGCGAGCTGGCGTAGTATGCGGAGGCCGTGCAAGTGCGTCTCGCATATAGTGATTATAGTTTATGTCCGATATTCTGGAAGGTCTTCTAGAAGTGGTGGTTGAGGGATTCTTGCCTGATGGACTTCCGGCCCGGGTACGGGCGCCAGAGGTATGCCGTTGCATTGAGGAGCGCCAGTGAAGACGGCGATAGCTGCCAAGTAGAGTCTAATGACAGCAGTAAAAAGACAAATAAAGAAGACTTCAGTGGCGAGGCTGAATGCTCCGTAATACGTCCTCGCATGATGCGTAGACAGTTGGAGGAGGGCTACCAAGGTGTCATACCACAAGACGAGAAAGACCGCCTAGCTCGCCCTCGCTGCGTGACCGGCGGTCACGAGGGTTTGTCGAAAGGTCCCGTGGAGCTTGGCTTGTTGTATTACGCGGCGGAAATAGGCGGTGATTGACTTTACCATGCCAGCCATGGCAACGATGATAGCAACAATAATGCCGACACCAATGGGATGATGGAAGGTCTAAAAGAATGCAGCTAAAATGGCGGGTGGCAGCTGAGAGCAGCTCGGGTTGCTGGGACGAATAGGAAGGGTACTTCGAGTTAATTCACTACAATGTGTGTCGGAAGAAGACAGCAATGGGCGACCTGGACGTGCGAGTATGCAGTTCTGTTATCTAGCTGGTATGATATTGTGCAGCGAATGAATGACCGGGAGAATGGGTTGGGATTACACAATATATAAGAGGTACCTGTTTATATACCTAGTACTTCCTTCAGGTACATCTAAAAGATACTTGACGCGCAGGAGGTAGGTGCAGATGGATGCTGGGAAGGCATAGCTTCAAAGTTTATTAGGTTGAGGTTGCCTCGAGTAGCAAAACTGACCAAGATCCTCAGCCTATTGGCTCCTCCCCATGGAACCATATTGCTAACTCGTGTATGTACATACCAGTGATTTGTGGCTATCTAATTTGCTCTTTCTCGCATGCTGCCCTCAATGGATCAGGCCACGCAAGCAGTTACAAGCAAGTTGGGCCTACAAGAAAAACCCAAGACTCTTTAAAATGACTGAAGTATCAATAAAGGTCGTGTAATTACCACCATTAATCCCATACATCCCCAGTATACCTACATAGCGACCTGTTATAGAAACAAACTTTTTTACTTTTAGTAGTAATAGCAACTTCCATACCCAGTAAATGTCATGTGTTACGTGAGACCCCTAAACTGTAAAGCGGGACACGGTGGAGGCACTTAACTGGGCAAAACTGTGTTGTTGCCTTAGTTACGATCGAACTTACCTTTTGAATATATTTTTCTTGCTTTTGCTCTCTTCCTCTCTCTCTTTCTGTAATCCTTTCCGTTGCCCCTTCCTTCCACTGAATTTCGCGTATTAAAGGGAGAAATTGTGGTAAGGATGGCGAAGTCCTGATCTGGCTTAAATCGCTATGCTATACTTCGGCATTTGTCGAACTACATACTTAATCTATACTCACGTCTCTAGATACTTCGTAGATGACGCAGTATGAAGTGGCATGTGTTGTAGAGTCATCAGCCTTCGAGAATTTAGGCGAGCATGCAAATATGTAAAGCAGTGGACTTAGCTGGGAACATCATCCGTGTTACAACGAAAATTATAATCAATCTTCTTTTTTTTTTTCATCGCCGCTCATATTCCTCGATGTTTTGTGTGCAGTGCCACAATAAAGCCACCATTGCTCGCTGCGTTGGTAACTTAACTAATACTCAGACGAAAGAGGTGTTGATGATGATCCAGCGGCCTAACATTTCTTGTACTTTCTAGGGCCCTCTTAGTTGACAAGGCTTCCTCTGGCGGCATCCGTTAACCATGTTTCCCAACATCACAACGATATTAGAAATTCGAACAGGAGGTCGAATAAATTCCTTGGGATGTGACGCAAGCCCAAGTAGTCGTCAACGGTTCTGACAACGGCTACCATCGCCAGCAATACTACTAGACATATGAATTTCTCTAACGCATCTGTGTATCGCGTAAGCAAGATGTAAATAGTAGCGGCAGTAAGTATTTAGCGTATAGATAGATAGGAGTGAAGAATACCGAGTATGCTTGGAGGCGCGCCTGCGGATGTAGCTCTTGCTACTAACGGTGCGAAGACAAAAAGCGAATTGGCTAGGAGTACGTAAACCGTATGTAGAGGTAGGCAGAAAGCTCCGAGTGTAGCACCGATAACGAAATACCCCCAGCGAGTAGGCATGATGGGCAGATGGTCTGGGCAGCAAGTGGTGATGATGACAATATTGCGCCCTGGGGGGCAGTATCGGCTTGCTGTACAGATTGATAATCGTCGGTTGTCACTATATGTACTACTGCTGTATAGGTCAGGATCATGTACACACATGAGTAACAATCTTGGTGCTTTATACCTGTGAGAGTAGACTTAGTCGATGGTCACAGTGTTAGTTCGGTAGATGAGATAAATTCTCTCGCTATTACATTTGGAGGCATAAGAGTTATATGTTGTTGTTATTGTTATTGCCTACCTACCTAGGTAGGTAGGTACCTAAGGTAGCTTGTGTGTTCACTGGACGTGTCGAGTAACAGGGCAACCGGAGCCTTCTTGTCCATTACCTACTATTCCGTAGGCGCAATGGCACCTACGTAAAGCAGGAGGAAGATCTGGCTTGTCCATTGCGTTATGCCAAAGGTTTTGTTAGTGGATTTCGTACCTGCGACTGGTACGAAGCGACTCGTTCCTTCCATTGTTTAGTACTTGGCTAGACATTCAAGCGAGGAGTTAGGTGATGCTTCTATAAACATGGCTATGGCTACTAGAGAAAGTGGTGGGTTTATGGAAGACATCAGTGTGCAAAGTGGTAAGTAAGTGGTGGGTCGGTAGACGCGCCACTGTAGCCTCGTAGATGCCGTACGTAGTAGGTAGGCAGATTCGGAAGTACCTATCTCCGTACACACAGGCAAAATAGAAACCCGTTGGGTGCTTACAATATTGCGTAGATTTCGATCTATTAGCTGTCTGGCTGGTTAACAGGTCGCGCATGGGTAACACACGTCAGACATCCCCTAGAACTGGCGTTTTACGACGGACTGGTAGGTAGGCCTTTAGCGCCATCCATCCCTCTATTATTTAATCATCTCTTCGTAAAATGATCGGGATTATTCTCATTGGGTTATCTCATCTATCGTATACTTGATAACAATATCGTTTTCGCCTTTGCCTAATCGATTTCCATGCGCATCCCATAGCGCCCGTTCTTTGTAGGTGACATTTCCATCCCAGTCAACAAGCACGAGGGTCTGCCTCTGCGTTCCGTATGCGCCCTTCATAAAATTGACGTGCGGATCTGCTGGTAGTTGTGTATCCGAATCACTGTCGTCATCAATTGGGTCAAATGCTGGCTTTGCTTTACCCTGCTCTATTGCGTCGGCCATATCCTTCCACCCCTCATCGTCACTAAATGGAGGGACAAAGACGGAATACCTGAGAGCATCCATGTGGTCTTGCATCGACATGTTCTGGCGCACGGGCATTGTATCATCCTCAAGTACTGTGAAGAGCCGATTCGTGAGCCTTTCTTCGTCCAGGTCCTCCTCGACGGCCTCTTTTATCGCCGTTTCTAGCAGTTCTTTCCCCCTCGTGATCTTCGGCCACGTGGGGGGTTCGACGTAAATGGTATTGCTCAATCCGTACGTCGTCCCTCGGTCCCCGCCGATCCGTGGTACCCCAGCCAGCTCATCACACCGGTTTGTAATGATGGCCAGTGGCTCAATGCCATTCTCCGTCTTCTCCTTGAGATCGCCGCAAATGAGCGAAAACCCCCCGGCCGCCTTGGTGGCGGGGTCATCCACCATCCTCTGGACAAAACGGTTGAGATTCTCCTCGGCGGGAGCGGTCAGCCATGCTGTCGGCAGTGCGCCACGGCTGCGCACACCGCAAATGGCGTGGTCCGGATCATCTTGGCTAGACTCTCTGTAATTGGTGAGAATGGCGAGGCGACCGGTGCTGCTAATGCCCATCCATGTGCCGCGTTCACGGCGATGCAGGTCCCGAGGTGATAGGATCCGGGCCCCTGAGGCCGTATGGGTCCACCAGTGTGGGCGGCTTGTGGGTCTGAGGATGTATTCGTCGCGGTTATCGAGCGCAATGAGGGCGTATTTGGGATGCGCCGTAGATAGGAGGGCAATGCACATTCTTTCGACGGCGCTCTGATTGGGTCCCGTGAAAAAGCCGCCGGTTGTGTCTCTGTCACACTGTCTCTCTCTGTCTTTCCCTTTCTTTTTTTTCTCTCCTCCTTTCCTTTTTCCCTTTGAAAGACGAGAAGAGGGAAAAAGAAGAATGGGAAAGGGGAAGAAAGGGATGGGCAATTCGGTCTTATTTGAGATGGGAATGATAAAAAAGGGTGGACGAGTGGCCAAGC
This sequence comes from Rosellinia necatrix, assembly GCA_021209875.1. Classification (NCBI taxonomy): domain Eukaryota; kingdom Fungi; phylum Ascomycota; class Sordariomycetes; order Xylariales; family Xylariaceae; genus Rosellinia; species Rosellinia necatrix. The sequence goes on along the minus strand of JAGYVD010000006.1, from coordinate 1,874,770 downwards.
CAGGGTGGCAGCGCTAAATGACGTTGCGCTGGACCTCGTCGAGCCAGTTACTTCGCGGGCTTGTGCGATTTGTATTTGCCAGGTCAGGTCATGCATGGGCTGACAACGACACGACAGGCTTCAAGACGGCACAAAAGAAAGAAATAATCCGGGGAGTCCAGTGGTTAACCGACACGTCTGCTGGTCAATTCAACAAGAGACTCACGGACTCCTCCAGATCCCAGACTATGTTCTAGTCTAGGCCTTGCGAGGTGCGATTTCGGCTCAACAAATTCCCAGGTTGTTGTCTGTAGGAATTGTAGGGTCCAGTAGGGAGCTGACCGGATCGGTACTCCAGAGACCACAGCAGGCAGTGCAGAGTGCAGGTGGGACCTTGGCAGCTGCCCATATATTTCACAGGTACCTACCTACTCAATCTGCCGTGAGACCGTACCCCACCCAAGTATGTGGTGTATTGCACACACACGATACACCGCAGGGTGAGTACCTAAGTACCGAGCGAGGTACCTACGGTTAGGCAGGTACACTTGGGAACTACCTAAGAGAGCAACGGATGATGGCGAGCCTGGGAGTATAGCCCACATCGGCATCGCACGCATCGTACCTCGCGATCTAGAACCCTGCAGGTACAACGCAAAACTAGCATGGCGAGAGGCAGTAAACCGCGGCGACACGTCATCACATGGCAAAGCTGTGGTCTCCAAAAGAGCCTTATTTCACGCGTCTCGTACCCTCGAGCCACCTGACCTAATCTACTTTGGCACTCTCATGCAAGCTTCCATCCAAGCGCCCGGCACTCATCGCAAGACACCTATCTATCCCACATACGAACAAGTAACCGAGCTGGGGCTGGGGGACGAGCAGCTGGTGTAGACCTTGTTGCCCTGCTTGATGTCGTAGATGACAGCCTTTTCGAGCCCGATAACGCCATTGGCACTCGCGTTCGTAAATGCCACCGTCCCGAAGTTCGCGAACGGGACCAGGCTGTTCCCCTGCGAGAAGTCCTCGACTATCCATTCGGCATTGGTATGGCAGAGATTCCCGACCTGGTTAGTAAACGTGTGCGTGACGGATTGGCCCGTCGTCCTGTTGTCGAGCGTCACGCTGCCACTATTCTTACTTGTCGCTATCACCGTCATCGTAATGGTGTCGCCACCGGCGATTTTGAAGTTCGAGAACCTGTACGACTATGGGGGCCGCAACCGGATGTGAGTACAACATATACTCCAACATGCTAAGAGTGGCACGTGGTGGGTATGTGTGCGCGGAGAAACAGTGGCGGGTGTGCTTATCATGTAGCCTGGCTGTCTATTACTCACATAGTCCGGATACCACTCATACCAACCCTCATAGGTGACAGTCCCCCCCCTAGCACTGAAGTCGACCCCCGTCTGCAGAATAGCTGACTGGCACGTACTTCCGTCGATGCCAACCCATGCTGACGCCGAATATGTCCTTGTGCTGATCCCTCCTGCTGGCATGGAAGGCTTTGGGACCACGATTGTGCCAGAGACCGTCTTATACTCGGTACCTGTCGAATACATCAGTCTGGTCTGGTTTTGTCCCGCTCGTTGCTACTCGAATCTCGAACCAATCAGAACAGCCCCAGCCCAATTTGAGGTATACTCGGCATGCGTGGTATTGTCACCTAGTAGCGTGTCGAAATCACCACCAAGTAACTGGGGTAGACCTGTGCGACGAACTCCTGGTTCAGCCGCTCGCTTGCGACGCTCGGTGAAGCCCGAGGCCGATACCACGGCGCTCCCCCAAGCGAGGGCGCTGGCGACGAGAACGGCTCTCATGATAATTCAAGTACAACGGCTCGCCAGCGTCTAACAAGTCTCGAGTTTCAGGCGGAAAGGGGGGACGTCGAAGATGATCGCAGAGTATACGAGACACGGCATTTTCATCATCTTATATCGTCTCCCAAGAGTCCTCTTTTCACGTCCCGTTCAGTATTGAATGGTCTCCTGCAAGGAATATTACTTTGCATGTCGGGACCTATAACCCATATAGCTGCCACGACTAGGGGAAGCAATATACCCGCTTAATCTATGGCTGGTCCAGGTCTCGCTGGATAGGGCCCAGACGGCTAAGAATAGCAATTGTTAGATATGCTTGGAGCTCGGCGCGGAATATGCTAGGGTAGTCCTAGATACGTCAAATGTCGCCGCCTACGAGCGGTCGTCCAAGGCAAAGAGGGTTCAAAGCCACCATATCGTGAAATCCAGTCGGCTTTTATCGTACAGCCAATGACAGGGTTAAGACTAATCGTGGTCGGAGCAGTTAGAGGCAACATGGTTTGCCGGCTAATCTCGGTAATACTGCCCAAGTCCCTGAAAATTGTGGGTGAGAGTAGGAACAGAGTAGGTGCCATGAGATTGATATTAGGGCTCGTTGGAACCCAAACCATGCTGTTTGTCTAGGCGCAATAATTGACCGTTTGAATGAATCGGATTTGGGTAGCCGAAAGATTGCGTGGCATTGATCTTGACATTACCAAATAATCTAGACTATCTTAATAGCTATTGAGATGCCCGTCTTAGTAACATTTAATCTCTCATCAATGGTATATACTCATACTCCAAAAGCTATACCGAGAACAGTTATACAGTTGAATAAAGGAGCAGCCTTCTGTATACAACGCGACGCTGATAGCGTCTGTTGACTATTTCCTACAAAATACATATCCCAAGCAATATGGGCCAACCATCGCCAAGCACAAACGAGCAGCGATCAGACACCGAACAATCGTCTAGGCCGAATATGCTTGAGACTGTTAACTTTGACCTGGGAGGATATATAGTAGACCTTTAGTGCTACTATCTGATTAACGCCTTCTCCAAACATGGGAACGGGGAACGTAATTCCCCTTTTGGAACTCTCCCATCTTCACAAAGTATGACGTAGTATCCCGTAATAGCATTTACTAGGCAGAGTGTGACCTGCATAATATCCTAGGCGAAGAAACTACGGCCTCCTCTTTATTAGTAAACACTCTGAAGGGTATACGTGGAGCATCATGCTAGCAATGGTAACTAGTTGAGAGATTCGACGAACGTAAATGTGAGTCGAAGCGGCCTGTCTTTCACTGATACTTCAGCTTCCCCCTTTCCCCCTCAAAATCCCAAGTTCAAGGAAGAGACTACAGCGCGCTAATGGGTGCTGGAGCGTACCCCCCACAGGTTTTGACCTATTGGGTTTGTTACGGATAAATGCGTCGCTCCTCTCGCGAAGGCTTGGCAACGGCTATGTACGCGATACCCCCCATGGCGATCGTGTGGGTGTGGGTTGAGGGTGGATATCGTCTTCCCGGTCATTGACAGTTTATTAAAACCAGGCGTGGTCTTCTTAAATTGAGGTAACATTGTTGGACCGTATGCGACTCGCCCTGTGATTTTTGTCCTGTCACCGTTATTTAGAAGTTTAGCGATAGGTGCACGACATAGGTACTACGACTTCTGCCTGCCGCCAGCACCATCACCCCTTACCGTGTACTCTTACCCTGGAGTGATACCACTCCCCGGCCTCCCCTTCCGGCCTTCCCTCGCTCCTTTCGCGAAGCGCGATGCCGCTAGTCCGGAACCCAATCCTGCCGGGGTTCAACCCGGACCCGTCGATCGTGCGGGTCGGCGAGGACTACTACATCGCGACGTCGACGTTCGAGTGGTACCCGGGGGTGCAGATCCACCACTCGCGGGACCTGGCGAACTGGACGCTGGCGGCGCGGCCGCTGAGCCGGCGCAGCCAGCTGGACATGCGCGGGGCGCCCGACAGCTGCGGCGTGTGGGCGCCGTGCCTGACGCACGACGGGGCGCGGTTCTGGCTCGTGTACACGGACGTCAAGCGCAAGGACGGCTCCTTCAAGGACACGCACAACTACATCGTCTCGGCGCCGGCGATCGCGGGCCCCTGGTCGGACCCCGTGCTCGCCAACTCGTCGGGCTTCGACCCGTCCCTGTTCCACGACGCCGCCGACGGCCGCAAGTGGTTCGTCAACATGCTCATCGACCACCGCGCGCGCCCGCGCTCGTTCGCCGGCATCGCGCTGCAGGAGTTCGACCCGGCCGCGGGGAGGCTCGTGGGGCCGCGCAGGAACATCTTCCGCGGCACCGCCCTCGACCTCGTCGAGGGGCCGCACCTGTACAGGCGCGGCGGCTGGTACTACCTGCTCACGGCCGAGGGCGGCACGGGGTACGGGCACGCGTGCACGCTGGCGCGGTCGCGCGACATCTGGGGCCCCTACGAGACGCACCCGCAGCACCCGTACCTCCTGTCGTCGCGGGACCACCCGTTCGCGGCGCTGCAGCGCGCGGGCCACGGCGACCTCGTCGACACCCCCGACGGCCGCACGTACCTCGTGCACCTGACGGGCCGCCCGACGACGCAGGAGCGCCGCTGCGTGCTCGGCCGCGAGACGGCGATCCAGGAGGCCGTCTGGGCCGACGACGGCTGGCTGTACGTCAAGGGCGGGCCCGTGCCCTCGCTCTTCGTCGACCTGCCGGGCGCGCGCGACGACGCGCCGTACTGGGCCGAGAGGCGGTACGACTTCGCGACGGCGGGCGCGGCGCTGCATCCGGACTTCCAGTGGCTGCGCACGCCCGAGCCCGAGCGCATCTTCGGCCTCGAGGGCGGCCGGCTCGTGCTGCGGGGCCGCGAGTCCATCGGGTCCTGGTTCGAGCAGGCGCTCGTGGCGCGCCGCCAGGAGCACTTCTCGTACGACGCCGAGACGACCCTGTCCGCCTTCGCGCCGCGCGACGAGCGCCAGTTCGCCGGCCTCACGGCCTACTACAGCCGCTACAACTTCTTCTACCTGACGGTGACGGCGGACGGCGACGGCGGCGGCGGCGGCGGCGCGCGCGAGCTGCTCGTCATGTCGTCCGAGGCCTCCTGGCCGCTCGGCCGGCTCGAGAAGCCGGCCCCCGCGCCCGTCAGGATCCCGGCCGAGGGCAAGGTCCGCCTGGCCGTCACCGTGCGCGGCCGCGACCTGCAGTTCTGGTACGCGCTCGAGGGCGACGGCGACGGGCTGCGGGCGATCGGCCCCGTCTTCGACGCGTCCATCGTCTCGGACGAGTGCGGCGGGCACCAGGTCCACGGCAGCTTCACGGGCGCCTTCGTCGGCGTCGCCTGCTCCGACCTCAACGGGACCGCGCTGCCCGCGCACTTCGATTATTTCATCTACCGGCCCGTGCAGCATACCACGGACAGGTATGAGGTCTAGCTTTGTTCATGGGGTTGGGTCTCGACGACCCTTTATAGGCAACTAATTTACGTGGGCCGGCCTACTGTGTTAATGCAATCTGGGAGCGGGGTAGGGGTAGGTGTTGTCCTAACGCTAAGAAGATATATTATACGATAGCCATCCGAAAAATATATATCCGTGTATTGTTTTAACAAGTTGACACCAGTACTGGCGGTTGAGCCTGCCACGCAACCCTGCGGCCCCTTATGTGCAATTTTTCGATTTATGTAGCTCGGTTGTTTCCGTAAACTAGTCGCCGAGGATGTGATGAACTCAATAATCCAACCCTAATGGTTTCTCGACTGTTATGTTTGGATCGGGTGTTCGCTTGCAATCGCTATATATGCGTATGCGGCTTCTGACAAAATATATCAATATATACGTGACATGACGGCTTTGCCCGGCAGCTCGTAGCTTCTCTTAGGGACCTTCTAGCGACCAGCTTCCCAAAATAATTGATTCATCTGTTAAAACTGGCATTCCCTCTGCCGAGTGGGCTTCAGGAGCTGATTTTGAATGCCGCTGGGGCTGATACTGGATGCGATATATACTTCGATAGGCGCAGACGCGTTATAGACCGGCGAACAAGGCACCCTTTTCCTTGGAATAAGCACCCACCCCATTAGCGACAGGTAGGGCGATCGCGCCATCTTCCCCGAATGCCACGTAATTGGAAAATTGGTGTACTGCTTCAAGGGCATATCTCATGACTCTCCCATGTTCGTGTGGGTTTATAAACGCATAACTTTCGGTTTCTAGCATGCTCGCGGCATTGTATACGGCTAGCGAGCTTCCAACTACACATATACGATTAGTATTAGCACAGAAGGCCCATGCTCGCAGGTGATATGTGACCGGAGATTAGATTGATTGGGGAACGAACTTTCTCTGCATGGTACATCAAGGAAGCGTTAGATTGGATTTTAGGCTCTACTTACATGATCCAAGCGCTATCAGGAAAGCATCCTGCGCAGCTTCACTCGTGAACACGGCCCGAAGGAAGCCAGCAGCGCTATCGGCGTGGAGGTCGATTTCTTGTATGTGGGTAATAAATATGGGTAAAATAAAACAGACGTGGAAAAGTAATAAGTCAAGCCAGAGGATACACGCAAACAGAAGCGAGATCGCACAGCCAACGCAGCTTCGCCGAGCGAAGAAGGCGAGAGTAGTGAGAATATAGAGTGTGAGCGCAATCCAGCATCCGGCATACATGATCTGGCCTGGGCTATTATTCATGATGGTAGATGTTTCTGGCTTAGTAGCCTCCTTGAGCTAAATATACGTTCTTGATAGGATGATATGGAATAATTTTATATATATACTCCATCTAGGTTCATGTAGGTGCTAAAACTGTTGTCTTGATTGGAGGTCTGACGTGTGAGAAAAAATTTGTGATTTTATATGATAAAATATCCCATTAGATTGGTCGATAGAGACGAATGAGTAATATTAGCATATGTAATCGAGATTGAATATTGAAGATGTTGCTGTGCTTTGGGCTCTGTCTACGGACCTGCTCTCATATCGAGCTTTTAGTGAGGTGTCAAGGGCTCGCCCAACTGTAGGAAGGGATATCGCAAGTAGCAGAAAGCATGGTATCTTGAAATATTCTCCTCGCTTCCTAACCGGTTTTTCAGTGCTTGATAGCTCGCTTGAGGACATCTCGTGCATCCTGTCGGCCTTTCTCCGGGCTTGCAATCGCGTCGCCCATAATTCTGCTGCCGACTGTTGCTGCCAGAGGGTGGAAGAGCCTCTTCTTGATGCTAGAGGGAAGTTAATCTCTCTGACGGCCCACGGGAAGGCTTAATCTGTGAGATGGATATGCAGCTTTCGGGGGATGAGTTAACCTAATCTTACCCTCGGTGGTCACGCCCTAATATTCGTGATACTCACACATCCTATCATTCAGAGTCAGTCCAGTATTACAGTGTGTGATGGATGCTGAGCCATGCCAGCAGCTTCCTTTTCCTATTGAGGTGTCGGTGTGATACTGAACCAACAGGCACCAAGCGCGCTTTTGGTCGCAGTAGCACTTGGTGAACAGTGTAGAGAGTAGGTTGTCAGCTATTGTTTAGCCTGAAGCTCCGGCCCTGCGTTACTGCGGAAAAGGCTCAAGCCCCCGCGTTTGATTAAACATTAGGAATCCGTCTAAGAAACTGGCTAGGTAGCTAGACATAGGCCGCGCCGAGGAGGCGACATGATGTCACGGTTGCCAGTCGGCCTAGGATTCTTGCGAGGGGTGGCATCTCTTCTTGCGGCGCCGAAGCTGACAAGTTACTTATTCCCGTATATACTCTCAGTACCACGCCGAGAAGAAATTCGATCATCTCAGTTGGTTGTCCTCGGACGAAACAGCCCCAGTTGTCTTGTGCGATGGTGTAGAATGGATAAAAATAGATGTAGCCCCCGGAGACCGGAAGCTGCTAACCGTTCGCCACATCCCGTGCTTCGTCCGGAAATCTGGTCGTCGAGGATACGTAGGCGAGTGTTCAGAGCCGTCGACGAATGGGCGCTTGCTCATTGAGACCGCCGGCTTAACTCGCCGGGTTATTCTGTTAATGCTCTTGGCATATGTGGCCTGCATAAGGACTCACTTATCCATGATGATAGTCCATGTGTAACTGGCGGCTATCATCGGATAGGGAGTTCGTGTTGTAAGCGACGTAACTATGAGATAACTAGGTGCTGAAGTCGTTCCATGTGGCGTTGTTCGTTTGTGGTCGTTCCGTCGAAGAGCAGTGGTGAAGTGAGATGGGATGATGAAGCGTAATCTTGGCGGGGGAGTCTTGATTTTAGCCTGTCCAACCAGCTCCTTATAGAGGAATTGTAGGGGCTGATCCCGCTAAGACCGATCCTCGTTTAGGGGTTCTAGTGGTGCCTGGGCTCTCCTCTTAGATGAGCCGAAGGCCTGGGACCGCTAAAATTAGCATTTGTATATTGCCTACCCTCCTGAATATTGATTGACTGCAGATGCAAAATCCGAGGCCATTTACCTTCTATCTCCTCACTTTTCTTTTTCAGATGCGTTACAGATGAATTCAGCCATAATATGGATTCAGGAATGCTTTTGCACCCAGGCGAAACAAGCCAAGTGGCTTCTTGCTGACGCTACCCCAGGCGATAGTAATGAATGTGGTAGGGTATCGTGGACAGAATTCCATGGGGGAGAGCATACATCGGTTTTTTCTTACATCATTCGGGTGGTGCTCGAGAACGGCTGTTAGCAACGCTGGTCTCAGCCGTAATTCCAATCATCTCACCGACTTGGTCGTTGTGGTCTTGTGGAATAAAATATAAATAAAAATCCCGTGTTTTGGCAGAGGGGTAGCGGGTAAGGGCATATGATACTTATAAGTAGCACCGACTGGTCTTAGGAAAAGCAAAACGCCTGGTGCTACTCGCGCGCGCGCCTGCATCTCACACATTCCTTGTATTGTTTGGTCTGGGTGCGATGCCGCCCGCCCCCTAGTCCCGGCATCCATTTAATGACAACCGTCCGTGTTTTGTTTCGTTCCGTTTCTAGATCCCTTGCTAACACGGTGATTCATGCTGTCATTGCCTTCCCCGGCAGGATAGGTGCTTTCCGGGTTTAGACAATCTGCAACCCAACCTGCCATTCTCAAGAACAGCCAAGAAGGAAATAACGGATTTTCGCCGCTGCCCCTCTGTGGTGTAGGGTGATGAACTGATCAACCGCGTCCCTTCAGTTAGACGGGTGTTGACCTCGGTGCGTGGTAAGTGCCTGGCGAGGAAGGGTAATCTCCTAACTTTGTCTACATCACAGTCGCCTCCCGCCTCCCGCCTCCCGCCAGCCATAAATAGCCCTCGCGTGTCTCGTCCAGTCCCTCATTCGAGATGTAACTAACATCTTCCGCCATCGTTTAGATCCCGTCCTGATCTCGTCCAAGACAGCACAGAACAATTCTATCCCCTTGCCTCGCCCAATACCTATCTAGTGCGTCAACATGAAGTGGGCTGCCGCCATCTTCTCTCTTGGCTTTATCGCCAGCAACGTCTACGCTGCTCCCGCTCCTGGCTTGGACCTTTTTAGGCTCAAGATCGCCTCGTAGGTCATCCTGCACATATTCCCCAACCCTAAGGTGCTGGGTGGACATGCCTGACTTTAGTGCATAGCAACGAGCAAAGCATCAACGGCCGGTACCTATCATCGAATGCCTCTATCCTGGGAATATACGACAGCGACGATATCTCTCCTGTCAGAGTATACCAGACCAGCAGCGAAAAGAAGGGCTGCAGCCAGCTTCACACATATCCCATTGGCATCGTGGATCATGCCCTCGCCCTTGTTGGCTCAAACGGTCTCATGGCTCTGACGGACGTGGTGAACCCGGCAGGAACAAAGCCCGACGACGGCCGGGCCATGGAATGGGATACCTTCCGGGTCACGGATAGCAAGTTGACCAATGATGGTAAGGGCACTTGGGTTGCCTTCCCGACGAAGACCAGCTGGACTGTGAAGTGGACAGATGGTAGGTCCCTTGCCGCTCCTCTTTCGCGATCAATTCAAGTTAGGAAAGTTATCGACTAATGTGACGTTTGTCTGACATAGGCTCTGCGTTCATGACGACGGATTACATGCCTGTTGAGATCGTAATGGAAGCTGCAGGTGAAGGTCGCCATAATGAGTAATAGGTAGGTGGATATGAATGGTCGGCCATGGCTGTTGACGTGGGCCAAGAAAGGCGAATGCTCCTTTGCTGTATTGGGGATCTGTATGTTTTAGTCTAGAACACTGCAACGTTCCTAAAAAGCAGTGATTATCTCCTTTATCCACAACGGGCTTTTTGGTGTTGTTTCAAGTGCGTGTGTTAATTATAATTTATCTCCATTGCTGTATTCTTCGCCTGACTATGGGGTTTTGTACTAGCGGCTAGGTAGTGGCCATGTAGATCTGGTAAATAAGATGACCAAGTACCTACTGGAGAAGCCAGGGCAAATACCGAGACGATATGAATTAGCAGTGTCAAAGCTTGCATTCGTCGTTTGGCGTGCCTTATTTATTGCATTAGGTGGTGGGCATAGTAGCATATTCAGCCGATTCCCTTCAATATCTTAAGCTTCGTCAAGATGTACTTGATCATCGCCACTGTTGTTGCTCAGTTTAGCGTAGCCATCCACGATCGGAAGGTAGTCATTTGGGAGTGCTGCACCACGTTGGGGTCGCACTATATGGTAGGGAGCAAATATGACCAATTTCTGTTATAAAAACAAATAAAACCAAAAACCAAAAGGAGAGTCTCTTAGGACCGTATTCCACCTCCCGTGGCAGAGAGCTATTAGTAGAAGAGCAAGCAGAACATAACCGCGAACGGGGATAGGTAGGGCATCCCCAAACAATCACTACTTAATCTCTGAACTTAGTTAGATGAAATCGCGTATCTTGATTGGAGGTGCCTGACGGTGGGGCCGGGATGAATGGCCCTTATTGGCCTGCTCGGACTTTGCCCCACGGCGTGAAGTCTACTAACCCAATCGAAAGCCTTCGCCTGAATTGTCTGCCTTGGACACTTTGCACTGCCCTTGAATCAGCATGGTCTTACTCGAGGCTCTGCTCAGCACACTCTATATCGGGCGTGATTAGGGGAACTAGAAAGCTCAAGCTTCGCTTTTCACCAGCACCAAGCAGACCGAAATTCTAAGTAGTTTTTTAATTGTGTAGAAGACTATCGAATTGTTTATGTGTTAGGAAGAGAGCACGCCTCGGTACATTCTTCTGCTGGTCCAGCTCAGCATTGGCTTGACGCATCTTTCTTTTTCCGCCATTGGTTCATATAACCCGTATTGCTTGCAGCGATCATCCCTACCTGCCTACTTCCTCTACACTTTGGAACCCGACAGCCCCGATGCCTCGCAAAGGTAACGCCAAAGTCCGAACCGGCTGTCTGACCTGCAAGTTGGGTTCTCCCGCCTCTTCTCGAGCTTCGTGCCACACGCTTGTTCATGGCTAATGAAGCGGGCCGGCGGCGGTACATAGAGTCCGAAAGATAAAATGTGACGAAGGCAAGCCATCTTGCAGACGCGTAAGTACTCTATTTCATGTAGAAATGTCCTATTACCCATAGCGAGACAGCCAGATCCGGTGACAATTCGCGAATATCGGCGACGCCCTCTAACAGAATCGCATCATCTATTAATACTACTGGCAGTGCACAAGTACGGGGCGCAAATGTGACGGCTACGTATCACCGTCAGCAAAGCCATTGGCCTTAGCGTGGCATCGACCACGGTACCTGTTCCCAAATGTGGACGACGGTGCAGAGCGGCGATGCCTGGCCTTCTTCTGCGAGGTTGCCGCTCCGGTCCTGTCCGGTCCGTTAGACCCTTACTTCTGGACCCATCTCATTCTCCAATTCAGCCACATGGAGCCTGCCGTTCGGCATTCCGTTGTAGCGGTCGGTTCGCTTTACGAGCAGCTCTATCGCCACAAGGACATGACTCCAGTGCCAACCGACAACAATCTCGCCCTCTCACATTACAACTCAGCGATTCGGCATCTGAGGGGGATGAAGAATGAGTCTCTTGTCTTACTGGTCTGCATACTCTTCGTTTGTATCGAGTTTCTCCGTGACGACCGAGCGGCCGCGATGCAACACGGACAGCACGGTCTCTCCATCTTAAAAAGGGTTGAGGAAACATTTCCATGGGTTAAAACGTATCTGACACCCCTATTTCGGCGCCTCAGCCTGCTACCATACTTTTTCTCTGCTATGGATCGACCAATGCCAAATCTACTGTCATTGGAGGATACTATTCCACCCTTCTCTACTCTGGGCGACGCACAGTTCTACTTTGATGGGATTCTAAGTCGTACCGTTCGGCTGATCCGGCGTGGTGACGTATACCGCCTCGGTCCTCTAAGAAATAAACCAGTGCCTCCTGATCTAATTTCTGAGCAAGATCGCACTCGTACCCTGCTAGATGAGTGGCACTCTAGTTTTGTGCAACTAGTAACCGAATCACCTGAGCTCACTCCAACTGCCATTCATCGATACAATATGTCAATCCGATATCTAATATGTCGTGTGTGGGTAGAGACGCCGTTTGCGTTCTACGAAACTGCATACGACGAGCACCTTCACCTTTTCCGTTCGATGGTCGACTCAGCTGCCGCAATAGCATGCTCCGATCACTGTGCGAAACCAATCAAATTCACCTTTGAAATGGGATACATACCGCTACTTTACTTTCTCACCACTAAATGCCGTTGCCTCGAGACGAGATTGTGCGCCTTGTCATTAATGAAACGCCTGGGTGCGGCTCGGGAAAACCTGTGGGAGATCGTTACTATGTTCGCCTCCGCGAAGCGTATCGTTGAGATTGAACACGGTGCCACCTTAACTGATGAAGGCGAGCTGTATGGTGAGCCTTCTTGTCCTGGCTTCCCCCAAGACGAGATGAGGGTACGGGATTTTACATCTGAACCTCAACCTGTTTCGGAAATAGTTGAGGGAGTCGCAAGGACCGGCCGACTAGGGGGCTTTTTCATGCGAACCGCTGAAGGCAGTATTTATATTCGATCTGAGTTTCTCCCTCAGCCCTCTTGGACGCTGGCTGCCCTGCCCAACAACAGGAAGATCACATCTAGCACTCCCGGTCTTTAGTACCCATCAAATTGCGCTATCCTATTATCGGCTTCGGTGATTGCTTTAGGTAAAGTCATCCGACATATTGAGGAGATCTATAAAGTTACAAGCCTACTACATTACCAAGCGGGGATGGCTGACAAGGAAGTCCCGGGCGGCACGATGCTAACCACGGCGACCGGACGAAGTTGCGCATATGTCCGAATAATGAATTCCCACTTGCTCCGAAAAGTAGTGAGGCTGTGTTGTTATGGTGATGACCGGCGCAGAAAAGCCCGAGAGATCACCGTGGGGCTTGCGGGCGATAGTTGCGTTGGAGGGTGATACGATCCCTTACACCTCTTCATTAGATGAAAAAAAGTTTTCATATTTAGGGGGAGTCCGCCGGTTGCCAGACCAGGCAGACGCGGATGCGTTTAAACCCCAAGATAGGGGAGGTCGCGCCGTCCATGGTCCTATCGAAAGATCAACGTTATTCTACGTGATGGCACCTCTTCCTCTGCCCCGCTTGGTCAGCATCTCGGGCGGGTTTTTTGATATAATTGGCTCACTAGGATAGGCGTCTATGCGATGTGAGCATATTGATCGCGGCGTGGAAGTAAGGTAGCATCGAAACCAACCAAGAGTAATATTATAGCGGGGCGACACATGTGATAACGACGCGGCATTCCTCTTGGTAAGTGTGTTGTTTGTATACTATATATAATACGCCCCGTCGGTCATGACCCTTGGCAGTACTCCTCTTCTCCCCTTTTGACAATCTACTAAACATCGGCCCTCACAAGACAGTTCGAGCACACCTTCCCTTGGTTCTCATCTAGCGAACATTTGGCGCGAAACATTATAATAACTTCACAATGGCTAGCAACGACCTCCACCAGCCGGCAGCTTACCCGCCCTCCAAGACCGCTCTCTTGCTTCTTGATTACCAGAACATGCTAGTCGAAATGATGCCAAGCCCGGGCAAAGAGACGCTGATTGAATCTGTCTCCGCACTCCAGGCAGCGGCGCGCAAAAACAACGTCGCCATCCTCCACTGTACCATGGATACAGCGGTACCACCTCCGGCCACTAACAAGGTCGCCGCGACATGGGATGCCCAGTTCAAGCCCATTTTCTCCGCCAACCCGCACCTGGGCGCCGAGTTTGCCGGCTTCTCCCCCGCCGATAAGAGCAGAACCGACCGCGAGACCGTTTTCACGAGAGCGCCGGGCATTCGCTCCGCCCTAGCGGGAGAGGGCATCATATCACACCTGCGGGACACGCTTGGCGTAAATCATTTGATTCTCGGGGGCATTGCTACCAGCGGCGCAATCATGGGGACCATGTCGCATGCCACCGATATTGGCTTCGTAGTCACCGTCGTGGAGACCGCGTGCTGGGACCCGAATGAGTCGGTGCACCGCAGTCTCATCGATACCGTGATTCCTACTTTAGCTTTCGTATCCTCGGTTGAGGAGGCCGTTGGCTACATGACGGCTTGAAACGATGGCGGGAGGGCTCGAGATCCACCCTTGTCTCTCATGTCCGACGCCTTGTCGATGATTCCTTTGTCTTCTTCGTGCACCCCGGGCTGTGATACACGAGAGCATATCGTCGATTCCGTGGTAAATAAAATAGCTACGGCAATAGCGCCCGTTGTATGTTATTAACGGCTTCGTTACTTAGTATAGGCACTCTACCACCAAGGGCCCTGCCCCCCAGTGGCGGTTCGCTATGTGTATGATAAACATAGTGCCCTGTCGAGTATAACCAACGCGTCAGACTGCTCTTATTCGCCCCATTTGTTGAATCTTGCGGTAACACCAGCGAATTGCCAGAAGTATCACTTAAATTTAACATTCCCTAGCTGAGGTACACCCACCTCCTCCCTTTCCAAGTTGTGTTTCATTCAACCTGGTACAAATCTGTCATGATAGCTCGGCACGAGGGCAGTTCATAGCACGACGCCCCAACACGCCATGTTAGGGGCAATTGGTCAGGTCGCGCATTCATCCCTGTGATCATCGTGTGCTACGTACGCTGATGTCAAAACATTAAGACGCCCCGAACTAAATGCGTAGGGTACTTGGTAGCCATGCTTAGGCTATGGTTTCATATAACAATTATAGGCTCGGCTAACTTCTCCCATTCGAAACCGGATCCTGCATTTTGGGCCTGAATAACACGTAAGGTCTATGCCCTGTATCAAATATCAACATCTCGAGGCCCGTTCTTAGTGAAAAATTCTCCGTAATCTTCCCAACTCATGGTAGGGAACTCCGTAGGCCGTGTGATAGGCACGAAGCTGATACCTCGGTTCTCGAACTCCTCGAGTCGTAATCTGGTGTTCTCCTTGCTCTTATTGACGCTGTATACCCTCACTCTATGCGCACTGCTAGTGACGTGCAAGCCCCAGTTCCACGTATTTCTTACCTCGGTTGGCTGGGTATCTGCAAGACATGAGCATGTCATCGCGGGCCACGTGAACATTCTCAAGGGGCATTTGAGATATGAAGGGTGCCAAATCCGTAAATACGGTGGAATGAATACACTTACTACCGAGTAGTTAGTATTGAACAGAGTAGGGTAGAAGTGAGGGTGGTATCGGAAGAGAAAATGTTAGGGTGCTCAAACACCTACCTCAAGCTGTTGTCCCAACATCGGACGACGATCTCAATCCACCCCTCCACGTCGCAAGGAAGTTCCATATGCCAAGTTCTCCAGGCAAACTTATGCTTGGGACTTAAATTTTCGACGGGGACCATGTACCACGAGAATCCCCCGTTAGGACTTACTTCGACCCTTTCGGGCCATCGACCACCTCCCGAGTACGCCCACCCCTTTACCGAAATCTTGCCTTCGTGTATCACCACTTGCTTATTCCAAGGAGACATCTAATACGCGAGCCGTCAATCAATATGCCGCCCCCTCCCCGGGAAGGGATGTTTCAACGTGATTGTGATAGTGTTCATAGTCATACTACCAAGGAAGGTGAACGTGGATGGCTTCGCTTCGGGGGTCACTTACGATAGCGCTGCTGACGGGCATCTCCTGGATCTGAATACCATCTGTCCATCGCTGATTATGCTTACCCACCTGCTGGTTGAAGTACAGGTACTCGCGACTCTGCACCGGTGCCCGGGTGGGCTCGGTGATCGCCGTGATGCGGTACAGCCACTTGACGCTCCTCGCGCCGATGTAGCCGAGCACGACGGCGCGGATGGGGGCGCCGTGGATCTTGGGGAGGTCCTCGCCGTTCATCTCCCACACGAGCATGACCTCGTTCGCGCGCACCTTGGAGTACGGCACGCTGACGGCGTAGTTCATGACCTCGTCCATCTTGAAGTACGTGTCGGCCCCGACGAGCTCGAGGTGCCCGGCGCCGTCCACGAGCCCCCCGCAGTCCTTGATCACCTTCTTCAGCGACACGCCGACGTACCGCGCCGTGCCGATCGCGCCCTCGGCCCACGGCGCGTTGATCATCTCGTCGCCCTCCCCCGCGTAGAGCGAGATCTGCTCGATCCGCCGCGTGCCGCTGCATTGGATCGTCACCAGCCTCTCCATGCGCGGGAATCGCGCCTCGTCCTTCAGATCTGCCAGGGTGAGTTTCTTGGGATCCCGGACTAGACCCTCGAGCCGCAGGAACCAAGACTCCGGCTCTATAGATGGGATCCTGCTCACCAGTCAGCAATTGTCGAGCGCGCTTCGATATCCTGGCTGTCACTTAACCCGCCGTGGTTTCGGATGAAGTGGAGCGGATTCGGAGTCACGTCGTGCTTAACTACGAGGCCCTTCGGCGGTTCGCCGTTGTACGGAAATTGTAGGAGATGGAGCATGTTCGGGTCTTTCTCTCGCAGCACCGTAGCCCATGATTCTTCAGGTACGTCTCTTAGACGACCGCCAACTTCGAACGTTATAATGTTAGCTTTTCTTCTCCAGGTCAAAAGCGGCTTGCCTTTCCGAGATGTTAAATTTTGATTGTTAATGGAATAAAATCAAGCACGGGTAATATTAGCATCTGCTGAAAATTGAAGCTAACACTTGATATCACTCACTCGCGCGATGCCATTCTTTCCAGCGAACACCTAGTATCCAATCAACTCCCGCCCCCTATGAACATACACTGATTTATAAGCTTGCCTTCGAGTACCGGATTAGTACCGGGAATCTGTTCAAGTTGAAATTCAGGAGGCGGCGGAAACCTCCGCGATATCAGGATCTTGTGGGCCGCTTTCTTCTTTTCAGGGTAGTCTTCCCATTCAACATACCTACAATTCAAGCCATCAGCGACGTAACCGACAACCCTATGCAGCTTCTTACCCGTTCCAGCCTGGGAACTCGTCCTTAGCAAGATCATCGCCGTACTCGCGCTCGGGAGGGGTTATGGTGTTCTGGTCAGGGCCAATGTAGTTCTTATTGGGTTCCTGGCTTTTGGTCTGGTCAAGTAGATAGAGTTCTCCGCCTGCTATACCTTGCTCGACTCTCCACTCATCCGCTGGCTAAGAGGGAAGGTTAGCAGAAAGAGATTCCCCATATTTAGCTAGGATACAAACTTGGATCTTGTGAACAGGTTCTCGTTGAGCAATATCGCCCTGCATTTTTGTAGTATCTTTATTATTTAGCCGGCGTTTTGTGGGGTTTTTAACCGTACCTAGGAAGGGTTGCGATGTGAAAACTGATCGAGAGGGGATAATCCGAAGTTCAAATATTATCTTTCCCAGGCGCACGGGGCGTTAAGAATAATGGTATAAAGTATCACATGACATTGACTTCGCGGTCCCAATTACATGCAAGCTGTTAACGAGCGAGTAGAAACACTTTCTTCGGGCGCATATCTATCTACATATGCCAATGATCGGTCTATGTTATACTAGCATCCTATCAATGTCGACGTGATCCCTGACAGTCCGAGTCATGAGCATCGGGCATGGGAGCACCCTAGGGTAGACATGCATACACAAAAAGTAAACGTCATCATCACAGCCCTGAGAATGATAGTATATACTGTGAGGTTTATGTGGAAGAGCTTTAAGTCGCTATCGGCAATCGACTCTTTCTTTTAGGATGCAAGTTAAATTCATGTCATCCGTAGCGCCTATTCCGTTATTTTCTTGCAACTGTAAATTTTACGCCTATCTTTTGATCTTTAGTAGTTCATCCGATCATTCACGACTATGTATTTCCTCTTGACGTCCGATTTGCGTGCTGGGACCGACGTGGTATTGCATCGCTAGCATGCTGTCAGACTCCGACCCCCCCTTTCCCCCTTCCACAGACAGACGCTGTACAACATGTATAGCTAGTATCCCAATAGTAGGGTTACCGCGCTTGAGTTGTGTTTGCAGGGGACAAAATAACTCTCATTGGCTTTCGCCGATCGATGTGCTAGTCATTATCTCGTCACTCCTCTACTACCCCGCCTCAAGCTGATGCTTGATAAGCGCATGCATATTCATTGACAGCGCCGAAGGTAGATAAGGCATCTGATGCCAGGCCAACGTTGCCCAATAGGCAGTAGCTCTGAGAATCAGAATTCAGCTGTCTATTCCATCGTTAGATATATATAAAGGAAACAAAAGTGAAAGCTAGGGTATTGCGGTTTTATATTAAGGTGGCGCAGTCAGCGAAGTTGAGGGGTACAGACATGGGATACATTAGGCACTATTGAATATGCTGTAGTGCGTATCACATTCATATATCGGCATCATAATAACGATTAAGTGCGGTATCTAGGATAGCAAGTTGTAAACATGTAGATGCGAACAGTTGTGTCCTTACAAAGTATGGTTTTCCCTCGCCCCGGATGTTATTTCCAACCGCCTTAAGCTACTGTACTCCCTCCACAAGCTGGCCCTACCGAGGCTTGCTCGAAATGCACTCACCCACGTCACCTAATCATAATGTCACATTCATGGGTAGAGGGAAATTCTGGGTAAGGAGCTCACTAAGCCCATAGACTCGCACGTCGGCCTTCTCATTGGGCCTTACGGATAGTGACGCCAGGGTCATATACGTCGCGATCACGATCGCCCCGGACCAATCACCGAGCCCCCGCAGAGAGCCCCTCGTCTGACTCGGCATTCGGCGGCGATTTGGGTGTTCCGTAGGCCGCTTCCCGATTTCGGAGAGCGGCAAGATGCCTTGGGGTGGTTGGTGCGTGCGCAGCCGTGTGTAGTCGGGCTTCTTACACCGGCGGGCCGACTAAGCGCAGATTTTATCTAAAGCGGCGCGCCGAAAGCTGTATTAGCGGCCGTGATGATGCATATTTAAACATGATTCACAGTCCTCCCGGATCTATAGCGTAACTAACCCCCAGACTGACAAGGCTACCACCCGGCTAGAATCCGCTGGCAGCGACCAACTGAAGGGCATGCGCACGGCTGTCGAGGAGTGCCACCCCAACTACCAAACCGCCGTCGCGAGCCACGCCTATTTGGATTGTGAGGTACGCTTCACCAGCTAGGCCTGTCCTTCTTGAACACGTTTGGTGCTAGTCAGGGCGCCACATGCGACGACATGGAGATATAGCGGGACAGTCAGGTGTATAAAATAAATAAGGTCTTTATTCTAGCGGTGTCATAAATCCCCGACATGGGAAGAAGGCCGTGGGATCTCCGGCTTGATGGAGATAGCGTGGTGCCTTCGCGCTACCGCTGTAGGGTGTGATCGTCGATAACGTGCAAGCTCCGAAGGCATTTACGCAGTTCAATAACTAGTGACCTAGCAAATAGACATGTTCCGGCATAATTTCCATCATGCTACGGAGGTTAGAGAACGAATCATCAGAAATGCTTGGCAGCCGTCTATGGTGCTGACAACTTATCTAACCACTTAGTGCATGCTGGGCTACTGTATAATGACTTGATTTTTAATGATTTAGTTGTTTTGGAACCTATTAACAGCTGATGAATTAAATATCACTTATCCAAAATAGATTAATGCAATTAAGAGTGTGATAGAGATATGAATCAGGCTTTAATATGTTAGTCTGTAAAACAAGGCTTGGCTTAGAAACAAGAAAAGAGTTTCATATTTATAATAATCTTTTATAGTTGTTAAATACTGTAATACCTTGTTAATTATGAGAATAATAAAAGGGAAGTTAAATTATAAATGTATAACTAGCTAGCTAGTAAGGTCTACTAAGGGTAGTAAGGTATGAAGTCTGTAAAAGTGTGGTATAGATTAAAAGCCCTAGGCTAAAGATTCCCCCCTTTCTGCCTGTGTTATTAATATTACCTAATTATATTTCTTGCCTTATTTTTAATTTTAATTTTTAACACAGTCAGGAAGGGTGTGCTCCTTATCTTGGGTTGGTAATAACACCCTCTAACTCCTTTCATGGCATGAAAACGTTAAAACTACCTGCAGTATGGTGGCTGCTGCACGTAAATATCGTCTTCGCTCATTAACAGTAAAGTGGGAGAGACCTAGCAGAAAAAAAGCCATCAGATTACAAAGGTTTTTGTCCAATCGCAGTAACCACCGTTCCCTGATGGATTACAACACCTCGCTCTGTCTCTTCAACCGCCTTCGAGAATAGATCAGTCCATCCTTCACATGACATTGGCGTGTTTGGCACTTTCGACTTTGATGGAAACAATACGGCAAGCTCCTCCCAGACCATCAAGTAGTCCTCAGTCCAGCCCTTGAAGTCTTGCTTCCTCTTCTGCTGCACATGCTGCTGTACATTCTGAAAGCCAAACCTGTCTAGATGCGTGTCCAAGACATCGACCCAATCGCTCACGATGCCCTTGGCCCGAAGGCCTGCCTTGAGCACATGCACAATGGTGTCGCAATGAACTTTCGATACCTGAGGCGAAGGTGACTCGACGATGAATCTGTCGCCTCGGGATTCATCCCACTGTATGTATCCACCTGGCTTCAGAAGCCCAAATGCAACGGAAAGCACGGGCGATAGGTCTGCATCAGGGATAACACTACAGAAAGCCCGGATATGAACAACATCATAGACACCAACCAGCTCCGTGGGAAGCGGCTTGGCAAGAATGTCAAGCTGTTTGAGGGACACGGTGAATGGAAGGTAACCGGCATGGGAGAAGTAGACGGGGTTGATGTCAAAGCCGTCCAGCTGTGCAGGAGTATTGGTTGTGGCCAGGTAGGAGTGAAGCTCAGTGAGCCAGATATCATTGCCGCAGGCAATGTCGGCAACCTTAAGTGGCTTGGCCTTGGTGACGGATTTTTCGATAGTTGGCTCAAGAAGGTAGCCAAGGGTGTTTTGGACGAGAAAATGTTGCAGGTGCAAGCGTGCTGAGGATCTGAAATTCCTCGCCGGGGCAGTCCAGTACTTCAACTGGTCGTATTCGTCAACGTGAGGAGATGGAGTCGCCATATTGATAAATGGGTTTATGGAAGAGATGGCGATGCGCGAGGAATTGGTGTTGAAGAGAGATTGGAGGGTGAGTTTGTCTCTCTGTCTCTCTCTCTCTGTATGTCTGTATGTGTGTGTGTTTAAGACGTAGGTTCACAAATACAGTGGCGCTTGGTGTCAGCCAGATGGATCACATGGAGAGGTACCAGCTACCCTAGGGGGTAGCTCTAGAGGCATATTGATGTATATAAGGACTGAAGGCCTCCCACCTAGATGGTAGGCTCAGGAATCAATGATATTGAGCCCTACCCCTATGCTAAGCTATCTACCTGCGACCCAGCTGCTACCTCATAGTAACTAGACCTCACTCTGGGTATTCTTTACATGACACTTGCCCACAAAGCCCAATGCAAGCGTGGTCACAGGTAACCCAAATTATAAGCATCACGATCTTTCGAGCTGATCAAAAGGGATTGAAACAGCTGGCCATGCGGGTAGCGGCCCACGATGCCGTGTATCCCAGAAGCACTAATACCGTTTCGTGTCTGCCCAAGCGTTTTGGGGTTAGTGGGCCATATGAATAAATACCCCGTACACACGGTAGATAGTACGCGTTTCTACATGACCGACTGTAAGTCAGGCTGTATTAAGTTTCACCACCTGCTCAATCTTATAGGTATTGCCCCTTCTTCTCTCTGCCCTGCCCCAGCAAGGATCTCCCGATGGGAGGAGAAGCACTCGGAACCCCCGCAGTGAGCTCAACTGGACTCATAGGAGGGTGAGAAGCTATACTTCCTGCCAAAACAGAAGTAGCCTGCTGCTCCGTTTGACATGCAAGCTAAGTGAAAGCGTCATGAGCCCACGTAATCACCTTGATAGCTAGAGCCTTCTCCCTCGGCTACAACATCACACTACGCTGCGCATCATTTCTTCTAGACACTCCTACCCGAGTACTCAGCAAGTCCAATTTATAGCAGGCTGCAGTAAAGGCAGGCTATCGGTGACACGCCTGACCTGCATGTGTCAAAAACCTGTACAGGCTGTATTGGTATCTCATAGCCTGCATACATGGGGTCGCAATTGGAACTCAACCCATACCCATCGGCGGAAAGCCAGTGCGCAGGTAAATGTCATTCAAGTATTAATGCGGGTCATCAATTCTCAATAGTCTTGGCTGCCCTCCCCCCCACCTCACCAATAGCATCTGCTCGCGGTTCGTATTCTCGGTAAGTGCAGGTATATCCTCTCGACTGCGAACCCACCTATCCCTCCATCAATGTCGTTCACAGCTTGCATATTCCAGAGGCGACACGCAGGCTTGGCTAAAGGGTGATAGTAGCTCGTTCATGTCTCCATGGCCTGGAGAACTCCGCGTGCAATTTGAAATACCGGTGCAGAATACAGTCCAAAATTGCATGTTCACGTATCACGGGCAGGTATCGGCCGGCCCCAGCGAATCAAGCATATCACTTTACCACGACAACAGGTCCAACTGCTGCTTGGGGCACACAACCGCATGCCGGGAAGCCGTTAGATGCAATTAGGGAGATCATTCTAGTGGTCAGGCTGCAGGTTTGAGCTAATACAGACCTCCCAGATGGTCCCAAAAATCATATTGGAGCCTGATCTATTCATCCCTGGCATGTCTTTGGATGATTCACACACGATTAACCACGATAACTAAGGTAAGCTCTCCAGGGGTGGACTGCGATGCAGATACTAAAGTGAACCACCTGTAATAGTGTGAAATAACAATAGCGGTGCCGTTGGAGATAAGTCGCCCTTACGCTTCCAACTGTAGGAAATACCAGTCATGCTCATGGGGGACCAGTTGATCAAGGCGATGCTAGAGTATAGAAATCAATTCAAGTAATTCATAAAAATTATTAGTGCCAAAAACGTAACTGTAGAAGCGAAGTTGCAAAATTTACTAGACAATTTAGTCACTTAGTATCCACTTCCCTAAGGACCTAGTCACAATATCCCACTTCATCACACGCGAAATATAATATTCAGGAGCCCCAGCTGCGGTGAATTGGCTACTCTGCGGCGAAGGATGGGCAGTGTAATGAGCGGGGGGTAAAGTGGGCGTTGGTGAAAAGTATGCCACCGTGTGGGCCTGGTGAAGCGACGCAGATCATACTCGAGCCAACAATTACCAAAGAAAATCCCCAGCCTAGTTTTCAGAAGAGACAACAACATACTCGTAAAATAGGACCCAGCAGATAGACTGGATCGGCCCAAAAGCCTCATGGAGCCAACCTCTTTGAATGGAGTTCTAGACGTCGCTCCTAGGTTTGACCAAGGACTTGGTACTTGCTGTGTGTGAACCTTTGCGGATATGTGCATGATAGTCATAGTCAATGGATTGAAGCTCGGGGAAATTAAAGGTTCGTACATCAGTCAGTGCCTCCGTACCTGAAGTCTGGGTTCGGCCAACCTTGCGGAAGAGTGACTGAAGCCTGTTCAATGTACCACTTGGAACTTGAGCGTCTATATTTGGACAAGGTGTCTCGTCTCTGCCAGTGCCATCGCCGCCCTTTCCACTGCCGCGAGAACTGAGATGTTCTTTCAAGTGAATAAAGCCATTTTCAGTCCTCTCCACGGCTGTTTTAAAGAGAATAAAGAAAACTGGAATGCAGGCGCACAAAATTCCAATATTGAGCTCGGCGACGCTAGTGGTGATTAGCGCACTGATCTGAAACTCGGAAAAACACAGTGCTTACGCCAACGCCTCAAATTGAATAGAAAGATATCGGTTGTCTTCGACATCAAGTTTGAAGTGGAAAGCACGATATCTAAATACTACCCCCGCCGTAGAAGCCCCGCAAGATCTGGATGGGTTAGCAGTGTGTGTAACTTCGAAGAGCGTGAGGTAAACTTGCATGAGACCAGTCAAGAAAAGACATGAAACCCCTATCTTCCTTCTCTTCGGCGTATTGAGATGGGCAACAACGAAAATAGGAATTGCGAGAACATAGTAGTCTGTGACAGCGCTGAAAATACCCTGTGTTAGGTCTATGACACGGGACGAAACACCTGCGTGACGTGCGTAAGCAGGGGAGAGCCAACCCTCATCATCCTGATGGGGCAACAAGTAATATAAAAACGTCGCCGTAATTGTCAAGTACGCTACCGCAACGGAGACAATGCCGACCCATATAAAAATTCGGGCACAGCGGGATGTGTTGAAGATGTGGAAATATAAAGTCAAAATCGAGATCTTAATAAACATAGCGCTGAAGTTATAGAGAGCTCCCGCTGTTACCGAATACTAGGTGACAGGTCGTTAGCCAAGGCCCCCTACTTCGTCTCAAACAAGGGGCGCATCTAGAGCTCTTACCTTGAACCACGATGGTTGGATTGCGGATACCGGGATGTTCCATGAATGGCGTCCCAGGACATCGTCGAGGACTTTTAAGAGTTAATTGCCAGGACCTAATTTGAATAGCAAGTGATAACTAACACACAGGTAGGAGAACGCCGGAGAAGGAAAGACCCGCTGCCTGAGACCGACGTGAGATTAGGTTGTGATGCACGTAGAGGTTTCTAATTCCAAGATAATACGAACAACACCAAGTACCAAAAGGACTTCGTAGGCCGGGTAGGTTAGTATAGAATTTCGGTGAGATAGCCTTGAGGGCTTACGGGATTCGTACGTACGGTCATCTATACCAAATTGACGCTTGCGGAGGCGGATGTACAAACGCAGAATAAAAGCGACAACCATGATAGGTAGAGTCAAATAGATAGACAACCTCCCTGCCCATGAAATCGATACAGGATCCACGAAGTTAGTCACTTCTCCCGGCGGAGGCTTCGACAACGGCAGTTGGGACAAGTCCACACCAGACGAGCCTGATAATGCCATTTCCGGTGCTATTGGATATGCACACCAAAAGGACAGGGTGGAAACAAGCGATATTGTAATCCTCTTGCGGTAAATGGACGCCAGAAAGGGGATTGTGAAGTTACGCAATTGTGGATATAGCGGGCTGAAATAAGAGGCAGCTGTGAAAGCCTTTGCCTGGATTTATGGGAGCGTTGCTCTAATAATATGGCGAGCCTGCATGTCAATCATATGTCCCTCTAAGAGTTGGACCCTGTTTACCGATCTACCTTCTGGCACCCGATCGCAAGAGACTGCCGATTCTAGGCAGTGCAACCCAAGTGCAGCCACAAAGCCCAATGAGGGGGGGCCATGTATTGAGGCCATGTACATTACCAAGGGGGCATGCAGTGTAGTGGAAAATATATGTTGAGGGTGGAGGGTAAGTCAATTTTGGGTTTTTGTTGGTATAAGGCCGCGGTTAGAAGCGTAGGTAAAATTTATGTCATGAGATACTGATGGTCATGCAGTATATGGGATATCTCTGCCGTGTCACGATGGGTGTCACGATGGGTGTCACGATGGGTGTCCTTTACAGAGGCAAGGTTCCTAGTTGGGGTTCTATATATATATTGTTTAGAAAATAAAGAACAAGATAAACAATCCCGGCAGAAATTAGGTATGGTATAGTTTATAAGTGCATAGATGTTTAGTCATGTACGACATATAAGCTATATAAGTTATTGTTATATCTATATTACTAACAGGGCATATCGCGCAGTGTAAATAGCATGTATTCTGGGGGGGGGAGCGTGAGCTTAATACGGGTCGCTTTTGGTACGAGGCCGCAGCTAGAGGTGTAGTAAACGTATGCTTATTTTTTAGCGTTGAATTTGGTACGTAGTTAGGCTTAAAAAGCTAGCCGGAAAAATGCCTTACGTTATATATGCTATCTACCGACTAGAAAAAACTTAATTTTTCTCTGGTGGCTTGTTGCTATCGGGTGGTAGGTAGGACGAATTTAAGGCTATTTCGAGCCTAATATGCCTGAAAGTTGGGGTTGTAGAAGGGGAAGTTGGGTGGTGGAGCCCTGACCCTAGTAGAACCTAATCAGTAAAATGGACAACCCCGGCAAAAAGGCTGGTGATTACAGCCTAAGTGCTGCAGTGAGCCCTGTGGCTAAGTTGGTGGCTGTTAGGGTGAGCAGTCGGGCCTGTATAAGCCTGACCCACTCAAATTGACCAATCACAAGGCAGGAAAGATATGATTCTTTTTATGGCTGCGTATATGTCACCTAAATAATTAATAAAATATATAACAAGGTGCTTAATAAATATTATAAAACAAGTCTGTAATAAATAGCTCCAGAGCATTTAACGCACATGCCCAGCAGTTTTATAATAAATAACTTCAGGGTAGGTCCTCCAGAGTAAGTACTCCTGGGTAGGTCAGCTTGGCTCAGGTTATCCCTGAGTCGTGACATTTTCCAGCTTTATATATATTAGTTCTTTTTTCATATTATTTCGTTTCCTGTTGTTTAAGAATCCTATCATACTGTTTAGGCTTAATTTATTCCTGGCACTAGTTGTCCGTATCACAAAAGGCAATGTTCTTGTCGGCATCCGTCCAAATCAACATTACAACGTTCAAGAAACTACTCAGGATCAAAACCGATTTATTCCTAACAAGTGGCTCTTTTCTTTTTCAGCCAGAAACTCTTCAATGACCCTTGCGAACATCATTCAAATTGTAGAAATGCGCTCGCATTATCCCACACTCCAGAGTGTACTTCTTACTCCAAGACACCGAGTGCCTACGGAGCCGCGTGATCACATACAGTGTGCTTTTCTTGGCTCGGAATCAGCATGATATCGTCCCAGATTACACGAAGACAATCTAAACGGTGTACTTATAAGCATTCAAAGTCATTCTTCAACAGGAATCAAATCTTGACACCCTAAGTGCTTGTGACCGGGGCTGGATGCAAACCCGGGATGCGAGGGAATCTACAAGTCAAAACACATGGCAAACCTAGCTTCCAGACTAGTCTCATGAATCGCTCGGGGGGTCCCATCCTACAATCGTCCCAGACGAACCCCATGGAATGGAGGACAACTTCAAATCGGTCCTTTTAGATTGTTAGGAGTACGCTACTTGAGTTCTCGGCCAGTGGCAGCTCGGAAAGATTAGCTCACACCCTTCCCGGCGACAAGCAGCTCAAAGTTCGTGGAATTGAATTCGATGTTGTGGATTCCGAAACCCATAGTTCAGATGCAAACACCTGGGCTGACAAAGTCAAGACACCATGGGATTAGGGCTATCTACGCAATGTCTATGACGACTTGCATGTGCCTAGAAATACCTGCAGAAGAACTAAGAGATATGGTCATCGAAATAATGTCATCGCATCAACAGAGCCCGAATCTACGCCCTAGCTCGCAGATAGTCGATATGTTATCGAGTAAGCCGCTTTGCCAACAACAGGTTTCACTGTCCAGCCGCCTGAGCCGTTTGACAATGACAAGAAACTCGATACAGATCACGATAGAATGCCACCTGATCCAAGCGACAGCACAAATAGGTTCGCACTTGGGGAGACCAACAGCTTTTACTTTATCACTCGCAAGGGGTATGTTGGGAGAAGTCCAATGGCGGTCGGAAAGGGTGGCAAGGTGTGCCTCTTCTTGGGAGCCAAAGGCTCCTTCCTACTACGTCAACTAGAGTCTTCGATCACATTTAAACTGGTCAGTGAAACGTGTAAGTCTTATTCAAAGCGAATTGTTACCACCCTGAGGTAATGCTGGTGGCTGATGAAGACATGTTCAGATATCCACGGCATCATGAAAGGGGCTGTGATGATTGGCACGAGATACGAGCCCACAGATTTTATTTTGGAGTGAGAAGTTGAATTACGGGTGACACGGCCAGGAAGAGGGTTCCTGATCTAGCTGTGGGACAAGGTAGCCTAAAGGTTTCTGGTCTTACACATGGGTCCAGAAGCCTCTCCTTCTAATCTACATTACACTTTTGCAGACTCAATACCTCACTATCCTTAGTGGACCTTACTAATTCGTTTTATTGAATTATAAACAATAAATAATTATATATTATATTAAACATTAAACCGGCTCGCTATTTTTTAAATAGGCCTAATAAGGCTACCTATTCCACGGACCACTTCCTAGTTCCTAATATCCTAATAACTACACTTAACTGGCCGAAGGAGCCTTATATCAAAGCCCTGCGAATATTTATAAGGTTTTTAACCGCGTAGCTTCTTACCAAAACCATCTTGAAAGGGAGTTCTTACACTGAAAATCATTTATGAATAACATCCAGCGCAGCAATTTAGTATTGGTAACTTTCCACATTATAATAGTCGTTCGATATTTGATTGTTTAAATCTGGGGTACTAAACGGTATGCTCAATCCTGGCAGGATTATGCGTGATAAAATGTTTAGTTAGATATTTAGGTTTAGTATCATGGAGTAGGGCCAGCACCTATAATTTAATCCCATATCGGTTATAAACCCAGGGTATATCCATCGTGGGCCGTCAAAAAGCTGCTGACAGCAGACTTCGTTCACTCCCAACCCCTCCACACCCCACCCCACGCACGCACAACCGACACACCCTTTTCAAAACCCCTGCTGGGCGCGCCACTTGCCCTCCCAGCCGGGGAACCAGGGGCTCTCGTCGAGGGTGCGGGGCTCGCGGCCGGGCTCGACGAGGCCGGCGGCCACCTGCGCGCGGGCGTAGTCCTCGAGGGCGGGGACGACGACGTGCTCGGTGTGCCAGGTGTTCTTGTACGCCATCAGGTCGCGCTTGGCGTCCCGCAGCACCCGCAGCAGCAGCGCCGGCACGTATGGCTCGTCGCGCAGCTCCTCGAGCGCCGTGAAGACCGCCTTGAAGTTGAACACGACCGCCCCCGGACAGCGGCAGCCGCCGCAGCGTCTGCCAGTCCACGCGCAGCCGCGCCCGCTCCCGCGTCACGTCCCGCCCCTGAACCCCCCGGTGCGCCTCGTGCGCGTCCCCAGGCGGCATGTACAGCGGCTCGTCCACCTCCAGGCCCCACGACCCGCGCTGGATCGGCTTGTCCGTCGGCATCTTGGAAAAATACCTGTGCGGCCAGTTTGTTGAGCGAGTGGAAAGGGGGGAAGAGGAAGGGAAGGGGGTTGGGAGGAGAGGCGCCCGGGGGGCAAAGGGGGAAGGAAAAGGGGGGTTTTAAACCTACCGGTCCATGCTGAACTGCATCTTCTCCTTGTAATCTGGAATCGGCTGGTGGATCTCGTGCAGCTTAAGCCCGATCTTACTCCCTACGTTCCAGCCGAGGGACGAGAAGATCATACCTGCGCGGAATATGTAGTATCCGGTCTCCGGATCGCGTAGCATGATGGCGAAATCCTCGGGGATATGATCGAGAAGGACGAGGAAGGGATGTTTCTCTCGGATGTTCGTCCGGATGCCCAGTATCTTGTTCTCGAGCCAGAGGTTGTCCTCCAACAGGGTAAAATACTGCGGGTACCGAGCGCAAACGAACTGGATGACCATCTCCAAGAGCTCCTTGCAGGCTAGCTCGGAGCCTGGAAGCCACTGTAGTACCGCGGAGCCGTGCTTTTCGTATATCTCTTTACGCTGCCTGATGCGCTCTGTATAAGTGGACTCTAGCTCAATCCACCAGTCGGGTTCAAGCTTGGTTAAAGCTACATCATAGTTATCAGTGAGCGGATTGCTATATGGCTTGGGTGACTGGCTTCATACACATCGTCTGGTGGTATGGCCATCTAAACGGCCTGTACGGGCGTGGTTTGGCCCTGTTAATATCGAAGGCTGGATACGGATTCGGCATTGGGACGCCAGAGAGAACCGAATAATCGGGGAACTCCCCCAACGCCTTGATCTCTCGGATAGAGAATCCGGAGAAAACGTATTTTGAATCATCCGCATTTCTATAGTCGTCCTCGAGTCTCAACAGGGAGCGTTCAAATGTTTCCTGGGTGAAGGATAGACTACCTAGTACCCCTTTCTCGGCCGACGACAAAGTTGGGACTAACGCTTTGAGCTGATCTCTCTGCGAGGGCGGAAAAGCTGTTGCAAGATCAGAAGTAGTCGAAGCTAAGGGCTTTGAAAATGGCCTTTTTTCAAGCGTTGAGGTAGCGGCGATGTCCGGGACTCTCGTGCATCTGAGTCTCCTAAGAACCACATATCTCCTAGATGGAGCGAGTGCTAGAATGGCGGTGATAGCCACACATAAAGCCAACACTGGCAATACCACAGCGTTCATCACCATGCTGAATTTATAGACCAGGAGGGGGGGGAAGGATCAACAGTATGGCAATAACAAGTGGGGTTCACCGTCTACCTTTCGCCATCTACGTTGTCTGTGTTGCTGGGGCTGTATTATTGCTCCAACGATGGGGAAAGCTGCTCCCAGCACGATGTTAATACTAACTGCCATCCTACGATTCGTAGGAGCCGTCTGACTGATGCGTGACATGGAACATATATCTATACCGTATATCGAGCTAGCATGGAATCTCGGGATTCGGATATGGAGCAGACCCCCTGGGGGTGAGGTCACATGTCATAAATTAGAGTAAAGCGGCGAGGGCCGTCTCGGGGGAGTTATCATGGGGACTTCTTGATATGCCCAATACGGGAATGATAGTAGACCGGAGCAGATAACGTAGCGTAATATCTCCTTGGCCCCGTATGCTGCCGCCAATCGGCATGCGTTGCGCCAGGAACCCCGCATATACTAAAGCCCAGCCAACTGGCCTAGATCTGCTGGCTCCGACATCGTGGCTTCTGTGGATAGCGGCTTTGCTGTCCGCAAAACAGTGGTGGGAATCACATCTTGGCAGCTGTGCGTGGTGCTTCCGCCAGACTGGATACACCGATTCATGATATTCAAAACCGATGTTGAACGGAACCATCCCCGGTTCCCTGAATCATGGCCATATAGTTCAGAGGGCCACCTTCCAGACAAGCGAAATACAATTTGATTGAGGCTATCGCAATGCTTATCTATTGGGGCGTGTGAGAGCATATTAGGATACTAAACCCCACTAGATCTCGCCTAAGTCATCGTTGGTCTTGTTGGCGTTTAACGCTGGCGAAAATCCAGAAACATCGGCATGTATTATAAAAGTTGTTTGCCTTTGGGCAATATAAAGGTGTATTCAAAAAGGGTGTTACGCGAAAGCCGGGCTATGTAAGTTTGTCGCGAGTCAGGATCTAGCCCCTGTTGTGTCGTGGTCAAAATTGCTTGGTTTGATTATCCCCGTCGTGCGCTGCCAAGATTCGAGATATGTGCACAACCTAAACTAGATATCACCGTCTATCTCCGGGTTAAAAATAGCCTTTCCCCTCACGTTGGTGTGCTTAACTATCTACTATCTGTCACGGAACTAGTTCTAACCTAAAGACCCCACTAGGGCACGGGCCAGAATACTGTATATAAAAGAAGCGAGTAGCTGGCGACTGATTAAGCGAAAAGTTTTCTTTTTTTATATAATAATATAAGTTATTTTTAGAACTACTAGCAGTATAAACTATAATAGTTTATTATATTTATTTATAAAATTTATAAAATTTTAACTATATTATTATTTTAAATTAAACAGATTATTATAAATTATATTTAAGTTTTAAAACCTGTTTTTTATTTATAGCTTATTATTTTATTATTGCTATATTATTATTAAAGTCAAGCTTTAATTTAATATTTATTAATATATTAGCTTTTTAAAATATATTATATTTATTTTATTATAAAATTTTTAAACTTATAATAAAACGTTAATAATATTATATTAATAAAAGCTTTAATAAATTATATTAGTTTTAATTAAAACATATAAGTTTAATTAAAAATAATATTTTAATTTTAAAAATTAAAATTATTAATTTAATTATAAAAACATAAACTAATAATAATAATTTAATAATGCGTTAATAAAACAAATTAAATATTAAATTAATATATGACACAGTCAGGAAAGGGGGGGGCTCCTTATCTAGCTAGCGGAGCTAGCTAGATAAGGATTGTGTAGCTTAGATAAGGTAACCTAGTAAAGGCTTCTGGTCCCTGCGGGACCAGAAGCCTCCATCTAATCTACATCACACTTTTACAGACTCAATACCACACTACCCTTAGTAAACTATACTAATATAATTATATAATTAAACTTTTAAATTAATATTATATTATTATAAAATTTATAATAAATAAACGTTAAAATAACGTTATATTAATTTTAAGCTAGCAAGCTATTATTTTTAATAAATTAAAAACTAATTTATTTAAATAATAAACTAAATATATTAATTAATAATTGTTTATATATATTAAATTAACGTTTAATTAAACTATATTTTTATTCCGTTTAATAAAATATTATATATATATTTATAACTTAAAAAATAATATATAATATAATAAAATAGCTATTAATTTAAACTAACTATAAAATAATATTATATATATTTAATATTATTTATATTATAATAAATATATATATTAAAATAATTAAAAACTTTAAACAACTTATATAAAAATCGCTTTTATTCATTAATTTTATTTTTAAATTTATTTAATTAGCAAATAAAAACAGAAGGTTTAAAAGCAGCAAGTTAAAATATTAAAATTTAAAATAAATAAAAACTTTAAAATATTTTAATATTATAAACAAGCTAACTAATATTAAATAAAATAAATTAATAAATTAAACTTTTTAAAAGCTATTTAATAATATAATAAATAAAAATTCTATAATATAATATTTTTTTATATTAATAAGTTAACAGCAAAATAATACCGCATATAAAAGCAACTTAATAAATTTAAATAAAATTAAAAAGTTTTATTTAAAAAAGCTTATTATAAAAACAAAAAAAATAAAACAAAACTAAGAAAAGCTTTATAAATATTATAAAAAAGCTGGCTATTATATATATGCTTGTTTTTATAAGCTAGCAAAAAAGTCCTGATTAAAAAGCGCTACTTAAGCAAATAAAAGCTTAATTAATTTAAAAAATAAATAAGCTTTAATAAAAAATATAGCTAAAAACAAAAAAATATATATATAAAAACAAAAAATAAAAACTTATATATAAAAATAATAAAATTTAATATATTTTTAAGTTTTAAAACTAATATATAATATAATAATTAAAAGCTAATTTTATTTAAAATATTAATTAATTTAAAATATTTTTATTTAGCTTTATTAATATAAACTTTATATTATTATATAACTTTTTTTAATTTAAGCTTTATAATTAAAACTGTTTTAACTTATAAACAAAATATTAATAAAAATAATAATTAAATATTATAAAATAAAATATATATTAGTTAAATATATTAAAAAATCCTATTATATATATAGCTTTTATTAAGCTTAAATATTATATTAAAGTTGCTATAGCTGCGTTAATATAACTTTAATATTAATTAAAAAAAAAACTTTATAAATTAAAAGTAAAAAAGTAGCAAAAATATAAAAGTTTAGACTTAATATATTATATTTAAAAAACTATTAATAAAAAATAAACAACTATTAAATTAAAAATTATATAACTTTTTAACGTTTTTAACTTTTGCTGTTATATAAAATATTAAATATTTAAATTAAACATATAATAATAAAAAGTTTATTAAAATTATAAACATAATATAAACAATAAAAGCTAAAAAAAAGCGATAAAATATAATATTTAATAAATATATTAATAATAAATATATTTTTAAAAATAATTTAATATATTTTTATAAAAAAACCTAGTTAAAAAACAATAATATTAAAGCAACTTAAAATTATTATAACTAAATATAAAAATATTATAGCTTAAAAAAAAATATATATATATATAAAAATATTTAAAAAAAAAGTTTATAACTAAAAATAAAATTTACGCTAGATTATTAAAAAATATTATAATTTTATTAATACTTTTTATTAATAAATATAAAAAACTATTATTATATAAACTTTTTAATTATAAAATAAATTTAATATTTAAAATAATATTATTAAACTATTAAATAAAGCTGATATTATGATAAAAACTATTTATTATATAAAAATATTTAAATAAACATTTAGCAAAAAATTTATTAAGCTAAATAATTTATTAGCGGCTATATTTATATTATTAGCTAAAAACTTAAAAAATATTAAAATTTATATAAATTATAAAAATTAAACAATGTTATAATTAAAAATTATTACTTAATTTTTTAATATAAAAACTTTAAATATATTATATAAAACTAAAGTTTATATAAAACTAAATATTATAGCAGCGTTTAATTATTTTTAAATTATTTTTAGCAATAAATAAAAATAGCGTTTATTATTAAACTAAGCTTGTTTAAATATTTAATAATTAATTTTAATATAATAAAAGCTTTTAATATGTTTTAATATTATATAAACAGCATATTTTTAATATATTAAACAAATATATTATTATATATTTAAATAATATATTAATTTATAATAATTTATAAAAAATATAAGCAATATATATGCGATATATTTATAAAATTAATTAAAACAGAACTTATTATAAATATTATTAAATATAAATTTAATATTATTAAAACAAAATATTTTAACTTTATAATATTTATAAACAAAATTAATATAAATTTAATAAAAATATAAGCAATTAAAAATAAAAACTACTACAGATATTAAAAATTTATAATAATTTATTAGTTTTATAAACTATTACCGCTGTTTTATTTAAACTTTTTTTAATTGTTTATTTTTAATAAAATTAATAAGCAAGTATAGCTAGCTAAACTTATTATTAATTAATAAAATAATAACGTTTAAAAAATTAAAAAAGCTTTTATAAAAATATTTGTTTTAATTTATTATAACTTAATATATAAAACTACTATAAAAATAAATGTTTTAAATTAAATATTAAAAAAGTTCTATATTAAAACAGATTAATAAAAAATAACATTTAATCGTTTTTTTTAATAAAACATATTTTTATAAAATATAACTATAAAATTTATAATAAAAACTATTTATTATTATAAAAACTTTTAAAAATAATAATTAAAACTATAAAGCTATAAAAATATAATAAAAATAATTATAAA
The DNA here is from genome assembly GCA_021209875.1 of Rosellinia necatrix. Classification (NCBI taxonomy): domain Eukaryota; kingdom Fungi; phylum Ascomycota; class Sordariomycetes; order Xylariales; family Xylariaceae; genus Rosellinia; species Rosellinia necatrix. The sequence continues at coordinate 1,839,654 of JAGYVD010000006.1, read as the reverse complement.
TTATAAAAGCTTTTAATATTTTATTATTATAAAACTTTTAAATTAAAAATAAATTTATTAGTTAAAATTTTTAATAATTTTAAGTTTTAAATTATATATAAACTAAGCTATAAAACTATTATTTTTAATATTTTATTTTAAAAATTAAGCAATTAATTAGCAAAAAAACAGATTTAAAAACAACCGGCTTATAAACCGATTATAAATACTGTTTTAAAAAAAAAAAAAAAAACCAAGCTTTTTATAAAATTATATATATTTATTAATAAAAAATAATAAATATATTAATAAATAAAGCTTATAAATATTTTTAAACAGCTTATAAAATAATAAAAACTATTAAATTACTACAAGCTTGTTTTTTATTTTATTATTTAAAATTTTTTTTAAATAGCTTTAATAAACTATAAAATAAAAAAAACGTATATATATAAAAACTGGGTTTTTATTTTAAACTATAAAATAATATAAATTAAAATTATTAATTAAACTTATACTATAGTATTAACAGGTTATTTTAATAAGTTTAAAACATAAAACCTGTTTTAAAAAACATATATTTAGTTTAATATATTATAAAATATAGCTATATTTATTAAAAGCTGTTATTTTTATTAAAAATTAAAAACTTTTAAATAATATTAGCAAAGTTTTAAAACTTTTATTAATATTTTTAAATTATAAGCAGATATATTAATAAACTATATTAAATTATTATTAACTTGTTAATAAAACAAAATAAAATATTAATATATGCTAATAATAATAAATAAACTTATTAAAATAAAATATTTTATAGCTGTTTTAAATATAAAAACAATTATATTTATAAACGCGTTTATATTAAAAATGTTCTGGCTATATAAAGCTTTAAAAATTATAATTTTAAATAAAAACTTTAATTTATATTTATATTTTAAAAAAATTAAATCGCAGATTAAACATATAGTTTAAAATATTAACAGTATATTATTTAAAACTAACAGTTAAACAGAAATAATTAACGTTATAATAAAATAATATTTTTAAATATATTATAACTATTATTAAAACAATTAAATAAACTAGCTATTATTTAATAAATTTATAATAAATAACTAAACTTTAAAAATAACTAAATTTAGTTTATTTTTATTAATTATAGCTAGCATTTTTAATAAACATAGAACTTTTAAAAATTTTATTAAATATAAAATAAAAACTTAATATAATAAATTTTTAATAGCAAAAATATAATTAATAAAATTTAAAAATAATAAAAAAGCTAAAATATTTATAAATAAAGCTTAAAATTAATATATTATTATAATAAATATATATTATTTAAATATTTTAATTTATAAAGCTAAAAATAAAATATAAATAAATATTAAAAATATATAAATAATATAATTTTTTAAAACTAATAAACAAATAAATTAGCTTTTTAAAATAATTAAAATTTATTAACAATTAATAGCTATATAGCTTTTAAAGCAATATAATATTTTTTGTTTTTATATTTTATTATTATAGTTTATATAATTTAAGCTAAAAAATAAAACTTAATTAATAAATAATATAATAATAAAACAAATAATATTATTTTATTAAAAAAACAACAGAAAAAAACAAAATAACTATTTAAAGCTGTTTTAAACTTAAAATATTAACTATTTAAAAAGCTAATATATAAGATCTAATAGCCAGCTTTTTATAAATTAATATAAAAACTAGCAAAAAATTTAAAAAAATATAATATAAAACTATAAACGTTTTATAAAATAAACCTAAAAAAACCAGGCTTTTTAAAATAGCTTTAAAAGCAAGCATAATTATATTTTAAAAAAAAAAAAAAGGACATATATACTTGATTTTACAGGTTATATAAAAAAGTATTAATTAATAAAAAAAAAAATAAAAATAAAAAAAAATAAAACGTTAATATTTATATATTATAGCAGAAATAAAACAAAATTATTATAAAAGTAAAAGCAGAGCAAATTATAAATAAAACGTTATTAATAAGTTTTATTAAAAATATATAATATAAAAAATAAATAAAAGCTAAAAAACTTAAAATAAATAATTAATAAAAAAACTAAAAGTTATATTATATATTAAAAAACTTTAAAAAAATTAACATAATAATAAAAATATAATAATAAAATAAAACTATAAAAATAATTATTAATAAAATTAAAACTTATATATTTAAAAGTTTAAAAGTTTAAAAACTTTTATATTATTTAGTTTTAATAATATTAACGTTAAAACAATATAATTAAATTTTAATAAAAAAATTTTGCAGAGCTTTTATTATAATAATATTATTAAGCTTATTAATTTATATTTTATTAATAATTTTAAACTAAAAATTAATATTTTCATATTAATTTATTATAAAAAAACTAATATTAAAAGCCTAAAGCGAGCTTGCAAGCATAATAAAAATTGCAAAAAAAATAAGAGTTGCAAGTAGAAGAAACTAAACATGCAAATAGAATAACTATTTAGCTTGCGTTTTGTTGTATAGGTTAACTCTTTAGTAGTTAGTTTTTTATTTTTATATAAACAGCCAAAAGCTGTTTTTTTAAACTAGCTGTATTTATGTTTAAATTTAGTCGGGGATTTATGTTGTATAACGCGTACGCGCAGATGCAGTCTGCTGCGTAAAGCTTATAAAGCTTGCATATACTATAAAATTAAATATATTATTAAATATATTTTTAAAACTTATATAAGTAATAAAATTTAAGTTGCATATTATATAATAATAATAATTTAGCTTAATATTTAAACAAAAAATATTATATTAGCTAATATATTTTTATAATATGTTAGAGTAATTTATATAAATAAGTCTGCGTAACTTTTTACAAAATAATATATATATATATATTAAATAAACTTTATAAAAGTCTTCTGTTCTACATATATATATACGCCAAGCTACTAATATTATATAAAAAACTTATATATATACTAAATAAATTTATAACTTTTATTTTATATAACAGGCTTTATATATATTTTATCTAGCTTTATTAAAAAAAAAACTTTTAAAATAAAAGTTTTTTAGTAGGCCTTTTTAAAAAAAAAAAAAAACCAGAGCTTAAATAATTATTAGTTAAGGGCCTAAAGCGAGCTTGCAAGCGTGATAAAAATTGCGAAAAAGTTAAAAGTTATAAGTAGAAGAAATTAAACGTGCAGATAGACTGATTATTCGGCTTGCGTTTTGTTATATAAACAACTTTTTAATAGTTAGTTTCCTATTTTTATATAAACAGCCGAAAGCTGTTTTTCTGGACTAGCTGTATTTATATTTAAATTTAGTCGGGGATTTATATTATATAATACACACGCGCAGGTGCAGTCTGCCGCGTAAAGTCTGCAGAGCTTGTGTATATTATAGAATTAAATGTACTATTAAATATATTTTTAAAATTTTATATAAATAATAAAATTTAAGTTGCATATTATATAACAATAATAATTTAGCCTAATATTTAAATAAAAAAATATTATATTAGCTAATATATTTTAATAATATATTAAAATAATTTATATAAATAAGTTTATATAACTTTTGCAAAAATATATATATATATATACGTATTAAATAAACTTTATAAAAATCTTTTGTTTTATATATATATATATATATACGCCAAGCTATTAATATTATATAAAAGACCTGCATATATATTAAATAAGTTTATAACTTTTATTTTATATAACAGGCTTTATTTATACTTTATTTAGCCTTATTAAAAAAAAAACTTCTAAAGTAAAAGTTTTTTAATAAGCCCCTTTAAAAAAAAAAAAAAACTAAAGCTTAAATAGTTGTTAATTATAATGCAACTTTATTATAACTTATTATAAAACGTAATATTATTTATAAAAAAGTCTTTTAAAGTTAGTTTTTTTAATTATTTAAAAGCTTAAGTAATTTTTTTTTTTAAATTTTATAAAAGCTTTAAAATTAAACGTATATAGCAGTATTTTTTAAAAAACGCTAATTAACAGTAGCAGGTTTAATAATAAGTTAGTATTTATTTTATTATTTAAATATTAAATAAAAATAGCATTTAAAAATTTAAATAGATTTTTTATATTATGTGTTTTTTTAAAACACGATTATATTTTATTTTTAAAAGCTTTAAAAAATATTATTTTTATAAAGTTTTAAATATTTTATATTATATTAAATATTATGTTTAAATTAATATTATTTTATATATTATTTATATATAATTTTAAAATAAACGGAAATTTTAATTTAATTTTTATTTTTTTTTTTTTTTTTATTAAAACAGTTTTTCTAGCGTTTAATTATATATTTTAAAATTTAATTTATAATAATTTTATATAAGTAGTTTTTAGCAAAATAAATCTGTTTAAAATTTTTAACAGCAAAAAATATGTTTTTATTATTAATAAAAATATAACTATTTATTAAAGTTTTTAATAAACGTGTTTTTTTATTTATTTAAAATATATTAAAGTTTATAAAATTTTTTAAAATAATTAAATAGTTTTTAAACGGTTTAAACTTAATTTTATTTAATATTTTAATTTTAAAGTTTAAAAACGTAGTAAATATTTTTATTTTTAAATATAAATTAATTTAAGTATTAGTTTAACAAGCTTTTTAATTTTTATTAATGTTTATAATATAAAATTATTAATATAAATATATAAAATATTATTAATATATTTTTATAATATAAAATATTAAAATAATTATTAATATATAATTTATGTTTTATTATATAAAAGTTAATAATATTAAAAAGCAAGCAATTTTTATAGCTAGTTTTTTTATTAATAAAAATATTTTAAGCTGTATTTAAATATAAAATAGTTATTAGTAATATTTGCAAGTTTATTTGTTATTTAAGCTTAATATAGTCTTATATAACGTAAATTACTGTGTTTTTATATTATATGTTTATATATTTTTTAATTAGTTTTAAAAAATGTTAAAATAATATGTTATTATATTTATAGTTATTAAAAAATACGTTATAATTATATTTTTAAAAATAATAGCGTTATATAAAGTTGTTTTAATAATATAATAATCTATATATTATTATTAATTATTTTTTAAAAATTTAAATAAGATTTTAGCGGCTAGATTATATGTTGTTTTATAATAAAAATAATAAATTTAAAAATAAAAGTTTTTATAAATTTTAAATAATTTTATAAATATAAAAACTTGTTTTTATAATTTTAGCTTATTAAAAATTTTTTTTTTTATTTAATAAAATTTAGCAAATATTTTAATAATATATTAATAAAAGTTTTAATTTTATTTTATATAATATTATTTTAAATAAAAGCTTTTATTATAATAACTTTTTAAAGTTATTTTTGCGTTATTTAAATATTTTTATAATTTTATAATATTAATTTAAAAATATTATTATTATTTTTAAGTTTTTATTAAATGCTGTTATAAAAGTTTATATTTTTGTAAATATTTTTAAATATTATTTAATTTTAGTTTATTTTAATAAACTAAAAAAAACATTATAAAATTTATTAATCTGTTTTATAAGCTTAAATTGTTTTTTTTAATTTTTATTTTATATAATGTTTTATTTTTTTAAATTAACTGTTAATTTTAAAATATTAAGTTTTAAGTTATAAAGTTTTATAAATAGTTTATTAATTTTAGCTTTTTATTTAATTTTAATTTTAAAATTATTTTAAGCTTTTTAAACAGTTTATTATTTTTAGCTATATAAATAAAATATTTATTTTTAATGCTAAGCTATTTTTTATTTTAAAAAGTAGTAATATTTTATTTAATATATAAATTTTTTAATTAAACTAAACATTAATAAAATAATTATAAGTATTTTAATTAAAAGTTTAATTTATATATTAATTAATAATTTAATTAAAATGTTGTTTAAAAAATAAAAAAATATTATATTTAATTTTTTTTAAAGTTTATTTTTAAGTTTGTTTTTATTTTTTAACGTTTTTAAAGCTTTAAGTTTTTTTTTAAAATGTTTTTTAAGTTTTTTTAAAACTTTTAATAGTTTTTTTAATGCTTAAATATTATTAGCATATTATTTTTAAAACAATATATTATATAATATTTTATAAATATATAAGTTAACGTTTAATTTTTTTATAACTTTTTATTTATAAATTTATATAAATTTTAAAAATAAGTTTATTTATTTTAAATTTTTAATTTTTTAATAAATAATAATTTTAGCAAAAGTTTTATTAAGTTCTGCTATATTTTTTATATAAATAATATTTATTATTTTTAAGCTAAAATAAATAATTTATTTTTATCTGCTTATAGTCTACGTTTAGCTAAAAATTTTTAAAACAGGTTATAATTTTGTTTTATTTTTATTTATATAATTATAAATATTTTAAAATATTTTTTTTATTATATATAAATATAACTTTATAAAATATTTTTTATTTATTATTTTAAATTAAAATAAGTTTTTAAAAATAATATTTTTAATTTTTATTATTAATAATTTTTAAAAACTGTTTTTTAAAAAGTTTAAAAGCTTGTTAATAATAATATTAAATATATTTTTTAATATTTTTAAAAATTTTAAAATATTAAAATTTTAAATTTTTAATATTTTTAATTAAAATAAAAATATTTTATTTATTTTATATATTTATATCGTATAAAAGTTTTATTAATTTAGCTATATTATTTATATATATTAATAAGTTTAAAAATAAAAGTTTAAAAGTTTTATAGTATATAATTAAAACTGTTTTAATATAATTTTTATTAATATAAAATATAAATATAAAACTATATGTTTTTATTTATATTTAATTTTACAACAAAAAATAATAAAAAAAAAAAATTAAATTAAAAGCTATTATTAAAATAAAAATATAATAATAAATAATTTTTATAAAAAAATTAAAAGCTTAAAGCAAGCTTATAAACGTAATAAAATTATAAAAAATTAAAAGTTATAAATAAAAAACTAAACGTATAAATAAACTAACTATTTAGCTTGCGTTTTATTATATAAACAACTTTTTAATAGTTAGTTTCCTACTTTTATATAAACAGCCAAAAGCTGTTTTTCTGGACTGGCCGTATTTATGTTTAAATTTAGTCGGGGATTTATATCGCGTAGCACGCGTGCGCAGGTGCAGTCCGCTGCGTGGGGTCTGCAGGGCTTATGTATGCATGTGACAATAATAATAATAATAATAATAATAATAATAATAATAATAATAATAATAATAATAATAATAATAATAATAATAATAATAATAATAATAATAATAATAATATTAACGTTAAAACAATATAATTAAATTTTAATAAAAAATTTTGCAGAGCTTTTATTATAATAATATTATTAAGCTTATTAATTTATATTTTATTAATAATTTTAAACTAAAAATTAATATTTTAATATTAATTTATTATAAAAACTAATATAAAAAGCTTATAATAAAATATTTATAAAATTTTTTTAGCAATTTATTAAACAGCAGCTTTTATATTGCTAAAAAAAACAAAAAACTGTTTATTTTTTAAGCTATAATAATAATAATATTTTTATAATAAAAAATAATTAAATATAAAAACAAATTAATAATAAAAATAAAAAATTATTATAAGCTTATTTATAAAATTATTAAAAATATATTAAAAATAATAAAAAAAAAAAAAATAAAATATATTATTTTTATTTTTTAACGCTAGTTAAAAATATTATTTATAGTATTTTTTTTATATTTTAAAAAAAACTAAATTAATATATAATTTATTAAAATAATAATAAAGCTTAAATAAAAATTATATTTTTAGTTTAATAATATATTATTATTATTAGTTTTTTTTTAAAAATTAAAAATAGCTATATTAAATAAAATTATTATTAAATTAGCAGTATTATTTAATATAATTAAAATAGTTTAATAATTATAAATTAATATTTAAAATAAAAAACTTAAAATATAATAATAAAAAATAATAAATAAATATATATTTATAAGCTTATAAATATTTTTATATTTTATATATTATTAATATTTAATAGTTTTTTATTAATAAAAACTAGCAGATATATAATTTAATTATTTTTAAATAATAAAGCTGTTTTTTAATATTTTTATATTTAAATATATAAATAATAAAATAAAATTTTTTTATAAAAACTAAATAATAAAAAATATAAAAAGCAGCAAAATAAAAACAGAAAAAAAAATAAAGCAAAAGTTTTTAAAATAAAAAAATAAAATAAAAATAAAACAATAAAAAAAATCTTAAAAAACTAAAAAAAAAAAAAATAAATAAATTAAAAAATATTTATATTTAAAAATAACAAACAAGTTTTATATTATTAACAGCTTATATTTAAAAAAAAAAAAAAAATATATATTTAATAATTTAAAAAAAAATATATTATATAATATTTATTTTATAAAAACAGTATATAAACTTTATATTATTATAAACTTATTTTTAAAAAAATAAAAAAACGTTTATTTAATAGTTTAAAAAAATATATTATATAATATTTATTTTATAACGCTAAAACTTTAAAAAATATTTAATTATTATTTATTAAAAATTTTATTTTATAAATAAAAATATTTATAGTTTAAAAAAAAATATTATTATAAAACTAGTTTTAATTTAAAAACTTTATTAAAACACGGGCTAAAATACTATATATAAAAAAAACAAATAGCTAGCGACTAACTAAGCAAGAAGTTTTCTCTCTTTATGCAATAACATAAGTTATTTTTAGAACTACCAGCAGTATGAACTGTAACACTATCTCCCTATTTATATAAAGCCAGCTTCAGTATTATACAGATGCGAAGGAGGCAATACGACGTACCACGGCTCTTCATACTAATTCCTACTTCCTTATTTACTTACAATAGGTATTAGAAGCGGCGAGGCGAAGTATAACCTAATGGTAGTATTGATTTATAATACTTCAGTAAGATCTGTAACTAGACATGGTTAGTCGTTAGCGGACGCGTGAATCTTTTCGTATCAACCGTGTTGTTTACAACCTAGATGATAACTCTCGAGGCTCAGCCCCGATTATGCAGCCCTGTGTTTCTGATTCTATTCAAAAGCCAAATGGGAGATGATAGCATCACACGATATCAATCATATTACAGTCAGCCACATTTAAAGTCATACCCCGCGCTTCTCACACCAGCGATTGATCTTTCACTTTCGAAAAATCCATGACCGCCTTATCAACACATCTAACGCCGAATCTCACTACATCCTCCCAAAGCCTTCACTTGAAGCCTTTGCTGAACCACTGATTACACCGCGTCTTACAATATGGAGCCCATTGTCGCCCAAGCCATCAGGGACGGCACGGCCCAGAGGAAGACTTCCGTGCCGTGGAATGCGGATGAGCCTCACCCCCAGCCTTACTATGCCTTCGACAGCGCGCACTCATCTTGGGTGTCCAAATCTCCGTCCCCAGACGGCGCCCACAATGAAGAGTCTGCGGAAATCACCAACATCGCTGTCTACAGTTGGAATATCGACTTTATCCTCCCCTTCGCCGAGGCCCGGATGAAACCGGCCCTGGCCCACCTTCACGAGCTGGTCAGCTCCAAGGACCTCCCGCCGAGCACCGCCCCGGTGATATTCCTGCAGGAATGCACGCCGTCCGACTTCGCCACCATCACGGCCCAGCCCTGGGTGCGGGAGCACTTCCACATCACCGACCTGGACCACGCCAATTGGGCCACCACGCAATACGGGACCACCACGCTGGCCGACGCCCGGCTCCCCGTCGCCGCCGTCTTCCGCGTGCACTATTCCAAGACGCGGATGGACCGCGACGGCCTCTTCGTCGACGTCCGGGTCGGCGGCCGGCGGGTCCGCCTCTGCAACACGCACCTCGAATCCATGGCCTTCGACCCCCCGTTCCGGCCATCCCAGATGGAGCTCGTCGCGCGGTACATGCACGGGGGGCAGGCGGACGTCGCGGTCGCGGCGGGCGACTTCAACGCCATCCAGCCGTTCGACCGCACGCTGCACGGGGCCAACGGCCTGCGCGACGCCTTCCTCGAGGCCGGCGGGCGCGAGGACACGGACGACGCCTACACCTGGGGCCAGCAGGCGGCGACCGCGCTCCGGGACCGGTTCGGCTGCTCCCGCATGGACAAGGTGTACTACTGCGGCGCCGCCAGGCTCGTCCGGTTTGCGAGATTCGGTCGGGACGTGATGGCGGAGGGCGAGGAGGCACGCGGGGAGATCGTCGCGCTCGGGTTCGAGAGGCCGTGGGTCACGGACCACTTGGGGGTCATGGCCGAGATCGCCGTCGTGCCGCCGCAGTCGGGGAACGGCCTGCTCTGAGATGAGATTAAAAGGGTTAGATGGTTTAACAAGCTCGAATGCGTGAGTGTTGTACAAGTGTAATACGGGGATCAAAAGAGTAAAGTATACTTGAAATACATCTAATTAAACTTGTTTCATTAGTATGATTCCCCCGCCAATCTTCATTTTCTTTCTCTTGTCCATTTATTTAATACGCGGAAGGACGAGATATCCAGAGTGAAGAATTATCATGATTCGGTTGCAGATAGGTAGAAGGTAGTTACTGGTATAGGGGCAAGGTTCAACCCTATTGATGACTGGACGAAGTGACTTCGATAAGCGTTGACCCGCGCAGCCTTTACTGGAACCCAGAGCATAGTGTGGACCGTCTCTCCAGATTCCAGGCTTTTGACAAAATGTAGTCTAGATCTGGCACCCCATATGTCCATTCCTCCGTTGGCCTTGGCAGTAAGTCAACCCTCGCTTCCTCTTCCGCCAGATTTGGTGACGCTGACATAAACGCCCCATGGGTTGTTGTTGAATGCTGTGATATTTTTCATCTTATCAGTTAGAAATTTAGCGTATTCTATGGTTGATAGTACACTATGGCCTACTTGTAGGCATAACCATGCCCAAGGGAGGTTGGTCTGAGATATCCAAAATGCTCTACTTGAATATTTTCGTCAACCAGCGCCAGCGTGATTCTACGGACGGTGGTACTGCAAACGCCCCGGCAAGCCAGTCTCGCTTGTCCAAATGCTTTGTTCCTACATCTACCAAGATGACCCATCTCGCTTAATGTAACCGGTGATTGCCACCTATCCCCTATATGTCGTACTCACGCAATCCTACCTCCCCCATTCCTCTACACCTTGCTTTCACTACCTTCCTCGCTAATTCTTAATAGCGTAATACTCAAAGCCACTTTTAACTAAGGCGCGTGGCAGTCTGTCTACTTAGTAGTGTGATCTATCTCGTCAAGTTGTGGAGTAAATACAAGATCGAACTGACCGCCTTATATGCGCACCATAAGAGGATCAAGCCTTTCCAAGCCTGTGATTAGCCGCAGTGTGTTCACAGTGGCACTTAGGCCTCTATCACCAGCCTGGTTTCCGGGGCTATTCATTTCATCTTCGCATTTAATTTGGTAGTATTATGACTTCATGGACATGAGTCTCCGCCTCATATTTAGCAAACCCGGAGATTATACCCGGAGGCAAGCAATTGGAGGTAACTCCGGATAGCACCTCCAAGCTACACAGATAGTTGTAACTAGCTGTACTAATAACGGACCGCATCTTTCTCCGTTATCTCCACTAAAGCATCTCGGATTCTTATGTCCGCTGCCTTGGCCGTCTGCTAACACTATCTGGGAAAAGATAGGGAAATAGCTCTAGGCTAAGCGTGATAGATCGGTTCCCTTGCGCCTGTTTGCAATATCCTTTCTGGATTTAGGCCATCTGTTCTTCCCGTTTATAATGGATTCCGCAGTATAAGTACATATTTAAAAGAAACTAGTGTTGCTATATCTGCCGAGGAGAAAATGCTTTGAGAGTGTGGATTATCTAGAAGAATTGTCCTGTCTGATTTAAAGTAGAGCTCGGCCGAGACACAAGCAATGGAGTCTTCCAACCGTATCACAAAAATTGCTATCGTAGGGGTATGTAACTATATCTCTGAAATATGTCTTTCTTTGGTACTAATTAGATTGTGCAGGCGGGCGGAAACAGCGGTCGTTTCATGACCAAAGCCCTCCTGAAAACCGGTACGCATACCGTCACGGCGATATCGCGGGTCGGCAGCCAGACGAAACTCCCAGAAGGTGTCATAGTCAGATATGTCAACTACGATGAACCCGAAAGTCTAGTAGAAGCACTCCAAGGTCAAGAGGCTCTCGTTATCACTTTAGGAGGCTCCGCGCCGAAGGAGACACAGCCCAAGCTTATCGAAGCTGCGGCTAAAGCTGATGTGCCGTGGATCCTGCCAAACGAATGGAGCCCTGACTCTACCAACGAGGCGCTCGTGAAAGACGTATTTCCTTTCCAGTCAAAGGGTGAGTGATGCCGTTTTACAGACACAATATTGAGCTTGTTCGTCTCGATCATACCGGCTAATCCCATGACCTACGCTCAGTGACAATCAGGAAGATGATTGAAGATCTTGGTAAGAGCTCGTATATCTCTATCATCACCGGATTCTGGTATGAATGGAGTCTCGCGATAGTGCCTGCGTTTGGCTTTGATTTTGCGAACCGCAAGGTCACCTTCTTTGACGAGGGTGAGGCCAATGTGTCTCTCTCCACTTGGCCTCAGGTAATCATGCTCAATTATCCGGTCAACAGACCTCGGTTTAAGCTTCACCCGCTAACAATTTTCAGATCGGTCGAGCAGTAGCTGCTCTGCTCAGCCTTCCCATAAAACCCGGGGTCGGGAACCTCGAGGGAGTCTGCCTTGAAAACTTCCGCAACAAGCCGCTGTTCATCAACGCCTTCACAGTGAGCCAAAAGGATATTCTCGCATCTGTGCTGCGTGTAACTGGGAGCCAGGAGAGTGACTGGATGATTGAGAAAGAGTTCTCGCATCAACGATATGCAGATGGACTGAAAGGCATACAGGAGGGACAGCGGGTTGGCTTTGCTAAGATGATGTACACGCGTGTGTTCTTCCCTGATGGATGCGGTGACTTTGAGGCGGGCAAGGGCACGATGAATAAGCTACTTAAGCTACCTAAGGTAGATATTGATGAGGCGACCCGAGTCGCAATCGAGCGGTCTAAGAAACCATTATGGTGAGCGACGCTATCGCGAGATTAGCAGAAGTAGAGAATAACGCAGACTGCAGTCGTGCAAGACTTATATAGAGAGGTAACAGGTTGCATCGTGGCTATGAAGCCGATAGCTTAATTTCAATTTTACCTTGTCCAGAGCCAAAACAAGGCCATTGGACTCACCGTTCAATTATATACGTAGCACTTGGGCCATGAAATTCATTCATGAAACGAACAGCTCCGTGTCCCGAGCTTCTAGTCTGAGGAGCTCCCTTCCATAGCACCGTGTTGCCGAGGTGCCGGTAATGACCACAGTACGCTACGAAGCGGTATATGTACTCGATACCAGGGGCGCCAAGTGCAGCCTAAAGCATCCGGGTATCGGGCGATGCAGTGTCAAAGGCACCCGCTGGTGCTAGTAGACTGCGGGTGGCGAGAGCCGGGTTAGTTGCCACCATATCGGCGCTGGTGCACGCATTCTATGGCAAACTCGGCGTCAATGCGCCAAAGAACAAGCCATAGTACGTGAAGTAGGATGTGGCATTGATGTAGAATTCATAGGTTGCAACTGAGCCCAAGGACAGGCGAGCGATGTCTCGCTCGGCTAGATTATTGAATAGGTCGTAGGTAGCTCCGATGAAGGGATGAGATCCTGGAATATTTCCCCTCGGTCACCTCTAGGAGTCATATTGATGCTCGCATTCTGTCAAATGTATGTGGGTCACTCCACACCTCCGGATATATATTCTACTGAATATCCCAGGTCTTTTAACCTATCTCTGTAACTAATTCTATACTTTGAATATATTTTAACTATTATAATAATTTATTTCTTTTAACAGGTTATAAGCCCGGACTTGCTTATTTGTATTATTTATTTAGTTTTTACTTTTAGACTTAGCTAAATTATTTAATTTTTTGATCTAAAAGATTTAAAGCTAGAACTGTTTATATAAAAAATTAATATTTAAAAATAAATTAAAAAAAACGCTAAGTTATAAATATAATATATTATTTTGTTTAAAAATAATATTAATTATAAAATCTATTAAATTATTAATTTAAAGCTTATTAGCGCTTATAAAACACAGAACTTATTAAAGCTAGACTATTAATAATTATTAGCTGTAATTTTAAGCTTTTAGTTTTAAATAATATTAAACTATTAAAAAAGTTTTTATTTTATTTTTTATTTATTAATTATTAAATCTAGCAAACTTTATTATTTTTTAAATATAAAATTATAAAAAAACAGATTATTATTTTAGCAAGTTATTATTATTTTAATTAAATATTTAAAATATTTATAAATATTTATAAATATTTTTGTAAAAAACTTTTATAATATTTTTTATATTATTATTTTTAAACAAACGTAATTTTTTTATTTTATTAACAAACTTATTTTAATTATATTAAACTTTTTATAAATAATATTAAAAAATAATTATATATTTTTTATTATTATAAAACTTTTAAAAATTTATTATTAAGTCTACAGCTTATATTTTTTTTATTATTATTTAATAATATTAAACTTTTAGTTTTAAAATAGTTATTTTAAAAAGTTTATTATTTTATTTTTAATTTTATATTTTATATATAAGTAAATATATAAAAAAAAACAGAAAACTTTGCTTTATTTTTAATTTAAATATTAACGTTTTTAAAATTAAAACTGCTTTAAAATGCTAATATAAAAGCAATAAAATTATAAGCAGCAAAAAGCTTAATATTAATAATTATAAGTTTAATAAAATTATTAAATAATTATATAAGATTTATTAAAAAATAAAAATTATTTAGCAATATAAAACTATAAACGTTTTTATTTAAAAAATATAAATATTAATATTAAAAAAAAGCCAGCAAAAATAATAACGATTATATAAAACGCGTTAAAACATAAAAAATAAACAGATTAAAAATATGCAGCTATATAAATACGTTTTAAAATTAATATTTAAAACTATTTTATAAATAAAACTAAATATAAAATAATATTTTAAATTTAAAATATTATTTTAAAAACTTTAAACTTAAAAAATATTATTTATACTGCTTTATTTGTTTAATAAAATAATATAAGTTTAAAAGCAGCAGTAAAACTATATTAAAGCTTATAAAAAACTTTAAACTATTTATAATAATATAGCTATTTTAAATATTAATTATATAATTTATAAACTTATATTTTTAATAAATTTTATTTATTTTAAGCTTAAACTATATTTTTTTTTATTTTTTAAATAAAACTATTAAATTATTTTTAAAAAAACTTAACTAATATAATAATTAAAAAGCTATTATATTTAATAACGCTGTTTAAAAACTTAAGCTAAAAATAATTATTAAAATTAATAAAAATTTTAATATTATATTAATTATAATTATAAACTATATAAATTATAAAAAAAAATATATATAATAATTAAATATTATAAATTATATTTAAAACTAATATTAAAAAAGCTTTTATTTTTAAAAGCAACTTAATAAAAATAAAATAAAAAAGTATTAAAAAATAAAAACTTTAATAATAGCTTTAATATAAAATAAATAAATATTTTTTTGCTGCTGCCCAGCTTAATTAAAACTAATAATATAACTTTAGTTTTATTATATTTAGCTTTATAAAAGATTTTTTTATAAAAATGCTTAAACTAAGCTATTTAATAGCTAAATTTAATACTAATATATTAAAATTATATGTTTTAAAAATATAATTTTTTAGCAACGTTTTAAACAACTTATAAGTTATTAACATATTAAAATAATTTTTGCTAGCTAATATTATTAAATAAATTGCTTAAAACTTTATAAAACGTTTTAATAACGTTATTATTTTTAATTTAAGCTGCAGTTAATATATATTTTATAAATAAAACAGCTTTATTAATTTAAAACGTTATAATAAACTAAAAATAATAAAAATTAAAAATAAAATAATTATATTTAAATAAATAAAAATTATATTATTATTATTTTTATAAACAGTAAAAAATATAAAATATTTTTATAAAATAATATACTGTTTTAAAATAAAAATTAATTTAATTTTTATATTTTAATTATTTAAAAAATATAGAATTTTTTTTATTAAAATAAAATATTTAAAGCTAAAAGCAAGAAATGTTTTTTAACGCG
Organism: Rosellinia necatrix; assembly: GCA_021209875.1. NCBI lineage: Eukaryota > Fungi > Ascomycota > Sordariomycetes > Xylariales > Xylariaceae > Rosellinia > Rosellinia necatrix. The sequence continues at coordinate 1,823,435 of JAGYVD010000006.1, read as the reverse complement.
CGGATAAACAGCGGTTTATATTTAATTAATATGTTAAGCTTTAATATTAATATATTTAGCTTAAACGTTAAGCTTTATATTTATTTTATTTTTAATTTTAAAATATAAGTTTAATATAACCGATTTAAATATATTAATAATTAAAAATTTTAAATATTAATAAATTTTATAACAAAAATACTATTTTTTAAAAGCACTGCTTATATAAAACTTATATTAAAAATAAATAAAAAAACTATATAAAAAACTTTAGTTAAAAAACTTATAAATTTAAATTTATTTATATTAATTTTATTAAAATATTAATAAAATAAAGCTATATTATAAAATATAACAGATTTATTTAATAAATAATTATAATTAATAATTATATTTAAAAACCTGGACTTTTTTATAAAGTTTTTATTTAAGTTTATTAATATTATTTAAATTTTTTTAATTAATATAAACAATTAAAATAACGCTGCTATATTATTATATTAAATTAAAGGTTAAGTTTTATAAATAACGCTTTTAAATTTATATATTAAAACAAAAATATTATTTTATTTTTTTGCTATAAATTAGCATTAATAAAATAATATTATAAAACAAGCTATAAAAGTTATTAAAAAATTATCTATAGATTATTTATAAATATTATAGCTAGTAAAATAAATTTAAAATACTGGCCTGTACTAGTTAAAACAGCGGTATATTTAAAAAATTTATAGCTTAGCTTAAAAATAAAAAATAAAACTTTATATAAAATATAGTATAATATTAAACTAAACTTAACATATTTATATATTATTAAATTAAACAGCTATTACTTATTAAAAAAAGCTGTTAATATTTAATAAAAAAATATAAAAATATAAAATATTAAGCTATTAAAAAATAACGCTATAAACTATATAATATTATTTTTTTAATAAAATAATATAAATTAATAACGTTATTTTTAAAAAACAGCGTATATATTTATTATTAAAAAACTGGTTTTTTTTTTTAAACTTATTTAAAAAACTAGCTAGTATTATTATAAAAGCTTAATTAATTATTAAAGCTGTTATAACTATTCTGCGGCTTAAAGCGCTAAAATTAAAAAAAAAAGAGTTTTTAGTTAAAAAATTAAAAAACTGCAAAATATGTTTTCAGCAGAACTTTATAAAAAAAACATATTATTTAAAACTATTAAAAATAAATAATAAAAACAGACTTTTAAAACTATTTTATAAAACTTTTTTTAGTATTTTAGCTATTATATTTTAAAAAATACCGGTTATTTTATTTAAAATAATACCGCTTTTATTATTAAAACTATAGTTTTTTAAATTAAAAAACTTATAGCTTAATTATTAGCTATTTTAAAAGCGGAATAAAAATTAAAAATAATAAAAATATTTAAAAGTTTATTATAATTATTGTTTTAAAAGTTTTATAAAGTTATTTTAATTTTTATTTTTAAACAGGCTTATTTAGCCGGTATTAAATATTAACTATTAATAATTTTATAAAACTTTTTATTAATATTTTTAAACTAATAATATTATTAGTTAATATAATATTTATATTATTTTTTTTTAAAGCTTATTAAACTAAAATTATTAGCTTAAACAAAAAAAACGCTAATTAGTTTAATTAGCAGAAAATAATAAGCAGCAAACATAAGTTTTTATAAATAATAAAATATAAAAACTTATAAAATTATTTAAAAAGCAAAAACTATTTATAAATAAATAAGTTTATAAACTAAAAAAAACTTAATAAAAAAATTACCCGGTATAAAATATAATAAATAGTTTAAAGCTTTAAATAAATAAAAAGCTAAATTATAATAAAACTTTTATATTAATAATAAAATTAATAAGCTATAAAATAATTTTTGTTATTATAGCAGCTTTAAACTTAAAACTTAAATAAATAAACGTTAAAACAGCGTTTTTATATAAATTAATAAATAAAAAATTTATATTAAATAACTATTAAAATTTAATAATAGTTTTAATTATATATACTGTTTAAATAAAACATTTTATAAATTAAAATAGTTTTAAAAATTTAATATAATATTTTTTATGTTTTTAAAAAACTAAGCTTTATACTACTAAATATAAACGTTAAAATATTTACTAAAAGCTATTTATATATAATAATATATATAAACAACTTATTAATAGCTAAACTTTTAAAATTAAAAGTTAATAAGTTTAAACAAACGTTAAATAAACGTTTTAAAATAATAAACTTAAACTTATGTTTATATTATTTAAAAATAATAATTAAAAAAACCGTTTTAACTAAACAATTTATTTAAAATAAAACGCTTATATTAAAAAATATTAAAAATTTTTATATATAAAAATATATTTTAAACGTTATTTTTATAAAAATAAAACTATTTAAACTTTTATTTATAAATTTTATTACGTTTAATAAAAATAAAACTTAATATATAAAAACTATTAAATTATTAATATATATTATATTTAAAATAAAACTAAATATTATATTTTTAGTATTATTTTATAGTTGTTTTTAATAAAGCTTAATAAAAACTATATTATAATTATTAAATATATATTTAAATATTTAAAAAAAACAGCAGACTTAAAATTAATTTATTATAAAGCTTTAAAAAACTTTGCCGGCTATATTAATATTAATTATATTAAAAACTAAAAACTTAAAAATTAACTTTTAGTTATATTTTTTAATAAGCAGTAGTATTATTAATTAAAGTTTAAAATAATAAACTATTATATTTTATTATTTTATAAAATAAAATATATTAATTAAACGCAAGCTATTAAAAAGCTATTTAGTTATAGCTATTATTAAAAAATTAAATATTAATAATAAAATTAAAATAATTATTATTTATAACAATAATTAAAAAGCTATAATATTAATTAATAACTTATTATATTATATTAATATTAAATATATAATTATTTAATTAAAGTTTGTTTATAAATAATAAGCTGCTAAAAATATTAAGTTATAGTTTATATTAATAATAGAATAAATTATTAATAAATTTATTAAAGCACTGCTAAAAAATAAATTTTTATTTTTATAAAGCTATAGGCCTAAAATAAATAAAAGCTATATTATTAATAAAACTAAAGCTTAAACTTTATTATATAATTAAGCAGCACTAATACTACAAAAATTTTTTAATAAAAATATTTTATAATTTATTTTAATATAAACAGCTTAATTAAAGCTTTTAAATATTTATAATTAATTTTATTTAATTTTTATTATTTTTTATTTTATAAACCGCTTTAAAGCTTTTTAATTATTAATAAAACAAAAAGTTATAATATTTATTAATATTAATTATTTTAATATATTAAAAAACTATTTTTAATATAAAAATAATAAATAATTAACTAGTTTTAATATTTAATTAGTTTTATAAGCCCGCTATAGCTATAAATATATTATATGTTTATTTAAAAGTTATTTTTTTTATATATTAATAAAAAAAAATTAAAAACTTATAAAAAATATTAAACATGTTTATTTAAAATATTTTTAATATATTTTATTATATTAAAAAACTAAAAATATATATAAATAAACTTATTTAATATATTATAAAATATTTAATTAAAAATAACTAAAAAAAACGTTTAAAATATATTTATTATAATAATAATTATTAACTTAGCTAAAAAAAAACATAGTATTTTAAAACTATAATTTTATATTTAAAATATTAAAAATATTATAAATAAAAATATATTTTAAAATAAATAAAAACTTTTTAAACTATTTATAATAAAAATTAAATATTTTAAAATCTAATATAATTTAAACTAAATATATATTAACTAAAACTTTTGTTTAATATATATAATATTTTATATTAAAAACTAAATATAACTAAAAATTTATTTTTTTAAAAAATCCAACTTTGCTTATAAAACTATATATAATTAATATATTAATAATTTATTTAAAAATATATTAGCATATATTTTAAGTTTTTTTTTTTTTTATAAAAGTTTTTATAAGTTAAGCTGTAATTAAAAAACGTTATAACTAAGTGTTAAAATAATATTATAAAATATAAAAATATTAAAAAAAAAAAAAAAAGTTAATAATATCGGTTAAATAAAAGTTATATATATTATATATATAAAACTTTAGTTTAAACTTAATATAAAACTTTAAAATAGCTTTTTAAAACTTTTTATAAAAAATATAAACGGTCTAAAATAAATAAAAATATTAAATATATATAGGTTACTTTATACCTCCGGATATATATTCTATTAAATATCCCAGGTCCTTTGACCTATCTCTATAACTAATTCTACACCTTGAATATATTTTAACCATCATGATGATCCACTTCTCTTGACACATTCCAATATGGTGACGAAGGGTAGCATATACTTGAGCATAATTTGGCGATCGATAATGTGTTGCGCCCGCCCAGCGTTCAACCAGGAAGCAGCAGTATCACGATTGACGCGCAATAGGTATATAACAAGATATTTCTTGCCTGGGGTCGTCCTATACTCTTCAGGTAGATAGACGGCGGACTCCGCCACCCCCTCAGCCGGAGCAATGGTGCCAAGAGAGGCGTAATTAATGAAAGCGGCGCTGCCACGACGCTCCTCGTCAACGGGCGGAGCGAAGCTGAAATCGTGAGATTAAACGCTAGATGCTTGAAACTTGGGATCATAGGGAACCTGTAGGACGGAGTTCATCCCTTGATCACGGGCATTTAGTATGGGGGTTATTTGGATCTGGCTGAGTTCTGAGGTTGTTGAATGACGCTTCGCAGACGACCCAGTGATTAGCAGCGCGACTCCAACGGACGGATTCTTATAGACAGTGGTCTACTTACAGCAGTTGGGCCGGAAGGTATAATTAGGAGGGAGTTGTAAGCATGCTTTCATGAAGGGAAAGAGAAAATGATCTTTTAAATGCCAGTCTTGTCTCTTGTCATATTGTATCCCGGCTGCTGCCCAGCAGCCCCCCTCTTATACAGTGGTTTCTCGATGCCGTGCTTCTCCATCGTTGCCAATTAAGTAATACCATAGATCATGGCTGTTCGTGATGTCAACGACCAGCTATTAAGCTTTCCAATGGCGTCGGAATAGGGGGGCTAACCAAACCATATGCTCAATATTTCAGTCTCGGTTCTCCAAATCCTTTTGATTAGGTAAATGGAGAATAGGTGGTGTTCCTATATGTAATTCAACCTCGATCTCTATTTGATGTTCCCAGTTAGTGGGTTATCCAAGCAAATACTAGCAGAGATAAAACAAACAGTACAATAACATCGATCATGAATGAGAGCTAAAAGACTTGATATAATGTTTATAAGCATTGTAGATAGTTGTCGCCGGCAATCTTTAAATTAAGTCATCTTGAAACGCCGCTTGATAATTAGAACCGTGCTGAGAGAATAATGACAGTAACGAAAGAGGCCACAAAAATTTGGGGTCTTGAATTATATGAACACTGTAAACGAATGAAAAAAACTATTACGATCATATCTATGGCCTATACGCGGACATAATTAATGATTGGCGGGTTACATATAGAGATACCTTTCAACACGCTGGTAAGACGGGTTTAAACCAAAATATGCACTTTACCAACTCATAATATACTGTAACTAGGTTGCGCGAGGAGCTAAAGAGGGGCATCTCCTTTGGGAATTTCAGCGGGTCATTAGTATTATATCCTCTCTGGTTTTCCTCCGGGGTTTCGGAGCCTGGGCTACATGTGACGATGAGGGCTCATATCAGTAAGTCTTTAGGAGGCTTCAGTTATCTTTTAGGCTTATCCATGGCGCTAGGTTATGGTCAACTCTATCTTAGTGCACCCCAATGCTGGCTCCCTTGCTTACACTAATCAGGGTCGTAGGGCTTGGCGCCTTTGACACCTAGATCCACTATACTAAGTATTGGTCATATATCATATAACTACGTATTGTCGGACCTAATACGTTTCTGCTCTAACAGTAATGAATGATAGGCGTTTAATACGTCTTGGCTGCAGAGCCCCTGCATGTAAACACCCTGTGTTGGGTAAGTAGTCGGCTGAATAGATCTACTTTTGAGCATATTTGAGTACATTATGTATAACCCCAGCGGGAACTGGGGACCGGGGCAAGGTTTGTGCCGGCGTCGCTAGGGAGCAAGTATCGGACTATTCATATTAGACAAACCTCCGACTCCAGCATCAATGGTGAGTATGGAACAGATGGCCAGTGGGATCGCCGAGAACATTGTCGTGGGATGTATCGATGGGTTTGTTTGCACGATATGTTTGTCGGGAAAGACGGCTCTGTGGATGGTCCCGCGAGAGATTACCGGCATGATATCTTTCCGTGTGACCACAGAACCTCAACTGGCTCGTAAGGATGAGGGTACCGTGATGTCTAAAGATTTAAGTATAGTTAGATTTAAGTATAGTTAGACGTAAAAGCCAAAATGGCGCTACCTGCCTACTTATAGCGATACCTGCCTGCCTGCCCCGTCACCTATCAGATGATTATTAAAACGTGCTCAGAAGGCAGTGGTTTTGTTGATCTCCCTCCCAACCTTACTACATCTGCATATGACACACCTTGCCCGTCACTATCTGAACCGTCGATGAACATGATTACCTCGGTGTCTATTATTGGTGCCGGTAATTGCGGTTGTGCGTTTGCCGCCGACCTCGAGAGCCGTGGAATCACGGTCCTCTTATATGCACACCCTGATCATAGCACCAACGTTGATGCCATCCATGAGAATGGCTTCCTAGAATCGATCGGCAAGGTGCAGGGCCGCTTCTACCCAAGAGTCAGCACCGACATGCAAGCTGCTCTCCAGTTCTCGAATGTCGTCATCATCGCCGTCCCATCCTACGCTCAGGACGACATCCTATCGGAACTCGAGAAGTTCGACCTGAGCAACCATGTCATCGTTGCGGCCAGCGGTAACTTCTTCACCCTCGTGGCATGCAAACGGATCCGAGCCCGCTACCTCATCGAGACAAGCGCCTCTCCTTACGGGTCCCGTATGGTTGGGGGAAAGCAGAGCGAGCAGCAGCAGCTAACGGAGCCATGGTACGGTATCAACGTGTTTGGCTTTAAGACGGTGATGCCGATCGGTTCGCTACCGACCGATATCGACGCGGATCTGCGAGAAGACATCGGTACGGTCTTCCCCGGATCGCTGCAGTGGTGCAGTAACGTGATCGAGGCCGCCTTTTATAATTTCAACGGCGTGCTGCACCCCATAACGGCCGTCATGAACGCCGGGTGGATCGAGCATACGAAGGGGGATTTCTACTTTTATCAGGAGGGCATGACGCCCGCCGTCACCAAGATCATGCAGCAGATCGACGACGAAAGGGTAGCCATTGCGAATGAGTACGGCGCGCATGTAACTTCGTGCTTGAAGCAGATGAACACTTATTATGGATTGAATCACGAGTCGCTAAGCGAGTTTGCGAAGGGATCTACGCTACGTAAGCGATCCTGTTCATTCCCACCCCTTACTCTGCTTACTTCTCAAGCTCCTACTCTACCCCACGGGTAAAAGCTTATTCCAGAGGCCCCTTGCGGCATCTAATCACCAATGACTGACAACTTGGTGTTATAGATAGCACGATGAAGCTGTGCCCGACGAGTATGCAGCACCGATACCTCGTGGAGGACCTGCCCTACGTATTAGTCCCCTGGTACGAGCTGGGTCTCAAGGCCGGGAAGGAATCTCCCTTCATCCGATCGCTCATCCTCTGGTCTTCGATGATCAATAACACGGACTACCTGGGGGTCGGACGCAATCTCAAGGCATTGGGGTTCGCCAATTGGTCGCTGGACGAGATTGTCGACATGGTCACCGCCACTTCCAGCACCTTGGCGACTGAATTATTACGATATACTGAACGTGATCATGCATTTACGCCGACTAAGTTAGCGCCGATGCACTACATGTCAAAGCGCGACATGGGCGTTGATCATCCGAAGTTATAGGTGTCTAACTGAGTTTACGAGTAGCATGTACGAAAAGTTTCTTGCGGCAAGACGAGTTATTCTAGAAATATAGCTTAGTTAGTGCATTGGCTATGCACTCTAATTCTACGTGCGTTTAAATGATCTGGTGAACGCGTGATATACCCTCCCGCAGAATGGCATGATAAATGAGGCTTGGCTACTACAAAACCTCCCTCTTCCCTTCTTGTTGAACCATGGTCGAACGGATTGATTCCAAAGCGACGGCAATGGCCGTGTCCACTGCGTCTTCTTGATCCCTTTGTGTTTTAGCATCCTCTTCCTCGGCCGGGATCCAGTTGACCTTGCGAGCGCATATAAGCATGAAGTCTGCGAATAGGTCGGTGACTGTATTGGTGAGAATACCGAGAACGACAGTCAGCACGGCAAATACCACTGTGTTGGCCAGCAAGTCGATGTGATATCGCTCGCGTGCCACGAGCAGAGGGATGGCGAGAACAAGGATGGCCGGAACCTGGCCCGCCGTAAGGATGGAAAAGCCGTTGAGCATATCCTTCGTGGAATGATACGGAGACAGAGCCCGTTCGCCTTGTCTAAGAAGGACGAAGACACCGGCGGCCGCAACGGTCAGCACAAGGTAATAGTCGTAATAATACGCTACTGCATTGAGGATGATGATGCCTAGCGTCAAGAAGAACAAGAATAGTCGGGGGCTCCTCGGATACCGTGGTCTCGACCTTATATCTTGCAGGGAGGAGGGGGAACACTCGAGGAGGATATCCTCCAATTTCTGCAAATCGCCTTTCAGAAGCGAAACTTGTGTATTGACATGGCGCCCGAGGTTGGCCTGTTTGGCAAGGGCATGAAACCCGTCACTGCTCCTCTTGAGTGATGCGTAGTGAGTGCCCGCCTGGTACTGAAGTTCGAAAGGAAGCGGAAGTGCTCGTTTCCTCCACAATTGCTCCCACTTCAACCAAACGTTCATAATAAAGGCCTGGCCTAGTTGGCCAATGACATTGGCAACGCCTACTGTGATCTGGAACCATAGCTGCTCGGGCAGGTGCGAGTATGCAGAATTCCACGCGACGAAGGAATATGCGACAGTGTTCGCGATGGGGAGGGCGAGACGCTCGACCGCAAAGGTCCACGCTAACCTCAAGCTCGCTTGGGGACAGGCGAGCATTGACAAGATCTGCACTGCTGTGCGGCTTTGGGCAGGCAGCGTCCTGGCGTTGAACGCGCGCTCGTTTATGGTGAATGCGATGACATCGGGCAAGACAGTGACGGCAATTATGAAGAAGCCGAGCAGGAGGGTGAGGCAGATACGCAGGATGGGAGCGACGGACGACTTTGAGGTCCGGACGTCTTGGAGAGCAGCCATGAACCAGCCGCGTTTATTCAGCGTCTCGAACTGCTTCAACGAGGCGCCTATGTACACCATCAATGGCCGCCGGACGCTCCCAGGCACGGCCGGGTGCCGTGCGAAGCTTCGCAGCGCTGCTATCTCCTCGCGAAGAGTTTCAACCGCGGTTGACTCGCGTACGGCTTGAGTGAACTCGTCATCCTTTGCCCGCGTAACATCTCGGTAGAACGTCGTCCAGCGAAGCTTCTGCCACCTTTCATGGGCCATTGTGATGTGTGCTAGCAGATTGGTTGGAGTGTGCGGGATGCCTGTGTCGTAACAACACGACTTTCTATCACTTTTGCAGAATCGGCCACAGGGCATGGCTAATAATAGTGTCCCTGGGGACGGAGGAAAAAAACATGCTCATTTTTGTACACCGCATGACTGCCAAACTCTGTCGATGTTCGTTTGGAACTTTACCGTTGTTACAGAAAAACCGTACAAAAAGGACTTGAACTAGGATTTACGGCATACTACTGCATGGGTGCCAAGCGGCATGCACTAGTGTGGGTGGTACCTGACAAGCATGTGGGGATTGCCTAATTTAGCGTATAGATCTATGCAGTGCACAGTATGCTGTAATACATACCTGCATATGTGCATACCTAGGTGGCAGAATACTACTGCCTACCTAGGTGGCAGCTACCTTGCAGCAACAGCAAGCATGAGGCCATAGCGCACATCTTATACAAGCTAGGTGTATTGTATATATTACATAGATAAGACACGTTGGCTAATAAATTCACGTCGAAAGAGCCCTCAAAGCAAGGCAACGTGATATATTCCAATTATGACACTGTTCTTTCCGTCGGGGAAATACCACCGTAGCGTTTACCACACTGTTTTAACCCAGCCGAGAAATGTAGGTTAGATCTCCTTGGCATCTAGTTACTTGTCTCCACTACCCTTTTGGACCAGGACAGTATCTGCAGTCCTGGTCCACAAGGGTATACATAGTCAGTGCAACCGCCTGAGGTCTGTTTTGTGATGCGATGAGCTTGGCAGAGTCTGGAACAAGGCCTTTGATAGAACATCGCCGTTTTTTCTTCTTTCATTCTCTTGGTAGAGGCACCCTGATGGCTAGTTACAAGAGATTTGAAAATCTTTGTGTGAGGCACAGTACCTATCGGCTCCCGGGCAGCGAGCAGCGAGCAGCGAACTTCTTGAAATGGGGAGCACATACCTAGAACAACAACAACTAAGCCAAATCTGTATATAATCGTTATTAGTGCCGTGATATGACAGTTAAAACCCTCAACATTTTTCTATCAAGTACCTTGAAACAGCAAGCTGTTACGTTATCACTACGACAGTAGCTTCTATTTAACGCAGTTGCTAAAACGCACTGCTTGTGTCTTCGCTCAGCGCAAAACCGATCAACTCACCTTCTCATCTCGAATACGGCACAACAACAGTCATAATCCCTAAATTCCAGATCTCTATATATACAATTTTAATTGTACAAGTAGACTCACCAAGACGCAATTATATTATTCAAGAGGTTGGTAGCAGCCTTTAATTGCTCTACCACACCAATGGCCAGCAAGGTGCTTGATCAATATAGGTTCACGCGCCCAATGAATGTGTTTTGTTGCCGCAGTTGGAGATATATGTTCTCCCCAACCCCGTAATTGCACCCAGTGTCACTACTCTTTGGTGTGACTTGTTCCCCTAAGCCACACGGGTAATAGTCAGATCCTGGTGCGATGTGATGACCTGCAGGCATTTATGGGAACCCTTCCGGTATACATTAGTGCCGAGAATGAGCCAAGTTCTAATGCATCGAATTAGACCTGAAATGGCACCTCGCTGTTGTTCCAAGAGTAACCATATTACTGTTTCGTTGATGCTTTGATGCAGGGCATGTCTAGTTAGCAATATGTACGATATGTTCTGCAGTAGCCCCAAGGCTAAAGCTGTTACACTCTTGTCACAGTTTCAATCACCAATATATGGGATTCGTTGTAAACGTATAAATTTCCAATTTCCCTTACGGTAGTGTTACGTTATAGTGTCACTGTCCCGTTCTATGACAGTCTTAGTTACAACAGTTGCTTTAGAACCGCACCTGTTCTTTTTACTAATTCTTTATTTCTAGGCGGCAGTACTATCTTCAAGTGGCATCGCAGAAATCATCTCATAGGTCATCTCTAGTTGTCAAATCTTATCACAAGCTCTCATCCCTTATTATATAACAAATCAAAACCAGTTTAATATTATTGTGAGTACACAATGAGATTTATATAAATTGTTTTATAGGTCTTTGTGATATATGTTGATAACTTCCGGTGTTCAGTCTTCTTCGTAAAAGGATCTATAAACTGAAAACTGTGTTTTAGAATCAGTTATAAAATGTGATCAGATAGCTAAAATTTATTTATCTGCAATTTTTATTTCATGCTAAGCCAGACGTAATATACTATTAAATACCATAAGCGCCGTCAAGCGAAATACAATAAAAGTTTATTTCTCTACATCGAAGGAAGCCTGCCAACGGGCCCAGATATATACCCCCCTGATTAGCAACTCTCCTGCCACAATTGTATTATGCCAATCCGCAAACACCATCTAATCCAAAACAAAAGAAACTTAGTGGTACAGTGCAGTAGTACAGTGGTATAGTGGGGAATCTAAACTACATAGAAAGTGAAGTGGAGGCAGTTGTTCTTGCTGGCAATATCAGGGACTCCAGTGCCTCCCTTGATGTAAGCCTTGCTGTGACCGAGCTGCTTGTAGGCCCAATCGATGGCGGCCTGGTTGCCGGGGCCGTTCCAGTTGCCCTCCGTGTTGGCGAGGACGGTCTCGCCGTTGGGCTTCTTCTTGAGGGCCGCCGCCGGCGCGCCCTTGACGATGTTCTTAGTGAAACCATTAGAGACATTGGGCCCGGCGGTGGAGGCGACCGTGGCCGCGCCGTCGCAGCCCTGCTGGATCGAGATGTCGCCGTGGGCCTGTCCGTCGTTGGACGCCTTGACCTGGAACTCGCCCCAGGTCGCAGGCAGCTGGGTGCCGCGCTGCACGCGGCCCTTGAAGTTCACGCTCAGAGGCACGTACACCGTCTGGTTAGCGCCGAGCTCGACGTGCTTGAGGGGGTGGTCGAAGTTGGCGCCCGCCTCGCCGTTGCCGTTCCAGTAGTTATCGTAGAAGTAGTACGTGTTCTTCTTGCCCGACTTGTTGGTCAGCAGAATGCCTGGCCCGGACGCCTTAGGAGCAGCCGCCGCCACCGACATCATCACTTCAGCTTCGTCGGTGGCCTGTGCCTCTTGCTCCGCCTCAGCCACAGCGGCGTCCTCGCTCGCAGGATTCTCGGCTTGCGTGGCCTCTTCCTCGGCCCCCTCAGCCCCCACATCCACTTCGGCCTCCGCCTCGGCGCCTTCGGCGGCGTCCTCACCTGCGGCGGACATCACACCGAACGCGCCCATGATGGACTGGCCGGTGAATTTCTTTGACGGGTCGGGAGCGGCATTTCCATCCTAAAATGTAGCGATTAGAGCCATATACGGTACGCTTGCCTAGGCATAGGGGGCTTACACTGTAGACAATGAGGATATCCTTGCTGCCCTTTCCAGCTGCGCTCTGCTTGTTATCCTCTGGGTTTCCCTTGTTGCCTCCCCTTAAGAGCCGTTAGCAGTTGATCAAATCCACCAAGAGAAATTTTGAGACGTACCAAGCGCCGACGCCAATGTAGGTGCGGCCGTTGGCAAAGGTTCGCACGAACTGCTCTAGGGGTTGGAAATCCTTCGGGGGTCCGATGCGCTTAACGTTGCCCTTGCTATCGAGGAAGACGCGGCCCTTAAGCTGGTCCTTTTTGGCTTGGGGTAGCTTATGCCAGGCCGTGTTGCAGGCTTGCATGAAAGTCTCGTGGCCCTTGAACTTGCCAGCAGGATCACCGACTTGCTGGCAGGTCATGTTGCCGCCAGCACCGCAGATGTTGCTGATATCGATCGTGTCATTCCCTTGCCATCCGGCTTTTGTTATCTCGCATTGCTCGCCGATGACCCCTTCGTGGACGGCAATGATAGCACCCGAGGTGCCATCTGCGGCTGGAATATCAGCTTTACCGTTGGCCTTAATCGTCAAGTCCTTGTTGCCATTGTAGCCGTGACACTGGAAGGTCTGGGCGTGGTTAGATCGGTTTTTAATTCGTAGGTAGTGCATTTTGATTCGAGTTATTATAGTATGTTGCTCTGGTATATTGTTCTGGTGCGTTGTTATTGTTTGGATGTAACTGAATGTGATGTGGAAATAATTAACAGAAATTAGACAGGAAATATGTGATATTTTATACCCCAGTAGTTGTAGGTTCCTCAAAGTGGCACTTTGAACAAGCTAGCATTCTAACGACAAACTACTGATCAGCCGGGCATGGCTATTCTTAGAGTTATGAGATAATGCCATCCTGAAGGAGAGATCGCAAGGCAGCAAGTGGCACAATACGCATCGTGACCAGTGAATAGCCTCGCCGTGGTTTCGCTCTGCCGCCCCCGATTTCAAGATAATGGCCACATGAGATAATGTTGATTCTTAGCGTTGTGTGGCATCACAATCACAAGCCACATATTATGCGGCGTAGAAGCACGAATCTGAGAGCACCGCCGCAAAGGATGACGGGAAACTGATGTGAGATGTTAGATCGGCCAATCACTCCCAATCTTAGCACGGCAATTCTTGTTGGTCAAAGCCCTGAAGATATGCTTATGCCGCGAGGCCTGGGCCCATAAATAGCAGTTGGTTGTGGGTGGTGGTGGGTAAGGGGCTATCGTGTATCGCTAACGATCCCGCCTTTCTCACTTTTATCTGGGGTTAGGCCATCGATCATGGAGGCGGTAAGATCATTTGATCAGTTCAGTATGACCTCACCCCCCTAAATTAAGCAGTTTACATCTCATGTTGGTCTCAATTCTAAGCCTCCTCGTCAGGATGAAGCATTCCGGCACGTATACCGACTCGGCACATACGGCCTCTGAGCCCCGTGCCCGAATTATTAGTTGCTCTATAGATATAAAACCCCTGATAATTTCCTGTGATAATTTCTAACTTCATCATCATTCAACTCCAAAACACACCGTTCTCAAATACAATTGCAAGGCATTCTCTGAACAACACACAATCGCTAAAATGGTTATCAAGAAGCGACAGATTCTTTGGGACTGGACCAACACCACCGGTCCAGGAAATCCCGGTGTCCCTGACAAGATCAACCAAGTTCCCTTTGGCGGCAACAGCCCAGTTGCCTCCGTGGTCAATTGGAATGCCTGGGTCCCCCCCAGAGCTCAAGGGACGAGCCCCTTTTCGGCCTATGGTCCGCGTTCTCGACAGCACCAAGGGCAACGATTGGGCTATTATCCAAGCTTCCAATGCTCCCATCATTCTCTATTTCAACGAGCCCGAGCGCGCTGGGATCTCGCCTGAGCAGGCCCGAGATATCTGGGTCAAGCAGATGCTACCCCTGAGGAAGAACAAGGGCAAGAAGCTCGGCTCTCCTGCCGTCGCCTCTGTGAGCCCTCTACTCCACTACGCGCCCCCTGAGTCAATCAAACTAACGGCATTGGTAGGATGATAACGGCCGCAAGTGGATCGAGAAGTTCATGTCTCTTGTGGGCAACGACAAGCCCGACTACCTCTGCCTGCACTACTATTCGAAGAATGCCGATGAAGCCATTCGCTACATTGAGAGCATGCACAACAAGTGGCCTAAACTGAAAGTTGTAAGTAGAATTAATGCATTGGACATATTAGTTGGCTTAGTCGCTGATCACGGGCATAGATGGTCACGGAGATTGCATGCATCGACCGCAACTACCAAGCCGTCTTGAACTTCACGGTCAAGATCTGCAATTGGATGGACTCCAAGGACTGGGTCTTTGAGTACGGCCTGTTCGACTTCCAACGCAAGGTCGCGGACAGCTTCGTCAGCCCGGCCGCCCAGCTCATGGACGGTAACGGCAACTTCACGGAGCTAGGGAAGATGTATGTCCACCAGCAGCCGATGAAGGCCCCCGGGAAAGCTGGTATTGCCTCCATTGCCTCCTTGGCCTCTAGCGAGGGAGCCGACGCTTTCGGGGCCGAATCGATCGATGCCGTCGAGGCCGAGTCTGCCGATGCCGAGTCTACCGATGCCGAAGCAGATACAGTCCCCACTGATGCTGTGACTGGCGATGCTGTTACCGTTGAGGCGGCCGACGTCGAAATCGCCGCGGATGATGAGGTCGAGGCTCTGGCTGAGTTCGGCATCGCCGCCGCTCTCGGCCCGGACAAGCAGAAGGCCCTGGACGCGCACAACAAGAAGCGCAAGGCTAAGGGCCTCAAGCCGCTCGCCTGGGACAACAAACTCGCGCAGAACGCCGAGGCATACGCCAAGCACCTGGCGAGCATCGGCAAACTGCAGCACTCCAGCGGCGACCAGCGCCCGAACCAAGGCGAGAACCTCGCGTGGTAAGTCCATGACCCCTGGATATCTACCCCGCGTTACGGTAATGAATTTAATCTGATGCGAGCGACTTCACAGGGCCTCCGCATCCAGCACGCCCTTCGCTATGTCCGCGAATATGTGGCTTGGCGAGGAGAAGAACTACCACGGCGAGCCGATCGGACAGGGTAACTTCGGGTCTTACGGTCATTACAGTAAGTTCATATTGCAACTACATCCAACCCCCTAAACTATGATCACAGGCTGACCCCTTATCACCGTAGCGCAATGCATGTGGAAGTCTACCACCAAGCTTGGCATGGGTGCGGCTAAGGATTCCAAGGGCGGTGTCTACATCGTTGGACGATACTCTCCTCCCGGAAACGTGGTCGGCCAGAAGCCGTACTAATCTTCTGTTCGGCGATGCAGTCCACTGAAACTCCGTGGGTGGAGATATGTACAAGATTTTTTGTGTTCGTTGGCTTAATGGGTTTGCTTTGGTTTTCTTCTGATCTATTGTTTTAACATATTTGAGGCCTTCATTTATATTTCTCTCTGTATAATAGAGTTCACGGTTAGATCGTAATACAATGGCTACCTCTCCTATGGCGGTGGCATCCGCCTCAACCACCTCAAATACCCTTGCGTCATCATTGTCAGGATTATAATGATATGAAGGGTCAGACAATGCGTGAAGAGAAATATATAGTGACAAGGCCCTAATATTATCAATTAGGATTGCTTGCTAGCTTTTGCTGTTATTAAATTACTACAAGATGCCCACTGAGCTAGTTGACCCCTATTGTAGTTGTAGTTTCACAACCAGCTAAGAACATCACTTTAAGATGCATTTGGAGTCTTCGAAGGGCTAAGAATCAATTAATCGCTTTATCAGATCCTATATAATCCCATTACCGGCCTGTTTAGGTGCTGCGTCTGTTAGTAATACCGGACATGTGCTGAATATTGTTAGTCTCTAACATCAGGAGCCGAAAAGAGGAGCTAAGTCTTGACATAGGGTCGTATTGATAAGTTGGCAAGGTTGGTATATACCCACGTCTTACAGACTAAGAGGTACTATCTCGGATCATTAGGTTTAACTTGGTTTTTTTTCCAGGTTAGATGTTGTACGCGACATCTTGAGGAGTCCTTTTGGAGTTATGTAGTTAGCGAATCACATTAGGAACCCAGAATGAAATATCATGATTGGAATCTTGGCTTGCGCCACTTGAAAACGTTTGGCTATTCATAGTATATGCTGTAACCGTAAAGTGATGTACAAGAATTTTCCGCGTCTAAACTACATCTCGTTATACATATGCTCATCCGCAAATATGATCTTAAGAGCTGGGGTGAGCGGCCACTTCGGCAGCAACACCACCCAGGATGACGTCGAATAGACGGTGGCCGGTGGCGTTGAATCCGGGAACGTAAGCAGTACCGAAGTCCTGGATGAAGGTGTTATAGGTGGCAGCGGGCTTAGTAGCAGCGAACCAGGTGAAGGTCTCGTTGGTGCCGCGGAAGAGCTGGTCGTTGGGGAAGGCAGCAAGGATGCTTTCGTAGTCCTGGGGCCGGATCAGGGAAGATCGGGGGCCGGGGAACTCGAAGCCGACGGATCGGATCATCCACTGCGTCTGGATGCTCTTGAACTCGGGGATATCGGAGATGGCCTGTAGGGCAATAGCATCGTAAACCCACTGCAGGCGAAGCTCATCCCACTCCTTGCCAGCGCAAGGGTGGTTCTGGATGAACCGGAGGGCACCGGCGCCACCATCGACCTCGAAACGGTGCTCCTTGCTAACCCAGGGGGAGTCGGGGCGCACTGGAGTGTGACGTTAGTGAATGTCTAACATTAACAAGCCCATAGCCTTGAAGAGAAGAAAACGTACTGTCCCAGCCCATATCGTGCATCAGCGTGCCGATGGCATGAGCCTCAAGATCGATCTGAGCCTTAAGAGTGGCGTTGTTGTTGAAGGCGGCAGCGCCGAACAGCCATGAACGCATGACATGGCCGTAGAGGTAGGGCTGGAGGGGGATGAACTTCTTGACTTCGGCGATGGCATCACGGACGAGCTGAGTGTCAACGACCTCGATGCCGGCGATCTTGGTCGTCGGCAGCTTCTTGCCCTTGTGGCCAGGGGCAGCAACAGCAGCGCTGGTAAGCGCGAGGGCGGAGAGGATAGTCGAGACCTTCATTTTGAAAGGAATGAATAACTAAGGATTATGTTTATGTAATGAAGGTTTGGTATAAGAATTAAAGGGTGAATGAAGGTCAGCGAAGGTGGGTGAGGAGAGAAGGGGGCTAACTAGTGAGAGGACCGAGGCGCTGGAGGTCTTCATATAGTTCTTCGTTCCCATTCCGCGTACTCTGCTCTACATACGCCGAACGGCGCTGTCGATCGTGTTTGCCCATGACAATCGCCCATGACAATCGCCCATGACAATCACCCATGATATCAAATTCTTCGGCGGCGCAGTAAGATTAGACTCGATCATGTTGCCTAAAATACGGCCAAGACAAGTGCTAGCATACACTCCTGGCGCGCATCGCGCCGTGGCAACAGCCCTGGAGCACGCCTCGAGCAAGGAACCCGGTATTGGTTTTACCGAAAGAAGAAGTTACTAAACTGCCGTCGACCGCTCCATTGGTCGGGGCGACCTACACTATTTGGAAGACCTATCCGCACTACACTAAGTACACACACAGAAATTAAAGTATCTTAGTCATGAATTCCCCGTAATGCTTGTCCAGCCCGCTGACGAAGATCAGGCGCGCTAACATGCGGGTGCTCCCCGTTGCTGTCGCGCATTGAGCACAGACAACAACGCTCTTGAGTTTATCAAAACACCATCATACTGCGGATACATACCGTACCAATTCTTTGAGCAGAAATGTCAACAAATACATACTTGTACAGTGATGCTCGTATATACACTACATAGTTAACCCATTTACATACTTACATCTATTTATTTCTAGACCATCATATTTCACTCATACGCTTTAGCAATCCCGCCACCGTATAGACTAAACTAGAATCCCCTGAACTGGTACGCTCTCCCGCTACATAGCCCAAGTATCAGTATCCATAACACTTTACAAGCGTTCGAAGGGCCTACCTGCACTACCTACATACCGTGCATACATATACTATGATACCTAGCTCTCCTCGAAATAGGTACTCCACCATATACTTCATTATGTCCCCTGGTTTGTGATTGAAAGAGGTACACACTTGCTTCCTAGTAGTAAGCTACTGCTGACGGCGGTTGGAGAAAAGAAGTGTATAAATTTGATTGGAACCTGTGCCCCAAATTCGTCGGCTACTACGATAGGCTTTGGGTGCTAAGAATGCCCTACTAATACCATGCTAATACCATAGCGGTGTAGCGCGAGGGCGGCTGCTACCCCGCTTGATGGTAGGCTCGCTGCTATTTTCGTTCTAGAATTTGTATTCTAGCCTGCCGAAGCAGCATGGAAGCTTTGGGGATCCACCCCCAGAGGCCATGGCAGCGTGAGATTAGGTCGTGGAAGTCGACTAGCGCATGCACCATGCACTGTAGTGTAGGCGAGTTACCAGACCCAGGTAGTACGTACAAAGCAGTCTGACAGGGTCTGGCAGGGCCTGTCACGGCCTATCATCGTTGTACATTTCAATTTCCCTTTGCGTTTGGCTGATCTGACCGTATAAATCCCAAGAACGTTTGCTAGCTGGCTGTGGCATTCTTGTGGCGCATACAACACACAATGCTGATCGACATGCCTGGTACACGTGTGCACCGCCTCCGACATGTTCTCATCGAGAATACCTAATATACCTAGGTATGGACTCGGTCAACAACTGGACGGGAAAATATCCAAACTAGGAGAATCCACTCCCCCCCTACTTGACCAGCCATGCTCTATGCTCCACTATGTAGCTACTAGCATCTACATAACTATCAAGATCGGCTTCTATGTTGAGCCAAGGGAATCCCCAGACCTCGGATCAAGCCAGGATTGGCCGGAGCATGCCGTGGCCCAGCCAGCTTGGCAGGGCTACTCGCAAAAGCCCGGCAGCATTCATGGCATGATGGACTTGTCAGCCAGATTCCCTCCCATCTGCCATCTGCCGGTCGGAATCCATCCTGGTATATATGATATATGTCTTGAAAATACGAAGCGGCCACCCTGCAATGACCCTATCCGGAGCCCATCCGGAGCGGGATATATGTGAGCGTGTAGAGCACGTGCGATCATATCCGCGGAATACTCGAGCATTCGAAGGGAAATCCGCGGACGGGATATTCCACCATTAGATATCCGCGGACTATACGGGCAGAGTACGAGAATGCAACCTCATTGAAACACTGATTTTCCCCAGTTGGCGGATTGACATCGCCGAAGCCGACCGCCAGGGAGTCGCCGAAAGAGAACCAAGTTCCGACAAGCTGGTGGTGCCAATCCCACCCAAAGCGGCGCACCATTAGTTGGCTGGGCAGTTCGTGCTGACGAGCATTCGTTTTTCTTATTGGATCATACATCTTGACAACCTTAGTATCACTTGGTATTGACTGCGAACAGTAATACTGCATATTTCCCGTCATCGTCTGACCCTCCAATGACAAAAGGCAGGGAATAAGTTAGCCCTCAAATCGTCAATGAGATCACAGCATCCTGGCCGCCTCGCGCCCGTTCGTTCATCCTATGGTGCAAGTCAACCCAAGTGTCAGCGAACTAACTTTACCTATGAAACCCGTCCCTCCACCTCCAGCCTTGCTTGTGCTCGCCAGACAAATATGCTCACGTCTGCGTAGAAAATCCAACAACGCTGAGATTGTTTTATCGCGAACTTGCTACTCATGGTCGTGTCCGTCATGAACGCTCTCCTATACCTTCACTGCCCCGGCGTGCTTGGCCCATCCTGCCAAGTCGACCTAATTGTATAATATGACTTGTTCGAACTCACTTTTTAAACCTAGCCCGGTCTCGACCTCAGCCGCAGGTGATCGCGCATCCAAGTTCGTTCCACTACTCGCATCGCCCAGACGCGAATTTCTCTCGGCATCCCGCGATAGAATGTTTCGCCCAAAATGCTGTGCTCGTAGCATTTCACGAGCCGAGGCCACAGATTCTGCCAGTCCCAGACATCGCCATTCACGATATTGATGTGTTGGCTATTGGCATCCTGTATTGTGCCCGCCCGGCAGCAAAACTCGGCGTCCAATTGTTAGCGGCCGGGTGATTCGTCTTTGATTCCGGGAAAGGTGAGTGTTGAATATCTGATCTCCAAACTAACAACGTGTTATAGTCTCAGCGACGGCATTTCGTAGAGTTGGCCGGTGCGAACGCGACAACGTCCTGTAGATATATCACTTTCCGACCCTAGATATCCCCAGCATCGCCCATCGATTTCTTTCGAATTTGCCTACGAGACATATAGACGTTGGACAGACAGTCGGTTATCTTGCTCAAGCCTCAAAAGGGACGTGGGTACAGCCAGACGACATCTACACATCGCGGGGTGCGCGTCAACCCAAATTAATCACACAAGAGAGTGAATACATGCCCATAAATCAATACCATGAAGGCAAAATAGTTATTAAGTGTGAACGAGGGGTTTTCGAAGCGTCTAGTATGAGATAGCTATCATGATCCAGGAATAATCATACATGTTTTAAGCCGCTACAACCAGGACAAAGGTTTGGACGATAACACGTTCGACCTGTACTTTCATTTTAGGATCCGGTGCAACCATCAATTGATTCCTAGGTGTCACTTACCTACCTATCTGCAGAGCACTCCGTTGTGATACGCCCAATAGAAGTGTCCCCTCTCCACTGCTGATAGGTTAGTTGAAAATATGGCCCGTATTCTCCCAAGGCGGGCACCACTACCTGAACAGAGCGCAACAATTCTCTATCTCAAGACACAAGGAAGAACACCATCATTTCGACAACACAAATGCGACTTCTCCCCAAGACTACAGTGTCATTAACATAGAGTAAACATATATGCGCGTAGCCATGCTAACAAAAATATGAGCGATAACACACCGCCATGATCTGCCTTCATCTTCCCCCCGTACCACCGAGGAAGTCAAAGATTGGCTTTGGGAAATGGAACAACAAGAATCTCGACCATCCCGATGCCATCAGCGAGAATGCACTGCGTGCTAAATTTCTTCCCCAGTATCAAATCGTCACACTGCAAGCCCAACTAAGCGGCAGTGTATTCATGAGCCGCGATTCCGCGACCCAGTCGAGTCGAACCTGCTATAAGCTCCGGATGCCTCTGCGAAAAACTCAAACAAAGTTTGCTGATGGATACAGAGACACACACACTCTCAGAGGCGTCAATATTCACTTCCGTATCAAGGCGGCCTAAATATAACGGTCACGCTAAAGAGAAGCTGCTTATACGGTCTGGCAACGATCTACCTTTATAACGGATGTCTCTATAAGAGCTCCATGTATTACCATGTATTGGTCAGGCCGCATTGCAATTAAAAAAAAAAAAAAAAAAAAGGGGGTTATTCAAACTAGGTCTAATCTGAATGCATCACACGGTGGACTGTAGATCTTTGAGAAAGGTTATAGGTAGGGAGCATCACTTTTCATGAGCGGTAACAGAACAAACCGTTGCACTCGATTTCCTCATGGTACCTAAAAATGAATGCAAACATAAGCGCCGGAGACCACATCACGCACAAATGACTCCAAAATCGCATTCTCTCGCTTGTCTCTTAGCCAAACAAAACGAGTCCCGCACCACGATCTTCTTCCATCGGACGCGACGTGGGCCTGTTTCATCTCTTCAATCAAACAACAACTCTACCTTGACACGGAGACCCGGGAAATGTAAATTTGACTATCTTCCCCGGCGTTCATTGATTAAAAGTAAGAAACATCATCTTCAGAGAAACTGCGTATCATTCTATGCTGAATTATTAAAAACATGAACAATAATTACTCATTAACGTCCAGCTTCGCAAGATGTCAACTGGGGATCATCCCTCCCACTCATCAGCGCCAAAGCAAACCTGACATAATTTAGGCATCTAGGAATAGGAAATATTTTCGGAGGGAATAGGATGGATAAAACTAGTAATCATGTCGCTCAAGCCGCACCTGCATACAAACAAATCCAATCCCGTTCCAGACTTCAGCTATAAAGAGTCCGTTCGCGACAACAAACAAACCCCCCACCATCTGATGCCAATAGGCTTGCAATAGTTCAATGTCACAGTAGTTAGGATCGAGTATGATATTGAAATCGACCCACGAAAGAGGGTTGCCATTTGAAGGCTTACGACCTCACTTCTCCCGCCGAGTCCCCGGCTAAATCCGCCACCGGAAGGGAACCAAAATGGATCTGAGTATAATAACTCGGAGAGCTTTGGGGGGTACTGCTTCGTCCTCATGCGATTTCGCCTAGTTGGGGGGCGGCGATCCAGCCGGTTTCTGGATGAATAAGCGAACTATGGCAACCTAGTTAAGGGGTTATAAGAGAGCGTGAAAGAGCAATCAATTAATCAGACACGAGACTAGGACAATTTCATCTTAGTACCAACCCTCTACACTACCAGCTTTTACCTCATTTGGTGGTTACAATGGGACCGGGTCTCTATCTAGCAGCACTCCTGGCAGCAATTCCCCTGGGGCGATGCCACTGTAAGTCGAGAATTTTCGACATCGTGTCGACATCCAGGTACACCAACTAACAAGCCAAGTCGCCTTTGTTCGTGTTGCCCTGAATGGGGAGTGGCAGGCACCTACGCGCTTCATCCGGTAAATCGCCGTTTTATTCTATACGGAAGAACCCGCCGCTAATCGGGGCAGCAACAAAACATCCCCCTACTCCGAGGACTGGACCCCTAACACCAACGTGAACGTGCGGGCGTACACGGACCCCACCTATGCCACGGACCGGCCGGAGTCGGTCCGCTGCGGGCGCGACAACATGATCCACGCAGCGGACACGGAAGTCCTCCAGGTCCGCGGCGGCGACACGATCGAGGTCGCCCATACGCGGTCGGGCCCCGAGAGCTGGTCGCAGGTGGTCTGGGACAACTGCCCCTACGAAAGAGGGAGCTGCATTCGGTTCGGCGGGAGTGGTAAGATCGTAAGTAGCGAGCAAGATGGGTGATGAGGACCGAGATCTGACATCCACTAACAACCCATGGCCGGCGGCCTAGGATATTATGGATATCAACCATCCCGGCCCATTCATAGCGCATCTCTCTAAGGTCCCCGAGGGCCATGATGTCCGCCAGTACGACGGATCCGGGGACTGGGTGAAGATCTATACCTTGGGCATGGAAATGACAGAGGACGTGAGCGAGCCCGTCCACTGGCTACCCTGGGACGGCGACCGTCACACAAACGGCTCCTATCGCCTCCCATCACGGGTAAGCTCCCCTTCCCCCTCCCCCCTTCCCCTTCCCCTCCAAAGCACCCTCGTATCCCTGCTAGTTATTGATAGCAGAGCTAACGCGTTATTTATAGATCGTGTTCAAGATCCCCGAGCGGACACCCAGGGGCCAATACCTCCTCCGCCTCGACCTCGTCAACACCGGCGTCACGCAGCCCGGGTTCACCGAGTTCCCGGCCCAGCTCTACGCGACGTGCGCGCAGATCGAGGTGGGGACGGACGGCGAAGGCGAGCTCCCAAAGGGCGTGCAGATCCCGGAGGCGCTCGCCCATTCATCCCCCGGTACGTCCCCCTCTCCCAAGGGTTCACCGAATGCTTCGGATGGTTTTTTTTTTTTTTTAATATCTTACTGGCTGACCGCGATGATGTAGGGATGGCCACTATCCTCGCAATGTACCAGAGCAGGATACTCGATGGCGACTACGTCTACCCGGGCGGCGCTTTGTGGGACGGCGTCGATTATGTCCAGGATAAGCCGGTTGATGGTCGCGCGCCGGGTGCATGAAGATTGAATTTTTCATGGATATGTGTGATGATTTCCGAAGCTGCGGTCGCTCTCCTCTCGTTAGTCTTATGTCTTAAGTATTTCGGGCTTCGCGCATAATTAACCTGCGGTCTGAAAATTGAGTTGCGGAAGTTATGTCGTCGGTCGCGCGCATAAGTAGGTCTGAAAACCCCATCACGCCATATTGAAAGCTTTATCGAGAGCAATCGCTAGATGCCCAATTTGGTAGTATATCTCAGGCCAATTGGCTCCTTGCCGTGCCCCAGATCCCAGCCCTTAATTAGGATCTATCTGAGCCTTTTATAGGAGCAACCTCAGTTATAATTGTTTTCAATTCCTACCATTGGGGCCGGCGTATTCACAAAAGATAGGTAGGTTATATTGAGACTGTACCGCCGAATCCTATATCTACATCGCCGTTGTTACATACAATACGTTGAATTTTATTCATATACGATCGCAAGGTCATGCAGGATCGCTGTCGCGCACCCACGCCGTGTATACCACAGGCGCCTCGTACAGGGCCTCGACATGCAGGAGCGCGCCGCACCGGCCGGTTGTTCGTGTGCCTTCGCTCCATTGCTGCGATCTTTTATGTCATACTCGCACCGAAGCGTGCTTGCGTGTGTCCCATGATCCTTAGTTGCTTGTGCTGCTCGGGGCCCTGCTTCCCCGTCGTCCGCGCGCACTCATATTCGCCTGTCGTACACGGCGTCACGGCGCCGAGGGTCGAGAGTCGAGGGTCGTAGGCGGGCTGTGCTGTGCTGCATGCAGGAGCGGTAAAGTTCTTGGGGTGCAGGTAGTCTGACCTTCTCGCCCTGCGAGCACGATGCAGAGGCCGGGAAGAGCCGGGCCAGAGCGTAGTCCCACCCCCTTAGTCCTCATCTTCCTCGATATAAACTTAGGAGCGTATGTTTGCCGGCTGGCACTGCGGCTCCGATACCTCAGGCGAGATTGAAGATAGGGTCATACTAAATGAATTTATCGCCATCCCATTAAAAATGAAAAGCGAGCGAATGCTAGCACTAACTTCTCACCTCGTCGCACAGGGTTTGTAAACATCGCCGCCCGACCGCTGTGTCTTCACGTCATACAGTTCAGGGAACGAAGCGCGCCACAAGTGATGATAGCATGAAAAGCGTCAGTTAGTATGGTTTTGACAGAATCATGTAATGGGGCACGGCAATCATACTACGTATAGCCCCAGTCTTTCCCCCAAATCTCAAGGCGAGACTGTTCGAGGAGGGGGGGGAGGGGGATCAATTTAGAATACTTGGTGCACAATTCAATGCCCCCCCCTCCCCCCACGGCCTCTGTTTAAGACTAAATATATCTTGTTCCCATCTACCCTCGCGCCTTGATGCTTCATTAGTGAAATACTCTTATCGCGGCTCATGAGATTACATTCGAATTAGCGAATGGTAGCCCAACTCGAGACCGAACGTAAGCTTCAGCCGATAGACTCAATCATGTTACATCGCAATCCTTCATCCGCCTCGGAAATAGCGGGGGGAGAGCAGTCCGGCCGACCGGGGATACTACCGGGGCATACGGTGACTCAATCTGCCTATCTGGCATGTCTTAGCACTAATGTAAGCTTTGCGTCATTATCTCTGGTGGGAGGAGGTGGTTCAAAGGATCGCTAGGTTGTAATTATCAAGTACAAATGTCCAACACCGGTATGACTCCATGAGCGCTGCGGTGTGGACGTCTAAGGCTGGAGGCATACGCCCGCTACAAGTCCTGTTATTTCGGCGATTAGCTTTGAGTGCTAAACGACTAGCTTACTATAAATCCGAGGTGCTTCCTACCTTGCGTTCTACAATGATCTTATAATCTTCTATAACAATACTCGGCAAGCGCTTCCTCCTGACGACGCATCGGGCTGACGGATTCTCTGCTGGCCTGTCTGTTGTCGTCTCGAACAACATCCTTTCTCTGTCTCAATTGTTCTGGTTCTTGTTGCATCTCCAAACCGTCCGTTCATCAGGCCACCATTGACCATGTCCTGTCCCGATTGCTTTAGCGGTGCCGTCCAGTACGCATTCTAGCCTTTCCAGTCCATATTCCATTGACGTTATCGCTGTCGCATGAGGTGCTCCCCACATGATCGCAAAAACCAAACCCGAATATCCACCTTATTCAGCATGAGCTTCTAATACCTGGATTATTATAGTGAGGGCACGCCCACGGGTACTGCCACCAAGCTTCACGGGCTTGACGTTTATGTCGCCGAATCTGCTAGCGAGAACCCGCCCAAGGCCATCGTCGGTAAGTGGAATGTGATGCCCGTATCAGCCGCGACACCTTTTTCGGTTCAAAACCCATGATGGCTAGTTGGGGGCGATGATGTGTTAATTTAAATTGGTGCAGTCCTCATTCCCGACATTTTCGGCTGGACCTTCGTAAACATCCGATTGATGGCCGACAGTTTTTCGAAGAAGGGCGGTTACCGAGTATATGTACCAGATTTCATGAATGGTACGTACTTGTAGGACCTGCCCTCAAATTAAGGGGACAGGCGTCTCGGGGGCATTTTTAGCTGATAGGTCGCACAGGCAATGCTGCGCCCGTCTCAGCAATTGATTCGATGCAGAAAGTCCTGGCGCCAAAGTCGTGGACCGAGACTCTCTCCATGCCGTAAGTCAGATCCCCATAAGCGCGGGAGCGCGGGAGATTAACTTCCCCGTAAGCTAATAAACTCTCCGACGAAGGTATCATGCACTGGCCCTCGTCGGGTCCGTCATACCTTCGATCGTCTTGAACCGCCCGGGGAAAACGTTCCCGATCGTCAAAGCTTTCATGGAATCCTTACGCCGCAACGAGGCTGCCCATCTCCCTGTTGGTGTCACTGGCTACTGCTGGGGTGGGAAACACGTCGTCTCGCTAGCGGAGGGCTTCAAAATCGATGACAAGCCACTCATCGACGTGGGCTTTACAGCCCACCCCAGCTTTCTGAACCTGTTCGACGAGATCGAGAAGATGACCGTCCCCGTGAGCTTTGCCATAGGCGACAAGGACAACCAGGTATCTCTGAAGCAGGCAGAGCAGCTCGAGAAGATCGTCACAAGCAAGCCCGATGGGCAAAAGGGCGAATGCCGGGTGTATCCCGGTTATGCCCATGGTTTCGCTTGCCGAGCGGACGTCCAAAACGATGATCCTAAAGGAGCTGTTGAAGCTGAGGATCAGGCCCTGGCATGGTTTGAGAAGCATCTCGGGGGTGCCAAGTACTAACACCATCGTCATCGCCGGAGCGGATAGATCGGGCTGGACGCGACCCGACTCATGTTAGGCGTACTGGGGTAGGATGCAGTCGAAGGGGATGACCCTGGGCTTCCTGATCGCGTTCAGTGTGTTATGCTTTAATTAAAGTGCTCGGTCGGGATCGGAGAAGTTCGCGTCTTGTTTATTTTATTTCCGTTTTTGGTTCTATCGTTTTTACCTCGTTGAACGCCTCCCGTTTAATATCCGAGGCGATCTCTACTAAGCTCGTGGTACACAACATGATCCCACATCCCTATTAATCTTACAATTATCGCTCCTTTCAGTCTATTATTATCTAAGAGTGTTACAAACCGCCCCGTCGGGATCTTAGCTCTTGGTTCGGGTCTTGGTATTGATATTGTCTTGCCAAGCCGGCATAGCATCGCTTTAGCTCCAGGTAGCAGGTCTATACTATCACTCAATCCTGGCAGTAACTACCCCTCTCTCCCTTATAATTAAGCGGCTATAAGTTCAAACTTGCTGAGACCCTAGCGTCGATCAGATTGGCAACGGAATTTCACTCGTCAGCTGTCTTTGGCCGGGCTTGCATGATGCAAGCCGGACCGCGGCAAGCAGGCAGATGCAGTGCATGGTAAATCAGACATCCAGCCCGAGCCGTCTAAGCCGTAATGTTTTGATTCAAGCCGGAGGAACCCCCTAAGGCGAGCCGTCTCTAGTCATTTAAATCTAGAGACTCAGGAGTCAGCTATACATTCATTGGCCTTTTTTCCCGGTTACTAGTTATCGTGTACCATCGTGACCGGGAGCACGTTGATAAGCATTGGGGTAAAACCAGCTAACATCAACCCTAAACTGGGTCGATATCACACGACCGTAGGAAATACAACCACGACAGAGAGAACCTGCTGTCAGCTTGAAACCGCACTGTCTGTCTGGCCTCCTGTCCTGCTGCCTGAGTACGACAGAACCGGGACCGAAGGAGACAGAGGTCATGCTTTTCGCCTATTCTAACCCTGGTATGTCGACACGTTCTCCTTTTATGTGCCGCCTTTCTGCGCAAATTTACAGAAGTGGGAATGTGTGTTAGATGAGCGCACAATATGTATCCGGATATCCGATATCAAGGCGCAGCTTTAGTGCCAAGAGGCGTTACGGCTTTGATGATTCATGGCCAATCAGGGGTTGCTTATTCCATCACGTTACTCCTGAAAGACAGCAAAAGCATCAACTTGAAAACGGGTTATTTAAATCGCCACCTGAGGAAATAATCTGCTCTTAGAACAGTTTCTGGGCAGTCTGTAACGACGATGCAACCGAGCTGACCGCTGAAGCGTAACCCCCCCCCTTTGAGACCGATCCAGGCCAGCGCCATGGTTGGAATACGAATGCTGTCATCTTTGAGCTGTACCGATCGAGCGATGCTTGCGCGATACAGGCGCATAATCATGCCGCCCCCGTGTTCCAGCGGAAGATGAAGAACGGTGACCTGAAGCTGTCGTATGATAGCTTTATGGCATACAGCCCATGCATGTCAGGCCTCACTCAGGCCTGAGAGAGACAACCGAAATCATCTGCATACAGCCCCGAGTAGCTCGTGTGCACGCGGCGCATGCATCTGAGTGCATACCAAGTGCATCAAGCCAAGCTGCAGCTCGACTTTTTGGCACCCACGCAAGAGGCGGCGCCTTCGGCAATAGTGGAAGCTGGTGGCGTTCAGTTTCAATACATATAAACGCCACAGGTATGAGACAGAGATGATAAAAATATATAAATATAAAGCATTCTGGCAAGACTACACTGATAATGGCCTGAGACTTGTAATTAAGCCTGACGTCCATAATATATCAGGGCAACACTCTTTTACCCTCTTGTCGTTCTTTTGCAAAACCATTACCTCTTCCCCAGTCTAGAATCCCAGCTTCATACCCCTCTATTAATTAAACCAGAGGAAGACATTGTATCATAGATACCCCTTCTCACAAGGTCACCGAGCCTCCTACCTTCCAAGTATGAAGAGCTCTACCATCTTTCTTCTTTACGCCGCGGCGCAAGCCTCCGCCCACCCGGGCATGAGCAGAGCGCTGGCCGAGATCCAAGCCCGCTCGGACTTCGACCTGCAGGCGCGGTCCGACGTCCTCCTCGGCGACCTGCGGTCAGGCACGCCGACGAAAACGGGCCAAGTGATCAAGGACATCCTCCAGCTCAAGACGAACGCCACCGCCCCGGGCGCGGGCGCGGCGGCGTCCGCAGCCTACACGCCGCCGGGGCCGCTCGGCTCTAGCGCGTGCAGCGCGGACCCGCTCTGCCTCTGGTCGTACGTGGCGGCGACGATGTGGGCGGACTTCGCGGACGCGAACGGCTGTACGGACCTCGCGCGCGGCGCGGTGCGGCTGGGCTTCCACGACGCGGGGGCGTGGGACACGAGCTCCGCGTACGGCGGGGCGGACGGGTCGATCCTGCTGACGACGGAGCTCGACCGGCGCGAGAACCTGGGCCTGCAGGCGATCGGGGCGCGGACGCGGGCGTACTACGCGACGTACCACCCGTTCGGGGCGGGTATGGCGGACATCATCCAGCTGGGCGCGCTCGTGGGGACCGTGGCGTGTCCCGGGGGCCCGCGGATCCGTGCGTTCGCCGGGCGGCCGGACGACGCGCGCGCGGCGCCGGCCGGGAAGCTCCCCGTGCCCTCCATGGACGGGCCCGAGCTCGTGTCGCTCTTCGCCGCCAAGACGTTCACGGCCTCGGACCTCGTCGCCCTCGTGGGCGCGCACACGAGCGCCCGCCAGCGCTTCGTCGACCCCGCCCGCGCCGGCGCCCCGCTCGACCCGGACCCGCAGATCTGGGACGCCGGCTTCTACCGTGACGTCCAGACTGGCGACAACAAGACCTTCTTCATCCTGCACAGCGACAAGGCTCTCTCCACCTACGCGCAGACCAAATTGCAGTGGGCTGCCTTCGCCGGCGCCCTCGGTCAGCCGCTGTGGAACCCCGTGAGTTTTTCCTTCTTTTTTTTTTCCCTCTGCGTGTGCCCTTTTCGGCGTTGTTGGAAACCCTTCCTTTTCTTTTCGCTTTTTTTATGGTCTTAGAGGAGAAATAACTAACGTAGATGATGTCAGGCTTATGCACAAGCTTATTTCCGCATGAGTTTGCTTGGCGTCAATAACCTTAATAACCTCACGGAGATTACTCGGGTTATCCCCTCGCGGTGATCACCAGGGCTCCTTCCTTCTTCGTGGTACACTCGGTATCATTCGCGGGGTTGCTGTCACAGCCATCGCC
The DNA here is from genome assembly GCA_021209875.1 of Rosellinia necatrix. Classification (NCBI taxonomy): domain Eukaryota; kingdom Fungi; phylum Ascomycota; class Sordariomycetes; order Xylariales; family Xylariaceae; genus Rosellinia; species Rosellinia necatrix. The sequence continues at coordinate 1,792,245 of JAGYVD010000006.1, read as the reverse complement.
GTTAGGTTGCATCTCGGCTGACGATATCCGATTTTGAGAAGCTTTTAATCTAGATGGCAGCACCCTTGAAGCATATTGGATTCACTATTAGTCTTGTGTACAATTTTTATTATTTTTCGTTGGATAGCTGGCCGAGGTCACGACTGCATATATGAAGAAGCCAGGCGTTCAGATGTGCTATAATGGAGTCCGGGACAGTCCTCCTTCATATTGGATTCTTTCTTGGTAACGTTTAACTTGCACAGAGAGGGGTTTGTATTGGGTAATAATTAACTTGATTCGCCGTTCCTGGCTAAGACTGTCATGACCTAGATAGTCCCCTGACCTATGCTGTTAGACGTTATGATTGACGTGATGGCCGTCGGTCGCCTTCGAAATCATCGTTGTTGCTTTGCACTCTTAGTGCGTCTAGCGTCAGTAATCTGCCTTGAGTAGGTAGTCAGCCTAGGGATCTCGATAGCACATAGCTTGGTTTACCATAGGGGATGGGGGAAGGGAAAGAAATGAGAGTAGCTTGATCTGTGCGCCTAGTATGTATTTACTTGCAGGGGGGGCAGGAGCTATTTTTGGGAAGCAAAGCCTTCCGCTCGCAAAGGTGGTACATAGGCAACGTTTAGTTAGGTATCTGGTAGCCTGTAGGCGTTTGACTCGCAAAGATTGCCCCACAGCGGAAGATGCGGGGCGGCTTGCATCGGATGCTAAGTTTCTTGATCTCAAGTTGCACAACCACCAACACGGCATTCCTGACCCGAACATCGAGAGCAACCTCTGTTCTTCCTCTGTAAGCAACTGTCGTGAACAAGATACGAGGTAGATATAATGAGCGCCACGTGGGTACCTGGCGTCTCGCCTGACACCCCTTTCTCCTTAGCAAATATCCCTTTTGGAATTATAAGCACATCTAACGACCCCGCGCCGCATGCTGCTGTGGCAATCGGTGCTCATGTTCTTGACCTCAAAGTCCTAGCGACCCATAGCAAGTTCGCTGAGCTCTTCCCAACCTTAGCGGGGAAAGAAGATGTCCTCTCCGCACCGACTCTCAACGAGTTTGCAGCATTAGGGAGGGAGGTTCATCGGGGTGTGCGGGGCGCTATACAACGACTCTTATCAGCCGAGACGACAAACCCAGAGGCGCTGAGAGATAACGACGAGCTACGCCAGAAGGCCCTTCTTTCTCAGAGGAGCGTGAAGGTTCACCTTCCTGTGAGCATCGGGGACTACACGGATTTTTACGCCGGATACCATCATGCTTACGCGGTTGGAGTTATGTTCCGTGGCCCACAGCACGCTCTGCAGCCGAACTACACACATCTTCCCGTGGGGTATCATGGACGTGCCTCCAGCATCGTGGTTTCAGGCACGCCTATCTGTCGTCCAAACGGGCAAATTCTGCTTGACCCGACAGCAGAGCCGAAGCAGCCCATAACAGGACCTAGCAGGCGGTTAGACATCGAGCTCGAATTGGGTTGTATCATCGCAAAACCAAACCGAATGGGCTCTCCTATCAAAATTGCCGATGCTGAGGACCACATCTTTGGATACGTCCTTCTGAACGACTGGAGCGCGCGCGACATACAAACATGGGAATACGTTCCGTTGGGCCCATTTAATAGCAAGAATTTCGCCTCAACCATTAGCCCCTGGGTTGTATTGGCCGATGCCTTGGAGCCATTCCGGACCAGACCAATTGAGAACAAAACAGCGTTACAGGGCTATCTTAAAGATGGTAGGGAAGAGACAGTTTTTGATATTGAGCTGGAGGTAGACATCGAAAGTAAGTGCTGAGCATGCTAATCAGACGAAAAAGGTATCCCGTGGCTAACGTTCCACAGCGCCGCAAGGAGATACGACGACGATCTGTCGAACGAGCTCAAAGAATCTAATGTGGTCGTTCCCGCAAATGATCGCCCATCATTCTCTTGGCGGCTGTCCGATGAACACTGGCGACTTGCTGGGGTCGGGCACCATTAGTGGACCAGACCCTCGAGAAAGTGGCAGTCTCCTTGAGTTAAGCAAAGGGGGAAAGGAGGACATTATGCTTTATGGTATGGATGTTCGCCGATTCTTGAAGGATGGCGATACCATCACGATTCGTGGAAGCTGTGGGAAACCGGGGCAGAGGGTAGGATTTGGTGAGTGTGTCGGCAGGATTGAAACTGCCTTACCTCTGTGATGGGTGGTTCCTATGCAACTATTTTAACGTTGTATCCCGAGAAGACAAAAAATGCTAGCTTCGTCTAGACATGCATATCACAGATGGTGTATTCCTTGGCACATACCATGCGCGGCGAAGCAATGAGGGCTTGAGCGCGTCCAATCTCAACGTATGGATGTGTTGCTTTAGGTTAACTTACCTACAGTGGTATGGCGTCAACGAATATCGATCAAGGAAGCTTAACCACTAGCCACCTGACCCTGGCCCATTGGATGGATTAAACTCTATCAATACTCGGGGCTAGCTGGGGCCATTTGTATATATTTGGAATCCTCGCTGGCGGACAAAGTACCTCCGTGCTCTAGCATACGCAGAGCAGGGCTTTTGGGTACCATCCTTCATTGAAGGATGTACATACATGGCAGTAGTGTGTCAATCCTTCATATCGCCCTCCAAGAAAGCTTGGTGCCAATCAGAAATGGTCTATTATAGCTACAACCTAGGCTAGCTCCTATAAACTAACCTGAAGTCGTTAGGTGCTCCCTTCTTCCTCATTACATCATCAAAGAACAAACAAACAAAATTGTTCTCGAATCCAGGATTATGGGGCAAGGATGATAGAGAAGCTTTGCGTATTGCGTAGTGCTGCGTAGTATTGCGGGCAGCTCAAAACACCCTGCTCGTCGTAAGCACCTAATGCATTAAGCACCACGGGGGCTATATGCGTCTATACACTACGACGTTGCATCTCACATTATCACAACTACCCACATTGGTAATGAGGCATCGTTGCGAACACATACGCGACATATCCACGTGGCTTCCCGGGATTTCACACAACAACCCTACCGGCAGATAACGACGTATTGCAATCGAAGGAGGCAGAAAGGGGCGGCGACCTTGGCAACACCTAAGGCGCACATAGTACACTAAGCCGGCTGTGGTGGCTTGTTGGGCGTTGGGGAGCCAAGAGTTCGTTTTTCAGCTGAAGCACCATGCACAGCTAATCGAGGCGTTCTTTGCCGCTTCCGAGTACCTGAAACAGCTTAACCCAATAGTTACAAGGTTAGGCATCGTTTGCTCCCGTTGGCCGTTACCGGGTCGTGACTCGGGGTGCAGCTAATTACACGACGAGCTGGAGCGGCTGGCGTGTTGGGGGCACCCACCATCTACTACGCACCCATGTAGTGTCGTAGGGGCCTATCGTAGGGGCCTATCGTAGTGTAGGTAGCGTAGTGAGGTAGTGTAGGTGAAGTGTGTACACTAAACCCAGGAACATGTCCGCTAGACGAAAGTACCGATCTAGCAGGAGATGGATAAGGGGGACACAGGCAGGCACGGCGGGTTACCTCAGAGACATGTACCCGCCTAACTCACCTAGGTAATGGGCAACGAGGTAGACCCAATAGGGCCAAAGCGCCAGCAGGAAGCCTGGAAAAGAAGCTTGTCACTCGGCAAAGGACGGACGGACACGGGTAGGCATACCGTCTCCAGACCCTCTGTCTCCATCTCCATCTCGATCCCGATCTCTTTCTCCTCTCGCCTGCCACCTACACGGACGGACCCCGCGGCCACGATGCTCACGACGCTGGCCATGCGAGAGAGCCACGACACAGCAGCAGAAGATCCAAGGGCATGGAGTTCTTCGAGAACCAAGTCGGCGAGGTGCGATACCTGACCACTCTCCCCGACCCTTCTGCCGCGGGCAGCGTCGCACCGCCCGTCACGCCGGGCACCTCCTCATCACCAGCGGCGTCGGCCAGCGCCACGATAGCGAACAGCGGTGCCGATGCGTCCGGCAGCAGAAACAACAACAACAACAACAACGGCAACAACAGCAACAACAGCAACAACAGCAATAACAACAATAACAACAATAACAACAATAACAACAATAACAACAATAACAACAATAACAACGGTAATAGTAACAACATCAACCACAGCTCTTCTGCCACGCAACGTGCACAGTCGCGTCAGAACACCAGCAAACCCGACAAGAGGGCGAAGAAGCAGGCCTCCACTACGCGACACGACACCATAACATCATCCGCGACCCCGTCGGTCACCGCCTCAACGCCGGGCGCGCCAACGCCCGCATCGGTGGCCGGCGCGAAGCGCAAGAATCCGGGCGTTGACCTCGACGACGACGATGACGAACTACCGAATGCTCCCAAGTCCGGGCCCCAGCAGAGGAGTAAACGGAACCGATACATATCCATCGCCTGCAATGAATGCAAGCGGCGCAAGATAAAGTGCAATGGGGAGACCCCCTGCGGCCGGTGTGGCCACCTCAACCTACAATGTCTATACGCCCCTAATTGCTGCGCCAGCAGCGTCAAGGACTCGGAAGAGTTCAAGCAGATGGCAAATCGCGTTAACCACCTGCAAGAACAGGTCGAGACGCTATTTAACAGCTTGCACGCCCTCCGGGCCGAAACACTACGGGCCGGCTCCCTACACCAGCCCGACCGGTCGCTGAATGGCCCCTCGGCCGCCAGTACCCCGACCTCGACTACCATGACGATGCTCCCGCAGCCGCGTCAGCCCTCGTTTCGGGGACCGACTAGCAATCGCTTCAGCCTCGACGTCGCGAAGAATACCCTGCATAAGATGGGGTATTCTTACCCCAGCGACCATGCCGACGCGAACGGCAACGCCCAGGAGACGCCTAGCACCTCTCCTAAGCTAGGGCCTCAGATAGCTCCGTCCGTCGAGAATCCTACCGTGGACGCACTATGGGAACTCGACAAAGATGAAATGATACGCATATGCCGCATTTACGAGGAGGAAGTCGGCATCATGTACCCCGTCCTCAGCATCGAGTCCATCATTTCTCACGCCAAAACGTTGGCAACATGGATGGAGGCCGCGAAGAGGGGCGGCCTTGCCGGTGGCCAGAACGGGGGTATCAACGATCCGAATACCTTGCTTCTGAAGATCGTCTTGTGCGGTGGTTTGCTTGTCGAAGGCCACGGTAGTAGCGCACAGGCTCAAAGGATATTCGCTGGTATCAAGTCTATCGCGAATAGAATGTTGATGAGTGATCCGCCTAATGTCCGAACGCTACCTTTTCTGGCTCTCGTTGTACGTCATTCCCCCAACCCCCGCCCTCTAGATTCACCTACCCATGCCGTTGTGGCGTCGCTTTCTGTGTAGTAATGGCTGACCTTGCTAGGCTGGATACCATTTCCTCTCGGCGGACGAGGTCTTGTGTTGGCGCGTTATGGGTCAGGTTGTGAGACTTTGTCTCGAATTAGGTCTTCACCGACGCGAAGCCGTCCAGCAGATTAAGGACGAAGAGGAACGGAGGCTTGCCATTAGTACGTTCTGGAGCGTGTACGTCTTGGATCGTCGATGGGCGTTTTCCGCCGGCCTGCCCTATGTAGTGCCAGATGAGGAAATAGATTCCAGCCTACCATCCCCAGTAAGTGGAATTGCACCATATGGGTGTGTGGAATATCAGTGCTTCTGTCTGGTTTCTGATTTCGCCCATCGCCCATCGCCCATCGCCTCTTGACGAATCTCTCTCTAACACCCATCGTGTCAGGAGCAGTTCCCTTTCCTCGTAATGATGATAACATATTCAAAGCTCAGCGGAAGAGTATGGCGGTTCGTTAGACACTTTGACTCGGAAGCAAGCATGGATGCACCGGTAGATGATATAGAACACTTGGATCAGCTGATTAAGACATGGTACAATGAGCTACCGAAGGAAGTACAGCTGGTCCTATCCGATTGGGAGGCCCTGCCCCAGTATCTAAGCCCGCCGGTGAATTCGCAGAAGGAGTATGATATCCAGCGTTTACAAATCTGGACTTGGTTGCGGTACAATCAAATTCGAATGTGGCTCCACACCCCGATCCTTCACACACACAGTAGCATTATGGATAATTTGCGTCACGCCGAGGTCGCTGTCAAGCTGGCCAAGAACACCATCCGGTACCTGGCCCATCTCAACAATACCACGAATGTCTACCGGAAAATGCAGATATTCTATCACCAATTCCTCTCGTCGGCCATCACGATCCTGTTCGTGGCGTCTTGCCATGCGCCCGTGAACTTCAGTTCATCCTGCCGGGACGAGTTCTACATGGCGCTGGAGCTGCTCAAAGACATGTCGACCAAGTCGTGGGTGTCGAAGCGTCTCTGGGGCACGGTCAAATCGCTGCGGGACGTCGCGCCTCGCCTCGGCCTGGCCGAGGACCCCCACTCGAGCGCCGCGCTAACGATGGCCGGGTTGGCTACGGGCCACAGCCAGACGGCACCAAGCCACGTGGTGATCTCTCCCTTTGGCCACTCGCTCCTGGTCCCGCCGTCCCCGGGGTTCGACGGCATGCAGACGCCGGTGCAAATGTCTAGCGAGATGTCGAGGATATTCGAGGGCGTCTCGGTCAAGCACAACCAACTACACGACGGCCTGGGCCACGGTGACCCGAGTGTCGTTGGCGCCGGAGTCGCCCCCGGCGCTCCAACCATGCCCTTTGGCCCACCGCGTGGTAGCGTGTACCCGCCTTTCAGGGATGCGTTTTAGAATCACGTATGCATGTATGTATGTATGAGGCGATCTAGATGCGGAGGGAGAATTAAAAAAGAATGAGGTGTCCATCGTGGGTTGTATATAAAGCATTCCGCGGGTTAATATAGCTAGTTATAATATATAGGCGGCATTGATGAGTCATGTCTTAAGTGTTTCAACTCGGTTACCAAACATTGAAGGTATCGGTACTCGGATTGCCGGCTGGCTAGCTTGGGGGGAGGGAGAGGGGAAGGGGGGATTGCCGGGGTCTCGGTAGATCCACCACCGTAGCCGTGGAAGTATTTGATATTCATACACGTGGGCTTGGGAGTCACGCTATATCATACCATACCGTTACATGGTATGAGCTCGGCTATTAGGCAAGCGGGGGGGGGAGCTTGTACACTACTGGTAGCATAGAGCCGCAGGGGGCAGGGAGGGAGGTAGTACAGATTGCAGCCATCTCTACATCATGACTATTAGGAGGTCGGGTAGGTCAAAGAATCGAACAATATCCGGAATCAAGGAATATGGATGCCACAGCTTGGACCCTGGAGCTATGTACGCTAGCCCCCCTGTCTGTATCTCGCGAAGTGGGAGTCGGGACGTGTAGGTATCTATAAACTAGGAGTGAGTTGAGTAGATCGTCATAATACACACGATTGATTTTCTTTGTTGTCGTTTTACTCCTATTCCCATTCGCATTATCCATCTCGTATAGGTACCTAGTACCTACCTAGTGCTACACAATGCGGACCCTATCTTTTACCTACATCAAGAGAAGTATATGTGTACCTAAACTCAACTCGCAGCCATGGCGTGAACTTACTCTATTAATTACCTACCTACAACACTGTGAAGCGGGTGTGATGAATGCAGCCAAGGTCGGGGTAGGTCGGGGCAGATTATAGCAGCTACCTCTAGCTAGGTACCTTGTATTTTCAATGCCCCAAATATAGATAAGGTTATAGCTTAAAGCTACACTTGGGCGTTTCAAGGTAAGAGGACCTGAGGCAGAAACAAGCGGTTGGGCGAGACTGCTGAAAACCGGCAGTTTGCATCGGGTAGGGTGTGTACTGTAAATGATTCATAAGCCCCTCTGAGTTAGCAGCTGTTTGGGGTGTTCGGAAGCGGTTAGCAGACATCTCTTCACACATGGCATGGCCGGCACTTATGCGGGCGAGGAACTAGATAGATAGCATGCACACGCTATGATGAAAACAGATAGACAGGCCGTGACGTTTAGAGACCGTTGCCTCCTTCCAGCCAGCCTACCGGTTAACTTAGCCTAGCTTTCAAACAAAGCACGCGGTAACTGACGCCTCGGGGAATTCCCCAAGGGAAATAAATTGAGGATCTGGTTCGGTTATGACCCGAGCGATCAGTACCTGTTCCTTCAGTTAAGCATGCAACTTAACCTACCTACTTACACTACATACTTAAGTACATAACTACCTATCTACCCAGCCCACCTACCTAGGTAGGTAGGTATACATTCTTACACATCTACATACTCCGAGGTAGACCTCCGATTCCACGCTTCCAAAAAGCAAAAGAGCGCGCCAGTCAATTCAGGTGAATCAATTCAGGTGAGACAGATGCGGCGTTCCGGGGACACTAGCAGCCTAGTACGCTGGCTGGCGGCCCCTTTGATTATTCAGCTGTTTTGTCCGCGGACATCAACGGACCACCGAACCTCCTCCTCTGGTAGTTACTTACACATCTACCTCCCGTCTTAGGCGACACTGCTTATACACCATCTCGTGCTAGAGGAATCTTGGCCCTTGATTTAGCCTGCCTGTGTGACCCTCTCTTCGGGGATATCAACCCGCCGGCGGGACCACAAGCGTGCGATCGAGCGAGAGGATACCCAAGGATACAACCTTGGAACCTTGGCCACATCTGCCTGCCACCCTCTGGTCCTACTTTTCCCTCGCAGCCGAAAACATGCACATGCAACCGTGGTCGCTAGACCTCGCTTGACCTAAATTGCCCGCGTAGTTCCCATGAGAACATCCACTCCCCAGGCGAACTTTTACAAACAGGTACGAGGGCGACGTCACTACCACCAGCACTACCACCAGCACTATCACCAGCACTATCACCAGCACTATCACCGGCACTATCACCAGCACTATCACCAACACTATCACCAGCACTATTACTACCACTATTACTACCACTATCACTACCACTATCACCATCTTCGCCCAGCTCTAGCCTCAGCCCCAGCCCGGCCAAGCCCGGAACAACCCGGCCCGTGTGTGAGATGAGCGTCGAGAGGCCAGCCGGCAGACCCGGCAGGGGAAACAGCTTGTTAATGTCGGCGTTGCGCTTCGCAGGTTACGATCTCGACTGCCGCGCCACGGCACCGACAGTAGAGACCAATCCCACACACTCCGGCGCGGCATCGGCCGATAGGAGGTACATGCACACCCTCCCGCCGGACGTAGAGCCTACCAGGGCCCTACTACAGCAGTACAGCGGAATCCCTGCCGAAGACGTAGACAGACATGTCTACCAAATGGTACGTAACAATTCGCTTCTCACCCTAGATCATACCCACCTTTATACATGCCCACATGCAAAAGACATAGGCATATATATACAGATATATGTTATTGAAGTATATTCGTTTTATGTAAATATTACCACGGATTTTGTTGTTCCGTTGTTGTTTTTTGAACGAGAGAGGGAACATCTCATATTTCACGTCCAGCCAAGAGTGGAAGGCCGTAATGACGGAGATCAATGCTCACCATGACTACAAAACAATATAGCGCGATAGGCTCTGGGACCTGTACCCCTACGCCTGCGTCGGGCGGTTCCGGTTCGCGTCGCTAGAGTTCGCCAGCGACGCCTACTACCAATTAGCGCTCTTCCGGCTATTACAGGCGCAATCGCAACCCAACACCTCGGCGGGCCCCGCGGACTCTTCTTCTTCTTCTTCTCCTCCCTCCTCCGCCCCACCAGAAGAGGAGGACGACGACACGCGGCTTCTAGACGTAGGCTGCTGCGTAGGGCAGGTGCTGCGCAAGCTAGCCTTCGACGGCGTAGACTCGGCGCGGCTGTACGGGACAGACATCGAGCCGCGGTTCCTAGAGCTCGGGTACGATCTGTTCCGGGACCGGGACACGTTCAAGGGCCGCTTCGTCGTCGGGGACGTCCTCCGATCCGACCACGACGACCGAAACCAGAACGACGAGGGAGGGCAGGACGGAAGGGAAGGGGCCGGGGCCGGGGCCGCGGACGCGGACGCGGACGGGCTGTCGGCGCTCGACGGCACGATGACGTTCGTGCACGCCACGAGCTTCTTCCACCTCTTCACGTGGGCGGACCAGGTGCGGGCGGCGTCGCGCATCGTGCGCCTGCTGCACCCGGGGCGCGCGGACGCCATGGTCTTCGGCCGCCAGGTCGGCACCCTGCGCCCGCGCGAGCGCGGGGGGAAGGCCGGCAGCGACAAGGTATACCTCCACGACGCCGCGTCCTGGCAGGCGCTCTGGGACGAGGTCGGCGCCCGCACCGCCACCCGCTGGCGCACCACCATGGAGCCCACCGAGAAGATCCAGACCGGCGCCCCCGGCGTCGAGACCGCGCTGCGGAAGATGACGTTCAGCGTCTTGAGGGCTTGAAAGGAAAGAGGTGGGATAGATCATGATGACGACGATGATGATGATCGCTGATTTTGCGCTTGCGTGTTCGGAATTGGGAATTTTGGGGTCGGGCGGCTTGCGTTTTTTTTTTTATGGTTACCTATTGTTTGATTTTATTTTGGCCTATTAAGGGTAGGATTGCATTACATCAAGAGGTTGGAGCGCATAGCATGGCGGACCGGTGTTTGAGAGACTCTCTTGGTTATCATAATGGATATTTGCTTTACTCGGTTAAGTTATAACACACAAACGTGTTCTGTGAGTGGTATTGATCATATATGTGCGGACCGTTACATTTATAAAACACGGCATTCTGTAGGCCCATCCATTCGTTTACTGAGATTGGATATTATAGCATCATATTTTGGTACTAGGCAGGATAGGCTCGTGCATCAACGACAAACCCGCTCCAGGTAGGTCTCCCGACGCCCAACCCGAAAGGAATAGAAAAGAAAAGAAAAAGAAAGTGATAAAGTTTAAACCGTTCATCATACAAAACACGCGAATAGAAACCGGAAACTCAATCCACCCTCGGGACACCACCCCCGGTCGGTCGGTCGGTCGTATTTCAGTTTAGTTCCCCAAGTTCAGCTCCGGATACTCAGGGATGGCGAGGCCGCCCTTGTTCTCGGGCAGGATGCGCACCAGGAAGTCGACGATGCGCAGCTTCGAGAGGAGCGCGATGGCCGTGGTGAGCAGCCAGACGCCCCAGCGGGACTCGGCGTACAGGATGCGCGGGACGCCCGGGGTCAGGCGCTGGGCCTCGTCGACGAAGGGGCGGACGGCGTCCGCGTAGGCGCGCAGCGCGCCCGGGACGGCGGCGGCGGGCCCGTGCCGGCGCGCGGCGAGCTCGCCGGCGAGCACGTACGCGCCCGTGAGGCTCAGCGTGGTGCCCATGCCGGTGATGGGGCTCGGGCAGTAGCCGGCGTCGCCGAGCAGGGCCACGCGGCCCCGGGCCAGCGCCGGGCTGCGCACCTGCCCGATCTCCGCCGCGTAGAAGTCCTCGTCGCGGACGCGGTGCCGGAGCGCGTCGGCGAGGGCCGGGACGCGCCAGCCCGCGCCGGCCGCGCCCGCGAACGCGCGCGCCCACGCGTCCCGCTGCGCCGCCACGCCCGACGGCTGCCGCATCGCCGCCACGATGCCGTACTTGTCTCCCCTAACCCCCTCCTCATTCCCGTTCCCGTTCCCCGCTGTCGCCGTCGCCGTCGCCGCCGCCGCCGCCGCCGCAGCTCCGGGATCCGTCTGCACCGCCAGGTACACCTGCGTCGGCGCCTTCTCGTCCGCCGACCGCGTCATCGCCATCCGCCGCCCCGGCATCATGTGGCACCGCATCCAGCCGTCGTCCGCCGCCGCGTCCCGCGGCACCAGGAACAGCGCCGTAAACATGCCCAGCGACCGGAAGCACGCGTCGCCGCTCGCCCCCCGCCCGTCGTCGCCGTCGCCGCCGCCACTGCCGCTTCCTAGCAGCGCCCGCCGCGTGCGCGACCCTTGCCCGTCCGCGCCGACCACGAGGTCGAAGGTGGCCCGCCGCCCGTCCGAGAACGTCACCTCGACCGCGGACCCGTCCTCGGGCTGCGTCAGCTGCGCGACCGTGACGCCGAACTGGTAGCGCACGTTTCCGGCCTCGGTGGTAGTGGGGTTACCGTCGTCGTCGTCGTCGTTGTTGTTGTCGTTGTTCTTGTACGGACTCAGGCCCAGGCTCGCGCGGTACAGCACGTCGACGAGGTCGCCGCGCATGATCTCGTACTCGCTCGTCATCGCCTGCGCGCCGCGGCCCGAGTCGTTCTTGCCGAACGTCGCGAACGGCCGGCCGCGGCCGTCCACGAAGCACACGCCCTGCTCCGGCACCACGCGGCTGCGGATCGCGTCGATCACTGTTCTCGCGCGTGACGGCGGCCGTCTCTCGTTAGTATATGGTTGTTGAATGTGCGTTGTGGTGGCTTTTTCGGGGGAAGACGTGTATAGCGTGTGTGGGAGACCGCGTGTTTTAGGGTAGTATAGTCGAGAAGATATGAACAAGGTAAAAGAGAAGTCGATTATGGCCAACTCTCCTTCTAGCCTCCCTTTCTCCCATACACTCTTGAAACCATAGCTCCAAAGACTAAAAACTAGGGCGAGTAGCAACAAAATAAAGAAATAACCCCGAGAAAGCGAATCAAAGGGAAATGAAAACTTACAGCCCATCTTCTTCACAATAGGGATGCCCTGCGCCCGCAAGTCGATCTGTAGCCCCTTGGAGCGCAGTTTTGGGGAGCGCTCGATGATGGTGATGTCGTAGGCCGTCAACGAAGGGTCGGCGCGCCGGAGCAACGTCGCGAACGCCGGGCCGCAGACCCCGGCGCCGATGATGAGGACCTTGAGAGGCATTTGTATATGTTTGTCTGTAGATGTTTTGCTTTATGCTGTATGTGCGTCGAAATATTTCCTTTGCGGGTATGTGTAGGTATGCTCTGAACCCTCGTCCTCTCGCCCTATTCTATATTTCGTTCGCGTCTCCTCGTCGTGTAAGATATAAATCACCGCCAGCCCCCCCTGGTGGCACGAATCATTCCCCGCTGTTCCGGATAGCCGCCTCGTCAGACCCGTTCTCGAACACCCATGCTGCTTGACGTGTTAGGCAAAAACCGATCAATGTCGCGACGGGCCAACCGCTTCCATCTGTCTAACACCCCCCTGTCCTGCACACGCGGCGTACTTTGTACCAACGGCTCTCACTCTTGACCCAGGTGACCGTTACGTCGAATATCTTGGGTCGGGTCGCTCATCGGGGATAGGGGGGTGGGACACATCCCACCCGAAGCGGCTTTCCGATCGGCCACCTGCTTGTGCGATCGATGCAGAGGAGATGGCCTAGGCCTTCCAGGGGATATTGCGATCGAGCCACACAGTTTTTCCAGCTTCCCCCGCGTTAGATCCGGATCTGTGCGCGCACTTCCAATGCGTCATATGCGGAACAGAGGGTATCTCGGTGCCTGGAGCGGCTCGGGGTCGGGGTCGGGGTCAAACCGGCCGAAAAAAAACACGCCCTTATGAGTACTGACCATCGGACTCGCGCTCACGCTCGGGCTTTCGAGAAAAAATGGACCGTATAAAAGGGAAAGGCGTATGCACGGCGCTCGCACTAGCTTACCTCCCGTCTCCAATTCAAGGGAGGGGAAGGGGAACCATCGGATGAGCGATCGGAATCAGGCGTGGATGGCGAGGGTGAATTCAACTCAGATTCGGATGTTGAAGCTTTGAGATTCAGGTCATGGGATCCAATATTCTATGTCATGAGGCTATGTGAGCTAAATACGCTGGGAGATGAATTTATCATTACATTTCATTTCAAGTCCGTCGATTCTATCTTCGTTGCAGTGGAGGGGTATCACACTGGTGTATTAGTTGGGGGGTTGTTCGTTGATGTCGGGGACTTCCGGGCGTTTCCAATGGACCTTGACACCACCCCAACTCTCGTCGCTGTAGCCCTCCTGGACCTTGCTGCACATCTTCAGGCCCCATTCTGTCACGCCAATCATCAAGCTGCTCTCGAACATGAAGGCACAGCTTCCCTTGCCCACCAAAGCCGGCTTTAGCTCCGCATTCCGCGCACCCTCGAAGCTATTCGCGTCCGGCCCATGACCGCTCATGACGTTGTGTAAGCTGGCACCTCCGGGCATGAAGCCTCCCTTCCCCCCCTTCTTCGCGTCGTAGTCACCAGCAATGAGGCCCATGAATTCGGACATAGTGTTGCGGTGGTACCATGGAGGCCGGAATGTATTTTCGGCCACCAGCCAGCGTGGTGGGAAGATGACGAAATCAGCGATCGCTGTTCCCGGGTGGTCCGATAGCGCCGAGAGAACGGTGAAGATAGACGGATCCGGGTGATCGAAAGAGATGGAGCCGATGGTGTTGAAGCGGCCGAGATCGTACTTATACGGGTAGTAGTTACCATGCCACGCCACGACGTCGAAGGGCGTATGGGGCTGCTTGGTCTGGAATAATGAGTTGTTGAACTTCACGGTGATCGTATAGGAATTCGGGCCCTCCGATGCGGTGGCGCCATAGTCCTCACTGAAGTCCGCGACTGGGGCCTGGAAATCGCGGGCGTTGGCAAGACAATTGGAGCCGATAGGACCCAACTCCGGCAGGGTAAAGTGTCCTTGGTATAGTTCTAGAGCATAGCCCCGTGCGGGCCCGGACGGTAGATGAACCTGGTATTTAACGCCGCGTGGGATAACACAGATCTCCATCGGCCGGACAAGCAGCCACCCCAACTCCGTCCGGATATCGAGGGCACCCTCTTGTGCCACGATCAATAGGTCGCCGTCGGCTGAATAGAAGGCGGAGTGGGCGTCCATGGACCTGCCAGCGGCATATATGTACATGCCGATACCTTGCTTCAGCGTAGGATCGCCGGCACCGGCAACGAGACGCAGCCCGGACACGAAATCGGATTGGTTGTCATGGTCGAAGGGGTCCCACCGCAGCTGGTTCGGGATGTACTCGAGTCTCGCGGGGCTACTGGGCTTGTCGGACTGGAAAGGCCCGTCGGCTACCGAAGTGAAGGGGGGATGGGCACAGGACGGAAGAATTCGGTATAGCCAGGATTGCTGGTTCTCGTGCCGGGGAGCCGTGAAGGCGGTTCCTGAGAGCTTTTCGGCATAGAGCCCATGTGGAGGTTTCTGGGGGGAGTTTTGGCCGATGGGGAGGGCGCCTGGAACGGCTTCGGTTCTGATGAGCTGTAATGTGAGCGTTATCCCGATGATGTATTTATATTTATATATGAACTCTACCGCCCATAGACGATGGGTAACCTACTCGAAGTATGATCCGAACCCGTTCTGGTACTTGTGTCGTTCGGGAAGCTCGAATGCTGTAACGGGCATCGTGACCTCTGCGGGGTTTGCTATACGGGATTGGAGATTCGCGGCTTCAAGAGCGAGGAGCTAGTCTGGTACAAAAACACTTTCTTCCGAAGGGGGTTGAAGATACGTAGTTAATGCCATCTTCAAAGGCTGTGTGCCGGACAAAAGAGAGCGGATGAGCTTTAATATGTAACCACACGGACGAATAGCGCGGCTACTGCAGGTTCACGCGAGCAGAACAGGAGAGGGGGGTGGTAGACCCCAAATTCCGTCACCCCTCGGGTCGGCATTGGGGATGTTGGGGCTCATGGCGGGGTTGGTCCGACGCTATCCAGTGATATCCGGCACCTCGGGAGCCCAATACCCGCTAACTACCTGCACTACCATGCTACTGTCGTGGGACATACTTACATTGTAAGATCCTACACTAGGTGAAACGAATTGAGAAAAAAGAAAAGAAAGAAAAAAAAGTAAAAAGAGAGGAAGAGAGAGGAGGTATATTGATATAACACACTCTAATTATATATATATGTAAACTAGCTAGTTGGGCGTATACTACCAAAGTTTTACTCCATCTTAGTCCGCAGAAACGGCGCAGTGGATTCTATATAGCGATAGATCTCAGCAGCACATAGGTAGGAATGAACAGATTACCCATGTATTTTGCTGGGACAAATTGAAACATAACGTCAATCATCGACCGTAAATAGGCCATCGCTATACTTCAATGTTTATGTTCAGGAACACTGTTGAAAGGCTCGAAATCCATCAATCGCTGATTGATGAGATTTACTTATTAATCTAGGAGCGAGTGCCTAGGTAGTTATCGTGATGCGTCGAAGCAGGTACCTAGTGCTACCAAGTGGTTCCTGTATTGTCGGGCTACGCTAATTGCCTAAAAGATAAGCTACTTGGTAACCAGGCTAAGTACGGGGTATTATACGCTAATAAGTACTTACCTAGGTACACAGTGTCAAGACAAAGGAATCAGTTCCAGTTAACTTGATGTAGATGGGTGCCATAGGCGCAAACACCCTAGGTACAAGTAGAACAAGTAGCCAGTTTGCGTCACCGACATGTAAGATGTAAGTAGGTAGTTATCTCAGTTCCTCATAGGTTTTGACCCGATGGCTCGGAGTACAGGTTCACGGACCCTGTTATTTCACGCCAAGGGCACAGGTGCAATTGGACATAACCTCGACATGCCAATCTCGACCGATGCCAAGTCAGCCAGGGAGGACCAAGATTTCCCGTACAGGCAGGCGATAGGCTCTCCCCAGCGCCTTGGACGCGCTCCATTGGCGACATCTCCAATCTTCCCCGCCGGCGATCTGACGTGCTGCTCGCCAAGCCGCTCTGGCGATACCGTGTTTACCTTGGCCGGGCTGTAGTATTGTTGGGATTGACCTTCGCGCGCATGCCTCGCCCATGCCGCAGTTCTACATGGCCGTATAAATAGCCGTCTAAGACCCAATGTGTCTCTGGTCTTTTCCTGGCGTGCACGTCCTACCTTGGTCCTTATTTCGAGCTTGCGCCTGCGCCACATAGGTCATCATGAGACCCTCAACTCCGATGTCCCGCCTCGTTCGGGGCTTGGTGCTGCTCCAGTCCACGGCCCTGGCCATTGAACCGCCACGACAGCCTCACCAGCCGACCGGAAATGGCGACAAGGTCCTGACGTGGAACGAGACCTTCGTGAGCAACCAGTTCGGCGCCAGCAGCATTTCTGTCAGTTGGCTCTCCGGCGGCGAGGATGGCCAGTATGTAAGTATTTGTTTGACAAGGTCGTCGTATTCCCTTGGCTCAATTCATCTTTCCCAATTGCCATTCCGTAATATGCCCACTCTGTGTGCCTCCATGGTGTTTTTGGCCCGCCCGAACCGCAATTACGAGTGCCAATGGCTAACGCCTTGCCCCCCCCAAAGATCTACCAAAATGACGATGGTGCCCTTATCCTCGAGAATTTCGTTACCGGGGAAGCGTCCACGTTTGTCTCGGCCGACATGATCCCTGCGGGTCTATGGGAGTACTGGATCCATCCGGACCTGTCGAGGGTACTCCTTGCCACTAATTATACCAAGCAATACCGTCATTCGTACTTCGCGGACTATTCGATCCTAGATCTCGCCTCGGGCAAGGTTACCCCCCTCATCGATGACCAAGTCGGTGATATTCAGTACGCCGAGTTTGCCCCCGTTGGTGATGCGATCGCATTTGTCCGGGACAACAATCTCTTCGTGAGCCAGAACGGCACCATCTCCCAGATCACCAAGGATGGGTCTCCGGACATGTTCAACGGGGTCCCCGACTGGGTGTATGAGGAAGAAATCTTCGGTAGTCGCTCGGCGCTCTGGTGGTCGCCTGACGGCAAAAAGCTCGCGTACCTCGGATTCAACGAGACTGGCGTTGAGACGTTCACTGTTCCATATTTCATGGACAACATGAAGATTGCTCCCGTATACCCTAAAAACCTCGACTTACGTTACCCCAAAGTCGGCTCCAAGAATCCTACTGTTAGCCTGACATTACTTACGGTTGACGGGAACGACAAGGTGATCATCCCCCTGGATGCGTTTGACGAAGACGATTTGATCATTGGAGAGGTCGCGTGGGTCACGGACAGCCATGACACATTCATATATACCGCTTTCAATCGTGTGCAGGATCTGTCGAAACATGTTCGTGTTGACGTTGGCGATGATATTACGACGGAAGTGGTGCGAGAGCGTGATGGGACTGATGGCTGGCTTGACAACAACATCGCAATGCAATATGTCGGGCCTATTAATGGCTCTAACACCACCTACTACGTTGATCTCTCTGACGAGTCTGGCTGGCTACACATATATCTATATGCTGCTGATGGGTCTAGCTCGAAAGCTCTCACTAGCGGAGAGTGGGAGGTCGTGAGTATCCTGAAGGTCGACACGTCACGCGAGTTGATCTACTACAGCTCGACGGAGCATGACAGCACGGAGAGGCACCTTTACAGCGTATCTTACTCTAGTGGCGAGAAGAAGGCTCTTGTTGATGATGCAATCGCGGCCTCGTGGAGTGCTTCTTTTTCTTCGGGTGGTGGCTATTACATCTTGAGCTATCGCGGCCCCGATGTTCCGTACCAGGAGCTGTACGCTGCCAACGACACCAACACACCCCTGCGCACTGTCACGTCGAACGAAAAGCTCTGGAACAAGCTGCAAGAATACAATCTACCGAATAGCACATATTTCAAACTAGAGCATCCCGACGGTTACACCATGGATGTTAAACAAGTCCTCCCGCCCAACTTCGATCCCGAGAAAAAGTACCCCGTTCTTTTCACACCCTACGGTGGCCCTGGCGCCCAAGAGGTTGACAAGCTCTTCGCTGCCCCCAACTGGAATGCGTATATTTCTTCGGACCCTGAGCTTGAATACATTACCTACACGGTAGACAACCGAGGTTCCGGATACCAAGGCCGGGCCTATCGGTCGTTAGTAGCGTCTCATCTCGGCGAATTCGAAGCCGAAGACCAGATCTGGGCCGCCCAGGAGCTATCCTCCCGCCATAGCTTCATCGACAAGAACCATATCGGCATCTTTGGTTGGTCATATGGCGGTTACCTTTCATCGAAGGTCGTGGAGGCTGATTCTGGTGTTTTCACGCTGGGGCTCATTGTAGCACCAGTGAGCGACTGGCGCTTCTACGACAGCATGTACACGGAGCGTTATATGAAAACATCGCAGACGAACCCCGACGGCTACGCCAAAACAGCGGTGCGCAACGTCGAGGGCTTCAAGAACATCGCGGGCGGCTTCGCCATCATGCACGGACTCGGCGACGACAATGTCCACTACCAGAATGCCGCTGCGCTTATCGACCTACTCGTCGGCGCGGGTGTGCCGCCCGCGAAGATGCAGTGGCGCACGTACACCGACTCCGATCATTCAATCCGCTACAACGGCGCCTATACGTACCTATTCAAGGAGCTGACGCACCTCTTGTTCCAAGAGAAGCTCCGGGGCGGTGAAACTATGTCCCACCAGTGGACAAAGAAGGCTCGGGTTAATTACTAAGGCGACCATTCGGCATAGATGGCGATAGTTATTTGGTAGTGTTAATACAACAAACTTAATATGAACTTTATGACATCCGAACCCCCCCCCCCGGGTCGTCACAGGGTGAGATTCATGAAGCTGGTTTGAGGGAATATGGGTGATGTGAATTCTGGCCACTTGGGCCCAAATAGAAAGAACAACCTGTTTATTTTCGAAATCGCAGGAGGAATGAGGTACGACCCCCGTGCTCTATGATGACTCGTCATGGCGGACATTGCCTCAATTAAGTTCTCGCATGCCAAGATCACATGGTAGCCTCTAAGGTAGCACAACAGGTGTAGGACAGCGGGCGGCTGTGCCAGGTAAAAAACCCCCAGGTCTTTCCTCTACTCTTCACTCATATGTGCTCACGAGGCCCTTAAATGGCAACTGTTGTCAGAAATGAGCTTTCTATCCTATCACAGGCACAAAATTCCCTGTCGTGGATCTAGATACCCTAAACGTTATCTCAATAGCTAGGCAGCAAACCCTTGAGAAGCTTGAAGTGGCGATGGCCGAGGAGCCGGTAAATTCTTCGTCAATGGGGATATCGTCAGACAATGTAATCCCTACAATGGTTATAGCGCAAAGAGGAAGCACAATACCGTTTACAGGATCAAAGGGTGCGAAAACCATCTCTTCATGGGATTTGGCTCCGGGTATTTTGGGTTGCGAACTCGGAGCCAAGGGATGCCGTGGGATATATCATACCAACGACATTGGGAGACGGGAGAGAAACTCAACACTTGGGACCACACAACCATCTCATGCCTGCCAGCCAGCCGCCATCTCACCGATTTGCTAAGTCCACTGGCTCCAGCACAGCCTTTCCAGCTACTGGGAGTGTTAATTGACAAGAAATGTTTCGTAGCGCACCAAATGATGTTGCGTCTGTCAGTAGTTTTGCCGGCTCATCAGGGTATGCTATCAAACCCAGACTCCAATCACAATAGGCCTGGAAAAGTTTCCTGTCGAAAGCGCCCCCCATTTTGTTGCGCTGTCGTACGTCTGGGGCAACGATATTCCAGGAACGGCGATACGAGTAAACGGAATGCAGTTCGCTATCCGAATGAATCCCAATATGGCGCCAAGGTGACTCGGGCGCGCTGGTCCTGCTCGAGTCGTATCAGAAGCACGCCGTGTCCTTCCTCGGCTCAGATGCCTGCCCAGAGAAGCTGCGCGAGTTCGCCTTCACGGCCACCTGCTACCCCGAGATGCACCGGATGCTGATCTAGACGTCCGTGTATTCGGCGCGGATCCACTCGCTGCGCGCGGCCATGGCCAGCTTCTGCGTCAAGGGGCGGCGCGCAGAGCTTCTCGGATATGCTATCGCGCTCCGCGACCTTCGAGGCCATCCTCGCCTACCTGACCGAGGTAGAGCGGCTCGTGGAGCGTTCGGTCCGCGTGCACCCGTTCCCGCCCGGTGGGGTCACCGGGCCGCGCCGCGAGGCTGTCTGGCGTGTTCCTTGCGCGGACCAGCTGCTCATCGAGTCCAAGTTCGTCCGTGGTCACCCTGACATGCGGAGGGCGCGTCGGACAGCGCTCGAGGACGTGAGACGATGCGTGCACGGCAGCGGCGGCGGCGGCGGCGGCGGCGACGACGATGCCCAGGTCTCGAAGGACGCCAGACCTTATACGAAGACGATGTTGCGATGGGCCAAGAAACGGCCCCGGCCTGAACGCCGAGGGTTACGTTGGGCTCGCGCCCGGCGACACGCGGAAAGGCGACGTGGTGGTCTTGTTGCACCAAAGCTGACGATTGGCACGGCGGGGGCTTAGGAGTTGGCTGGCGAGGCTTTCATCTGGGGCATAATGGACGGCGAATACCGGCCCCTGGACAGCCAGAAGCACGTGTTTTGCATTTTGGTAGGGCGCGCCATTATCATTGGGCATCGAGCATCCCGCGTATCCCCCTGATTTGTTGTCTGGTCCATGTATTTCTCCCATTCGCATTGCATATCCCTGTGAAACTAATACATATGAGTTGGCAGCCGAGATGGAATGGGCTGCTATCCCTTGTGTGCTGCCTATATTGCATCGCCTCATTCTGGCCCTGTAGCGCAGTAATCGAAGCTCAGCTCGGATACCTCTTTGTACGTTGACTCTTACCCCGGCCGTCGCTTGTTGGAAGAGCCTTTGAGCCTTGTGGGCGAAGTCAAAGGATGCGATACCAGTAACGTCATTGATTCATCATACACATAGATTGTTAGTATAACTGTTGTGTTAGCTTTCGGTTTCTCGCCTACTCGCGCACACCTCTCAAATAGTTACACTTACTTGTGTGGTGCATCGGTTTGACTACTACAGCGGCACAGTAGCAACATCGCGAGGATCGATCGACCGCTACGATGGTTTCCAAGTTAAAGCATGTCTTTGGTCCGAAGATGATGACGAAGCACGACCTCTCCAAGCTGGCGAAGGGACTTGACTCGGTATATCACTGTGTAGGTCGCTTCGAGGCGCTCGAGGACAAACGCGGCTATGACAACGGCAAACAATTCCCCGCCGAGCTCTACAGGCGCGGCGTCCAAAAGAAATTGCTAGACCACTGGCTATCCAGTGAGCCTCGTACATATACCGTCGACGGCGATGGTTACAATTTCGATGCCCGCAGGGCAGGTTGCGAGTGGGCGGCGTTCCTGCGTGTCCGGGACCCCGGCGCCACCGTATTACGCGTGTATCCAAAAAGCCGCACAGTCAACCCGGAGCACACCCTCTGCCAGCTCCTGAGCTCGCTCATATACAACTTCATCTCTCTCCTGCCCCGCAAGTTCGACAAAGTGCCCGACCTGTGCAGGCGCAACTTCGAGTTGCTGGCGCAGGGCGGAACGCCGGGCATCGGCGCAGGGCTTAGGATCCTCGAGGCTCTCCCGCCGCTCGAGCTCCACGGCGAAAGGATCCTGTGCATCGTCCACGGGTTGAATCCAGCTGGCCCTGATGGCGCGGTTGATAACATGAGACAAGTAACCGCTGTTCTCGAGCGCATATTGGCGCGGAATGATGGACGCCTGCTTTACACCGTGACGAGATGAATAGTGCCCTTACATAGTGAATATAACTTCCTTCGGGCAATTCATTAGCTTTCTAATCAAGCCTGCTGCAGGCCTCTATCAAATGGGCATGGCCCTATCAACTTCAAGACTCGGCCATCTAGACTTCCATGAAGTCAATGGACCGTCGTACCCCCCCAAGCAACACCTTCAGGATACCGTCGGGCGACAACTCGCCCGGCTTCCCCGTCCAGGTCGTTATGTCTACCATATCTCTGACCCCTCTCTTCTTCCATATCTGGTCATCCACAAACTGTATCGCCTCGTCGTCCATCATCCGCCCCATCTGGCCCACGCGGAAGAACTGCACGCCCACCTGATACCGCGGGGCGCCAAGGACACCCAGCCTCCGCGCCACCCGGGTTATGGCGGAATAATCACGCTGGTCGGCGTCCCAATCCATATCCGATATGACGATGACGCTGAGCGGTTTTATCAACTTCTTGCCCCCGCTCCGGTTGAGCTGGGTCTCGTACTCTTGGAGGTAGGGGTCCAGGATCGATGCTAGCCGCCTGTCCATGCGACACCTCCCCCTCGGACTCACGCTGTGGTAGATCCCCGCCACGTTGTCGTGCATGTCCAGCTGGCCCTTCATAAACCCGATATGCTTGTATCCGCTGCGGCCGGTCACGAAGTAGCCGCTCGCGCGGTGGTTCACGAACTCGATGTCGATCCCGTCGTCGTCGTACTTCATGCAGATCGGCGCGATGATCCGAATGATGTCTCCCACCTCGTCCCAGCACTGCTGCATGGATTCCGAGTCATCGATGAGCAGAAGGGTATCGATGTACTTCAGTGCGGCAAACGGGTTATCATGGTTGCCGACGTGGTCTAGATACAACACTTCTTGCCTGGGCCCCGGCTGAGATTCCTCCCCAGCGTCATCTCGTGGGCTGGCCGGCATCCTCGATTCTATGGGATACGGTAGCCCTTCGAATCCATAAGCACTTTTCCGGACGCACAGCCAGTAGAGAAGTGTTGGGATACATACCGTGGTTGCTGTCCTTGCCTGATGTCATTTTTTCGGCCCTCACACAAGCACACAAAGCTAGGTAGTGACTGTTTTCTAGGTAGCAGATACATCGTAAATAACATGGAATAAATGCTCTCTACCTCCTTTGTCCTTTCTTGAAACACGCGTTTTTAATTTCTCTTTGTTTGTTGGCTGCCTGTAGCGCGGACGACCTCTCGTTGGTTCCAGGCTTTCTAATTCTAATGTTAGTTGCCCTACCTCCGATGCCATGCGAGACATTGAGCTTCAACTGACCGCTCAGTAAATGTACGCCTAGCAAGTCCCCCAGCTGGTCCTCACTGCTAACCAATCGCCAACCAACCGTCTAGCTGATATTTAGCAGCGGGAGGGCTGCATAAGCTTGAATCGGCTGTATGTGGCGCATTGCAATGTGCCCCGAAAGGCTGTCGCTAGAGGCAATATATCGCTATCTCCTGTTCGCCTAACCATGGCGCGAAAAGATTTCCATAATAAACGATGACGGTATAAAAGCATAGAACCAAGACAGATGATCAGTAGATTCTATGTCTTTCAGTTCGCTTGCGGAGGCAGCCATCACCATCAGGCATCTTGTGCGGGTCCCCAAGCCCCTTCGCGGCTCTTTCTGTCTCTGTAAGTTATTATATAAACTAATAAAATTTAGAGTTTCGTCCCGCGCAAACTATTCCCAGTGCCGATCGTTATCATAACAGATGAGAATCAAGAGCTGTGCAACATTAGCAGTTCCCCTTTCAAAACTGGCTTGAATCATAATCTTTACGAATACTAGTTTAAGAAGTTAGAGGCCAAGTTGCTGCAAGGGCTTGTTCAAATGAGTATATTCGAATACGTTCGTTGCATACCCTAAGGTGTGGTTCATCCTAAAACTCATTTTATG
Source organism: Rosellinia necatrix (assembly GCA_021209875.1). Classification (NCBI taxonomy): domain Eukaryota; kingdom Fungi; phylum Ascomycota; class Sordariomycetes; order Xylariales; family Xylariaceae; genus Rosellinia; species Rosellinia necatrix. Next base: position 1,768,056 of record JAGYVD010000006.1, on the reverse strand, counting down.
AACGTGCTCGATAAGCTAGTTATATGTATTGTTTTAGTTCTGATCTGATGTATATGTTGTTCTTTTACGCATGATGTAGGTTCTCATCAGATCCTTCGACGACATATTCTCATAAAAAAAAGTAGTTTTCAAAATGCAAAGATGGGCTTGAGCCAGCTCAAATATAATTTGATATATTGATGAGTCTTTACGGATAACTAGGCGCGCGATTTATAAATTGCCGATCAGGGCTCTGGATGGAGCGCCTGCCACTCTATTGGAGCTCGACGCGTCGTCGCACCCTGAAAATCTACGGGAGAGAGTAATTCTTAAGCCTAGATCGTACATATTACCGCATAAGTTTCCAAGATAAACAGCTTCTAGTTAATGAAATATTATGAATAAGGGAAGTCATCAAAATAGACTGGTAGCTCCAGGGAAAGGATTGGCTGCAAGGGTTGGGCATGTTGGGTAGTTATTGGACGGCTCTTAGCAGGCCATACTGATTGTCCAGTGTCACAAACGAACACCTTAGTGATAGCTGCAGCTGGGAGGACTAGGTCGATCTTAGAGCTCTATGGAATTCGGGGAAAGGCATTGACAATATACTGAATAAATATGAGTGACGTTAATTTCAAATGAGACTGATAGAGGATCTCTTGAACCCTATTCCTCGTGCTAAAAGTACAATTAAGAAATATTAGACACTACAGGTGCCAAAGACACGACAACACATCAGGACGAAAATATCCGGCAGCAGTGTCTCCCATTCGAAATTGGCTGTGTCAAATTTTGAACATAGCATAGCTAGAAAAGGTGAAGGTGTAACTAATATATGTCCCTCAAAACTACAGAGTTATTGGAACGATGAGCGTGCAGCCGGGGTTCTTGCCTATCATAAGAAATCGCGATCCAATGGATTTGTTCCCGCTGCCAGCGAATACTCTCCATCCTTACCTACATTGCGAATGGCGACGGAGCATGGGTTGAATACCCAGCGTCCTTGAACATGACCGGTGTCGACGACTGCTGTTTATATCTGCCTACCTCTCCTCCTCTGAGGCAGTGTTGATTTCGTTGCTAAGTGGTTCTAAACAACTAGCAACGTAGGTTACGGAGACCACGACCGTTAATGACAGAATTGTTGACGGTGCATCACACGCGCCAGCTTCTTCTTCAGACCCGCCGCCAGGGGGTTTGATACCATCACCACGGCCTCCTGACGGCACTCGAGGGATTGGTACCGACATCTCAGGGTCCTCCATGTCTCGTGCAAACGACGTCGACCCGTACGGACCATCATAGCGCCGGGGAATGGATCTCTGGGCACAAGAAATACCACTGATCGTTGTCACAATGACTACCAGGGGCGCTGTGGCAGGTGTATAGCCGCAGTCAAGTAGGTAAATATATATTGCTATGAGGCGTTGTTACATAACTAGGTATGAGATGCTTAGAAGTGTACATGTTCTTAGTATTTAGCAGCCGATAATTCAACATCTATAATAGAACATAGGCCCAACGTGAGGTGCACTGCAAAGGGGCTAATCTATATTTTGAAAGGGGTCGATCTGGGCGGCTTGAGGATTTGCGTGACTGAGCCTGGAAAAGTCATCAACCTATTGATTGCATTCGTACGTCTCGGTAATGGCACGATTGACGCGGCAGGGGACCACACTGGCGGAGGCTACACTGGCTTGGCGATGGCATCAAAACCATGACTGGTGACTGGTGACTGGTGACTGGGATTTATTTATTCATACAACGGAACATACGCGCGGGAATCGGAAGAATGACAATCGAATATCGGATCCATGAATAATGAGCGACAAGGAAGGCCAGTCAAGGACCGGGAGCCGCGGCTGAGGATCATCAGTCACCCTGGTCACAGAAGATCGTGTGCACGGCAGTGGGCAGGGCCAATGCACCGGATAGCATCGGCATCTCAGAGTCTATGCCTCTCTTCGGATGTGGGAGGCAATATACACGATGACATGCCGCCGAGGGACCACGGTATCCCTCATGGGGGTGGGTGTGCATGTTGTAAATCGAACGCTGTTGATTGGCTCTGCGTATGCAGTAGCTGGCTTGGGATCACAAACATTTTTTTAGGTAGATGGTTGGTGAAGAGCCATTGCGAGAGTCGTAGGGCGAAGCGTTTCATACGCGAGACCCGGACCCAGTCGGTTTTATTTTTGGATGTGGTAGAGCTTAATTGTGTCGGGTAGCTACCTCTAAGATTGCGCGAGGAGGTTACCTGATGTATCATGGACGGTAACCAGTATACAGGGTTCATGCAGTGAACGGGGGCACAGGAGCACATCAAGCACTAGGTATTAGGCAGGGGACTAGGGAAATATTGGGGATCTGGTCAGATAACTCTTGTTCCGCAGTATTAGCTAACCGTCCGATGTCATAGATCGAATACCCGCAAGATGCGTGGAATATCAGGATGAACACCCGATACGTCGCGCTTCAGGCTGTAGACTGTAGTGCACATACCCACCTAACCTGGGCATAGTGTATGTGATTTAGGTGAAGATAAGCTCCTGAAGAATTACGTAAAATAATATGTGTTGATGCCTACTTATGCACAGTGAGGGGGAGGGGCGATCTTGAGCTCTTTCTTTCTTTCTCTCTCTCTCTCTCTCTCTCTCTCTCTCTCAACTTTGGTCTAACCTTGGGCACGACTTCCCCGCCCATGTATGTATGCCAGTCGGTCTAGATGCAATAGCTAATGCATAACCAATTAAATTACAAATTGATTTTTAGCTGCATTCCCAGCTTGCTGCTTGTTTCGTCGCGCTCCCTTGTCTAACCAAGATTATCCGATTTTCGCGGCGCGCCTCAACATCATGCCATTAAATTGTCAAATGGGATGCCATTATTGGGTGCATCCTGTGCCCCCGGGTCAAACACCCACCACTGAAATACGGGCATCGGAGCCAAGGGGGCTTGACATGCGTTGGCATTTCGACTATTGTCTGCAAGCCACCCAGTCCTCTCATAAACGCACATCGTCGTCGAACACCCGAACACCACGCCCACCAACGTATACGTCATTTGGCCTTTGTCAACCGTCTGAGATCCGTCTGAGATGCCGCGCAAGATGCAAGACGAGCGCCGAGCAATACGTCCAGCAAATACGTCGAGCAATACGTCTGCATTCGTCCACTCTCTCGTGCACTCTTGTCCCATGTACGACCTAGAGTTACGGTATCTCTCTTTGTAGCCATCTCGTTCGATGTTACCCGCCGTACGTTTCTCATCGGGTCGAACCAGTATGGTCCCCCGTTCCATACACGCTGACGGAACGCTGCTGAACAGCCGGCTACGGCCTGGTTCCGGTGCCGTATGTTGTACGCCCTACGAGTACAGCCCACGACGTACATTAGACGGTGTGTGTCGTTGAGCGCCACTGAGAAAAGCAAAATGTGTGCAGCCGTTTGCGCTATACTCCAGCCCCCCGCCGAGCTTCAGTCCTTATACACCCAATCGTAAGATGACGATATCAAATACGCCGTCGAGACAAAAGCGTTGAGGTCTGTAGCTTGCCTTTGTCACCTACCATGTATAGTGCCGCCGCCGTTGTGTATGGGAGTTCATTCTCTCTTGAAGGCCATTGCTATCTCGTCTCGGACGCGCTTTCTGGCATGCTATACTCTATCTAGCTATCGTCATTACACCAACTCGCGAGTATACCCTTCGATATAAGAGGGTGGCGGGACAGCACTTTGGCAATGCGGCCAGTGCTTTTGTGGAAGACAAGATCAGCAACTAGCGCATCTGGAGGGAGCTGATATGATGCACGGCTGCATATCCGAGGACGAGAAATCCACGGCATCGTGTGAGGTTACGAACTCGGGTTCCCATGGGACGGGGGTGATATGTTGTCACCCCCGAATGCCGCCACAATTTCTACACATCACTTCTGCCGCCGCCTCCCATGATATACGGACATCTTTAGCGTACGTACGCACCAATACAGAGTCAATTCAACCGCTCACCCCGCACCACGAATTACGTATAACCGCATTAGTTGGGGCGCATGTCCCACTACAACTCAGGTTCGATAGATGATGGAGCTGCAGGTGCAACGTAGTGATGAATATGGAACCTGGCGCTTGTTGTGGCGGGCTGAAGACTTGTCTTTTGCTTTGGCAGGTTTTGGATTGGGCATGTCAGAAAGGATTATCGCTTGGGCGATGGCTATATCAATAGGGCAGCTGCTTCGGCCATCCCTCCTCAACCCTGTCTCTGTACCCATGAGCGATTAGCACAAGAGAGACAAGATGGTTAGCGATACTATGGACAGAGCGCTTCGCTCCTGCCTTGGGGCAGCTCAACGCGGCCTTCCCATGCGACCCCATTTTGGCCAGATCTTGACCATCTTTCTCAAGAACCATGGCGATGACGCACAGGCAATTATTCGTCAGATCATGAAGGACCTAGACAAAGAAATCAACGAAAACCACCAAGACTGTGCCTTCGTCGTCGGCTTTGCGCCGGCATTATGGGGGAAATGGACTGGCCGGGACATTCCTATCACATCTGATGTGCTCAAACACGGCCTTCATTTCAAGGATACCGGCGGAGATGTCCTGATCTACATTAAGTCGCCAGACAAGACGATCGGAGCAGAGATTGTTGCCACGTTCATCCAAAAATTATTCCCGATTGTCAATAATATTGAAACCTTGGGACTGGGTAAACGACCGGATGGGCGAGTTATGGGGGGTCGTTATGTCGACCATATCAGCAACCCCAATGATCCCATCAGCTTGGCCGAGGACATCCTAGTTACCAGTGGCGGCTTAGACAGCGGCTCTAGTTTCTGTTTCACGCAAAAGTTTGTCTTTGACTGGCCCGACCTCAACTCGCAGTCTGGCGATGCTCTAGATGCTGTGCTTGGGCGGCGGCCAAACGGCGAGATAATCTCCCAGCAAGCTGACAGGGCTGTCAACGCTCACATTCATCGTGCGCATACGATAGACAAGAACCGCGACCAGAGAAAACTGCTGCGTCAAGCTCTCCCTTATGACGAGTCCAATGGACATGCCAGTCGCGAGGAGGGCATCATGTTCGTAGCCTTCGCCAACGAACAAGATAGGTTCGAGAAGATACTGCAGAGTATGCTCGGCGACCGCCCAGAGAGACCAGTCGACCGCCTAATGGATTTCATCCAGGGCGAGGGCGGCAGCTACTGGTACATCCCTTCGGCGGCCGAGTTGGATGTCTCTGGGGTCAGGCCCGGAGATGACACGTATGAAGATCCTCACTGGAAGGTCCGAAGCCGCAACGGCTATCTCTACTATAACACGCAGGATTACATGCATCAGATGGCAGAGGGTTATTATGCCTCGGGAGATCAGCCGAGCGTCCGTCTTCTAAGCCTCCTATCGAGGACGTTCAACCACTGGCGAGACGGTTGGATGAAGGGCGAACATTTCCCGCTCTTACCACACTTAAAGGAGCTACTTCCTATCGTGAAGAAGACTGCAGTCCCAGATTCAATTCTTGAACGCAAGGGCCTTGCTAATTTCGCGACTTTGGCCAATCTTCTTTCATTGCCGACCTCGAAAATCGCGAAAGACACCGGTTTAGTCCGCATAGCGGTTAAGGAGCTGATCGTTGGTGCGATACCCGACTTCACGCTAGGCAGAGGAAAGGAAGTAGTCCCTTACCTAACCGAAGATGAAACCATGGCCGCATGGCTAAAATGTCAGCTCGTATGTATTTCCCCTCTTGTTAAGACATTCGTTAAAGGTGATGATATCTAATACGTCAATCCAGAGTGAATGGAGTGCTATGGGCCATATCGTACCCAACATGCAGACCCTCGTAGACAATGGGTTAGCAAAAATGATCGAGGATTTCGACCGACGGGCAGAGGCGGCTGCAAAAGAAGAGGGTGGCGCCGAGAAGGCATCATTCTATATCTCCGCTAGCGACTCGTTCAAAGGTGTTCAAGCCTACCTCGTCAATTGGGCGGCGATAGCGGCCAAGGCGCATGACGAGACCACTGACACGGACGACAAAGAAAACATGGCGGACGTCAGGGACCGCCTCCAGCGTCTCGTGAACAACCCCCCCGCCAGTTTCCAAGACGCAGTGCAGCTCATCTTCACCTTCCACACCTGTCTCCATCTGGTTGGCGAGCTCACCGCCGTCGGCCGACTGGACCAGATCCTCTGGCCCTATCTTGAGAAAGACCTCGAGAAGAACCTCATTACTGCCGACCGCGCACAGGATATCATAGACTGTCTCTGGGTGAAGCTAGGCGAGAATGCATTTGTGAACCGTGCGTTCATCTACGATTATAGGAGCTACGGCACCACGTCCATCAACGGCCTCGGCGGCAACTTTCCCCAGGGCGGCGGCATCAACCAGTGGGTGCAGCAGGTCACCGTGGGCGGGTACAAGGCCACGGACAGCGAGACGCCGGAGGGCGGCGCCAACCTCGTCACTCTCCTGTGCCTCAAGGCGGCGCGCCGCATCCCTGTCAACGCGCCCTGCCTCTCGCTGCGTGTGTACAAGGGCATCCCGCAGGAGTACATCGACGAGGCTGCGGCGTCGATCCTGTCGGGCGGCGCGCATCCGATCCTGTACAACGACGACAAGATGTGCGAAGGGCTCTTCCGGTCCGGCGGGGGCATCACGCGCGCGTGGTCGCGCGACTACGCCGCTGACGGCTGCTTTGAGCCGATGATGGCGGGCGCGTCCGAGTTCACCTTTGGCAACGTCGAGCCCATGGCGGCGCTCGAGCAGGCCCTCAACCAAGGGTCTACCTACGGCATGGCCGGATCGGTGCACCTGCGCGGCCTCAAGCAGGCCTTCCGCTCCCCCGCGGCCGCCGACATCAAGTCCTTCGACCAGCTCAAGGCCGTCTTCCTCCAGCAGTTCTCCTGGCTCGTCAACCGTAGCTACAATACCGTTCTCAACGCCTACGGCAACTTCGAGGGCATCTGCCCCTCTCCCATGCTCTCCGCCGTCCTCGACGGCTGCGTCGAGTCTGGCCGCGACCTGACGGCCGGCGGCGCAAAATTCCACATGAGTACGTATAACCTCCCTTTCCTTTCTTTTATTTCCCGTTTCAGAGATATATCCTAACAGTCGCCCCTTCCTCCCGAGCCCTCATTTCCCTTATAAATGCCACCCAAAAGCTGATATCGGATCTCCATAGTCGCCCCCCTGTGCATTGGCACGGCCAACACGATCGACTCGCTCTACGCGATCAAGAAGCTCGTCTTCGACCCGGAGTCGGCGCGCGTGACGCTCCCGGAGCTCGTGAGGTGCCTGATCTGCGACTGGGGCTACAGCATGATTGAGCCGTACCAGGACAAGTCCCTAGGCCCGGCCAACGCGGCGGCCAACGCGGTACGGTACCAGGAGCTGCGCGAGGTGGCCATGTCGCTGCCAAAGTGGGCCAACGGCGAGCGGGACGCCGGAATCGAGGAGCTCGGCCGGTGGCTGATCGATAACATGGTGCGCATCTGCGTCGAGGCGATCCGCAAGCCCGCCCCGGGGCTGAAGCCCGTGCTCGACCGCATCTATACCAAGTACGGCCCAGGATTCGAATTCGTCGTGACCCCTGGCGTCGGCACGTTCGAGGGTTTCGTAGGAGACGGCCTGACGTGCGGCGCGTCCGCCGACGGGCGCCGCAACGGCGCCCCCATCGCCTCCGACATGTCGCCCGTCCCGAGTCCGCAGGACCTACCCCCGCAGCCCGTCAACCGCGACATCTACGCCGCCATGGAGTGCTACCGGAACGACGCCGTCGAGATCGGCATCTCCAACGCGGCCCCCGTCGACATGAACATCCCCGAGGACTTCCCGCTTGAGGACCTGCAGAAGTTCGTCCGCGACTTCGCCGAGGGCACCGTCGGTGGCAACCTCCTCACCCTCACCTGTGCTGACCCCGACACCTACCGCCGCGCCTCCGAGGACCCCGAGAAGTACAACCTCCTCCGCGTCCGCATGGGCGGCTGGTCCGAGTTCTACCCCACCATGTTCCCCGACTACCAGGAGCACCAGCAGCGCCGCCAGTACTTCGAGGTGAAGTGAGAAAACACACGACTGAACGGACGGACTACGCCGCTGCGGTAGAGACAGTGTGTGACGAAATGGATTCTCCGTTGCGATTCTCACAAATACAGTAAAAAAAAAAGCTCTCTTTTCACCTTTACTTTGGTAGTATTAGGCAGATCAAATATGAGTTCGGCATAACCTATCTATCTCACTTTGAATGTGACGAGTGACCCCAGCCCTGGTTTCATATGTGGCTGGCGACTATGATAGAGCAATGGTCAAGCCCTTATGGTAGCAAATGTCTCACGTTCCTCTGTAAGATCTATTGGCAGAAGCGTTTTTCAATGGTAAGCAATACCGTCGATATTCCACTGTCTCGATTGGCCTAAACCGCCGCTGGACGCCACTGCAGCGCCGAGGGGTGCCAACACTCTTTGTTCCGGATATGGTCTGCATCTCCTGGTGCCAGCCTTCTCGTTGGCTCTGTTGATGCATTGTGCAAGACGGCCGAATCCTTTTTTGTCACATCTCCGCTGCCTTTGAGCCAATAGATCAAATCCACCCGATCCGGGTAGTCGCGATGGCGCGGTGCGTCGCAGCTTGGTAACTATTAAACATTGCCGGCTACAATTAATCGCGCATACCCCCAACTGCAGTTGACGGCGTTCTAACAACCAATTATTATTCATGGTGGTATTTTACATATTCCATCGCCATGTGTGAAATGTTTTATTAGACTCGACGCCGAACGTCTTTGTTAGGTAATATGAGTACATGTCAGTGCCCCCCAGCAGAAATATAAATCCCTTTCGAGTGAATACACCGGCAGTGCAATGGTGCCATCCGGACAATCTATTACAGTGCCCCGTACGCCTTTGACGAAAATTGAGGTGAAGACAGTGAGCAAAACGTTTCGAGGTATGAAACAGATTTGGATGAGACGCTTAAGAGTGCTTTACTCGGCGGCCTTCTTCTTCTTCTTGCCGCCGCCAACATTGCTGACCTCGGGGACGGACGATAGATGGATGAGGAGAGTCCCCCATTGCTTCTCTCTCGTGTGCTCCCTGTCTTCCTCTTTTACCCTTGACATCTCTTCTTCCCAGCTTGGATGCGCTGGTGGCCACTCGAAGCCTTTCAGATACGGCTCTGGTAGCTCATCGTCGGCCTGTAAGATGTTGTGTTAGTCTGGATAGTCGAGGCCATAGATGATCGGGACTGGTTGACTAAGGGGCTCGGAAGAGCCCACGAGCTTGGAAGTGCATAAATCTCACCTTCTTCTTTTGCGTCTTGTAGATGGCGTCGAATGCATCTTTGATTGTAACACCAAACTTATTCCGTGCTGTGACCGTGGTGCCGAGAGGGAACTGCAAGTCAATTACCCTTACCAACGGCTCAATGAGCGGCTTGGTAAGGATATCCTTGTCATCCACACTGGTGCCGGATGTATTGATTTTCCTAGGGAGACGATGAGCATTCTGGGCGACAAGGTCAGAGATGACGGTAGCCAAGGCCCTTACCAGCCAGATTTCTGGGTTTCCACGGCAACTTTGAGCACCGTCTTGGTGTGGTCTATTGGTCTGTTAGCCTCTGCCGAGAAGGCTGCGGTCGTCGGGCCTTACACATTTCTTTTACACTAGGTACTCCGGGTACACTCGAACTCTTCCTGTGTGACTTTTCCTTTGGGGGCGAGGATGACAGGCCTTGGACGGCGGAGTCGACCTTGGACAAAGGTTCCGTCATGATGAAGGGGGGTTTAATTTGTCGCTGCGAAGACCGGAGAGTTACGTCAGAGGCAGCTGTCGATTCAGCTACCTTTACGACTCGTCAGCATCAAGTTAGGGGGCACGGGCCGATTCTCGGTGAGGCTCACCTTCGCTTGGTTGTGAATTGGGGGGGTGCGACGAGAATGGATACCGAGGGAAGAATGCAGATTTCTGCTCCTGTTGTTGCTCTGATGATGTAGGAACACAGAGTGTTGAGTACGTAGGAAGGGTGGACGTTGGGGGACGTTGGGTTGGTGGGAGTGTAGGTCAGTAAGACAAAAGAGGGGAAGCCTGAGAGCTGGGAGAAGGAGAGGAAGGGAGGAGGAGGAGGAGGAGGAGGAGGGGAAGATCGGAGAGCAATTAAAGGGTGTTTTGAAAGGAGGGGTTCTTGACACGATGTCTAGCTTGGACTGGCTAAGACGGGCAAGTGCTGGATGACGGGTGCTGGGTTACGGATGCTGGGCCATGGGTAATGAATGGGTATAGGTTCGACAGGGCAATAAACAGTACGAATACCAGGTACCTACCTGCATACGTACATGATGTACTTCTCTACATGTAACCTCCTCAGGGAGGTAGGTAGTTTGGCTATATCCGTCATGACCGTGCATAGCACCGAGGCGTAGGCACAGTACCTCAGGTGAGGAGAGCCAAACAAATTGCTACTTTCGTAGGTAGTGGCTCTGGGAGCCTAAGAGTCTACCTAGGTAGGTAGGTACTTGTTTGCAGAGGTGGGTAGCAGATGGAAGCTCAAGGGGGGATCGACGGCCAGCTGATACAGTTCAAGCTCCTAGGTCTCTCTCGCCGTTGTAACAGGCCGCAACGGCAGGTATTGCCTAGCATGGTATGATGTGCGGGGTTGGAAGACATTAAACACTGAGCCATGCCAAGGTAACGGATCTCTCTCTCTCGGTTCCTTACCTAGGTAGGTAAGTAGGTTAGGTACCACCTTGGTAATAATTACTGCGCTACGGCATACAGTGCTCGTGGTGCTCCAGGTACCTATGCGAATTGAAAGGCCGTGCATCTAAGGCGCCGGCGGTCGTTGCATGATACAACTGCTGTACGTTCTGACTATCGGCAATATCGCGTGACCTCAGGCTTTAATGTTCAGATGCTCGCTGGCGTGATCCCCACCACGCCGCTGAACTCCGTCGGGAAGTTGGCACTAAAGTTCTCCACATAGCTTGTTGCCCGATAGGGTTTGGCGCCTGTTATTATTGGAGTCATGCGGGTTTGTGTACACTGGGCAGCTAGTTAGTGTATGTACTGTAAAGAACCATATAAAAACCTGGGGTAAATCCGGGGCGATGGGGCAGTCTTTTTGGCCCGCGGCCTCCCTCCAGGTCCTCTTTGCGCCCTCTGTGTTCCCCACTTCTGCCCACTCCTGCCACTGGCCCAGGCCTACAGTTACAGTATCCAGAAGGGCCAGAAAGAACGTAACGTACTGGTTATTGTGACCGCCAACCACTATCTACCCAAGGTACCTAATGTGCCTACCCTACGATACCGTAGGTACATTAGGGGTATCGTAGGTACATTAGGTAGGTGGACATAGGTGGAGAAGCGCCTATTCCTCCCTGGCTTGCCTGGTACAGAATTTACCTACAACTCTCGATAAGGGCATATGACGTTGGGGCCCCTCATTAGGAGCAGATCCGCACCCACTCTCCCCCTCCGATCATCTCCGAACTCTGTCCCAAACACTGTCTTCATACGGGGCGGAGAGCAATTGGGGCAGAGAGAGGAGGTGAATTGTTCTCCCCAGTACTGTCCGGTGGTGTGCAGTGGTGGTGTTTTACGTGCTCAGCGTCAAATGCACTGCACGATGTGCCGAAATAAGATAGTCACATGCTCAACTAACCTCTGTTAACCAGTTCTCTCGTTGCTCGCCAGGTCTCCGACTAGTTTGAGATCCTTCAGAGATGAGGGCCGAGACCCGATGCCCGGCCAATCACGGCACCCGGCACCCGGCACCTTACATCAAAGCGTGGCAGTGCTGGGAACAGTAACACTGCTACGGACGCTACTACCCCATACATACACTACTGCCTAGTCGCGGAACTGCCAACACGGTGCCGTCTCCTACAGCATTCTCCTACAGCATTCCCCTACAGCATTCCCCTACAGCATTCCCCTACAGCATTCTCCTACTGCATTCTCCTACTGCAGTATGCGACTACGATTCCAAATGTCTGTGCAATTCGCATTTGACGTACTATGTATACCGACGACATTGAACAATCAAAATCAACCTCTCATATCAGACGCTTCTCTAGGAAATGCTTATCCGAGTGGCAGCGCAGAATAGCGCTTTAGAGGGAAAATGATGAGTGCGGCATTGGCTCATTCTCAGCTAGCCTAAGGTCGTCAAGCCCGTCGAAAGTGGCCCTGGCTAACCCAGTTACAAGTTATCAAGCACAGGGGGAGCGGAAGATCGGAATATCGGTACAGGAACCCAAACATTTATGTGATCATTCTACAGTGTTGCCGCGATATCAGTGGCAACCGTGTCTGCCTACTCAATCGGGCCATGCAAAGCTCAAGCGAGCCAGGTAGATATGCGAGGTCATGGCGCCATCGACATAGCCTGAGGATGGTATGTTTTATAATGGGTACTTAATAAGTGGCGGCGGCACCATATCCCAGCTGCCTTCCACAACACCTTATGATTTCGTGATAGTGTGCCACCAGCAAGACGCATAACCGTTGACGTGGTCGGTATACGCGTCAACTACACGAGTCCGCTATCCGTGCCAACATCGTGGCGCCTCAATGAACGGTAGGAAGAGGAGCTGACTTCGACAGGGACAATATGTATCAATTGAATATTCGAGTCGCCTTACGACGTTCAGAGACTACTAAGACCATTTTCCACCATCCAGGCCCAACTGTTCCGGAAGCATATCCCCATATCAGTTCAGCCTCCTAATGGCAGTAGAACCAGTACCAATCTCTCGGCTTGGGATGCAACATCACTGACGGCTCTGTTGCTGTTGCCCCTTGGCAGAACCTGCCACGCCCTTGACCGTATCGTCCACCGCCCCCGTAGCGCCTTTCACCGTATTTCCAACGCCTTCTGTCGCCGAGCCCGCGATGTTTCCCACGCCTTCGGTCGTTGCGTTGAGGGTGTTGCCCACGCCTTCGGTAGTCTTGCCGACGGTGCTTTGAAGGCCGCCAATGAGGCCGCCTTGGCCTTCAGCCTTCTCGCCACCTGACAAGATGTTATTGACGCCGTCGACAAGTCCGCCTAGAATCCCACCTTGTTGTTGTTGAGTCTTCTTTGTGTTGCCGAGTTCGCCTGCCATAGTTGCGGTGGTGGGTATTCGTGATTACAACGCGGTGCAAAATGGTATTTTACTCTCGAAAAGGCCAGGTAATTATTGGAGAGAATCTGTTTTCTACTGATCATAGGATCTTAACCTCCAGTTATAATGTGAAAATTTGGGGCCCGGCGAATTACCAGCAATGATATAGGAGTTGAGTCCCCAGCGACCCAAAGACTTGCCTCCTGCTGCTTGGTGTTAGAAACTTATACACTGACGTGATATGACGACGTAGTCTAGACGTCATGAGGTCACTAGGCATAATGCCGCACCAATTGATGCTGGGATGATGCCATCGGGACGGAACACATTGATACAACAAGACGAACCAGACACCAGAGAAACTTGAACAGGGCCCAACTTGGTCGGAAATAAAAACTTTATCGAGGTGAGAATCACATGTCGTTCAACACATTTGTGCATCTCATACGAAATAATTCGCTTATACCGGTCCGAAACACGTCGGGGAAACACAGAGAAATTTAGTATACTAGAGTCATGGAGTCATAGACACATGGTCCAGACAACTAACTACGAAGGGCCACACAGTAGCTAGGTCCTATACGGCTTGCGACTGGTCAAGATACCTGGCGTCCAACACAGCAAACAAGAAATAACGAATTATCTATCAGTTTTTGATTCGAAGCACAGTTTGATTTGATGTAGGGCGCCTTGTTCTAGCTTAACTCCGTCCTGCTCCTGACATCCCTGAAATATCCCCCATGAAGGCCATGTCCGTACTGGGACATCCGCTAAAATTACACCGGAACGCCGGAAACAAGACCCCGCGCGTGACTCGCCAACTCGAGGCTCCCTACGACGCAGTAAGTGGCGATTGCTTCTGGTTGCTCAGTTCTTGGTGGGACTGATTTGACGCATTTGCGGCTGTAGAAGTTTCATTGCCGTCGCTCTGTTCAGGCTCTGGATTAGGTGTCGATACCTCCCCCGTTGAGGGTTCATCGGGATAATTCGCGTCCTTGGGTTGTTTCTTGCTGAAAATACCGACTGCCGGCCTGGGAATCGACGGCATTTGTGGCATTTGTGGCATTGACCTTGGCACGAATGACTTAAAGCTTGGTCCTGATGGTATTTCTGGCATCTTAGTCGGTACGTATGATTTCACCCCAGTGCCGGCCTGCTGTGCTATCCCCATGAGATAACGCATGTAAGTTGTGTTGCGTGCTTCGCTTGTGTCTGCCACAAGAGACGTGTCTTCATCGTCATCAGGAAGCGGAACAGCCGCCGCGGCCGCTGTGATATCGATCGGTGACTCGTCAAGAATCTTAATACCGTCAACCTCGACTTCTGCGAGGCCTTCCTGGCCGGAGTCAGGGCCCCCGATAATTTCATTCACTGTAGGAACTTTCTGTCCCTCCGGGGTTGTGGTGACTGGCTGTTCCGCGGGCTCTGAAGATGTTTCCAGAAACATGGAATTGTCCTCAACACCAGAGTCGTCAGCAAACCATCGAACAACAAGGTTGCTGGCTTCCTGAGTCATTTGGTCGTACTCGTCATTTTTGTCTCGAATAAACATGCTCACGTGCGCTTGGACTTCATCGTCGACATGTTTTATAATCCTTCGCGAGAAGAGGTGATATGCCTGATGGTCTTCGGACGGAATAGCACAGAATGTGCGCTCGGGAACGAAATATCCGCCGCTCCACATCCCATTCTCACCGAGGGAAGTGTAGTAGTCGTGAATCCCTATGCCCTTCAAGAGTGCAATGCGCTCCAGTCTCTGGGATAGTTCTTGCTGCTTCAACAGTGCCCCCACGAAGATGAAGTGGTCTGATAGATATTCAAAAGACCTTCCAACGTTCCCACGATTGATATACGCCAGCCCTTGACTGATCGTGTCAACCCCCTGCTGATACCCTTCTGTACCAACCGTCAGCTGTCAAACCCAATTCAATTAACGAAATCGCATGAATGATGCCACCACGTACCCTTGACCGACTCCTTATTGAGGTTGCGCATGCTCCTCATGCCGCTCATGATCTGCTGCCGATGCATATACGCTGCAACACCACCGGCGGCGATGGCGCCGACCGTGCCAGTCTGAACAGCGACCAGCTGCCATCCCTTCCATGCCGGGCTAGAGGAACCTCGGGCAGGGATACTTGTAGCGGTCCGTCTGAGTGCCGTCTTCCCGAGGGCCGCAGGCGCCGCGGACAAAGCTGTCATGACGTTAAAGACGCTACTCACTTTCGAGTAATTGGAGAAGGCTCCGTAGACAAACATGGATCTCGCAAGGCCGTTGAACGGCGTGTCGAATGTCAAGATCCCCTGGATCAGCGGGAACATGGGCGCTTTCGATAACCCCTCCTCCTTTTCAGAGGCGAGCCGCTCGTTTAAAATCAGTATCAGGGTGTCAGACGCTACAAAGCCCCTAGATTATTTGTTAGCCTAGAAATTCAAACGTTCTACGAACCACGGGGTGTAATTTCCAAGAGTGATGCGACTCGGATGCCACTTGCCCCATTGAATGCGCGACCAACACCACACCGACCTCCCGATCGTCTGCCGGCCACGGCTTCTCGCAGCGCGTTTTACGCACGTCTAATACCCTTTCCTTTAGCCTAGAAAGCCATTAGAACGGGTTCCCCCTCGCTTTCTATCGGTATTCTTTTCTTTTTTTTTTTTTTTCAATCGTATCATCTCCATCCTGAGGAATCACTCACCATGCAAGGAACGTGACGGAGCATTGTCCCAGCTCGCCTTTTGTCTCGTACCTAGGGTAGACGATGGACTCGACATTGTCATTCGGGAGCTGTTTTGCAACTTGTGCCTGGAGGTCCTCCGGGAAGGTGCGGAATGTGTTATCGCTACCCTGCGCCAGAGTTAGGCTGGAGAGCTACTTGCGAGAGGGGGGACAGTTAAGCGATCGGTTACCTTGAAGCCGTGCAAGAAGCATAATAAAAGCGTTCGCGGCATCTTTCAATTTCAGTTTGGATGATGCTGATAGCCCGAGACCGATGATGGGCGGCGGAAGGAAAGTGGACAGTAAAAATATTTAGGTGTTGCAATAATTCGTAGGTACGAAGAACAAAGGATGTAAATGTCGTAAATGGCGTAAATTTACTCTCAACAGATCACTGACCAAGTACCTGGGAAGGTTACGCGGCGCTCTACGCTTTTCGGTGTCGCGACCAAACGAGGCGCTACTACTACATCATCTCTACCCGGGCGCCACACACCATCGCAATTCCTATGTACGTCATCCAGCGTCATCAACTAGCCTATTACACTATATACATCCTTCCATAAAATACCGGATTTGGGTTGACTGAAACGCCAGGAGTGTGCCGTATCTAATAACGGACCCTCGATATATCGAGTGATAATATATTTCACGTAGAGATCGGACTATTTGATATGTAGAGTGTATTTAGAGATCTGATGACATGAGAATGGACCTAAAAAGTAGAAATTATTGCATGCCAATGTTGAAGTGTTAGTATGGAAGGCTCCAAGAAGGAGGGGCATTGACCCCATACGTGGGACCAAATGTGATAAGTCCGATCAGGGGTATGAAGCTGTAAATAGTTGTAAAAACGGGATATTGATCTGGATCCTGGTGTTGTTGGTGTTATATGCGCGAAGGTTGTGGAATTCTAAGTGCAGTCCAAGAATTCCACTATTAGTTAGTGTGGTTGGGCCTAGCCTACCGTGATTAGTGCCAGCTTATCTAACCTACACATCGGGCAACTGGTGGTGCCAATCCTGGCACCCCTTGCCGACTAAAAGGGTTGTTTACGGAGGCCTTTATGATTGTCGATGCAAGTGTAACAACTGGTTCCGCCAAAGGGGAGGCCCCGGAATCTTAGGTACCTCTTCTCACTAGAGAACTCTTTTGCTGCGCTAAACTTATCAGAAATAAGCAATACCTGTTTAACTGTCTGTCTTGATTGTGTCCGTCTTGATTGTATCCGTCTTCATTGTGTTCTGATTTTGAAGGTGTTGTATAGCGTTGGCCGCGTCTCTAGATAGAAATGTATCAGAGCCCCTGTGTCCCCGACATGGTTCATTATCAGACACCCATCAGCCAACATTCCGGCTAGGGTCATATCCCTTATATCTGAGTTCTATCGCTTAGATCATAGCGAAAATGCCGATCCTCGAAGTTCACAAAGATGCGATGCTCGTCCGATGATAATAACAGTTGGCGAAAGAGTAACCACAATTGACTAGAGGATATAGCCCCAGATCGAAGGGCCAAAACCGATTGGCACATTGCCTTGACAGTGTGGAAAAGTTGTGGTCGAAGCGTAAGACACTGGTAAATGAGGGACATGACGAGATTTTGCTCGGTCTCGAGCCGGGCATTACAACGGCTGAAGTCAAAAGCCAGATAAAGTTCTCTCTGATCATTCATTTCCTTTCTCATGATTCTGAGCGCTCAAGGGATATGGAATGGACCACGGTAGAGGTCTTTTCTCGGAACCGGGTGGACCGCTGATGAACAATATAGGGGATGAGCCTGGTCCTTGCCACTGCTGAAAAGTAGGGTGCTTCAGCACCCATACAGTCGAACCATCACCTGGTCGAAGAGGTGCGGGTCTCCGGAACTCTGAAGCTATTTATGTGCCTTGTTTCAAAAACGATCCGTATACTAGCGAGATTTCTGTGACTATATCGGTTCAATACCACGGTAAGAATGCGACTCCCATTTGTTGTAGATACGAGTATGCTCTGTGCCCAGTACGCGATCGATTTCGATAAATGCTTCCTCCAGCTCCAAAAACGAGTTTTCGGGGGTATCCCTTCCGAGCGAAAATATCAAGCCATAAGGGTCTGGTGCGTGATCACACCATCGTTCGGGACACTTGGGCAAGTTCCATCGCGACAGTTCTGATGAGTGGCCTCGCGGGTGCGCTGCTGTATTGCGACCGGCTGCTTGAGTGCACCGAAACGGCCAATGTCAACGGGGAGGAAGTTGACTATCTGAGAGACAAGAAAAACACGAGGGAATTTTGCACGGAGTCTCGTGGAAAGTTCCCAATATGGCTTGATTACACTAACTACCTATTATTTGTACCAAGGAAATATTTTTCCAAACCAGATGAGACGTGACACGCGAAATGTCAATTGATGATGTTACTCGTAACAGGGTAGATAGAACCAACCCATCCATCCAACTGACAGAGAAGCCAAGAAAAATTCGTACACATTACAGTCAGTCACACAGTGACAAAGATACACAAAATCCCACCACCAGAGCAGTAGAGCGCCTCTCACCCTTTGCAGACGCTTACAGCGCGTTTATTTCTTCTTGCCAGTAAGCGGGTTCAGGATAACGCCGAGGCCAAGCCCATCGAGGACCTTGGTCAGCCCGAGGCCGCCGAGCAGGTTATTGACGAGCCCGCCGAGGCCGAGGCCGTTGAGGAGCTTCCCGACGAGGCCGAGGACGCCGCTGAGCAGGAGGCCGACGGCGGCGACGATCTGGAAGAGGGGCTCGGACAGCAGGCCCCAGAGCGGGTTGATCCCCTTCTTGGCCTTGGGCAGGTTCTCGAGCTTGCGCTTGGCGTTCTCGATCGTCTCCGTCACCGTGCCCGTCAGCTCCTTGAGCAGCTCCGCGAGGTGGTACTCCTCCGGCGTCGCCTCGTGCCCGGCCGAGTGGTGCTTCGCCTGCGCCGAGATCCGCCCGTCCGGGTCCAGCCCCCCGGATCACCCCGTTCGCCTCCGTCAGGATCTTGCCCCCTTCCTCGATCAGCGGACGCACCTGCTTCACCAGCTCCTCCTCGTCGCGGTCCTCTTCCGACTTCGCCTCTTCTTGGTTGATTCGCTATTTGGCGTGTCTCGTTAGCCTTTTAAAGTCATACTACGGGAGAGAGAGAGAGAGAGAGAGAGAGAGAGGGGGGGGATATGATTTGACGTACCTCGACGATCATCCTGCAGATCGGCTTGATCTTGTCCAGCGACTGCTCGATGCAGAACGCGATCTGGCCGGCGATCTTACGATCCAGCTCCCTGCGGAGGCGCTCCTCGCGCTCCTCCTCCGTCTCCTCGGGTTCGGGCTCCGGCTCCGGCTCCGGCTCAGGCTCGGGCGTGGGCGGGATGTCCTCGAGCAGCGAGCAGTGACCGAGGACGGCGCCCTTCTGGTCCACGACGTCGCCGTCGTCGTCGATTTTCTTCCCCGCGCACTGGCTGAGCTCGCCCGTCGTCAGCTTGCCGATGACGTCGCCGTTCTCGTCCACGACCTTGCCCTCGCGGTTGACCTTGCGGCCGGACATGGGGCTGACTTCTCTCTCGACCTCGGGCTCCTCCCAGCGCTCCGCGTGCCCGAGCACGTTGCCGTTCTTGTCGAGGATGTCGCCGTCGTCGTCGACGGGCCGGCCCGCGAGCGCGCGCGCGTCCCCGGACACCAGGCGTCCGACGACGTCCCCGCCGGGCGTCACGACCTTACCCTCTTTGGTGACAGTACAGCCGGAGAGCTCTGTGAAGGGCCCCTCCTTCATGCCCTCGCGTTCGGCCTCGGGGATGAGCTCGCACTTGCCGATGACGTCGCCGCCCTCGTTGCGGATGAAGCCGTTCTTGTCGCACATCTTTCCGACGAGGCGGGCCAGCGGGCCTTCGATCACGCGCCCATAGATGTCGCCGTGCGAGTCCACCGCGTTGCCGGCCTTGTTGATGCGCTTGCCCGCGAGTGCCGACATGTCGACCTCCTCGGGCTCGGGCTCGGGCTCGGGCTCCCAGCGCTCGGCGCGGCCGAGCGTATTGCCCGCGCGGTCGAGGATGTCGCCGTCCGGGTCGACGGCCTTGCCTTTCAGCTTCTTGGCGTCGCCCTCGACTACGACGCCGATCTTCTCGCCGCCCGACAGCACGGCCCCGTCATCGCCCACCACAGCGTCCGGGAAGTCCTCAAACGGTGCCGGCTCCTTGGTCTCCTCGCGCTCGCTCTCCGGGATCGGCTCCGCCTGTCCGATCACCTTCCCCGCATCGTTGAAGATCTGGCCCTTGTCGCCGACCTTCTTGCCGATGAGCAGCTTGAGCACGCCCTGCACGACATGGCCCCAGACCTGCCCCTTATCATCCACCACGTTGCCCATCTTGTTGACCTTCTTATCTCGCAGCATGGAGTAGTCAATCTCCTCCTCTTCGGGCTCCTCCGGCTCTTCTTCCTCCTGGCGTTCGGCGTGGCCGATGACATTGCCGTTCTTGTCCAGGATGTCGCCGTCCGCATCTACCTTCTTGCCGATCAGGTTCTGCCAGTCCTCTCCGACGACGACGCCCACCTGGCGGCCATCGTAGATGACCTTGCCGAACTTGTCGACAACCGCGTCGGGGAAGTCCTCGAACGGGGACGACTCGTTTTTAATGACTTCCGGGAGGAGCTCTACTTCGCCGATGACCTTACCGCGGTCGTCCCAGACCTTGCCATCCTTATCAGGTACCTTGCCGATGAGTCTCTTCAGGTCACCGCTCTTGACTCTACCGATCGGGTTGCCATTGGCGTCGACAACGTTGCCCATCTTGTTGATCTTCAGGCCTTCAAGGATAGATAAATCGGGCCCGGCGGCCTCTTCGGCCTGTAGCTTCGCAGCCTCAATAGCGTCTAGGCGCTCGGCAGCTTCCGGAATCTGCTCCTTGATTCGCTCGACAATGGTACCCTCGGGCACCAGGTCGACCTTTCCAAGCTCAGTGCCATTGTCACCGAGAAGATTCCCGTGCTCGTCGATGCCCTTGATGTCCTTCCCCACTAGGCTGTGGAAATCTTGTCCCTCGGCCAGCTTGCCCAGGATCTTGCCTTTCTGGTCGGTGACCTGGCCGTCCTCGGCGATGTTGAACGGGCTCTCGAACATGGCGATTACCTTGCCAGCGACGGAAGACGTGAAGGATGGGATTTTGACTGGTGCCTCTATCTCTGCCTGCGCTGCCTGTAGGGCGTTCAGCCTGTCTGCGGCCTCAGGAACTTCCACTTTGACCCGTTCGGCCATGGAGCCCTCCGGTGCGATGTCTATTTTGCCAATGATGGTATCGTTTTCACCCAGCATATTGCCTTGCTCATCGATGCCCTTGACTTCCTTGCCTATCAAGTCTTGAATGTCAGAGCCATTCGCAAGTTTACCCAGTACCTTGCCGGACTGGTCGGTGACCTTCCCACCGTCGGCAATGGTGAAAGGGCCGTCGAACATAGCAATAACCTTGTTTGCTACCGAGGGCGATAGCGACGGGATATCTATGGGGATAGGGGCTTGTTCGGTAAGACCATGGGCCTGTGAGCCTAGAGCTTTGGAGCCGGCTGCTTGAGAGCCGAGCGCTTTAGAGCCTGGTACTTTGGAGCCGAGAGCTTTTGAACCGACTGCTTTAGAGCCTAAGTCGCCTAGGCCGGTGCCTGACGGGGCAGCTTCTGCAACGCCTTCAATGCCTTGTTCCGCGTCCTCAGGGGCTCCTTCTACTGCTTCTCCAGCCGTGGGAAGTGTTGCGCCGTCCGCAATGTCACCAGCGGCATCAGCGCCGCCTTCAGGCACATTGATATCACCTTCAGGTACATCGACATCTCCTTCTGGAATATCAGCAGCTTCGTCGGCAACATCATCAGGGATGCCTGTTATGCCTGTTACGCCTTCGGCGGCATCTCCAGCAGCATCTGTAGCGCCTTCCACAGCATCACCAGCAGCATCCGTAACCCTTCCCGCGGCGCCGCCCACAGCGCTCGCGGCCTCGTGGGTTCCGGCCGCGTCTCCAGCAGCATCAGTAGCGCCCTGAGCCGCATCGCCGGCCGCCCCCGTGGCGGTTCCCGCCGCCGAGCGCGCAGTATCCGCGACGCCACCGAACGCGCTGCCAAGGCCTCCACCGCCGAGGCGGCTCTCCCGGTCACCGTCCTCTTCCTTCGGCTGGTCTTCGCCCTCGGGCGGCGCGTGGACGTCCATGGCGGACTGTGTGGTGTAGTTGAGGTTGGAGGCGACGTCCTCGAGGGGCTCGGCCTTGCCGACGACGCCGCCGTCGTCGTCGAGGATGTCGCCTTCCTGCGTGACGACGTAGCCGGCGAACCGGGACGCCGTCGCCGCTCCGCTCGTCAGCACGCGTCCAATGGCGTTGCCGTCGTCGTCGACGACGTCGCCGCGCTCGTTGATGCGTCCCGCCGCCGGCACCATCTCGCCTTCGTTCTCCACGCTTGAGCCCTCCTCCTCTCCGAGATCCGGCCGCGATTCCGACACGTCCGGCATTGACCTCGGTTCCGCTTGCTGTAGCTGCTGGCCTTGGGGCGTCCGGGGCGCGTTCTCCGTAAGGCCCGTCTGCGACGCCGTCTTGCCCGCGCGGCTCGTCACGCTCCGGGCTGATCCTGCGATGCCTGACATGGCGGCTGGGTGGATGACGTTTACCGGGTTCTCGTGTATGTTAAGTTCTCGGATGTTTATAGGGGTTCTGAGATATATGAGAGGGTATTGTGATATTTGCGATGTGTTTGGTTGGTTTTCATTGAGCGTAGGTTTTGAGTTGTTCTCCTCCATCTCGAGACGGATACTGTAGGTTCGATAGGGAAGATATAGTGAGTTCTCGGGAGGTGAAATGCTGCCGCTACGTCTACTTACGTCACTCCGTCGGCGGAGGGATACGCTTGATGATAACAAGACCTGACTTCCCACTCGTCCCCGCAACTTTGAACCCTTCGTACATGGAGTCCGACGTCATGTCCATCAGGTAGGGCGTTGGAGGTTCATGACTAGAACGTCATTCGAGGCAGGCCGCCACATGGAACCCATGTCGATGACTCTCGCACCGTCCGGTCAAGCCACGAATGAGGCTGCTTTTACTGTCCAACACTAGGATGGAGCATATGCCGGTCCGAACGTAAGGTGTGATGAAGTTTAGCAGGTTACCTTGCATAGCCGAGTGATCTCACACTCGCCGCCTTCTTAGACTTGCTGGTTGTTACCTAGTCACGGCCTAAGTGAGATATGTGATGTTTAGCGAAAAGTGTATGTGCAGCTAGATGCTAGCCCTCGGTCTAGATGGATACTCACCTTCTAATTGGTCCAGCGGGAGAGATTTGACGGCCGAAAACAAGGAATCTGACATATTCGCTCGCGTTTCACGGCCACTATGGATGTGGCTTCCTCCAGATCTCGATCTCGACAAACTAGGTACCTACAGTATCTCGAGTATGTATGCAACATACATAATGACGGTGGCGTTGAGTGTGAAGTGCCGCCTTCCAAAGCCCCTGATATTACACAACATGAATGCAAAAACCACCCAAAAGTTGGCGTGCAGTTCTAATCCCTCCATCAGCCACGCAACCCATGACAGCCACACTGACCAAGGATGTGTTACGAGCTGCCCAAGTTAGCTTGAAGGCCGTTAGATCGTCATTTTTAGCATGATCAAGGAGCAATATTAGTTTTTCCTTTTCGTAACATGTGTGGGGGTCGAAGGGTAAGTCTGAGGGTCTCTGCTAATGTGTCCGGCCAGTGCCGGTCCAGCAGCAGTCATAGGGATGTAGTAGGTTCAACGGCATGCTATGTAGACCCCTCCCCCTTAATCCCTGCAGATGCAGCGGACTTTAGTTTAGTGGAGGGGGGGTGAGACAGTTCTCACCCTGTTCTAAGATCACAACCGGTTTTCAGTGACCCGTCAAGCCACACAAGAATAGATCGACGTCGACTCCACGTCATATATAGTTTAGTGTAGGGGGGCCTCCAGGCGGCTGGGAACGAAAGCGACTGTGGATATTGCATTGATGGCGTATGTTATATTTTGACCTTCACAGTTAGGCCAAGGCGTCTGTCCCGTCTATGTTCCAATCTGCAGCGATAGGGAGCGAAGTCGTAGATGGGATAGATCCAGTAAATGACATGGGAGTCCGCCGCAGCAGGTAACCACTGAGTAGTAATTACGTTCGCGATACTAATTGCATATATGTACTATCACTATGTCAGGTACGGCTAACACGCGTTTATGAACCTTATACTTTTCATTCTCCTGCCTCAACATCCAGCACGGGGAATAGCCGTTCGATAAGATTTCCCAGCCTATTTATTACTATAATGAGCACAGCCCCTTTTCTATCTCTTAAGACTCAGGTGGCGGCCGTGAAAATGTAGTTGGAATCCGTATCGTTAATTGTATACCATCCGTAGTCGATTTGACATCCAAAAAAAGATCCGATGGACTGCCACCGGTGTTGGCGTTTAGTTTGGGCTTCTGCTCCTCCTCTGGCTCCTCTTTCTGACTTGGTCTGGAAGCAGACGATTTCGAGGGGTGTGGTGGCTGATGGAACTTTCCAATAATTTTGCCGTCCGAGTCGAGAATGTTACCTTGGTGGTCTACTCTTAGGCGACCTAAAACATCACTAGGGATCTCCGTAGGGGATGGTGGGCTAATAAAGTTTTCAGACACATAGCCAACGATTTGACCTTCATCCCCATAGACTTCGCCGTCATCTGAGACCTTCTTGCCTACCATAGCGGGTAGATCTCCTGTCACATGGCCCAGAACCTCATCGCCCGACTCATCCACGACATTGCCAACATCGTCGATTACATGGCCCGCCAACCCCTTAGCGAGGCGCAGAAGGCCAGCAGGAGCGGATGAGTCGATATGAGAAATCTTTGGTATCTTTGGGATCGGTGTGATACTTGTTGACGTAGAATGCACAGACGGGTCTAAAATCTCCTCGGGGGGGGTCCTGCGAGTCGACATCAGACATTTTAGGTATGCCGCCTGTGCTTGGTAAATTTTCGACCCCGGGAAGGTCTTCGAAATCTCCAAGATCCTGACTCTCAGTTCTTTTCCGAGAGGGGTCTGGTGGGCTAATAGCCTCTTTTTTCGGTCGTTGTAGTGGAATTTCTATGCTCCTTTCCAGATGCACTGGGCGACCCATATTATCAACTACATGCACCGCCC
This sequence comes from Rosellinia necatrix, assembly GCA_021209875.1. Taxonomy (NCBI): domain Eukaryota; kingdom Fungi; phylum Ascomycota; class Sordariomycetes; order Xylariales; family Xylariaceae; genus Rosellinia; species Rosellinia necatrix. The sequence goes on along the minus strand of JAGYVD010000006.1, from coordinate 1,743,110 downwards.
CGTTTCGATCGTCAGGTTGTGAAATTTCAGACAATTGGCGTTTACTGGCCGGAGCCGCACTCGGTATTACAGGTTGAGCGGCTTGCGAGATGTCGGAAACATTTGGCTCGCCCATGTTCTTAATGGGTTGGATTGTCGGCTCGTCATTTTTTTGTGTCTCTAAAACTTCCATCGGCCGCCCTAGAGACATCGGCGGGCACTAGAAAGTCGTTGATTCTCGTATCCTTTGCTTCCCCGGGGTTACCGGCACGATCCAACTCATCGCTCTCACTACTGTTAGGGATTCGGTCGGCCCGGTCGCTGAGATTGCGCGCCTCGTTCGTCGGGGACTTGACAGCTCTAGGGGTATTCCCTGGAGAATTAGGGGACTTTTTGCCCGCTAAAGAAGTCACAAAGTCACTCATCTCGAAGTTACCTTGGTCTTTGAAATATTTGGCTATAGTGGTCGGGGAGTCGAGGGCGTCGGCAAGATTATCCGATTCATGGGGAAGATCGCTTATCGTGTTGTCTGGGGCACCCGTGGGTTTACCGACTGCGACAGTCTCGGTCAAGTCGATGACGGCTTGTTTCGCGGACTGCTCAGCGTGGGATAACCTATCCTTGAATGTCGGGGAAGGCCCTTGTGTATTTTGGGAGGTGCTCCTAGACAGAGGGGAACGAGCACCTGTACTTCGGCTCGCGGTCTCGGAGGGGGTTAGAACGTGGTTGCCAGCCAATCCGACTGAAGTCTCGCCGGTCGTGTCAGAACCCGCTTGTTCGGGTGGCCGGTCTGAGGCGGCGGATATGTTCGTGAGAGGCGCGAGGTTCGTGGACTTGGCAGCATTGCCGACAGTTGACTCATGTAAAGGCTCTGCCGACTCAGATGCGACAGATGCGACAGATGCGACAGATGCGACAGATCGTGGAGCGCTATGCGCCGTCCTTTGCGGACGGTCAGTCGAGGATGCTGAGTGAGGAGAGGGCTTCGACCGCGTTGGCGTCCTCGTTTTGCTCGAGGGCTTGAAGAGTTTCCTGGGAGGGGTCTGGGGAACCATGGAGTCTGCCATGGCGGTTGCGAGGTACCGGATTTGGTTTGCCCGAGTGAACACGAAGATGATGAAATAAATGGCTAGGATTATATGGTGTATAAGGTCAAGATCGGGTGCTGAGATATTCATCTATTCATTGGCATAGTCAACATTGTGCTTTCTTACTTTATTAAGTTTGCATGGATAACCAACTGACAAGTGTAGTCTCACCCGAGTCGCCGTATTTCAAAGCTATACATACTGGATACTTAGTAGGATAAAAAAGGTGAAGCTTTCAAGTTTCAACCGTTGCTTGGGCACAATGACCTGGTTCGATTGCGTCATAACGGGACTTTCTTGACTGGGGTATCAGATGCCACCTGTTTTCGAAGGCATATAATTGGTGGAATATAGTAGAGGGGTGTGGTGCATGAAACTGGGGTAGTCCCTGTAGCTATCGCCCTGGTGCAGACCCACCTATGGCGCAACACTCGATGGGCACACTACGCCACGAGAAGAGAAGTAACACGGTTAAGAGTGGGAATGCCTATCCCCATGTGTACTAAATAAGTACATAATCTACCTAAGTACACTACACTAGAGACTGCACCTACCTACGCCTGTCCTTTAGCGGCATTCTCGGAAGCATCCGGTCGTCTTTGACAATAGTTAACAAGTAGTGTATTAGTTACGACGCATGACGGGAATGATCTAAATAGTATCAAACAAAGTCGACATCGTATCTCATATCTCGGTATGTACACATATAGGAAAATGGAATGGTGCATACTACCTTGGTAGATAGGTTAAGGTCAGTGCCGCCACCGCGGGAAACATACTTGGGCACGTATTTACATGGCACAGTAGATAATGTACGATTACATGAACGACAGATGATAATTAAGTACATGGTGCAGGAGGCAGATGAATGGTAAGAAGTTTACCGCAGTGTTTACACTGCAATTGGCCAATCATGGAATTTAACTAACCAATGAAGGAGAGAACAGCATGCTATATGTGACCAAACACCGACGCTCCGGGGCTTGTGGGCGGCATCCGAAACCCCAAGCATATCAGCCGTCCCATCGGGTTGGAAAGTGGCTCAAAGGCGCTACGCGTGTACACTACTGGAAGTCGTGCCTTGTGTGAGTCTGAACCGATTTCGGTTAATACTGCCTATTCTGTTGTTATTGTATGTGTACAGTATTTTATTATTATTATTATTATATATATGGAGCAGCCTTGCAGCCCCGAGGAGGTCTAGAACGGCCACTAGGTATGAGGTATATTGGGCAGCTGTGTCAATGCATTATAGAGGATTCCATACCTTGTCGGAGCCCACCTCAGCTGCTGAAGGCCCAACCACCAGGATATGGTACCATTTGTTTCCCGGGTGGGTGATGGCGTCCGGTACCTACGCAGTATAGGCTATAGTTATGTCAAATGCCAGAGATTTGGGGGGCTCACTGCAGTATAATAGGTACTCTTGTTGTGGTTATAATACAATGCCGCGAAATACGTCGTGCGGTACTGATGCAAGTGTTCCCTTTAATAAAACCCCGTCTCCTCAAACGCCTCTCCGAAGAAATGAAGATCAAGTTACAGGTATTAAGGTTGATCTTCTCAGATCAATAAAAGAAAAGAATTTCCAGCCAACTGCCGTCTAATTCGCTTCCGCTTCCGCTTCCGCTTCTGCTTCTCCTCATGCCATTCCTTTGCAGCATCAACTAGTGGCAGAACTGCCATGCTTCGCTCCGGCGTCCACCCCATTACCTAAAAGCACGTCCGACTATCCGGTGATGACAACGTCTCAAGTATTGCAATGCTTGCCTATTGTATCGAAGAGTTGCCCGAATGTTCTTGTAAATACTAAGACGTATCACTTCGCCAATAGTCAGTTCGATGGGTTCTTTAAAGTAGTGGGCTCGATGAGCTTTTGGGAGGTGCCAAGGGAGTACCAAAAGGGGGTATTGAGGGGGCCCTATGTCAGTCGTGTAGTCACTAAGCAAGAAAAAGCCGCAGGCTGCACAGGCCTGTGTCGTACTAGCCAGGGCGACCGCTCTATCCAGCGCATATAGTATAGTTAAAGTGAACAGAAACGAAATAGATAGAAATCACATACAAAAGTGACAGCGTCAAATCACCGTGGATCCTGGCCTTGAGGGTGACTTCAACCTCGAGGTTGAGGTCAAGGTGCAACTTCAGCGGGTTCTTCCCACTGTCCTTCTGCGGTTGTTGCTGCTGCATCTGCATCTGCTGTTGCTGCATCATTTGCATCTGCATCTGCTGCTGCTGGCGTTGGTATTCTTGCTGTTGTTGCTGTCGCTGTGGGGGTGCCAGGTGTTTCTGTTGTGCATTTTCTTTGTCCGAGTCGTCGAGCCACGATGGTTGGTTGCGGCGCCGGCGCGCCCGGCGCGAGCCTTTCTCGGATTCTACCCGGGTCGGAGCCTTCACGGGCTGCTTTTCCTGACGGGGTGGAGTTGCCTGCTTCTCGGGTTCCGGTTTCGCATCCCTTTTCTGTGGTCTTGTCTCTGTTTCTTGGTGCTCTGCTGGTTGAGCGCTAGCCGAGGCATCTCGTTGTTTATCTTTCTTCGCTTCGTCCTTGTCATCCTTCGGAGCATGAGCATCCTCAGTCTCATTGTCCTGGCGCTCACTCAGGCTGTTCTGCTCTAGTTGCTCTTCGCCATCGCTCAATTCGTCGGCATGCGCATTGTTTGTTTCGCCATCTCTATGCTCGTTGTTTGATTGTTGGCCTTCATCTTGGGAATCCGACGACATGGTGGCGGCGAGATGTGGTGGCCACGAGCAGAATGGCACTTCAGAAATGGATTTAGCGGGGAACGACCTATCCCGCCAAATTTCACCAGCATGGGCGATTTGTTTTATTGTCCGTTAATCCGGGCGGTTAATCCCGATTGATTCGGCTACGCCCATGACGCAACATTCAAGAATCAAACTGAAGCAGGGCGAGTTCCCCGTCCGGAGCATGGGACTCCCTATTATCCCCACGCATGGATTGAGGCCAGATCCCTGTCATTGCATGATATCCCCCGACCCCCCGGAGTATTCATAAACTGGGCACCCTTGTGTCCAATGAGGTCATTGTTCGGTCGGGATCTTGGCCAGAGGGTGCAAGAAGTTGGTTTATACGATTTTGTACGATCGTGTTCGATCCGTTGGTAACACGGCCATGTAGGGATCCAAGTCCGCTTCCCTCTGAGAAGGGGATGAAGGGCATATGTCACCTCTGTTCCTCCATTGCCCTCTGCTAATCGACAAAGTCACCCTCAAGCCCAGGTGGGGTTGTTGTGTAGTTCCGCGCATATCAGACGAGTTTACCGCCGCCTCATGGCTCTTTCTACTATTGGGCTGTTGGCGATCGGGTCGATTCCAACAGTCATTGGTGTGGCCGAGGCGATCGACGCTCAGAAGAAACAGAACGAACAGGCGAAAGAGAGAATTAAATTTCACCTAACGGCCAAGTTCTCTCACGACGGCGTCTCGCCACCCCAGACTGCATATGTAGTCTTTAAGGACAATAAAGTAAGCTGAATGATCGTCTCATCTAGAATACTCCTTAGACTAACGCTCTAGCAGCTCTACTTAGATCACCCGGCAAGCCCCGTAGCGGGCTTCCGTTTCAATGGCTTCTATTTCGGGTATCCATGTCCGGAGGAGCATCAAGGCTTGGTTTCACCCATAGCAGTTGATCCGCCTGCGCTCAATTGGATCTATGCTGATAAGGATACGGGATTGCTCTATCATGGGGGAAGAAAAGACACCGTTGGCCATATTATAGGGCCGTGGAGCTGGTCAAAGGACGAGGAATACCTGATCCTCGAGGGCGAGCAGTACTTCGTCGCTGTTCAAAACGAGGACGGCTCGTGGTGCGTCCATTATGATAAGAATGGAGATCTAGACGCGGTATTGGCACCCCGAGACGTAGTAGAGATTGAACTTCATAGGGAGTTGCAGTTGGGTGTATCTAGTCGGATGACCAGGGACTAACTAGATGATTAACCCCCGACAGCAAAACAACCATACCTAAGATTCAGTGTCGACGTGAAATAAAGCCCCTTCCCACATGCCCTTGATAGACGACAATCAAAGTAGCTTAAAACGATGCCGGTAGCCACATGCCAAAGATGTTCGGTCCGAGGAATACATGCGGAGTACATGTGGCGCATCAACTATTTCTTTCGGGTCTCTCCCTGTCGACCTATGCGGTTTGTGCAAACCCAATTTGATAATTCCACACCAAGAGTGCTAGTAAATGAAGACCATCTAATGTGGGCATCACTGACAAGGAAGCCGTCTAGTGTACTGATGCGCGTAAGCCCCGGTGGCAGCGCCATAAGAAGGGATGTAGCAGAGATGTATAGTAGGAAGGGTGCGTGTAAGACACGAACCATCCTTGACACCCTGGTCGTTGGGCTGTGGGTGACCCGGGGTGACATCGCCGGTGACGTCGTCCCCAGGCCATGGAAAGACAATGTCAGGACAATGCATTGATCAGCCTCTCCACACCTCCGAACCTTGAAATCCACTTTCCTGACGTCGATACCAAGAACCGGTGCCTCCGCCCTAAGATGGCTTCGATAGATAGCTAGTAAACACTTTAAAGATCAGATATCCCATGTCCATCTCGCGCAGTACCTTTGCACATTCCGCTTCATCGCAGAATACAGCCGCGCTAGCCCCTCTCATCCACTTATACCTTATCCCCACGCCAAGCACAGCCCGACATCGCCATGTCTTCGCAGAGCCCAAGCGGTGCCAGCCAGAGCAAGAGCCGGACGCGAGGTGGCCGACGGTCGCGGCGGAACCGCTCCCAGGTCCCCGCGGCGCCGCAGCCCAACATCAAGGAAGAGTACGACGAGAGCGGCGAGGACGACTACGAGGCCCCGCCGCCGCGGCGGAGGCGGCAGCAGCAGCAGACGCAGCAGCAGCAGATCCAAGGAGGTGGACCCTTGGGCGGCCTACCGCTCGCCGGCGGTGCGCTGCCCGTCGGCAACGTCGGCGAGACCGCGAATAACCTCGTTGGCGGCGCCCAGGGCACGCTGGGCAACGTCGCGGGCAACACCCTCGGCGGCGTCGTGGGGGGCGGCGGCGGCGATAGCGGCAAGAGCGATACCCTGAAACTGAGGCTCGACCTCAACCTAGAGGTCGAGGTCACGCTGAAGGCGAGAATTCATGGCGATTTAACACTAGCCTTGTTGTGAGTATCTTTTCTCGCTTCCATCTTATTTACTTCGCGCCATCTCCTCCTATGCCGTTACCACGTTGGATATCACTTCCCTCCATAGAATGCCCACCCTCCACTATACTATAGATATTACTTGCCATGCTTTCTTCAGTATGTTGGCGGTATTCTGATGCGCTTCTCAAGGGACGGCGTTTAAACGTTTGATTTCGTGGTTGTCGTGGCGTCATAGATAGACTATCCCAGAAGTAAAGTCACCTGCTTCCTCCATACCTCTCCAATGTTCCTATGCCTACATATCCTATATATTCTAACCTAATTTACGTTTGAGCATAGCTAATATATTCAGGAACTAAAAGAACAATGTGATGAGAGTCGGCGTTGATTTTCATCTTCCTCAGGCCATGGGTTTGCAGACTTGGTATATACTAAGGCGCTTAGGTTATAAGGGTTTATCATTTAGTTTTTAGTAAATGCCCGCTTATGGAAGTGTGTTCATGTAACGCGTCTACCGGGTACGCGCAGGCGATGATTTATTTATACTCTTTTAAGTAGTAATAATATTTACCTTCTTATTTCACTATCTAGTCCTAGTAGAATGTAAGATGTTCAATAGTCTCGGCCAATGATATTATATTCGCAACATGACACCTAAAACGTCCATCCATTAGTCCTTATATAGATTGATTGCCCATCTACAATTTCTTCTCCAGCCAGGCTACTGCCATGATCACTGTTGCAAACTTCAAGTCAAATGCTACTTATATTAAGCATAGCTGGGTATAGTTACAATCACTATATCTTTTACTGGTGGTGACTCGGGTTGGACCGGATAGATTTGTTCATGGCCATCCGGTAAGAACATCATACCCTTCGCCAACTGCGCATGAGGATCTGCAACTAACTGCATAAATTTCTACTTGAGGATAGCACTGCGGGTATGTGAACCTCAGCTAAGCTCACAATAGCCTCACTTCTAACTCGGGAAAATACGGGGCTTATCTTGCCATAGCAGGCGCCAGCCAACTATACAGATGCAACTCTTAAACCTAGATTGTAAGTTCCTATTGAAAGAAGGTAACTCCCTAAACTGATTATTATTACGGGGCAGTTGCCCAAAATGCCCAACATCACCCCGGCGATATAGTCACACGATCATGTACTAGTGTACATGCCCGCTTAGTCGGCGATGAAGGCTCTAATATGGACGTGTCTGGTACCTGAGGCGGCAACAGCCCACACTTTTCTACATCAGAAAAGAAGGAAGGGTGAAAAAGAAAACCCACGATCCCAAAACATCACACAAAAGCCTCTCCAAATTCACCGTCAGAATCCTACACGAAACAACACCTGCGTCTTACCCTTACAGTCACAACAGCAGCTACATATTTGCATTCTCCAAGAAGAATCGCCCAAAGTCCAAAATCTGATTCATTGTAAGCTTGCATCTATTTTATCCCAAAAGTTTCTTCATAGGTGAGTACTAAGTCAACACAAAGCAGGCAAGGAAAAACAACCCAAAACTCACGATGAACACCACCGCCATTGTCACTATTGCTGCTGAGGCCGCCACTCCTGGTGGTGATGCTGGCACTATCATGTCACCCAACGACCTCGTGGAGGGAATTGTGGGCTATATTCTGGTCATTGCCGTTGCCACAGGTGCACTTGTGTTCATGGCTTGCATATTTTCCAACCTACCCCCTGCCAATGTGGGAGCACCCAGAGGCGGTAATGCATATGAGCTTCAGGACATGAACCGTCCCAACAACAACGCCCGTGGCGGCGCTCAGCAACAGGAGGAAGGCCAAGTCACCCGTGGATTCTACCAGTAGTTTTCACGCCACTGGTGAAGAGTATGATGATGCATGGCAGGAGGCGTTATGGTGTTGGGGCTTGCTATTGAAGAGACCTATGGGCTCTCCTTTGAGGCTCTCCTTCTTCCTTTGTCCGTTAGTCATTGCATTAGACTCTAAGATGGCAGCCTTTTTATGTTATAAAGAGGAGGAACCCGGCAATTTGGTTCTCTGTATCATTCTGGGCATGGAAGTTTGACTCTGAATGGCATGATGGTCTAGAATCATCATAAGGAAGGAATGGGAGACGAGCAGGAAATGCAGCATTGCAATAATATACCACCATCCCACTCTGCACTGAAACTTTTATGCTCATCTTTTAAAAGCCTGGAGTCAATACTAATAATAGTAAACTTTTGGAGTATATGGGAGCATTGAACCTTTGCCACTTGAAGATACGGTGACTCTAAGGGAACTCTATATCCTGTTTTCCGGGCTGCCGCTGACATCTAACATACTTCTCAATACTATAATAAACGCCCGCACACCGAAGATCCGCAATGACAACGAGAAAGAGAAGTTATTCCTCGCGAAAATCCTCGTCATGTGTATTCTATACTTCCTGCGATTGCGCTGACTTACCTAGAACTATAGCATGAACTGCCAGCCACGATACCGGTCGCGATATCTGAAGCTTGTTATCCAACACGACATCTCACGGCCCCTACGCGAACGATAATCAATATGTGCTCCTTCCGACCCGCCCCATGAACGTTAAAAACGCGTGTACTATACCAAGGGCTTCTACCATCAAAGTGTCACAAGAAAATACTCAAAGCTGGATGGGTTTATCTACGTGTATGACGCGCAAGGTTTCTAGCTATAAACTTTGCATACCAGAAACCTACGAACGAACTATCCCCCTACTAGCCAAGACGGAGTATGCGGGGGTTGTCCTTTCCGAAGAACCAATGCCGATGACTCGAATACGAATTGCCTTGCCCCGAAGGACTTGGTTAGGCCAGAGATATCATACTCCCATCTCTTGACGAAACTCTCTTCTAGTAGGAGTCATGGGTTCCCATCAACCCATCTACCCAACCGCGCCGTAGTGAATAAATATTGAGTAGCCTCTCTGCCCAGACCGGCCGCGATTCCGTTCATTATCTCGTGGCCGTAGCAGGGCCGATACACCCGGCGAGGAGGGTTCACCAAGTGTTTTCTGACCGAATTTTAGGTATATTTTAAGCAACTGGGATATGAAACTCGACCATCTGACGTGGCTTGGGCGGAAGGAACGGGCGCTACCTATGTGTGCTCGGTGCGACGTCGCGCTCCCTCACACGGCGGTGGCGTGACAGGCGCGGCAGCAGATTTATGGCCGCCACATCAACTCGGTGGCACGCGGCACGGGCACCGAACTTTTTCGGGCTCGTGGGAGGCCCATACATCATGCGTCATCGACGATTTCCATCGCCGTCGTGGTACTGCCTGTTTTTGGGGTCTGCCAACTGATTGCTTAGGTACGCTTCGAGGGAGCCCGAAGTCCCTCTCAACGTGCGGGTATGCCATGAGGGGCCGCCTACTGCAGATTGTTAAACAACCCCCCCTCGCGCAGGGGACGCTGTGTTCGGCCGCCTACTATCTACTCCAGACTCGGAGCCACTACCCATCTATTGTCTTGACCGGAGCGGAGGGTGTTTTCACCACCATAGTTCTCCCCTACATACCTCTCGGGGCAAGGCGCCACCATGAGACGGACCCTCGCCCCCACTAAGAAGCCCTTGGGGTCCTGATATCTGCCGGGCTTCCCACAGTGGATCAAAGGGTTGCACGGAGAAAAAACGGGTGTTTATTTGAAAGGCTTGTTTACGCACTTACCTATGTCGTTGGGCAAGGGAACGTGGAAACGCGGAAAGGAGACAACGGATAAAGTCTGGGGCTGCCGGGTGTGCTGGGTATGGTTGATGAGGGAGAGAGGCCTCTACCGCGGAGAACAGCGCTAGCGCCAGCAGCAACAGTGCACAGAATCAACAGTGATGACTGAGGAAATCCCGGGAAGGCTGTCGGGGCGAGAATGTTGGCGGCTAGCTGGACGCGATGCATGATCTGGCCAAACCGCTCCTCAGCATTACCAATTAGTTACAGTTATATAGTAGTGTATTTAGCATGGTTATCTAAACTCCACTGAACCCCCGCGTATGTGAGTTTCATAAAACGCGGGCTGCGTTTGGTTGATTCGGTCTGATGAACTCTGGACTGGTTATATACATAGTAGACACACTTTGCAAGGACGATAACTAACGCTCGCTATGAATGTCATGATTTCCTATTTAGGCAATTGGCCAAGTTAGGACGCGTACCTGTAGGGTGCGTCGTCACGAACTACTAACGACGAGCATGATCTCTAGCCGGAATACACTGAGGTTCGGTGGAATCGTCTTTTTGTATGTATGGCTCGACATTTCAGGTTCCTCGCTAGTCTTAGTGCGCGGGTTGCGCCAGCTTCCATACCTGGGGGGAAGATAAGCGAACGCGGCCCGCGTGAGCTGGACTAACAACATGCTACCTAGGTATGTATGCATGTACGGACACGCCCAAGCAGCGGCAAATTCCGCTCGAGAAATGCGGCGATAGTTTCATGTTAATGCCCTGGGCTATTATCGGCGCTCTCCATGTTGTAATATGCGTGATATCTCGTGATATATGTCACCAACTTCCGATATACGCATATTACTAAGTCTGACCCAGCTGCAATCCTACCCGAGCATAACTGCTTCAAATCAAAAACGGAGATGATTTGGAGGGTTGCAGGGTGTGAACCGGGCGGCGTTTGTATCATTTTGTTTCCCCTACCTGAGAAGATCAAATGCCGGGCGAGTTCGGCTCAGTACGGGACTCAAACCAGAGTAGGAATGGCATGGTACGAGATGGAAATCAATCCATCTACGAGACCATTCCCTAATAAAGGGGACTGGAGGTGATGCAAGCTAAAGGGCTGATGGATGATTGGCTGTTTTCTTCACGCGAGCAACTCGTCTTGCCACAAGCGGACGGCTATATTATTTCTGTGGCGCGATATTCGAGCAGTCGGAGCATTCATCAGTGGCATAGGTAACTAGTTTAGGCCTAACTAAGATATGCTTATATGAATTATATTTTCCCGCCATCTGGGTGGCCAAACGGGCCTGTGTTGGGAGGCATTTGGTGGTTGATGGATCAACCTTCGGCAAACGAACCACCCAATCACCACGGCGGCTTTTCGAGTTCCTAGCGCGTCAAATCACGGCAGTACCACGTGTAGGGCCCGAACTTTCGGCACCGCATTTCATACCTGGGCAATGCTTGCCAGCGGCGCGTACTGGATGTCAATGTGCCTACCTATAGAGAATGTCAACTAACGAGCTGGGCTAACTAGCGCGGGACGTCGTTGCGCGTGGGCAGCTGACCGAAAGTACGAGGGACGCGTAGGTTGTGGTTCGAGGCCCTTTCGCTGCCTTTTCTTTGCTTTACTAGCCTAGGTTGCCTCATAACCATCTGCCTGCTCTGCGGGTTTGCAACGGAGTGTGTGTGAGAGTCCGCTGGTGGCGCAAGAACTCGATGTCTGGCCTGTCATCCCGCTTCGGAGCGAACCCCCCTCGGGACCGTATGGCAATGTTATTTGCATCCACCCCGCACGCGCACACACTCGTCGTGTATGATGGCGCGTGAGCTGTAGCATCAGTGAGGTGTGGGCAGGTCGCCAGGCTCCCTTGGCGCCGGCAGCCATGTCATCTTTTGCAACCACGATCTATTATCATCAGCTGCCAGGGGTCTCATCGCTATGTACCTATGTCAATAAGACATGAACCTCCTCGTGCTCATGCCAACTATCTAGGCATATATACAGGGCTGGGATGGCTTACAGCCTTATTGCCAGGGAATTCTCGTAAACTCGAACCAAACACCGGGCGTTTGCCCTTCCCGTAGATGTGCATCATGGTGCTGTCGTTTGCTGCTGCTATTTATTTTACCGCGGTCGGGACAGTGCCCGGATCATGTGAGATGTGGCACGGACACCCTACGGGAACGGCGATCAAGACATCGTAACAACTACCTATCTCAAATGTTGCAAGCCGATGGGCCGGCAAGCCGTATCCTGCCCTGTCATGCCTGCGGTGGCGTGAGATGCTGAGGGTCAAATTACTGGAGGTGCAGAGGCACACCACTATAAGTTAAGTGCTTACAGCCGCACATGAATATCACCTATCGAAGAATGGAAGCCAGACGACGTTGGTTGATGGGTAGGTGTGTAGGAGCCAAGAGGTTAGCGAGCAGAGGGTGTGCTGTACAGTTGGTTCGGTCTACGGCCTGCACTGTGACAGAGGGATCACTGTTATCTGCGTACGGTTAGCTCCTTACTAGTGTGGTTTGTAGTGTGCTCTCGTTGCCTACCTACAGTACTGCCGATAGGTTATCTACACTCGGCTGGTACCCCGTAGTGGTGCGACACGTAAGTACTTCGCGAGTGTTTGCGACGTCAGTGACACTGTGCGTATTCAATTTGTCACCCTGCAAAGCTGACATTGCGGCACCTACCACATGCGCTCCCCCCTCATCCCGACTACCTACACAGGAGTACCTCGCATAGGCGACACATCCTCGAATATGTGCTGGTTGTAGGGGATGGATCGCCCTATATATTTGTTGACAATGAATGTTATGTGACTATCTATTGGAAAGCTCCACCTAGTACAACCCTGAATTATTTTCGCATTCCACTACCTCAGATATGTGCCTTTGGAATTTGGCCTAGGTTGGATACTAAGGTATTTATCGCAAGTACCTTAGGGAGGTAAGTAGGTAGTAACAAGCGCCCGGGCAGGTTGATTTACCGATATGTATTTGCTCGCTACGTACGTTGGTCGTATATTTAGAACTTGATGATAATCGTAGGGAATTGTAGGTATCTCCCTACGTACATACCGTACGCGAGAATACTGCTTGGCTCTCGCGCGTGGTAGACAGTGCTAATTATAAATATAAGGCCGCTGTGGACGGTGCTTAGTATTCACCAGAACCTGCCGCGGTCGGGTTCCCTAAGGAGGCATGCACTGCCTCGACTCAGAGAAGGTGCCTGAGGTACAGTACAGACTGGAAGCATGAGCAGCTGACTGAGTGAATACCTGGCACCCAGAGATAATTAAGTCGTCATGTAGCACAGCATACATGGGTATGAACGGCATAGCAAGAACTCTGGGAATTTCGTGGCCTATTCACGATAATGACAATATCTCAATGATTGAGGTAATAACGTATCTAACCAGTTAGTTTACATAACAGGTACATTACCTAGGTGCCTCGAGTACCTAGGTCAGGCTACCTAAACTACACTACCTAGGTAGGTACCTACTTGGTAGGTATCTCTGCACTCGGTACCTAGTGGGGGTTGCTGAACCTAATCTACCTAGGGCAGCGGAGCGAGCGAGCAATGCTCCCTCCCTATGAGGAACCTAGATTCCCTCGGGAGTTAAGTACATACTTGCTCAATTAGGTACATAGTCTGATATGGCGTACAGTGCGCAGTCATTTTCAAGATACCTTTTCTCTCCCGCCTCCTCAAGTTCTCTCCCTTCCAGCCTGCCTACTTGTTCCCATAACTTCCGTTCCTCTCTCGCCTCCCCGAACGCCACGAACCTCGGCCGTCTTCTTCAACCTTTGACAACCCATCCCCATCATAACCCTTCAAGGCCGACGTCTTCCCTCTAATCCGGCCCCACGACAAGAGCAAGGATCCGTGTTTTTCTTGCTTTTTACTCTGTAGGGTGACGAAGTGTTGGGTGGATCTTTGCCTGGCCTTGTTTTTTCCCCCGGGTTTAGTCACGGCTCCTCGCCCGTACATATCCCACGATCCTGTCATACCACCGGCTCTGTCGTTCTCAGTTACGACCGCTACGACCATCGAACGACTACCGCTCTCATACATCGCGTACTGCCCGACTTCGATACCCCCAGCCTCCCTTTTCCATGCATACATGATTTGTTCGCAGTAAGCCGTGTTTTCGACCAAGCGACTTCATCCGCCGGCATGGAGCTCAAACGCCCTCGCTCGAGCCAGACTACCGTGTCAGTCAACTTCGACGAACCCGACTCTCTTTCGCCCCATCCAAGGTTAAAGTTCGGCGTTGCAGAATGCATAGAGACCAAGACTGTGACAACCACCACCACCACAAAGCGATCCTACCCGCCGCTGCTCGTCCGTGAGTCGAGACCACTTCTCTCTCTCGATGCCAAGGAGTTTCCCCTCGCCCGGAAGCCTACGCCTCCCGAACTTGCCAACTTCGACTTCAGCATTGATGGTCACGACCGCTTTCCCTGGCCTGCCGATCTAGACGTACGTTTTTCATCCCTCTCGCTTGCTTCCGCGGTCGACCTGCCCTACCTAAGGCCTTGTCTTACTGACGACGCCACATTCCAGTACCAACAATCAGCCGGGGATGATTCCACCCAAGCAACCGGGGCAGATCCTGCCCTAGAGGACTCGTTTGCTAGCTCGCATTCGCCATTTTCGAAGCCCCATTCCCCGTCCATTCAGGCATCCTCCCGGAAAGCACTCAGGATGACTTCCAGATCGGCCTCACCTACTGTGCACGGCGCCGCGAAGAAGAAGTCTAACCGCTTATCTGCTCGATCCCAACCCCCGATCTGCTCACACACCGTAGCTGACAAGCTACGCCGTGGCCTCTCCCATACTTGTCGCACCGAACGTGACGGTGAAATAATAAATAGACCTACTAGCAGTTTTCCCGTGACGCCCGACACGACTGACCTCCCCCCAAGCCTTGCCAATCACCCCTTCAAGCTTCGACGCACAAACCTTGAGTCATTTGAGACCCCCCAGTCCGAGGCGAGCCAGCAACAATCCTTTTTCGACATTTCCAGTCCCACCGGCAGCGATTCTCACACCGCCTTCAGTAATGTGGCTACTCCCCCCGTTACGGATGCAGACTTAGAACCGGAGCCGTTTGTCGACGCCGACGAGTCCCTCCAGCGATCTATCCGAGCCCTACATCACCCACGACCTATCAACACTATCGTGACTCAGGATGCCAGCCTGCCCAGCCCGCGGTTGTCCCCAACCTTACAGGCATCTCAATTACATACGACAACTGATGATGAGGCCGGAATTCGTATCGGGGACGAAACGCTCGAAACAGTTGGGAATGAAAGTCAAAATCGGAACCTTCTGGGGGACGAATCGAACCTTGCTGTTATGCTGCGCGAAAACGAATCCTTGGCCACGAGCCGTTATGACGGTTCCCAGGCAACCCAAGCAACATACATGGATAGCCGCTCGATGTTAGAATCCTTTGATGCGATGCCAGCGGAGATGAAATCGTTCATGATGTACCAGTTTCTCAGACGCTGCCCTAGAAAAACTTTACACCTCGTTGCCAACACCGTCAACCCTGCGCTGAACTGCGACATCCTGCAGTATCTCCCGTTAGAACTCACGCTCCACATCCTCTCTTTCCTCAATCACCGAGACCTTTGCCGTGCCGCTCAAGTATCCAAATGTTGGCGAGGCATTATTGATAGCAATGAGACAGGCTGGAAGGAGCTATTCGATCGTGACGGTTTCGTATTGGCTACCGGTGAACTGGACAGGGCTATCAGAGAAGGTTGGGGGTGGCAAGACCCCGTTGGGCCTGAAGGTTGTGAGCGAGACTTCAGCCTACAGAACCGATTGACTTCGACCGAGACGGAGCTTCGCTCCACTTCAAAGCCTGATCCGCCGCTCCAAAAGCTACGGTCTTCTAAGCGGAAGCGACCCTTGACTTCCTTCACCTCTGACAGATCAAAACGCCGGGCTAGCAATCAAGATAATGTCAAGGACGAGAGGACGTATCCGGGCAATAAAGTCCACAAGTCCGAGGGCCCTATTTCCGCCGCTAACGCCGCCGCCATCGCCGTGCCGGACCCGCAGATCGGTCTCGCGAGCCTAAGGAAACTGCATTTATTCAAGTCATTGTATAGGCGCCATTACATGATTCGCAAAAGTTGGACAAGTGGCAAGGTCAAGCCAGGGCATGTCGCCTTTGCAGCTCATCCACGGCATGTTATCACCTGTTTACAGTTTGACGACGACAAGATCATAACTGGAAGTGATGATATGCTCATACATATCTATGATACTAAGACTGGAAAGCTACGGCGTCGGTTAGATGGCCATGAGGGCGGCGTTTGGGCCTTGCAATATGAGGGCAACGTATTGGTATCTGGCTCCACAGACCGCTCAGTCCGTGTGTGGGATATCGAAAAGGGGCTTTGTACCCAGGTCTTTTATGGCCACACCAGCACTGTCCGATGTCTACAAATTTTGATGCCAACTAAGATCAAAAGGGCAGAAGACGGCCAGGAGGAAATAATACCTCCCAAACCCCTGATCATAACCGGCTCTCGGGATAGCCAATTACGCGTCTGGCGCCTGCCTGAGGCAGGATCTAGAAGATATATACAAACTGGCCCGCCTGCCAACGATGCTGATTGCCCCTATTTCATTCGTACATTACAAGGCCACACACACTCCGTGCGTGCGATAGCTGCCCACGCTGACACTTTGGTGAGCGGGAGCTACGACAATACGGTTCGCATGTGGCGTATCAGCACCGGAGAGACAGTCCATGTCTTGCAAGGCCATACCCAAAAGGTGTATAGTGTCGTGCTAGACATCAAACGCAACCGCTGCATATCTGGTAGCATGGATAGCTTCGTCAAAATATGGGATCTCGAGACGGGATCATGTCTCCATACGCTAGAGGGACACTCTCTACTGGTCGGTTTACTTGATCTACGTGACGAACGCCTTGTTTCGGCCGCTGCCGATAGCACCCTTCGTATCTGGGATCCGGAGACTGGGCGGTGTCAATCTACTCTGACGGCACATACCGGCGCTATCACATGTTTTCAACATGATGGCCGGAAAGTCATCAGTGGTAGCGATCGAACTCTGAAGATGTGGGACACGCGCACTGGCGAGTGTCTCCAAGACCTACTCACAGATCTTAGTGGGGTCTGGCAGGTCAGATTCGACGGAAGGCGTTGTGTTGCCGCTGTTCAACGGGAGAGTTTGACATACGTTGAGGTAGGTGATAATCTCTCCCAAGTTAGGCCGAATAGTACAGCTGACTTATATCGTGCCCGCTAGATTCTCGATTTCGGTGCCATCCGCGATGGCAAAAAACCCGAGGAGCTTGGAAAACGCATCCTCCTCAATGCATCCGAGGTGCAACGCATCCTAGAGGAAGATAACTAACAGGCTGATAAGGCAGCAAAATCTGAAGGCCGATACCTCTCAAAGGAGGGCGTCATTTGACTCTTCGTCACTATAACACGTCAATTCTGTCAATAGGCATGGATGAATATTCTAGGACATCCAGCCTTGATTGAGCCATGGTCATTTCCAACAGGCAAAAGCCTGCCCTAGGAGTAATGGGGGATTAAGGAGATGGAGAAGGAAACTGAAAACCTAATACATTCTTGGTGGTGCCTATATGGCTATGGTGAGCTTTGCCAAGCTACATCTGAGCCTTACGATGACGAAGACATATATTTTGGGTCGATTCCCTCAACTTTACGTCCCACGGCAACGCTGAAGGCCACCCGATTGCTGGCTGCGCTATCCACCTTTGCTGTGCGGTATGCATCACAAATGAGATGAAATGAAGCCGGGAAAACCCAGTGGCAGGCAAATGGTTATTCTATTCAAGCATTCATCTGTTCGGTCTAGCATCATTCATGGCTAGCATTGATGAGGGTCATGAACGGCGTTCTAGGAGTTTCAACCCTGAGCAACAGAAAATGCATACAATGAGGCGTAATTCATGTTGGCAGGAAGGAGTAAGATTTATTTGGCCACTGGGGCATGGCATTTTATTGCATGTTTACTTAGTCCCACAGAGTAGCTGATGGATGTTGACACTGTAACGTGTCCCTAATCTGAGGCATCTTACACATGCATCCTAATGTTGATGTGTCATGCTCTATAATACTATGCCTCAACTTGACGTTGCCGAAACAACAACATCTGGCGCCGTGCATTCCTTGATGTATTGGAATCCCGTCTTGTTCTCTGTGCAAGTCGGAACTAGCGTCAAGATAGAGTACTGACTGGTTGTTACACTAAATCCTCATATTAGCTCATGGTCGGTCTTAAGTTTAAACTGTAGATTTGCTCTCCATCAAACCCCCCCCGCCCCCCTTTCTCTCTCCGTTTTTTTTTTATATTATTTTTCTTTCTTTCCTTTTTTCCTAATTTTCCCCGTCAGTCTCGGTTGACGTCGATTTTTCCTCTCACCTTTCACCGCAACCCCACGTCTGCTCGAGGGTCAGCCGCCAGTCGTCCCAGCCGACGCGGGCGCGGGTCACGACGGGGTACGAGGTGCCGCCGACGGGGATGGTGCGGTCGAGGCACGCATACCAGACATCGCCGTCGTCATCATCATCGTCGTCGTCGTCGTAGTCGCTAGCTCTTTTATGGCTGCCGCTGCTCCTCGTGACATCCTGGCACGCACACCCCGTCGACACGCCCGTGTTGTCGTTCGTCAGCTCGAAGACGAGCTGCGCCGTGTTGGGCTGCGGGGAGGGCGCCGCCGCCTCGTAGCGCAGGTAGGCGATCTGGCGCAGCGTGAAGGATCTCGGGGTGTCGGGTTCAGGGCATGGTTGCTGTTGCTGCTGTTGCTGTTGCTGTTGTCGTTGGTGTTGTTGTTGTCGTCGTTGTTGTTGTGGGGATAATGGGGTGTGAGGACGGTGGGCGTGGGCTTGTATTGATGGGATTATGGCGAGGAGCGTGAGGACTGTGGTGGTGATGTGGATTTGCATCTTGTTTTTTTTTTTTGTATATTTTAAGTCGCGGTGTTCTTTTTGCATAGTATCTATATAGAGATTTTACACATCGTCACGAAACCTCTGAAGCGTGATAGTTCCTTTATCTAGTCCCTTCTGGATGCCGCTTGTTCAAGCCGGCTAAAGTCTAGTACGACTAGATCAGTTTTTTAGTTTTTTTTTTCCGAGCCTGGGTACATTCGGGTGAATTAGGTATCGAGTACAAGTCACAAATTACTTGATCCAGCAGGTGTGCCATACAGAAATTTCACTGCGTTGTTCTTTATAGTAGATGCCTGCTCGGGTGGCACTCGAAGTATTTTATCCAAATCGTCACACCACAAATACCCGAGTAGGACCAGAAGGATGGTTTATGTAGTCTCAACTCGGACAGATAGCGACCACCGACCCGGGTTTATGAGCGGGGGTCATATTTTATTACAAAGTTTCTACAGAAACCGGTGCCATGATACATCATGTAGTAGCCTACAGCTTTGACTTTATGCACAATTCTTACTCTGTGTGGATAGTGTAGCAGGACAAGGAGACCTCCCAGATTGCGCTTTGTGTAAGTGAGAGGTGTTAGCTGAACCATTATTTAGACTTATATCCCGCGCTCTCACAGGCTTTGTGGAACTCTTTTAGTAAAGACTGCGATGCTTCAGTTAGCCAAGCTATAAAATTAGACAGGGATTGATGAACAAACCTCAAAGTCGTGATCTTCTAGTGATCCGAATATATTTTTCTTGTCCAACTTGAGTTTTCCCACTCTCGGGCTCTTGATCCCGAAGGCGACCCGAGCGAGGAATCGGGGATCGTCTCGGACGTCACACTCGTCCAAGATGTTGCGTATACCTTCCAAGTCAACACTGGCGTTGGGCTTAGGAGGTAGCACTATGGGTTTCCCCGTTAAGCAATACGTGCAATGACCACACTTGGACTTGCCATCTGGAAGGTCCATGCCGAAATACCCAGAGAGGGCTTGCGCGAAACATTGACTATCGGTCAGCAGGTCGCAGACAGCTTGGAATCGCTTCATGGCGTCTTTCTCCCGGTTTTCCATCTCGGGATGCAACTTGTCAGTAATCTTCTTTATTTCTTCTGACGTGCTCGGCAACTCCTGCAGGACTTTGTATCGATTCACCACGCCTGAGACCTTGAGTCGAAGAACACTTTTGTCGTTGAATTGATTTAACTTTCTGATGATATCGTTACGAAGTAATCCGTCAGCTTTTGCGGTGGCATTAACGTCGATGGTATACAATTTCCTCGCCTTCTTGGAATGATTTAGAATCGCTTTCGCCTCGGGGCTTTTATCCAGTCTAATCCGGGTGTCATAGCCCGGCCCCGCCTCGAACTGATAAACGCTATATTCAGGCGTGACAGCGCGAATAAGTCCAAAACGCAGTTCGATGGCTGCTAGGATAATACCGAGGGGATTGGATCGGATATCGTGCTCGTTTCCTAACGCTAGTTGGCTTAGCTTGATGACTTCACCGCCATCGGGCAGCTTTACCCTGGGCTGGTGGAGAAAGATGTCTTCCAATAGCTCCTGGAGTGACTGCCAGGAAGGTAGATCGCCGCGGACAAAATTCTCCCTCAGCCAAAAGTCATCCCTGCAGAGATATATCATGCAGAAGCTTTGTTTCCCATCCCTTCCAGCCCTGCCAACTTGTTGAGAATACTCTTCGATGGTGCTTGATATATCGTAATGCAGAATATTTCGGATATCCGCCTTGTCGATACCCATCCCGAAGGCGATCGTGGCCACCACAATGCGGGTTTTACCTGCCATAAAAGCGTCCTGAGTCTGAGACTTCTTGTCTACGGGAAGACCAGCATGGAAAGCGCTCGCATCATGGCCCTCCCTAGAGAGCTTACTTACAAGCTCCTCGGTCTGTTTCTGGGTTGTTACGTAGACTAGGGTGGGACCGTCATGGGTCTTGAGGAACTTTAGGAGCCGAGGGAACTTGTCCTTTTTCGTCGGGACCACTTCTGCGTGTAGTTGTAGGTTCGGTCGGTATGGTGAAGTGCGAAACACATTAGATTCCTTGATGTTGAAGGCTTTGCGAACGTCCTCGGCGACGCGCGGCGTAGCCGTGGCGGTGAGGCAAATAACACGTTCGGCTTTGATCTCAGTCACAAAACGAGCAACCTTGAGGTAGTCCGGACGAAAAGAATGCCCCCACTCTGAAATACAGTGAGCCTCATCGACGGCGACAAGTCGAATGCCCCCGGGCACAAATTTCATGCTTTCGACAAAGCCTTCATTGTTGAGCCTTTCTGGTGCGCAATAAAGTATTCGCAAACGCCCTTAATCGGTGAGTTAGAAGATTTTCCACTTGAGGAAGGAGGGGATAAGAGAGAGAGAGATAAAAAAAAAAAATAATAAAAGAAGAAGAGAAAATTTCGAGTGTCTGCTAGATACCTTCTTGCATAGAAAGATTAATGCTCTTCTGCTCATCAAAGGTTTTCGTCGAATCTAAACAGGCGGCAGAGATACCGCGACGCTGCAGAGCATCAACCTGGTCCTTCATCAAGGCAATTAAAGGCGACACGACGATTGTGATGCCCGAGGCTATCGATGCTGTCTTTGATTGCCGTTCGGTCAGGCCCGCAGCATCGAGCTCTTCGAAGGCAATGCCAGGGATCTACCTCACAATCAGGCATGGCTCAAAGCACGAACCGCGAAGTCCACCCCTGTCACCAGAGTCACCAGAGTCGGCATCTCAAAAGTTGCCAGTGCCCAGGACCTCGGGGTGGACCTGGTTTCCAATCAGGCCACAACATACCTGATAACATAGCGATTTACCGGCGCCAGTAGGGAACACAACAAGTGCGTTTTCTCCCCGGAAGATGGCCCTGATGGCAGCAGCCTAGAGCGCAGAGAGAAGAGGTTTTAGTACTCGCCGGCTGGAGACGGGGCGGATGGGGCACAAAGCAAGGCTGCGCACTTGTTCATGGCGGAAGTCGTCGTAATTAAAGTTCCGCTTCAATACGGATCGTGCAATGGAGTCATATCCCCCCGTCGTTGGGTCTTGTTTGACGCGTTTGTCAGGGCGTTGATCGCCGTCATCACGGGCCAGGTTGACGCGCTTCGACCCGGCCCTGAGCAGGTCCTCGGGGTTGATATCATCGAGGAGCTCGTCGCCGGAACCGTAGTCAGACATCGCTGCAGGATTTGGCGCGTTCGGTAATACCGACCTAGTTTCGTACGTGCTTCTAGGTAGGGAGGCTTCTGCTGCGAAAACAGCCTCTACACAACATTCAGTGTTGGTTCCGATACGAAGTGCATATGCCGCCTATGATGCACCTAGGTAACTACCTAGTGTTACCACTTTACCTATCATCTATCATTAAAACCCCTGTAGGGAGTTGGTGTGGCACTCATGCTAAGTAAGTACCTATGTACTCACACTACCTGGGGCTTTGCGCGCTTGTGGGGCCGTGTGTGGTGGTCCAGTGAGGTTGTTCAGCGGGGCACATACCCGCACTGACACTGACAGGGTCCATCACCACATGTTTTGATAATTGGGTATTGACTTACACGACACGGCGAACAGATACGATACCTCGCAAGTTGTCAGTTGGCCTCTGCCAACATACCCACCTATCACGAATCGTCAGTTTCAAATCATCGTTCTCAAACCACATATATATTATATACGTACATGCCTAAAGGCACATACATATGCGTGCTAAAACGGAGCCGGCTACCTAGATACCTATCCGTGTTGCTGAGGCTTCTTATGTCGTCCACAAGGCTGGCCATTATAAAATCAACCATGCATCTCCCATTCCCAGTCTCGAATTGCATGTGTAGTTTATGATAAAGCTATTTAACACTGGTATACTCCGGCTGATTAGTCTTTAAGAAGAGATGTCCACATCGAATTACACGAAGTAAACTTCCATCTGTAGCTCAGCAACAACGGCGATCTAGGAGGCTATTCATCGAGACTCGGCACCCACATGTCTGATATGGTTATTATTCAGGGGGGACTATTCAGCAGGCATCACGCGGGACATTCAGATTATTCACCTGGAATTGATTTTAATCCATCTTGCTGTCAATGGTATCGAATCACGACGGCATCCGCTCACCATCTATTGCGTTCGCCGCTCCCGGTCCGAGAATGCTACCTAGCTGCATTCACTCAGTACCACCAATCCGGACCAGCAACCAAAGTTATATATTTTCTTTTCAGCGCTACACTGACTTTTAACCTGGGCTTACATGCAGTTGAGGCACCGCCTTTCCCGCCGCCTTTCCCGCTGCTAAAGTTCAACTTAGATAGCCGTGTACATATGTGTCATGTCAGTTTCAGCTGCCAATATTCCCCGGATTCAGAATCAAATCAGTATAGATCTACCACATTCATCCGATACTCTATCCGGTGTGGTTGTATCCTGGTCAGGCCCAGCTGAACAACCCCCCAAGGAACGCATCGGGTCACGATGGCCTATCGTGTGCCATGAGGGGTATCAATATTATGCTGGCGAACAACTGCTCGGCCTATCAGCATGATGGGCAAAGGTCAGATTGCACCTATGACAACCGAATTTCAATCGATTTGGAGGTATACTAACGACTTCGTGCGCTACGAGGCTGGCTGAGGCGTTCTCGGAGTTATCATCGGGGGGGTTGAGACCTGCACGCGATCATATCGGGCTGGGATTGTCAAGACTAGATTCCTGCCCTCGTCACAGTGAGACGCATACTATTGCCGATTCTCTGATTTGTATTCAGCCACCAGAATAGGTAAGTTGTACGCATACTTAAAGCAGCTGTCGTCCTGTCTGTGCTGTCAAGATGGCCATCTCCTATCAAGCATCGTCCTCCTCATCCAGAGTCACCAGACCTAAGCAACATTATTACCAGCCAATCCAGCCATCACATCATGCCACATCACGTTCGAAAGAATCTTGCCGACCTATGCACCGAGGAGAAAGATAAGCTCGTCAGGGCCTTCAGGGCCATCCAATGCCTTAAGCCTTCCGACCCTGATTCGTATTTTACGATTGCTGGCTATCACGGTATCCCCGGTACTTACTATTGCCACCATGGTGACGTCTTGTTCCCAACGTGGCATCGTGCCTATCTGAGCAGGCTCGAGAAAGCCCTTCAGAAGCAAGTCCACGGAGTTACCATGCCCTACTGGGACCAAATCAACGTCATCGAACAAGGCACTCCGATCCCCACCATCCTGACCGACGAGTACTACATATGCGCGGATGGCGAGCGCATCCGCAATCCGTTACACTCATATACGCTTCAAAAGTTGATAGCGGATGACGGTAAAGGAGATGGTGGTCATGATGTGGGACTCTACAACAAGCCCCAGGGTTATGATACCGTCCGCTACCCATTTTCCGGCCTAGTGAGCGAAAAATACAAGGATAAGACAGAACAGCATAACGCAGAATTCACGGCCATGGGCGTTGAAGAGACAACGAACCTCCTGAACCTCAACGTGTTCACGTGGCTTTACGAATCTTCTTATGTCAACCATGAAGGCGAAAGACTTCCGGCTGGAGTTCGGGGCCGGTACAAAGACTGCCTGAACGCACCGAACTACACCGTCTTCTCGAACGTAACCTCGGCGGATGAGTGGAACAAACAACACCCCGGCGGAGTCATCTATCCCCTCGAGAGCCCGCACAACAGCATCCACGTGGCCGTCGGGGGTTTCGAGGTCCCGGGTGATGGCAACTTTAACAAAGTCCCGTTCGCCAATGGGGACATGGGAGAAAACGAGACCGCCGCGTTCGATCCCATCTTCTTTTTCCACCACGCGTGGATTGACTACCTGTTCTGGAACTGGCAAGAGAGGCACGATGCGGTGCGCGAGCTCGAGTTCCTGCCCGGCTACGAGGGCGTTGGGGACTACACGCCGGAGAGTCCATTAGAGCCCTTCAAGTGCGCGGACGGGTGCACAACCCTGACGTCCCGAGTACGTGTGAATTCCGAATCTCGCCTCCCATCCTATCTATCCTATCCCACGGACATATATATGTTATGGTGTATGACAGACATGCTAACATCTCTCGCGCGCGCAGGACGTCGCCGATGTCAGAAATCTCGGATACACGTACGACTGCCCGCTCTCGGATCCGGATCCGCACGGCCGCGACGGCCGCCTCATCGACGTGTCGTCGCCCCGCCTCAGGATCCCGAACCTGACCCGGCGCGGCATCAGCGGGTCGTTCCTCATCTCCACGTGGGTCGAGAACGCGGAGGGCAAGCAGGAGCTGATCTGCGCCGACGCGGTGCTGAGCCGCTGGAACTTGAGCAGCTGCCGCAACTGCCAGGACCACCTCGACTTCCATCACTACGTGCCGCTCGTGGGCTGGGACAAGGAGGATGCCGAGGGCAGGCACAGGCAGGAGAAATTCTCGTATAAGCTGCATACGAGGCAGGACCCAGCTGGGGATGGGATGCGTCGCGGTCCCCAGTCATCTATAGAGTTGGAAACTTGAGGTTGCTACAAATTGTTGTCTATGGGGAGGAGGGGGAGATCATGGTCTTATGTCTGGGGTTGGGGGGGTTGCTTGACGACGATGATGGTCTGGTTTCAATGAAAGGGCTTCCGTCTTCTCCCGTAGGGATATCATTCACTCTGACGCTTCGAGAATAGCTGTGTTTACTTTCTATAGTCAGCCATGCTTTGACACCGCACCTTCCCTTGAAAGTGGCAATTGTATGTGATACCTAGAGAAGTTCGTGGCATGCATTGTAAAGCCGTAACCCGTAACCGCCTTTGACGCTAGCACGATGGGGGTCGTTCTCGGAGCACTCGGACAGTGTTAAATACAGTATGTCGTCAATAGCACCGTGCTCTTACTGGGACATGACGTCGTGGACGTCGTGGAACTACTAGGTAGGTGCTTAGGTAGTTATTAAGTAACTAGGTACTCGTACCTATCTAAGGTTTAGGTAACTAGGTACCTAAATAGAAGTGTGACAACATCGACAGAGAACTTTGACTCACCTATTTAAGTACCCACTCATCGTAGGCTTGTATGACTGGTTTCACGGCTTTATTTAAGAATCCGCACCTAGAGAAGACGCGGCGGCGCGAAGAGGATACGCGTTCGCAGAAGGGCCCGGAGATAAGGAGTGATGACGTGAACAGCATGCGACAAAATCCATCCTAGCGCATGGAATGATGAACCAACAGTCCACACCTCGGCTCTTGTCGTTCAGCAGGTGCGAAGATTCAACGAGGTAACTCAAACAAGCACATGTCGCAAGTAACTAGTACGTACCTACCTAGGTAGGTAGGTAGGTAGGTAAGTACCCTTAGTAGTTATAATAAAGGGTTCAACACTGCCTACTATATAGATGCAAAACCCATCACGCTTTCCGGGAAGAGATGATCAGTCAACATTCTTCACGAGCCACCTCGCCGTATTCTCTGCGCAAGACAGTCTCGTAGCACCAACGCCCTCGGAAACCCAACCAGAGGAGCCCCCCCACCCCTACCTTACCCCCTCCCCTTCGCCATGACACTGATCGTTCACCACCTCGGCGTGTCCCAGTCGGAGCGAGTGGTCTGGCTCTGTGAGGAGCTGGGGCTTGACTACGAGCTGAAGAAATACAGCCGGTCACCCTATCTAGCACCTCCCGAGTTCAAAACACTGCACCCTCTCGGCGCCGCCCCCGTCATCGAGGACGGCCGCGTGAAGCTAGCCGAGTCGGGCGCCTGCGTCGAATACATTGCCCAGACACACGGGGAGGGGCGGTTTATCATCGTGCCCGGGCACAAGGACTATGCCGATTACCTCTATTGGTTTCGTGAGTTAAGCCCCAAATAAATTCCCGCACCAAGCCCTGGAACTCGACGTTGACCTGTGAAACGGTAGACTTCGCCAACGCCACCTTTCAATCGGCTCTGATACGGGATCTAGCCGTGAAGGCAATCGGGGGCGCCGGCAACACCACGGAGAATAATGGCAACATGATAAGACGGTTCAGCGAGAAGTTCGCGGCGATGCTGATGCTCTTGGACGACCGGTTGGCTGTGGCGTCCTGGCTGGCCGGGGAGGAATTCAGCGCCGCTGATATCATGCTCGTATGCTGTCTGACGACCATGCGCTGCTTCAATCCATATGATCTCGGCGGCTACGAAAATATCTTATCCTACCTCGCACGCGTGTCGGCTCGTGATGGATACCGCCGGGCCATGCAAAAGGCCGATCCAGAACTAGACATCAGCTTGTTAACAGGCGCTGCATCACATCCCTGGAGCCCTAATAGATCAACTTTGTAATTACATGAAATTTACGACTTTTCTACATCGAAATCTTGTTGTAAGGCAACCCAGGCCGGCGCGGTCACTGTATAATACTAACACACAAGCTTAACTAAGCCAACGGAAGCCCGAATCCTAATTCTCAACTCAATATCATAGTCTCAGTTACACGCTGATCAGCTAAATACAAAATAGACGTACAAAGAAAAGCAAAGGCGGAATCAATTTATATATTCTTACTCTCTTTCCCTGATTAGTTCGTAGGCTGATCGCCTTCTTACGAACAAGAATCCCATAAAGGGATATTTGTTAAGCATATTTGGGCTTATCGACTAGCCAAACAACGCATTAATGAGCAGGGCAATAAATCCCCATTTTCAATTCTGGAACCAAAATATCCGCACCTTATAAAAAGATACAAGGCGATGTCGTATATTGCTCGACCGTAATTCGGCCGATTCTGACCGGCATGGCATCCGGATCACTCATATGAGTGGCTCGGTCCCGAAGTTGATCCCAGCAAGTCGGAAATAATGGACAGACGACGATACAGACACGGGATTTACCACTGCCCCGAATAGCATAATCATTCATGCTAGTTGGGTACAGCGAGCCGGCGATATGATCCAATCAATTATGCTTGTTAATACCCGAGCAGTTAGCCGGGAAGAATAACTGCTGATTGATGTAGACTTCCTTCTGTCATATCTCCTAGAAACACTACACTGATTTTCGTCCTGATGCCTACATCATATGTCGCGTCAGTCTACGAACTATGTCTTCACAACTAGAACACGAGGCCGCCTTCGAGGCCAGCATCCTCGGCTTCCTCTACAGACAGTGGATGCTACACCGCAAGCCCGTGCCATCCGGCACAGACTTATCTTCTCAAGTTGCCATAATAACCGGCTCCAATAGCGGGCTCGGCCTCGAAGCGGGACGGCAGTTGCTGCAGCTGGGCCTCACGCGGCTGATCCTCGCCGTCAGGTCGCAGTCAAGGGGGGATATCGCGGCCCACGGCCTGAGAGAGGAGTTCTCAAACGCCGATATCTCTGTCTGGTTGCTCGACATGACATCCTACCCTTCCATCACGGCTTTCGCCGAACAATGCAAGTCGCTCCCCAGGATCGACATAGTCATCTTAAATGCCGGTCTTAGAGGCCCCGACGCCTACACGACAGTCAAGGACACGGGCCACGAGCTCAGCTTCCAGGTCAACTACATCTCCACTGCGCTCCTAACGATACTCCTCCTGCCCGTCCTGAAATCAAAACGGGCCACGGGGGGGTCGAAACCACCCCTCATCTCGATCGTGACATCCGACTCGGCGTACTGGGCGTCCGTCGAGCCGCGAGGAGGTCCGATTTTGGCGCAGTTCGACCGGGCCGAGAAATACGCCCCGATGCTGTGGTACCAAAAGTCGAAGCTCCTGCAGTACTTTTTCGTGGCGAGGCTCGCCGAGGAGGTCGACGGCAGCGACGTCACCGTGAACCTGGCGAATCCGGGCCTGTGCGCCGGCACGGCGTTCGGCGACGGCGGCGGGACGGCGGGCTTCTCGGCGCTCACGCGGCTCTTGTTCGGCGTCCTCGTGTGGGCCAACGCGAGGACCGTGGCCGCGGGCGCGAGCACCTACGTCGATGCCGCCGTGGTCCGCGGCCAGGAGAGCCACGGGAGCTATGTCAGCGATTGGGGGATCCGACCGTACGTGTTCAACGGCACACCCCACTCTCCGCAAGCGCTCCGTGCGTCAACTCAGTTCGCGATATGATATTGACTTGTGCATTAGATACCCCGGAATCCTGTATACGCCAGAAGGCGCCCGCGTAAAAGAAAGATTGTGGGAGGAGACCATGGAGGAGCTGAACTTTGCTGGCGCATCTGACATTATCCTGCGCGTGAAGGGGTGATGCATAGACTCGAATCTCAATTTATCCCTCTCCCGGTCTCCGTATCTATTCGGAAGCGTATGCTCAACGAGCAGTGTCATCATGCGCCGACCCGTCGGTCTTGTTGAATTTGCTGCTACATTAACCTAATCCCACGTAAAACTCTTAAAAACCAACCGTGCTCGTGATGGGAACGTGATTAATCGCTCCACGTGTTTAGATTTCCAAGATTATTTGTCTCTCATGAATTTAACATTGAACGTTAGTACAGCCAGAACGATCTAGGCATGTATTGACTAAGCCCGCGACGGTAAACTGAGGGATAGACATGATCAGGAGGGGTGATGTGCTCCACGTTCACCGTCTCTCGTTTTCTACTGGTTCGTCTCCAACGCTTTCATCACGATCGCGTCAATTTCCCGTACCATCAAGTGAGGAGAAAAGTGCTTATTTAGGAAGCTCAACAGGCTTCTACTTCTACGCACCTACCTAATTTAAAGCTCCCCCCCAGCCAGGAAAACACTCCGTGGCCAGGTTTTATCTTGATATGATTAGGCCTGCGCAATCTATATATTAGTGCGATGCCATCAGCAAACTGTTCCCTTCCGTGGGAAATCATTTGGTAGCGTGGGCCTTGTAAATAATTGAAAATCAGTGTGTATGTCCACCAGTAGAGAATATAATTGGCGATACTATTGAAAAACAGGTACCCGAAGTCCGATAATCATAATCCTTGGTGATCTCGGTCTTGCGACGACGAATCGGTTCAAGATGGGGAATACGCCATCCGTCACCGTCGATCCCGGTACAATGTACACGGCGACGGCGAGCGCATCAATCGCGGCCGCCCGCGCCACGGCGTTGACATTGAGTCCGACCAGCAACGTGCCGGGAGCGAAATTCGACCGCTTTGTCCAGATATTCCTCGAAAACGAAGACTTTGCCATCGCGGCCGGCGACCGTGAGTTCCAATTTCTTGTTTAGGCGATTGGACGGAAGTTAGATGAATGAATGAATGAATGAATGAATGAAAGGAGGGATGGAGGGATGGATGGATGGGCGAGGATCGAGTACTAATTCGAAGGCAATAGCGAATCTAAAATACCTCGCGTCGAAGGGAATCCTCCTTGACAACTACTATGCGATAACACACCCGTCGCAGCCGAATTACATCGCGGCGGGGGGCGCGAGTACCCATGGCATCACGGACGACAGCTTCCGGCGGATCGGGGCCGACACGGAGACCATCGTCGACCTCCTCGAGGCCGCGCAGGTGAGCTGGGGCATCTACCAGGAGGACATGCCGTACTCGGGGTTCCAGGGGAGCTACGTGAACCAGAAGAACGGGGCCAACGACTACGTTCGCAAGCACAAGTGAGTGAAGGCTTGCTTACCTACCTTACCTACCCTACCTGCCTTACTTACCCCCCGGGAGAACAAATCGATTTCAAGCCCGGCCTCCCCCATACTAACCGAATGAAACAACGACGGGCAGCCCGTTGGTGAGCTACGACTCCGTAGGCACAGACATAAACCGCCTAGCCAAGACGAAGAATTTCACGCTATTCAACAGCGACCTGGCCAGCGACAAGCTGCCGCAGTGGATGTTTATCACGCCCAACATGAGTACGTAATTTCCTCCCTTCCCCCCTTCCCCCCCAGCTTATCTACCTACCTACTCGACGACGACGACACGGCGGTATTAAAAAAAAAAAAAAAAAAGAGTCCCCACGGCTAACGAAATTTCTCGCCCGCACTCGCGCAAACCAGCCAACGACGGGCACGACACGTCCGTGACGGTGGCGGGGAAGTGGGCGCGGGGTTTCCTGGAGCCGCTGCTGGCGGACGCGCGGTTCAACGGGCCCTCGACGCTGGTGGTGCTGACGTTCGACGAGAGCGAGAGCTACGTGGCGCCGAACCGCGTCTTCGCCGTGCTGCTGGGCGGCGCCGTGCCGGCGGGCCGGGCCGGCACCACCGACTCGGCCCGCTACGACCACTACAGCCTCGTCCGGTCCGTCGAGGACAACTGGGCGCTCGGCAGCCTCGGGCTGGGCGACGCCTCCGCCGTCCCGTTCGCTCTGTGATCGCCCCCGCGCCTTTGGTGATGGGTAAAGGGGAAAGGGGGGGGGAGAAGACGATAATGGTACGCCCGCGAACACGAGCCCGGTGTAATACTCGGTCGCGGATCTGCTTCACATATACCGTGCATGGCGGTCTCGCTTGGGTGTTGTTAATCTATCTCGCTGCCAGCGCGCTATATATACTTCCCATTTTTGAGTTCATTGCCCCCCCCCCCCTTCGCTTCGGGACGGCAATGGTGTAAGACAGGATGATCGGTAGGTGGCTAAACCTCAGTGAAGTAAGGTAAACGAGAGGGTGAGACAGAGAGCATCAACCCGCCTCGAGCTTCCGCGATTACACGTAAATTACACGAGTAAGGTAAGCCAGGCTTAGTTATTAACTTAGCTTAGTTGTCTGCGCATGAGTCGGGATCGTGCATCTCGCCCGCCCATCTTGATCCCTCGCTCCCCTCCTGCTTGGAACGTCTAGAAGGGGAAGGGGGGGGACGCAACACAGCTTGACAACTGGATAACATAAAAAAAACTAGATATAGTAGGGAGAGTTTGGCGTCGGGATAGTATGCCAGTAAAAGCCGGGTCCGACTATACACCAGGAATAGGAACTATAGAAGAAAAGGACCTTTTTTTTTTTTTTTCGTCGTTGGTGGCACGAAGTCCCAATTCGGGCACGAGCAGAGACGAGATTGGCTGGGGGCTGGTCTCTCCCATTTAACATGCCAAGTATAGGCCCATGCCGAGTATAAGCCCGCGCCTTCATTGGAGGCGTCGTGTTCTTCCGGATTTACCCAGATCACTTGAGCCAGAAATCCACGAACGTCCCTCCCCAGTTCTCCCGGGGTTCCCCTCATTTTTTTGTTTTAGTGTAGATGAACGACTGAATCACTTTCTTCTAACCCATGTCCTCATTCTTTTCCCCCTCCCCCCCCCCCGCCACAGCGATCATCCTCTTCGTGGCTGGGACACACACACACACACACACACACACACTAAATCGCAGCTAACTTACCGTCACCTCCTTCGGGCTAGGCCGGCTGCGGTTCGTGGAGGAGGTGGTCCCGAAGTTCTAGAAAGGATCGCTTCCTCCTCCCCTAGTGTGCTGCAGCCAAGAAGGGTCCCTATGCATACCACGCTGGAGTAGTAGAGCCGCAGGAATGCAAAGTTCGGTTGCAACCCGCCTTTCCTGCCTCCACCACTCGCGCTCGATGGGGGAGAGGAGGAGGAGGAAGGGGGATCTGGGACGATCTTAGTCTCTTGTTTCGGCTTCCTATCACGTCGCTGCCGTGAAGGGCTTACCTAGGGGCAATCCTCTTTTTGGCTAGTGTGATGGCGCATCCATCCTGTTTCCACGCCATCCCCCATGCCTGGCTCGAAATCCGGGGAAATGGACTGGATGCGTCACTTAGAACCGAAAGGGGGGGTGGTGGTGTAGTCGCGGCCGCCCTCGTCCTCCCTTTCGCTCCTGCTTGTCCATTTCTGAACTTTACTGGCCTGCGATAGAATCAATGGTCTTTGTTAAAGGGCAATGTGTTACTAGTAGTAAGAATATGTTGTCAGTTCCTGGCATGTCAGAGGAAGAAGTCCGCTCCATAATCATCTAGCTCTTGTAAACGATGTCGGTAGAATAACAATGCTGACAGAATAGGGTGACGTACGCAGATCAGCCATCAAGAACAGACTAGTCCACATTATGCCTCACAACTGCGGCTCTCTATCTATGTCTGTCTGTCCCCTCTGCTGCACCGGCTCGCTTATTACGGGAACATGCTCCGCTAGTGTGCGCGTTCCCGGCACTGCATGACTCTGCGTGTGATGGTTCACCCGCTCCCTCCCAACCCAACCACGGCACCGTGGCACTGCTTCTTCCGAGTAACGAAGAAACGGCTCTACTCTTGCGTCGTAGACACAACACGACCCTCGGACCGGTCGTATGCCTGATTGGTTCGCCCACCCCCGGAAGCCCAGCAAGTTCCAGACCAGCAGCATGATGGGATATATTACGGCTTTCCTCCTTCCCCTCTCTCGCGCTCGCGAACCCGCCCATCGCCACCACCCGGTGCTGGGCATGATCATCCTGGATATAATGCTGCTATACCCGACCCCAACGATAGAAGCCGAGTGCATTTGCTCAT
The DNA here is from genome assembly GCA_021209875.1 of Rosellinia necatrix. Classification (NCBI taxonomy): domain Eukaryota; kingdom Fungi; phylum Ascomycota; class Sordariomycetes; order Xylariales; family Xylariaceae; genus Rosellinia; species Rosellinia necatrix. Next base: position 1,709,890 of record JAGYVD010000006.1, on the reverse strand, counting down.
CTCACAAACACACCTTACCCAGGTGTTAAAAGGTATAATCAGCCATCTATCTCTCTATATACGTAAAGGGAATCCAGTCATCGTCCGCCAAAAGGGGGGGGAGGGATTAAAAAAAAACCCCCAAGCATCCCGTCCCTGACTTGATACAAGGCGAGAGAAAGAAGGGAGAGAAACAAAACCAGACGGCCTACCGAAAATAACACACAAAGAACAAAAAACGAAAACAACGCCAACGCCACCGCAACGCCGCCGGGTCGAACATGGTGAACCGCCAGACGATGCGGTCGCGGGCGCGCCGGGAGCGGGGGCGGGAGGAGATCGAGGTGTCGCTGGTGGAGGGCCCCCGGTTCGAGAAGGTGTCGTGGACGCGGGAGCCGCACCTGCGCCGGCTGTACGCCTGGGCCGTGATCCTGATCCTCGGCAGCGTCACGACGGGCTACGACGGCATGCTCGTCAACACGTCGCAGCAGATCGACCGCTGGAAGCAGTTCTTCCCCCGCACCCAGGCCGGCCCCGGCAACCCCCAGGCCGTCGCCGACAGCTGGCTCGGCCTGCTCGTCAACATCTTCAACATCGGGAGCGTCATCAGCTTCTTCATCACGTAAGTTACCTCCTTCCCCCCCTTTCTTTTGTATAATTATCTTTTCCTCGATGACCCTCCCTCTCTCCCATAGTTGCTGCCTTGGGGGGTGGGAGAAGGAGGAAGGGGTTGTTGATGTTGTCGCTTCGGGATCTTCGTTATTGACATGTCTTTTTTTTTTTTCCCACATAAAAGCCCATATGTCGCCGACAACTGGGGCCGGAAAACATCGATCGCGATCGGATGCGGCTTCATGATTGCGGGCGGCGTCGTGTCCGCCTTTTGCACGCAGTACGAAAGTATGTTCACCTAGCGTGCCCGTTCTCTGAGGGAGATAGATAGAGAGAGTATTCGTGCTCACTAGGATACGTCAGTGTTCGTCGCGGGGCGATTCCTACTCGGGTTTGGAAACAGGTAAGACCTCTTTTTAACGTATTGCAATCTTTTGTCTCCAATTCTGGCGTGGGGAGCTGTACACTGACCGCTGAATCTATAAATAATAGTCTGACGCAGATGGCATCCCCGTTGCTCCTTACTGAGATATGCCATCCCCAACATCGTGGGCCGGTCACAGCAGTATATAATTGCTTGGTAAGGTGCCGCAATCACCTTCTACTGTTATTGGGAAGCTGCTAATTTCACAAATGACAGTGGAATCTAGGAGCACTCATGGTAAGAGGCGCCTTCCTAGCTATCCTCTCAAGAGCTCTCACTTATGTGATCTACAGGTTGCTTGGATAGGCTGGGGAACGGCGCGAATCCAGAGCGATTGGGCCTGGCGGTCCATCACGCTCCTCCAGATCCTTCCCTCCCTCGTTCAGATCTCGTTCATCTACTGGATGCCAGAGAGCCCAAGGTACCTGATGTCCAAGGACCGTCACGGCGAGGCCTTAGACATCCTGGCGAAGTACCACTCGGGCGGGAAGAAGCACGATATCCTCGTGCAGTTCGAGTACCGCGAGATCAGGGAGACGCTGAAGATCGAGGAGCAGCTCCAGCGCTCGGCCGGATACCTCGATTTCGTCCGCACCAAGGGAAACCGCTGGCGCCTAGCCATTCTAATCTCCCTGGGTGTTATCTCGCAGTACAGTGGTAACGCTCTATTTTCCAACTACATTGACACGATCTATGAAGGGGCCGGCATCACCGACCAGAATAAGAAGCTCGCGGTACGTCGGAGAAACCCAGCAACACATAGCATTCATCTAACACAAATATTGATCTGTCCGAGTGTAGATAAGCGGAGGCAAGACGATTCTGGACCTGATCGTAACGGTGCTAGCGGCGCTCAACGTGGACCGATTCGGGCGGCGGCCTCTCTTCCTTGTGTCCATCTCAGGCATGGTCGTCTCATTCGCGAGCTGGACTGTATGCGGCGCCTTCTACGAGAACTCGGACATGCGGAACGCCACCGCCGGCTGGGCCCAGCTGGTCTTCATCTGGCTCTTTGGCATATTCTACGACATCGGCTTCTCCGGCATGCTCATCGCCTATGCCCTTGAGGTCCTGCCCTTCAAGCTACGCGCCAAGGGCATGATGCTCATGAACATCACCGTGCAGGCTGTTCTGGCCCTCAGCAACCAGACGAACAGGATCGCCTGGAATAGGTTGCCTAAACACTGGTACTTCATGTTGTTCTATACCGTAAGTTCCCCGTCGGCACATCTAAACTATCTCGTCGTGAATAAGATTTTCTATATAGCACCAAGTAGGCTTTAGATGCTAATTTCACGTGCGCAGGCATGGGATTTCCTTGAGTTATGCTTCGTTTACTTCTTCTATGTCGAGACTAAAGGACCAACGCTCGAAGAGATTGCCCGCATCTTTGATGGCATGGATGCCGTTGCCAATATCAATATCCGACAGGTAGAGAAGGAAATACAACACGATGAGCACGAGGAATACGTTCAAGATGATCGACCATACCCAGGGGCGTTCTGAGTGAAACGAATTGGGAGGATATTCAAATTAATCTTGGTGACGGAAAGCGAAACTTGCTTGGATGGCGTTTTGACGCGATGCATTTGATACCCACACTCTCTAGACTTCTTTTTTCGTCGTTGATATTAGCGAGACAAGCCGCAAGTATAGCAAAATGCATGAGTGCAATGGAGTTGGGAGGCGCAGGGGGTATTCGCCAGCTGAGCAAAAACATACTGTCATTTTATCCCTTAGTGGGTTTTAGCCTAATGAGACACTCGACCGGAGGAGGTTCGATTCTCTTTCCCTTTTCCACTTTTTCCTCCTTGTCCTGTGTCCCCTCCTTCCTTGTCATTTAATCGAACCAGCCTTGCAACATAATACCTCGAAGCAACCGTATTATAACAGATGGCCATTACACAGCCCTCATGGGTGCTATAAGCAGGAGACAAGCGAAACTGTCTATCCAGTTGTGCCAAATCAAACACCTTCATCCATTTGGTCATCGAGGTCGATGACCTGTGTAGGCAAAATAGTTTCAGAACTATTACCGCTAGGCGAGGAGCTCTCTAGCTCGACGATACTGGTCATAGCTTGTGAAAGCTTATCCAATTCACCTTTTAGCTGCTCCCGCAGACGAGCTGTGCGGATGTCCTCTTCCATCAATTTTCCATATACATTTGGTCCTGCCGAAAGACGACTGTCAACAAAATCACATTCGCCTATGTTAAGAAAGGGTTAAAACTTACCCGCTTTGCCAAGACCAAGTTCTTGATCAATGTACACATCAAGCTCATGGCTACCCATAATGCGGAAGAGATTTCTGTACAGTATTTATAGTCAGTAACCGTAGCCCTTGTGCAAATTGAACCCATTTTTACAAATCAGGTTTCATAAGAGGAACCTGTATAGACCGCAATAGAGCAACCTATATAAAAATAAAGATGATCCAAGAATGACTTACGAGTTGACGTTCATCGTCACGCCCTCCACGAATCGCGTTGCCGCCGTATTATAGTAGCCCCTTACGAACGCGGCGACCTCAATCTCTGTTTCATAGGGATCAATTCCAATCTTGGGGAGCTGCTGAGTGAGGATTCTGTGCTCCTTGGCTCTTTCTTCTTCTGACATATCAGCCAAATTCTTTATCTGATAGTCCCATTCAATGAGTGCCACAGCCTTTAGGCGATAGATCGCGCGCGCTCGGCGCAACTGCTCTAGTTCCTGTGCCTTATAACGAGCAAATGCATCTTCGTTCATCATATACATTTGATACGTTTCTGAATCATACATTTCAGACAGCCGTGCTCGTTGATTGGCAACAATCATACTAATGAAGTGTTTTAGATGAGTCTGGCACTCCTTGAAGATAAGACGACGCCGGAGAATACCAAGTGACTCTTCTAGCGCCAGGTGTGTAGCTGTCATAAGTAATTCGGCAGTCTTATCGATATAAGTTTCGAGGGGGCCTTGCCATTTTTTGACTGCATCTAGACACATGGTTTCGCGCACTTCATCTGGAACGAGGTCGCGAGGCATTCCAGGACGCTCTAGAATGATTGGTTAGCCACTAGCACCGTGGAGCAAGTGTGTTCATATCCAATATAAAAGTACGCCAAGATGTAGCAGGGTGATATACGCGGAACTGGTTTATACATACGTTTCTTTCTAACTTGGGCTCGAATGTCACGAATATCCATCGCAAGTCGACCTAAGTTGCGGAAGCCTGCAAAGGGGCCCTGCATCTCTCCAGGTCCGGCGCCACCGATAATCGACGGGGCTTGAACGATGCTACCCGCAGAAAAGCTCTCTTGCTTGACAGGTGTAACTGGCGTCTCAATTTCCCGTCGCTGGCGTTTATTTGGGGTCGGGCGCATGGTCGAGTCACTGGGGCGGGGTCGCCTGGAAGGTGTGCTGGCTGAGACCTCTGTGTCGTTATCAGAGAGATCGATGGTTTGGGCTGCCGGCTCCTTGACGCGACAAGTGGGCTTGATTTTCAAAATGATGTCCCTGAATTGGTTATTAAGTGTATTCCACTGAGATGAGAACTCAGAGTCCTTCGTCGCTGTCTTCATACGGCCAAGGAACTGATAGAGACTCTTCTTGACTTCATCTAAATGAGGAGTTAGTAAATATTGATTGTGAGAGCGGATAGAGCAAAATAAAAATGGATGTAGGGTAGGAACCATCTTATCACTAATTATGGTTTGCTTAAAAAATCGCTTACGTTCAACGTTCGACGGAATCTCGGGTAAGGCGGCAAGCTGAGACTCGATTTCTCGCAACCGAGTATATACCTTCGACTTGATGGTGGGTAGGCTCTGCGCGAACGCATCCCCAAGTTGAACTGAAATATACTCCCCAAGCAGGTCAACGCCACAGCGTTCTTTGAACTCATCAAAATCTGCCGGCCAGTCACAATCGCTTCCGTGAGAAAAGAACTGTTCTTCCCACTCGCCTGCGGCCTCGAGGGGTATATGCGGAGGCCGTGAAGTGGCGAAAAAGCCATGGCCGACAGACTGCTTTTCATCTCGGAACATGGAAAGCCATTGTGACTCGTTCTCTGCCGCTAACTTGTCTGCCTTAGTCATGATGCCAATGGTACGGTTGGCGGCTTTTGCCTCTCGTATAATGCCGAGAGAGATCGAGTTTTCAGGGTCTGCGTTCATTGGCAAGGCCCACATGATAATAGCACCCTGGCGCTGTATGAAGTGACGGGTCAAATTACGCACGACCTTGACAATATACTCATCCTCTTCTTGGTCTGGGGAGAGAAATACGCCAGGTAGATCATAAAAGCTCAGACCGGGCAATTCTGGGCCTTTAATCTCCAATGAGATTATGTTAGGAGAAAATTGTGCAGCCGCAGCACGGGTAGCATCTGTAAAAATTAAGGTCAGCTGCTATTCGTATACGATGAGCTTCCAGAAATCGTAAATTGACAACTTGGAGGACTGGATTAGCAGCTCCCAAAATATTTAGCTTTGTGCAACATCCTTTAGCATTAATAAGGCTCTTGTGAACCTCGAATGGTCACTGTTGCTGTTGCTTGTCGATATAGTCCTCGTGGTGGTTGGGTGCAACTCTATGTAGCCGAAAGCAAGCAAAAGATGAGTTAAGAGACTTAAGCTTACCTGCAAGGTTTTTGCCTTTTGCGATCGCGCCATCGCCTGGAACATACAGCTCGTGGTCAATGGTAGGGTTTAAAATAGCGACCTGGGCCCATCGTAGAACTTCTTCGATCTCGCCTGGGTCAAAAATCGTTTTGAAGATCTTAATATCGCGGTGTGATTTCTTGACCCAAGGCGGGAACGGATTAGCCACCGTGACATCAGACCTCTTAATTTTGCCCTTTGGCTCAAAATCGTAGTCCAGTTGTAAAGCAACAGTACAGCTCCAGTGAGCATTGCTGCTGTCAATTAAACGAATGTGTAGCGGACACCGTGTGCCCACACCTGCGCTCCGTGGGATGTCGACTCGTGCAAGGCCAGACATAAGACTTGATTTGCCGGCTGACTGATCTCCCACGAGTACGAGTTCGGGGAGTTCGGTTATGTGGGATACACCAAGCTGCTGAAGGCTGCCTACAGTATTGTTGAACGCGCGCAACTTCATGCCGATGTTAGTGAATGTAGGGTGCGCAAAGCTTTGGTGAGCAAAACTTGTATCCGCATTCTGTGTCGACTGGGGGCTTTCAGCTAAGCCGCCAACAGGCCGGGTTCTCATCTCGAGCAACATTGGCTCTTGGTCATCGTCATTTTCACGAATGCGAGTTTCAGCGCTCGCTTCAAGTGTGTCAGGAGACAGTATAAATGGCTTGCGGATGTTGAGATGACTTACGTGCGTAAGATCTGACAAAAGATGCAGCGACAGATTGAGCGTCAGTTAAGTCATCGCGGACAACCTTTCGCGAAGGTGGTTCCATGGCGTTTGATACAACAGAGGGCGGCGCCGGCGTTGGTGTTGGCGCTGGCGTCGACCCTAAGAGCGAAGCATCTTTGCGCTCCTGCTTAATATTGCGACGAGACATCTCGATTGAATTGTATTGTAAAAAAGGTGCCACAAGATACGCCTAAATCAGTGGTTTTGGAATGAGAAAAACATGCAAGTGTTACCCACAGAGTCTACAAGTACACCAGATTGTGACGATGGTGAGATGATGCGACTGGTGGTGATGATTGCAAAGAAACCCAAAATGAGGGCCAAAGTAGGGAGTGCTACAGGGACGATGATTACAAGAAGTATGGGGTGCAGTGGCCACGAGAGAAGAAAGAGGGAGAGGGTTGATTAAAGGTGAAGCTTAGGATGGTGGTTCAATAAAGCTGAGCTTCCGCGTGGAAGGAAGGCTTGACACGGTACCCGCCTTAGTGTTCAATGGTAGGTACCATAACTCAAGCAGCCCTCGGCGGAGCTGTTAGTTGACGCCAGTTCTGCTTGGGTAGTTACTATCTGGGTTCCGAGAGGAAGGAGTGATGGTTGGAGAGAGCGCCTTCCACAGAACCTTGGGTTATCCAGGGGCTGGAGAGCTAAGTGGGGTATGGATTCGCTACAATATAATTGGCCGGCATATCCTAAACAGGAATTCACAGAATTCTATGCAATTTATATGAGGTTTTGTGAACAACTCGTGAATCTCTGCATCAGCAAGTAAATTCAAGCATAAGTGATAGGTAAGTAGTGTATCACAATAGATACTCAATCAAACTGATAAGGCACAATGTATGCATAAGTAGAATAATGATCCCATGTACATCCGCAGACACGTGCCCCAAATAACTTATTATCTTTACTGCGCACAAGTACTACGTATCAGGTATGATATATTTTGGTAAAACAATTGAGTTCTAGCCTTTTTTAAGCAATTGCAACCAGGAAATGTAGCATACTATAACCACCTAGGTAGGTACTACCTAGTGATGGAGCATTAGATCTTGGACAGACCCTTTTAGTACCTATGAAGTGCTAGGTACCTAGTATAATTACTATTTTATCATATCTGATGGCTCAAAAATGCAAGCAGCAACTACATAATTATCGGACTGGTCAATATTGCAATCCCCTAGGAAAAGGCGGAATTGGAGTGACAGGTAGAAAACAATGGGTGGGCTGATGGCTAACTTCAAAATGGCCGCCTCAAGTATAACTGTGCTGATTGATGTCATGAAGAGAATTATAAGCTGACTGATCCCCTTCCGCACTCACCACTCACCAACTTCCAAAATTTAGGGCGATGGTGGAAGCCATCTGTAGCTGCTAGCTCGTGTGGTCTAAGAGCTAAACACTTCCGAACAGTTTCGGCTTTTATTGGAGGATGACGACGTTAGGGGGAAGCCCTCAGTCACATCCAATAAGATCGCTCTCGACAATACGCCAGTCGCGATGGCCTCAAATTTGGAGACCTGGCGTTAGAGAAGATTCGAGACGCAGGAGGCAGCGCCGAGTATATACTAAATTATCTCCGATGGTGGACCATGGCGTGTAGCCAACGACTCGAAGAAGTCGTCCTTGGAAAAATTATGCTGGCATATGATAGAGTCGAGGAAATACTCGAAATTATCACTTTCCAAAAGGCCATCGCTTTATCCAACGGATGACGCGAGCGACATATACACCCTGAACTCAACGCCAAGCTTCATAAGATCAGACCCAAAATTACTATGCAAATGAACTATCGGATTCTAACAGAGAAAGACGACGCCGAAAGCGGGCGAGAATAGCCTCTCAGACAGATAGTCGTGTCCCCTTTAACAGCGAAAGGTAGGTATCGGAGATGACTCACCATCGAGACCCAGCTCTATCCTTCCTTTGCTTGCCATACCACCCATAGGGCCCCCTCGTATATCTCTTCTTAATGCTTGCCATTTTAATAGCTTCGATAAGAATTGTTTGATTCACTATATGTAGTTTACATGATGTTTGCCCATACTACAACAAACAGCATCTGGTATTGGATTATCTTTTTGTGATTGGTTCCAAGCGATGGCTGTGATTGTAGACGCAAAAAATGCCTGTACCGAACAGCCTGGCTCATCAATTCAAGACTTATGCCCGTCAAGCTAGCAGTTGGTTCGATACTCACCAGTAAATCCGTGGTGTCATACATTTTGACTACGTAGTTTGTGTATCCCTCGAACCCGAAAATATCCGCCTTAGGTAGTGTTTCGGCACCACGTGCGACTTGCTTGAAGAATCAGTCAAAATACGCATGGGCCCTGTCTCAACTACCACACCGAACGTATTTGTTAGAAATATTTATATAGTATCGTAGATTCAAGGGATGCCACGTGAGATATCCAACTATCACGGACTTCCCTACCATCCATCGACATATCTTAACATGTAAGTGGGTATACGATAGAATGGACCTGGTCAAATTGCCAGAGCAAATCATAAGAGTTGTAGTCGCAATGGAATGAACGGCATAGGGACGAGCAAGGTCTATGCCGGGAATTATCTAGGGGCTATGTCAGCTTTGAATTCTTCCCAAATCGACCATTTCGTACCCAAGACTGCGACCCAGGATGGGACCACCTTCCTCCTCGTCTCGCACCCGCCGCCAGCCTTCGTTATCCTCGAGCTCCGTTCCTGGTGTAGGAAAGGGTTCATTGCAATCGCGACTGCTTAATTTCGGCCAGTATCGACGATAACTCCAAAATGCCACAGTAATACCCAGCAACGAGCCCACGCTCACATCATAAACGTCGTGCCGGTAATCCTGACACCTACTTATCGCGATCATAGCAGCCCCTACCAATGGCGACAGGCATACCAGTGCCCGACCAAGGCCTTTCTTATCCCGAAATATTCTCAGCTGACCGGCGAGGAAGAAAGCTAGGTATCCGAGGCCGCTGAATGAAAAGCTAGAGTGGCCCGAAGGAAACGACCGCCACCCATCGTGAAGGGTATGATGGTTGGTCTCGGTACAGACCTCGAAAGTGACCAGCGTGTCTGGTTTAGTTCCCGGAGCGGGCTTGCAGCGGGCAATAAGATCGGGACGAGGTCGACCAACGGCGTTCTTGACAATATCGGTGAGGAAGGACGTGAGGATCAAGGCGATAGCGAGCCCAAGGATGGCATTGTGGTGCTTGTGAAACGAGGCGCGAGAAATACTGTTGTAGATAACGAGGAGGGTCAATGGAACGACGGCCGCATATACCATATTAAGCCACACAGGGACTCGCTCGACTTCCGCATGAGGGAAGGCAATGTTGAGATTGTTGATGTAGAACATGCGATGAAAGGGCTCGACCAGAAAGACGAGAGCCAGATAGGCCGCAAGGAGGACACTGAAGCCGAAGTAGTCGGGCGCATACGAATGCTGTTGGACACAAGCGCCACGATTAGCGAGGGACAAGACCAAATTGAACCACCTTGCAGTAGGTATCTAGCAGTAGGTATCTAGCAGTATCTACTTAGGTTAGGGGCGATATTAATCGAGCAGGACTTACCGTCCAGATTTTGGCAATGGGCATCAGGATGCCTCCATCGCGAGGGGCCATTGTCGCTAGTCACCGTGAACGGATAGCCTTGAAGATATTCCACAGCATGGTAGGTGCCAAACTAATAGGATCACAGCCCGTTGGTCAGTTTATCACGTTTCATGGGGGGACGACACCACATCCATGGATGCTGAGCGTGAGCTCGAATCGTGGCCTATCGGCTATTGAAAACAAGTCGGCTGAACCACCGGGGTACAAGCAGTGAGAGCTGCCCTACATGCAGTAGCGCAGGTCGGTGCCCCGAGCACAGTTGGTAGGTAGCGAGTCGGTGCATGGCACCTAAAGTACCTTGTAACTACCTAGTGGGTACCTGAGCATTGCCTGTCCATCGGCATTTTCAACCGCCGACTCAAATAAACATTCTTCCACTCCCGTCTCACAGTCCTGCCTAACATCCACCACATGATCCATGATCCGGCAAACTCAACGCCGGTCAAACGCCCCGCCCTATTTTCTGGTATCCCCATGATAGCTAATAGTCTATAAACTCTAGAAGCCGAGCGTCACTACACAACCCCGAGCCGCTGTCCCTCCCAAAAGTCTTCATCGACGTGATGTTGAAATCCACCTACAAACCGTCCGCCAACCTGGCGCCACCGCCATTACCCCCCGGTTGGACAGAGCACAAGGCTCCCACAGGCCATACATATTACTACCACGAAGAAACAAAAGAATCTACCTATAAACGTCCTGGCGCCGACGCGCCACCCGCACCATCCGCACTACAACCCCAAGATCCGCATGCGAGTTTCTTCCAGTACTCAGCGGTTCCCCGACTTTCCGATCCCGCCGCTGCCAATGCATTCCTAGCCCAATATGACCCTGCGCGACAACATAGTGCGCAAGCCGTCAGCCAACATGGGAGAGGGGACCACCGCGGCTCCAACGACGGAAGAAGTCGCCCACGACCTCAACCCGCGGACAAGCCCAAGTCCAAGGTCGCCATACCGGGTTGTGAGCCTTGGATACTCGTATACACCAAATATGGCCGTCGTTTTGCTTACAACCCTGTCAAGAACGCTAGCTACTGGCGTATCCCCGAGAAGGTCATGAAGTTCGTGATCGAGCTGGATATCAAAGGAATCAAAGAGAAGGCTGGTGGTGACAGTGAAAAGGACGACCAGCTGCCCGCCGAAGTAAACGTTCAGGACCAGGAGATCACGCAAGGAGATGAAGCCAGCGAGCAAGTCGAATTGGGATCCGATTATGAAGAGGTTGAGGTTACAGATGACGAGGAAGACGCCGAGGGGGACGGCGAGCCAGGCGATGATAACGCACGCGCATCCAAGCGGCAACGAACCGACGAACCTGCCAACGATTTGCCCGTCGAATTCAACGAGGCCGATATCGCCTACCAATTACAGGCCATGGGCGAAGACTATGGGTTGGACCCTGGAGAATATGATGACGGGAACTCAGAGAACTGGCCCGAAGGCGCTGAGGGACTCGATTTTTCCGAGACGGACGCGAAGGAGTTATTCAAGGATCTCCTCAACGACTTTGGTATCAATCCATACTCACCATGGGACAAGTTGATTGAGGATGGCCACGTCTTCGATGACTCCCGGTACACGGTCCTCACCTCAATGAAGGCAAGGAAGGAAGTGTGGGAGGAATGGAGCCGGGACCGCATCCAAGTGCTCAAGGAGCAGCGCGCCAAAGAGGAGAAGAAGGATCCTAAGATACCCTACATGGCCTTCTTACAACAAAAGGCGACTCCCAAGTTGTACTGGGCCGAGTTTCGAAGGAAGTACAAGAAGGAAGGCCCCATGCGTGATACATCGTTAAACGACCGCGACAGGGAAAAGTGGTACCGCGACTACATTAATAGGCTCAAACTTCCACAAGATGTCCTCAAGAAAGACTTGACAAGCTTGCTGAAAGAGATTCCCACTCGTGCCATGAATAACCAAACCCTACCCGAGAACCTCCCGAGCCAATTACTCGCAGACGTGCGGTACATCAGCCTGGACCCCAAGGTTCGCGATCCCATGTTAGCCGCCTACATACAAACTCTGGGTCCCCCGCCGGAGGCCGACGAGGCCGACGAGGACGAAACGTCAAAGAGGGCGAGAGAAGAGCGCCGCAAGAGGGAGAAAGCGCTGGCCGAGCGCGAGCGCGTTGTGGCCGAGGAGAAGCGCAAGCAAAAACGGCAGCTGGAATTTGGCAAGGCTGTTCTACGAGAAGAGGAGAGGGAACTCGAAAGGGCTAATCAAGTCGGGAAGAAGGGGTTACAAAGCCAATTATTGGCTGTCCAGGAGAAGGGCGATGCGCATTGAGCCAGCAATACTATCTGTGCTTAATTAGAGGAGAGCAACCGCATCACAATGATACCCAGTACATGTTTTGTTTTGTTCGATTTAATAAAACGAGCAGTAAAAAGACGTAACAATCCATAGCGCCATCCCCCCTACCCGGCTTGTGATATACCTCTATTCCCATGTCCTTACACCGCCGAGGGTGGCACTACATCACCTCCACGTACGTCATAACTTGCTCTGGGCAACGGGTCCCCCATCCAGTCACAATAGGAAGTTGTCGAACCATTGGACGGCCTGGTAGAAGGCCTGCTCCTTGGCGAACTTCTCGTGCTTCTTGCTCATGTCGCCGCGGACGGCGAAGCCGTGAACGACCCCGGAGTACAGGTTGATCTGGTAGGGGTGGCCGACCTCCTTGAGGATCTCCTCGCTGCGGTGGCGCTTCTCGTTGGGGAAGATGGTGTCGGTCTCGGCGGCGGAGATGGACAGCGGGCCCTGGAAGCCGCGGAGCTCGTCCTCGTCGACGAAGGACGGGTGGGCCATGTAGCCGACGTTAATGCCGTTCGCGAAGTGGCGCGCGACGTACTACGGGAGGAGAGGTTAGCGGCCAATGGTTGAGAAATTATCGTTTTTACCCTGTGAACGGCGTAGATAGGGTGCGTTACCTTGGCGCCGAAGCAGTAGCCCACGGAGCCCAGCTTCTTCACGCCCTTCTCCGTCTGGAGCCACTTGATGGCCTCGACGACGGTGGGGTCGACGAACTCCTTGGTGTGCGGGTTCTTGCCGTCCGAGCCCTCGGCCAGCCATTTGAAGATGTCGAAGCCCTCGGGCGGGTTCAGCGAGACCGGGTCGCCATTGAAGAGGTCGATTATCAGGGTCAGGTAGCCGTTGGCGGCGAACTGGTCGGCGATGAGCTTGCTGTTCTGCCAGATGCCAATGACGTCCGGGAGGAAGAGGATCGCGGTGTCCTTGTGCGCCACGGCTGGGTCGGGGGTGGCGAGGTAGGCGTCGTGCTTGCCGACCTTGATTTCGGCGCCGGTCGGCTCGCCGCTACAGAAATAGCGGACAGGTCAGCAATTGGACCGCCAACGGAACGCCATCCCTTCGGGCGCTGTTTGGGGTGGCACGGGTACAGCCCCATCTTGACTTACTCATGTCTAACACCGACAGTGCAGCACCTTGCCGGAGGGTTGGAAGCCATGTTGTCGAGGCGTTATGTAGGTTGTTATGAATTGACGAAATAGATTAGTCTAGACGGTCAATGGGAATGATCTCAATCGACCTTATATATATATATATATATAACTACTAGGATGGAAACACCTGTGTGCCAGATTCCAGATGGGGTTGAAGGGAATCGTCAGGGGTTTTGGATAGGCTACAGAAAGCTTATTCGGAAGTCGTCATCTCTGGTTACATGCGGCAGCTCCCACTGGTATGGGCGGACCAAGATTAACCCCGCGCCTAGACGCCTACTCGATTCCATCTTGTGCTACCTCAGCAATTTTGATTTTTAATAGCGGGAGGGGTCGAGGCGTTATGTCATCGGCTAGTCCAGTCATTTCCGATAGATAACGAAACTAGCAGGCTGGCTCACCTTGTGTATGTAGGTGAGTGGGTGTCCGCATACATACTGTACTTGCCAGGTATATAACGCCCAGCCATTGGCCAGGAGGTCCCAAAATCCCGAGGCCATGAGGTGAACACGGTGTAGTCGTCGCAGCTAGACGGTACATGCTGCTGATCGGCGTCATTCCGCCGGCAGCCATGTATCTCACCCCGCGCTCCGGCTTGGTGCCGAAGCACAGAAGCGGATATACCCAAACCCCGAGTTCATCTCAACGCCACCGTTAGCTCTGGTCCAAATCGGCAACCAATTCGTTCCTGTCTGGGGATTCCTCGGGGTTCACAGCTGCCAATCGACCGAACCAAGAATCCTCCTTGAACTGCTGGCTTTGAGTGGGCGAGGGTGATAATGACCATTGGCCTCGTATCCCGTAGCTCTGCTCCACACTAGGGAAACGGGACGGGATAACCAGGGTTGGTAGCCCAGACGAATCTATTGGAGGGGTTTAATAATCACTTACACGCATTGCCAACCGTGATATTCAAATGCTATGATAAACCTTATTTAAGTCAAATAGGAGACATAAGGTTCGACGCAAGAGGTTATGAACCAGGAGAAGGAAGACTAATTTATACAACGCTGTACAACTTAAGCCATCTTACCGGGCAGCGACTGGATTATTAGTCTGTAAACATCACTCAGCAAGACCAAGATGCTGGCTTCCTACAACTCATACTGATCTCTTATGCATGGGATATGTTTTATGACGTGCCGCACGTTCCCAAACCTGACCCCGTTTGAGTGTACTCCTAGCAAAAGATTGCAGCCTGGCGGATAGCTTCTTGTGCTTGGAACGCTTCACAGTGGGTCGGCTCGCCGTCGATGGTCGCAAGACCGGCCGTGGAACAGGTCGTGAAACCGATCGTGGAACCAGTCGTGCGACCGGCCGCAGGGCTGGTGTGTGCGTCCAGGACCCAGTAGATTTGACAGTCGCTTTGTCGTAGTCAAAAGAACTAGCGGTTCGTGATCGAGGGAAAGGTGACTTTCTAGGACTAGCCAAAAGGCGTAGAAACTGGGCTGGGGTGCTGGGGGGTTCTGACCTCGACCCTTCCGAGGCATGAATAACCTTCGGTGTAGGCTGATAATCGGTCAGCTTTGCTCGCCTTGGCTGCTGCCCGCAAGGCCGGATCTCCCTACAGCTGGCGAAGACCCATTACGCAACCCGCGGGAGATCATATCCCAACATCTATTACCATCGCCGGCTAGCATAGATGCGGCCGACGAGCTCGAGCTAGGGCTCGAATCAGTCGCCTGCTCGCAGAGGCCGGTGTCGTACGGATGCGTGCTCTTCCCTGGTTCCGGAGACCATCTTTTCTTGAACCGGAAAGCTCCCGGGGCACGGAGCTTCTCTCGCCACTTGGATATTGGAGTTTCTACAGATATTCGGGACTCGACCAGCGTCTGTTGGGTCGGCCATCGGTGTCGATAGTCGATATTGGATCTTATTTTCGTCTTTCTTCTCATACCGCCAACATCATAAGGGAAAGCATATTATTCGTGGCATGTGTCATTTGTAGGTTACGAACAGATAGTTGTTGTATCGAATACCAGAAACGGAACACTCGTACGCCGGTACCACGCGAAGCAGGGCTTATTTGAGTTGCTGGCGTTTCACAGTCACCATTTCTCGTCTACCGGTGCTACAACTTAGGTAGGCACAACTTAAAGTACGCAGTTCGTACCACCACAGGTACACTTAGCCGACCATTTGTAGAACCTGCGGCCTACCAAAAGCCAAAATTCTGGGCGCCGTTCCTAGTAGTACCTACCTTAATTCCTACTTAAGTTCACATCATCCTCTCGCGATGTTGTAGACACGAATTAAAAACCCAGAGCCAACCTCAAACGACCTTGGAAGGCAAGAACGTTCGTCAATTACACGCATGTCTACCTAATTCCAAGAACTAACAACGTGCGCCTCCTTCCAGGAACGTTCTCGGCGCGCGATCATCGGCGCAGTGACGAATAGCAGCTCAACAAGGCGCATACGGGGCAAACAGCAGTCAGGGCTCAAGGACCACTTTATGATGGTATCTAGAACCTGCTTACAACTCGCTGTGCTGTACGCTAAATCGCCTCGCACGTCACAGCCCCGAGGAGCTAATCGAAGGTACGCCTCTGTGTCTCATTCTCATTACTAATCACCAAGTCAAGCCCCGAGTCAAAAGGCGTAACTACGCCTACGTCTCTAATAATATCGCCGTACAAGATTTTAATACTCGCACCCTGAGTGACTTGGCCAGGCGAGCATTAGTTCTGGAGCTTAGTAATAACATGCATCCCTTTCCTGCTTGCGTAGGTGGTTGTTGAGACAATGTGATGATTAGTATTGCGCATGCACCGAAAGGGAATTGGCCAATGAAAACGACGCCAGGTAAGCTGTCCGAAATACCTAGGTACGGGTAGCAAATGCAAATTACCCTTACTCTGCACAAACGGACCGTTACCCAAGACGATGTTGGCGCCTACAATAGAGAGAATTCCACTATGAGAGTTCGGTTGAAATCCTGCCAGCGCTTAACACGAAGGATCCAAAGTGCCGTGGCGTAGCGCTAGATCTATGCCGGCCACCGCACTCAAGCTGAAATGGAAAACCTCTGTTCCGTACCAGGTATAACTACTTCTTGTACACGGAGTGGAACATTCGTTCGGTCTGTAGTCGTCTCGGACGCCAACAGCCCATATGTGATAATGCACCGTTATGAGTACTACTACACCGTAGCCAAAACGATCCAGGGGCGTCTTCAGGCACAATCCCCTTCTTTCGTTATTTTGGGTGAGGGCTATGTGATGGAGGCTGGAAGGACGATGAGCCGTTTCGGGGAATTTCCGATCATTCCGGTTGAGTTGCCGACTAGGAGGACGGGAGAAGGTGGCCATATCATTTGCATGGACGTGTATACTTAGGTAGTCCGAGAACACGATAATAGGTAGCTGATGCCCGATTTGCGGGATTAGCATTGTGACTCATTATTTCGCTGGATTTATTCTTGCCCATCGACATTTTCGCCATCCCGTTCATACATAATAGGATGGTTAGTTCTATATGGAGCTGGTGAATATTAAATGGGCAAGGCGAATCGCATCCCGCCAACCGGGGAGATTGAATCTGCTCTAGCCAGCCCACCCGTAGACCCGCGCCGGGGAGGTTTTAGTGAGCTTTAGTGCGGTGTGTAAGAGCAACCCCCACCGCCAGGTCGACGTGTAAGTAGATCGGTTGGTTCTTGTAGGTGCCACTTGTCTCCATTCAAACCCTGCGCTTATCACTAGTCCGGGGAGTTTCTCTCTTAGACTCACAGCACCATACCTATCCTGTCGCACGCGAGTTGAACCTGACTGCGTGGGTAGAGATAGAGGTTGGCCTCCCCGAATTGGTCGCGGTTTTCGACAATTTGGGGTCAATTGTGCCCAACGCAACCCAAATGTCTTATAGGTCTCGGCTATAATAAGTTCGGCTGGCCCGCCAGTGCTATTGTCCGTTTGCCGGTTACCTCGCAGTATGGCGATGAAGGTTGAATAACAGGATTTCCCTGTTAGAAACATATGACGAGTCGGCGGTGAAATGCGCGCGTGCGGTGAAGCGAGAATGACACAGACACGTACGTAGGTACCCGAATTTAAGATACCAACAGGTATCTATGTCATCATTGAGCATACGAGATTTGGTGATCTTGGGTAGTACAGTGCCTACATGGCCGGCTTCCGTTGCTTGGAAGATTGGCATCACCACCAATAACTACAGGAGCATACATAACTACATGGTAGGCGTACGTAGTAGGCGTACGTAGTAGATAGGTAGCTAAGCTACTTGGCCGACCAAGGGAGGTTGGACTTCGCCTTGCCCATAGCGACCGCAATCGAGCATTCCCCGGTCCATCGTGCCATAACCCCATACACCACGCACACACAACCACACGCACAATTACCATCCCCACGTGCCCTCCGATAATCCCATTCGACAGACAGGCCGATGCAGCGGCGCCTGATCTTCGCCGTTGGGGCGGCCAATCACCGCCACGGCCCCTGAAACAGCTCAGCATCGTCGCTGTATTTATCCAATGCCCGGCCGTCGACCCCAAGTCGGACCTCATGGCCCAGGCACTCAGGAACCCGCACCCTGCACTGCGCTGCACTGCACTGCACTGCACTAGCTACGTATGAACGTACACGACATAAACCCCTTCGCCTCGATACGTCGATGGCTTGCGCGAGCAGTGCAGTTCGTGACTCCTCCTTATCTAGTTACTCCCTTTAGTTACCACCAGCGTGGACTGCCATAAATCCCGGAGCTGGAGGGCCTCATCTCACCATCTCACCACCTCCTCACCTTGGTCCCCATTCTCCCGTCTAAATTAAGGTGTCCAGTAGTAATACGTGCTGGCCTGCTCACCGCCGAAGAACAACGCACCGGCTTGTGTTTCTTCCTTCTGTCCCTCCCAGCCCCTCGAACCGGGAGCCCCAGTCATCGGAGCCAGCTGCCGCGGGGCAATCTGAGCGTGCGGAGGATACCGCTGCATTCCCCTTGAAGGCGGTCAACGACGCAGACGTCCCTTTAATCCCCTCACGTCGCGCTCTCGTCTGGTTGTCGTCGCCGCGACAGCTCGATGACAGTACGCAACTGAGAAGAAAAAATGCCTGTGGAAATTGTGACAATCGTCAACTCGTCCGGTAAAATCATTAGCAATGTAAGTTCTGGCGACCTCTGCTTTGTGTGTTAGTGACGCCCGTTTGTATGGGCGGCCTCCCCCTGCCTGCCTGGTCTGCCCCGCCTGCGCATTTCCCTCTCTCTTTAGTCGGCCAGTCTTGCATTGTCTTATAGTGCTTACAGCTCGCTGGCCCCCAATGTCGCGTGAGCTGAAGTCAATCTAATCATCCTCCTTACTCTCTTACAGGGCAAGCACCTAGTCAACGCCTTCAAAGAGGCCAAGGCCGCCTACGACGAAAAGAAAGCCGCGCTCAAGGCGGAACGTGCAGTACGGCGATGCCAGACCTTTGATATACCGGCCGCAGCTGTCTACCAACCAGAACCCAACCACGAGTACGAGTATGGCCAGGGTAACTGCGACCACCGTCGACATGACGACGCCGTCTCACAGGTGTCGTCCCGTAGGAGCCATCGTTCGGGGCATAGTCGGGCCTCCCGCCACCGGTCTGCTTCCCAGACCCGGCCGGCACTGACGGTGGGGAACCTGCGAACGCATTCTGAGGTGTCGTCCGTCACGCCTTCGAGGGCGCCCGCCGCCTACCGCTCTCCCTATGCAGAGACGGCCCCCAGAGATATGGCATTGAGCCGTCCCGCACTCGGCCGCGCCCCTACGATGCCGGCACCACCAACCCAAGTAATGGCGCCCATGCAGACGGGAGACGCATACGTTCAACGGTCGAGGTCAGACCCGTCACTCCAGGAAACCGGAAAGAAAAAGAAGGAGATAGATATGAACCTAGCATACGGCAGCATGCCCCCGGATCTCGAGCACCGGGTTGACCTCGATCCTGCATTCAAGGCCGCCGAGAAAGAAGACACAGCACGCGACCTAGTTGGGAAGATCGAGGATCTTCTGGTAGAGGCAGAATGCGCCCATCACACGGCGACACATATCATAGAACACCTGCAAGCCAGACCGGAAGCCGCTGCCGCCGTGGCTCTCACGCTTGCTGAGCTTTCCGCCATCCTAGGCAAGATGTCGCCGTCCTTTTTAGCGGTCCTCAAGGGGGGAAGCCCCGCTATATTCGCGCTACTCGCCAGCCCCCAGTTCCTAATCGCAGCCGGCGTGACGGTGGGTGTAACGATAGTCATGTTTGGCGGCTGGAAGATCATCAAGCGCATCCAGGAGGCCAAAGAAGCCGCCCGGGTTGCCCCGATGGCTGTCGAGGCGCATCCCGTTCAGGTTATGCAGGCGGTGCCGGCGGAACAGCCAGCGCACCCTCCGTACCCCCCATCCGAGGCGAGCCAAGGTTTCGACGAGGCCCTGGTAGTGGAGGAGGAGCTGAGCACCATCGAGACGTGGCGGCGAGGCATCACGCCGTTCGGCGAAGACGGGACTGCCGATCTCGAATTAATCAGCCCCGAAGCGGACCGCGCCATTCGTAGCCAGTACGGAGGGGACGACGCACAGAGCATCCGGACAACCCGGACCCACAAGAGCAGCAAATCACACAAGTCACATAAGTCACACAAGCCGCATCGCAGTCGCGACAGCGACATCCCGGAGCGGAAGAGCAGTCGCTTGCACGACAAGGGCGACGATGCCGTCAGCGAGTCGGGCAGTCACCGTAGCCACCGGAGTCACAAGAGCCATCGCACCCACCAGAGCCACAGGACGGAAAAGACAGAAAAGACGGAACGGACGTCAGGGTCGAAGCGGACGAGCCGGACAGAAGTGAAGGCCATTGAAGACGGGAGCCGAGACAGGGAGAACACCATCGAGGCTGTCCTGAGACCCAAGAAGGACAACATGCTCAAATCCTTGTTCAAGAAGAAGAAGAAGGATGACGAGGAGCTCAAACGCAGCAGCTCTTCGATGCTTCGGGTTTGAACGAATCAGTACGCAATCTCGCATTTTCGCATTCTCGCTTGTCTGGAGGTTCTTCGGTTTTCGGTTATAATTTTTCGTGTTATAAAAAAAAACCCAGATCAAGCCCGCGCTGAACGCGGCTAGAGGGAGGAGGGGTGTTCCGGCGCATCATGTACCATACCATAGGGATAGGGAATAAGGCTCTATGCATATAACTACATACACAATTTGTTCGACGCTATAAATCTTACATCTTACAGTCCTACCGTATATCGAGGATTCGTGCATAATGTCCTTTTGCGCAAATTGGACTATGTATGTGAGTATGTATGTAAGATCGGTCGCTACGTTTTCTTGGGGTTTTTTTTTTTAGCCCCCATTGCCCCCATCAACCAATCACCTGCGGTACCATGGGGGCCAGAACGCCTTCTTCATCTGCTAATGCACAGTTATGGGCAAGAATACCTAGGCACATGCAGGCAATCTATTATAATCATCTCGGGGCTAAAGGATTGGTACGTGCTGCGCGTGTGGACAAGAGAAAGAAAAAACTGGAAATTGTGCTTGGATAAAATTGGCTATTGGTGTGAGCGCGGTGCGCGCAAATTTGTCAAGTTTGACCTTGAATAGGGGGCCTGTACACACACATCAAAATATTTCTACAGTAACACGAAGAGAAAAATATCAAAAAATTTCACTAAACCCACCATATAACGGCCGGATGAACCAGGCAGGGATTTCTTGGAACTGCACGTGGGTAGTGTAGTGTACGCAGTAGCTACAGTATAGACTGTATAGTAGATGTGCACTTCATACCTATCGAGACACTGTAGTGCACTATTTTCTCACCGCGAGTTACGTAACTCTGTAAGTTACATGTTAGTAAGGTTATTCGGAAGCATATTACCCAATTCCGTTTCAACATCATCCAGACCTTTCATTCGTCCACTGCATTGAGTAATTACCGTCCGGCGAATAACAGACGAGGTATACTGGTTTCAAGCTGTGACTTCTAGCGTCATCAACACCACGGGTGTTCGCTTTGGGGAGTCTCCTTGCCCCTGCAGCTGTAGGGCAAGCAGGGGAGTGTGTTTGCTACACCAGGCACATCCTTCATACTGTACACTGTACGAAGTACGAATTTACAGACGGTCCGTTATGGGGTTCCAAAGTAGGGAGGTATGTGGTGTGCTACGTATACAATAGATGACTCGCAGAATCTAGGCAAACCGTGGCTACTTTGGGGTTAGCACGTTATCGTGTTGGGAATTTTCTATGTTTTAGTCTACACGACCAGTATCGTGTAGTGTACTTGCAGTTACCGTACCAAGTATTGTAAATACTGTAGGTAAGCACTGGCGATCGACATATGTAACCTCCATACATACATAGTGTACTACTTGTAAATCTAGGTACGGAGTGTATAGCCACCTCCACGTCGGCAGAATCCCGAGATCACAATTATAGAATAGCCTACTAGTGTTTACTGTAGTCAGCGTCGTGCTGTCACCCCATCGTAGCATCTCGCCTCCATCCATATACCCCGCGGTTCCCATTCGCGAGGCGCTTCTGCATTGCAGCATATTATAAAAAAGCCACAATCCTCGCTGATGCAAACGTGCGGTGGGGCCCCATTCAAGCGCTACACGGCACACACTGACTACCTACAAGTAGGCAAGTACGTACGGCAGGTACCTAGTGTACGCTACACTAGGTAGGTACACTAGGTAGGTACACTAGGTAGGTATCGAAACTAGCCTGATGGTGTGACACTACACTACACAATACCGAGGGCATCCCCGTGTACCCACATCCTATTTCTGGCATCTGCCACAAGCCTAGAACAAGGTGCTGGCGGGCTCCCATTCGCTGGCCTCCGGGACGACCCGCTAGGTTTACCTTGGCGTTTCATAGGCTAGCCTACCTTTCACGCCTCTCTGACCTCCTGTGCTGCTGACCAGGTCCAATGGCCGCCAAGCGCCTCAAGACAAGCCTTCCCCTGTGCCCAAGCAACCGGGCTGGGGCGGAGGTGCATCTTTCTCTCGCCATCGGGCCCCCCCTGGCGAGATGATCAAGCCCGATCAGGGTCTGATCAGGCGTCTCGATGGCGCCGAGAGGAGGGCGATGCTGTTAGTTGGTTAGTTGCGCTACGATACAGCCAATGTACTGTGCCGTAGTGCACCGGCAGGGCAAGGTCCTGCCGACACTAGCCTAGGCCGTTTCTGGGACGCAAGCCGGCAGAGGGCGACAAGCAGAGCGATGCTTTCGTCACGGAGATGGGGACGATGGGCCATGGGCCATGGATGGGCCATTGGGGCCCCCCATTCTCATTTATAAGATCAGGACCGTTCGTATTCACGCGTGGTGGCCCCATAACTACATCTCAGACTTTTGTGACGGGCCTCAGCGGTCGTGTATAGAGAGGCAAACCAGGCAGGATCCTTCTTTTTTTTCCCTACGTCTCTCTCTCTCGAATTCCCTATCTCCCTATCTAACTACTATGTACGTGGGTTCTAAAGCCTTACCCCTAAGAAAATTCGATAACTAACAGAGCAAAGCTTTTGAAAAAAAAAAAAACCACATCACCTGTCTCTCTCGGAAAATCTTGATTTCTCGAACTCGTTTTCACTTTCCCCCTATCTTATTTAATAACCCCGGCTACACCTAATTTACAATGGGCGAGGACGGCGGCGGCGGCGCAGGAGGACACGGAGGTGCTGGAGGTGCTTCGGGCGGCGGTGCGGCCCATGCTGCTACTGGCGAAGTTGGCGCCCCTCACGCTGCGACCGACCATAACCAGGCAGGAAAAGGCCACGGTAACGGCCACGCAAACGGCGATGCGACCTTCGCCGTAAAGGCGGCGAGCTCAGCCAGTCCCAGCCGGCACACCGCAACCCCGAATCCGTTCAGCCGGAAGAACACCGGTATAGATTTGGATGATTACTTTGTACGTGCCCTGTTGGACCTTTGCCTGTCCCCCGAGATCCTGCTAACTTAGGTTTCTCTCCGTAGTCTGGCCCTCGAGATGTCTCCAAGCATTCAAAATGGCCGCTTTTCTTACAGCTACACGGGAGCATAACACCCAAGATGATCGTGCCACTGCTAGCTATAGGGGGCTGGGCCAGTTTAATCACGGCCCTCTCCTACAAGTACGAGCATATCGAGCTGTCGATTCAGCCCGTCCTTTTGACGATTACCGGTTTCGTCGTTAGCATGGGTTTGTCGTTCCGCAGTTCTTCCGCATACGAGCGTTACGCCGAGGGACGGAGATGTTGGGGTCAACTCGTTTTAGCGTCGCAAACTCTTGGTCGCGTGTTTTGGGTGAATGCGATTGAGCGCCCGGAGACATCGAAGGAAGATCTACTTGGAAAACTGTGAGTCGATCACCAATAAGCTAAGAGGCAGGGGGGCCTATAGATATGGCGTGTGGCTAACATGAATCCTTAGAACCGCCATGAACCTTGTCATCGCATTCGCTGTATCCCTCAAGCACAAGCTACGTTTCGAGCCGTACACGCACTACGAGGACCTTGTCGATCTCGTCGCCCATATCGACACCCTCGCTAAGGAGGCCACAGGGGACAAGGAGGTCGCAATAGCAAGCAGAAGGCACACCATTTTCAAAGTTGTGGGAGAGAACCTTGGGTTGTCTTTTGCGACATCGAATCCTCGCAAGATGCTCAAGCGCTCCGATAAACCCCTCGGCAACCTTCCTCTGGAGATCCTCTGCTATTTGACGGCGTATGCGGACGAGCTTGTGGCGAACGGCCAACTCCCTGTCGCAATGCAGCAGACTCTTCTTTGTAAGTGACGCTCTCCCCAGATCGCCCCTTTCTATCCAAAACACGGCCAAGGCTAATTAGCACTACCCCTCAGATAACAACATAAATCTGCTCAACGACGTGATGGTGAACACGGAACGTGTGCTCAACACGCCCCTCCCCATCGCCTACGCGATTGTGATCTCGCAAATCACGTGGCTGTACGTGGTTCTCCTGCCGTTCCAGCTATACGACGCGCTAGGCTGGATCACGATCCCGGCGACCATCTTTGCGTCGTACATCATCTTGGGTATCTTCTTCATCGGACACGAGATCGAGAACCCGTTCGGCAACGATGTCAACGATTTGCCACTAGACCCGTTCTGCCAGCAGGTGGTGCAGGACATGGAGACCATCTCCTCACGCACCAAAGTCACAACGCAGGAGCTCGTTCAGCATGCCAACAACAAGGTCCTCTTCCCCTACAGCCAGGCCAACTACCACGCCTGGGCCTCCCAGCCCGAGGCCGCTATCCGCTCCGCCCTCCGCAACCGCCCCAATGCCTACTACGACAAAGTTCAGGCCTTGGGCACGCCTGGCGGTGCACAGAGCGTCTGAGACAATTTCCCTCGTAATGCGCGCGGTACGGAGAAGGCGAAAGGATGGGGCACGGAGGGGAAATAAAAGACAGAAAAAAAAAAACATAACCAGGATAGATGGTTCATTCGGCCGGTCTGGTCTGGTCCGGTTTGCATTTGGGTCAAAGCGAATGGCACTTGCTTCTGTGTTTTCCCCAGGCGTTAAATAGCAAACTGGTGGGGGCGAAGGGGAAAAGGGGGATCACTGAATTTATTCGGGTTGATTGCATACTTTTACCATTCTTGCATTCTGGAATAACAGAACATAAAAGTGTCTATCTATGCATTCTTGTAACATAGGAGTTATTGTAATACGCATATATGCCATTATCAACCATTACTGTCTTGCATACAATTCTTTTTCTTTTTCTCTTTTTTTTTCCTCGGGAGCTGTTAAACTGTAGAACTGGCGGGTAAGAAAAGTAACATTTTTGTCGATGCAGCTACAAGATAGCCCGCACTGGAGTGCTTGGACTTGTGTATAAACTGTCTCCAATGACTTCATCCATCCTCCCATATTCTATAAGTGTAGCCCTTACGAAATTACCGCGTCCTAAGGGCTCTGTCCACCCTATTCTTCAGCGTCTTTCATACGCTGTTAACGCAATTCACCAAGCCACAATAATATATTCGTTAGAATTCCGGGACGTGGCTATATTAGGCGAATGAGGAAGACATCCGGCTGCGTGTGTATCATAGCCCACATCATAGAGAGGTGTTGATGACTGATATAGCAGTGGGGTTCACAAAAGCGCCCCGACAATCTTTGGATATCGATTATATTACACTCGCCCTCTACACGGCTATCTCATATGGTATCGATATCCAATCAAGGCGGTTTTATCTAACGTGAACTACCTAACTCCCGGACTCCTTTTCTCTCACAATTGGCACATTTGCCTCGAATCCCGCGGCAATAATTTATTAGCCTATATATATTGCAACCGAATACATTTTGTGAATCAAATTTTTTTTCCCATCCCTGTATCATGTTGTATACGTGTGTTGTTTAGCATGACAGCCTACGTAACTAGATATTTAAGCAGATTCCGTATATCTGGGTGTATTCACGAAGAATGTAGACGTTGAACCCAAACTGGCAAGTAAATCACTAGGCTTATTAATTAGGTTTCAGCGTAGACGGCATTTCATCTTACATTCTTTCGTGGGGGTCTAACTAGACCACTGTATCGCCGCGGTAGGTTAGTGGAAAGCTATGTACCGAGCGTTTCACACTCTGTATGAAGTACTTTAGGCCCTTATTCTATCTAGTTAAAGGTTAAGCTATCAATACCTAGTGTCTAACTGTGATCACATAGGGGTGAATATACCTACAGAATCTATCAAAATAATCAAGAGGTCACCATTTGTCATTTTGATAACTAATACAATGCTTGTCTCGGGGAAAACGACTCCGTTAAGCCATGTAAAGATTAATAGTGTACATATGGACCACTACACCACGACAATGCTTGCTGCAGCTGTTAAGAGACCATGTTTTGCAGAGCTTGAGATAATTGTATACGGATCGAGGAATTGTGACCTGACCTTTAACTAATATAAGCCCCGTGTGCAGAACGAAGCTTGCCCCTGTCTAGTCGAAACTAGCCAAAGCTCCATCGGCACTGCCAACAATGCTCGAGTCTTTGTGTCTAGTGTAAGGTGCTCGAGGGATTTCCCCGGTAGTCCTACACCGCTTCGAGCCTACTTGGACCGGGTGCTTTGGGACCGCATAAACAAGACATGTCCCCTGGCTTTAAAGGTTTTAAAGTTAGACCCCCTCCCTCCCTTGCTTCCTCGTACGCTCTAAATCAACCTGGGATTGAGCGATTCTTGGTCATTTATTTTAGACGAGAACAGGTTAATAAACACGAATTAAATAGGTTAAAAAACTTGACGGGTAGGCGGGATTGATAAAGATATGCTGAAAGCATGCTTCACAATACGCCACGTGGGGGATATTTGCCTAATGGGAGTTTGGGTCATAATTGTATGTTATGTCTGGAGCCAAAGTTTGCTATTTACTCCCTAGGGATTCTGACTATATTCACAACATTATTTGACCATTTCTGTCATACTAAAGAGAATCCCGTAGCCCAAGAATTTCTCTTAGACGACGCTCGTGACATTGACAGTGAAGTCGGTGTTATATGACAGCGTCCCGGAGCCGCCCGAGGCCGTCGTGGAGCCGAAAGTGTGGTAAACAGTGACGGGTGCACCAGTATAGCTGAACTTGGCCTCGACCTTCGAGCCATCGGCTTGCGGGCCGTTGAAAGTGCAGGGCTGAACTTCTGGGCTGCTGAAGGCCAAGAGCTTGCAGGAGACGTCGAACTCTGGCGCCCCGGAGATGTAGTCGGCGGGGGCAGTGATGCGGAAATTAACACCATAAATGATGTGGGCGACTAAAGTCTGGACTTCTGTAGCGGACCAGGTGGCATAGGTCTCCCTGATCTCGAGAGGAGCAGCGACAGCCGAGGCAGCAAGAGCCGCAAGAGTGGCGAAGAATGAAGTGCGCATGGCGACGAGATGTGTGCTAAGAACTAGAGTTCGAGAGGACGAAGCCGATGTAGCGCTCTTTTGAGGTTAAATCTTGTGGTGTTGATGATGAAGTTGTATAGAAATACAGGTTCCTCTGAAGAGGGGGCTTTTCATGATTAAATATCCGGATTGACCAACGCCAGACGAACCTTCGCCCCTGAAGTTCGAGCCGAATCCGTGTCATTCGACCCCCAAAGAAAGCAACATGACCATAGCCTTGGTAGACAATAGTCGGTGTCGACCCTCAGTTGCGACTGAAAATAGCGAGTTAAGACTCCACCTATTGACTTGCGCTGGCTTGAATAATCTAAGCTGAATAAGCATTTCATCCTCCCGGGTGGCGGAAGTGGAGGCATCGCGCGACTTCAACATACCAGGTAGATGGTGCAGAAGTTGCTATTTAGTAGTGTGCGGCACAGCAGTAGATGTGCCTTGGAGAGCATGGGTTTCCCACGTACTTGGCTGGGCATGACTAATCCGACTGACAAATTTATAGTAGTGCAGATGACTTTATTTGGGGTTGGATCGCAAGAAGTTGCCCTATTATTATTATAGGTGTGTCCAAGGAAGCATCTATCGTGCGATCAAGCCCGCCCCGTCGGCGGGCGGTGTGCGACAAGGCACCACCAAAGCGGATGAATGGTCGTTGTATGCCAGCGGGCTTGTCGTGGGCAAGTGAGTCTACCTATTTTTGGCGAATATTCTTTGGCTTCCTTTTTTTGAAGACTATGACAGGGTCCGCAGGTTCCACAGGTTCCTGGTCTTGTTCCTCCTTTTTAACCGCTTCTGCAATTTGTTCGTTGTTTACCGGCACGGAAATGCCGGAAAGTAGCCCGTCTAATTCGAGATCCTCTTTCTTGATATTGGGGGATGAACCGTCTTTGATGGTTGGCTGCTGGGCCTCTTCGTCCTCCTTCAGGGGCGGCTTGACGAGTGGTATGCCGAGTAGGGCATCTAGTTCGGCGTTATCTTCGGCTATGTGTTTCGTATCACGACCCCATCTTCTAGGTTTCTTAAACAGGCCTTTTACCGCTTCCCCTTCCTCGTCCTTGTCATCTTCGTCTTCTTGCTTGGGTCGTTTCCGCGCGCCGGTGGCCGCGGTATCAGGGCCCGCGGGTTTCTGGTCGCCGCTGCCGTCGTCGTCGTCGTCGACGGCGGGGTCGGGGGCATCGTCTATGACACGCGTATTGGTAACTGTCCACTCCCCAACTAGGGCCATATCCCGACGTAGCTCGGTTGGGACATTGATGCCCATTTCCGCGAGTTGTTCCCATTGCTGCTGGCGCTGGGCGGGCGTAGCGGTGGCGGTGGTAGTGGTGGTGGTGGTGGTGGAGGTGGTAGTGGTTGCGGCCGAAGAGGCAGAGGACGAGGCAGACGGCTTGCTGGTTAGACCGTTCAGACGGTCGATCTCCTGCTTGGCCCTGTCCTTGTCGCGCTGCTCGTTCTCGTGGCCGCGGTGCAGGTCGCGCAGGAAGCGCTTGAGGCCGGACTTGTGTTTTGCCGTGGCTTCATGGTTGGCGCGCTCGAGTTTGGTATCGCGGACGTAGGTGCTGCAGTGTTTGCACCAGTATTTGGGGGTCGACTTCCAATACTCCGACATGGTGGTGACAACTATCTGCTATCGTGTCGAGCTATATCTGAGCGTATGGTGGTTGTTACCTTGGCGGCGGACGCTGACAGGAATTGTCGCAAGCCTGTTGCTCACTACTTACTTGCCTAAGTAAGCATCTGGGCAAGTATCTAAAGGACTTACTTACTTACCCAATACGTACGAGCAACAAGGAAAGGCTGACGTGAGGTGGTCCTGTAAGTGGAGTGCGGGTACCTGCCTAAAGTGCGGGCACATGCCCACTGTGCCGCGGCAGATAAGTGGGCTGATAGTGTGCAGAATACAGTATGCGCCATACAAGGCACTGACCTACGCAGGACACCTAAGTACACAGACTGCCTCTGTCTCGCTCCCACCTCTTCCTCGCTTTTCGCTTTCGTGGTTCATTTGATAATACATCCATCAGTCACGAGTCACGAGCCACGAGCCACGAGCTACGACCCGAGTCGGAGGACGTTATAGTTCGTGATATCAGCATCAGCTCCGAGATATATGTGTCTTTGCGTACGAGTATAGAGTATTACATGATGCGTTTTTCTGAAGAGAACATTTGCCACAGAAATACTGTTTAACCTCCATAAACCCGATATCACCTAACATCGCATTACTATAAGCCGCATTAATTCCTAGCTCATTTCACATTCCTTCCCGCTATAACACACCATAAATTATTAACCTGTCGATATCTCCTTTCTTTTATTCGCTCGCCTCAATATCGAAAACCCCATATTTTCCCTCGTGTCCCGTTCATATCATGCCTTTGACTTGATTACAAGCAGAAAAATGCGACGAGCATGCCGACGATGAGAGCGCCCATCGAGCCCGCGGCAACGTGAGATGACCCGGATGTCGGGGGTGCCGAGGTCGTGGCGGGAGGCGCCGGCGAAGACGAGGACGAAGCGCTGGGGCTGCTCACGGGGGTAGTGATTGTTGGGATTTCCGCACTGCTGGACGACGATGGGTAGGCCGTGGAAATAGGCACCGAGGTCGAGGGCAGGGTTACCTCGGGCGTCGACACCGGAGTCGACTCTGGCGGCGGTGGCGGAGGAGCAGCTGCCGTCGTTGTCGGGGGTGGTGGTGGTGGTGCGCTGCCGGTTGGAGTTACCTGGATTTGTCCGTCGGTGTACTCGCTCACGGGCACGTAGGTGCTATAGATTGGGACTGGCACTGTCGTCGTAATAACTTGGGGTTGCCCGTCCGACAAAGCCGTGATTATTGTTGTTTGCACAACCGTTGTTCCAACGATCTGAACGCCCGACCCTTCGTCTCCTGAGTCCTTGGAGCCGCAAGGGATAGCGATGACGGAGACAGGTTCGCACTGCTCCGCCCATGTTCGGTCATACAAGTTGTAGAAGTCGCCTGACAGGCATTGGTGGAACGTCTTCGAGGGCCCCAGCGCCAGGACGTTGCCGGAGCAGATGGAGAAACCGCTAGTGTATAGGGCGCCTGCTTGAGCCGGAGCATCAAACTGAAATTGATAGTTGGATGCGATGTATCCGGTGCGGCCTTGGGCGTCGAGGGCCGTACCGTCCTCTAGCGTCATCACGAGAGTCCCTTCGGAGCCACAGACCGCCCGTTTCTACATCAAATCGTTAGTCACATCTTCTTCTAAAGGCCCTTCGCCACGACGACTCCTACCTCGGGAAGGCTCCTCTTTTCCTCCTTCAGCCTAGACACGGTGATCTCGAATTTGCCATCGAAACTCCCTGTGCAGCCGGCAGGGGCGGCACCAGTCGGTGTTAACTTTTCGGTAACGCCTTGGGGTGCGGCGACCGTGACGCCCAAGAGCGCCGCCGAGACGAACGTGAGTGCGAACTGCATCGTGAATACTATCGTCGAAAGGGAATAGAAACTAGACGCGCAATCGAGAGTATAGGAAACAGTAGGTTAGTATATAAGCGAGTGATGAAACGAATGACGAGCCACCCAAGCTGTTTTATTTATTTCTTCCGATGAACCCTATATCGGAGCAGACTATCAGCGAGTGGTCTGCGAGAGGAGAAAGGGAGAGGCTTCGAGGGAGACTGGTGCTGATCCCACGCGGTACATATACGCATACTTCGATGTATGCCGTGTTAGTGTTATACTCCAACGGCGGTTGCTCCCCCCCCCTGCTCGCGTGTTGTTTCTCATTCGGCCGTTAGGCCTGCCTATCCGCCAAATCGCTGCCGTCCGCCACATCGAAACAATCAGGCGACGGGTCATAACTGCGCATCCTGGTTCGCTTTCCAGCTACATTGGTTGGACAAGCACTGCATGGTACAATAACTGGCATGGAAATATAGCCCATAGCCACACTACATAGCCGACAGAAAACATGGCAAGCTACAATGGATGACGTTGCACCTAACATGTTAGGGGGCCCTAACACCTGGCAGCCCGGCATCTCTCGATTTTCTCATCCCATGATTCGATTTCAGCTAAGACAACCTGGGTCCGCCTCCCTTGTAATCTGGATCATAGACAAATGGCGAAGTTTTTTTACTTTCGTTTGGCGACGCAAGACACACAGTGTGACAACTACAATAAAAAAGCATGTCCTTGGCATGAGGCGAACAGAAGCTTATTACCTGATATCTGCGCACTGCTGACATCGGATTTCAACACTGGTGCCTTGCCCCCTTTATGCTGTTGGCAACACCCGCGGCTTTTGTCCACGACCGTTGAGACACGATGATGATGTTACAGTGCGTCGTTGGAGAAGGTTGATTGGTTGATATAGTACGGGAGTGATGTACAGATGACAGGCCGCTAAAGAGAAACAGAACCGGCTGAAATGGCCAAGCGGTAAATACTATCAGTCCGAAAAGCTATTATACAATATATACTATCTACATCAGGTAAGTCACAGATAGAGACCGGCAATGGGTGGCTGGGTATTGGAAGGCGGGAGAAGATCAGCCAAGGGGGCCGCCACTGACCCTTATTTAGGTAACTATCCAAGTATTTTATCTACTTGTAAGCGTTGAAGACAATCCAACAGGTATCGAGAGGAATAGCTCTACTTTGGCATCTTTGCGCTACACATGGTACGTGTATAAGCGCGGATGCAGGGAATTACAGCATATAAATCATTATGTAGGTCAGGCACTACCTACCTACTACATACTCACAACGTTAGCTATCAGACAACTGACTTGCATACATACTAGGTAGGTAGGTAGTAAACCGATCATCGATTTGATGTCTCCCCACCCACTTCCCGGTCGTCTGTACGCACCGGTATGTAAGCAATAAAGGACTGTGAAGAAATCCACCCATCATCCCCCGCTTGGCTGTCGATCAATTTTTGCCCCTCGACTGACTCTAGCAATTTCAAGCGCGTCCCTCTAGATAGCATA
This sequence comes from Rosellinia necatrix, assembly GCA_021209875.1. Taxonomy (NCBI): domain Eukaryota; kingdom Fungi; phylum Ascomycota; class Sordariomycetes; order Xylariales; family Xylariaceae; genus Rosellinia; species Rosellinia necatrix. The sequence goes on along the minus strand of JAGYVD010000006.1, from coordinate 1,677,604 downwards.
CCGACATAGGCATCTACTGATATCTAATCGAGACACATACTTTTTACCTAGGAAGTTTCACGTCTCTAAGCGCATCGTACAGCGTATCGACCAAACCCGGGTTTCTTCATATCAGTACCAACTCCGTCATTTATGAGCCAGGAATTGCGTCAGTGACTCGCTTGGAATCCAGTAAACTAGGTATTTCGAGTCGTAGATCACGAGTCCGCGCAGATGTTTGAAGCAAACTCAACTGACAAAAAAAAGGACGATTTCTCCCATGCATAAGCAAGCAAGCAAGCCCGGTTGCAGACTGGAATCCCACGCGGGATCCCCTAGTCCTAGAGATATCATGCGCCGTGGTCGTCCATCGCATGTTTTTTTTTTTTTTTTCAAATTATATATATATATCTTAGTTATTTCTATTTTTTAATCCATCCATCGGGAGGATGCCTTTGGCGTTTGAGGATAAGACAAAGCAGCTACAGAGTATGTATGTACGAGCCCGTCTAGCTACCCCCGCCCATGCCGAGGAGTCGAATGTCGCCTTCGCGTAACGGGCTGGCTACATCTCTCGCATTCGTCAAACACGACAGTGAGTGTGAGCACTGATTGTGCCTATGTACGACTTGAAATGACTAGGGTATTCTCCACGCGACATCATGATTTTGGACACCGATGAATTGAGCGGATCATACCTTGTTTTTTTTTTTTTCCCTCTCCTGGGCACGCCCGGTAATAATTATGAGCTGTTGATCGGGGATGTCCCTTCCCTCCATCCCTTCCCTGTCCCCGTTGATCCCTTGGCATCATTGATAGACAAAAGGTAGGGGTTTGGGTGGCATCCAGACCAGATATAATCCGAATAGTGTGTGATTCCGGTTTTCAGAACCAATATATGTTGCATATTATCGAGCATAGGCCGTATCTCGATTCCCAGTCGCCTAACTTATAACCTCCAAATCGTGACTGTTTAACCGGGATTCTGGGGGGCGGTTATCCGCGACGCGCCGACTGAACCGCACCTTGTTCCTCCAAGCAAGACAGTTGCTACCGATATGACCCTAGCTAGGAGAGGGGTAAGGCCAAAGAGAAGTAGAAGAAGAAGAAGAAAAAAAAAAGATGAGAAACAAGGCCGCAATGTTCGTGTCCCGGCAACAGGGGCGTCCTATATGGTCACGAATTAAGGACGATAAACTAGGCATAGGTAGGCTGGGCGGGGATGCAAGTCCACCCATGCCGCCCTCTCGGGCACGACCGACACCTCCTCCATAACCAAGAAAAACACACTCACACACACACACACACACGCCTCTCCGGAATGAGGTCCGAGGGAGTCGAGCTGACCGAACCAAGACGCTGCAGAGCGGCCCACCGTTTCTGCCTGCTTGATAGGCCGCGACGTCTGTAGGTGCACGGCAAATGAAACGAGCAATGCAGGACGGGGGCCTGCATTGCATGCGGCATCACTCACTCACCCGCCTGTACACTACACTACACTACACTACACTACATTACACTACACTACGCTACACTACTACACTACAACCCCCCGGACCTACCGAGGGATAATGTACTCCATCCTGATAGCTAGCTAGCTAGCTAGCTATGCGGTGCACTCTGCGGTGCATACACATACACTACATCTGTCTATGCGAGGACGCACGGAGCAATGTTCATAACAAATAAACCTTCGATGACGTCGTCCCCCACCTCTGGATTAAAGGTGACGGTCGGAAGGGGAACGTGAGGAATTGTGTACATCATCTTATAAAGCACCGTGTTGCTGGTATAATTGAGCGACGTTCAACTCCTACTCCACAGCAAAAGATAATTTCCTGGCTTATCCTAGTCCGGGGAAAAGGGGAAAGTTAAGAAAAGACAAGGCAAGCTGTATGGCACACGAGAGTTTGGTTCGGACGATCTATATGCAATTCAGTATACTTTGCGCGGCCGAATCTACAAAATAGTAGCCTCTGAAAAGAGGTACGGCGGCAATAGGTTTGTTGTCTTAGTATCTAAAGACGCCACACGCATGCTTCGTGCATTCATATCGACTCTACCAACCGGGGAATCATCCATGCACTAAAGTCAAATTTACCACTCCCACAACCCAACCACTCGTTCATTCATACAGTTCGTGCCCTCGTTGCTTTTCCGGTTCCGATCCAGTCCCACCCAAAACCCGAGTCTCCCAAACCACCTGAGAATGACGGCCCTGGGCGGTCTCTATGTAACGCCAGCCTCCTTTTATTTCTTGAGGATACTGACTAATTCCAGCACCAAGTGCCTGGTCTCGTCTTCGAGTTGTTCCTCAGGGGGGCTAAGGACTTGCTCAAAAACAGGCAGCAAACGAGGCGTTAGTTCCTGCACGGTATGGTTGCCCGCCACGTCTAGAATCAGTTAGCCAGTGCCACAACCACCAGAATGCAAAAACACGAGTTAACTTACAAAGCTTATGTAAACATTGGTAGACTGGCTTGTTCTCTTCGTAGTCTTCCTTCAGTGGTAGCAGATCCACAAGGGCTGGTAGCACCTCCGGTATGGGAACATGCTCTGGGTTGGAAAGGATTAGACGGCATAGGCAGCCCGCCGCATTGTCTTGAAGACGTTGCGCCTTGATTTGTAGCAGTGGCTCCAGGCTGCGTAATATTTGGGGGAAGCTGGGCAAGTAAGTCGCCTGGTCCTCGGAGTGATACACAAGCTGCCCAATGGCGTACGCCGTGTTCGATTTTGTTTCCTGGTCCTCATCTGAAAGACGGTGCAGCAACGGAGGCAGGAGGATCGACGTGTAAGGTGTCACCGCTGAGCCCATGTAGGCGACACATTCAGCGACAACGCCAACGGCAGTCGATCGTTCAATGTGCTCGTTCGAGCTGATAAACTTGAGGATTGGCTTCTGGAAGACTTTCCAAATTTCGGCAAACTGGGATCCCAGTGCTGCTGCAAGTCCGATCAGAACATCCAGTGCCGTGTCGATAATAAGCCAGTCCCACTCAGAACCACCTTGGACATCATCTTGGTTTTCATCTTCGTCACCAAGATCCTGCTGGCAGGGATGGCACCTAGTGGTGATGGTGCCCAGCACAGTGATGATTTGCTCCATCATGGCCTTCTGACCTAGTATGGATGGGCCTGTGTTTTTGAGGGTGGAAGCGACGCTGCGATTGATTTCCGTAACAACGTCCCTATCGTATGTCAGTATGGAAAATGGTATTGAAGTAAATTAAACCATGGTGAACGAGTCCAATATCAGATTTAGTTCATAACGTGTTCTCAGCAACCGCGAGTAGCGTCTGAGTGAGCTGGGTATAACGTAACGTGATCATCATTTAAGGCTCGGGGATAGGAAAATAGGAGGGAAAATGGATTGAAACTCACCGATCGGATTCGTCTTGCCAGATTTGAAGTGTGGCGGTTGTCACAATCTCACCAAGTTTGACGATATTGGCAATTGGCTCGAAGTTTAATGGCAGACCGGGTGCCCACTTCTGGCCAGTCTGCTTCTCCATAACCTCCCACACACAACTATAAGTGCGCCATAGTGTCCCGATAGCAGTCTTGCGGCAGCCTTCGTACGAATGTTCTGCGAAGGGAGCAACTAGCTCAACAGCCTTTTCGATGTATGGGGCACTCTTCTCCTTGGAGGCGTAGATAACTTCACCTAAAACTTCGAGCGCGACCTCTTTTTCTAACGCCTGGGCTGAGACGCCGACGAGATCATCCCAATCATCATCGTCGTCGTCTTCATCCATATCTTCTTCATCATCGTCAATGTCGCCTGGGCCCTTTGATTTATCCTTCTTATCTGAAACCAGAGCTAGGTCTTCCTCTGATAAATCAAAATCGATATCCTCTTCTTCAAGTTCAAGGCTTCCAAATAGTCCATTGAAAATGCCGGCTAAGGAGTCACCAAGATCACCCTCGTAAACAGTCGCGAGTTGGCTCCATAATATGAAGGTTGTCTCGCGGAGACGAGCGTTGCCCAGATGCAATGCCTTTTCGCTAGCCACCAACAGCGGCATGACATATGGGTGGAATTCCTGGGCGCCAACACCCACAGCAATTCGTCCCATAGAATCACATACGGCAGCTCGTAGTGATAATTCATCTTCTCCACTCTCAGCCATGATATACGTTGACATGGCCTCCATTGTCTCCTTCAGAAAGGGAATGAATGAGGCTTTGACGGCTGAGGCAATAGCACCCAAAGCGCCAGCTGCGGCTGCCTTGACGGTGAAATCAGGGTGGGATAAGAATGACCCTACGCGATGAATCATTGTTTCGCCATACTTGGCCATGACCTCGGAGCTGAGCCCCTCAGCTAGCGAATCCATCACACCACATACTGAGCGGATGATTTCCGCATTGCGGCTGTCATTCTGATCAGTGTGGGCAGCATCCAAGTTAAGGAGTAGCGAGGTGATGATTGCATCATGATGCGTGGCGATGCTATCGGCGAGGTCCTCACCAATACGAATGAGACCGAGCAGGGCAGAGTATCGAACGCTCCTCTCCGGATCTTGCAACAGCTGGAGAACGCCAGGCATCAATGAACCAATTTGGGTTGAGACAAACTCAGGTGCACCCTCAGCGCAGTTCCCAAGTGCCAAGATGCTAGCCCTACGATGACCGGTCTTGTTGGAGGTGGCATATTTAGGGAATTCATCTAACAAGGGAACGATCACCTGGCGGGGCGGTAAATCGCTTGCAAGCTGGTCAATCAGGGATAAGGCCGCCCTGGCCGGAGTACTATCGTCATCTTCGTCGTCCTCTTCAAGTTCTGAGAGGATCAAAAGACTCTTCTTCATCAACTCAGAGCCCATGTCCGGGATGCCCTGAATTTTCATGCGCCTGTATCTTACGCATTGGGCTAGGAAGGCAAGGGCTTGGCAGCGGACATCGTCGTCGACGCTAGAATTGGAAGCTAGTTCAAGCATGAACTGGACCAGATCTTTGAAGTAGCGGGAAATGAGAGCCGACTCGTAAGCAAGGAAGGACTGAAAGACCTCAAAGGCTTGCTGAATTCGCTCATCATCTTCGTTTTGAACAGCGTCCTTTAGCACGTCAACCATGGCGGGGATAAACTCTTGCACGGCATTCAATGTCTGCTCATCCTCATTGACATCAATCAACATGAGGGCAGCGCTGATAGACAGCATGGTATTAACCCGAACGTCGCGACTCTGGGGGTCCCGAATGGTTTTGGCGAACAACTCGAAGAGCGTGGCCAAGTGACTCTCAAAATAGGTGGCATTGGCCTCCAGGAGACTGAATATGATGTATGAGCCGACCTCGCGGTGAGCAACATTATCTGAGGTTGCCAGTTGAGTGACATTAGGGATCAGATCGGGCCACTCGTTTCCCTCGAAGTCGATAGTGGCAATGGCAGCAATGACGCGCGACTGGCCGTGTCGGCACTTTCCATCTTGCTCATTGACGATGGTCTGGAGCAGCTGGTTGCGAACCTCAGGCTTCTGGGAGGCATTGATCTTATTCCAGTGCTTGGGGACGAGTCGTAGGGCTTGCACAGCAGCCAACATACGGACCGTCGGCTCAGAGTGAGAGACAACGACATGGAGGAGGCCCAAGAGTGAGTCTGGGAAGGGGTAGAAGTTCTTGCGCAGCTCGGCGGTGGCAGCCTTGACCTTCTGGGTATCAGCTACGCGAGAGGAAGAGAGACAAGGTCAGCTTGGGCAATGAAGATGACATCGGCGACTGCAGGCGGTAGAGTGAGGATGGTGATAGCACTCACGGATCTGACACGCCTGGAGCAGCGCGACGAGCTTTTGTTGATCCATGATGAACGAACTGGGCTACGTCCCCCTCGAGTGAGACAGGAGAGCGCCTGGGGGAATTGAGAAGAAGGACGGCGGACTGGAGAAAAAGAAGGAAAAGAAAAGGAAAGGGGAGATGGCCGGAAGAAAAATAAAATTGGCTGCCCAAGCGAACATGCACGGGACGACAAGGAACAGGGCGGAGAAGGGAGCTAGAGAAAAAAAAAAAAAAAAAATATTTATCAATTTCATGGTGGGGTTCTCTTTGCGAATGTTCAGGGTCTAGCTTTTGCTCAGGGGCACTACGCTAAATCCAGGCACGATAAGATAAGCCCCTCATTCTTTGTTATCTTCCAACAGGCACTACCTACCTAAGGTATTTAGTAGGTACCTACCCCGCCTTTCATGCACTCCGTGAGCCAAGCAAGTAGAAGTAACATAAATTAACAGATATTCTTTAGAGTACCTACACTGAGAGAGTCTAGCAGATGCGAGAATTTACTATCAGATCAAATGAATATTGCCTAAATATACCTTTCCTCTCTCTCTCTCTTTTGTTTTCCAAAAAAAAGGAAAAAGAAAAAAGAAATCAAAAGAAAACCATGAGTAGTTGGTTGATGAAGCTACTACCAGACACAGCCGCCATGCAAACATTACAAGAATAATAAATGGAAATCCCCGAAGCATGTAACTTATCGTAGCTTGCTGACAAAAGGCCGGAGCTCTTATAAGCAGCTTACAACCGAGGCAGGCAGGCCATCTGTTAACGAGTTACAGCACAAGGGATCCCTGTTTGGAGGCTGACTTGCATCGCATTGGGGGTACACAAGCATGCAATCGCCCTACGCCTTGGTTATGGATGGCTTTAACTGGTTCGAATGAGACAAGACATAATTTTTTACAAATAACAAAGACTTGGTTCGTGTCGTATGATCTGGTCCATCTCACGCCGCCCGCCCGCCTGCAGAAGAAACCAAGGAAAAGGTTGCCTCCCATAATTACCTACAGACCCTTGAAATAGTGCTCGGCCTCGTTGCCTACCCGCTTTGATTGGTGTTTGATTTGCTCCGCATCCCAAAGCCCTTCCTCAGTGATGTATGCGTCGATGAGCTCAGCAGGAACCCACTCAAAGTAGGTGTTCTTGACCATAACTACCGGGTCGCCACGTGACAGCGCATCTTGAACGGTCTGGGCGCCTGGGACTACCCCTTTCCAAGCTTGACTCAGCTCCAACGGTGAGTTATCCTCTAAGACATACTCCTCCATGGAGCCTGGGCCCGCGACCTTTTCCGTGTCGCTTAAAACGAGAACCTTCACGGTTGGTGTGATGTATCGAGTGCTGAGTATTGCAGGTAGTGATCCGATTTTCTGCAGCTATTAGTGAACTTTACAAATAGAGCACACGACGAGGGCAGGATTAGGATGCAAAGGGGGAAACAGAGTTCGGAATGCAGACTACTTACGTTATTCACATCACCGGCTGAGCTAATGCGGTCCGCACCAATGAGGACAATATCAACTCCACGAGCAGCAACCGCAGCAGAAGCGTCTGAATAGAGTGTAACTTTCACATGAGAACCATGCGGGTGGCCACTCAGGACCCTAGAAGCAAGTGTCACTCCTTCGCATAGTGGCCGCGATTCCAAGATGCGCAAATCTATTGCAATTCCTAGGGTCGATGCGGCATGTAGGAGACAGCTTGAAATCGTAGAACTTGAGGATACTGTAAGAATAGATATAGCATCTTTCGGCTCTCCAGCCCTTAACATGTTTTGGCGTACATAGTCGGTGAAAGACTGGGAAATTTGATCTGTTGCGGAGCCTCTGTGAGCTAGATGCCGATCTAACGCTTGAATCATCTGTTGGATCTTGTCCGCCGCCGCCACGTTGGTGATGTAAGCAGCTCTAATGGTATCAAGAGCTTTAACAGTAGCACCAGTGATGGAAGCACCCATGCTCGGGCGAGATTGGCAGATATGCCACGCCACCATACGGACTTTGGCCCACCAACTCTCGTCTATGGGACCGGAAGCTGACATCGGACGGATCACATCCCGGAGAATTGACACTGCCATTCCTGCAAGTTCCCTAGCGCCATTCTCGCTATGCGAAATCGGGAATTAGCAATTTTGGTAGATGGCAAAAGCGTTCCACGCTTTAGAAGTGCAAGGCAATAGGGGATTGGGGCCAGCTGGGGGTAAAGGGGGCGAACATACTGGTCGTCGCGCAGCCTTCGCAGGCCTTCAGTCAAAATCCGTCCTGCTTCTAAGCCAAAATCATACTCTGGCCACACCCGTCGTAAACTATCGATTAACCTGGGGACGCCTCCGAACTCATCCGATCCGTTGACTTGCATTGGATCATACCACTCGATACCCTCATGCTCCCAATCTAGCGTGATGCCTTCTTCTCCTTTCCCGCCCTCGGCCGTGCCCTTGAGGCGAAATGCGAACGGGTTGATGCTCCATTCATGGCCGATGGACTCGTCAATAAATGCATAGGGCTTGCCGACTCGTAGCAGCTCTAGGGACGAAGCAGGGAGTGTCGTCTCTTCCCGAATCTCGCGCAAGGCCGCGGCTAATGGACTGGCATCATCGCTCTCCACGCTCCCAGAACATGGCGCTAATTTTTGCCTGTTCAGTTCCTATTAGCTTCTGGTGGGAGAGAAGTCACGTTACATCTGCTCACTGGTAGGTGCGGACTTTGCTGCTCCGTCGGAAAAGTGCTACTTTGGCTTGCTTGTGGTCCCCATCTGGGATCGTGAAGATAAAAGAGCCGGCCACCGCTCTCTTCTGTATAGCTCCCCCTTCCCCCGAGGTTGCCATTGCTCGTGCTCCTATTAGGGAGGCATGACTAAGACGTGTTATTCGTTGTGGGCAAATGTGGTGCAGAACTTGACGACTCTGTCTGAGCCTCGCTAGTGAAGCTGCGTTTCCATAACACATCACAGAATACTACGGCGACTTAGGTTTTGAGTAGATATTACGTCGTGCCCGTGTCATGTGTTATTGGCTGTACAGCCCAGTCGGTAGTTGTCGGGTTGGCTGAAGATAAGAGCCAGCCTGCGTCATTGGCGCATGGCGCTGAGTCCTTACATTTCCCGACTGGACACCTACAGCACCAATATACAGTGCATATTCTACCAAAGCCGCACCGTATGGCGGGATACTAGATAGGTTAACCTAGTATCTACCTGCTTTAGGTTAGTCGGATTACCAACATGCCTACTCCTAGATTAAACGTTGAGAGACTCCTCCTTCTCCTGTTTCCTTCACGTTGCCCTTTACTTCGTTCCTACCTATTATATAATCACATAATGCAACACGATGCAAGCACACTGCTGATATATACATATTTAACTTTATTATTTCTTCATTGAGTTACATAGCATATCATCACATCATATGCTACGGTGTGGATTACTAATAATCTGTCCCGGATATCCAATTCCATCCCAATCCTAGCCTAGATCCCCCTCCACCCGAAGTCATGCCTTGCGGCACTTAGCAGACACCGGTAGGGATGGTGTTGCTGCCCCGGCGGGTGGTGCCGAAAGCGGCGCCGCTGCCAAGGCCACGCTTGGCAAAGGCAGTCCAGATCTCGCACTGGTTGTCGCCGCCAGTCAGGGTCTTGTCAGCGTCCAGGATGGCGTCACGGGCCTGGATGAAGTTGGGGTTGCAGGGTTGGCTGTTGGTCGGTTAGCACTCTGGTCCATCTCATGCGGACCCCCCATAGAGGGGAAGGGAGGGGACGGGAGGGGACGGGGGGGCAGATCAACTTACAGAGCCATGCCGTCGACGACGAGCTTCATGGTGAGGAACTTTCCGTCAGTGGGGACGCCGTTGGAGTCGAAGGTAGGCTTCTGCGCGGTGCTGAGGCCGTGCTTGTCAATCAGGTTCCACATGACCTCGTAGAGCATGGTGGCCCAGATCTCGCCGATGTCGTGGACCTCGTTGTAGGTGTTGGCCGTGATGTACATGTAGGGGTTGACAGTGAGCTTGGTCGAGTACAGGTAGTTGCGGATGCCGGCGGCGTTGTTGTACACCCAGGCGCCGAGGCTGTAATCCGTGTTGCGGGTATCGGTCTGCTTTAGGCGGATGGCGGTGGCCATGAAGTCACCCCAACCCTCACCCATACCACCGGCCTCGGTCGTCTGGAGGCAGTTGGAGTTGGCGGGACCACCAGTCAGGCGGTTCGACACTGCGTCGGTCGTGTTAGCCTTCTACGAGTTGCCGAAAGCATACGCATGACGTGGATCACTTACATCCGTGGGTGTATTCGTGGAGAATGACACCGGCCTCGAAGGCGCAATCCCTCTGGGGGGTGGAGTACGTCCATCGGTACATACGCATGCGGCCGCTTTGTCCATCCTATACGAACCCGCGTGTCAGATGTCATTTATCGGAAAGGTTTATCTCATTCCTGGAATAGGGGGTGTAGATGGGTAGAAAAGGGCAAAATTACCGGAGGAGTGGCAAAGTTGGCATTGTTAGTACCCGAACCATCCTGGGAGTTTAGGATGACGAAATCGCCGCCAATGCCGCCCTGGCCGTTGTTGTTGTTCTCGAAGTTGCCTGCGGCCTCTGTGAAACCGAGGTCGTAGAGAACGTCGTGGTAGACGTTAGCAGTGTAGAATAGCTGCGTAACAGAGGCGTTGGAGTACGACGAAGGGGGGGACCAGCTGGCACTCCAGTCGTACTCGAAGTCAAGAGAGGAGCTCGAGGGCCTGTAGTTGGTCTGCCATGCGGTGCCACCGCTGGGGTTGGTCTGAGCGACAGCATTGTCTACAGACAGATGTTAGCCCAATTCACCTATCGTCTCGGCTGTCCCCTTCAAGGTGACAGCCAGGTTATACACTTATGTGTGACATGGCTGTATACTTACTGCCGCGAGTATCAGTGTAAGAAGTGGTTCCGTCACCGAACCACGTGAATTCAGAGTTCTTGGTATCCCATGGATCAGTCAAGACGCTACGGGAACCGACGTCAGGGTCGTTGATACCCCATGGGCTGCGATAGTCAGATATCAGATGCTAGATATTACACTCGTCGATAGAACTTACTAAACTCGCAGCTTGGCATCCTGAACCCAGTCCACAACACCATGAATTTCTTCATTGGTCTTGGCATCGACGTAAGATAGCAGCCAGTTGTCCATGACGTCAGTCTCGACTCTCCATGTTAGAGCCAACTCGCCACTCGACTTGACGAAGTACACGAGGCGAGCCTCGGGGTCTTTCTCGGCACCCTTGGTACCCTTGAGGGTGAAAGTCTGAGCGTCATCGGTGGCCTCAGCGGTGGCCTTGCCGGTAACGGGGATATCGAGCACAGCGGCGGCCTTCGCGAGGGCCTCAGGGGCCTCTGAGAAGTCACGCTTCTGCAGCGGGCTCTCGGCGGGGATTTTGCCCTGGAAGAAAGAGTTTCCGTACGAGAAGATGGTTCCATCGGCAGCAATCTACATTCCGTGTTAGCTTCACCGGGCCCGGGACCAGGGTGATTATATCGGGGAATCTTACGTTGACGTTGAAGTCCGCATTGTCAATATCGATACCGTGAGCGGTTTGCTTGAAGTTCACGTGAGCAATACCGTTGGTGCCAACGTAGTGGTCCCCGACGAGGCGGAATTCGGCATCAGGAGCTACGCTCTTCAGAAGCGCGGTGGCAGTATCGACATAGGTGTCACGCTTGATGGCGAGCAGCTTCGCGTCTGTAGCGGTAGCCTCATTGTGGTACGTGGCAGCCTGTGTGATTCTGTAGGCGTTGAGATCGACGGTGCGTCGACGAAGGCCGGGCTTAACGCTCGGGGCAGGATGGGCAGAGGCAGCTCCGAGGAGGCCGAGTAGCACTAAGGACCGCATATTGAAGAAGAACGAGCAAGTGATGTCTTGGATTTGGGGCGCACTGTTGAACAAGCAGGCGTGCCTGATATCCTAAGACTTGACTTGATGCCATGGCGATAATCTAAGCGTCTTATATAGGGATTTACACCTCAGAGCTTCGGTCGATGACCAGCTACGAGTGAAAGCCAGCTTCCTTTTTCGAATGAATGTGCGATATTATGGACCGGCCGTTATCTCATGTACGATTGGCCCATCGTTCAGGGTCCGGCGCAGCGGAGTATACGCGAGAGAGCTCATGTGGACACCGACTAGAGTAATTCGAGAGTATCCCTTCGTACGAAGGCGAGGTGCTGGGCAATTCTGTCCCGCACGATACGAACTGCAAAAGGAAAGTGACTTCGTTCGTGATAACAATGTTGCGCTATGTCAGCCTGCACCAATACATCTGCAAAGCAGTTGGTCAGCGGCTCCAGATCTGACCCAGGAACTCGGCAGACATCCTTGATGTTGATGAGGGAAGCGGTCTAGTACACCTATAGCATTTATCCATACCCATATAGATCCCCAGTCACGCGCCATCGAGCCTATTATAAACAGCATGAGCAGGATAGCTCTAGGGTCGAGAGTCGCATCCAGACGACATAACTTCGAGGCCGGCAGCTAGATGAGGCCTTTGGCCTGCCTGTCAGCCTGCATAGAGTTGTACAGCATCGTGGCCACACTGCCGAAGAGAGTTGCGGCAACGGCGCGGGGCCCAGCAGCAGTCTGAAGCATCAGAGAAGGATCTTGGGACCCTCGCATTCTGCATAAATCCCGTCTCCGAGGCTTGCGGGTCAGTGGCTCTGCAAGTGGAGAGGATAAGTGAGCTCGGGGAGGGTCGTAACCCATGGCACATTCTACTCATGGCCTAGCTTCACCCGCTGGGGCGCGGATAAGGCAGGCATTCAGCCTTGGCACCAGGCGACCGCACCCGCTAACTGCTCCCCTTGACTGGTGTCCGGAAGACGACGATGAGGGGGTCGGTCGGTAACCGGCGAAGCAGCGCACGAGGGCTGCGGCCTCGTTTAGGAAGAGATAAAAAGGCAGCACTGCAGGCCCGTCAGCCAACCCCAGACCGGCATATGCTACTGTAGGGATCCAGCCAACAAGCTTCGGCGCCTTTCTGAATAAGCTTTCCCGTCTAGCCTGTCTGTCGAGTTGGGGGTGGGCCGTTAGATGTAACCCCGAACCGCTTTGGCGTATAATACCAATCGCTATTACCCGTCATTTTCTATTTCTAACATTTTCGTGGCTTTGTCGTGCCAAGAGTTCGCGAGACCTTCCTAGAAGAGAAGGACCACCACCTTTCCCTATCACACTATGGTCGCTTTTGTTCGTATAGGTCCTGTGTATCGTACGTATTTCGCTTATGGGGGCCGATATTCCTGTTCCTGGTATTGAGTGTTCGAGTTCGAATGTGAGTCCGCTCGGCGCTTAGATCCCTACTCTGACGATCGCCCGTGAGTCGGACATTGCCTAGGACTTGAGCCTTCATGGGGATAGAGAGCCATTATCTTCGGATGACGGAATCGGATCCTGGTTGATGGAGGGAATTCACGTAGTATCGGTGTCACTCCTAACCCTTGAATTGACACCTAGGCACGCGATGAGTTGGCAAATCATCTCCATCGTCCCCGCCCGTCACCCTCCGATACGATGCAGCATTCAATCAAGGCGAAAAAGGCAACTCAGAGAGAGTGTGAGCATACTATGAGCGAGATACAAGCAGTCATGAGGCGAAAGGGGCCCGACAAGGCCCAATACGATACCGTAGAACTGGTCATGCATTCAACCCTTGAGCTGATTAAGAATTTTTCAATAGGTGATGAGATCTTTCTATGATCTGGACGAACTAGTCCGTCCCAATTACGCGCTGTATCATGCTAACTTAGCTCATTCACCTAGCGCAAATAAGACACACACGAACGATGCTCAGACGGTCTGTGTGGGATCACGAGTGCTTCATTGTTGCTATTTAGTCGCCGCACCGCCAGCTTTCCGCATCTACTCGTACGCCGCGCTGGGGAGCGTATCATCGGCTGATTGATTGGTGTCTTGATTCCTTACGCACGTCTTCAACTCGCCATGCGGGGTCTCCATCCGCAGGTCCATCTCACACTGTAGCGATTTCATCCCTAGATTCACTCGTCCCTCCCGAAGACTTCGTATCTTATTCGTATAAGGGATAACTATAATGAATGCAATTAAGGCGCTTCAGCGATAACCTCCGCAGTGCGGAGAGTTCTCAAGAGAGTCAGCCCTATGTTAAGAAGCGGCCGAGAAGGCGATGAGACACTGTTGCTTAGCTGATGTAGCGATGAGCCGGCATGGTAGCTAGCCGATCGGCATCACCACACCCTCAAGGCAATAGATCTGCATTGGATCCACTCTACAGCTCCTCTATCTCATTCAGGATCATCCTCACCATGTCGGTCGCCTGTGCAGCCGATAGGATCGTCGAGGGCCCGAAAATACCGAGATTTAGTGTCTTCTCGTGTAATGCTAATTCGATATCTACGGCCTCCTGCAGGTGATCGCGACGTTAGTTTGCATATATGGATAAGAGCAGGACTTGTTACTAACCGGGTACGCATGAGCAAGCATATTAGGAGACAGACTGTTATCATCTGGGGCAATGAGCCATCCAGATACGTCATCGCACTCTAGCGCTCGAGAGTTGTTATTCGGAAGCTTTTCGAGCCTGACAGAATGTGGTGCGGGGAACGACAGATCGTCAGGGGTAGCGAGGATATTCACGATTGTGTTGATGTTCACTCCAGTCCATCCCTGCACCTCCCATAAGCTGGCGGTGGAATTCTCAAACCTGCTGATCTCGACAATGTCTTTCTGAATATCTGCTGCTATGGCAGTGATACTCCTACTCAATGGACTCCTGACCCTTAACGGGACGATGTTGAGCGTGGGCAATGGCACCGCCTCGACATCCGGATATCCCGAACGGTTAGCCAAATAAATCCCGAAGACGTAATCACTATCATCGTCAAGGCTTCCCGCCCGTCGAAGCCACTTCATAAAAGCCTTGGAGTATGCGGAAAGCAATAGTGCCTGGGTTGATATCCCGTGGCTAGAGCCTTGAGGCTTAAGTCTAGCAGCATTCTTGACACCCGCGCGGCGGAACTCATTAACCCTTGGCTCATGCATACCTTCAGGACGGCGAATTACTCGAGATATACATGTATCAGTGCATCCACTCAGATATGACGTCCAGAATAATTCACTGTGCGCACGGATCGGCGAGCTAAGGTGTTTGAGCACGAATTCATACCAAGCAGCGCTCTTGGGATGGTCAACGACTGGTGAAACAGAACTGCAGAGTTCGGCAAAACGATTGAGTATCATAGGCAGGCTTATGCCATCATATAATGCGTGATGTATGCATAAATCGAGGTTCACCTCGCCTGACTGCTCTCCGATGAACTGAGCAACGGCGAACGGCGTCGCCGCATAAGCGAACTCCCATCGGCCGCCACGCTGAGTGGTAACCGTTTTAGCATGTTGGCGCGCGAACTTTGGCTGCAGTATGATTTGAAGAAACGACGGGCTGAACGAAGTGGTAGCCACCAGATGGGTCCTTAGCATTGCAACTTCGTCGACGATAGTAAGCCAAGCCTTTGAGAGAGTCACCAAATCAATGGGACCTGACACTCTGAACGTGAACTTCGGGAAAAATGTGCTGCCGCCGCTATTTTGCCATATACTCATCATATATACCTGAGCTGGTAAAGCCGGCAGTACAGTTTCGATCGAGTCCAAATCAAGCCCGGATCTTTTGATAAACGTCCATACCTCCTCCCGATTGATGAACGAGTTCGGTTGCAGCTGTTCTGGTGCGGGGGTTTGGGTGAGTTCACTAATCGCTCGATCGGCTTTCTCTAAAATGCCACCGATCGACGGTATGGTTAGTAGATCCCTAGTGGTAATTTCCAAACCACGTTTCCGAAGCATTGAGCTTGCTTTGATCGCACTAATAGAGTCAAGTCCTATGTGAAAGATCGACAGACTGGGATCAATCTCATGTCTCTGCACTTTGCAGATGTCGGATAAAACATCGAGTAGTGTTTCGTACCCCTGTGGCGACAAGGTGGCTGTTCGTGAGGCATATCCATTTACCACCAATACGTCGGTTTCCTTCTCCTCTACCTTGGGGCGGAATTCAATAGGCTCAAGGCCACAAATAGACACCATTTGGGGACCGTTAGAGTTAAATTTCAGGACTGGTTGATTGGCGTTTCCAGCAAAGTAGTTTAAAACCCGCTCAAGACGGGACCCAAGACTTTCTATATCCTTGGAACTCATGTAGTCCCCGTTAACGGCGACACGCCAGATAGCATCCTTGCCTGTCAGTTCTAATTCAGCACAGACGGGGTAATCCACAGCAGAGACAGAATGTATCGAGTGCAGAAAAGTGCCGCTTCTCGGCTCGTTATGCATGGAGTTCTGTAGAAGGAAAATGCTGTTGAAAAGCGTATCTCCGTAGCCTCGAGCAAACTTTTGAATGTCTCGGAGCGGAGTGTGTTGAATTTCGAGCACGCTAGACATAATGTCTTGGGAATAGTGGAGAAATTCAATAACGCTTCCGTGGAGCGCTAGTCTCAAGGGAACTGTGTTCATCGTCGGGAACATGAGCTCCTGGGCTTCCCTCGTATCCCTCCCTGACAATACGACACCAAAAATGACATCTAACGACCCAGTTAAAGAGGCCAGCACGGCAGCCCAGCATGCTTGGCTGAGAACTTGTGGCGTGATGCGAAGATTTTTGCAAAGCGCCCTAATATCTGAGACACTCCTCTTGGACTGCATTTCATGCCGATGAGTGATGCCCTTCCCTGATATCGTATTTGATTTAGGGACTAGAGTGGCCTGAGCCCCATGTAGAAGATCGGCCCAGAACTGTATATCTGGCGAGCTAGATTGACGAATAATATGTGAGAGATAACCCTTGTAGGGAATTCGTGGTATATAATCGTTTTTGTATGCTGCTTCGATATCTTTATGAAGCATATCAAGGGACCAACCATCATATAGGGCATGGGCGATAGACAGTACCATCAGCTTTCTTGATCCTAATTCTGCAAATTGCACCTGAAATAAGTGCGATGCGCCTCCGCTTTCCAATGCACGAAGTCTTGCTAGGTCCGTTAGCTTAGAGATGTCATCAGTACCAGAAATACGCGAGATTGCTTCAAGGTCGAGCTGATGCTTCCTGATAACTTGACAGTAGGCGGAACTGACTCGGGGATCATCAATCTCAATGAATGCAGTTCGTAAAATGGGAGAGCTTGCATATACTGTCGATAACGCTGATTTTAAAGAATCGATATCGACGTCCGGTGGGAGCTGAACGACGTCGTGGTTGAAATATCTATGGAAGTCTGAGTGTACCATTTCCGCTACCATGGAGTCCTGGAGTGCAGTGGGCGGTAGGACAGCTTCGACATCTGAGAGGCTCAAGCCGGTTTCGCGATACCAGGTTTCCAGGATAGAGGTGGCATCGCCCAGATCTGCAGTGCTCGATGCTTCCATCGTGGGTAATGAGCATTTTCGGAGGCCCGCTAAGATACTCTCCAGTGTCGGCTGCTTCATTAACGCGCTCAGGCCAACATTGTATCCCAATTTTGTTAATCTCCCAGAAAGCTTTATTAGATCGATGCTGTCAAGGCCGAGGGCGAATAAATTGGTTTCTCCCGATATCTCAGCTTGATCAACACCTGCAAGAGCCGCGACTTCACAGCGTACCTCGGACGATTTCTCGTCCCACACAAAACCACTCCCCCTTTTTAACCTTGTAGCTATTGCTTTGAGGCCTAGGTTCTAGAACAGGTTTTTTGATCATTCTCATTCGCCGTGTGAGAGACAAGTATATCATCAACCGAGACAATGATTGAAGCTAATGACTTAGAAAACTGGTCTAGAAGTGAACTCAAAGCCTGTTCGTCGGCTATGTGGCCCTGAGCTGCGAGGGTGACGTGGAAGACGTTGTTTTCGACCATGATGATTTCAACTGCCAATGGATAGTCAGGGTGGGCAGGAGAGTCTTGTATTGACCATAAAGAACTCTCGCGCGTAGATACTGGCTTCTCGTCGCGATCGAAGGTAAAAAGAGTATCGAAAACGGGCTGCCCATTCGCGCAAATTTTCTGTATGTCGCGCAGAGGCGTGTGAGAGAATGTTAGAATATCGTTATTGTGTTCCTGAATTTTCCGTGCTAATGATACCCATGTCATGCCGTTCGTGAAGTCTACTCGAAGCGGTAGTGTGTTGAATAATGGCCCAACGACGAGATCTATATCATCAATGGCAAGCGATCTTCCAGACAGGATCACCCCAATGGTTGGCGCATCAACGAAAAATTGACGCAGCGTATACAACCATGTTGCTTGCAGTAGGACTTGGTGAGTTACTTGTAGCTCCTTCCGTCTCTCTTCGAAGCCGTCGAATTTCATTGATTGATGTATGAGGCTGCTTATGGTGGAAGGGGTACCGGTTAAGCTTGGCATAGGTTGAAAGCGGTGATTCTTTAGAAGTGATTTCCAGAATTGGTGAGATTCTTGGTATTTGAGGAGTGGCCCTTCAGCCAGGACGGATACAAATTCTGGGCCACGAGGCATAGGGTTGCCCTCATACTCCCCTTCCAGTGACTGGAGGATAATACTTAGGCTGCGAGCATCATATATGCCATGGAAAAGCCTCAGAAGTAGGTAATGCTGTCCGTCAACCTCGACATGATCTGCTTCCACAGGCCATTTTAGAATGTGGTGATTCGAATCAACCCAAAGGCGCCGTCGCTCCGTAGTAATTCGCTCAAATGATTCAGGTGTCGTCTCTACCTCAAACCACCGTATCGGCCGACTTTTCATCGCTACCTGAAGAGACCCATCTGATGTATCCACAAAAGCTGTCCTCAGAACTGAGTAGGAGGCAAGAACTCGGCCAAACCCTGCTTTCAAGCGATCAATAGACACCCTATGGTCTAATCGAAGTTGAAATTGGTTGAAATAAGAACTCTGCGACCCTTGTTCTTTCGACCTAGCTATCATGCCCTGTTGTAGCGGAGTACATGGCGCGATATATTCTACTTCAGTTGGCTTCACCTCTAGCGCCTCACAAACCGGGCCGAGATATCTGTGACGACATGCTGCGATTGATTGCCTTACTTGCAAGGCATGGCCATTCTGATCGCCGAAGTCATGCCGTTTCAGAACCTCAGAAAGCTGTCCAATTTGCGGGTGTCGTAATATCACCGATGGTGTCGCGGATACAAAACCTAAGCCCCTTAACTGTTTTGCTAATCTTGTAGCTGTGATGGAGTCTATGCCTAATTCGAATATTGTAGTAGTTGGCAGTACAGCATCTTCTTCGGCCCGTGTGACCTGGCGAATCGCTTCCAATAAATTACTCTCATCTTTATTGAGCGTCCGGCTGCTTGGGGAAGAGGTTACCGACAGCGCCTGGAGTTGCTCATGCGATAACCCCAAGTAGAGGCTTTTCAAGCGATTCATGTCAACCTTATTGTTTGTAGACAGGGGGATGCACGACAAGCATAAAATGAAGGAAGGGACCATATACGTTGGCAGGCGAGATCTACAAGCTTCTTGTGCGCGCCTGGTAAGTTCCTTGTGGTTCGTATCGTAGTAGACCTGGAGTTCGCATGCGGGTCCAGAATTGGAGGACATAGAAACGAAAGATACCAGGAGATCCGTATCTTGAGCCTTTCTTCGGATCACTGCCGTGACGACGTCGCTTGCTTCGTCGGCTAGACTTTCTCGAATGACATGGTTGATTTCACCAATTTCTAATCTCTGCCCTCGCAGTTTGACTTGGTCATCCGCTCGACCAAGGAAATCAAGCGAGTCGTCGTAAAGTACCCTAACAAGGTCGCCCGTGCGGTAGATTCGCTCTCCCGACGCTTGTAATGAAGGGAAGCGCTCCTTAGTCAGAGCCTCTCTATTCAGGTATCCCTTGCCAACAAGCTTGCCGGACACGCACAGCTCTCCAACTCCGCCACGTAAAACTGGTGTTTCAGTATCACGTTCGAATATATATGCTCCAACATTAGGGAAGAGATTCCCAATGTTCGACGGCCTTCCATTCTCAGGTACGCCTCTATACATCGTGATACCGATCGTGGCCTCAGTCGGCCCGTACGCATTATAGATAACCTTTTCGGAACCCCAGGTTTCTAGGACATCGGATCGTAGTTTCTCTCCCCCCGTAATAAAAACGCCCTCACATAAACTTGGGCACTCACGAGGAGTAATGAGTCGGGCTAGGCTAGGGGTCAAATCGATGTGTGTGATTCGAAGCTTCGATATTGTCATAGCTAAATCACTGAGAATGACATCCTTGGGTGCTGCTACGACGGTTATTCCCACGTACCAAGACCAGTACTGCTCCAGAATTGAGACATCAAAGTGTAATGCAGCAAATTGTAGCCATCTAGAATCAGGGTTCCAACGCCCGGTAAACAGATCCTTGAAGGCTGCCATCGCCTGAACAGCGTTTTCGTGACTTATCAGACAGCCTTTGGGGGTTCCAGTTGTACCACTTGTATACAAACAGTAGCACGAATCGGACGGTAATACTTGACGTTGTAATAACGGACGCGAAGTCGGGAATGTCTCCAGCATGCTCGCGTCAATCATATATACTGGCAACGAAGTATTAGACGCCCAATCAAATTGCTCGCAAATGATTAGCATGACTGCCTTTGAATCATCAAGGATGAAGGTTTGGCGTTTGGCAGGGGCTGAAGGGTCAAGGCAGAGAAATGCACATCCTGCTTTGAGAATTCCAAGCAGCGTGAAGTAAGCAACAGGACATTTGTTGAAGCAAGCTGCAATAATGCTCCCGGGCTCAACTCCGTGACTAGTGATGAAGTGAGCAATTTGATTGCCCAAGGCATCTATTTCTCGGTAAGTCCAACATTGGCCATTATTGGAGAAAGTGACGTCGTCAGTGAATTCGAGGGCGACAGCAGAGGGTATGGACAGGGCAGAATTCTCTAAGAGCTCGTGTAGCAGGCCGGTGTCCGTCGGAAGCGCCTCACAAGCTGGGGGGAGAATTGAAAACAAGCTGGGTTTGCTGATGGAGAGGGGGACTGCGGGACGTCCAGCGGGAGCAAGTAGATTCATGAGTGTCGCCTCGAACTGGTTAAGAAGGAGCACCGCTTGTTCTTGAGGAATAATGCTAGGTCTAAAACCTAGGTTTAGCTGCGTGGTATTTGAATAAGTCTCTTCAATTTCCAAGGATACCGGATATTCAACTGATGCAACTTCTTTGATAACACGCAGTGGTGGTGGTTTCACGGTCTTATCCACGGCCTGATATATCATAATAGTGTCGAAAAGCGCACCAGTAACCCCCAGGGCACGTTGAATCTGAGTTATAGGAATATGTTGAAGCCGGCGTAGTTCTCTATTATACTCCATCATTTGATGGACTAACTCGATATTGGAAGCAACATTTTCCGCGATCACGGGAAGCGTAGTAATCATTGGAAGTGTTACCTGTCGCGCAAACTGTGTAGTCCGCCCATCGAAGACGACTCCAAATGTGACTCGAGGTTCTCCGATATACGCACTCAGGAGGCGCGCCCAAGCACCCTGAAGCGCCGCTTGTACCGTGATGCAACATTCAGAAGCGGCCTGACGGATAGATGACGAAGAAGCCTCAAACGTACGAGACAATATCATAGAATCAGAGCTATTGACGCGAAGTGGTGTCATAACTGGGAATTTATGAAAGGCAAAATTTTTCGCCTTTTCTTTCCAGAATTCCTGTCCTGCGGATTGTGCTGACTCGACAAGACCAAGATAGTGCGACAGCGCACGGTCAATGCTCGTGACCTCTGGTTTAACGCCGTCAGAGATAAGCCTATTAAGATCATGCAGTAGATTTTGTAAAGTGAAGGCATCGTAGAGGGTGTGGTGTATGGCAAGGTGCATGGTTAGTGATGCCTCGCTATTGGCGCTCTTGAGGAGTACCAGAGCAAGCCGCCAGGGTGGCCGTACTAATGCGTGAAGAGCATCGGCCGTAGCATCTAAACGCCATTTATCGACATCAAATGCATCTGCTTCATAGATCTCTACCGGGGCTGTGAAGCTATCTCTGCAGTACACCAACATTGCAAAGGAGCTATCTGGATGATCGACTGGAATGAAACCGGTTCGAAGGATCTGGTGATGATCCGCAAGCTGCGACCACGCCCACAGGATGCGCTCTGGACTTGCAGTCGTGTCAAGTATCCAGGAGGTATAGTTAAAATAATATTTCCCCTCCGAATCTAAAAACTGCGAGAGAAGACCTTGCTGTGTAGCAGTGCAGGGCAATATTGCCTCAACAGTTCCGAGATCAATGTCACAGCTGCGAATTTCCGTTTCGACTTGGTTTTGGAAGCTTGAAAATTCGTAGCTCCCAGAAAAGTCGTCTTCAATATCATGTCCTATAGCAGCGGCTATTCCAGCACATGTGGGTTGCTCCAGGACGTCGACTAGAGAGATAAAGATCTTCTGCTGCCGAAGTATGGCTATAAATTGAATAGCTGTAATACTATCAAGGCCGTATCGATATATGGGGGTGAGGCGTTTGATTTGGTCTTCCGGCATTTCCGTGAATCTTGCTAGCATTTGGCGGATTATTGATTCTGATAGAGACCACACTTCGTCATCGTAGCTGAGCGCTCGATTGGGGAGGGCGCTAAGCGTCTGCGGGGATTCTACATAAAATAACTTTCCAATATCCGCTTGCCAATCACTCGGCAGTTGTTCACTCCCGAAAATGTGGGAAGACGGATATCTCAAAGAGGCGTCAAGGATATGACTAAAAATATTACCGACTAACTGTAAAGTGTCGTAAGTGAACTTGGATCTGCAGAAATTTTTAGTAAATTTTGCTATATATAGTTGACTTGGGATACTAGATATTTACCGATCTCGATGGAGCTGCATCGTGAGTGTGTCGTTGAGCCTGCAAGGAATGACTTCACAGATTATTGGGATCTATTCTAGAAATTAGTGGCCGATCCAACTTTCTTCTTATTTTGGGTTATAAACCGGGAAACTCACGCCCATAAAGCCATCTTCGTATTCCAAAGACCATAGTGCGTCATCGAGAGGAGTTGTTGGTGGCTGAAGAATGATTAAAGTGTCGAATAAACTCATTTCCGTGTTAATAACTCTTTGAATACGCCGTAAACCTGTAAACTGATGTAGCATAACTTTCGCGTGGAGATTTTGGAAACCCTTGATAACATCGAGCAGAAACGTTGACGAGGATAAATCCATGCGGATTGGTAGAGTATTGAAGCAGGGTGCTACAAGGTGGTCAACCATGTCCACTGGAATCGAGCGGCCAGCGACAACACTACCGAACGAGATATCGCTCCTCCGGCTAAGTACAGATAATGTGATAGCCCAGGCGGCTTGGACTAGCGATAACATCGAAACCCCTATATCTTGTAACTGCGACTCTATCAGTTTTAATGACATTTTAGACGCACTCGCGGATATAATCCCAGGCATTGCATCTTTGGTAAAGTTTTTGCATTTCAAAGAAACCGGCTGAAGCCCTTGCAAGAGCTGTTCCCAGAAGCTATCTTGTAGCGGGTGCGATAACTGCGTTTCGCGAATAAAAGGTTCCAAAGAAGGCGGC
Organism: Rosellinia necatrix; assembly: GCA_021209875.1. NCBI lineage: Eukaryota > Fungi > Ascomycota > Sordariomycetes > Xylariales > Xylariaceae > Rosellinia > Rosellinia necatrix. The sequence continues at coordinate 1,654,300 of JAGYVD010000006.1, read as the reverse complement.
TTGGGTAGATGTCTGCCGTGGTATAACGCCTCGATTTCTGAGAGAATTATTCGCATAGAAATTCCATCGTACATAGCGTGATGGCAAACGAATGAGAGGTATTCCCCAGATTCTTTAGTTCGGATTATGGCCAATGCTATGGGGGGCCTATCGCTGCCTATCATCCTTGAAACCGAGGATATATGTCTAGAAGCCTGTTCTTGTAACGAAACGGATTCTGTGTCTATGACTTGCCACTCAGGAACATAATCGTCCAGAATTATCTGGACAACAGGGTATCTAATGTTGTCGGACGGAATGAATAATGCGCGCAGTATCTCGTGACGTCGGACAACCTCGTTCCAGAGAGGCATCACAGACTCGCATGGGACTCGGAGATGGAATAGCATTTGGTTGTAGTAAGCCACCCCATCACCACTCGTTGGTGTGGGATTGAACGACGACATCACCATTACTTCCTGTAATGGCGTGCATGGAAGCACCTTCGTGACTGATCGCTCTTTCGTTGTAAAGCGCTTTTGCATCGTTCTCACAAGTTCTTGTGGGAGCAAAGAAGCACTCGAGTGTAATGACTCATTCACGCGTTCCAGTTCGTCGACCGCAGCTGCCAGCCGGCTGATATTTGGGTGCTGTAAGATTAATGATAAAGGAATTCGCTTCCCTAAGGCTGATTGAAGGCTACGGGCGAGTGGCATGGCGGATATCGAGTCTAGTCCAAGCGCAGAGAAGGTCGTCCAGCGGTTAATTGCACGTATATCTTCCTTCAGTGTATCAGCAATCATATTGACAACCAACATCTCCGTTTTCGACCAATCCGGTCGCACGTCAATTTGATCCTCAGTATAGGCACAAGTGTTCAAAGTGTGAGTCGAAAGACTTCCGGCAAACCTTCGTAATGCGTTTTCGTCCACCTTACCAGATGAAGTCAAGGGTAAAGAGGTTATAGGGAATATGAATGCCGGTACCATATAGTCAGGCAGACCCGATTGGAATGCATGCCAAAGGGTCCGGGTTTGTTCCCTGGAGTCTCTTGTCAGAGGCAATAGTTGGAATCCAGTGCTTTCATAGCCCCGGGCGACATAAAAGAATGCGATATGTTGGCGTTTGGCGTCTTGCTGGGTGAGAAGGACGCTTTTACAGCTTTGTGTAAGACCAGTTTTGGACGCTATTGCCTGAATTTCCTGGAGCTCGATTCTCATGCCCCTGAGTTTTACTTGTGTATCTATTCGTCCGTGGATAATCAAGGAGCCATCAGGAAGCATGCGGCCAAGGTCGCCAGATCGATACAGCCGACCGTATTTTTCATGATCGATAAATCGCGCAGCGGTTATCTCAGGCAGTTTCAAATATCTCGAGGCTACTTGGTAACCACCAAAACATAGTTCGCCTATACAACCCACTGGCACAAGCTGTGTGGAACTGGGGTGCAGAACGAATGTAGAGGTATTCTGGAAAGCATGCCCAAGAAACTGAGGTGAATCACCCAAGAATACTTTACGCACCGTGCAGATATTAGTCGTCTCGGAAGGGCCGTAACCTTTCGTTCGTTCGTTAGCTGTGGAATGACCTTGAGGGGCTTTATTTACTGTATTGCTCTTACCTTGATAAAGATATTGCGACCACCTATTAAGGACCTCGTCAGTCATCGGCTCGCCAGACGTAGCCAGAAATTTGACCGTAGGAACGTTGTTAGGGTTTAATAAGGACGCCACGGTCACAGTTACGTTAAGATGAGTAATCTCAAACGCCCGAACTGTTTGCTCAAAGTCTCCAAATAAGGTATCGTTTACCCCAGCACACAAGCACATTCCATTTGCCCAAGCAAAGAATATTTCGAAAACAGACACATCAAACGCTTGGGAGCAGGCCTGGAGCATTCTGTCGGATGATTGGTGCGGGTAGATGTCTGAGAGAATATCGATATTGCTTAGTATGTTTTCGTTAGTAACCGCCACGCCTTTCGGTGTCCCAGTCGTCCCACTAGACAAAATTAGCGGCAAAATCAGGGGCGAGGAATAGGGAAACATGATCATCCATGCCGTACCTAGTATAGATAACGTAAGCGAGCTCAGACGAACTGCCGCGTATACTAAGATTAGCATCTGAATAGGCCGAGATATCTGAAATTTCAATATCGATTATGGTCGGAGATTCTTTATCAAATATTAATGAGGATGAGCCCGTGTCTACGACACATAGAGAGGGTTCGGCCTGACTAAGAATAATCTTGACCCTTTCGAGAGGTGTACTGGGAAGTATGGGGAGATATGCATGGCCAAGCTTGAGTATGGCTAATATACTAGAGTATAACAAGGGCGACTTTTCCATAATAATAGCAACGACACCCCCGTGAGCTGGTCCGCATTGTTGAAGATGACGAGCTATCCGATTTGCCTTGGAATTGAGCTCATGATACGACAAGAACTGTGAGTTCATTTCGCCCTGACTTATCGATGTGGCAAAATGCAGCGCGGGCGCTGACGAGAATTTGGATGCCGACTGCTCTACCATTTCCGATAGACTAGAGCATGTTTCCACGAGTGTCGGATTTTCGTTGAAATGCGAGAGGCTATCGAATGGGAAATAATGATGAATAGTTTCGATTGGCGCATCGAGATGACTGTTGAAGTAATCAACTAGATGGCCTAGATGGCGAGTGAAAACCTCTACTAGGGATTGCGAGAGGGTATCCGTCCGGAACGTTGTCTGACAGACGTAGTGGTCTCCGCGAGGTTGAATCTCAACCAGGAGATTGGCTTCTGTCGCATCGTGATGCCGGATCTCTCGTATAATACTTGAGTTTTGCCTCCGGCTGGCAGGAGACTCCTGATAGGCAAAAATGACGTCAAACAATTTCGAGCCACCCGAGACACCAGCGGCCTGGTATATCTTAGATAGCGGTACGTGGCCATGCCGCAAAGCTTCCCTGTTGGTCGAATGGATGCTCTGGAGCAGTTCGATGATAGTCCGATACCTTGAGATGTTGACACGGAGTGGAAGGGTTGTAATACAAGGTCCCATTAGCTTGTCAATCCCATCTAGAGGAAAGCTACGACCTGATGACACGCTACCGACCGTGACATCATCAACACCCTGAATAGTAGCCCATAGCCAGACGAGACACGATTGAAAGAGCACCTGAGGCCCTACCGAGACTCTTCCCATAATATCCTTTAAATTATTGGGATGCAGAAGCATCCTTGTTGTAATAGAAACCCGTTCTGGCTTTGGAACCGCGACTGTCTTGAAGCCTGCCGCAGCGACAGCGCCGGCACCGTGGAGATGCTCAGCCCAGAATTCTATAGAATCCTTGATATTATATTTGGGATTTTTTTGCAAATTCTTCATCACTTGTGAGAATTGTGGCCTTTTGGTTGGCGCACTACCACCCAGAAGCATGGTCAAGTCTTCAATCATCAGATCAATGGTCCACCCATCATAGATCGCATGATGCAGTGTAAGAAGCATGGTGTAATGCTCTTCCTCAAGTGTTGGGCGCTGAATTTCTATCCTCAGCGGGTGCCGCAGAAATAATTCAACATCTGCGACTTCGCCTGTATGATCTCCCCCATCCACGTTCTCATAAAACTGGATATCGTCCACCCGTTTCCAAATCACCTGGCAAATTTGCGCTTCTACAAAGGCAAAACCGGTCCGAAGAATTTCATTACATTCTGTCAGCTTTTTGAGACTCGACAGCAGTACATCTACCGTGACGTGTGAAGCTAGCTCAAACTCAATCTGATTCATGTATAGTTCAGGATTCTTCAAGGTCTCGGCGATCATTGACTGCTGCAAGGGTGTAGGGCTTTCTATTCGATCGATTTCGTTGATTTGATCCCCTAATATGGATTCCAGTTTCAGCTTGGATTGTTGAAGATCAAAGGGTTGGTTACTTGTCGACTGATGTTCTGTATCCTGAATAGGCACTGGCATCACACTATCTTCTATCTTTTGTCGAAGTTCTCTGGGTGTTCGGGCGCTTAAAACATCGATCGGGCTGATATTACATATGCCATTTTCTCTTAAAGTAGATGCATATTCAATAGCGGCTAAAGAATCCAACCTTGAAGCCGAGAATTGAGTCAGCGGACCGACTTGTTCGTTAAGAATTGTAGTAGCCACATCACAGAGGAGACGTTCACGGTCGTCAACAGCTCTCTCGGCCTCAAAGGCGGCTTTTGTTTGAGAAGTATAGTCGCCAATCAGCCGCTTTTTGTCTATCTTTCCAGAGGACAAGCGAGGCAGTTGTTGCGTAACCACAATGTCGGTAGGTACCATATATGCTGGTAGCCAGGATCGGCATTGATCCCAGAGTTGTGCGCTTGAACGGGACGGTTGTTCCATGCTAACGAATGCGATCAAGGTATTCGATATCACCGCTGCAACAGCGCCATGGCATCCTAGTACACGTAACAGAACTTGTTCAATCTCCCTTAACTCAAGTCTTTGTCCATTGAGTTTTACCTGGCTCTCGTCGATTCTGCCTAAGCACTCGATAATTCCGTCGGGCCGAATCACGGCTTTGTCGCCGGTCTTATACACTCGTCCCCATGCGGTGTCTACAAATGACATAGCGGTCTGATCGGGCCTGTTCACATAGTAGGCGGCTAGCTGTAATCCGCCGAGAGCAAGTTCACCAACCTCCCCTACGGGGAGGACTTCGAACTGGGAGGCTGCGGTATGCTCGGCTGATATACGAACGACGAATGCCGAAACCGTATCAAAAGGTACACCTATTGTACTACCCTTGGAGGAAGCTTCGAAAGCTGGCTGAAGAGTGCTGTATAAACCGTAAGCTGCATTCCAGAGAATTCAGATGAAAACAAATCTCACCAATGAATTGCTGCCTCCGTAGGGCCGTACATGCCCCACAGTATGCTTGTCTTGCATTCATCGCCACCAAATTCCCGAATGACTGGTTCCGTCAACATTTCTCCTATAGTTAAGAGCAACTTTAAACCCGGTGCCCGGGAGCGCTGTTTCAATAAACTGCCAGCCACCGACGGCGTTAGTTCGCATGCGTCGACCTCCATTTTGTTCAAGATTCCGACAAGATCAGTGAGCATCTCCGCGCGATCACATCCTACCAAGGTCGCGCCTCGGAAAAGAGGGAAAAATATTTCAAAAATAGACACGTCGAACGTCGGCGCCGCAAACTGGAGAAATCTCGAGAAAGGTGGTACATGTCGCTCATGAGCTAGCAGGGATTGGGTTGCAGCCAAATGAGAGACAGCAACACCCTTGGGCGTACCTGTCGAACCCGAGGTGTACATAACATATGACAGATCCTCGGCCTTTGGGTCGGGGCAAACAGTAGCAAGGGAATCACCCCCTGTTTCTGAGACATCGAGAACATCGTCAATGAAGACAATTTTGTATTTATTGTCGTCCACAGGGAGCCTGGAGGCTAGATTTCGGTTCACCAACACCACGCTGGCCTTCACATCCTCAAGTATAAATCTCACCCTATCAAGCGGCGCCTCGAGGCTTAATGGGCAAAAAGCGCCACCAGCCTTAAGCACAGCCAGGATAGCAACATATAGCTGTGGTGACTGAGGGGATAGTATAGGGATAATGAGAGGGCCCTGAAAGCCAGCTGTGGAGGGGGGCGAAGGCTGCACTGATCTCAAAGCAGACGATATTGTATGTGCTAATGCGAGGGATGTTGTATGTAGCTCAGGGTAGGACAGCATAATATGGCGACCATTTTTAGACAGAAAGTCGATGGCGGTCGATCGGCCATTATTACCTGTTGGTGGTATGAGCTGGTGGAGGAGACAGGGGCCGGGAAGCCTTCTGGGTTCTGCGTTCAGGATCGAGAGCCCATCTACACGCGGGGATCCTGGGCCGGGAAGAGACATTGCTGGAATGTCACAACGACGCACGTCGGCTTGCTGGATGTGATGAATCTTAGATAAGCGGTGGTGGCCCTATAGAGAGTATCTGGAGCCGGGACGTTCGGGGGTGTCGTATCCTATGAGGTGCGGTAGAATAATGGGCTGCAGCTAAGCGATCGATATTGGTGCATACAGAAACGGTAAGATGAGCTAGCGATCTGATGGAGTCATTCCGAGGAGATCAAGGAACCTTTCCAAGCGTCAGTACCGCTTGAACGCACGGGTAGTAGTAGAACGAGCTGCTGATCCGATGTCCTTCGGCTGGACGGAAACATATGCTTGGGCAGGTTGGGGAACGAACCCCTCATCTTCCAATGCAACATCAACCACGTTGGGTACCTATCTGCCTGTAGTGAATGATATATAATATGAGGTAAATAGGACCCCTAGAGTGCTTGCGGGTGGTACCTGGGCGTCTATTCCAATGCGGAGCCGTGAATTCTAGCGAACTCTACACAATGTAGACCAATGAACGATCTGGTACAATATTACCCGAGTGCGCCACCTTCTCTCACTCCTTTGTTGGAATACTGGGGGATGTAGCTACTGAGTCGTAATGAATACTTTCCCCAATAATCTGCACCAGTCAGACTATGTTTTGTTCATGCACTGAAATTTTTTGTAACCTGTAGACTAAGATTTACCAGAAAAAAAAAAAAAATTTTGTAAATTTTTTTTTTTTTTTCAGCGGTACTACATTACTTTTCCAAGTCGGTTACATACGTACCAGTAAAAGGCCCTTCAGTTTTGGGATCACGTAATTGTCTATTAAGTTTTCTGCCTTGTGAAGATATTGTTTGTTCTGTGGTAAATTTCCTTATAAGGCCTAGCGTTGTCAATTATGATTCCCTTTGGCTTTGTAGCGACCTTCCTCCTTGACAAACTGCTCCGATGGTCACAGAAGACCCTGGTAATGCTAAGATATATGGTTCCATTTTAGGCGCCGATTCAATCTTATCTGATGATCAGATAAAAATTTTCACTATGGCATCGCGAGATTAAAGTGGCTCTAGCTGACAGGGGTAAGATCTGATAACCCAGAAAGGCTAACTTCCCGAGCACCCCCACTAAGCTGTGTAATCGGATACGGTGACATGCCGAGATTAAGCTCTTTTTTCCGCTTTCTTCTGTGTTTGATCTCTCCTGCTCCCCTTGCCAAGGTTGCCAGGGGACCAGATCGGTTCTGGAAAATCAGAAGTTTAATTTTTTTGTCATCATCGATGCGGCAGTCCTGCTTAGCACGTCTCCGAACTCCGACTGGATGGTCGACTAGCCCCTATCCGAACGGCATATGAGGGTCCGCCGTTCCATAAATCCACGGTGTCGTTCCCCAGAGGTGGGCAGGGGCTTGACTGGAAGGATGTAGCACAAGCACCGGAAAGCTTCCACACAAAATGGGTATAAGTGTTAGTATCCCGAGGTGCCCCCAGTCCCACTTCGTCTCTAATTTCTAATACCATTTCGTTATTGTCACGGAAATGCTGGCCACGAACCCCCATTACGATAGAAAAACTATTTTAGGATTGGTCTGGTCTACCGGCTGCCTTTTGGGGGGGGATATCATCATCCACGACTTGAGCGAGGATGCGATCAAGTTGGATCGCCGTTCATGTTAATAATAGATTAAACGTGTCGAGTGGCTGGGGGCACAGCTACACGCCTCGGCTCGGGTATTATCCAGCACAGGGCGGGCCGTTCGAATTTTGCAGGTCCCATACGTGTTATTGTATTGGCCCATGAGATGAGACAGGACTCGCCCCGGAGGGGTGTACCAGGTAGGCGCTAGTTACTGGTTACTGGGTGTATGCGCGATTTGCTTGGAATAGTGGATGCGGTCGCTGGAATGGGGTGATGGAACTGACACGCCACCAACAACGACCTATAATACTTACACTTCTCCCATCTCGTCATTGTCGGGCTACCGTAGCTCGAGCTAGCTCCATGCAGGTTCATCTTATCTGATCCGATGATAACGCCGATGTCGCCCCCATCCATGCCGCCCCCCTCTTAGCTGCATCGCAGCGTTTTGTGCCATCTTCACCACCACCACCACACCCGTGTGCGTCCCCGTGTGCGTCCCCTCGTCAGGTGGTTGCCCGGTTTACAGGGCGCCCGCGCCCTTAGCGCGGTGCTTTGCGACGGGTGGCTGCTGGGACCGTGCATGAATCAGGGCGAGAAGCTGAGTAGAAAAGAGACATCGATGGCTATTTACTCGTCATCGTCCGTGAGTGTAAGGCAGTGAGTGTGAGGTCGGTTGCTTGGTTGTGTGGCTTGGTGGACGGGGAATTGAAGTGTGAAACGGGTCGAGGCAAACATGATGTTACCCATTTCATTCTTTAGTTTCCAAGTTCCAACCCACTTTGGATTCGACAATTTAATGTATACATGGGATACATGGGATACATGGAATACATGGAATACATGGAATGCATGGAATACGTGGGATACATGGAATTGCTAGGTAGGTAGTTAGTCAATGCTGTGTACATATACTACACTACACTACACTACACTACACTACACTACATTACACTACACTACACCATTACACCATTACACCAGGCTCCCACGCCCACCACCCACCCGCAGCTACACGTTTCTTCGTTAAAGTGGATAGATTGCCGTCCTGCTGCAGGAGGCTAGTTACCAGAAGCATAGATTTACGTTTCTAAGACATATGCCCATCCCGCGCGCCTGGGTCCCGTTGCGAGAACTTGATACGCTGTCCCGGCTAACCTCGTCGCCCCTAGCCCGTTTCTGCCCTAAGACGGCCGGCCATTCCCTGACGCTAGAACGAGGTCCACGATGCATGTTATACATATGGAATAGGGCAAGGAGCTCGTTCCCCACTCGACTACTTCGTGGTGCTCGAGTCTGCCGACCGAGGCCTTCCCAGCTGGTACTAGGCCATGTCACGAGCTGGACGAGTGAATGTACAAGTAGGTAGCAATGCAAACTGAATACGGGTCTTCTAGCCGTCGTCTGGGTATAAGATTCACCTTCACCGACCAGAGGATTTGGCCTTCCGGCAAATCTTCCACTTCTCCGAGTCTGCTGTCTACCCCCTTGGTTACAACCGCTCCTGTCACTCCCATCGTGCTCCCGTGCCACATAGCCCCAAAAATATCACAATATCTCCTCATCACCTCGACGTCATTATACCTCTCTTTGTTGCCTAATATACCACCGGGATTTCTATCGGCTAGTGCTCGATATACGTATATCTATCTATCTATCTATCTATCTATCTACCCCCGTCGACCCCTAGTTCGTAGGGAACCAAGAAAAAGGCGTCGTAAGAGCTCGTACCCGACACCATACCATGGCACCTCATAGTCTCACGGATGACGATCCCCATGCCGTCTCCAATGGCTACTTAGAATCGAACTCGGCAAAGGCGCCTGTTGCAAATGGCACGCGGCGAAATGTCGTGTCTCACCTGAGACCTACCCCCTCTAACGAACTCCACGATCTCATTTGTGTCGGCTTTGGCCCCGCTAGTCTTGCTATCGCAGTCGCTCTCCACGATTCGGTCGAATCAGGCGAGCTTCCAAGCATAAGTGCTTCAACATTACCAAAAGTTCTTTTCCTAGAAAAGCAACAACAATTTGCCTGGCATGCCGGTATGTTGCTACCAGGAGCTAAGATGCAAATATCCTTCATCAAAGATATGGCGAGTTTGAGAGACCCGACTTCTAAGTTCACCTTCTTAAACTACTTACACCGGAACGGGCGGTTGGTCGAATTCACGAATCTAAGCACGTTCCTTCCTGCACGTGTTGAGTACGAGGACTACCTCCGCTGGTGCGCTAGCTCCTTTGATGATGTCGTGCGATATGGCAGTGAGGTCCTCTCTGTTTCGCCTGACAAGGTGGCGTCAGGTTCCGTCTCGGCCTTCACCGTCACCTCCAGAAACAGCAAGACGGGAGCCATCTCAAGGCATAGGGCCAAAAATGTGATATTTGCCATTGGCGGGCAGCCATCGATCCCCAAATGCCTGCCGTCAAGCCACCCGCGGGTCATCCATTCCTCGCAATACGCTCATCTGGTCCCCAAGATATTGACCCAGCGAGACGCCCCGTACCGCGTGGCTGTCATCGGCGCCGGGCAGAGCGCAGCGGAGATCTTCAACAACATACAGAATCTGTATCCGAACTCGCAGACGGCGTTGATAATGCGCTCCGAATTCCTCAAACCCAGCGACGACTCCCCTTGTAGGTTGGAACCTCGCCCCCCTGCCCTTACCCCTAACCCCCTTAGGGAGGGCGCCTACGGATAATGAGCATCCCCATCCGGGGGTACCCACGCATTGCTAACCATTTATTCTTTCTCGTCCAGTGTAAACTCCATATTCAACCCGTCGTACGTGGACGAACTGTTCTCGCGGTCGAACAAGCGCCGCCGCACCCTGTTGGGGGACGCCCGCAGCACCAACTACGGCGTCGTCCGGCTGGAGCTGATCGAGCACCTGTACGAGCGCATGTACGACCAGCAGCGCGAGATCGGGCCCGACAGCAAGGCGTGGCCGCACCGCATCCTGGGGTCGACGACCGTCGCGGGCGTGGAGGCCGAGGAGGACAAGATCCGGCTCATGGTGCGGCCCCTGAGCGGGACCGACGACGGCAGCAGCAGCGGCATCAACGAGAAGCGGTCCGATTCCGACGAGATATTCGACTGCGACCTCGTCATCGCCGCCACGGGCTACCAGCGCCAGGCGCACCTGTCCATGATGGAGGACGTCGCGGACCTGCTCCCCGAGGGGGGCCGCGACGACGTGACGACGACGGCGGCGGCGGCGGCGGCGGTCTCCGACGGGTCGCCGCAGCCCAAGAACTACGACGCCAGGATCGCGGGACGCCCCGTCACCGTCGGCCGCGACTACGCCATCCAGTTCGCGCCCGGCAAGGTCGCGCCGGGCGCCGGCATCTGGCTCCAGGGGTGCTGCGAGGGGACCCACGGGGTAAGTTCTATCTATCTATCTATCTATCCGCGATGTTCTCGGCGCCGCGGGCGTGACCTGGTTCTGACGATGAAGTTTATAGCTGAGCGATACGCTGCTGTCCATCCTCGCCGTTCGGTCTCAGGAGATCGTTAATTCGGTGTTCGGCGGCCACGAGAATAAATGAATGACATCACATTTGGGGAGGGAAAGGTGGAGGGGCGAGGGTTCACACAGACCCCCCCCTCCTCCCCCCCAGACCTTTTAGCGGCGGGCATGGCGACATTTGATTTGCGGCATGGCTTGACTGGCGTGAGAAGATGCATATAGAAAAAGGGTTACGTGTTTTTTTTTTTTCCGGGGGAAAATGTTTTCAATTTGTATTGGTCCTTCCGCTTAGTGGTCATCCCACGCTATGTGTTTCCCATAGGCACGGTGAAAGGACGTGTAATCCCACTCAGATTCTTATTACGTATGCCTCATTTCCTGCATTTCATTTACTCCCCTTGATTATATTGGCAGTAACGTGGCATAACGAGGGGAGGGTGCCGCTATGACTTACTACCATTCAGCAAGGTACCAGGATCAGGCCTCAAACCGATACCAGGAATATGACTAGCATGGCTTGGATTGCTATGCCCCTATTTCATCAACTTGCAAGCTTGAATGATTTCCATGCAAATTGTTCAGACAATGCGCTGCCGATTGTACGTATGTATGAGCCGAGACATATAATACACGGGTCGAATTCAATTTTGGGGGGCGATCATTACCGTTGAAGCCAAATTATCACACCTGCGGCCCTTATAACTGATTTCGCATCCGTGCACCTGTAGAACCGATATTTCCTATGCTGAATAGCCTTGTAAACTAGCCAAGGTTGTAATCTTTATAAAGGCAAACTAGAAGATCCCAATCCAAACCCGAACCAGTTCCAGTTATCTCCCTTATGTAAAAGCAAGATTGTTAAGAGATAAGGCAGCCTCGTGTCATAAATCACTTATAATCTTCAACTAAGCGCAAGCAGCAGATAAATCAAGGGGTATGACTGCGACCGATAGTCCTTACGAAGACGCTGCATTTATAGGGCGGCCTGTACATGTCTTGCATGGTCCCTCGATCAACCTCGCCTATTTTATTGTTACAGATTTAACATATTGCGTGATTTCCGGGCAAGCTTCCGTACCCCAAATGACCGAAGTCTAGCAACGCCCTAAAGAATGATGTGGTAGTAAATAGACAGATGGGGCATTAAACCCAGAGCAAACTTCTGGCCTCTGTTATGCCTGGGTCTGTGGAGCGACCGAGGCCTATGAATTAGTGCTACAGTGGCCGTGGCTGTGGCAGAAGGCAATCAGAACTCGCATGTAACGCTACGCGCTATGTTAAGGGGTTTATGAGACAGTAGTGGCGAGCTCAAGCTTTAGTATCCAAGTTTAGTATTTAAGTCATATGGAACGACGTACAAGTGATTCCTTGGGGACTCTGGCGCAAGGAGGGAATACACTTACTCGTGGTATCGCAGGTTTCTACACTACTGTAGGAGCCATTTAAAGGCATTGTTACCACTAGGCAAACTTCAGCCAACTTATGGCGAAGATTGTGAGTGAATGGAGACTCGTAAATAATTTGATGTGACGGAAAAACGACGCCGTTAATCCCAGTTGGAATTAACGGCATATATGGCACCCCGGGACATTTGAGAAGCAAACGATGTCTGGCCGACCCATGGTTTATACAGAAGACGAGGTAAAAAAAAGACAGGGAGTCGAGCGAACTAGCTTTATCTTTTCAAAAATGACTTTTTGGGGGGTTTAAGGAAAGATGCGAAAAAAGACAACAGTCACCTAGATCAGCCATAATAAAGGATTTATGAGGCGCAGGATAAAGACAGCAAAGAAATTAGGAAGTAAACATAAAGTATCATAAAGAGAATGGGACGTATAGAGAAAAGCGGCAGTGAAAAAGTTACGTGTTATATGAGAAAAGGACTTTTTGTCGATATATCTTGTTGAGGTAGGACATAAGAGAACGATGACAAACTCAAAGACAGGAAGGAGAGCGTACTATGAACACTCCAGATGTGTGTGGTCCCGCTTCCAATTTATGGAGAAGTAACAGGGCGTCTTCTCTTGACATCAACGATAGCGGATGTTTCACTTCGCTTGGCAGTTCATAGAGTGTTTTGGCCATTTTTACCACAATTTGAGCTCGACAGCAAGGATTGCCTCATTGATTGTCCGTGGAGTAATTATTACGGCAGATTGTCATACCTACCATGACAAACAATTGAGAAACAGGGCCAATGAACACCAAGCGGATAGTGTTTAGCTCCAATGAACTCTATACGACCCATCTCTCTACGTGGATCTGAGGTGCCGCTGTTTGCCTAGATCTTGACCGGTGCCATTGGAGAACATTGATGGAGTTGACTTTTCTGCATTGGCCCGGCCGGGGGGTCGTGAAGGCCCGGAAGAGTTCGGGTACGCGCCGCGATGGATCCTCGGCAGTACCTGTCTATGTGGGGGAAGAGAGTGACAGCCGGCGGTCTCGCCCAGGCCCTGTAATTGATTGGTCTAGTGGGATATCAAACAGCATCAATGACGGCGATGATAACCGCGACATGGTTTGTTCGTGCTGTGCTTTGTCTATGTGTCTTAGCAGTTTATGAGGTGGCATCCATCAAAGCTACCAAACTCTCACAAAGCACGTGGAAAGACCCGACCGAACTTAGTGGCCAGCTTAGGCCTTCAAAGTCCGAACCTCAACCGTTGAGGGGGCAACGAATGCGCCCCAATACATGAGCCATAGACTGAGCGACAGGCTAAGCGACAGACTGGGCGACAGACTGGGCGGCAGACTGAGCGATGAGCGTCCGGTGTCGTAAAATCGGCTACATAAATTCAAATAAGGTCACATCTCTGCGAATAAGGGATCCGAGAATTCATCGTGAACAGTCATGTGCTCGGCAAATGGCAATCGGGGCACTGTACGAAATGGAAGGTGTGGAATATCCCGGAATTGGCCGTCAGAACGGAGGTGCCAGGAGGAGGAAGTGAACGCGTGCTAGTGCTGTAAAGCCGTTTGTTAACGATGAGAAGCCGATGTGACCCGGACAGTACCTGGCGCCGGGCAGCCAGAGAAAGGATGATGCGTTACGATCCCGCACAGGGCCAAGGAAAACTTCTTGTCGAGCGGGGCAGCTGACGGTGTACACCAATAATTGGCCAGACAAAACCATACAAAACCACGACCCCTCAGTACATCCGAAGCCACGCAACTCCGCGGGGGCGATAGGTACCCCAAGCAAAGCGGGGCTTCCAAAGCTGTTGCTTGGCAGACCACTCGCAGTCTCGAACCACCCACTAGCCGGTGTCCACCGACGCCCGCCAATTTGGTCATAGACATGAGTGCTCCCTTGTTCAATTGCCCCTCCCCCTCCATCAGACGAGACTGATCCGACTTAGGTACTGTAGGTAAGTTAGTTAGTCGATAGCATACTTACTTACTTACTCACTTACTTACACGTAACAAAGCCCTCGCGATAATGATTCCCATACTGTATTTACGGGCCTAGTCTACTTATCTAGCCCTTCTTAGATAACTAGCCTGTAATCGGCCTGTAGGTACATAGTTTCCCACTGTCCTGCACCTCCAAGTTAGCGCGTAATACCTACTTACTTACTTACTTAAGCACTCAGCACCTAACGGAGGGCGAGTTATATAGATCATCTCCAAGGTAGGTAGCTAAGTAGTCCATAAATTAACCTACTCAACCTAGCCAACTCTATCCGCCTCATCTTTTATTCCCTCCCACTCCTTCTTTCAAACCCCTCCCTCCGCTTAATACCTCATCCTCGACATCATTTTTTCATCCTTCACTGTTCACATTATTCTTGCTGTCAGTATTCCTAGACGCATCCATCCTGCTCTGGCTCTGGCGCACTTGAAGCCTACCCCTCCCCATCTACCCCATCCGACCTCCGAATACCGCATCCGTCACCATGGATAAGCTCGGACTGAAGCCCGGCGTTATCTACGGCGAGGACGTCGTCAAAGTACGTTCCATTACCCCTCGTACCCGGGCCCTTGAAGGCATCCTTCTGTTCAAGCGTGACGAGACGGTCCCTAACGCGAACACCCCCCCACATCTATAGCTACTCGATTACGCGAGGCAGAACGACTTCGCCCTGCCCGCCGTCAACGTCACCTCCTCCTCCACCGTTGTCGCTACTCTGGAGGCTGCTCGCGAGGCCAAGTCCCCTATTATCCTGCAGACCTCCAATGGCGGTGCCGCTTTCTTTGCCGGCAAGGCCATTTCCAATACCAACCAGGAAGCTTCCGTCGCCGGTGCTATCGGTAATTGAAACCAATTCTTCCCCTCGTATTCTCCCTCGGCCGGCTGACATGATGAAACCTTCTTTTCTAGCTGCGGCCCACTTCATCCGCTCTGTCGCCCCTCTCTACGGGGTTCCCGTCATCCTACACTCCGACCACTGTGCTAAGAAGCTGCTTCCCTGGCTAGATGGCATGCTAGACGCCGATGGTCAGTCTTCACAATCCCGTGGGGTCGAAGGGGCCGAAAACTAACACAGCGTAGAGGCTCATTTCAAGCAGCATGGAACCCCTCTGTTCAGCAGTCACATGATTGATCTGTAAGCATAGCTCGTCTTGTTTTCTTTCTATCTGTCTCTAGACGCCTTCGAGGCAGTAGCCCCGCGATTTTCCATGCCTACCTCACGCGTTTTACGTATGCGGGGAAATCAATTGACAATTTGGCCGAAAAGCCGTCCAGCTAACATCCAAGTTATTTAGATCAGAGGAAGACCTTCAATCTAACATCGATACAACCGCCAAGTACCTGAAAAGATCCGCCGCCGTCAATCTTTGGCTAGAGATGGAGGTCGGTATCACTGGTGGCGAGGAAGATGGTGTCAACAACGAGGATGTAGACAACAACTCCCTTTACACTCAGCCTGAAGATATCTGGGCCATTTACCAAACCTTGAGCCCTATTTCTAAGATGTTTAGCATTGCTGCTGGCTTTGGTAATGTCCATGGTGTCTACCAGCCCGGCAATGTCAAGCTCCGCCCCGATATCCTAGGCAAGCACCAGGAATATGTTGCTGAGAAGCTTGGTCAACCCAAGGATTCCAAGCCCGTCTTCTTCGTCTTTCACGGCGGTTCGGGCTCGACCAAGGATGAGTTCAACAAGGCTATCTCATTTGGTGTCGTCAAGGTTAACTTGGATACCGACCTCCAGTGGGCCTACCTCTGCGGCCACCGCGATTTCATCCTGAACAACATCGACTACCTAAAGACCCAAGTTGGCAACCCCGAAGGCTCTGGCAAGCCTAACAAGAAGAAGTACGACCCCCGTGTCTGGGTTCGTGCTGGCGAACAAACAATGAAGGCTCGCGTCGTCGAGGCGCTTAACGATTTCCACGCTGCTGGCAAGTGGTAAATGTGACAAAATCGAGCATTGCTTCCTGTATGGGACGGCGGGGAGGAGGCACCTGTCTAGATCATCCAGTGTAACTGTTTGAATTGAAAATCTCAATTTTGTACATCATTTCTGTGCCGTTTTTATTCCGCTCGCGCGATTAAACTGCCTCTTTGCTGTTAGTTAGTGGCTAAGAGATATTGGTCTCCAAGGCCCCCTTCATACAGTAAACCGGGTCTGTAGCAAATCAAACGGCTTGGCAATTAGCCGCCAACACCAAATTATCATCATATTTCAGTTTCTACTTACTTCGGTATCCATCACGGAACGTCCCGCTATGGGCCTGCCCGCCCTCTGCATTGGTTATAAATCCTATAATCATACGATACTTCGTACATATAACAGGATCTATCCGTGTGATACAACGGCTCTGGCAAGTCGTGGCATGAAAAATGACGTGAGCCTTACTATATCCTAGCTTTTCATTGGATCAGTGATGTTACTAAGACTGGCGATCATTGTAGGGATGTAGCCATCTGGGTATAAAAGCATTGATAAAGAAACCACGCCACAACCCCTGTCTTCAGGGTAGTCAACTGTTACGATAAATGCCAGCCCCTATTTCAACCTTCTATCGTTCAATTCTCTTAGTATATCGGCAGCATTATTAGTAGTACATTATCTTATTTTAAATGGCACTATATTTTTGGGTAAGCCAATATCCGCGATTCGCCAGCATGAGCCTCAGCACGGTCAATTCCGAACTATTCGTTCACCTGAACCAATCCCTCCCAGGAACACCTGGAATATCTCAATCGCGTAGTTTAATATCTACACCGACAGGGCCCAGCAGAGCTGAGTAACAAAACCCTACAGAGACACAGGAACGAATTTACCTATAGCAGAAATTATTAAGTTACCGACACATATAACTAGCGACATTCGATAATAACCGCAACCCCTACAGTAATATTTATAATATTATCTTTTGCAGATACAGGGTGGCGCCAGCGTAAAATTATCATTTAATCTGGAAAATCATAATAAATATGTAGTTTAACGGAATAGGCAATTGTCTAGTTTTTGTCGGCTAACGACTTATAAGAAACTATAGAGAAGTACTTCTTAAATTGAAGGTGCGAAGATGATGGTAGGCTATACACTATAGGATAAAAGGGCATATACGGGTGAAAACAAAGGGAAAATAACGTCCTAGGTCTGAAAATAGAAATGATAAGATCATCACTATTAATCCCCTGCCGTCTAGTTGCTGCCTATGATATCGTATTCCTACCGACCCCTATTTTTCTCCCGAGTACACTTGACTGAGCTTGCACAGCTGTACTAATCGATGCTACCCAGGTGTGAGATTCCAGGAATGTAGTTAGATGTGAAAGATTATGCGGGGAAATATGATTTGCTAGATTGATTGAGATGATCATTAGCGAATCCCTTGTCGTGGAAAGCAACCCCAAAACGGGTAAATTATAAAAGCATTTAACATACTCGTAAATAATATGAGTAGTGCCATCATCAGGGCTGGTAGATGAGGTGGCACTGTTATAGTCACCTGATGCTTCATCCAGATAGCAGTTGTGTCACGGAGTAGTTTGCACATATAACAACATAACTAAAAAGGTGGAACGGTTCCGTTTTGCCTTCACAAGTTGTTAGCTAGCCGTGAGGATAGAGGCGCCTGGAAAGGCGATGCCGGGCATCTATATGCAGCATTTCCCTTTGCTAAGTTCTTCCTTTTTACAATACCATTCCGAGTTCTAATCCCGACAGGTGTAGGCATCGTCGATGGGCGAAGCGAAGACGAAGGCCAGCGAACTAGCGTCGGGAGGGGTCGTTGACTTTGGGAGGGGTATTACGCCTGCGCTCACTATTGAGGCGGTCGAATCGCTAGCATAGAATCAATGGCAAATGTGTTAGTTGAAGATCGGGCGAAAGAAGATGACGAGGGTTGACTGTATTTCACTAGTAAAATTGTTTCGTTCGGGTTCCAAGAGTTTAGTAGGAAACAGCCTGCCACTCATGTACTCTTATATTCTGGTACTTAATAGCTCTTGTTGCCTCCCAATGTTACCCATGCTCGTCGTCTCTCCTTGATTTTAAACGGCAATATACATTGTGTACTTCGAATTATTAGTACTACACTCCACCATATCGTGAGAATAATCAGAGATGGGGCCAGATCTTAAAACTCGCCGGAGCTGTTAGTAGGCATGTTTCCTGTAACCCCGTTTATAGCAAAATTACATGATGCAATATTATTCAGCGATATACCCAGCTCAGCTCGGTCAGGTACGATCTACTAACCGGTCAGTTTGTCTCATGTGAATGATAATGCTCTCAATGATTGGTGTAGCGCGTTGTCGCACACAGACAGCGCAGATTTGGTGATTTCTTCACGCGATAGCCGGGCCCTTAAATGTCAGAAAATGTGCCATCTAATTTTTGAGCATTACTAAAGATACTACTTATGATAGCCTCGAAGAGGACTGATGTTCTTGCTCATCTTAGTAGTAATGTAAATGCGTGCTTTTATACTACATTATGTAAAGTGTTAAATATTTGCCAATCCTAGCCCATTCTACTTATGGGTTGGGCCATGTCGCGATGCTTACATTCCTGACCAATGTTATATTTGACAGCACGTTGGATACGCGAATTGAGACTTTATAGGAACATTTAGTTATTAAGGTATCCTGTAATGGTCATCGCCTCCGTTGGTGGCATATCCGATTGGGTGGGCTGACCATAGCAGCAAAGCCCCCTGCTTCAATCGATCCAAGAGTTTCAGGATATCGTCACACAAAATGAATAGTTTGGGCTTCAACTACACACCTAGCTTTTACATTGAACGTTGCTGGCGGGGTGAGGATGACAGGTTGGTTCGGTGATCGGCTGTGAGCCTTGAATCAGAACACACTAAGTACCGCGACTAGAAGACTGAGCTACACAGTTACAGTTTATCGGGATTAGAAAATGGATTTATAAATTAGTTATGCTTAGTTTCAAGGTATTCGACTACGAATGAATGCTTATTGAAGTAGCCTGCGATGATTCGCTACAGCGTGGGCACGGTAATAGTTTGGTTGTGGGCTGAATCCACATTGCTTGCTTCGTAGGCAGACCACTATCCAAAATGTAACAAGACAAGCCTGCGCATTTCCCCCCTGACAAGCACCGCGAACTATTCCATGTTAATTACCTTATGATAGATTTAGCTAGTTACCTAAAGTATGCGTGTATGTGCATTCATAGTGGGTGGGGGGCTATCTGGTGGATTGACGCCCTAGTCTATAGTGGGCTCCGAAGATCCCCTAATGCATCAATTTCTTCCCGTGCATCCAACGAACAGGTCAAAAAAATCAACATGATAAGTAGCTTGACTCAAAAAGTGAAGATCCTACACGCGCCGTGATGATCTCCGCTTCTACTTATTATCACACATAAGGAACTCCATAATCTCTTTCTTTACCTTTAGTCGCTTGTTCTTCTTTGTTTTTGATTTCGGCATTGAGATCTGCCCTGTTCACGGTGGCCTGGAATTAAGCTGGGGTGCAATGCGGCGCCGCTCGGGTGGCAAGATGTGCCTGGTCGTAGAATTCAATTGCGGGTACCCGAGAGCGCTCTTCCACGAGTGGACAGGTAACGTTGTACACAGGACTATATGATAAGAAGGGAGCATTGATATGATCGAGTAGGTATGTGTATGCCTTGCCTTAACCGTCTTATAAGTCGTGATTCCTTCTTGCCCATCCACCGTAAGCTCGCTTGGGTATTGGGACAGCTGTACATTCAAGCGCAACCTCACCGGAATGTAACTCTACCATGCAACGACGTCCGCTCCACATGAGTCGCCCTCATTTGTTCAACCTCTCGCGATGTGCTGTAATCCTGAGGCCCGACCACAGGGCCCAAGGTCTAGACGGTCAATATTAATATGCATCAATAGCCGAAATCCTACAACGGGAATGGCCCAGGTTCCAATACGAAGTTTTGCACTTACAGAACAGCTGAATTGGGTCAACTTTCGAAAGGGGAAAGATCTGACATAGCTTCCTAGAAATACATATATAAGCTAATAACATCGGAGCACAAGTGCAGGTCGTGTAACTTGACGTACTTACACAAGATCAATTTTGTTTATAAACGGAAGTGTTTATAAATAAGGTTGTTTATCCTCCCTACACCAGCCCAGGCCTCACTCAACTTAGACACGAAATTCAACATATAAAATCCCACATCGAGTCATTCACAAAAAGAAATACAAAAAAAAGGAAAAAAGAAATGAGACTCGCCCCATTCACCGCGGCGCTCATCGCCACCTCATCGCAAGCGATCCTAGCGCTGGCGAACGATCTACCCGTACCGCCGCTACCGCCGTGGTATCCGCTGAAGGGGTGGGAGATCAGCTCGGTGACGACGTCGCACCCGCACGAGAGCCCGTACGGGACGAACGCGAGCAGCATGGTGGTGACGATCTCGAACCCGGGGCAGATCCCGGCGGTGCCGGCGCCGCACGCGTCGGGCGGGGGCTACGTGGTGTTCCGGACGAGCGCGGCTGTGTGCGAGCTGCACTGGCGGACGGACGCGCTGACGCCGTACGGCCACAGCACCAACAGCTGCGTCTCCGACGCCCTGCCCGACGACTACTCCAACGCCCGCTGGGACGTCACCCTCAACGAGCTGCACACCGACCTCGCCGCCCCCGGCGACTACTACCTCAGCCTCACCTTCTCCCTCTCCTACAACGCCAGCATCTACGCCACCCGCGGCTACAAGTACATGACCGCCGGCACCTCCTTCCGGACCGGCAAGAACCTCCAGGGCCAGTGCGTCGACGGCGGCCGCTGCGACTACAGCCTGCTGCCCGAGAGCGCCCCCTTCCGCCTCCAGCCCACGCTACAGGAGTGCAAGAGCGCTTGCGGGTAGATTGGGGCGGGCAAGCCGGCCGTGTGCCGGGGCGGTGTGGATACATACATATACATATATATATATATATATATATATATATATATATATGTAACAGTTTAATGAAAGGGTCAATCATAGGACATGAGTTAAAATCCTTTTTATGTTATTTATGTTTCTTCTCTCGAGACAGACATACTCACTGCCTTGCAAATTCACGGCCTTGAAAGTTTTGCGTGGATTCACCCTTGCTAGGGTTCTGGGGGGACCAATGGGCGCGCCCATGTTTGATTCCTATGCAAGCTGAGGATGCGAAAACCGGTCCTACTTAGTTAGCGAGACCCGGCGCGAGCCGGTTTTTTGAGGCCGTGTAAATCTCGCTCCCATCATGGCATGCAACAAGACGCCAAACTAATAACTTTTGAAATTTGGTTGAGTACGCATGGAGCCACCATATGACGGCCCGGGCCGGGCTTCATGAATATACATGCCGTGAACAATTGAGTTAGAGTGGCCGGTTCGCGAGACTCTAGAGGTTAAGCGATGCCTATGGGGACGTACACTGCCGAAGGAATGCCCCTAACCACCTGCCGCATAGGGATCGAGGGTCTTGTTACCTTGTTAAGAAGGAGACACAGTGCTCTGACGTAAAGAGAACAATCCCATTTAGCGATTGATCCCGTTCCGCCATAGTTGCTAACTTGGCATAGCCATAGCCCAGACAGCACACACTGGACGGCGACTGTATCTTCTTTACGGGTTGATGTAGCATTTCGATATAAAAGTATCAAGCACATCCAAGTTACGGATAATGGGATGAGATAACAGGCTCGAACAGTTTCTTGCTAAGTGTGTTGATTTCACACACAATTACACAAAACACACCCAAACATATCATGGAACCCTAGTTATAGGACATGTGATAATAGCTACGTTATAACTGCTTCAAAGACGACAAGGCGTCGGCTTCCAAATCTCAACTTATGTCGCGATGGCCATATACCAAATGATCCTACACGTCCCGAAGATTCCGTCCCAGGGCTATGCAGAATGGAGTTCGGGATTACACCCGGAGAGGTATTTAACCAGCTGCAGCGGAAGGGGACATTCTTGAGAGGCGTATAGGTATATGTAGTGCCAGCTCCACTATCCGTAGTGCAGCAACTCTCTGACCTCGCATTCCGCCAATAGGTCGGGATATGCGCAACTGACAATGCCGGCTCTTCGTTCCTGTCTCGGGCGTCCCTGCCAAGCTAGGCGTTTGACGGGATATGCGGGGCGCGCAGACTGTCGGTCGGCGGGACGAACGTGCAGAAGTGATACAATCAAGCCATACAAACACAAACCCAGAGTGTTGTGTGCCTCCCGGGCGCTCAGGAAACAGAAATTACAGCTAGTAGATTGTGGGGTGGCAGACGCAGACTTTCATCGATTTAAACTTGCCTAGACTCTAGACTAAACCGTGGTTATCAACAGCCATAGGGCAACGAACTATCGTTAGGAGCAATTCATCGAATGTGTTATCAAAACCGCCGTCGCTGTCGTCGCCGTCGCCGCCGCCGCCTCGATTTTTATCCTTATATGTCGTCGTCCCCCTCAGGACCAAGCCCTAGATTGGCGAGTAATTGATTTCCTCTTTCCCTAGCACGCTCGGCCTTTACGCTTCGCGGTTCAAGCATGGATGCGTCGCCGCTTTCGTCGACGTCTGATTGATCCTCATCCCTCCTTTCCTTATCGGCTTGCGAGCGCTGGATCTTGCGAAGCATGACTTGGTCGTCGTAAAAGTCCGTTATGGAGGATTCCTATCAGAGCCTGTCAGCATTCCACAACACGAAATTTCTACGGCTGAGATCAAAGCAAGGACAGAGAGGGTGGTCGTACCTTGTTGCAACCGGTTTGCGGACACTTGGCTTTTTGGCCCGGTTGGGAACGGAGGAACTGCATAATGGCGGGCTTGTTGAAAGTATGCTTGCAGACGCTGCTCGTGTAGGGCTCTGTCATGGTGACCATGGATAACGGGCAGAATACGCTGACGTGCTCCTCTGCGATAACTAAATCCTCCCCTTCGTCTTCATCGTCATCTTCACCGGCGACATCATTGCCCGTGAACCACTTTGACGCATCTGGCAGGGGTTTACCGTCTATACTATGGACAGCATCCCACCAGAGACGTTTGAAGCCGATATAGTCATTATGGACAGCATAGCGCTCCGCGAGAGATCTCGTGCGGTAGTCGGCCGCCGCCTCCTCCTGCTCGTCCTGTAAGATCCGCAAGGGGCCGCGGACGCCGCGCCGCCTCTTCCTATCTCCCATCCGGAAGTCTTCGCCGGCGTTTTCGTCGTCTTCCTGCTCGCCGTCCGCTGCAGCCTCGGCGCCAGCCTTTTCCACCGTGTCTCGGATCGCCTGACGGCCATCCTCAAGCCCAACACGTAGATCGATGAGATCGCGCACGGCGCTCTCGCACTCGGCCGTGAGAGAGGGCACGGTATCGCGCAGGCGCACGACCGCTTCTTCCGCGGCGCGCTCGCGTTTCTTCGTCCCCGTGGCTTCGTCCTCCTCCTCGCCCAGGCTCTGGCTCTGGTTCCTCCTTCTCAGACTGGCCAGCTCATCCTTCCTCTTGACGTAGCGGTCGTTGATGTCGCGCACGCTATTGGTCAGCAGCGTGACGGACTGCTTCAGTTGCTCTTCGTACTTCTGCGTCTCCACGTCATTGGCGAGTTCGGCTAGCGCCCGATGGAACGATTTGTCGAGGGGGAACTCTGGGGGCTCGTAGTCTGGTAAGCGGGCGGCACGTCTGTGTCGGTGCGCCTGCGCTGGCGAGGATGCCGTTGGAGGGTCGCGGGTGCGCTGAGCGCGGGAGAGGAGAGGCATGGCCAGCCCGAATCGGATGCGGTAATCGAGTGGAAGGCTATTAACGCAGGGGCGTAATTGTTAAAGGACACTAGTTCTTACGAAGAGCAGCAGTTCGCATCGTGGTTGTCGAGGTTCTGTGGGGTCGGCGTATAAAAGTGTGATATCACAAAACGCGTCAAGTCAAAGTCGGGAAGACGCGTTGAGTGGTAAGCTGGATGAGCATCTCATCCAACAATAAGCTAGCACTGTATTGTACCTTCCAAGATTTGGTGGTGGATTAGGTAGGAAAGGTTGACCCGGCTGCGTTTGGTGGTACTGCGTCTTACTGGCCGGGCCAGGTCGTAGCAGAGCATCAAGCTCCAGGATGTATCCAACATAGTGCGCAATGCTCTCGATATAGACTGTGTACGTAGTTACCTACCTAGGTACTCTATCCCACTGCCACCCACCACCACCCACACACTTTGAACCCCGCCAGTGGGGTCAGCTGCAGCGGGGCGAGCTGAATGGTTTGGTTGGAACTACCCACCTGGGTAACTATCGTGAGATAAGATCCATCATCCAAATTTGCATCATGGTCTCCGAAATAATACAACAAGATACCACCCCCCCCCCCGTTCTCCGGCCGCCGCTCGCATGAATACCAAGTAAGAAATCCTACCTGGAAGATGCAATGGGTGACGGCGAGAAGAAGATGGAAATGAAGTAGCACTGGAGGCCTAATAGCCAACTTTGTTCTTTTATGCCTGTTGGCTTTCCACGGCTGGGAGATGGCCACGAAGCCATCAATAAGGACGGGTTGAATGTGTGCCGGACTGATGTGTGGCGGGTTTGTGTGAGAGGCACTTATGCACGCACTATACCTTACGCTAGCCATAGGGCCGGTGAGGTACGTGTGTTCGTCTGAACGGCAATGCCAATGCCAATGCCAGTCAGCGCCTCTCGCACCGCAGCTTACACGTAGAGCAAACCAGACCGCTCGTCTTATTAGGGCGCCCTGTTGGCTCGCGTGCCGGCCAGAACGCGCGGGCGTCATTCGTCGCCTTCCATGGTTCAATCGGTCAATTCTCGAGGAGATCAGGCTATCCCATCGACTAATTTAAGATTTGCATCACGTCCTCCCTGCAGCGTGCAGGTTGCTGAAGAAACCTCACGATGCAGCCCGGAATCCACCCAGTGCCGTTGAATGCCATCGAGTGCCACCAAGTGCCATCGAGCGCTGTTCGAGGTATAGAGCTGTAGGTCTTTGGGGGCTAGTCCCGCCATGCTGCGACAGTGGCCCCGGGGTGATTGGACACAGGCTCTGCTGCTTGCAGGGATCTGCCGGGCGCCAGTTCGCTCTGCAGCGCATCGCAGGGGACAATACGATGACAAGCGCATGACGGGTTATAGTTGGGCACACCATCCGCATGTAGCCAGCCCACCAGTCGGCGCCCTCAAGCCTCGCAGACGAGAAATCCGGTTTTCGTATTGGGCTGACTGTGCCCACCAGCATGCGACATGCAACATGCACGACAGTGTCTCCTCCACGTTGCGTCCCACCATGTCCCAGACGTCACTTGGTGCAGGGTGGTGTAGGGTTGTGTAGGGTGGTGCCTGGCCCAGCAGAATTTGATGTGAAGGGAGATGAAGGACGGCGGTCAGACCAAACATAATATAGAAGTAGAGGGGTGAACCCTCCCTCGAGCCCCTCGCGCTCCGTTTGCTCAAGTCTTTGTAATGATATAATAGTCAACCCATACTAACACACACGCTCTCTTTTTCCTTACACCGCCGGGCGCCCGGATGTTCCGAGACACAAGTCGTCTCTAGACTGGCTCTAAAATGGATCGGTACTTAAGTCAGCTCTGGGCGGCGGCGCCGTCCATGATAAAGCCCGAAGGCAAAAAGCTGAAGAGAAAACTCCAAAAAGTCGGCGCTCAGCAACGGCCATACTCGGTCAATTATAGCGACATCAAGATGAATCCAGAGTACAAGCCGCAGAAGACCTCGTCCCCATTCCACCTGTTCAGCAGCGCCAAACCGAGTGCGCCGCAACGCTCTACTTTGCCACCGCCCACACAGCCAGATGATGGGCAATGGCTCGAGGATTTTCGAAAGAGCGGCTATCTCTGCCGCGGCAGCCGTCAATCGCGCCTGTCCGAAAACGAGAATTTGGATCGCCGCGCAAGCGTCGTGCCCGAGTTTGCCCATCTCGCCGTCGCCAATGGGCCCTCAATTGCGCCTCAGGAGAAATCAGCCAGCCCTTCCATCAAGGGTGGACAGCCTCAAACGATGAGGCGATACGCAAAGACACCTGTGTTGCACATCGGACAGCTGGAGACGCACCCATTATTACGCACACAGGGGACGTCCCAGGACGTTCCCAGCATTGAGAGCATTGCCGAGTCTTACAGGGCGCTTCTAGAATCGCGCTCCTCTCTCCTAACTGAGCCGACCATCGAGCGCTCCACCACTCCGGGGAAACATGGCGAACCATTCACTCCCCAAGATCCTTCCCTCGTTCCTCCGCCCCTGGAGCCCGTAGCAGAGCTTCCCGAAACTCCACTCGCGAGGGGGTCACCACGATCCGACGATGGTACCTTGGTCGAGGAAGACGCGGTAGACTTCAAAAACGCCCATTTCTCCTCAACGCCAAGTACTCCATCCTGGGCCAGCTACGAAACTGAATCACCGAGGCTAGAACGGAGGGTGGCAGTTTCCTCCCGGACTCCAGATTTACAGACATGCTTGAATCTTCTGACCAAAGAATTGTCTACGGCGATGAACAGATCATCTGTTCAGCCTAATGCCAATACATCGGCTTTACAAATATGGTGTATGATTGAAGCATACAGCAAACTACGCGACCAGCTCCTTACGACACATGGGACAAACGTCCAAAATAGTTCCTTAAAGATATTGTTTGATACGTGGCTAAAGGCGCTACATTCGGTACATGACGAGATGACCGGAGGCGATGGGCAGCGGAGCGAGAGTGACTACGGAGACTAGAAACCGGCAAACTGCTTAGATACCTAATGAATAATCCTACAAGTTAATACTACTGCTCGAGTTTGTCCCACTGTGTTGCAAACCTCCCCTGAAGGCTATCTACTACCTCAAAATGCGGTCATCTTTGTTGTTTGGCGCACAGGATGGCCGCTTACTCTATACCGGTCCCGGTTTGGATGCGACGTCGGCAAAGCATAGATAATCCGCCACCACCCAGCCCCCAAGAACCAGAAGACCGAAGCGTGCTTTCGTAGCTCCGCTTACGGGGCGATGCGATGCAACGCAGATGTCGGAGAGAGGAGATGCCACCAGTATGGTTCGCATGCTAGTTACATACATCTAAAATTAGCCGGATACCAGATCCGAATTCCACCTTACCACGGACGTCGATCTGTATGTAGCATTGCGTGCCCATTTGAAGAAGAAAGATTACTCCATACCCCAATCTACGCCCACCGAGACTAACCGTGCCGTGATCTGGTGTCCGCGAGCCTCAGCCTCGGGAGACAATTGGCCCCTGATTCTAGCCCGCCTTCAAGGTTCAGATCCCGGGGGGTCACCCCAGACCGTCACCTTTATTTATACCCTCTCGGTCAGGGACATGCTTTTTATCATTGGCACCCCGCATGGGCATAGGATTTTAAGTTTCCATCCCACGGATGCTCGGCTAGAACTGCGCCCGCCTGCTGCCGTCAAGCCGGAGGATCGCGATCCAAGTCGTCCGCTATGGCGCGTAGAGATGCCCTTTTTATTATCGTCTGACTACTATCGCTTTCCTCGGTGCGGTTCTGGCGTGTAAGCATCTGCTCCAACCCCAGATAGAGCTGGTGTCATTATCAACCCTGCATAGTCTGCTGACGGGTTCGTGGCTTCGCTCTTACCTACTCGCCGAATAGTCTTGTGGCTATACCTTCCTGGCTCTACACCAAGGCTGACCCTTTCCCCGGTCCCGTCGCCCGTGGTTGCGGAGGGGTCAGAACATGGGCGGCGACCCCCAGCTTATCATTGGTTGCTGGAGGTCAGCATACTCCTACAGTCGCCACATTTCGTAAGGATGTAAGCCTCGAGGGTTCAAGGTAGCACACAAAAAGAAAAGAAAAGAAACAAGGCATTTAATCTATACACTTGTGTGGTCAGTTCATCTTAGGATCCTTGTAACTGCCGTTCATAGAGATCACTCAACCCCATGGTGTCCCCCCAAACTAAGCAATCGCCTTGTCCTCGTTACATCGGGGGCCTTTATCACCCTAAGCATCGATGGGCGCCGTGGGATTACTCGTTATCAGTAAAGGCGGCCTCCGTAGTTCGTTGCCGATGCGGTTTCATTGGGCAAAACAAGAACTTTATTCGTCGCACATGAACGAAAGGACACATTGATGCACTCCATCACAGGTCATCTCCGTCTGCACTTCCCGGCATAATTGAGGTCCAAAAGTTGCGTCCGGGGTGGTGCAACTTTGTCTCTCAGCCAAACCTAAGACCCCGACTGATCAATATAAGAACTAAAAATAAGGAGATCTAATGACATGTGAAGATCAGTATAGCACATTTAGGAAGCTGCTATTTTGGTGTCAGAATAAGAAATCGTAGAGGAATAGGTCGCCCAGATGCATGACTAGAAGCAGGCAAGCATCAGCCCCCAGTAGCCAGCGCTCAGATATTTACCCGAATGATAGTTATTAAGTCAGATATGATGTCGCCGCGGGAGAGACGTGCGAAGGCTGTATGGGGGCAGTAGCTATGTTGTAATGAGAATTCAAGCCGACTACGCTAGGAAACCGAAGACCGTGCGTGCAATAAGGAAAGCAGGAGCGTTCTATTAGTGTTACAGCAATCCGACCTAGATCTTCTCGCCTTCCAAGATGGGCTTGGCCTCATCGCTCTTCCACCAACTCACGCCCTCCTCGCCGGGATACGTAAACCGGTCCATGCTCTCCGGCTTCATCTCGACGCTGTAGCCGGGGCTCATGGGCGTGCGGTAGTAGCCGTCCTGGACGGCGGAGGGGTTGAGGAAGTGCTCGTGCAGGTGGTCGACGTACTCGAGGACGGAGAGCTTGCCGCTGACGACGACGTAGTCGATGGTGCTCAGGTGCTGGGTGTACTCGGGCAGGCCGACGCCGCCGGAGTGGGGGACGACGGGGACGCCGTACTTCTTGGCGAGGAGGAGGACGGCGAGGACCTCGTTGACGCCGCCGAGGCGGCAGGCGTCGATCTGGCAGACGTCGATGGCGCCGGCCATGAGCAGCTGCTTGAAGACGACGCGGTTCTGGCACATCTCGCCCGTGGCGACGCCGACGCCGAGGGGCCGCAGCGCGTCGCGGACCGCCTTGTGGCCGAGGATGTCGTCCGGCGACGTCGGCTCCTCGATGAACCACGGCCGGAAGTCCGCCAGCTGCCGCATGTACTCGATGGCCTCGGGCACGCTCCAGACCTGGTTCGCGTCGACCATGAGGATGTTGCCGCGGTCGTAGCCGATGACGTCGCGCGCGATCGCCAGCCGCCGGCGGTCCTCGGCCACGCTGCCGCCGACCTTGAGCTTGAAGTGCCGGTACCCCTGGCGCAGCGTCTCGCCCAGCAGCGCCTTCATCTTGTCCTCGCCGTACCCGAGCCAGCCGGCGCTCGTCGTGTACGCCGGCACGGCGCGGCTGCGCAGCGCCTCCTCGAACCGGGCCGCCTTCCCGGCCTCCCCCTCCCGCAGCAGCGCCACGGCCTCCGCGGGCGTCAGCGCGTCCGTGATGTACCGGAAGTCGATGCACCGCACGAGCTCCTCGGGCGTCATCTCGCACACGATCCGCCACACCGGCTTGCCGAGCGTCTTGGCCCACAGGTCCCAGACCGCGTTCACCACCGCCCCGAGCGCCAGGTGGATCACCCCCTTCTCCGGCCCGATCCACCGCAGCTGCGAGTCGTTGACCATGTACCGCCACGTCCGGCCCCAGTCCGCCACCAGCGACGACAGCGTCCGGCCCTTGAGCCGGTCCCCGAGGTGGTCGATGGCCGCGCACACGATATCATTGCCGCGCCCGATCGTGAATGTCTAATTATCATAATGCACACATGTGCTCAGTTAATTCCCACGGGGTTCTTTTTACTTCACTGCAGGTATTCAATTCAGAAAAGGGGGGGGGGGAGAGAGGTAAGGTGAAGATGAAAAGTAGGCATACCATTCCATGACCCGTGAACTCCGAGTCGGTCTCGAGGAT
This sequence comes from Rosellinia necatrix, assembly GCA_021209875.1. Classification (NCBI taxonomy): domain Eukaryota; kingdom Fungi; phylum Ascomycota; class Sordariomycetes; order Xylariales; family Xylariaceae; genus Rosellinia; species Rosellinia necatrix. The sequence continues at coordinate 1,624,045 of JAGYVD010000006.1, read as the reverse complement.
GCAGTACGCTGAGGAGTAGTCCCCCGCGGCGTTCATCGCGTCCGAGCCGGTCTTGTCGAGAGAGGTAGGGAACCGGACGTCCCGAGTCCGCCAGCCGGTGATGGTGATCTCAGTCATTGCGATGGTTCTTCGGCCTAGCCTCGGGTCTACCTGGGAGAGGGTTCGGAGAGAATGAGGTGAGGAGTAGAGGTGCCGAGCTTCACGGGGAGGGAATGCTGGCCAAATAAGGAATGCGAAGAGGACAGAGGCCAATGAGTGAAGGAAAAAAGGATCGCGTTTTCATCCACCGGCTATCCTCTCCGTCGCCCAACCCCAATGGTGTAATCGAATCCGGCATCCCACGCTGTAATTCCCCCATTCTTCCCGGTATCGTCGTCCTCCGTGGGGTTGCAGAGGGGTATAAGTCGGTGGGGTCACGTTCCATGATCACTCCGAGAGGCTCCAGAGCGCGTGCTGTGATTGATGGAAAAATAGGGGTGGCAATTCCACCCAACTAGGCCAGGCGGGCTAGACAGGGATGGTTCCGTTGGGAATGCTAGAAGAACCCACGATGCGCTTCCATGCCCGTTGGAGAGCTGTTCGACGCAGGTTCTACGCGTTCTGCTAGTCCGATGGAACATTGGGTGACTCATGACATTGGAAAACCCAATCCTTGTCATGGGGATGTGACATGCTCGTTTGGTAGCATGAAACTGCGTACCTAACCTCGGGATGTTTTCAGTGAATGGCCAGCCTTTCTTCAGTGCATTATCGTGTCGGCGCGTGTGAGGCTCTAGCAAGGGCCGCGATCGATTGAAGTGATTGAAAATTGGAGATTTAATCACTATATTTCGGATGGTCGCATTTAATGAAGCGATAAATACAGGTAGACAATTGATTCGACGCCTTTTCAATGGTTGCTAGATGACGCGCTTGCTAAGTATGCAAAAACATGCCTGGTCTTAAGTTCGAAATCAATCCCATACATGTAGTGTTGGGCGAGTGTCAACTATTACAGTATTCGTGGATGTGATCTGCTATCATAGGGTTTCGCTGTGGCTCTGCAACACATAGCTCATAGCTAGAATGGCATGGTGCACAAAACAGGGGGGAGGAAGATGGCGACTCCAGCGTAGGCGCCTAAATAGGATCTATTAGCATCACCTGGGAATAACTAAGACTGATGCTTTGGTGTTCTGGTACAGGCTCAGCGGGATCATTCAAAGGCATATAATTATGCCTTGTGTTGGAGCCCTACGAACCAAGGCATATGTAGTGCATATGTAGTGTACTATCTACATCGTACCGCCACGCAGTAATTTGTAGACGCTGTAAATATAGAAAGTTCACGCGAAAGATATCGATTTGACAGGTTTGTGGGATTTGAATTATTATGGACTATATGCTTTACAGCTCGTTCCTATATCCTCAAGGAGGCTATTCCCAGTCCCAATCAGTGTGAAACAACGCCGAAATACATCTAAACATGGGCATCTTTCATCGTAACCTGTATCTCGAACCATTTACTTCTCTCGGCATCATGGGCATGCCATCGGCTGATCTGTTGGAAACTGATGCTTCATCTAGTCGCCATGCTGTCTGCTCATTTCAGCCTTCTCGCTCCACACCCTCCAAATAATCTCCTCGCTCTCCATCCATGGTGAAATGTCCTTCTTCCAAGCCATCCGCCTCCCAGTTAAAGATGTTCATAAGGGGCGGCATCAGTTCACCGAGCTGTTTGATGATACTGTTTCGAGAGCCAGAGACTTTTTTACGAAGATTGTTGTCACCTTGCCCGTTAAACGTGTACGGCAGCAAGAGTGCGGGGGGGCTGCCGTCGACACCATCTTCCATGAACCAGACCATGTCAGGGAAAGAGACTCTCCCGTAGCAAGCGAGCATAAGGTGAAGAATCTGTAGCGCGACCCAGCTCTTGGTGGCTTGTGGCATGGCCAGGGGAGTTTTCATCAATCCTCCCTCTAGCAAAGCCGGGTCAATGTTGCGATTGGCCATAGCGCTCGCATCTGTGTCCTGGAACGAAAGGAAGATCGCAATCACATCCATGTGGCCGAGCCGATGAAGTCTAATAGATGCAGTGAACACGCTTCCATTGCCAGTGACGAAGAGCCATTTACAAGCGTAGTCCAGTGCCACTCTGAAACCCATGAGCTGTCTTCCGACATGGTTCAACGCACTGAGGCTTTGGTGGACGATGGACAGCATACTCTTCTCGAAACCTACTGTATTATTCAAAATTAGCAGGTGCTATCATGTCTGTGGTGTGGTGTGAAGATATCTTGGGGTGAAAACTTTTATTTGCGCATCATTGTCCACGTCGCTTCGAACTGGGTAAAAGGGGAGACAAAGGGCCGACCAGAGATACGTACAGGGGTCTCGCTCGAGGCCAGCAGCCATGGCATAGACAGCATGGTCAATAGTTGCGGTTGGATTATTTCCATTGCCGGGCTGGGCAGCGTCGTGGGCAGCGTCGTGGGTAGCGTCGTAAGCAGCGTCGTGGGCAGCATCCGCGACAGCTACCACGATGTTGCCAGCATCGATCTCAGACATCCTGATAATCGTTCCCAAGGGTTTGGTATTTGATACCAAAATCGTAATATCATAAACGGAGGGCTGAATTTGAGGGTGCTCTTCAAAGGTACAATGGCAGTGCAAGTGGTGGAGATCAGGGATCAACTTGGCCTAGAGAGGGAGCAGACCCGTGGTAAAAGCTCGAGGACGAGAATTGTAGGAGAAAGAACAGGTGAACCACAAATTATGTCCGTCTTCCCTAGCTATTCACCCAGGAGACCATAGTCGCCGACATGGTTGGCGAGTGACAAAGCAAGCTTGCGTTACAACAACCTCTGCACACAGGAACCTATGGGAGTACTTTACGCGGTTGATAAATTTCATTACCAAGTATTGCTTAATGAACTCTTCAACTTCAATGTGAGGACATTGATAGTGTTTCTTCACTCTCTATATTGTGACTAACAAGTAATTATTTCTTGACAAATAAATTCAAGAGATAAAGCAATGGTGATAGTACTTTGTACATCATCCCTTCTACAGGCCTATCAGGTACTTACCTACCTACCTAGGTACCTATCCGAAGAGAACCTGCAAGGAAGGTATGATTTAGGTACTACCTAACAACTAGAAACCTGATATTGTGGAATTACCATCAATACAGTATTGTGTAACAGGCACTATATGATGTCATCTCACATATAGTAACAGACTCTAGAAGACTACTGAAGCGATTCTGAATACGCACTCAAGCGGCTTGTTTATGTCTACGAGACATCAGTTATTATGTTTATTTGTAGTATTATGTGTCACGGACCAAAGAACTAGAAGGAGATCTAGCTGCACGAAAGTATAAACTAGGTTGCAGGCGGATAAAGCCCAGTTCTGTTGATTTCTGAGTTTCATATCTAGAGTTGGAGGCCGTTATTTGGTGCTTCTATGCCAATCCATTACTAGAGCCACGCCATAGGGTAGCCAGTGCCATGCTGTGTGACCTATACAACTGACATTATGAGACTGTGATGCGACTTACGAAGGTATATAGATGCAAAGGGAAGAGCTGCGTGAGAGGGCTGAGGAAATTTTTCCGGTGAGCAAGACAACTAATTATTCATTATCGATTTCTATACCCAGCAGTTTTCCGTTTTTATTATGAACGACCACCAAGCTACAGGTACGGATTATATTTAAATCGGTATTAAATCGATCTTCGCCAGTCTTAAAACAATTATCTACTACAATCAACATCAAGGGGAAATGGAACCGCTAATCCCTGGTACAATTATATTGGTATATATAGCTACTAATCTGTCACCGTCAACATGTATACGGAAATGTTATTTCGTATTCTCTTGAACTAGGAGATACAAGTAACTCAGTCAGGGGTTAGTTAGCAAGATTTGGTTGGCATTTGCTGTGAAAGACAAATACAAAAATCGCATTCCTATCGGTATTACAATCAACCTACTGCTCCCATCGCAACTAATTCCATGGCATCGTTGAACCACACCGCACGCATAGAGTGTCATAAACGGTATAGGAATAAGCTTCACTACAGGTTGGGTCTATAACTTGGGTCATTGAATGACAAGCCCTTTGCATGCCCACTTGGCAAGTATTGGTCAATCACCTGTACTTTTGCTCACGTAAATATATTTAGCAAACCTCATGGCGGAACTCTTCGCGCCGGTCGGATCTTTGTAACAACAACAGCGAGCTCTGTTTGGATGGTTTTTACGGGTCATCGAATTAACCAAGCATCAATCAACTATCTAGGTGGTGATCTAGTCGTATCGATTTATGCATGCTAAGTGCGGATACGCTCTCTATAGCAGTGATTACCTGGTTCGCATACCAAGCCAAGGTTATCTATATCCATGATTCCGTTGCAGGAGGCATAATTGAAAGAGATAAAAATCAAAAATGCAAGGACACCGACAAATGCCATCGTTAAAGCGGCCGACCTTTTATTCTATCTAGGTTTAACAGAGGTTTGTTTATGTATGTAGTGTATATGCAGCAGGTCTCTATCTATGACTCTTCACTGCTGGAAGCAAGTGTCCTTTTTTTCAAAGCATAGATAGGGGAGGGTGGGTGGCTAGCTGGTTTTGGGAACTGGATTTGGGAACTGGATTTTCGCCGCCGCATCTTCTGTTAAGCTGTCCAGGGGGGAGGATATAGGGGCGATGCAAGTTGTGTCTCGCATCAATCTCGAAAGACGGTAGGTAGCCTACGTACCTGGGTAGTAGACTGCTGTCGCGCGACTTCTTCCACCGTCCTAAATAAAGATTGAATTCTTCCACGTCCAGGAATCGGTTAATTTATCTAGCTTGGTTGATGGTGGTGTTAAGGAACTAGAAGCAAAAAGAAGAGGCCAAAAATGAAGTTTGCCCCCATCCCGGATCGAACGAGAGACCTTGTCATTACCTTGTAAGCTTGGTACAAGTGACACGCGCTACCACTACGCCATAGGGGCTATCATTGGCGAATTGTTGGTGATTGACTAGGATTCCCCTAACTATAGCCTAGGCGTAGCGGTCACTTTTTGCACTTCGTGCATTCATTCACACACACGTACGTACGTACCTACCTATGTCCTCCGTTAGGTAGATAGAACCCCACCTATCTTATCGCACTTGCATCTATTTACACCGTGGGACTTTCTTCATCCGGCGTGCCTATCCAGACGGTCTAATTCCGGGAGCTTATCTCGCGTCCTGACCGCCTGCAGCATGAGCTATCCGACTAGCGGGTGGGTAGATGGACAACCCAGGATATCTGCGGCTTGCTCGGAACCGATGCCGAGGCCAAGTCGCCAGGGGGATGCGCGAGCCCCAATGTTCTCCGCCGGTCGCGCAGCGGCGTGCCAGCTATCTCGAACTACAGGCACCGACAACGCGCGTGTCATGTGAGAGGCCCGGATCAGTCTAGGGATCGGTCTAGGGATCGGTCTAGGGATCAGTCTAGAGATCAGTCTAGAGATCAGTCTAGAGATCAGTCTAGAGGGCCATCTCCTCCACATCACACATCACTATGACGGGCACGCCCAAGATATCCATGGGCGGTCCACGAGACACACACAAGGCACACAAGACACACGAGATACACGAGATACACGAGACAGCCGGGCGGGCGTCCATCACGTGAGCGGCCATGCGGAGAAGAATGCCGCCAACGGCTATACCTACCACCTGGATGTCGACTACCTTAGGCTAGGCACAGCGCTGGGTCGCCGTGGGGCGATACCGGCAAGGCGCCCGAACCCAGGATGAAAAGGACTACAAAGGCGCGGGTTGTAGAAGCACATAAACCCGACGACATGGTCAGCGTCGTGTTGGCGAAGTAGGCGTGGTTGGTATATTTTGGTTCCTCGTTTATCGTTTATCGTTCTCTATTCATATTCATATCCTATTCGCAATGGCATCTGGCACCGACTCGTATCTCATCGTTGGAGCGGGCGTGTTCGGCGTGTCGACCGCCTTTACCCTCATTCAGAAATACCCCAACGCGTCAGTGACTCTCGTTGACCGAGATGCCTACGACGCCGAATCCCGCGTGGCCGCCTCGTGGGACTGGAACAAGGTGGTGCGGGCAGACTACGACGACATCATCTACTGCGAGCTTGCGCTTGAGGCGCAAGACGTCTTCAAATCCGATCCTTTATGGAAACCATACTTCCATGAAACCGGGCTCATATGGACATGCCGCGACGACTACGCAAAGAGCGTCATCGAGAACTATAAACGTCTCGGGCGCAAGGCCGACATCAAGGCCGTGACCGTCGAGGAGGCGCGCAAGCTGTATGGCGGGCTATTCGAGGAAGCCGACTATACCGGCGTCACGGAGGTTCTTATCAACCCAACTGGCGGATGGGGTGCCGCCGGAGACTCGCTCCGTGCTATCACCCGCAGGGCCATTGAGTTAGGCGTCAAGTACGAGGTGGCCGAAGTGGCAACTTTGCTCCTGGATAAGAAGGGTAAATGCTCTGGCATTACAACAAGAATGGGCCGGGCCATAAAAGCAACACATACCATTATCTGTGCTGGCGCATACACACCAACACTGCTCGAGTACAGCGCCGTGAACAGCGGCCTACCTAATATCGCCGCTGGATTCCGGCTTCTCGCGGGTGGGATCACGACCGGAATGGCGAAGCTAGACGACGATTCACATGCAGTATTCGGTTCCATGCCAGTTGCGTTTCAAGGATATCGACCTGAGCAAGGTAAGTGTATTCATTCCATCGGGTGCTTCCTCGCGCATATAAATCTAACTATAACCAGGTCCTTTCATCGGCTCCCTCCCGCCGACTCCCGACTCCCGTGAGATGAAGTGGTGGGGACAGACAATATTCAAGAACACCCGGGAAATATTACCCGGGCACTGGGTGTCTTCCCCGCCCCCGAAGCCAGACTATGCCCAATGGGAGGTCTCCAAGAGGCTCAAGGAGGATATCCAGTATGCGAATAAAGTATTTTATGGCAAGAAGACGGCGCATTGGAAGCTAGATAAGTTCCGCATCTGCTGGTGAGTCACATAGTCCTGTGTGGACACGAACGCCTCACTGACCATTCCATAGGGATGCCTTCACTACAAGCTCGGACTTCATTATCTCGCCGCACTCGGCTTCGAAGGGCCTGTACATTGCAACCGGTGGCTCGTTCCACGGCTACAAGTTCTTCCCCGTGATCGGCAAGTACATCGTCCAGATGCTAGAGGGGCAATTGTCTCCTCAATTGACAGAGAAATGGGCCTGGGATAGGCAACGTCCTGATCCAGCGCTTTTCCCAGACTGGCCCAGATTCGAGATGAAGGATCTGGCAGATCCAGTGAGGACATCAAAGCTATAGATTTAAACTAATTTAGCGCCAATGTATATTGATACCTTCCAACAATTCGGACCATGCATATTCATGACCTCCTTTTATCTCTGTTTTCATTCGCCCGGCAGTGTGAGGCCCATCTGAGCGGGGATAGCGTAGTCGTAGCGATGAACCCCTAAAAACCAAGACCCAGAGATCTACATACATACACAGGACCCCTAAGACTCTAGGACTTACACTAATAGAGCTTATCACGCGCATACACTAGATTGAGTAATGAGGCACAGTAGTGCGGATAGGTCAACCTGGCCTGATTCCGTTAGGCTAGGGCTGCCAAGCGTCACGTCGACTATTTACATAATTATATAAGCCATGGAAGATAGTTTGCCTCACGTTCCCAATGTTCATAGCCCTGCCCTGCTGTAAAGCCATTCATTCATTCGCCTTCAATTCTAGAACTTTTATCCGCCATTCCTTCTTGAATGCCGAAGTCCCTCAAGACGAACACGATACCGAATCTCGAGAGGTCGGGCCGGGCGTCCTCAATTCAATCCGGCTGCACTGTCCGGTCTGTCCGGACGGGTTCATTCACCGTATCACGGCCCTAGGTTATGCATGCGACATAAGGTGGCGGCCCGGAGTAGTGTGAATTATGAGGCACTAGCCTCCATCTTGAAAGGGTTAGGCAATATTCATGCCATTTCGAGATGGTGCATAAGTTTTGCCCCCCCTTGGAAGAATAAAAAAGGCCAGAGTGATTTTCGGTGATCTGTGCCAGGGCGTGTGATTGGAGGGTCCGCTTGGGACGTTCCCAAGACGACCGCGGCCTAGACCGCGGCGAGCCCCCCCCGGCGTGCTACCACGTGAACGGCGTTGGGCAGAAACATCGTGACACATGATCGCTCGACCTTTTCCCTCGATGCCGTCCCCCTAGGTCAAAATACAGAAGGTCAGGGTCCTGTCGAGGTAGGGGCTCTCAGGCAACCCTTTGCACGCCGTCGGTCTATCACCCCGTAGCCGACGGCGACGGCCAGCGAGTCTGCTTGCCCCTCCCTCCCGCGCGCGTCGTTTCGAATAGATGAAACGGTAATGGGCGTAGAGAATGCCGCCCGACTCTGCATATTTGGCGGCGGCGCCAACCCAAAAATGTGCTGGCTTCGACCACGCCGCCGCCTCCCATGCAATTAAGTAAAAAGTGAGTAAGATGTGACCGCACAAGTTGCGAAACAGGAACCATCCAACTTCGCCCCCGCGATCCCAGATGTGATCAGCTAAGCTTTCCGCTGGGGGGATAATCCGGGGTAGCTATTACCAAGTTCGCATGGGTTCGTGCCAGAGCTAGTAGTTTAAAATCGGTAATCCATCGTGAACGGAGGCGCCTTATCGGGTTATTTGACGCCAATCCGTCTCTGGTATTACCAATGTGACCATCACTACTGGGAACGTCCATCCTTCCCTAGGAAGCATTCTCACTCATAAAACGTGAGTGGTGAGCATGCAGCACGGTCGAATTCCGGTCCAAGAATTGGCACCAAATTGAACAGAACGCTAGCCAGCGTAGACCCTTAGTATCATGGATCAATGCCGATATCGTTGTTCTCGTGTTGCTCTAGTGATTTATCATAAGCTAACAAAAACATCACCCAATGGGCCTTCTCGAGAATAGGCCGGGTAGGTTGAAGCCATGAATAGAGTGACAAGGCAGGCGAGGCGTGAACTAGACAAGCATGGTCACCGTCGCGCCCCGTGTCTCGTCCCGTCGCTGTGAAGGAATCTTGGAACAGGTGGGAAGCTAAGTACGAATTAGCAAATCGGAAATTATTCGAGATCCCCCTTTCGAATTGTTGTCACGCCTAGCATGCCAGGATCGAACAACGCACCATGCGGGTTATCTCGCTGGATGCTAGCAACCCACGGACTACGCCACCTGATGGGTCCCAGCAATCCATCGTATTCCAGTTTCCCATGTCCCAAAACCGCCCTGCGCTACACTATTGTATAAACCGCGAGGATCTGAGGTGGATTTCTATAATGCCGATCACGTGAGCGTATCTCGGGCAGCATCCTCCGGACTAACCAAAAAAATGTATGAGGATCTTGGGCGATTTGACACCGGTCATGTGATCGATATCTCGACCGCCGGTGGGTGTCATCCCCTCCCCGTATCTCGTGTATCTATCTATTCACGATGGTGATTAGCAAGGGCTGGCAGTACGCGGGATCGGACAGGGCCGGCGTATCTGCCCAACCTCGACGGCGTTTCCGGGAGGGGGAGGGGGGGAGGGCGTTTGGTCGACAAGTATATACATAGGACACTCCCGTAGTATCATCTATCTTTCCCTCCATCCTCATCAATCTACTTCATAACAGTACACCTTAATTGGTTGCGTGCTAGTCACAATGCCCGAATTAACTATTTACTATTCGCCCCAGATCCTTCTCCTGACTTTATCCGCCTCCTTGGTGGCCTTTGCCATATCTTACTTGTCAAAGGCTCCTGGCTTGAAATGGCTCAAGGGTTCCTCCAAAGCTAAGCAAGGGGGGGTCCAAGGCTGTGAGGGCCCTACCGGCACCATGGTATCTTTCGCAAGATATGTATGAGCTCGAAAGGCGAGCGATCTTCTCCAAGAAATGGCTCCTCACCACACACAAAATCAGACTACCAGAACCGGGTGACTGGCTACGATACCAGGTAGCCGGTTTCGATTTTGTTATTGCCAAGGACCGGACTGGAACCATCAACGCGTTCCACAACGTTTGCAGACATCGGGCCTACCCGGTCGTGGAAAAGGACGGCGGCAACAACAGCATTCTTGCCTGCAAGTACCATAACTGGTCTTACGCCCTCAACGGCAAGCTCACAAAGGCCCCGTCGTACCAAGAGATCGAAGGGTTCGACAAGAGCCAAAACGGCCTGTTCCCTATTCACGTCCACATCGATACCAATGGATTCATCTGGGTCAACATGGAGGCTTCCGAGAAGCCGAGCGTTGACTGGCAAGAGGACTACGGGAATATCGACAAGCAGGCCAGGTTCAAGGCGTATAACTTTGACAACTACAAATTCGACCACACCTGGCAGATGGAGGGAGAGTACAACTGGAAGCTCCTGGGAGACAACTACAACGAGTGCTACCACTGCCCGACCACGCACCCCGATATCCCCACCGTCGCCGACCTCAGCGCCTACGGTGTCGTCACGGAGAATTCCTACGTCCAGCATCTCGGCAATCCAACTCCGGAACAAATCGCCAGGGGGTTCAACGTCGCGGCCACATTCTACTTCCCCAACGCCTCCATGAACGTATCGTAAGTACAGTCTTGTCTTGAATAAATAAATAAATATATATATATGCTATACCATAAACACTGTCGTGGCTAACTCGCACCCCGCAGGCCTCACTTCTTCTTCATCCAGCGGTTCGTGCCCAAGAGCCCGAACACGTCCATCATGTACTACGAGGTGTACCGGAACAAGAGCTCGACGGACGAGGAGTTCCAGGTGATCAGCGACATCTACAAGCGCATCATGTCGGAGGACAAGGTGCTGTGCGCGAACGCGCACAAGAACATCCAGGCCGGCGTCTTCGTCAACGGCGAGATGCACCCGCGCATGGAGCAGGGCCCGCTCTTCTTCCAGGGCCTCGTGCGCGACCTCGTCACCGCCCACCACCGGGACGAGAGGCGCGCCGGCCGCGAGATCTGGCCCGCGCGCCAGCGCATCCCCGGCGGCGCCGCCGCCACCGAGGAGGACATCGCCCTCTGCTCCTCCGTCGAGTGCGGCGGCATGAAGAAGGAGGGCCTCGAGTGGTAAAAAAAAAAAAACATGGGCTCTTTTTCTTCTTTTCAATTTAAAAAGCGCAAAAACGCGTCAAGTCAAAATCAAGTCAAGTCAAGTCAAGTCAAGTCAAGTCAGCCAGTCTGTCTACGTGTCTGTCATTGTCGTCGTTATTACTACGCTGTCGTCACATTGCGGGTATATATAGTGTTTGTTATTTTATCCATAGGGCATTTCTTTTGGGTTTTGCAAGCGGGAGTTTTTTTTTTTTTTTTTATCGTTGTACGAAAAAGGGTACATTTGGGCGGATTCGCATCACGATGCCTATTTGAGTGAAGGGGTCGCGCTCTCGGTTCAGCGTATTTGGGTTTTATTTTTTGGGAGGCGGGGGGAGGGAGCATTGGACCTTGGGTACCTAGCAAGCATACTATGAGATTGATAACAACTACCTATCTATACCGCATTGTTTGGACGAGAAATACTACCGAGGTAGTAGGCCAACTTTACCTATCTGTTCCCTGTCCGACCAACCACAGCGAATAGCATGGATACAGGTGTGTGTGTGTGTATGTGTAAATGCGTGTAAGTGCGTGTAAGTGTGTGTGTAAGTGTGTGTGTAAGTGTATGTAAGTGTGTGATGATTCGCTACGTCACCTTACCCACAAAGTCGGTAGTTATAAAAAGCGAGCGACCATGCGCCATTTATTACCGTTGCCACTACGAGATCGTGGAGTCAACTACCGAATATCTGTGCGATAGGGCTTTTCACCCATTATCGCATCACCGCGCACCTGGTAGCGAAGTCGACTCCGCTCGTCTGGGAGGGGGCACATCCGAGGAGTCCATCCGAGGTGCCTTGTCTACCAACCAGGCGATGGCACCTGTTTACCTCAACAGCATTGTTTGCGACACGTAATCAGTCGCCGTTCCGAGATGATAGGAACTTACTAAGAAGATAAATAGGAATGGTGAACGATAGCACGGCAGCTAAAGCGGCGGGCTAAGCCCGTGTGGTCGCGGCGTTGTCTCACGTTCAGCAGGGGTTCCCCGAGCACACACCTTATCACCGGCTTCGGCGGCCGTCGGTAAATTCGAGAGAGGACATAACGACGTACATATATTCATACGTAGTATGGTGTGGTGTGCTTGCTGGGGCTAAGAATAGCGGCTCAAGCCTTTCCCAGATGCAGATCAAGAGATACAAGGTACATCCCATCCGCCTCCCATCCGCCTCCCATCCGCCTCCCATGGCATCCTGGTAGTTATAGATAGTATGGGGTAGTTGCCTAGGTAGTCACTTATACTTGTGCTGGTGGGCAGAGACAGAGAGGCGCAAGGGGCGCTATGGCTGACAATTCGCTGTCCATTAGTCGTGCACATACCTACATGGCGGCATAGAGGTAACATAGAGGTACATTGGGGGCGGGGGAGGTTGACGTTGTGGCCTTGGCCTTGGCCCCTTGGCCCTTGGACCCTGACCTATAGGCACACACGTGAATATCTTTTGGCCCTCGCCTCTCGAGCCCGTTCTGGGGTTTGCATTAGTGGCAGCGGCGTCTAGCTGACAGTTTCTGGCTCTGGCGCGTCTATGCCTCGCCTTCCAAGCCACGACGGCGATGTGACTTGACTTTGGTCACAGGATCAGCGGATCGGCGTTCGCTACTCCGCATGATAACAAGGCAGCGTCCTCGGTCTAGAACCCGGATATGGAGCCCAGATGGAGCCGTCTCCTCAGCGAACCACCCCCCACGCGCTAAGTATACAGTTATAGTCCACTCCTTGGGTCGACGCAAGTTCCTACACGGCCTCGGACAACCTAGATTCCTCTCCGCCGGCCGACTTCCTCTGGACACCAGTCTCCTGGCCTTGATGACACCACCCGGCGAAAGTACGAACACTCGTGGCAGACGACGTTCACACCATGCCTGTCTTCCCTGTAGGTTCGTGCCGAGCTGCCGTTGATTACACTTGTTTGCCCCCCGTTTAGTCGCCACCGCAGACTGACCTCGATACAGGAGAAAGAAGACGAGGTGTCCCGGCGAAAAGCCGGCCTGCTCTAGCTGCACCCGCCTCAAACAGTCTTGTTCTTATTCCCCCCTGATCAAGCCCCCCCCACGTGGCGGTCCATCGGTATTATACGCGGCACAAAACCCCATTGATGAATGTCCCCTTGACAATCAATAGGAGGAGAGGCTGGCGACATTAGAGGAGAAGTTAGACCTCATCTTGAAAGGACGCTTGTACGGATCACTGTTCCCCCCAAAAAAAAATCACAGCCCAGCTCTCATTTTCTCATCTGATTGCTTGCAACAGACCGGCGGAGTATGCGAAACCATCGTCTCAAGAGCAGACACCTGAAGATATCGCCGCCGCATCGGAGGCTTCCGAATCCCCTGCTCCGGGGCCTGAGCGGCCGAGATATCTTGCTAGGCACCTCTCTATCACCCATTCCGAATCCGAATATGGAGACACACGCCCGGGGCCCGCGGATACCGCGACCGGGATCCATCTCTATTTCAAGTATTGTCACAGGCAGCCTATTTGGTGTTTTGAGCGCGAAGACGTGACTAACTACAACTCACTTCCTCTTGAGCTCATCTGCAGCATTCTCTTCTTAACCGCACGGTTTTCTAATAAGCGCGATCACTTACAACTCTATGGCCATAATGTAAGGCCGCTAATTATGCTTCGTATCGCCAATGGTACGGTGATACTAGAGACGATCGAAAGTTTATGCTTACTCTCATATTCCTTCTTTCTCGGTGCGACTCATCCCGCGGCCAACGCCAGGGGGGGACATACGGGCTGACGCGCATACAGATGGAAACATTAGTCTCGGCCAATTCCATGTCGGGCTTGCTCTTCAGCTTTGCCGGTCCGCTATGCTGGACCTTGAATCGTCCTATACCATCGAAGACCCAACCAAGGAGCGGAAGAAGAGGCTCTTTTGGAGCCTTCAGATACTTGAACAACTATACGGCCGTCAAACAGGAGTCCTAAGCATGTTCGGCGACGTTAACAGACCTCCTTATTCCTCTTCCCCGTTCAATCCAATGACGCCTACTCTACCGGCCGAGAACCAAGGTACTGCTGATTCGATGGAGCCGGGTATCTGGAATACTGGCCTCCATCTCGGATGGGTCTGGAGTCGCGTGAGGAAATTCGTCTCAGATTGCGCCCACAACATACTAAAGGAGCCGTGGCGACATGACTCGACGTACGCCGTGGTGCAATCCGACTTTATGGAGACCGAGAACAGGATTCCCATCTGCCACAGATATGACTCGGTCAAGTTCTATGCGCGCACTGTGGAAGAGCTGAGAAGGAACCTCGACTATTGGGCGCCGTGGTTGAAGGAACAGTTCACGTATCATGCCATACCTACGGTGTTGAACCATCCGTTCCTTTATATCGTCGGGGCTCAGCACAACCCGAACCTAGCCATCCCAAATACGTTCTGGAAAAGATCGTCTGAGCTTGCGCTACTGCACGCTACCTGGATTGTCCGAATGATCGACATGATTGTAGACAAGCAAGTACCACTCGTCGATCCGTTTATGGGGCACATAGCCGCCATCGCCGCCACGGTGCATCTATACTACTGCTGCGCTGCCGCCGCCGGACTCAAACAGAAGTCCAAGACGGATTTCGCTAAATGTAGAAGGTTCCTAAAGAGCTTCTTACACTTCTCCCCGGCTTGCGCCGCTCTGGTATGTCGTGTCTCTCCTCTTCCGTCAAAGCGATCGTCGCAGCCTAATAATTCCCAGGATCGCAATCTGGATACCATGACACGGATCGCGGGCGGCTCGTCACAGAACATTGACATGGATGAATGGATCCCGTCCAAGCTCTATCTCAGCGTGCCTCTCATGTGGGATATCCTACAATTCAATTGCGTCGCCGACTGTGAAGAGATCCCCCCGGTAGACCTGCTGCACCACTCCATCGCCCCCGACATCCCCCAGGAGGACCTGGGCGAGAACTCCACTCTCGAGATCGATGTCGCCACCTCGCCCGAGATCAAAGTAGACACGGCCGACGGGGGCCAAGACGCCCCTTCGCTATCGCGCCGGGCAAACGTGAAGCCAGACCAGGCGGAGGCGTCGCGGCAAGCGTCGCGACAGGCCTCAAAGCAGACGGTCTGGCACGAGCCCTCCTCGTCATTCGAGCCAAGCGACAACCTAACCTTCAACACCACCCCCTGGCTGTATGCGGACCCCTCCCAGTTCGGCGGCCTGGGCGACCTAGGCTGGCTCGATACCCAATCCGGCATGAACGACGGCGAGAAGGGCGCACCCTGGTGGGAGGGAGGGACACACGGCAATGTACAATTCAGTCAGTTTTAGCGTTGGCGTTTTTTTTTTTTTTTTTACGTGGGCTTCTGAAGTACATATTACGATAAGATTATACACATGCAAGAAGACGAAGAAAAAAAAAAAAAAGGGCCCCAAAGGCATTGATAATTCATTTTAATCCACCCTTAACCCCGGTGCCTCTTGTGTGTATCTTCTTCCCCTTATCTAGCTAGTCAAATTGAAAGGCACCCGCCCGTGGGATCGACTCGTCGATAACTAGTGTATAGAGAGACACGTGTTTTCGTTTTGTGACTAGTGTTGATAAGGGGAATTGTGATTATACACTTTTTTTATATCTCGAAACTAATGATGGTCAACCCCCCTCGATAACCGGGGATTTTCCCACTTCACGTCGAGAAAAAAAAAAACTTTCGAACTCGGGGGAGAGGAGACTGGGTTAGGTGCAGTATGTACTTAGACCAGCCAATGTAACTACTTCGTAGGTTAGGTGAGTAGAGGGTCCCTAGATCCTCTCCTCTCCCGACGCCGGTGCATGCCCAAGAAACCGGCGACTGCGCCGCCGCTGCTCTAAACTCTCATCGTCGGTATTACATGACACCATGAAATATTCTCTGGCCACCTGACCAAAGGGCCTACGAGACATGGTCTATCTGTATCTGGGGAAGCGTGGTCTTTGCTGGCTCGGCGCTATTCGCTTGCCAACTACCCTAGGTTTGGCAGGTTAGGGTGCCGCATACTTGTGCAAGGGGGGGGGGGTGGTTAATGCGGATACATCCCGGACAGCAATTAGTTAGTGTAGTCATCTCCTATTTTCTTCCATGCTTGTTGTGGTCGTTATTGTTGTTGTTAATGCGGAGCGTTTTATGTGAGCAACGCCGCCTTAAGATTGCATATCTCGTTCCTCGTAGCAGCACGGCCTTCATGCGGACGGGAGACTAGCTAGGATCGGCTCGACCACGGGTTGTGTGGTATGTATGGTGGCGAATACCGAATACCGACCTCGCAACCACGTTTTGGCTGGCCGTCCCAAGAAGGGAAATCTTCTTCCCTGCAACCCGACGTTCCTGTTATCTCCGTTTTGTTTCTCCAGACTCGCCAAGACAACACCTGCACCCTGGTGATCTTGGCATGATACGTACCGTCGGCCAGTGGGGATATGGGAGCTATCCGTGGACCCCTGGAGCCATCCACCAAATTACGAGACCTGGGATTGCACAGTAACTGGCTTAGGTACCGAATACCTATCTATACTATGTATACTACGCTGGGTCGCTTGTGGCCTTGTAAAATGGTGATACCCCTGGGAGACACGAACAGCTGTGTATACGGGATATCGAACGACAGCTTTCCGACTGACCGAGTCGCGAATCATGGCCAAGCTACTCTGTGATATCATTAATCGTCGCCAGATCGTCCTTTATGATTCATCATTATCTATCATTCCCCATCTGCTACATCCTGAAGGATAGTAGCTAATCGACAGATAAAGGGCTGGACCCTTCAGACACGGACCGTGGCCCCTATTCCGATCACGTGATCGGCATATACGGTATGAGGGCTCTCAGCCACCTCCTCCGCTCGGGTCTCCCGATCCTGTGACTATCTCAGGCATCGATGGAGAAGAACAGTATCCCGATAGTATTCCGAACGCCTTGATACATAGTAAGAATGAAGTATATAGATGGTAGCTAGATGGCACGAATACCAATTCATCAACCCCCCATAACCTTCTCTCAGTCGAAGGGCCTCACATTCCCATCATGACTTCCAAGCCGCGTGTCGTTATCATCGGCGCCGGTATCGTCGGCACCAATGTCGCAGATGAGCTCGTTTCGCGCGGCTGGTCCGATATTACCGTCGTCGAGCAGGGCCCCCTGGGCCTGCCCGGCGGCTCAACCTCCCACGCCCCAGGCCTGGTCTTCCAGACAAACCCCTCCAAGTCCATGACCCTCTTTGCACGCTACACAGTAGAAAAGCTCCAGGCGCTGAAGAGCGGCGGGCAGAGCTGTTTCAACCAGGTCGGCGGCCTGGAAGTCGCCACAACCCCAGAGAGGCTCGAGGAGCTCAAGCGGAAACTAGGCTACGCCTACTCTTGGGGGATCGAGGCAAAGCTCGTCAGCGCAGAAGAGTGCCGGGCCCTTTACCCCGCTCTCACTGACAATGGCATGATCCTCGGCGGCCTGCATATCCCCAGTGATGGCCTGGCGCTGGCCGCTCGGGCCGTCCAGATTCTCATCAAGCGCACGAAAGAGGCAGGCGTCCGTTACCTTGAGATGACCCCGGTTACCGCCATCAACAAAGTTGGGAACCAGGTGACCGGGGTCGTAACCCCAGGTGGCACCATCCCCGCCGACATTGTCGTCTCGTGCGCCGGCTTCTGGGGCGTCGAGGTCGGCGCCATGGTCGGCGTGCCCATCCCCCTATTGCCGATGGCACACCAATATGTCAAAACTACACCTCTACCGGCCGCCGAACCCACAAACGGAGAGGCCGTAACAGATGGCGACGCCCCCGCCCCGGTAGACCCAAACGCCGCGACGCTGCCCATCCTGCGGTACCAAGACCAAGACCTGTATTACCGCGAACACGGAACACAGTACGGCATCGGCTACTACGGCCACCGCCCCATGCCCGTCGTGGCGGCGTCCCTGGGCCCGACGGCGAAGGAGGTCGACGACAAGAACATGCCGTCGCGCCTCGAGTTCAGCGCCGAGGACTTCGCGCCGGCGTGGAAGCTGTCGCAGGAGATCCTGCCGGCGCTGCAGAAGTGCGAGATCGAGGACGGGTTCAACGGGATCTTCTCGTTCACGCCGGACGGCGGCCCGCTCGTGGGGCAGGCGCCCGGCGTCGACGGGTTCTACGTGGCCGAGGCGGTGTGGGTGACGCACTCGGCGGGGGTCGCGCGGGCGCTGGCCGAGGTGCTGACGGAGGGCAAGTCGAGCGTGGACCTGGCCGAGTGCGACCTGGCGCGGTTCGAGGACGTGCAGCTGACGCCGGCGGTGGTGCGGGAGACGTCGCAGCAGAACTTCGTCGAGGTGTACGACATCCTGCACCCGCTGCAGCCCAAGGAGTCGCCGCGCAACCTGCGCGTGACGCCGTTCCACGCGCGCCAGCGCGAGCTGGGCGCCTACTTCCTCGAGGGCGGCGGCTGGGAGCGGCCGTTCTGGTACGAGGCCAACGCCAAGCTCCTGGACGAGCTGCCCGAGGCGTGGCGGCCCAAGGGCCGCGACGCCTGGTCCGCGCGGTACTACTCGCCGATCGCGGCGGCCGAGGCGTGGCGCACGCGCACGGCCGTGGCCATGTACGACATGACGCCGCTGCGGCGCCTCGAGATCACGGGGCCCGGCGCCGTCGACCTGCTGATGCGGCTGACGACGGGCACGGTGGCGCGGAAGCCCGGGGCCGTGACCTACACGCTCCTGCTCGACGACCGGGGCGGCGTCCGCAGCGACATCACGGTCGCGCGCGTCGCCGAGGAGCTGTACCAGGTCGGCGTCAACGGGCCGGTGGACACGGCGTACTTCGCGCGCGAGGCGCGGCTGCAGACGCGGCGGACGCCCGAGCGGGCGGTCCACGTGCGCGACGTGACGGGCGGCACGTGCTGCATCGGCCTCTGGGGCCCGCTGGCGCGCGAGGTCATGGCGGCGCTGTCGACGGACGACTTCTCGAACAAGGGGCTCACGTACTTCCGGTGCAAACGGGTCAGCGTGGCCGGGATCCCCGTGACGGCGCTGCGGCTGTCGTACGTCGGCGAGCTCGGGTGGGAGCTGTACGCGAGCGCGGACAGCGGGCTGCGGCTGTGGGACGCCGTCTGGGCGGCCGGGCAGCCGCACGGCATCATCGCCGGCGGCCGGACCGCCTTCAACTCGCTGCGGCTCGAGAAGGGCTTCCGCCTCTGGGGCACCGACATGACCACCGAGCACGACCCGTACGAGTCCGGCCTCGACTTCGCCCTCAAGCTCGACAAGTCCTTCGTCGGCAAGACGGCCCTCTTCGGCCGCTCCAAGGCCACCGCCGCCCGCCGCCTGCGCTGCCTCACCGTCGACGACGGCCGCTCCGTCGTCCTCGGCAAGGAGCCCGTCTTCGTCGGCGGCCAGCCGCTCGGCTACGTCACCAGTGCCGCCTACGGCTTCACCGTCGGCAAGCCCATCGCCTACGCCTGGCTGCCCAGCGCCGTCGGCGAGGGCGACGCCGTCGAGATCGAGTACTTTGGCCAGCGGATCAAGGCCACCGTCACCCCGGAGCCGCTATACGACCCGAAGATGGCTCGTCTACGCGGGTGAGGCGGAGGGGTGGTGGGAGGCCCATTGAATTGAATTAAATTGAATTAAATTAAGTTTAACGTCGGTACGGGGCGTTTAATTACTACTTTGTATATCTCCTTAGGGGTTTAAAACGTGGCAAGCTTTATTTATATAGTATAAAATATAAATATAATGTTAAATTATATTTTTATAAGTTTAGTATTATATTATTTATAATTATTATATTTTAATTTTTAAACTTTAAGCATATGTTTTATTTTTAAATTATTAAGTTTTTTAGTAATTTTTATAAATTTAAACGTTTATTTTTATTTTATAAGTTTAAAATATTTGTTTAAATAAATTTTTAAATAATATTATTTATATAGTTTAATTAAATATAATATATTTATAAGTTTTATAAGTTTTATATATATTTTTATTAGTTTAAATATTTAAATTTATTATTAAATTTAATTTTATAATATTAAAACTTATAAAATTAAAATTACGATTATTTTAATTTTAGTTTTTAAAGCTTTAAAGATTTATATTTTTAATTTTTTTTGCTGCTTTTTTTTTTTTTTTATTAACGTTTAAAAGCGTTTTTTTAATATAACATTATTTTTTTAAATTAAAAAAAACAGATCTTGCTAAAATATTTAATTGTTTAATAAAATTTTTAAAACGTTATAAAGTTTTAAATTAATTATTATTAATATTTATATTTATTATAAAAAACTTTAAGTTTAAATTATATAATTTTATTAGCTAGTTTTTTTATTTTATTTAAATTTATTTTATTTAAAAACTAGTTTAAATAGTTTAAGCTAGTTTTTTAGCTTATAATTACTGTTTTATAATAAAGTATATATTTTAGCGTTTTTTGTTTTTTTAAAAATAAAATATATAAAAGCAGTAAATTTTTATTTTATAATAATTAAATTTATTATAATATTAATTATAGTTTTTATAAGTAGATATAATGTTTAAATAATAAACTAAATATTTTTAAGCAAAATAAATGCTTTTAAATATTTATTTAGTTTATAAAAATTTCTGCGGCTTTTATACCGTTTAAAATGTTTATATTTTTATTTAATATTTATTTATTAGCTATTTTTTTATTTAATTTTTAGTTATTATTTTAAGTTTAGTTGTTATAAATATTAATTTAAAGTTTTTAAGTTTTTTTTTTACGTTTTTTAGTTAATTTGTCCGCGCGTTTATTATTTTTAATACTATAGTATTTTAAGTTTTATTATAGTTTAATATTTATTTTATTTATAATTTTATATATTTATATAAAAACTTATTATAAAGTTATAAACATGTTTTTTAAACGTTTTATATAGCTATAATATTATTTATATATAGCGTAATTTTATATTTTATAAAAAAAGCTTAATAGTTTTTAAATTGCCTGGAGTATTTTTAATGTTTTAATATTAAAAACTATTTTATAAAAATTAAGTTTAATATATTTTTAGCAATTATTTTTAGCTTTTTATAAATAATATATTTATATTTTAGTTTATTAAAAATTTTAAGCCGTTTAAAAAATAGTTATATTAAATATTAATTTATTAATAAACTATTTTTAAATATTTTGTTGTTTTATTTTTTTAATATTATTTATAAAATTTATTTTTAATTTATTAAAAATTTTAATATATAAAATATTATATATTTAATATTTAATAATAAGCTTGTTATTATTTATAAGTTTATATAAGCTTTTTAAATCTGTTTAGTTTTTTATTTTATTATATATGTTTTAAAGCTATATAAAATATTAATAAATATATTTTATAAACTATTTTAATTTTAAAAGCTTATTTATTTTTAGCTTGTTTTAAAATAATATTTATAATTAAAATATTATTAGCAATAAATAGTTTGTTTTTAAAAAATATTTTTTAAATAAATAATATATTATATGCTACGTGGACTAATGCTTATTAAACAGTTTATATATATTTTTTTAGTTTAATATTAATGTTTTTTTAACAGCTAAAAACTATTTTATTTATAAGTTTAATATATTTTTTATATTAAATTTTGTTTTTATAAAAAAATATTAATATTAATATAGTTTTAATTATTTTATATAAGCCTGCTGCTAGTAAGCTTTATAATACAGCTAAAATAGTTTTAATATAATTAATTATTTTTATATTTTTTATAGCTTTTTTTTTTATATAACGCTAGAACTTTAAACGTTTATTTAAAAAAATTTCTAGTTAATATAACGCTAAAGTTTTTTATAAGTTAATAAAATTAATAATTAAAATTAGCGTTATTTTTAAGTTTTTTTAAATTAATAATAAAATTAAATCTAGTCCAGCTTTATATAAAATAAATTATTTTTATTTTTTAAATATAAATATAATTTTATTTATATGTTTATATTTAAAAACTTTATTAATTTATTTTTAGTTTTATATATGCTTTATTTTAAAGTTTTTTTAATATAAATACTATAATATTATTAATATAGTTTTATTAGTTAAAATATTTTTTATTAATTTATATAAATAAAATATATAAAATATTAATAAAATTAAACAGCTTTATAAAATACTGCAGATAATTTTATAAAATCTGTTTTTATGTTTTTAAAATATATAATAATTATTTATTTTATTAAAAAGTTTTTAATAATTTAAATTATTAATTTAAGCTAGTTTTATTTTATTATTTTGTTTATTAGTTTATTTTTAATAATATATTAAATATTTTTTATATGTTTATAATAATTAATATTATAATTATTTTATTAGCTAAAGCTAGTTTAATATTATAAATTAAGTTAATTGTTAAATTAACAGCAGACTTTTAAATATTATTTTAGCATGCTAAAAGCTTATAAAGCTGGTTTTTAAAACAGTTTATATTATTTTACATGTTATAAATCTTTTAAGTTTTTTTTTTAAACAAAATAAAAATACTATTAGTTTTTAAAATTTATATAAAATAAAGTCTGTTTTATTTAGTTTTAATAATATAATTATATTAATTTTTTTTAAATTTTAAAAATATATTATATTTTAAACATTTTTTATAAGCTGTTTATAATATTTATTTATAGCTGGCCAAACTATTATTAAATATTTAATTATAATTAAGTTTTTTTAATAATATTAAAAATATTTTAATTATATATTTATAAGCTTTTTTATAATAACTGTTATATTTTATAATAACTTATAATTAGTTATATTTAATTTAAAAGTTTTATAAGTTTTAAAAAGCAGTAAGTTTTAAAAGTTTATAAAGTTTAAAAATAATAAGTTTAAAAATAAATAAATTATTTTTAACGTTAAATTATTTTAAAATATTTTTAATAAAATATTTAGCTTTTTTTAATGTTTATTATAACTTTATTTTTATTTATAAAAAAATGTTTTTATTGCTTTTTTATTTATATTAATTAATTATTTCTAATAGTTTTTATTATTTTTAGTATTATTAATCCTGTTTTATTAATATATTGTTTTAACATGTTTAATTATTATAAAAACTAACGTTTATTTTTTTATTTTTTATATTTTTAAAAACTTTAAAATTATTATAAGCTTTAAAATATTTAATCGATTATTATAATACGGTTTTATTTTTTGTTTTTTTATATTTTAATAGTTTATATATTATTTATTATTAAAGTTATAAATAATTTTACAGCAGCTTTTATTATTTTTAATGTTTTTATTTTTTAATATTTAATAATATATATATTTTTATATTTATTAAATTTATAAGTTTAAACAGCTTTTTTTTTAATAAAATTTTTAATGCTTTTTTATAAAAGCAGGGGTTTTTATAGTAGTATAATTAACAGCAGCTTATAATTTAAAAATATTTTTAGCTTTTTAGCTATTTAGCTATTAATAAAAAATATTTAAAAAAAATATTTAAAACATATTCTGCTTTATAAATTGTTTTGTCCAGCTTTTTATATAATATATTTTTATTTTAGCTAATTATTTTAAAATATGTTAATTATTATATAAAATTATAGTTTTAAGTTTTTAGTTTAAATATTTTATATTTAAATTGCTTATTATTAAGCAGTTTTTAAATAGTTTAAATATTATAATATAATTTATTATTATATTTATATTAAACATTTTATAATATATAAATAATTTATAACTGTTTATATTAAGCTATATTAAATTTTTATAATATATTAAAGCTTTTATGCTGCTGTAAATTTTTTTATATTTTAATATATATTATTATTTTAAGTCGATTTTTTTTTTATATTTTAAATATTTATTAATCTATAGTTTTTATATTTTTAATAAGTTTATGTTTTTTTTACGTTTTTATTTATTTATAGTTTAATAATTATTATTACGTCGATTTTTTGTTTTAATATTTTTAAAATAAAACTAAATAATTATTTGTTTTATATTTAATGTTTTATACTGCTATTTTAATTATTTTAAAAGCTTAAGCCGGATTTTTTTGCTAGTATTATTTAATTATAAGTTTAAATTATTATTAGTTTTATAAAATAGCTTATAAAGTTTGCCGGAAGTTTTTTTTTTTATAATTTTAAAAGTTTTTTAAAATGCTAATAAGTTTAGTTATATTATATTTAGCTAATATATAAACAGTTAAAGCTAATATTTAAAAAAAATATAAAAATAATTAATAAAAATGTTAGAAAAGCTATAGCAGTAATTTTATTTTTATTTTTTTATATTTATTTTTTATTATTTTTATTATTTTTAGTTGTTCTGCCTAATAATATTATAATTAATAAACTAATAGTTTTAATATTAAATTTTTTTATATTTGCTTTAAAAATATAAAAAAGCTTAGCATTTATTATTATTGTTTTATTATTTAAAACGTTTAATTATAGCAGCTTTTTTTTATAACAGCTATAAATAATAAAAGTTTTTATTATTATATTTTTATATTTTATTTTTAAATAGTTTTAATTTTAGCTTAAAATAATAAAATAATTTTTTGTTTATTTTGCGTAGTTTATAAAAATAGTTCTTATAATTAAATAAAAAAAAGCTGTAATAATTAATATATTTTAAAAATAAAATACATCTGCTGTTATTTATTAGCTTGTAAATATTAAAATAAATACTGCAGTTTTTATAAAATAGTTTTTTAATATAAAATCTAGTTGTATAAAAGCTTTAGCATTTTAAATTATATTAAATAATATATATTTGTTTTTTTTCTATAAAACAGCTTATTAGCTAAAAAAAATAAAATTTTTTATAAGCTTTTTAAATATAACTACTTATATTATTTTATTTGTTTAAAAATCGATTTTTTTTAGCTATATAAGCGTTAATTAAAATATTTTTATTTATATTTTAATTTTAATTATAATTATTTTAAAATAATATTTATAAATATATTAATAAAATAATTAATAATTAATATAAAAATATAAAAAACTATATAAACTATTTATTTTTAAACAGTTTTATTATATAAATATTAAACATGTTTTTAATAATTTTAATATTTAATTTTTAAAAAGCTTATTTTTATTATAAAATTTATAGCTTTAATTATTTAGTTTATTTTTATAAATTAAACGTTTTTAATAGCTTTTATAAATAATTAAAAGTTTTAAAATAATATTTTTTAATTATAAAACTATTAATTAATAAAGTTTAACTGTTTTATTATTAAATTATATAAAAATATATATTTTTTTTAAGCTTTTAAAAATTTAGCGTTATATTAGCGCTATAAATAAACTATTAATTTATTTTAATTAACTAGTTTAATTTTAAAACAAGCTTAAAATTTAATTTAATTTTTTATTTTGCTATATTTATATATATAAATATAGTTGTAATAAATATTAATTATTTAAATATTTTTATTTTTGCTTATATATTAACAAGTTTAAAAAAGCTGTAAAGTTTTTTAAATTATATATATATTAAAACATTTAAATATTGTTTTAATATTTTAATATAATTTTTGCTATTTATTTATAGCTAGCTTAAATATTTTTTAAAAAGCAGATAAAATTATTAAAAATAATTATTAATGTTATAATAACTTTTATTAAATTTTATTTTTTAATTAATTTTAACGTATTATTTGTTTAATAAGTTTTAAAACAATATTTTTAGTTGTAAATATTTTTTCCGGCTATTTTTAGTTTTAAAACAAATAAATTGTTTAAATTTTAGTTTTTAAATAATAATAAATTAGCTTGTAATAACGTATTAATAATTAAAACTTTTATATAATTAGTTTTAAATATTATAATTAAATATAACAGCGTTATTAAGTTTTATATAATAAATACAGCTTTACGTATAAACGTAGTTTTATATTATTAATCAGGCTTTTAATATTTTATAAAAATTATGCTAGTTTTTAACGTTATTAAAGATTTAAATAGCGTGCTAGCAACGCTACTAACAGTAGCTTGCGCACGGATAATAAATAAAAAGAAAGGTGTGGTGGGAGGCCCAGGAGGGTTAAAATAGCCATTTTATTATCAAAAACGCCTGTAGTCTAGACACCTACGGCATCATCGAAGCATCTGGCGGGCGCGTGGTTTTTGGCATGGCATGCGGTCGGGTCATAGATAATATAACAATATGGATCCTTTGTTCATTTTTAGCGACTCCTAATAAATTTCAGTTCAAGTGAAGCTACCTACCTAAGTGTCTAACCTAGGCACACCGTAGAAAGCATGCCTTACTAGGTAGGTATCTACATCGTGTTTTACTCAATATTGACTTACCTACTACCTTGAGTAGACAGTGACGTATGGCCCATCTTCTAGGCCACTAAGAAAAGTGGTGGAGCGCGCGGAATTAATCGAATTCAAAAGAATTAGATGAACAGCTGGTGTGAGGGGTGTCGAAGTCGTGGGTAATTCTAGTGAGGCGTAGGTTGAATTAGGAGGCGGCCGGCGTGGGAGGGTAGGTGGTGGCCAGGTAAAGAGGTCATATGTTCATCATATGTTAGTAGCAAAATAGACGTAAAAAAAAATAAAAACCAAAAAAATGGTTTGCTTCTCTTTGATTACATGTGTCATCCTTAGTGCAGGGGCCATGCTACTGTAGGAAAGTTAGTACTTACATACCGACTCGAACCGGTGTAGTTGGGTGGTTACTCACATCTTCTCTGTATCGTTTCAAATTGACCAAATGCCCGAAGGCAAATATTCTTGTGCTAAATGAATATATAGGCAGCATATCGGGGCGGCTATACCGATATTTTGCCGAATTAACCCACTAATCCCTTAAGTGCATGTACACTAGACAGTATGTGGCGTTGCCAGCCACACATGGCTCAGACAATTTGCTGTTAATCTCTACAACTCGACGTGTGCACGCACTAGACTTGTGGCAATAACGATAGCTTTTACTCTGCATACACAGCTGGAACGTCATTACCCCAATAGGAGCGTTTTTAATAGATTAGACCAATCAGCTACAAGTATATATATATATCGAGTTTCTTATATTCAACATGGCCACCCTTGTACTAGCAACCGCGTGGGGCATATATATGTGAACCCTTAGTAGCTTGAAACGAGAGAGGAAATTTCAGTATTTTCTTGCTCTTTTTCCTATTATATACGGTTGTGTGTTATATTTGTAAAGGTGTCAGGTGGATAGATCATATGGCGAGGTACCAGCTACTTTAAAAAGTAGCCCTAGAAGCATATTTATATATATAAGGATTAAAAGCCGTTTATTTAAATAGTAACTAGGCTTAAAAATTAATAATATTAAGCCCTACTTTTATGTTAAGCTATCTACCTGCGACCTAGCTACTACTTTATAGTGAGTAGACCTTACTCTGGACATTCTTACTATCATAAGAGGGGCGCAAGTGCTCAACGATATGAACTACAACATTCCTTCACTTGCACTTTATCCAGGATAGCAGGCAGCAAAGCCCAGTAGGGTAAACACTCCCAGGCAGTTACACAACCCCCCTAATTAAATAGGCAGTCTGCAAGTTATCGCTGGTCTCTTGCGACACAATAACTCTGTCTATCACGAAATAGAACTCAGTTCGGATGTTTCAGACGCACATACTATGCACATACGTTATGTATTTCGTTAAACTTTTCTTTCTCATAATAACTATCCTAAAATGTCCAGAGTAAAATATAAACAGGACGTTTTAGAGCAACCCAGCAACTCACCTACATTTTACAGTATTATAGTAATGGTGATAGCTGTGTCTGTTGAAAATCACGGTTGACTTCCAATAGCCTCAGTCCAAGTCACAGCTTGGATTCTCACAAGCTTAATCTAGATACTTCGGCTTTACCAGTTTCATTACTGTCTGGCATAATTTAATGATATCTCGAGGCGTCTCAATGACTTTCTTCACTGATTTCAGGCCTGTTTTTGGCATCAATCTGGTCCCGCGGTGGTAAATTATCCCTAGGGGATATAATGACGAATGATGGCTCCGTGGTGAGTGCTATGAGAACCATAGATTCATCCTCCGATAACTTCTTAGGCCTAATAGTTGTCTCATTGGGTCTAACAATGTCTTCGAGTTTACTTGGGGGGCTCCTTGGGGGCCAATTTGTTTCCATGGTTGAAGTTTGTTGGTGCTGTTGGTTGGCATATCGACGTGACTTGCAGTCTCGGTAATGTATTTGATTAGGTTGGAGATAAAGATATTGAAATAAATAAATTGAAACCTTGAGGCCAAGATAATTTCGATATCCCTAGGTTAATACCTACAGAATTGGGTGGTCGAGGTTATTGATCGACTGTGGTGTGTAAGAAGGAAAGCGGCGTTAATGGCAGGGCATAGCCTTAATGGTTGCTTTGTTGCGCGTACAACTAGGATTGTTCGTGCAGACATTGGCACACATCACATAGATTCCTAGGCTCTACTTGTAAATGGCTCGTTTAAAACACACATCACCCAATGTCTCATATGCCCGCCTCATTTTGCTTCAGCAAGGTCAGCACAGTGACTACAGTATGGTCTTCTGACAAGGGCCAACACAAATTACAACACGAATCAGGATCATGTACACTATCTTCGTTCATCGCAATAGGCGATAAAGTGTACATTAGGCACACAAGCAGGGAACGTGTAAGTCCAGTGCTATATTCGGGTTGGGCCACTGGACTGTTGGGATCAATCCCTCCGCTTCTAATACATCATCTTTTTTATCTTGACTACAGATAGGGTCGATTATGCGATTTTTTGACAATCCTTCTGCAGGTCAGCATAGCACCTACATTGTATCAAAACATCACCCGAACGTCATGGAGAAAAAGTCAAACCGAGCAGGTGCAGCCTACATCTATACAATACCACTTGGTCATTGGCTAATCTTAGTGGGCGCCCACCCAGTAGGAGTGAATCTGTTGTGGGAATCGGCGAAGCTATAATTGAAACCAGCTGCCCATTTGAAGACATACCTTGATTGAAGCTTGTCCCAGATCAAATTATTGAGATCATACATTGGGCCAAGGCTGCCATCAGTCCAAAATTTAAGCAGTATTGTCATGTTGGGATTGCCCAGAGTGAGGTCTAGTCACTATGAGGTAGCAGCTGGGTAGCAGGTAGATAGCCAAGTATAGGGGTAGGGCTCAATATCATTGATTCCTAGGCCTACCATCTAGGTGGGAGGCATTCAGTCCTTATATACACAAATATATCTCTAGAGCTACACCGTAGGGCAGCTGGTACCTCGCTATGTGCTTTATCCTCCTGACATCTCCACGAGTTCGCAAAAAATCAATACGAAAAGACCCATGGGAAACACCACCCAGGCACTGTAGACATTTATCACATAATGGCGAGGCATAGAACACAAGAGGGAAAGCTTGATGAAGCTCTGTAAGCATCTGTCTATTTGTTGCGATATTCTTCGCTAAATCACTAAATCGAAACTATTTTAGGACGTTACTTGACGG
This sequence comes from Rosellinia necatrix, assembly GCA_021209875.1. Taxonomy (NCBI): domain Eukaryota; kingdom Fungi; phylum Ascomycota; class Sordariomycetes; order Xylariales; family Xylariaceae; genus Rosellinia; species Rosellinia necatrix. Next base: position 1,594,465 of record JAGYVD010000006.1, on the reverse strand, counting down.
CGCTCTCGATATTTGGAAAACAGATGCTGATATGCATCGATCTGAGTGAGCTAGAAGCATGTTTGTCAAAGCAAGTATTTTACGCCGAATGGGTCATGACACAGGTAAAGCTGGCGTCATGGCTCAGGATGCTGTGAGTCTGCTCGGGGAGGTAACGAGCAATTCTCACATAGATGAAATGACGTTGACTGAGGAGGATTTACTCTTACTCAACGATGGCACAGAACACATAGTTCTCTTCTTCTAAATCGGCCATTAAGCATGGCTCAGGGGAGAGTTTGGTGGGTGACGGGTCTACCACGGCCCCTATGATGAGTCAGCAGAGACATTTGTATCAACGTCGCAAATGTTCGAGATTGCTTTGCAACACTCTCCCATCCTACTCCATCAGCTCCCTAGAGCAGCACGGGAATTTAGGCATGTTTTGGCCGAAACGTTGTAATGGTAAATTATCGGTTGTTTTTCCTTTTCTTTTCCCTGACCACCATTGATTCTATGACCAGTCCGGCCCCCTTTCCATTGCCCCTCAACTGCATTTACAGGCGTTGCTTGAGGATGAATAAGGGCCTATTCGGATCAAAATACCTGCGGCCCCAAAATACAGACGATTTCAAGCTTCCCTATGCCAAAGTCACCTAGGTGGTCTTCCTGCTGATCAATGGCCATAGCCATCATCATCTCTTCGATATCGCTAGGTTCGGTATCGTGCATCGCGGCCCGTTTCTTCGTCCTCTTTAGCCTTTTGTAAAGGCCCTTCGATTTCTTGGTGCGCGCCCTGTGACCAAAGCGGGGGTTTCGCAAGCTAAGGCTGGTATAGAGATCCGTATTATCCTGTGTGAACTCCACCGGCGGCGCTCGGTAGTCCTTATCGTTCGGGGCGTAATCCCTGTACACGTACACGAATGTGCGATCGATACGGTCTGTTCTGTCGCCCTCGCCGTCGACGTGCGAGTATGTCGAACTAGGAAAAGTTCATCTTTGACGTCTTCAATGGCTTCTTGGGGTACATCGCCCGACTATCGGAACGAAGACCGCCTTGGGGTCGTAAAGTTCATGGAAGCGATCATGGAAACGATCCAGTGCGTCAAGGAAGGGGATGCCCTTTCGGCTCTGCTCTGCCCTGCCCTACATATTCCGCGACAGGTGCCGGTGCTTTCAACAAGGTGGCCCGGTGGTGCAACAGCTCAGTGTTCCGGCCTTTCTTAGTTGCTGAAACCCGCAGCCCGAGGGGTTCAAGTCCCCGCACAACCAAGTTCAACTAGTTGCCTCGCAGTATGCCGTCAACACGTCTATATTCCTTAGGGTATGGAGTCCTGGTATCAACTAACGCATTGTAGTTCCAGTTCCCACCGGGGTGTCTTAGGTTCTACGCGATCGACCGTATAAACCCGAGCTGGCATACTGTGAGGCAACTAGCTAAACTGAGGGTTGTTTTTTTTTCTCTCTTTCTTTCAGTTAACTACGCAATATAAGTATGGTTCTAATCTAGATGAACTACCAATACCTAATAATATCTATCCAACAGGAAGCAATTCTATCATGGGCATAAAAAGTTGCCCTTTGATGCTAGCTAGCCACGAAAATAAAAACAGCTAACGAATTAATCTACTCTGGGAGTGAAGATCGCATGTAAGGGTTCTATTGACAAAGCATTGCCTTGCCACGGGCCTGGAACCTTCAGCCGTCTACACGAGGTCGAAATAGTATGCACTAAGCCAAAAAATCCTCTTGGCATGGTGTTTGAACCAAGCGAAAATTAAACACCATGTGTGTACACAGAAACCATTTCGGCATATGTCACATTCATATTTTAACTTTATTTCGTATTATATGATGACGGCGGCGGCAGAGTTACAATCTCTTGATCTTCATCCACTCGCTAGTCCCAAGACCCAGATTCAATCCGTTCCGCGCCCACCATTTCCTGATTGGTCTGGGATCGCCGATGGCATCTTCGAGCGCCTCCTCAATATCACACGTCTTATACTCTACTCTATGAGTTCTCCCGTCACCGCTCACCTGCTCACCCCTTGCATATTGTTTCCACCATTCCAGTACGCTGACATGCCCTTGTTTCGTGGGTGCCACTAGCACCTGTGAGTCAAACGAGAGCTTCTCGCCTTTCAGTTCGTGCCACGTGTCGAGGACGGCGGTCTGGCCGTGCGCGCTCGCGATCTTGCAAACACCCTCGCCATACCCGACCGGGATGCCCGAGCTTTCCCACCAGCGGAGAACGGCAGTCTGCCCGTGCTGAGCGGCGGTTAGGAGACTGCGGCCCGGTTTGAGGATGATGCTGTTGTCCTTCAGCGCCGCATCCTTCCACCACTCTAAAACCAGTAAATGACCTTCTTTGGAAGTAGATTCGAGCGCTGCCTCTGTAAATTTTAAGGGGAGGCCTGATCGCAGCCACCAGTCTAGCACGTGGACATAACCCATTCGTGAAGCGTTATCTAGTGCTTCGGTATCATATTCTTTCTTCAGGAACGAGGGCGAGGTATTCCACCAAGTGAGAATATCCACACGCCCGTAGACCCCGGATGCCTTATTAGGGAGGAATTTGGCGCTGAATGAGGCCCAGAATACCTTGCTCAGATGGGTTTCCAGGTAGGTCAGCACGTCGATGAGCGAGAATTTCATAATCAGCTTGACGACCAGGGACGAAACGTAACGGAGCCCCTTAGGCGCCTCGGAGAGCCTCTGGCATATGACATCCGATTTCGGGCAGGAGAGTATCAGCCATTCGAGGTCATGCATATAAAGTTCGATAGGGTCCGTCAGATTAGCCCGGTTTTTCTTCCAGTCGTTTGGTGTCTCAAGCGTCGTGTAGACATTGAGAGCTAACGCTATCTCCCAATCGCCGACACGTTGAAAGATGAGACTCCATATCTCGGGCGGGAGAGTCTTGGCCACTCGACGGGGGCTAATAGTATGCATAGCCTGCTTCGCGGCGACCTCTACGTCGTGGCCGAGGCTCATGAGCTCGGCTTGGTTCTTGATAATGCCCACGAGGTCGTTGAACCCATCCCACGATACCACGCGCTTTCCGTTCCCGGGTTTATCGTAATACCATAGAACCGGCGTCATCACCTTGATCCAGTTCCACTTTCGTTTGATTTTGCTGAGTTGCTTTTTCGTAATAGGATGCTCCCACATCTGCACAGACATGCCCGGCACCAATAAGATCTTTTTAGAGACGTCCCAGGCGCGCAAGACTTCGAGTAACGTGGTATCGGCAATGCCCGACATCATCTTAGCGAGGTGGTCGGCGTCGATGGGGGCGAGAACAAGCAGGTCGGCCCACTCGACAAGGTCGTAGGCGGTCTGGCGCGCGGCTTCTATTGCATCCTTCGTTCTCTGGTCCGCGTCTACGGCAACGGTCGCCAGGCTTCTATTCTCCATCACCATGATCTCGTGTGTTAACCGCAAAGGAACCTCGTCGACGAGAGCACGAGTTTCGATCTGGGAGTCTTTGAGGAGACGCACGGCAATGGCCTGGGCATAGGAGACGTCTCGCTGGCCATTTGCGGCAACGAGCATCCGTAGTTTCCTCATGCGCGGCATCTCATGTAGGGAGGAGCAGGACGAGTTCATCATCGGAGGGCCAGGATTGGCGAGCCCGTTCTCCGCCATCCTTGCCCGGCGAGAGTCAGGCACCGGGGATAGGCAGCTCAGTCGTTGCCGACGATTGTAGAAGGGTACGTTACGTTCGCGCAGGGTGTCGGATTGGGAAAAGGTCTCGAGAGGGATCAGTCGAAAGGGAGATGAAGAACCGGCGGTACAAGGGCAAGGCTAATAGGATCAGTTCAACGTCACAGTTCCTGTTCTGTCCGGTAGAGCGAGGACAAGATAACGAGAGAGAAAAAGAGAGAGTAAGGGTTATGCGAGGAACCAGGGTACGGACGAGACGAAGCAGTGGAAACGGCCCATCGGATGTGGCGTGTTATGGTAGGTAAATGTGACGATGACTTTTATAGTCAGTCGCAAGCCGTTGAAATGATACCAGGAAGTACCTAGTAAATCAGGTCGACATGTAGTGTAAAGTAGTAAATCTTGGGCCAGTTCTAATCTTACTTATCTATAGGTACCTACCTGTTTATCTCCATACCTGTTTATACCTACGTAGGTAGGTACTTACCTAAGGGAGCTCCCCACCAATGCACCTACACTACATATCTGGATGAGGTAGGAACGATACCTCTTGTATAGTACCAGGTAAGGAGCACAGCCCCGCATTTATTTATGAGTGCCCGTGGTTACCCGCCCAAGATACCCGCTAGCACCAGCAGTTACACCAAGCACACGACTAGACGAATAGTTGATAAAAAATTACCCGGTAAGTAGGTACTGATCGCCGCTGTGAGCAACCCTTAATTTTCCCGATGCGGGATACAGAGGGAGATGGGCCTACAGCGAGCGCATGGTTTCGAGGCTGCCTTTGCTTTCACACGCCCACCTTGAATAATATAATAATTGAGAGCGTCCCAGGCAAGAGGAAACACTCGGTAAGGTATCTGGCTATGTAGGTATGGAAAGACATTACATACACTGAATCAAACAACGAAAATTCGTTTGGTGTAAGAGGGCCGATAAGGTCATACCTCTACACAAAGAAATAACTAATCTCTGCCTCCCGCTGGCCGTTGGTCGCGACCACGTGGCCCTACGTCGCTAGCGACCAAAACCACCCCAACGTCTGCCCAACTTCTGGTCCGGTCAATATTAGCTGGTATCCTGTCAGTTGGGGGTGCCATGAGCCCAGTATGCATGTCTTGCGAAGGACGTCTGCTGGCTCAGGAAGTCTACCCTTCTAAGGAGGAAGAATTAATGCTGCTCGTTGATATATATCTGCCAGCTTTCGACATACTGACACGAGTCGCCCCTGTGCTCTTAAAAAGGAAATCACATGCCAACGCCGTTTTCGCTTGCTTGTATTTGGTTAACGCAATCCAATAACGCTCATCTCGAGCGTCCACACCCTTCGGATCCACACTTTTAGAGGTCCGTCCACCCCTTCCACATTGTTGAGCTCAACCCCTTCCCACCAACAACGGCGGGCAGGCTTTCGCCAAAAGAGCAGAAGCTTCTGCGCCATGCCTACAGCATTACTGCTCATCTCGTTGCCGCGGATGTCGTTACGAAGCCGAGCGAGGGCCAAGCTGCAGACCACTGCTTTGTTGGGTTCGCCCGCACGATGACCCCATCGATCGTCGTGGTTGAATCCACTTTGTTCCTGTGTCAGCCGAGCACCAAGTCCGCATCAGGGAGGGGGCTACTCACCCTGCCGTCAACATCTCGATCAAATGAGCCTCCGTAGTCCCGGGTTCGTCACTACGCTTCAGCCCAGAAAATATGCCGTCTTGTTTCAAGAGAGCCCGGGACGCTGCACGTTTCACTTCAATCATATCTGCCTGGCTGATATCGGGCCGGGGGGGGATAGCATAAAAATCCAAGTCCTCTCTCAAAACGATGATCCCAGCTCGATAGCTGTTATCCAGGCCTCGCCCGCCAAGTGTCTCAATGGGACCAGCCGCCCCGTCAGATGACGCGTTGGGCTCTCCATCATGTGAGGCATTGGGTGAAGGTTCTCTAGGTGGAGGTTCACTAGGTATGGATTGGGCCACCATGCGGAAAAACTCGAGCATATATTGTAGAGAGGCAGGGTCATACTGAGAGGTGAGGTCAGTGAAATGAATATTTATATTGGATATAAGGTTGCGAGTGGTGGTGGAGCGAGGGAGAGAGGCATAGGTAAGGCTAGGCGTAATGGAGCAGGCCATATTCGGAGTAGCTTGGGTGAGTTGAAAAATAGGCTTGTCATCAAGGGTACTGACATCGACTTGAACGGCGTCACCGTCGGAAAAGCCACCCATATGGCCCTCTGGAAAGAGCCCATTGGGGAATAGGGAGAGAAGAACAAATTCGGGCAATGTTAATAGCTCCTCTCTAGAAAGAACGAAACGGATACCCCTGTGGGAGAGATGTATTTAGCAAACAGGTCCACTATATCCCACGTCTGCATCAGCCTACCTGAGGTCCATGGTAATCGTTTCATCGGCGCCGACTTCTATGATCTCCGGTTAGCATCCGCACGGCAATGGATAAGCACGCAAGATAGGTTACCTCCAATGGAGTTGACCGGGGCCACTCCTTGCTGGACTTGAGTAATAATACTCGCTGCGCCCCCGGCGGCCGCCATGAGGTATGTGAAAGAGAGGAGTGGGCTATAGCCTTCAGAGTAGGCAGGTGGGGGCTCGCTAGAATCGTCGGCCTTTTGACCTGAAGCTTCGCCCTTGACGTCTGGCGGAAGCGCGCGTTTGGTCTCGGCAACTGTATCCTGAAGTGAGGCGACGGGGTCGAGGGTGTGGTCGGATGAGCTCGAGGCTACGGGTGCATAGGCAGGAGCGGCTGTGGCAGACGAGGCTCCGTTTCCCGAGAAGACGGCGGAAGCGACGGTCGGGAGCCTGAAGTGGTCGTCGGCAAGATCCTCGGCCGAGGCGTAAACGTAGAGGCTAGAGAAGGGAGGGGGGCGATATTGGTCGCGAGAGGGAGGCAGGGGCAGATGTCTCAGAGCCGGCGTACGGGTACTGGGGTGGGGGGGGGAGTGTGTGCGGTGGGGATTGCCCTCGGCAGTGTCGTCGTTGTCGTCGTCGTCGTCGTCGTCGCCTCGGTCGTCCTGGTGGTCCCGATGGTGACTGTGGAGGTTGTCAACGTCGCTGGCCTTTGTAGTGTCGAAGACGACAAGGTTCACGCGTTCGACGGCAGTCTGCGGGAGCCCAGCAGACACGGACTCTCCGTGACTCTCTTCCTGCGATCCGGACAACGTGGCGACGGTTCGGGGTTCGCTTTGCACAGGTGAAGGGCAGGGCTGGATCAGAACGTCCGGGTGTGATCACAAATGGAGGATGGCGTCCGTGTGTGGGAGTTTGATTGCAGACAGCGACGTTGCGGTGGGGGTCATTAATTGGATGTGATCTTGCGCGCGGATGTAATGCCGGTATTAGCTTAGCATTGGTCTAAGTCGGATCGAACCAGTTGCGGAGGCAGACAGAGAGTATCGGAGAGGGTGTTGGACGCCAATCTGTGCGATGGCTAGGGAGCGAGCATGGAATTGGTGATCCCCAGATAGTGGACGGTTGAGGTTGGAAGATTCAAATGGCCGGCCTCGTTGGTTGAACTTGAAAACCTCCTGAAACAGCAAGTGAGTGTAGGTACCGTAAGGCACATATCCGGTGTGCAAGTACATGTTCCAGAGCTCTGAGTGGCCCACTAACCGCCCGCGTTGGTTCTCCGCCTCTTGACCACATGCGGCTAATTGCACTGTGCGGACCCCATAACTGTAGTGCACCTACCTAGGCAGGATCAGCGTGTATAATCTGTCTCTTCCTCTGTTCCTTCCTTCGCCGTACTACTGTGATGGTTTGTGACTACATACTGTGCCGTAACAGGTTCAATCTGTTCACACTACTAATTAAGAGTAGTATTAGTACCTATTCATCGCACACGCATATCATATGTAGCAATGATAAGTAACAAAGTATCATAAACTTCCAGCCTCGTATGTGTAGATACCTAGCCCAAAGGAGTAGTACATCAAGTTACCCAGGTAGGGGGATAGATATATACCTGGGTCACTAGTCTGCGTAGCTACAACCCAGAGTTGCTTAGGGCTCTTGTAAGCCAGCAACCCGAATCAGCCCTTCGCCCCTTTCTTTCCACCGAAAATGACGAATAGTTTTAGTTTAGTCATTGTGCCTTTTCCCCATCTTCTTAGCTAACGATGACAAGTGTCGGGCAAGCTTCGCGTGCATTTCCCATCCCAATGAATCGCCCAACCACCGGCTACCCATAACTCGTACTCATGAGCCATGACACTTGCCGTGCCTGATGATGTCGTGGTCATTACACTTAATCTTCTTCCTGCTCTTCTTGCAGTCCCGCACGAACACGCCATCGGAAAACAGTGCACCTGGCTCTCCGTGCTCGTCACAATACCCGAAAGTGAGGTTCGAGCTACCGGGCACCCCGAAAGTAGAGTTGCATGGGCTATTGGCAAGTGATCCGAGAACCACTAGGGGTGGGCAAGCTTTCTTGTGTGAGAACCAGATTACCCAGTGGTTGGCTTGGTCATTGTTTTGAAGCTGTTGTCCGAAGGCTATGGTAGAGAGTTTGACGGCACCCATCTCGCTGATGGGTTCGGCTGGTGGTGCTGCGAGGGCCGCTGGGATGACAAACCCCAGGAATGCCGCAGCAAGTGCCGTGACGCGCATGGCTGTTCTCGGATAGATGAGATGGGCGAGGAAAGGGGCGGGTAACAACAGTAGTAGTATGACAGAAGAAGATGGTTGTTAGGAGCGGGTGAGAAGAGCGGGTGAGAAAAGCGTGTGCGTGTTTAGAGTAACTGGGCAAAAGAAGAGCTGGTAAACTAAACACAGCAGCGGCGGCTCGGGATGATAATATAGTCGCCGGACTCTCGCACAGCATCATCGGGTCATCAGCTGACAGTCTCAGCGATCCATAGATAATGTAAACCTAACAACGCATACGTATCATCCATTGGGAGGGAGGCGTCATGGACAAGCGAATTTCCTGGCTTGCTCGTGGTAGATAGATTGATGGTCAAAACTTTGATGCATAACAGGATCCTGCACGTCGATTTAGGTGTAATCCTAAGGCACTCTTTGCATCGTCCTTAGAATATCATATATCGATAGTCATGGGCTTCACCCAAAAACTCTCGTCTATTACCAAACCCTGGAAATGCGGCCTGGTAGAGCAAAACTGGGTTCTGGCTTGCGACGGCTAATATCGCCCTCATCGGGCCGTAGTATGTCTATTATCATCTGTGCCTAGTTAAGACGTCACATCAACATCGGGGGTCTTTCGATCGCTAAATGGCGCGGGGTGGGGAAAGCCGATAATTCTGCCTCGCTCGAAGTTGTTCGTTCTCGACGACATTGCTGCAAGGAGACCCCGAGCTTGTTTCTCCTCGTTGCCCTGTCCAAATTCCTGGCTGGCACTGCGACGCAGCTCATGAGGTTCATTCCTCCATCGTCTTGACACATTCCCATTCACCCCGCAAGTTCTCCTTCCACAGAGAGACTTTGTTGTCGCCGCCGCTCACGGCCAACACATTCCCGCTCAAACTCCAACTGACCCGCCAGACAATTGCGTCAAAATTTAGCACTTTGCACGACCATTGCCCCTGGGTAGTATTATCGCTTGTCCAGATCCGCACCGTCTTGTCTTGGGAAGCTGACGCAATGTAGCTCTTCTGCAACACTGTAGGGCTCCAAGCCACATCCCGCACCCAGTCTGTATGGCCGACCAGCGGCTCCCGCTCTTGCTTGTAGTTTTGAGTAGCGGGGTCATAGGTCCACAGCTTCAAAACATTATCACAACCACCCGTCACAAAGCGGCGCTGGCCAAGAGCGCCCGGGCCAGGTGGGTTCGAGGAAACGATACTGCCAGGAGTGGTGGCGGGCGCCCACGAAACGGAGTTCACGCCGAGGCCGTGGGCGGGGAAGATGACATTGGAGAAATTGTTGTCTTTGAATTCAAGAACCGAAACGGATCCATCAGAGGAGGCACAGGCGAGGAGACAGCCCGATTCATGGGGTGACCAAGAGACCATGTTGACCGAGGCCTTATGCAGGGCGAAGTCGAAGATCCGTTGCCATTGGTTTGAATGCTCGCGCCAGATGAAGACCTTTCCATCGTAACCAGCCGAGGCGAGAATATTTCCATATTTCGGATGCGCCCAAGACACACACCATACCGCGCCTTCATGACTGTGACATTCCTCGGTCAGCACTTTGGTCCTCCAAGCCCATGCAAAGTAAGCCCGTACCCTTTTAGTGTCTCAATTAACCTTTGCGATTCCCCCTCGATCTCAAAAATCTTGATCGTCTTGTCGGCGGAGCATGTCGCGAGCCGTCTTCCGTAATAGTCGAGGACCGCATCATGCTAGTAATAGTAAGGTCAGCCGTGTCGGTGTCGTCATGTGTGCGCGCATCGGCATTAGCAAAGAGCGTTGGGGTTAGACGCAAGTCGCTCGGCGTTGGTATGGGCGTGGGAGTCTGCCTGAGCCATCAAAGCAAGTGCAGGACGTACAATCATGTCATCGTGGCCGGAGTTCGGTATTACCTGCGCCTGGGGTTGGGGTTAGCTGGCTCTCTCTCGTGGATGCATCACCAAGGCAGACGAGTTGTGAATTACCATTTTGGGCGGATTGAGGTTCGTATAGCAGGAACAAAACCGAGTAGAGTGAGGTGCTGGGAAATCCAATCGCTAGGCTCGTTGGTGGGCGATTGGATTATGTTTCGCGATGCTGGGAGATACTTGTCCTTCTCAAGTTGTTTAGCTGGCCTTGTTGCTGCTGCCACAAGGTGTCTCAGGCCGTCCACTGCTTCGATTACAAGCACAGCACGCCGATAAGGCCCTACCAAACTCGAAGCCACCTGCAAGCAGATCAATCGAAGCGCCAAGAGACTAGGTATGTGGTCATAGCGTCGTTCCATAGCAGGCTAGAGCAGCTGAATGCCAGCTTCCATTGTTTGCAGCTGATAAAGATACGTATGTAAGTACCTATGTACATACTACCCAGGTAGGTGCCTACCCTTAGATGCATGGAGTAAGCACCCTGGGCCAACCACGAATCAAGGAAAGGAACAAGCTCGGGGGAAGCGAAATGGATTCGCCCAATAACTAAGGCACGCATGTATCTATGTACCTATGGCACCTACCTGTCCCTACCTACTAGCTTTAAGGTAGTGTGCCTAGGTAAGTAGGTTAGGTAGGCATTTAGGCCCTTGAGCCGCATCACCGGTCGGCATGCACGACACTTACCGAGGCTAGCATGGGCCAAGAGTGATCTTGCTTTTGGACATCTCGGGCTACATAACTCCTGCGACGTCAGCCTGCCGTAGATTTAACTCTTTCAACTATTTCAACAGCGGAACCCCCAACTTTGCCAAGTCGATAGGTATTGGTTCAAGCACGCCGGGCCTAGCTATCTCACTTTTACTTTTCTTGTTTTTCAAGTACCACGTGAAAGCCCCCGTAAACCGTCTCTTAAACCAAACCTGTCCTCTTAGGTAGTCGGTTGGCCTCTCTGAGTCGTTTTAGTCAGTAAGGAAGCCAGCCGCGCCTCGGTCCTCACCTCGCCCAGCCATACACTTAGTTGATTAGGTAACTACCTACCTAGATTAGGTAGGTACCTTTTATGCCGTACCTACCTACATTACATAGGTGCGCATAACTACCTGTAGGGAGGTACCGACGAGTTACCTACCTTACCTACCAGGGAGTAGTACTTAGACAGGTGCATCCACTAAACACCGAAACCAACGACCTTGAAACATCCATTCTATCATCGTCATTCGGTCTCCATCTGCACAACACTTCCTCTACCTCTTTCTTCTGGCGTTGTATTACTACGGTAATATTACCACGACACTTACCACGACACTTACGACACCCCCGCGCAGGCGTCTCTCCCCACACAGCTTGCACCCAACGCCCGCACGTATTACTCAGTATACTTACTACCCGGTATACTTACTACCCGGTATACTTACTACCTGGTATACTACCTGGTTTCTTACCCAGCGCCCATTCCACATCCGAGGTAGGAACGCAGAGTCATCTGGTCGCTTAAGCTTTAGAGTTCTCCGGTTCTTCGCCGCCAAAGGTTATCTCTCGCCATGGCTGATGCTTCTTGCGGCCCGTCAAATGCCTTCAAGGGCCTGGCTCGTCACGTCGAGCAAGACCGTTCGCATCAGCAGGACAGAGTTGTTCCTGGCTCTCAGCACCCAACGCAGGTTTGTCGAGTCATCCCATGCCACCATATCTTGCGGGGAAGGCACTCATTGTTCATCTAGGGCTTTCGTTCTGCACCTCCCGACTCGGGATTAACCTCTCAGTTCAACGCTTTCCAGCAGCAGAACGCTGCACTCCGCCAGCCCCCGGCATCGTCAATCGGGCGTCCTCTCTTCTCCCATGCTGATGCCCTGTCTTACATGGCCCCTGCAACCGTCTTTCCCCCGTCACAATCAATTCAGCAGCCAATTCAGCAGCCAGCATTGTTTAATCAGACCGCAAGTACTAGTTGGGTTACCGATTTTCAACACATGGCCTTATCCAACGCGCTGTATCCGCAGCCCGCCCAAGACCAGGCCTTGGAACAGGCCAATATAGCCAGCGCTATACGTTCTAATATAGCATCCCCTCAGAATCAAGCTTTCCCGACCTTCGCGCCATTCTCGCCCATGAATTTCCTTCCGCTCCCAGCCGCAGGGCCCACCTATGGTTGGTAACGCCCGAAAACTAATTAGGTTCAAAGCTAAATTCTTGTCCCAGACAATCAGTTCTCTTACAATACCCAAGAAGAAGGCAATCTCGAACAGGAGTTCGAAGATGCAATGAATGAATGGATGCTTAAGAACGGACCACAATCCGAAATGGGTGACCAGAGCGAGCCTGATGTCACTTTCTCTGAACCCATTACCCACGAGGCACCCGAGGAAGACCCAATGGGGAACCAAGACCAGGAAACCGAGTTAGCTCGAGCCGCGCAGCAGCTTGTCGACTCAGTCGCTGACAACGACTCGGAGAAATTCAAAAACTCGGAATTTTTGGCTCTGATGCGTCGCATCGCATCCCAACAACTTACCGTTCAGGGGAACACTTTAGTAGAGAACCCAGAACCCCCCAGTGTCGACGCCAGCCTAAACTCTCACGTGACAATGTCGACCCCTATCTCGCAACCACTCACTCCTCAGCCAGTCAGTACCATATTCATCCAGCCGTAATTAACCGCATTCACTAATCACTCGAGCTAGGGTCCATCTTATCAGAACTCGCATAACTAACTGATCAAGTTAGTACAAAGCGGACAAGTTCTTGAGTAATAAATTTTAAGAGACGAGTCGGCTACAGGTTGTCGAGCGATAGCCATTGATGGCTTTTGACGAGAAGACACTTGCGGTGATTTAGCTGCCCCAGGCGCTGAGATGATAACAGCGAAAATACAAATGCGATGCAGTAATTAAAGCGGCCAAGGGATGTGCGGTGCAGTAGACAGGTCTGGCTTGTATCTGGCACATCATAACCTTGAGTCTCGAAACATCTAGGCAATTTGAAAATTAATGACGAGAGGATACTATCACGAAAGCGAATTTGCCTAAAGGAGTTTTCGAATGGCCGATCCGGCCTCCCCTCATATGCAATATTATAAATTCTAAATATAAAAGTATCGAAACATATCGCATAGGTATCACAGACCTGGTATTAATGATTAAAGTAGCGAGCAGATCGTAGAAAGAATGGTGTAATTGATATAGCGTCATTGTAATAGTTTAGCATACGCGTACCTTGCCCATACACACGACCAAATATCTCTTCCACAAGTACCGCTAGGTAAAAAACTCTCAGGCCTTCGACAACTTGTTTCAGCCATTCAAAGCGAATACTCTGTCTTCACAATTTACCACCGACCGCAAACCGACAGTCTGATATTCATCATTCCAGCCCAATCTCCGCCAGTCATGCCCAGCAACATAAAGTAGGTATTAGTGGTCTAATTACTGTTCCAACTGTAATTTCAACCTGAACTTCCGACATATCCCGCCGTGACAGTTGACAATATGTTGACGAATTAATAGATAAAAAGAGGCTTGTGGCATAATTTCTCGACTCGAGGAGATGATACACTGAGCTACTATAATAATTACAATAGTGGCTGTTGGCTCAGGGCTCAACTATATCTCTGTGTCAGGGACGGGAGCTAACGTTAAAGACGAAAGAATTTACATGCAGGCCTGATGGCCGAGGTCCCTACCTGGGTACTTAGAACCACATCCAGTGGCGTATTCACCACCTCACTTTTACTACCTATCTAGCAGCAGCAGCTCCACTCGGGTGCTAGCCATCCGGCCAATCGCGCTTGTAGCTACAGCAAGTACCAACTTAGCTATACATTCAAATCCCTTTATATGAAAGGGAATTATTCAAGGGCTCTGACTTCTACCGTGAAATCTTCTTTAGGATTGTTATATACCTAATTAATGATTTCATGATATTCCTGTGTTGGGAAATAAAAGCAAAGGCACTTGCCTAGAGGAGAGTTGAATCTTCACCGTTTTTTGTTAGATTGGAGTAATAATGTCGGTTATATTTCATTAAGTCGTGTTATACTCTCAATATTGGTCATTGGGCAGCATTAATCAGTTGGTTTTAGACAGTATCATATATAATTTTATATTCCCATTATAAGTCATAAAGCAATAGATAAAAAATTTGGTCCGGACCTATAGCTCGTCCTAGTTGTATTTCAAGTTCCTTAGATCCCACATGAGCAGATGTAATAAAGTCTAATATCAAGTTCTCGTGCTCTCAGTGCCCCCTTGGTCGTGTGAAGGAGGGCACTGTTCATCCCCCGGAGCCCACATATAAGTCACTTGAAAACTAGGCTTGCCAGGCAGGGAGTTGAACCCTGGTGCTTTCCGTACTCAAGTAGTTACCTGAGAATAGATCTGTTGGCTTGACCAGTACACCAACTCGTTTGTTGAAGTTGCTGTTGCTAATTTGTTTTATCTACCTGGCAAGGGGTCACTCGCGCTTCTGTTGGATATGCTATTTACCGCCCTCTCATGAACTTTTCCTTTAATATTGAGCTACAGCTAAGTACCAAACAACGCCACGCCTCGTGATGGCTACTTCTCTTTTTGAAGCTGCAACACTTGGCCCCAATCCCCATTTCTCAAGAGTGGTTAGTTACTCGCCAGAGCATCCCTTCGCCAACCATCCCACACACATTCTCTGTCTCTAACCCAACCTCGACCCCCATCATTGTCTCGTTGAACCTCCCCCACTACCACTGCTAAGATGGCTCCGGGGAAAAATTTCCCGCATCTACGCACGCTCATGTATCAAGGATTCCACAGCGGCCTTTGCTAGGAGACTAAAGGCGAAACAGCTCAGGAATACCAAGAATTAGTTCATTACCACCGCTTTCTGCTCCATTTTCCAGGGTCGTTTAATGTTGCCAAGGCAATTGTTTTGCGCCTCCATACGACCAAGAAGAGTCTTATAAATCTTACACTCGCCGATTTGTACCAGGAAGCAGCTCGGCATATTGAACTTTGCGACAACATGCACCCTCAAGAATTCTTCGCATTTATCACGACATTCCACGAATGGTCCCGAAATATAGACAATGAAGCCTTCTGGCGTTTTACCTACAGACTCTTTCACGCCCGTGCCATCTTCCTCGCCAAGTATGATCCCGCTAGAGGGTCCTCTCAGTGCAACCCACTCGCAACAGCACTAGACGGCTTCCGGGACGCTTTCTTTGCCCGCTGTAAGTCGACTGGTTATTCGCTCCTGTTTTCTTGTCGACCCTTAGATTTTACGTTGAACGTGATCGGCTGACGTATTCATACTCATCAAGATCCCCCAAAGCCGAACTTCTTCCAAGTTCACGAGGCCGACCGTACCGAAATGGCTGATCCCGTGAGCGAATATAACGAAATGAAACGTCATCAATATTTCCAATACTCCGATGCCGACTGTGAGGGGGATCAAACCGACCGGCTCGTGCGGTTGGTTATACGCAATCCGGGCGACGATCCTCATGCCGACGCTTACTCCCGCGACAAACCTATCCCCGCCGAGATGGAGAATATGGCCGGCTGGTATTTTGACCTTGGCCCTGGCCACCCTCGTTTTGGACATACGGACATCAACTCAGCCGGCGACCAGTATGCAACCCCCGCTGAGACGAACGCCTTATATGATGATGGTCACGACGGCGTAGTAGCCTCGGACTAGAACGAGAAACGTAGATAGGATTGAATGTTGAGCCGTGCGTATCCTAAGGGAACTATGATTCATCAGACCTCATGGTAACCATTAATACATTACACCAGGTACTGTGACAAACGTCTCTGGATCCCGTGGGAACCCGCCGCACCAGTAGCTTTCTCTCGTATCTCAATAAAAGAATTCGCCAGCGAAAATGTACACTGGACGTATTAAATAATTGCATGAGCTAATATAATCCCAGTGGCCGGCCTGTGTCTACTACTCCCCATTTCTAATCCCCCCGAAGCCTCGGCTCAGAAGGGCGTGAGCCGACGTACATGTGAGGTTTTACCTCACAGCCATCGGCTTTGGGGTTTCCTCACCAGCTAGACCTCGCCCGGTCGTCCGTAAGTAAGTATATATCGATTCCGATCTTGGTGGTCCCGCGGGTACAATCGGTCCCGTCCTCTATAAAGCCGTCGGCGAAATTCTGCCACATAATTCAAGTCGTGTTCATCTCGCGAGCAATAACACCCGTAGCATTATCATCATCATCATCACACTAGCTACTCACCTACATATCTACATATCTACCTACCTACCTACCTACCTGCCTTAACAGCAAACCAAGAATGGCCGACAGCGAACCCGACGCGATCCAGGTCACCACGACCAGCGACGGCATCACCACGATCATGATCAACCGGCCGCGCCGGCGGAACGCCATCGACAAGCCGACGGCCAGGAAGCTGACGGAGGCGTTCCTCGCGTTCAAGGAGGACGCGGCGCAGAAGGTGTGCGTGTTCGGGGGCGCCAACGGGACGTTCTACGCGGGCTTCGACCTGCACGAACTCGCGAAGTTCAACGCCTCTTCCCCCACCACCTCCACCTCCATCTTCACCTCCATCTTCACCTCCACCTCCACCTCCACTGCCTCCTCCTCCTCCTCCTCCTACGACGCCGCCTCGTTCGAGGACGCGCTCCGCCGTGAGTTCGACGAGGGCGTCAAGGTCGTCGCGGCGGAGGGCGTGCGAGGCGCCGCGAGGTTCAGCGAGGGCGCGGGCAGGCATGGGGTTTTCGAGAAGGCGCGGATTTGAGGCTTAGGCTTGACGTCGCGTTATTGTGTGCTAGCGGCAATATCTCGCTTCCCCCCTTCCCGGATGGTAAGAGCTGTATAATATACTCGCTCTCCGTTTCGCTGCTGTGGTAGTTCGATTCAAGCATAACTGAGCCCCGCCCGCGTTAAATGTGCGTGGACAACCCTAATAAATTAATTTGAAAATACCAGTGGTTTATATACTTTTAGCGTCTTTCATAATCAGTTTTCAGCTGTTGGTAAGTTACATCTTTATTCGTAGCCTATAACATGGGATGAAGCAGCGTGGCAGAGGGCGCTGGTGTTGGTAACGGGCGCTTCAGCATCTCGCGCCCCTTTATCATTCTTACCTCCAGACACACCTCGGCAGAGTCTTCCGTAACTCAAATCCCCCGTGTCACAAGCTCCTTAATATTCAAGTATATAGCCTGGGTATTTAGCCGATTTTATATTCTGTAGAACTATGCAAACCAGGAAAGACAGCATCAGGGATAAAGGGGGCTTCGCAACCGTAAACTTGAAATAATCCAGCTCGGGACCATATCTCGCCACCCATTTTCTTTAAAAGCATGACCCAACACCTACCAGAGCCCCATTCGCTCCCAACATAAATGCACCCCCATCTATGTTCCTCGTTCAATTCCTTCGAAAGCTGGAGATCAGTTATGCCCCTCTCAGATAGATACAGGATAGCATCATATTCGAAAATTTTCCATGACGCTCCAGCCTCCGCATTTCCTTGAAGTCCATCGCTCCCTTGCTTGGCTCCCGGACGCGGAGCATAGGTAATGGAGCTTGCTGGAATCATACGTGCCTCCAAGTATAGAAATAAGCCGACCCTGTCAGATGCTTGCCCCCGCTGCTCGTTTTGGGCCAGCGTCCATCTCGTGCCCGACTCACCCTCAAAGGCCAAACTTTCAAATTGATCATGAAAGTCTATGTCTCTGGAACGATTGTATTTGGTCGTGGGAAAGTGCACTGCTCCGGACCACCCAACCCACGTCCAAGATGGGAATTGAGGCCGGCGTCTAGCGTCGCCTAATTCGCGGTGGTGCCAACAGAGGGAATGGCAAAAGTAGTGCATCCCTATAGCGTTTGCCCGATTGGCCGGGTATGATAATCCTTGGACCGCTGCCAAAGGATTGCCCTTCTGTGATCTGAATCGATATATAATTCCCAAGAACGCGCTCAAGGCGTCCGTATCGTACGTCAGCTCTCGCGTGGAGTAGTCCTCTACGCAAGCGCAATACTGTAGGTATACATAGTATGCCGAAAGAGTTGCGGGATTCATTCTCCCGAACCGTCGCCCACGACCGAACATGCCTGCTCTAAACACATCCCGTATTTTCGTTTTGCTCTTGATATGTAGGCTATCCAGCGGAGTGTCCAAGCCCTCGCAGCAATTCATAGCGTTGCACTCGAAATAGACCTGCTCTCCCGTGAAGACCAGACGCCTGCGGGCGAGAACTGCTTCTTGGAAGGTCCAGCCTCGCGTGGACCATCGTGAGCCTCGTATTGAATGCTGAGGATCTATCACCCATGATAATCTGGCCTTCCCGAGATTTATTGCCATTTGGTTGCCTAAACGGCGCGTGCTGACACCAGCGAGGCCATGGTTTTGGTCCGACCCAGACGCCGCCACAATTGTCAATTCGGCCTTCTCATAAATGACGTGCATCTGTTGAATCATACTATGCTTCGTATTTGAATCCTCCTGGCCAATGCAAAATTTATCGACCCAAATATAGCGGTATCCCAACGACCTTGTGACAGAGATAGCATCGTCGATTACTTTGGGGAGGACAGCAAGCGGCTCTGTAGAACTGCCGACATGCTGCGTATCACGGTCTGAGTGGGAGCCAGGCTTGCCCCAAACGTAACTGAGAGCAACAAATTGATCGTCTTCTGCTGCTACTCTCATCGTTCGTGTCTCGCAGTCGATGAGTTTCAGGTCTTTGACGACGGAGGACCTTGGGAGGCAAAGTGTATGATGCTTCTGACAATACCCAATCCAGCTGCGGATGGTTGCAGGGTCGTAGCGGTCGGGGGTCTGGCGCGGGATGAACAGATGGGTAGCGCCACTGGGCCCAGAAAGCACCGCAACACCGTTCTGAGCTGCCGTGATTGCTTTGTTGATAACCTCAGAAGTACTTCCCTCCGCATCCTGTCCCTGAGAACCCTTTCGTTTGAATCCCCTTTCTTTAGACCCCTTTCCTTCGAACATCTCTCGCCGTCCTACTAACAAGGCAAGCGAATCGCCAGCGATGGGACTGTCCTCACGAACGAGTCCGGCAGCCAGAGTGAAAGGCAGTGCCCTGAGTTCGTCAGCATCTTCCTCGACGCAGTTTTTCTCCGCACTCGCTGTGCTCGGTTCCCTGTCGATGCGAGATTTCCTCAGCATCAAGCATAGCTGACATAGAGTGTCGCGGGTTTCCCGAAAGCGCTGGCCAACAGTCGTGAGGCAAAATCCCAAGGTCCCCTTCGAAGTTGGAAAAACGAGTTCAAAATATCCTGGTTCCGCGATTAGTTCGCTAGCAATGCGAAGAAGTTGTTGGATATCGCGACAGTCATCGCATTCAACTCCGAGCGTCGATCTGTCTTGATGACTATGTTCGCGAGTCGGCTCGTCCGGAGGGTCTCCCATGCTGTTCATCCTCAAGAAGCGTAAGCGATCCATTTTCTGCCGTCGAATTCGTGCAACAACCTAGATAAAAGTATGTTGGGCATATGATGTGATGGAAAAGGTGAAGGATTACCGGCTGGAATCCCTAGATCGTGTGTAGGTCTCATTTTCGGGGCGGTAGCGGGCTATATAGGGTCCCACTAGGTGGCGTGTACAGGGATAACTATCGCAAGGGAGGTTTACTACGAAATCGACTCATTGTTTGTTGAGCAACCATTTAGATTGGTGATGTCGCAGGAGTAGAGAAATGAGGTAACCCACATCGCACTCACTGTAGGGGGTATCCTCATACTAGGTGCTTTACCAATTGAACACTGCACGCTGCCTGCCTACATCCAAGTTAATCCAATGATACTAACAAACACCATATTCAGGCAGCGGCGGAGAGTCTTGGCGGAGAAGATCGCAAACAATTGAGCCAACACGTCAGTTAGAAATATCCTAGTCTACTAAAACGACAACCTAACTCCTATGCGCCGGTCGGCCATTCCATATACGATGAGTAGCGGAGGGCTATGGAACTCTGTGCTCTTACCAGTGGCCTCGGCATCGCCGGTGCTGTTCGGGTGAATGCCATCTTCGAGGTTCTATTGCGCGATCCTACTGTGGCCACTTGTCTATGCCCCTAAGTCTTCTCAGGAGGGCATCTACATTGAGAATAACACTAATACCTCGGAACAGAAATTGACCGGGTGTTGGAGGTCAAAATGCATCGGAACCGATTTTAATCGACGAGGTGGGTGTGGCTGTGAGCCAGAATATCAGTTCCCCGGCGTCCCTCCATGTTCTGATGACGACTGTCATTCCTGCTACTCTCGGTAGTCATTTATATAAGCTACGCCTCATATCACGACAGAGAAGTGCGTCGACAGCACCTGCCCCGATGCCAAGTATCTACTGCCTGAGTGCATCAAGACCAGTTCCCATAACATCTCTGGCGTCCTACATAGTGTTAGTATACCCGTATCAAAATCGCCGTTCTGCCAGTAGGCTTACCATCGCCGATTGTGGTACTTCCGATGTAGTGCTCATTTTAACTTCTTCGGCAAGTCCGCTGTACCAAACACGACCTACCTTTCGTTGCACGACATCGTCAGCGACTACCTCAGCATACTCCATCGTATCCATCCTAGGAACCCCATCCTGCCCCTAGGCCCTGCCGGCGATAGCAGGCTCGATACTCTTGTACAGCCTGCAGGTTATTAGTCGGTCTGACGGGTGTATACCGAAAGCCTCTTAAATGAACTTACTAAAATATACGTTAGCGCTCGCGGCAATCAGTCACCTCGACAAAGGCATCCGGGGACTCAAGGGGATATATGAGCATACATACCGATTTCTGGGGTAGCCTAAAGTCGCCAAAGTACGTTTGGCCCTTGGACTTAACGGCGCCCGTCACAACTTCAAGTACACCGACGGTACCCATGTATGGGATATTGAGATGCCCAGATGTCGAGGGCGAGGAATGTCGTGTTAGGCAGGCCCTCGAGGTCGCGCATTTTGGAAGGGTCGCGCGCCGTTACGAAGACATGGAAGCCGCGCTGCTGGAAGGCGACGGCCAGCGCAGACCCCATGCCGCCGTCGCTACAGCCTGTGACCAAGACGGTCTTCCTCGCCGCCATGTCGGAGTCTCTCGAAGATTTAGGGTAGCTGTGGTGGTATAACCTAATTTGGAGACGTAGTACTCAACGTTCAGCTCATGAAGCAGAAGGACGCAGGAAGAAGGAAGACGGAAAGATAGGAACACAAGCGATTAGAATGATGTAGGCGGGTCTAAGTGACGGTGTCGCTCCCGGCAGATCCACGCGGGAGAGTGCGATAACCTTTGTTCCGTGAGAGCCGTCGATATAGATAGTGTAAGCGGTCACCTACATCGTAGAAGCCCGTAGACAGCATGTTATATCCAGTCCTACGTTAGTAGGTGCCTCCCAAAGAAGAGGAGAGGCTCCGTGTTATGTAGATTTAGTGTAATAATACTTTAGCTGCGTTAAGATCTCTACCAGACTCCGGCCGTGTAAACGAGCCCTCACCTAAAACTAACCCATCGTGAGTAGCCACCAACTTCCCTCTTCAACTACCAGTTTCCGCATCTACTGTTAGTAAAAAATAGCTGATACGTAGCCTACTTTATATGTGGTATTTACTACTTAGACTAACATACTGGAAAGTCCACTCGTTGGAAAAGATATTATGGAATTGTAACTCGAATATAATGAATAATACGCCGCTTTTTTATTTGCAGAGATAAATTATAAGTCTTAACGCTTAACCAGTTACCATATCAGCACGGTAGCAGAAAAGCAAGGTATAGCAAAGCTAAAACCATATTACTTCAAGGCTAAAGACCTAATGCCAATATATTGTTTAATACAACAGAGTACAGAGCACGGAAAAGTCGACGGATATGTTTGGCGGCCATGGGTTCCTGACCTTGGAAGGGCCCCTTTCCGGCTTGGCTCAAGGTTGTCACGTGATATAGCATCCGTGCTCACACAAAGATCTCCATCTTGCGGATCAATATACACATGAGAACCCTTATTTAACTTGCCTACAGATTTTATCGCGGGGTTTTTACCGGCACGATTACCAAAAACCTTACAATACGAAGGGAAGGTAGACTAGTACAGCAAGTGTAAAAACGGTACGTGAGGGATAAACAGAATTAGATCGGAGGATCAAAATGTAAAGACCACGAACACTGGAATATTAGGCCCACGAAAACATAATTCGGCATATTACATGCCAATATATGTGTGCACGCCACGCTCTGTACCTCAGGGAGTCCTCGCAAGGCGTTCAAGAATATAACAACAATAACAACTAGTTACTACTACAATCGTTAGCGGCTATTGCATTGGGTATGGGCCCGGGATGTTGTTAGCGTACTAAGTATTTCCCTTTTTGGCCCCTCGGCGGCCTCACACCTTCTACTCTCCAACATTGTCTTCCTTTACTATAACACTTGCCTAGCGCAGCCTCATTTTGTAGTGGTCATACCACAACTTGCATGCCAGCTTACATGGCCGATCCTCCACACTAGCTAATCACAACGCCTGCAGGGATGCCGCTTGGCCATATTAAATAAACCCAACTCCGCCAACCCTCCTTCCAGCGCTCGCATATAGGCTGCAGCTCACAGCCTCCTGCATTTATTCCTATAACTACTAACCAGCACCTACCTAGCCTAGCGTACCAAGGCATAGGCATGTGGTTAGTGATAGCGTCCAATACTGGCTCGCAAAGCCTCGTGGCCCACAATGCGGCGCCGTTGTAGCTTTACCAGACCAACCATTAAACACCACCTCCGTAACCATGTTCGCTGACGGCTTACTTGGAATACTTACCACCTACACTACAATTCAAAACGCCAACCAAAAAAAAAAAAGGAAAAAAAGTACGAGGTGATTATTAGAGCAGTCTGGAATTATTAAATTATTAAAGATAGCGCCCTAACTCTTGGTTGTATTTCTTACATCTATATTAGCCCTAACAGCCAGCCGACTTTCGTCTTCCTATGCGGTTAGGCCCAATTGGGATATTCCTTATCGGACAGTGTATGCGAACCCGTCCCTCTCATGTCGCATGCCGCCGGATGCCGCCGCACTCTAGCCGGACTCCCCATGGTATGCTCACGGAATGCTCATCCTCATGTCTCCGTTACGGGCCCAAAGCGTAACCGAGCTTCGGTGCATAGATCCTTGGTGTACTAGATGCGGGTAGTAAAGTCAGTTAAAAAACGAGGTGCGCCAGCTTAAAGTTCTGCTCAGTAAGCTAAAGGGACTCAGCTTGCAGCCGCCGAACAGAAGCCATGTAACTAGGTGTAATGCTGTTATAACGATAACACATATCTGGTCGCTGTAGCGCGCGTAGAAATGATACCAGGTATCTGCAGGAAGAATGCCGGCAACAATAAGCTTCCCATCACGGGTCTGATATTTTATACCCAATTACCGTTGGAGATGATAAGAGTTGCGTGTGGCTTTTTATGATGATGATGAACCGAACATCATTATGCAGACGACTACACTGTTGATAACATCTTGCACTTGCGGGCATATTTCTGGTTGTTCGATAACTACCTAGGTAGTTAACTATGCTTTGACTAATTGTCACTACAAATCGCGCTATCACGCTTCAACGGATCTTGCGTATTTATTTCGCGAGAATATCCCCACGGCACTTTTCACTTTACCCGTTCTAACAAAAAAAAAAAAAAGTCCTTAATACCCTGCCACCATGTGCTGTGCCACACTTCAATCACCACTAACTACTTGTAGATAGGTAATCGGAAAGCAGATGGTTAGGTAACCGGGCCCGCAGGGAAGGTTCCATGGATAGGCAATCGTGGAGGTTATCGTGCATGCATCCATACCATGATGCAGAGCAGTGCACCTACATATTGTCTCTACTATGCCGACAGGAGCATGTATTCCGCCCCCAACTCTTGCGATCCATACGTGATCCTCTAGGCGCGCCCTCCATGTACATAATTCGGAAATAGACTGACATTTACTTGTTATATCGAGCTAGACTCGTCGATACCTCGGGCAATACACTGTTCACTTTCGGCAACTGTCCGGGAATAATAGGGGAGTCCATTCACTCTACCTACTTAGGTGCATGGTAGTGTCAATGGTTTTCGTGTGGCTGGCTTGTCTATTGACGGAATATCTGTTACCACGTACACTACAGCCTGCTTTGGGTTTATTTAAAGATTGACTAACTATCTGGACTAACTATGTATGTACCTAACAGTTCAAAGTTAGGTACAGTAGGCAAGCAGCTAGTGTAGACTATACAGTGCCTATGAACATAGATATACACAGTACCAACGTAGCAAGTATCTCGAAGGATGCCAGACCGTACAGTGTACAGCTGGTGGGGTGAGACGGATTACATACATGCATACTCAGAACATCATACATACGTACATGCATACATACGTACCTAGGTACTTAGCATGTAGCGGTATATAAGTCGGTAATATCATGTTTTGTCCTGCTTGGAAAGAAAAAGGAATCGTTGGTTGAGTCCAGATGACGGTTTTTGATAGCGTCAAAGGTGAAGATTTATGGTCGATTACACACGTAGACTGTGCGAGAGGCGAACGATCCATAGCCGCACGCAAGCAACACCTGGCCAGAAGACCTGCTTGTGGAGGTAGGACTGAGAGGCCGACCGACCAACTGCGCCCTTTTGTCTTACTTTGGTGATGTTTGTATCCACACATGGTAGCTAGCGTCGCAGCTGTAGTAGTGTGCTTGTATGTAATGATGGATCTAGACACACCAAAAAAAAAAAAAATCAGTCATACATACCTAGTACAGTACCGTAGCACTACAATGTAAACAGCCCTGAGAGATAGGCAGGACAGGGAAGCTGGGTACAAGGAGGGTGAGACGCGATGGAACACAGCGTCGGTAACGATGAGTCACAACCTCATCACAGCAACGATTGAACAAGGATCGAGAGCCGTACGCACGCGGGGATACAAATTGGCCGATCCAATTGATCCAATGTGCCTTCCTCGCTTGCGCGAAAATATGTAGATGAAACAAGCTATCGGATCTGACCAGAGTTGTTGATGATATGGGCCTGGGGGATCTCGAATGCGCGGAGATACGAGACCGAGGAGCCGGATACGGGGCTATGTAGTTGCAAAGCCGACTCGGCACGGGATTGCGTGTGTGTGGGATTGTATGTGCGGGATTGTGTGTGCGGGCGCGCGCGCGCGTGTATATGCGCATCCGCGCAATCTCGCAGTGAGTGGTTAGTGAGGAGGTTCCACATTTCAAGTCGAGGGGCACGCGATGTTAGCTTGCGACGAGTGCAATCTGACCGACTGCCTTGCGCAGAAGCCGGCCATTCGCCCCCGGCATCTTGGATGGCTAATGTGGACTTCCACGTCAAAGCTTACGTCTCGGGCGTCTGGGAATCGTTCGTTGGCATGTTCCCTTCCGGGCCTTTGCAGAATATGATGCAAAATGCTCGCGGAGTGCGCGATGCCATCGCCGTCGTGCTTGATTACTCCTGACGAAGAGTCGTGCATCCGTCCCGTCGACGCTGGACGGAGAGATCTGCACAGCCGCCCCGGCCATATCCAATCAAAATGCAAGGGGAGTGAGATTATCCCGGTGTGTCCTCCAGCTTGCGAGTTGAAGATCGCTTGCTTATTAATTAACCACGGCCCCGTGAGACGAAAGTTGGGGCCGAGTGCCATTTTCTTTTTGCCAGGACAGAATCTCGAGCAATGCCATGTATCGAGTTGAAAATAGGCGTGATACATGTGGCCAACACCCGCCCCAATACCTCTCTCAACAGCTTTCCGGAATGAAGCAATTCTTGTCGAGGGGTGGCTGCGCTGCGCAGACTACTACCTCTTCCCAATTCAGCTGGCCGGCACCATCCAATCAGAGCACGACGCAGCCACATGCAGCCCATCACGAGCCATTTAGCTTGAAGAAGACTAGTGTTCAATTTTATCCCACTCCCGGTACTGTAATATGGATACATAGGCATGTACTGGGCTTGTAACTGCTGGCTGTTTCTCATCAGAATGCGCCTCCTGCTGTACTATACTAAAATATGGTTCTTATTTCGGAGTCGAGACTAGATACCAACACCGAAACGGAACGGGGAGAAGACAGTTAGTCTTGGTTGAAATCCGCCGTGCACCGCTCCGCTGTATTGGAACAAAATAATCAACTACATTTGATTATCGGGAATGTAGGACGTGAAGCCGGGTATATAATGAGATTCTTTGCGACGCCTGATACTTAATGTGTGTTGTGGCACCGGGCATCCCTAAAATAATAAAGATAAATACTTAGCATCATAAAAGTAATAAAAATAACGGAATAGGGAGATTCTGTGCAGAATATACATCCAACATACTATAAGTACCGTCGCCCTGTTCCGCAAAAGTTAATTCCACATTCTGCCTGCAGGTGTACCTACACTACCTACTGAAATTGTGAGGGTTTCTGACGCTGTGGGAGTTTTCACGTCGGCTGTTGGGTGGAGGCTTAATTAATTTTCAGATGCGAGACTGCACCAAAACGAAATATACGAGTACTTTTGCGGTACACAGCACGCCATTTACTAATCTTCTGCATATACATACTGTACATAGTTCATGGGATAAATCGTCCGTCGCGCATATAAACCTAACCTAATTTAGCATAGGCACCGGAATAGGTATGACTCACACTCTGCCAAGCACCAAGGCCCCAGCAGGATAAAATGTTACGCACTATCTAGTTTGCAGGCCATTCCATGCGATTTCCACTAAGACCCTAATTGTTAGTGGTTAGGAGGAGACTTATCAAGATCCAAGCATATCATTCCCTTGAGCCCCGCTCAGGACAACCCATTTGATACCACCAATCCACAACTGCTGAGCCACTACTGGACGGTGCTGTACGCCCTGTGTCCTTTGGCCCACTTGTCCGCCTGGCCGTCCTGATTCTGCGCTTGTACCTAGCGCATTCTGTCCTCCGGAATCTCCCCTCTCTAGCGACCAAGCCTCCATCCCTCTGTCGCACAGGCTTGAGGTACCTACCTACCCACCTACTTGCCCTCCAGGTTTGCTCTGGTCTGTGTCCCCAGACCTGCCCGCGAAAATTATTGTTGCCTGGAAAAATACTAAAACCTTGTCTCCCGCTCGCACACACACACACAAGCTTTCCCCTCCCTCTCCTCTTTTACTTTTCCTCATCCCCCCAACACATCACATACACACAACACATGAATACATCAGGCAACCATCCAAGATGCGCTAAACAGCCAGACCCCCGTGTCTCCCCTCTCCAGCAACCAGAGCTCTCGTAGCCCAAACAGTCAACATTCAGTCCCCCAAGATCAACAGTCTACTCCCCACTCACCTCTTTTCCCCAGCTCTTCCCTTCCAGGACGAACTGAACTTTGAAGAAGCGATTCTCAGCCCCCGCGCAAGCTCCCAACTCACCGCAACCATTTCCCCACGAGACTTTCCAGTCTTCACCACGGATTCCAATCAGTCAACATGGCCTCCCTCCAGTTCCTCGAGCCAGCCGGCACCATCCGCGCAACCACACGTCTTCCAGAGCCCGCCACAACAGGACTTTGTCTTGTTCGACTCGCCTCAGCCCACGAGAACAACCGTTAACCGTACTGCCTCATCGCCTGCCTCCACAGCAGCAGCCTTTGGATCTATCAACAACACGAGCACGTTGTCTGCTCTTCGCAACCCGCGCCTACAGATCATCCAAGCAACAGGGCATCAGTATTCTCCTTCGGCTTTGTCCAACCGGTTTAACTCTCGAGCGCAAAACCAGAGTCAACAACAGTTTTACGCTTCCTTATCCACCCCATCCTCCACCGTTGCAGTGAACCAGCAGTCTCGCATTGCTCGTCCGCCTGTTCCTCCCTTCCCACGGGAGAACGGTAATCAGCCAACGCCAGCCAAGATGGATCTTCATGGTAATTTCCCCGTGCCTATCTCTAGACCGCACCCAAACTCACTGCAAGCAGACGCTTTAGGAGATTTTGGAAACTTCACGGCTTTCGGAGGTGGGGCTTCCACCACTTTCTCTTCTCCCGCTATCACCGGCGCCGACCTGGATGTGAGCTCTGCCCCAAATTCCACCCACCTGGGCACAGTCTCGCCAGGCGAACTGCTCCTTCACGATCAGTTTTCGGCCCCAAATTCCACCGCTTTCACCAACTTGACCACTCCCTCCACCTACGGCGAATCTCCCGGTTTCGAAAATTACGAGGTTTCGCCCAACTTCGGTAACCAAGATGCTGGCTATTCTGAGAACTGGTTCCCTCTCTTCCCAGAGACCACAACCACCGATCAGGCCACTGTGTCAATTGAGTCACCGGTAGAGGCACCTGTTGAGCTCGAGAACAATGAAACCGACTCACTCCCTCGTCGTAAATCGGTCAGCTCGCCCTCGGCGTCTCACCATGGTCGGCACTCGTCGGTCGCTGGTGTGAATGCTCGGCGGCGGGATAAGCCTCTTCCTCCAATCGTCGTTGACGATCCCAACGACACTGTCGCGATGAAGCGAGCACGCAATACCCTTGCCGCCCGTAAGTCCCGGCAGCGTAAGGCTCAGAAATTGGAGGAGCTCGAGGAAAAGATCGCCGAACTGGAGAAGGAGCGTGATCACTGGAAGCGGATAGCTATGAGTCGACCTAGTGGTGCATAGGGTCAACCGTTTCGGTGCTTTCCTACTCGGATGTATGTGTATTGTCAGGAACTGGAGGGGCAGGCCACCGTGGCCTAGCCACCTCATTCCGTTTCTCGGGAGGTAATAGTAGCAGTCCTCAGCTATTGGCGCTGGGGACAACGACGCTATTGCCGGGGGTTATGTCATATTTCTGTCGTGTCGTTTCTTATCACCTCAAATTTGGTCTCTATAGACCTGGGGCAAAAAGTAGAAGCAGCGGGGTATTTCTTGTGTTAGGGTATCGGACTTGGCGTTCTTCGACGCCTCACGGAGTCTAATGCTCTTTTAGTCTCGAAGGTTTCCTTAAGAATTGATATCATTGAAAACCCATCATAGCTGTGCCTATTTCGTCGTGCCCTGTTAATTTTCCGTAAAACTTCGTTAGTTGTCCCAGCAACCGGGAATTCGTCTGCCCCCAGCATCTGGATGTGTTCTCTTACGCCAAGAAGGTCATCTAGTTTGGCTTGGGCAACCTTCGATAGCCCGGTCGGTACTCGAGTCCGAGGGGTATATGAGAGCTTTATGAATGGATCCCGGGTGCATGGTGAACCTGTCACTTGCTTTTCGTCTCAGCGTATGACCTTCGTGCCATCCGTACCGCTATATTTCGCTTAGGATAAGTCTGATCTTAAGTACTTGTATCCCGCAGGTCTAGTAGAGCAATAGGTATATCAGCAGACGTGTTATTAGGAAGCGAGGTAACAAGAGAGGAAAGGTAAGACGGAGGGTTGAGAGATGATTTGGGGTTAGAAATAGATAAAAAGGAAAGATGACAAGGGAATGAAGGTAGGGTAAGGTATATATAGATAGGACAGACCTATATACGTAGTCCCAGCATAACACCTGATATGACTGACGCAAGTACCTGGTTGGTCTTGTCGAAGTGTCCAGTTCACCAACTTAAGTATATACACACCTGTATGAGAATGTGAGTCAGGCAGGTAGGTAGGTAGGTAGGTAGGTTGCACGGTCCGAATCTTAAGTAGGTCACGACCCCAAGATCAAGACGAGGCGGAAAGGGAAGGGATGGTGTTGAGTTAGTCACTGCCTTACCTTGCCGCTTCGCCACCAACCAACAACAAGGTCTCCCTCGGCTCGCAACTCCTGCCCGCACCCCATCCCTTGCCGCATCCGGCAGTACGCCTACCCGGTTCTCGACATGGTACAAATGAACTTCGGAGAAAAGGCAAGGCGGCGGCGATAAAGAGAAAGAGGGAAAAGATATAAAATAAAATAAAATAAAATAAAAAATCATCAGCAAAAGGCGGGCGACAGATGGCCGGGGCGAGAAGAGCGTCCGGGTCCGGGTTGCCCGCCGCACGATGGGGTGTAGGCGTGAGGAGGAAGAGAAAATGATGGATAAAAAAATAAAATAAAAAGATGAAAGCGTCATATACACAATCATGGGTTGTGATGAGAGAAGGATAGGGATGCGAGACCCGGAAAAAAAAAAAAAAAAGGTTTACGCCCACTTAATCCCGACCACGTCACCCACGGACGACCGAGTAGGTAGTTGAGTCATTCATCCCACGAAGAGCGGCGATTTGTCCTCCCCAATCGCAACAAGCGTGGTGGATCACGGACTTCGCTGGCAGGATTGCCTAAATCTGAAATATTCCACATCTACCTCTATGCAGTGGGTGCAAAATAGCACAACTCAATATCTCTATAACCGTCTTGTGTAAGTTAGGTGAGGTAGGCATCAAAGTCACGGCATCAAGTAAGAACCCTGTGTAGGGCTGGTCGGCAAGCAGGGTTGATTTTTCTTTCTTCTTCTATATGCACGCCTCGCCACCCCATTGCTTTCTTCGCACATACCTATGTAAATGTGAAAAAAAAAAAAAAAAAAAAAAAGAGAAAGAAATCATCTCCTCCACCGGTCACCCATATACCTATTAATGTGCCTTAACCACGCCGGCCTGGTCGGCCAGGGCAGTAAGCCTCTTCTTGTACTGCTGGACATCGCCGGGGAACTTCCAGACGGTGCCGTTCTCGCAGACCCACAGGCTCTTACACACCGTCTGCAGCATGGTGACATCGTGGGAGACCATGAGCACGCCGCCCTGGAACTCGTTGAGGGCCTCGGACAGGGCGTCCATGGCCTCAATATCAAGATGATTGGACGGCTCGTCCAGGACGAGGATGTGGGGTTGTGTAAGCGCCAGGCACGCAAACGCGACACGGGACTTCTGACCTCCAGACAACACCTCCATCTTCTGCAAACCCGTTGTGCCTGTGATACCGAAGGATCCTAGCTGCCGACGGTACTCTTCGTCCGAGCGACCGGGGTACGTCTTGGCCATGAAGCTGACGGCGCTCATAGTTAAGTCGAGGGCATCCACGTGGTGCTGTGCGAAGAAACCGATGCGCAATCGCGAGTTTTGCGATATTAGACCTTGCGTAGCGGATAGCTTGCCGATGAGGAGCTTCAGGATCGTGGTCTTGCCGGCGCCGTTGGGTCCGACGATACCGATCCGGGAGTCGAGTTGGACATCCAGATCGACATTCGTTAGTAGAATATTATCCGGGTTATAACCAAAGGTGACGCCAGACATTTGAACAATAGGGGGTGAGAGCTTTTCCACGTCCGGGAACTTGAACTTGACACTATACTCTGCCTCGGGTGGTTGGAGAATCGGCATGCGCTCCAGCTTCTTAATACGGGATTGGGCCTCCGCAGCCTTGCCGGCATTATAGCGGAACTTATCAATGAAGGCTTGCAAGTGCGCCCGCTGGGCAACATTGTTCTCGTACTCTTTCTTCGCAATCTTCTTGCGCTCTTCCTTGGTAGCGTAGAAAGACTCAAAGTTAGCTCCTCTGTAGTAGTCGAGGCGTTCAGAATGCTGATGTATGATGTCGGTAGCAACTTCGTTCAGGAAAGCCCTGTCGTGACTGACTACCAAGACAGTGCTAGGGTATGTTTGAAGATAATTGGATAAGAATGTAATCGAGGGGACGTCCAACATGTTGGACGGCTCATCGAGAAGAAGCAAGTCAGGTTCGCAGAAAAGAGCTCGAGCGAGAGCCAGGCGCATACGCCAACCACCCGAAAAGGTCTTGGTGGCGAATTGCTGGCGTTCCGGAGAGAAACCAAGACCAGCGAGGATACTAGCCGCCCTGGGTTCGGCCTTGTCGGATTCCATCTCCGCAAGTTTCGCTTGGATATCGCCAAGCTTCTGGTCAAGCGCCTCCCGATCACGATCCATTTTGGCAGCATCGGCTGACGTGTCGGCCATGGACACCCTCTGAGCCTCGATCTGCGCAAGACGGCCTGTGATTTCCTTTAATTGTTGTTAGACGGCATGCAAAGTCTTTACACGGGAGGTTGTTACATACCCCTTGGTCCCTAAGCAAGACTTTTCGCCAGACGTCGGCATCCAAGACGGCTTGTAGAGCGGATGTGTCATCTCCAGTAATCTGTAAGGCAGTGTATTTAGTATGGGGACTTCGCGGCCTCTGATTTCGAAGTATATGAGCAGTCTTACCTCTTGCTCAACGTGCAAAATCGAGATATGAGTAGGAATAGCCAACTCTCGCCTTGATAATGCCCTGAGCAATGTAGATTTACCCACACCGTTGTTACCCACCAGACCATAGCGATGACCATACGCAAGGGTCAGGTCGGTGTCGGTCAAGATCCTCGTACCACCAATGCTCACATCAGCATTCTCGATCTTGATGTCCTTCGTCTTAGCCGTGCCGCCACCAGGCCCAAGCTGGAGCGGGTTGACGGCCATGTAGAACTCCTCATAGGATTGGGATTCGGGCTGGTTGAGGAGTCGAGAGGCCTCGTACTCGACGTTCTTGAACTGCTTCTTGTTCTGCTTGGCGGCGATCTTACGCTCGGCCTTCTCGAGCTTCTTGCGGTCGACCTTGGACTCGACCTTGCGTGTGTTGGCGGACTCGAGGTCGACGGTGCCGGTGGCAACAGCCAGGGTGGAGGACATGTTGCGCTGTGAACCGACCTGGAAGGCCTGGTCAAGACGTTTCACCGAGGGCCCGTGGCGGTCCCCACTGGCGCCGTTGACCTCTTCGTACTTGTCGACCCATTTCGCAACCAGGGCGCGGATGGCCTCCTGCTGTGCGGCGCTGTCGGCATTGCCGGCGGCAGACAGCAGGAGCTCCGTGACGGTGGAGGCGGCCTCGGCCAAGGGAGAGAAATCCAAGGCGTCATCCTCGTCGACCCAGGTAGTCGAGGCGTGTCTGAGATAGCCAACCGAGTACTCGGAAACGACGGGATCAATATCCGGCAGGGCAGCTCTGATATCGGCCTCCATCTCGGCGCAACACGTGATATATTCACGGCGGTAGTGGTGTAGCACGTGCTTGAGACCCTACCTAGGTGTTTGGTATATTCTAGGCTTAACTGTATGCACCCTCTATGTATTTATGTCCCGGTCCAGGTCAGTTCATAATCTACCAAGATAAGTCAGAAGTGTAGGCACCTAAGGTAGGTAGGTAGGTAGGTAGGTAGTGTAGGGAGTGTAGGTGGTGGTGTAGGCGATAGGTGCTGCTTGCTAATGCGGGCCGCCGGGTGGTTGCCAACTCCAACCTGCGATGGTCAGAAGTATAAGTGGGTAATCTAAGTGCCGCCTGCCGGTTAAATATCGGATACTTTTACGTTTATATACGTTACCTAAGGTATCAGTTCAGCTACCGCAGCTAACACTGCTGGCCGGATCCTTCCCGGTTGCGCAAGTAGCCATTTTGGTATGTATCCAGAATATGAACGAATTATTGACATTGCTTCATCGTACAGCAAGACCTAAACAATCTAGTTTCAGCCTCAGACCAACTGCGCCAGCAGACAATGGACGAAAAAGTCGTATCCATATTAGGTACGGCCCCAAAGTTGTGTGAGGCCATGCCTTTCATCGGCTTCATGATGCCCAGCAGAGACGTGTCTGCCATGCTAATAGGCTCTGTAAGTGACCATCGGCAGCAGCTCGGCCGCAGGTAGGTCACCCTGCCACGTCGTTCTGCGCCCCTTCACTGGCTATGCTTGAGGCCTCAAACAACGCTCAATCGCCTGGCTCAATATTTATCGCATTACACCTTGACAACGAGTTGGGCCATCGTCGCGTCGTCGGTCGTATATGGGGAGCATCTCCGTGGGGTTTCATCCGGTGTCTATGAGTATCTAGGAGCCGCGAAACTTCGCTGAGCCTCGTATTTACGCCCCCTTCGCTGATACCCGATGAGACGCCAGTATCGAAACGGTGGCGCAGCTGGGGCATTAGCTACGGTTCTCAGGAGAGTGCGGAAGAAGTTATAATTAGCTCAGACAGACAAGGTCGTCATTTTCCCTGCAACTCGTTACCTTCTAGCTCCTCACTGGCCTTGCTACCGGCTACTGCCTAGGGTGGCTAACTCGGCACAACCACGATGGCATTTCTCCAGGCGCTAATGTTGCTCAGTCTGTTTGGCACCGCGTACCCCCAAGGTACTGCCTTGGTCAAATTTCTCACGCCAGAGGAGAACGAAGTGGTCATTGCGGACTCGATATATGCGATTGAATGGGTTACGGAGTTGTCAACTGGCCGTGGCACGATTGTGCTACTCGCGGGCCAGGCTCCGGAGTCCTCCTCGGGTAATACTTCGGAGATAACATGTGGGATGCCCCTGACGATTCTCGAAGGCGTTATAGCCCCAACCTTAGCTGACTCGTTTCTCACTACCCAGACCCGATCGATGTTGCAGATGGAAACTTTTCCTGGGTTGTGACAATCCCGAGGCTCAGAGGGAAACTATCGAACTCCTATCGCCTGAAACTGAATCTGGAGAGAAGCAATGAGACGTTTGCAATATCACCATCCTTCCAAATTATATCCCGGACTAGAGTCTCACGATCTGAGTCGGGTGCACAAGACAGTCATAATCACACGCCCGGGAATAACACCTTAGTGAGTGATGATGGATCACGTGGAAATCATGGTGATAACTTTCACCGCGATTGTGACAATAACTATCACAATGGCGATCAAGCGAGCACATGTATCGCAAATATTCCACCAATAGCCTCAACTTCAACAGTTTCTGAATATAGTTCGACCGGCCCAAGCGGCAATACCACTGCGAGGCAAGAATATAGGACTTCAACGAGTTCAAGCAGTAGTCGAGGCCCCAGGTTCCCCAGTAATGAGAGGCTGGGAATCAGCAGTGGCGTCATCGCTGGTATAGTCATCGGTTATATGGCAGCCCTATCTATATTCAGTGGTTTGGTATTACTTGTGTTATACTATCGAAAAAGGCTGTTAGATACTGACAGGCTTTCGGGATCCAATACGAGCGGCGATAGAGGAATCTACGGCAGTTTCACAAAAGTTGAGTTGGACGCCGAGGGGCCCCAGGTGGTTATATCAAGAGCATACGAGCTCGAGGCTAGGCGCGAGGTCCGTGAGTTGGATGGTAGAGGGAGCCCCATGGAGCTCGATTCTACACCCCTTGGGCCTTGAGGTGCCCGTTGTCAATATTGGGGGTAACATGAGTGTATGCCAACGGCTTATATGCTTGAAGATGGAGCTTGCTAAATCAAAAGGGGCATCAATCGAATTGTAGGGCGACATAACAAGGGCCGATTTGGCGCATAACTCGCTCATGTACTAACCCTAAACTCCTACAACGCCTGGAGACAGGGGCATCGATGATTTCCTATGTGGGCAGCACCTTTAATACCATATTATAATATAACATCATCAGCATTAGCCAGCCCACAATGAATTAAAGTAACAAGAATCGAGTTTTGGAACCTGTTATTTTCGTGGATGAATGACATGCTATGCGTGCCTTGCCTCCGGATGGGAAGCACACACAAACAGTGTACACAACGAGAAGTCTCGTCTCGCCAGCAAAGATGGGAGATGATGGCACCAATCCCGGTCGCAATTACCAGAGCACCCAATAGCGCCCAAGTCGCAGCTCATGGAGTCCTCAAGACGACTCTACCATCCGGTCAGTACCCAAGACATCATTCAAGATTAGACCTCCTATGACCTGCGTATGTATTCCCTATATGTGCAGGGGATGCTTGATAAAGCAGGGAGGAACGGTTACTGCGTAGGAAAATAGGAACTCAACGATAAAGCGAATATTTCACGAACTCGTTAGCACCGTGTAGGTGGACGATGCATGCGTGCCGATGTCAAAAAGCCCCGGGGCCGTCCCGTATTAAATCCGCACTTTTTTTTTTTTCGCACATTTAATCCCGGACCTAGATCGAGGACGGACCCGAGCACGTAGCCGAGACTTCAGTAGCTGACCGCATGCATGCATATACGCCCCTAAAGTACAAGGCATCAAAAAGGCCCCCAAACGTGAAGGCGAAGGCCAAAGCCAGAGCTCGAGTGGCCCGACATTCACCGCCGTCTAGTGCCGCTTATGTAGGATGCAGCAGTGTCGACGCATACGTACACGCGTATAGAGTCATCTGGCTCGCAGATCTGGCTGCCTACCCATAGCGAAATATGCACCGAGCCTAGCATCTACGTGAGCGAGCGCGCCGAGGACGGGCTAAAGGGAGTGATAGACTCCGAGTGTCAGTGGTGGTAGCTGCCGGGATACCTCGCCCGGACATTTCGCATGCTATGGAAGCACAGGCAGGGAGGTCAATGCCTACTCACCGGCCGATAACTCGTGACAGCGCATATGCAATCTATGTGCACCGCACCACGTACCTACCTACTCACATACATACATACATATATATACATACATACATACATACTGCAAAGGAGACTATCCTACCAGAAAGCCGTTCGGCCGTACGCAATGAAGCGAGGCGCATGCGCGCGGTGGTGGCGTGCAGGCAGGCAGGCAGGTAGGTAGGCAGATGCAGTGAACGTCGAGGCAGGCATACGTGCCTCATGCACTAATATTGGCGGCCGGCCTCTTCCGTACAATACATAAACCCCTCGAGCCCAAAAGAAATTTTGATTCAAAGAAAAAAAAAAGAGAAAAAGGAATAAGGCCCCCAAAAATAATGGTTTATAGTAGCATGTTGTGTAAACTTTGCTTTTTGCCTACGGCATGTTAGATATTAGCATACAGACCTGAACCTACGTAATTCGTCTTACAAGTACACAGACACTCGCCCAATAACGGCGATAACGTAATCCTTTGCTCCCTTTTTTTTTTTTTCTTTTTTTCCGTTGAGGTGATCACCTGATAAATGATCGGATGAGATATAGAGAAACACAAGCTAGCGCTAGCAGGACCGGGGAGATGAAGAAGCGGGACAAGCAGCGCAGTGCAGGAGATGAAAGATCGCCCGTGGGAATGGATGAACCGGATGAGGGGGAAGAAAAATTGAACACGGGCCCCCCCTTGTCTTAAGGAGCGTTTATAAGCTTAATTGGGGGGACTGTCTTGAATATATGCCCGAAATGTCTTGTTCCTGTGTGATGTGCGTGAAAAAATACAAGGCGTCCAATAGACGGCGCGATGGTGATGTGCGTCGGTGGCGTACAGAGAGTCGTCGGTGGGATTTTGACAGCAGGGTCTTTTTTTTTTTTTTTTTTTTTGACGCTGAAGATGTGTGAGCAATAACTAGCCAACTACCTTAGGTAGCTACCCAATCCCTTGATAGGGAACTTGGTAACAGCTGTGTCACCGCGTCCTACGAGTAATGAGACAGGTTGTGTGTGTACTATGACTATCCGGTTGCGCAGGTGAGCGGCCTGGGCCAGGTGCTTATCACACCAACCTAAATAAATAATGGCCTGTTATTCAAGGATGACAAGTGCATCGCAAACTTTCTTTTTTTATTCTAATCTACCGTACTTTCAAGAAAAAGAGAGAGAAGGGCGAGGTGAGGTGAGAGAGAGAGAGAGCTCCACCACAAAGAACAGGCCACGGATGAGAGTTCGGTTTGTGTTCAGGCCGTTCGGTGTCGCCTGTCTCGCGCCGGCTGCGTTCTGGGCCACCCACCGATTTGGTTCACGAATGGCTTCCTTCATGTGGTTTAGGCCATGTAACCGTTTTGGGTGCCGATGGTCCGACTGCACGGACATCGTGGGCATTCATCCACATTGCCGGGCTGGTTGGATGTGCCGTGCACCAGGTTGCCGCAGGAAGTTTCAACATCGTGGCTCATTCTACATTATCCCGAGTCGTATCTCTACAACGTATAAAGGGATCTCATATACAGTATGTGGGAACTGTGGGAGAGGAGGAATAGTAACTACACAGATAATCGATAATCTCCACTCGCGGCCAGACTCCCTTGTCTGAGGCATGCTGTATCTGGAAAGAGTGAGCCGTGCGTCGAATGGGTTCGTGGTTAACCAGGCAAATAACATTGTCGGATCACTGCTACTAAAGGTGAAGCCGAGCGGCTCGGGAGAAGTCGAGTAGTCCTGCTCGAGCGCGCGGATCCGTTGCAGAGGCAATTATCGTCTCTGCGAGCACAGGACTTCGTGAGCAAGCATGGGTCTCAATCCATCACAAGCCACAGTAAAGGTTCAAACGAAGAGTTGCGCCGCACCTGGACATACACTACTACAAGTAGTGTACCAGGTGGATTACTATAGACTAACGACGGGTAGTGCATGGCGGTGACAAAGGGGGAGAGGCATGATGATGTGCTTACAGTATGTGAGGGGTTGCACCTGGCAAGGGACACATACTTAGTTAGTGTACCGTATATACATACATAAGGAGGGGCTAGGAATGCAAGATCGGGTAGGGTTGTGCCTATTTTAGGAGGAGGAGACGTGAGCTGAGTGACGATGATGTGATGTTGTTGGTGTTGATGACGGGACTCTGGAGGGGAGAGGGGGGAGGGGGGGAGGTTTGGAGCACAAACGACCAACTATTGCCTCTTTCAGCAGGATACGCGCCATTGCGCGTGTTCAACACGCTCGTCGTCCCCACAATCCCCAGGTTGCCCCGGGGGGGATGCTGATCTCGTTGCGCGCTTGGCAAACTTGGAGGTGAAACGGACCTGGTGATATCCCAGGATATGTACGTCCCAAAACCACCGGCTAAGAGATCTATTAAAACCCGGAGTGGAACACAGGGCACCATACCATGTATGTATGTATGTACATACCTAAGTTACCACTTACATATAGACTTACATATAGGCATACATATGGACATGCATATAGACGTACATACTTTATATTGTATGTAGAAACCTGCACTACGTCGGCACCACCCCGGACCCCGAGCTACGGGACTAAGGAAGGACAGAAAGCAGGAATGTGGCCATCACTCGGGACGCTGAAATTGTCGTATGCTCGTAACCGCTCCATGAATTCGAGACGGGAGGTGTCCAGGTCCTTTTGCCCTCATGCTTTGTCAAACCAATGCACGAATGACTGCATGGTTCCATACGGGTCAGTTACGCACGAGTGGATATGAGCAGGTGGTTTATGTGCGTAGGTAGATAGATAGGTAGGTAGGTTAGGTGGGTAATGAACTATGGCATAGATCAGTCTTGACAGCGAGGGACGAACGCCGGGAAACCTGGCAGCGCGTTTGCTGACCATGGCGTGCGTCTCGCTCGGGTCGTGATATTTCGGCAGGCTACCTTACCCCGAGTGCCCATTTTTGACGTACGCGAACCACCCACCAGTGGCGTTATGACGAATGCATTGTGTGCTAGTATGGCGGGCGACACCTGACGGGGAACACGAGCCTTGCTTGATCACCGAAGATTGCCGCGCATTGGTGGTTCTCGAGCGGGCCGATACGTGTGTCATCTGAGAGAGCGCATACATCTACATGTATGTGTGTACATATATGGGATGACTTCCCGTTTCTGATAATCATGGAGCTAGCGAATACGTTGCTTTTCGGCGACATGGATGGCGGAGGGAAACCTGGTAGGATCCATGCGTATGCGGCACGAAGGATGCCGGCAAAACGGAAAGCTGGATGTAATGTACATACATACACGATTACATATGACACAAACTGCTGAGCACACGAGACGGACCCCCCGAAGACCTGTTTAATAAATATGATAACTGTGCGAGACGGTACACGGGTCACATGTTGTAGATGGCGCGGGCTGCCCGTCTCTTGAGGTTGCTCGGTAGCCACAGTATTGTTGAGGGCGAACAGCGAGCCGTATTGGTTAGCGACAGGTCATAGCCTACACACGCCAGCCGTTTGTTGAGGTGGGCTTCGAACGCACAATACGGGAAGGGAGGGAGCCATGAGAATTGGTTGGCAGTAGTTGAGACCATGCAAACAGCGGCTACGGGCACGGTGTCGTGTTTGACGCAACGCAAAAGATAGCAAGCGAGAGGTAGGAAGGGGAGAGGGGAGAGCGAGCCAATTGTCGGGACATACTGATGTTCGTTGGCGGCTCCTCGGCCTTTGCTACTCCAATTTGTGCATAAACATAAATTGGAGGTTGCCAGCCATGATGGGAAATATACATATAAAAAAAAAAAAAAAAAAGCAAGCCGCTGCATGTGATCCTTCTATCACGATTGAATAGGGTAGCATGGGAGTCTCGCTGATATATCTTGAGGCGTACGATAACTTATACATAAATGAAATTACCTTCCGGGTTGAAAAAGAGGCTCATGTGATATAATTGACGTAGGTACCTGGGATAGTGAATTATAGCCTGTCTGTCGCCTCGATAGCCGTTCAGCCCTGCTGCTACTCCTGCCCTATGTCTTACGTTATTATCTCCCTGTATCTTGTTGGTTGGATCGCGAAGCAGGGCTTGAACGGAAATTGACTCCGAGTATAAAAAGTGGCCCCTTGCGGCTCATACGACGGTATGTAAGCACGTAAGTAAGTAAGTATGTAAGTATATATGTACATATGTATGTACGAGTGTAAATCCGACTCTCCGGGTAGAGGCTAGGTTCGTCCGGGATTGAAGGATTTTGTTGTTGTTGTTAGAGTCCTACGACAGGCGAGGTGCATCATAGGGGCATCAGCCCGGCTGTCAGGATTCAGGACTCTGATCGGGAGGGAAAGGAGGAGGGATAGTATATTGTATGCACACTAGGTAGTTCGGCGTTTGGTTACGAGCGCCCGCTGTATCCGACCGGAACTTTGTATTAGATAGCATGGATGTAGTGTCGCTACAGCCGATGGGACTATGTGCTGTACTACACTATGTGTGCGCCGACAATACGGGTATCTGAATGTGTGGTATGCATACGAGTAAGTATAGCGGCAATGTGGTCAATGTGGTCAATGTGGTCAGTGTAGGCGACAAGCCACGACCTCGTCTTCGCAATAGGGCGCAAGGCGCTATCATGCAACCTGCAGACAGCTGAATGATATACCGTACCTATCTATCTGCGCCTACTTCGTACCTAATATGAACGTCGGTCCTATAGATAGGCGCTGGTAACTGGCGACAGGTCATTATCCTCCCATATAAATCATCCGACCTTGCATAGATAGCCACTCATCAACGGACGACAACCCTGCGTGACGCACGAAACAAAATGAGTTGGAGGATATACCCACCAGTCCGTTGG
Organism: Rosellinia necatrix; assembly: GCA_021209875.1. Lineage (NCBI taxonomy): Eukaryota > Fungi > Ascomycota > Sordariomycetes > Xylariales > Xylariaceae > Rosellinia > Rosellinia necatrix. The sequence goes on along the minus strand of JAGYVD010000006.1, from coordinate 1,553,215 downwards.
CTTGGAGGCTGTCAGCAAGATGATGCAGGCTTGACTCTCGCAACTTGCAACGCGAGATGCTGCCAGGGGCACCCCGGGCGGAGGATGCTCCGGTTGGTATCGTGTGGCGCGGGGCGCTGTCGTTGAAGAAGGGCCTGCAGCCAATCGAGGGCGACGAGCAATCCCAAGGCAAAATGCCGCTAATCAAGACGTGCGACATACCTTTCTCGGTTCACTATTCACCATTCACCATTCACCATTTACCATTCGCCGCTCGCCATCCGCCATTCCACCGTCGCCATTCGTCCTACACTATTTCGACGTGTTTCCAACTGCCTAGCGCGGTGCGCAACCGAGCTAGCCAGGTCGGGTCGGCGTCAGTTACTGTAGTTGAATCGGTCAAATCGGAGAATAAAGCCAGCATGGGCCAATGGCATTTACAGCAGCAGGCGGGAGATCTTGACGACCGGGAGGGGAAGAATTTGGGGGAGGCTTTTGGCCTTGGTCATAGAGACAAGCATGGAGGCGCTCGCTTGCTGTACTTTTGTACATACATATGTAACCGTCGCCACTCTTGGGTATCATCTGTTCAATGCGTGTGGGGTGAGAGTGAGAGAGAGAGAGAGAGAGAGTTGGTGCTAGACCGAAGCATTCCGGGCGTCGAGATTGCAATGCACCTATAAGTGGCTTCCACTACGCTATGTATACTAAGCCTCCTAGACCCAGATGTCTGAGAAAGATGCCACTATCGCTGTTGCGCTGGCGCGGAAAGCTCGTCTATGAAGCGGAGGGACCGACCGAGAGAGCCGGCTATCTCGCTCTTCATTCTTCATTCTTCACCTCGGTATGGAGGCGGGTGGTTATGCAAGAGTTCCTACCTACCTACTACCTACCTGCTTAATGTAGTGCGCGGGGTGCGTTGGTCTGTCGGTACACTAAGTACCAGTATAAGGGGGATCCAGGACACTGGGTGCAGTTGGACTGCCGCTTGACACTGCATAAGAAGCGCATTAAAAAAGGTAACCCCATATGATTAGCGAAAATGCTATAGTTATTGTCACCAACATCTCGATGTAGAATCCAAGCACTGCGTGCACCTAGTAGTTAGCGTATACTTCATGAATATATCATGCCTAAGACTATACACACGTAGGTACCTACTTAGGTAGGTAGCTACCTATATACAACAGTAGGTACTTACTTACCTAACCTTGACTATAACTTATACCGTAGTTATGCGACGGTACTGTATAAGGCATATCCATTGTATGTAAATAGGTCAGGTACTTTGTACCTTGATAGTGAAGGAATTAGGTCCCTTCATACATGCCTACACATATGAACAGGCAGGCTTATATCAATCATCCAGCTCACTTCCAGGGTTGATATGTTCAATGTCGGCGAGTATTGAGAGAACACACATATAGGTTCGTGTAGATGCTAACCCTTTCTTTGGCATCTACAGCCGATATTAAATGTCTCTGCTGGGCTTGACCGGAATGAGGATTTGAGAAAACAAGTGAAGGGGGTATGGGAGATAGTGTAGATCGGTAGTCCCAATGCGGACTAGCGCTCAATACAGTGTACGAGGTTATTCCTTGTGAAGCGTGTTGGGTAGGGCATCGTCACCACGGTTCAGCAGGGCTGGGCCTGGGGAACGACCTCGCCTAGTGCCGTATTTGGCTACGCTTGGTTTGAGATTCCGCGCTAGTATGGCAACGGCTGTTGCTGCCCTTGTTGCTGCTAGTGCAGTTATGTATTGTTGTTGTTATTGTTGTTGTTGTTGTTGATAGTTGCGGTATTATAGCGTCGTGACCTACTTGAACCCGGATATTATTTACTAGGTATACTTACCTACCTAGGACAAGACACTAACGTACCTACTTAGGTACCTAAGTAAGTACAGTGCAGGTAGGTGCTTTTAATCAAGGTAATTGGGTTCTTGTAAACTGTATCTACCTTAGATACTTAAGTTCCTGCTTATAGGTGCCTACTACAAGTAAGTACCTAGGTAGGCCCTACCTGCCTACCTAGGTATTCAGTGCATACATAACGTACCCTGGGTACCTAATATATGTACCTAAATGTGATAAGGCAGCGTAGGGCAACAGCGCCTAGGAGATTCATCCAGCGGGCCTGAGCACGTTACAGCCCGTGGCCCTTGGCGCGCAGATTGAGGTTGCCCGGCTGGCTAATCAACCTGACTTGCAGGTCTCGCTCAGCGCCGTAATTACACCACAGTGTCGGCCCCATTTAATGCGAGTGTGCTGTGCCTTGTCAGGTACTTATAATTTCGCCTCGAACGGGGGCGGTCAGCAAGTACCTACCTATATCCCTGCATTCCATCCGAGGTGCGTTTGGATGCGCTTGACCACATCCCCCTCAGCGTGAGGGTAGCAGCAAGGGAATGCCAATGATCCCGGACCGCGGCGTGGTTTCTCATTCCCTAGCATCCAATCCGCGTCTAGCAACCAGCTTTATTATTTTTTTTAATTGTTTATCCCAACGATTCCAGATTATTCCTCAGTCCCTGTAACAATACAAAGGACTAGCACTGCTCCGTAGTATCCAAGCAAAGTACTTTCTTTTTATTTTGTTTTAACCTACCTAGGAGGCATTAGATAGCGAGTTAACTATGTACACTGTCTAACACGCGTGGGGACAAGTACCGTCTTGTCTACCTTAATATTGCGGGAAAATGAAAAGTGAATTAATTGTTGCTCCAGCTCTAGCTCCAGCTCCTGAGACTGAGCTAGCTCGAGCAGAAAACAAAAAAAAAAAGAATTGAAGCATCTCGATCTGCACCTTCTGTTCTCTTGTCTCTTGTGACACCTCGACCAGTTCTTGGGTTTCCTCCCTTCGTCCCCGTTGGCCCGTCGGTTTGGGTGTGTTTGGTAGATAGCGGCTCCAGTCCCAACTACCTAACCTTGAGTACCTACCAGATAGGTATCCACGATATCTTACCTATTGCCTGCCTCCTGACAGCACCTCACCTTCCATCTGCCTGTCTAGACATCTGAGGTAGTTGGCCTTGATACCTCCCTACTTGAGCTGTTGCTGAGAATCGGAATTCTATCTCGACGGGCTATCTGTTGGCCTCGCCCATGGATCCCATCTCAACTTCCACTTCGTAATTCTACCCGTTTGGAACAGTGCATGCGCATTCCTAATTCCTGTCTGGGCACAACCGGCTCCATCTTGGGAGGGCACCTAGTTACTGGCGGTTGCCGGCGCAGCTCTTGAACACCCCCGACTACACGGGCCTGCATCCCCACTCTTGTCGCCATCCGTCCTCATGTTGTTGACGTCGATTACACTTTTCCTCTGACTTTTCGATTCTTGCGCGCGGGCTGTTGTTGTGTGTATACTGCTACGAGAGCATCTATCCCGTCCATTCATTCACCACCGCACTCTTCCCACATACTCCGAAGTGCCTGATTCCTCCCCCTTCCCCCAATACAGCTCAACACAACACAACTCAAAACACACACGAGCACAATACACACACAAGCACGTACCCACATCCGCATATACTACCTACCTACCTACCTACCTACCTCCCTTCCCGGATGCTCTAAGATATCAACACGCCAGGCCGCCTGATCCACGACCGCATCACACCATTCGCCATTCACCATCCACCATTCGCCCCAAAAATTACCAGTACAGCATACAGCATACATAAATACACGCCGGGTCGTTGTCGCCACGCACCCGCGCGTCACGGACCCGAAGGTCGGGGATTGGGACTGACTGGTCTGGGAGGAGAGCGGATCTCTGGACCACCGAGTTGCAGGCTTGAATGAATTGTCGATATTCCTCGCCATCCTCCACCTCTCGCACCAAGACTGCATCAAGACAGACTGACTGCATCGAGACTGCATCGAGACTGCATCAGGACTGCATCGAGACTGCACCACGACTGCACCAAGACTGCCATGTTTTGACGAGCAATGGGCCATGAATACGTTTACGAGAACCAATTGTTCCTCCTTTTTTTTGCCTTTTATCTGAAGGCGCATCCTCCATTCCCTGAGCCACGGCTGCTGGTTTTCGAGATGCAGTCCGTCCCCAGTGTAAGTTGGATCTCGATCCTAAACCACCCTCCCCCCCCCCTTCCCCCCCTCCCCTCTGCCTTCATACCATCGCAATACAGTTAGCTGGTGGGCCCTCGTCACAACGCTGGCTTGCGCATTCGATTCCGTGTTACCCACTCAGAATCTAAGGCAACGTGCATACAACGGGACACACGATAACGGTATTTACCAAACTCCACCTCGTCGTTGGAACGAAAAAGGGAGGGGAAAAAGCCGAACAAGAGGAAGAAAAGCGAGCGCATGTGGACACCTGCATACGTTGCATTTCGGCTGGCTTGCGCGGGTGTTAGTTGTTCTTGTCATTATTGCGTTGTTGGCGCTGTGCGAGGGTTTGAGCTTATTTGCCTGCGTTTTTACTAACGTCGAGTGCCGGTGGTAGCTTATTGGGGCTGGCACTGCTGTCGCTGCGGCGGCGACGGGTCTCGTCTTTGGCCAGTTCGCCGAGGACCATCAACCATACCAGCAGCACTCATACCAGCACCCATACCAGCACTCTCCCCACAGCAGTCCAACGTCGACCAGGCGGAAACTCGTGACCGACCACGATTCCTCGAATGCTCGTTCGTGCTCCCGGCCCGATACAGGTTCTGCGGCATCCACAGCGCCACCTTGCACCCAAAACCAAGACGTGCTACCCCTGCGTCAGTCTACGGTCCCCGTCAATGCCACTTCGGCCCAAGCACGACCCCCCCGACGAGTATCCCATGTTCAGATATCACCCACGCGGCCTCCCTCTTCCCGACACTCGCTGGTTAAGCCAGCCGATCTTGCCCTTGCCGTACCAATTGCCGGGGACTCCCACGACTCTGTGTCCTCGTCGAGCGGTTCCTGGATACGTAGACTGTCGCTTCGCCCACTGTCCCAACACGGAAGCCTGAAGTCTAGCATCGGCCCGGACTCGCCCTCGATATTCTCTTTTGGCTCTGCAGCCCCGATATTACCCTCTCCGAGAGACCGATCGTCTCAGCTTCCGCCGAACAAGCTGGTGAAGCGCGCACCGGGAGCAGACGCAGACGACTCGGGCTTCCCTAAGAGGCGAGGATCGAGGGCCCAGATGACGCTGCGAAGGCCAGCCACAAGTCACCAGAGATCCGCCACCTTGCAACACCGATTGAGCCCTGCGGATCAGCCACCGCTACCCAAGTTTTCCTTTGAGCGGCCCGGTCGGCCACGGGCCAAGACGGTGGAAGCGCGCCCGCAGAAGCCCACCAAAGCTTCAAATGGGAACCCGCATTCTAGGTGGAAATCATTCTGGCATGCGAGGCTGTCCACCCCCGCTACAAAAACAAACCCGTTACGAGGCGCTGACGGCGGTACCCAGCTTTTAGGGAGACGAGTCCGCCTCGACCAACGGCACGACCAGGAAGTTTACCTCGTGACCCCCAATCAGGTGACAATGAATGGCTCCGCGGACATGGCAAACGGGCTTTCTGGACCCGATGTCTCACCCCACACCAGTACCAGGATCAGCCCTCGAGTTTCCGAAAAGAAGTCGGACACGAATGAGGGAACACCATCAAAACAGCCTAGACGGTCGACTTCGATGCAGTTCAGCTCACCAACTAGTTGGATATCGAGAACAGGTAGCCTTAGACGTCGTAAGAAGGTCGGCGAGACAATAGCAGGTAAACGGCATGTATCCGCGCCGACGACGGATAATGAAGATCAGACACCAAGCCGTAAGAGCATAACCTCCGAGGAGATCGAACAATGCGCAGAAGTCAGCCAAGCCGAAACTGACCTCGCTGCTATTTTCCGCCCCCCTGAATCGAAGGCTGGCCCCGCATCTCCCCTCCCGCCTCTATCACGGCTTTCGAGTTTTCATCTCGAAATACAACGCCTTGGTTCACCATCCCCAGATCAACCAGATGAGGGTATAGTTAGCCCCTCGGGATCGTCGAGGGTTGCATCCCATGCATCCCATGCATCCCACACTCGGACGCTAGAGCGTGCGTCCACCGTTGGCAGCTCCGAGTATCGCCGTGGCTTTACATCCGGTGATGATGATGATACCGACTTCAAAACCGATACACCGTTTGACTCCTTTAGAACAGTAGCCTCCGATCGTAAACGAGCTCTTGATAGTCCCTTGGAGTTAATGTTCGACGATTCACCACCCAGCACCGCGAGCAACAGTAGCAAGCCGAAGCGCCTTTCAATCAAAGAGATTTTGGGACCGTCATTCGACGGTGGTAACAAGATCATGGAAGAAGACGAGAGCGCCCCCACTCCTATACGGGGAACTTACGAGGAGTTCGAAGCACGCTTTCGTGCCGCAAGTGTTGGAGAAAGGAATAACTTTATTCAGGTCCCAGTATCCTCGGATTTTCCTATTGAAGCGAGCTACAACCGATTATCTTTGGACGACGACGATGATCTTGGGTGGGCACGGGAGGACGAGACGGAATTTTATAATCGCCTTTCGCCCCCTAGTTCGATGAATTCCCGGCGAGGTAGCCCTAAATATCGGACAACGCTAGGGAGGGCAGGCCGCGGTGCGAGACGCGATGTCCATTTTGACTCGGCTAGTGAAAGACCCCGAAGTACCGTTTTCGATTGGACTGAACCCCCGGTTCACGATAGACGCGAGAAAAACGGGTTAACCTATCGGCCCAAGACGGTCCATGGGAAGCAAGAAATGGATTTCAGAGGCGGACGGTCAGCTAGTCGCAAGGGGTTTGTACCTGCTCACGTGCGCAGTCAGAGTGTTCCGGTCGTCCCAGACCTCGTGGAAACTACGAAATCGGTTCCTAAGTTTGGCACTTGGGGCTTAGGCCACAAGAATGTTAGCGAAGATTGGGATGACGACTTCGAATTCGACGAGGATACAGGTTCCGTAATAGGCCCTACCGGAGAGAAAAACGAGAATGGGTTCTCAATGCTTGTTCCGGCTTCTATACAAGCAACGCAACCGACGGTCAGGGCCCACTCGGGTCAAATCCGAGAATTATCTCTTCTGGTTAATGACTTGAAAAGGCTATGTCGCCTGGGCCGCGAGATGAATATGTTGGTGGGTTCATCCGCGAAATTATGGCTTGAAGCGGAAGGGATTATAGCCTTAGCTTCCCCCGACGAAGACGCGGAGACGACGGACGCAGAGCCAGTTGATAGCTCTGACCCCGATCTTATCGATGAGCGATTCTTAGGGAAAGGGTTCGACGGCACTTGTCTCGATACAACAGGGGGCCCACGCCAGCGAACCTCCCTTTCCTCGAATCGCCGATCCGTCTTCTCGCCGGATGATGATATTTTTGGTGCATGGGACCACGAACATGAAGAGGCTGGCGGGCGGCCTGGGACTCCGGAGAAGCCGATTCCTGAGCATTCCTCGACGCGTGTCGCCAGATCCGTCATGGAGTCAATGCGCAAGCATCGTATTGCGTTTGATGCTGGGGATGATACCGACGAAGACGGTGCTAACGGCTATTCCAACCGTAAAATGAACTTTGACACAAATAGTCTCAAAGAATTGGTCAAACGTGCAGGAGATCTGCGAGACAGCCTGTCCGAGCTAGTTCGTCGAGAGGATCACATCACCCAAAGCCCGGCACGTACCCCAAGGCATACGAGACCTGACGGTAGTCCGGCATTTACACGCGTCTTTGATGAGCCGACATCAAGTCCGACGAGGCATATATCTCATAATCATAATAAGTCAGCTCTCGGCACGTCCGTTAGCACGCCGCCCTCGAACGGAATAAGCCGGCGCATGCAGATGATGATGGTTAGTTGAACCTGCCAAGACACGGCCATAAGAACGTGTCTCTATCCCCAACCCGCCCTCACAATACAGAGGGCCGATGTCGTGGGGACTGTGTATATGTAAAGATATCTGTTTGGTTTGCATAGCGCTGGGTTGGTTTCGAACTTTCCTAAGTGCCTCCCACGCTAGCTGAGAAGCACGCTCTACTGTCTAGATTATCTTAGAGATCGCATGACACGACGAGAAAACGAGAAATGTTGAAGAGGAGAAGTAAATGGTCACGAGGTGCCGCCGTCACTCTGAACCTTTGATGTCTTGTTTTCGACTTCGACGAGCTGGATATCTCACGACGCTAATGACAAGGGATTTCCCCGAAAGTCACACTAGCAGTTGCATTTTCTATTCCTGTTGTTTGTTTTTCCTCTGTCAGTCTCGTGTCCATAGGTGTCGGGGAATACTGTTTTATCTATCATTCGGCTGGTCTTGGAGCATGAATCGGGGCATTCAAAACAAAAGACATCCAAGCCTATAGAATCACGTAAAATAATGAAGACGAATTAATGACTCTTTGACAGTACCATCTCACCTCTTTATGCTGGCTGTAACCTTTGAGCTTGCCTCGAATGACCTATACCTTGGCTTGGGTGCACTGGTGAGCCTATTCCGAGAGTGACAGAGCCAACCAACGCGTCGATATGGAAGCAGGGTCAGAACCGTGCTAGCTATGTATGTACCTACTAATTTTCAGTCGCGACTCGTAACCCGTCCGCCCTGGCTACACCGACTTTCAGCAAGTCTTGCGGGGGGTTGAAGATAGATTTGTCTTGTAGGCTACGCAAGTGAAAATAGTAATCTGCAAACTGTTCACTATTAGTTATTCTGGAGAAATAGTAAGTATGGCTAGAGAGATATGTGTGTTAGAATGAGCATTACTTGTTTACTTGGTGGGTTGGTGAAACTAGACAAGTGATGGAAGCACCGAGAAGCCGCTACGACTTATCTCGCAGGGGTTTGACGCCCTCTGTCTTTACCTTTTCTCAATAAAAGCAATGGATCTGATATTGAGGGTGAAAGGGCGCAAGCATGGATTTACACACGGCCAAGACTGACTTGCACACCAGTGAGGCGTATTTATGTGCATTATTTACCAGTTCAAACGCACACGCAAGCACTACTACAATATTTCTCTAGTAGCACTATCCTCCCCTCCCTATTATTTTTGCTGTTTGATATCTTCTTACGCCCTCGGGAAATCTCTGCTGTACCCGTCCACATGCCCCCTTGTCCTGCGGCAGCAGCAGGACCTCCTTCAGGCTAGCTGCAATAGGTCACCGCTACACTCGGCTCCTCGAGGGAAACGATATCTACTTAGCTCAGCATCTAAACAGCAATTACGTCGAGTATAAAGTCACGGAATCCGCCGGTCTAGGAATCTTGTGTGAAGCCCTCGACCTATCTAGGTTAACAAACCCTTCTTGTTGGCCTAAAGATTTTCGTTAATTAGTCGAATTTGAAAAAGGGACGATATCAAAAGCGGATTTACAACAAGTGAAGAATACCAGGTTGGCGTTACAACACTAGATACGAGAGACCTACAAAAGGCCATCTCCATCTAAAAACCATACCCAAACGTACAACTACCTACGTTTCAGCCCTGATTAATACATAAATAAAACTTGGAGGAAATTCCTCTTCGGAAGAATTATAATTGTTTATTTCGCTAATGCGGGTATTCTCTTGAGGACCTTCTTCACCTTCTTCAATATCATTGAAACGATATATGCTTCACATGGAAAGCTTGCGGTTTTGACTAGCTAAATTACCTTACGGAAATTGCAATTAGCAACATCATATCAAGCCAATCCTCAGGTTAGAGCAGTCTAATAAAAAAGGAAAAAAAAAAAACCAAGTTACAGAGATCTTGGAAACACCATATAAGGCCATGGAGTGTCTAATAATAAGATCAACTTCGTGCAGCACAGGCGGCGAAAAAGGCAATGCTGGAACGAAATGCCTTATAAAGGTACAGAGTCCGAACCGAACAAAGGGGGAGGAGAGAGGTTGGATTGGAGATGGGATTTTCACCAATCGGGAGAGGCCAAATTGCCAAGCTTCAAGGTTGAGGGGAGGGCACAGGGGGCTAGGCTAGGCTAGCGTAGTACCGTGCTTTGAGCTACAAGGGTCGACATCCTTTTCCCACTGTTACATACATATTAGCTATCATTGATGTGTTGTCGGCCAGGTCTGCATGCAATAGGCGATCGTAGTTTTAGCGCGGGGATGGAAATTAGTTACTGCTTAGGTGTAGTGTAAGTAGGTGGATATCATACATACCTCGAAATGCATATTTCCGGGTGGATGATTAAGTGAGTGCCTACCTACCTACCTACCTACCTACCGGAGGAGATTTCGTGTCTGTACTCAGGTAGTAGTAATACCTAGGTACCTACTTAGGTACGTCAGGTAACCCACCTACCTACTTAAATGTACATGTCTGCCTAGACGAGAGAGGTAGTAGTTAGGTGGTTACACTAGAAAGAAAGAAAGGTCGTTCAAGGAAAGCGGGGCAAGATGTTTTTGTCGGCAAGTGTCAACAGGGACCTGGCTGGTGCCTCGCTCTGATTGGCGCATCGCGGAGACCCTTTGCCTGTTCGGGCGGTGGCTTCCTGAGGTTCTGTGCTGGCCCCTGGGACTAGTTGCCAGCGATTGGGGTGATTGGGGGTGATTGGGGGGCGCGGTGGTCCGTCCCTCTCCCAAACACCAATCTAACAACAATTTGACCAACCAAAAACAGTCCACCCGCACCTCTCCACCACAACCAGCTTCTCGTCTCCCAACACACCGCTCCCCATTCCTCTTTCTTAAACCTCCCCTTTCTTCTTCAACCACAGCTGCTGCTATTCCTCGTCCCGTCCTCTGCCCGACACATCCTCCTCATTCGTGTCCTGTATTCTACAGTCCCCAAGTCGCCAAAATGCGTGAGATTGTGAGTGTTCCCCGTCTCCTCTGGTGCCCGCTCGCCCCCTCTGTTTACTTTGGCAACCCAATCAAGCCTCGCCAATTTTTGCTGCCCTATCCTGGACGCGCCCGCGAACCCCCCCCTTGCCCAGATTTTTAGTCTCCACACCGATGCGCGAGCGTCGTTCGTGATGAACCATGTAGTAGCCGTGAAGTGCACGGCTTCGTTGAATCCGCCCGGATGGCGAGAGAGGGAGAAGTGTGGCATGAGCATCCCGCTAACCAGAGCTTTTCTCCATCTATAGGTTCACCTCCAGACCGGCCAGTGCGTAAGTCGCCCTCGTATCCACCGCGATGACGGTAACCGTGACGAAGATGCATCGAGTCTCACACAACACAATAGGGTAACCAAATTGGTGCTGCTTTCTGGCAACAAATCTCCGGCGAGCATGGCCTCGACGGCAATGGCGTGTATGTTCCCCATCTCAAGATGCATGGGCAATCAATGGAAACGTAAACTGACGCACATGGAACAGCTACAACGGAACCTCCGAGCTCCAGCTCGAGCGCATGAGCGTCTACTTCAACGAGGTACGCTAGTTTGCCAATCCATCTTAGCTCTTCGCAATGAATGTTCTAATTCGTCGGCTATCTAGGGTGCTGGCAACAAATATGTTCCCCGTGCCGTTCTCGTCGATCTGGAGCCCGGTACCATGGATGCTGTCCGCGCCGGTCCCTTTGGTCAGCTCTTCCGACCCGACAACTTCGTCTTCGGTCAGTCTGGTGCTGGCAACAACTGGGCCAAGGGTCACTACACTGAGGGTGCTGAGCTGGTCGACAACGTCCTCGATGTTGTGCGTCGTGAGGCTGAGGGCTGCGACTGCCTTCAGGGTTTCCAGATCACCCACTCCCTCGGTGGTGGTACCGGTGCCGGTATGGGTACTCTGTTGATCTCCAAGATTCGCGAAGAGTTCCCCGACCGCATGATGGCCACCTTCTCCGTTATGCCCTCTCCTAAGGTCTCGGACACCGTCGTCGAGCCCTATAACGCTACCCTCTCCGTCCACCAGCTGGTCGAAAACTCAGACGAGACCTTCTGTATTGACAACGAGGCTCTGTACGACATCTGCATGCGTACCTTGAAGCTATCCAATCCTTCATACGGTGACCTGAACCACCTAGTCTCCGCCGTCATGTCTGGTGTTACCACCTGCTTGCGTTTCCCCGGCCAGCTGAACTCTGACCTGCGCAAGTTGGCCGTGAACATGGTGCCGTTCCCCCGTCTGCACTTCTTCATGGTTGGCTTTGCCCCTCTCACTAGCCGCGGCGCCCACTCTTTCCGCGCCGTTACCGTTCCCGAGTTGACCCAGCAAATGTTCGACCCTAAGAATATGATGGCTGCTGCTGACTTCCGTAACGGTCGCTACCTTACCTGCTCTGCTATCTTGTAAGCGACAGTCTCTTTCCCTTTGGCACGCTCCATCGCTAACTTGATACTCTTACTAGCCGTGGCAAGGTTTCGATGAAGGAAGTGGAGGATCAGATGCGAAACGTCCAGAATAAGAACTCATCGTACTTCGTTGAGTGGATTCCCAACAATGTTCAGACCGCTCTTTGCTCGATTCCTCCTCGTGGCCTCAAGATGTCGTCTACTTTTGTTGGTAACTCGACTGCTATCCAGGAGCTCTTCAAGCGTGTTGGTGAGCAGTTCACTGCTATGTTCCGACGTAAGGCTTTCTTGCATTGGTACACTGGTGAGGGTATGGACGAGATGGAGTTCACTGAAGCTGAGTCCAACATGAATGATTTGGTCAGCGAATATCAGCAGTACCAGGACGCTGGTGTTGATGAGGAGGAGGAGGAATACGAAGAGGAGATCCCCGCTGAGGAGGAATAGAGGCCCTCCATTTGATACCCAGTCTTCGATGTGCGGCACCACTTGAAGTTTTGGGTGAAGCGTCGAAAGATTGAGGCTTCTGTGGCACAATCCGATGACTTGTCACATCCGATTCCCAGCTTTCTTTCTATGTTGCCTGGAAGCTTGTACTCGTCGTGTAATGGAATCAATCAACTATGACGTTGTGCGTTTTCATGGTTCGTTAGATATACCTCTTCGGCGTAGGCCGTCTGGAGCAAAAAGGAAGGGAGAACCATTATCCATTCCCAGTAGTGACAAGAAAACAAATAAATGTCTTGTACTAAAATCTGTCATCAACGTGTCTCTTATTATCCATGTTCAATTAACCCTCGTAAGCTTAGTAGAGGGGCACAACAACGTTCTTTTACGCCACTCCACGATATTCTACTACAGCGTCCCAAACTAGACAAGTGCACATACCCCGTTGTATTCTGCTCTTGTGCTAGTATATTTCAATCTAGCTATTCACAACATCCTTGAGAGTCAAAAGGGGAAAGTCTATGCTTCGTTATCAATAAGCATATACTATAGTCCATATATCTTCAGAGCGACTAACAGCAAAAATATCGTTGTGGCGGAGACTGTCTATTGTATGCACGGTTCGAACGGCTGCCAGGGCCCTATTTCTCCAAACATCTCGCAAAGACCTGTCTACTTTCAAACGTTGTCTCGGTCTTATCATCATCGACAGGACCAAAGTCGCTTACTATGCGTCGAGTAGGGCAGCGTTCTTACTTTGGCCCCCCTCCCCTCCCCCCCCCCTTCCTTTCCTTTCCCTTTCCCCTCTTTCTTCTACGCCTTCCTTGCTTCCTTTCAACAAGAATGCTAAACTCCTCGCCATATTTTTATGCCGAAAGGCCAAATCTCTGGGGGAGGGGAAGAGGGGAAGGTAAAAGACGAAAAAAAAAAAAGAAAGAAAGAAAAACCCTAGAAGCAGGAATAGGAGTGGATGAACAAAAGGAGGGTAGGGGGGGATGGGAAGAGGAGTTAAGTTGGAAATCACCACTCCGGTGCAGCACCGCATCCACCGCCTCCCAAAAACACGGCCCTGCCATCATCAGGCGTCGTCGTCATCGTCATCGTCGTCGTCTTGCGCACAGCGTGGCCATCGGCGGCGGCAGCGATGGGCTTGACGCCGACCTTCTTCGCCCTGCGGCCCTTGAAGCCGATCTTGCGGTCGAGGTCCGCGAAGGCGCCGGGCCCGGCGGAGGAGGATGAGGGGTCGGCGGCCCGGACCTTCCAGCGGGAGGTACCGAGGGCGGCGTCGAGCTCGGCGACGGGGGGCAGGAGGAGGTAGACGAGGCCGTCGGAGCGCTCCTCGGCGGCGAAGGTGGCGATGGACAGGGCCGCGTCGTTGGCGCAGGCGCCCGAGGCGAGGTCGAAGTTGCGCTTGTGGTACGGGCAGGAGACCCAGGGGGTGCGGGCGTCGCCGCACGGCTCCCCCTCCTCCTTCCCCCCCTTCTTCGCGGTCGCGGCCGTGGTGGCGTCGGCGGGGACGAGGTGGGCGGAGGACGGCGAGGACGGGGGGGATAGTGAGGGCGGCGTGTCGGGTGGCGTCGGAGGCGTGATGACGGCTTGCCCGATGAGCCCCTCGGAGAGTGCGAAGGTGCGCTTGTGCGGGCACATCTGCTGCGTGGCATAGTAGCTGCCGCGCACGCGCCAGAGCGCGAGCTGCGTGTCGCCGCGCTTGATGTTGGCCGAGACGCCGCCGGGCGCGTCATCGGCGCCGGCAAAGTAGCTCGCCTCGATCACCGGCTGCCATGCGGTCGCGGACCAGCGGTCGCGGAGGCCGGCGAAGTCGTCGGTCGCGGCCTCGGCGGGCCAGAACGCGGGTCGGCTCTGTCCGCGATCGCGCTCCGTCTCGACGGTCTCGAGCGTGTCGCTCGTGTTGGCGAACTGCCGGAACCGGGCCGCGATAGCCGGGTCCCGCACCGCTTCGGCCCACTCGTCGAAGAAGGAGTCCACCAGCACCTGCATCTGCGCCTCGAGCGCCGCGCAGATGCCTAGCCGGTCCTCGAGTATCACCTCCTTCAAGTACCGCAGGCCACCCGGTAGCGCTTCAAGCCAGCGCGCCGTGCGCTGCAGCTTGTCCGCCGTCCGGATGTAAAACATCAGGTACCGGTCCAGGATTGGGACCACCTCTGGCGGCGCCGCCATTGCCCCCCACGAAAATGTTGAACCCCTTTTCGGTGGCGATTAGGCCGAAGCTGCGGGGCCGTTAGCATATATACACTTCTCTCCGTTGTTTTCAAGGAGAAAATTAGGATGGGGAAATAGGGGGGAGGGGCGGGAAGGGGGGACCGAGAGGGGGGACCGAGAGGGAAAAAAGGCAAAACGTACTCCTTGCTCTGCGCCTCGGCGCACTCGCGCACGCAACCGCTGACGCCGCCCTTAATCTTGTGAGGGCTGCGGATACTCTTATACCGCTCCTCAACTCGCACGGCCATGCCCACGCTATCACCGACGCCGTACCGACACCACGTGCTGCCGACGCAGCTCTTGACGGTGCGCAGGGACTTGGCGTAGGCATGGCCGCTCTCCATGCCGGCGTCGACGAGTCGCCGCCAGATGTCGATGAGATCCTGCTTCTTGGCGCCGAACATGTCGATGCGCTGACCACCAGTGATCTTGGTGTACAGGTTGTAGTCCTTGGCGACCTCGCCGATGACGACGAGGTGCTCGGGCAGAATCTCGCCAGCCGAAACGCGCGGCACGACTGAGTAGGTGCCATCGCGCTGGATATTGCCGAGGTAGCGGTCATTAGTCTCCTGCAGGCCGTGTAGCGGCGCGCTCATGACGTGCTTGTTCCAGAGCGACGCCAGGATGCCCGCCACGGCCGGCTTGCACGTCTCACAGCCGTCGGAGCTCAGATCGTTGCCCGCCTCGCGCATCACGTCTACGAACGTCTCGAGCCGCTTCACCATAACAATGTTGTACAGGTCCGCGCGCGAGTAGCTAAAGTGCGCACACACGTGGTTCTTGACCTCGGCCCCCATGTCCTTCATCGCCTTGTTAAATATGCTCGTCACCAGCGGCATACACCCGCCGCAGCCCGTCCCGGCCTTGGTGCACGCCTTGACCTCGCCAACCGACTTACAGGTGCCGTCCTTGGCCGCCCGCACGACGTCGCCCTTGCTGACGTTGTGGCACGAGCAGATTTGTGTGTCGTCGTCTAGGTCATCACCCCCGTCGTCACCATCTTTCTTCGCGCCTAAAATCAACTGCGACGGCGGCATGTCAAGTTCCTTCTGGCTCTTGACCATGGGCACTAACTTGATGTAGTCGCTCGTGTCACCTATCATCATACCGCCGAGGAGATACTTCCCGTCGGCTGTGAAGAGGTATTTCTTATACACCTGCGCGAACGGGTCTTTGTACACGAGCGCCTGGACTTCTGGAGTCGGCTTCTCCCGGTTTGGGCTTGACGTCGACTTCTTTTTGCGCGCCGCTTTTACGGGTAATGAACTGGGCCCGTCCCGGTCGGCGAAGAAATCGCCGAAGCTGGCCACATCCACGCCGAGAAGCTTCAACTTGGTGCTGAGATCGGGCCGCTTGAAGGCTCTAGGCTGGTGCAGCTTGGCTTGCGTGAGGTTGAAGGATAGCACGTCGGCCATCTCGATACCGGGGGCAATAAGACCAAACGTCTGGTTCTCCCAGCTCGCGCACTCGCCTATAGCGTAGATGTCGGGGACGCTAGTCGAAAGGTCGTTGTTGACGAGAACGCCGCCACTGCGTTCGGAGCACCGGATGCCCGCTCCCCGCGCGAGCTCATCCCGCGGACGCACGCCAATGGCAAAACATATGGTGGAGCAGTCCATCTCCTCGCCGTCCTCGAACACGACACCCGTGACGCTATTGCCCTCGCCGCCCGTAATGATCCGGGCGACCCGCCTTGTCAGCATGACGTCGATGCCGAGCTCAGCTACTTTCTCGACGACGAGATTCCCGGCCTCGGAGTCGAGCTGCCGGCTCATCACCCACCTATTGCGCTCGATAAGCTTGACTTTCTCGAAGCATTCCAGGTCCAGCATAGCAGCGGCGGCCTCGAGGCCTAGTAGCCCGCCACCCACCACAGCGCCTACCGTGCCTTTGCGGACCTCGCCGAATTCGATTAGCTTCTGTAGGTCGTCTATGGTGCGGTAGACGAAGACGCCATTTGCGTCGTGCCCGGGGGTGTTTGTCGGTAGTACGGCATCGGAGCCCGTGGCGAGCACCAGAATGTCATAGGCGACGACCTCATTATTGGCACACGTGACCGTCTTATTTGAGGAGTCGATCTCGGTGACCAGTGTATTCAGATGGTAATTGAGCTCGTTCTCGGTAGCATGTTTTGCATACTGTATGTTTCTTGTTAGGGTTGCTCTTTTGAGACACGCTGGGTCGTTTCTGAGGAAGGCGGTCTCATACCCATTCTCGCGGATTTAAGTATAGGTTCTCGACCTTGCGGTGGTCGAAGAAACTTGTGAGGCCAACACGGTTGTACGCAAAGTGGGGTTCGTCGCCGATAACTACGATGTCATACTCGCGGGCCCTTGCGTCTAGTTTCAATACCTTCTCTCTAGGTGTCGGATCAGTCTTGGGTTTGTCCTTTAGGATTGCCTTTACGCCAGCATCACTTACATGAAGGCGATTCCAACCATGCCAAGGCCGACGACGACGAGTCTTTTCCTCCTACTGCTGTCCATGATGTGATGGGGATGGCTACCCGGGACGGGAGCTGCCAGCTAAGTGTCACGGCGATACTATACGACTTCACAACAGGGGTTCGATGGAAATAGGGAATGGCAAGACGGTTCACCAAGAAAGAAACAGAGAAAAATCGGGAGCAATGCTACGGGGAAGAGAGGAAAACGAGCTGAGACGAGAACACGGGACACAGGCAGCACGAGGACCAACGTGGTTTCACTAAATGGGATGGGCCGCCATCGAGGGACTGGCATCTCGTCCCCGTCGCCGTAGATATCTCTGAGATGTGCATCTCCGGAGCAAGGCTCAGACCTACCTGCTGAAGGTAGCATCGGCCAATCGACAGCGAGCGGGATAAAGAGAGAGGCGTTAGCTAATCGACAATACCATGATATGACTTCGCATGACGTCTCATTGGACCATCCGATGAAACTTGGAGCAATGCAGAAAAGGGAAACCCACGGTCCCCAATCCACAACCCCGGCATTTGGTCGGTCGGTGTTGGTCCCCCCCCCCCGCTAGGTTGGACAAAATCCGATGAATACCCGCCATTGGAGATGTGCATCTCCACGGATCACTCCTCCCGACACCGAGTTCAGTCCGGATCGGAAAGCACGAGCAACGGCGAGCAACACAGCTGATAGAGGCTGATTATTAGGTGAGTGGATGATGGTAGGCCTTCGACGTCGTGAGATCCGAGGCGGTTTTAGCGGGTCGGACGCTGATAAGGGGACCTTAGCGCGAAGATGGCGGGCCAATGATAAGCCTCAATTCCGACGAATGCAGACGCCGCGGAGATAAACAAGAGACTCTATCTCATTGCTTATCTCTCTATCTATGTTATAGGTATCTACCTATCTACTGACTTACCGACTTACCTAATGTAAGTACCGAAGGAGGTACGGATTACCTAGGCATCAGGTTACTTAAGTATGTGTTGATCCAAGAGTCATGAGAGATAGAGATCCTGAGTGAGGTTTTTTTTTAACATCGTCATTCTTCTTCATATTCCTCAATATTAGCTAAGATATCCAGAACACATTTGACGTCATCATGCCCAATCTAGATACCTACCTAGGCACTCTAAGTATTCCTTCGAGCGAGCGAGGGCTGTTGTCGTAACCAGCCTGATCCGATCAATCGATTCGACCGATCCTCTCCGCCCTAAGCCCGTCGTTGCTCCCTCGTGCGGGAAGGAAGCGTCCAGACCTCGGCGGAAAAATAGAGTGTAAAAGTAGTGGTACAATGCAACCTCCATCGGGGAGCGAACTTGCGAACTTTTTTTTTTTTTGCCAAGTGACCAACCCGTCCCACGTTGTCGCTTTGCATACCGCCCCCGTGGCATCTCGGGGGCCGGGGGGATGTGACCGTAACCACAACACGAGACGACAGTCCATCATGGCTATTACTACCCTGCTAGTCAATACAAAGCCTTCTCAGGTGGTTGCGATTTCACTTGAGCAGCGGGATTCAATAGTTTCCGGTTATCTCGCTCGTGGCATTCGCCAGGACGCCAACGCCACGTGGGATCTGGGGCAGGATGCTGCTAGTGAGCGTCAGCACAGACACTTGGTAAGAGGTGCACAAATCCATAATTAGAACGCTGAGGCGTCCTCCTTCAACGTCCCCCACTCGCTGAGCGACTCGAATTGGAATATTGCCATACATATCTCCCCCTGAGGTCCTGAGATTGGGACCAGTTGTCCAGTCGACGTCGAGGGAAGTATTGAAAAGCAAGTCCAAGGGGGAAAGCGGACCGCTGGGTCTGCGAGCCGGAATAACACTCGGACAACTTCTATAGCATAAAGTTCACCCATATTGCTCTCTACCCGTGCCAAAAATAGCAGTATATTAGTACCGCGAATATCCGAGACAATAAGCTGTACTCTCGTCATGTGCCGTATTTTTGGACTGATAAGTTCCCCGATCGTGGATGATCATTTTTGCCCAGCAGACGACACGTAAGAAGGTTTGGCGTGACGGTCGCGAAACCACCCACAAGGGAGGCGAAACATTCGCTTCAGGCCAGCGCCTAGCGGTGTCATGCCCGCGAGGGAGAAGAGTGGCTGCGAAAAGCGGATAGTTAACGCGATCCCGCCATCTAGCGTGAGCCAGCATAGAAAGTCGATATTCCGGTGCGGCCGTAGGTGTAGGGACCGCCCACGCATCTTCGCGGGATTGACGCGTACATCATCCTTCGATCCAATGCGACCAACACGACAGAAAGCTGGAGAAAGGGGGACACCGGCTTGTTTATTGATTCGAGTGTCAGGGAATATCCGGTTACAGGGCTCTAAACGAAAGGGGCTTTAGTTAGACGCAGCACCTGGAATCCCGCTCCTGGCTAGCTGCCTGTCGGTATATTTGGCGCGAGATTGCGCTGGCGGGATCGGATCCTCGAAAAACGGGAGGTGTCATGTCAAACATGAGGATAACTCATCTTCCGTTCGCAAACCCAGGAATTATCTCAGCCGGAGGGAACTTTTGCTGTGTTTCTAGCGAGAATGGAGATTAGCGCTGGAAGGAAGCACAAATGCCTTCGGCCGTTCCAAATTCACCAATGAGGGCGTGTCCGTTCGAGACAATTTCGCCAAACGCACCAACAACTCTAGGCCAGAGGCCGTTCTGAGCAGGCCGAAATAACTAGTCAGCTAGTGTGCTACGCTGGGTGGCAGTCGGCAAAAGGGATGAAACGGAGGGGGGGCGGATGATGAGGCTGCTGGAGCTGAGAAGGACCCTGGAGCTGGAAACCCCGGCGGACGAGGCCGAAAGGGGAAATGTTCTAGAAAGGAGTGCGCGACATTCCATGCGATGGCCCACGCTGCGCCCCACGCTCCGCCCCACCTGACGCCGCCCATAACGCAACATCGCTCGGCGGTGGCAAGTTAAGAGCGTGATTTCCTGTCAGGCTCCAATCCACAATCCTGCTACTTACGTATGTAGCTCCCGGAACCCGGGAGTGCATTTCTTCTGGAAGCACTAGAAAGGGATGATGAACATGAGGTATCGCGTCGGCGTCGCCTTGGGGGGTACCGTTCGTGCAATTTAGCTGTCATCTGCACGAGCCTTTGCTTTAGTGTGCCTCTGGGAATTGTTAGGATCTCACTATTCTACTGTAGGTTAGTGATAGGCAATTACTCTCTGGCAGTACCTACTGGGGTACCTTAGGCTATCTTGCTAGAGTCTAGTCTGTCTTAGGTAAGAAGTGGTTAGGTTATGTAGTACCGTAGCATGCGTAGTGCATACATGCATACATATGTAATTCCTACTACGTACATGGATGGGTACTTAGTATCCAGTCCATGCGGGGGTGCACGTGTATGTACCATTTCGTATCAATCCCTACCTCTAATATCATCGTCTTCTTTACCGAAAAAAAAAAAAAATAAAAAAAAAATAAATAAATAATAAAAAATAGAAACGAAAAAGCGAAGCCCCTTGGATTTTACTGCTAGAGAGGATTAGTACTTCTCCTTCAAGGGAAAGCGAATCGGAGTAGAATAGATAACAAGTAGATATAGCCTTAAATGGAGGCGATGGGATAGTTTGTGGCTGACTCATAGCTACTCCATACCTTTTAAACCGATCGGGAGCAATCGTCCCATATCGGGCGGGTATCTAGCGCAAACACAGGCGCAAGCGCCCCGCGAAATGAAAGGAGACTCGCGCTGTGACACAGATCCCGTTTAGAGAGAGAGAGGGCCAACAAAATATCTGCTGAGAACGGGCATTGAACAAGGTCCCTTGTGCGCTACCGTCCTGGGAGACCCGTTCCTCTTCCAGGCTCTTCTAAGGCGCCCCCAAGGGAATTGCCGTGTTTACTCTGTCCTGCAACTAGTGTAGTTAGTCAGCTACTTGTACCTTACCTCGGTAGCCTGGCTGTCTCGGTACATAGCATATGCCTGGGTCTTTGTTGAGCCGTGGTTGGTACTCGGGCCCTGGAAACGCCGGTGGTCATTGTTTGGTAGAACCAGTCCCAAGATAAACAAACTGGGAGGTATCACATCTCACAATGGATAAGCACATGAAGAAAACAGAGCAGAATGGATTCATTGGTTGGAGCATTTTGTTGGTGGAGACGCCGTAGACGTCCGGAAATAGATTTTGCATATGTAAACAGACAGTCCGAAGTCCGAACTATCGGTCAAAATGACAATGACAATGACAATGGCAATGCAAAAGACGATCGACTCGGTGGGGATTGGACTTGTGTGCTCGTTTTATTATGTTTGCCCATAGTTAACCCGAAATGAATGCATGCAGTGTGAATTGGGTGTTTGTCTTGTCCTCTTACGACGTAGAACAACGACGCAATTGCATTTGATAACTACCCTGCGCCAGAGCTGCGCTAGGTTAGGTGAGTGGAAGCCTCGCTGCCAGCTCACTTCACTTTAGGGTCTGATCATAGGATACCTGATACCTAATAGGACCTTGCGGTAGGTACCTAGTGTAGTGTACTTGACAGGGCTGTTGGTCGCTTGCTGTTGGTCGCTTGCTGTTGGTCGCTTGCTGTTAGTCGCTTGCTGTTGGTTATCTGAGGCTGGCCTACCGCAACAACTCAGCATGGCGTAACGCACCCATCCATCAGCCGGCCGCTCGTGCAGAACCCGTGGTCTACCCGTGGTTCTACCCGTGGCAAGACCAACGCGAACGTGGCCAACGTCGGGTTCACCACGTGAGCCAAGGTGGATAGTAGGATAGGTGTTTCTGTTTCTGAAGCATTCTGCAACTAGACGATCTGAAAATCCGGTTGGCTGAGGCATCACCCCTCCCCTGCCCCCCATGCCCCCGATTTTTAATTTCTTTTTCTTCTTGTTCCCGTACATACCTAACCTACCTCGGGGATAGAGAGCGCACTACTGACTTGGTGACGGACGTGACGGGAACGCACCATGGGCCTACCGGCAGTAGCGCGTTCACCACGATGTTTGAGAGTCCTCACCGTCCATCCTTGACTTGCATTGCCGTGGCCAGTGCGTAAAGAGGCGCGATATTGGTATAGTCTCATGCGTAGCACTTCATTGGGATTGTCCCCATCCAACCCAGCAGCCCTTGAACCGATAGGCTGCACGGCGTTAACTAACTACCTCTCGGCCAGCGATCTCGCTGTACGACGCATTAAGGTAACTAACTAGCTACGTACGTATGTGCCCGGTAACCATGCTCATTTGATGCCATGGCTAGCTCTAACCCACTATGTAGCAGAAATCTAGGATACGACACCGCAACTGTCAAGATCGGGCAGCAGGACTAGTGCTTGTGCGTTACGGGACTCCTCTGTGTACATACATGCTTATATACATATATACGTACATACACACATAGTATTGGCGTGCAGAATTGGCCGCTTGTAAGAACTACTTACATAGCTGGAGCTATTTCCCGCTGCGCTGGAACCGAGCTGACGTTGGTAACCGTATGGCTGCGGGAGCCTTTCCATTATGTGCACTACCTAGATAAACAATCGACCCGTATCGGCAAGTATAAATAGATGGGTAGGGAATTTCCATTTCAGGTTTGAGAGACCAAGAAAGGGGGAAACCCGGGGTCATGGTCCCGTTGCTTCAGCTTCTACCAATGGTGGCCTTGCTCATGCAATGACTGCGGTGGCGGTTTTCAAGGATTAGGATTAGAGACGTCATCTGAGAAACACTGCAGGAGGACTCGATTTGCAGTCTCTCTCCTGCGATCCCTGATATGGACATTAAGATTGGGATTTCCAGGCCGGCTAAGGACTAATTATCGCCTGCGCGGGTTTCGTTGACTATGCTGAGGCGACATCGTCCATCTCAATCTGGTAAAGGTTCCGTTGATGCTGGGGCGGGATCGATGCTAATGCAACGTGGCTAATGCACACAATAGGTTGTCACAGGTTGTCGTAGGATTTTCGAGAAAGGGAATGGAGTATAGGCCAGTCAGTAGGTAGGTAGTCAACTACATACATAGGTTATGGCTAGGCATGGTATGTAGTTACCTACTTGACAACAGACAACACCGTCTCGGGCGGTACCTTGCATCCTGTGTTGCACTACGAACTAGATTGTGCTCCTTGTTTTCAAGACGACACACGGCGCCTGTTGGCACACAACACCATAATTGCCATGCTTTGAGGCGTGTAGCGATATACCGGGTATGGCATACCGCTCCTTGTTGCAACAGTCTCTCTGGCCTAACCCTTTGTCACTAGCCTAAGCGAACCCTTTGTCTTCCCATCGAGTTTGATCACCAATCGGTTCTTTGCTAAAAAAGATTGGCTCAATAAGTTTGCTGTCCAGCAGGACACTAGACCGCTAATCTTACTCGTCTCATCCACAGCGGTCACGACACCTTCACACTTGTCCTGTCTTGGTGTCCTGAGCAGGGTCTACTCTCGCAAAAGTACACCTTGGAGAGAGGGGGGCTGAGGGACTAGTAGAAACGGGTTAGCTACTGGCAGGAATCAATATACTACGCAGTTAAGTACATCTATCCATCCATTCCATCCATACATATATCTATACATATATAAATACATAGCAAAAATATATACAAAAATATCTACATAGAAAAAATACTTGGAAAAACACATATATACATACAGAACAGAACGTCCTATGGTTACATGCTATGTATTGCGTTACAGTATGTACGTTGCGCTCTATAGCGCGCTACATCCAGTAGTACGGTGCAGCAGGCTTAAGCGGCGGCATGCTAGCGGTAGGGATGCAACGGCGTGGTGTGGCGTCCAGGTGTGTTCTGGCATTTTTCTGGCCCTGGGGCGTTCGAGCAAGCACTCGAGCGTCCAGGCGTCCAGGCGTTCAGGCGTTTGATCAGGCCCGAGAGCGGGCCCGGCCAGAGGTGCGAGTGGGGACAAGGGGGACCCGAATGGTCCAAAGCCACGAGGTTGCAGTGGTGGTGGTCAGAAAACGTTTGCAGTGGCATGTACCGGTGGCATGTACACACTCCCAGTGGCATGTACCATGTACCGTCGCATTCATGCACCCACCACACACCACACGCAATCTACACGATGTCCTGTTGGCAATTGCAACTGGCTGACAACATGGAAAAAGGCGATCAAACATAGAGCTAGCGTACCAGCAATCAGGGAATGGATCTGCGTCTCGCCATGCCCAATGTGTCGCAATTCCCATTGTCGACCCGGGCAGAGGGTTGAAAGCGACGTGAGTAGAAAGGCGCGACCGCCTGGGTCGGGGTAAAGAGCCAAAGAACTCCCGTACCTGGCGGTATAGGCAAGTAAGTCCCAATCAAAGTGGTGTCTTGGACTGGAGACCTGGTAGGGTACCCAGGTCGGCTAGCTTAGGGAATTCCATAGGTAACTTACGTTACCTCCTATCAGCCGTCGGCTGTGGCATCGTCGAGTACTATATTTCCTATTGACTGCAGTGCTACACTGTGCCTTGCCTGGTCTCTGCTAGCACGATGCAGGTGTCCCTGCCGTGCCCACAGTGTCGAGTAAGTATCTCTCTAGAGGGCCTGTAAGTATTTATGTTCCCGACCCTCGGAGGCTTCTTCTTCAAAATACCATGTAGTGCTAATATCCCGTCGACGACAACTCACCGCAATGACTTGCCTGTTCTTCTCAGTGGCGAGATGAATCACCAAATACATACCACGTTTTGATCTGACATGCTAGAAGTGCCAAGCCGCCCAGGTAACTAAATTGCATACAAGTACATGCATACATACATACATACATACATACATACATACATGCACGCAGGTCAACCAGCGTTGGTAGCTAAGGTAGGTAGGTTGTGATGGCCGCTCCTGGTGTGTTCCCTGTAGTTAGCTATTCCTATGTTCCCTGTGTTCTCTGTGTTCCCTGTATTCCCTGTATTCCCTGTGCTACCTGCGTCTATACCTAACTTTGCATCATGTGTCCAGCAAATTTACTAACATCGTCGCTCTCGTCAGAGGTACCAACGGGTATAGGCGGTCCATGCCCTGAACGGGCCATGGTCTTTGCATCTGCCCTTCGCCTATAGGAGTTACCATTGGCCATCATACCACGCATACCACGCACCAAGTACCTTCCTTGCCACCTTGCCTACCTGCCTCGCACTTAAACTACCTGCCTAGCAGCGTGCCTACTGTGGCCCGGTAGCCACGAGTTTCGCTCTCACCGCGTGTCATAAGTGCCATAAGTGCCATAGTGCATATCTAGACTGCCTATCCATCTCGCCCGTGCGTTTGTTCCAAGAGAAGGTTGAATTTACCTGCATAGAGCGACCAGGTAGTGTGCCTGCCTACTCACGTAACCCCATACACACTTATAGGTACCTTGCTTCACTGCCATGCTTTGAAGTAGACAGTACCTGCACTTTCCTTAACAAAAGGCCGATGAGCCGAAGTCACCTCCGCACAGCTACACTACTGACGGCCTTTGTCGATCCTCTATTATTATCGCTAACTAAACATCGCAACCCCAATCCGACCAAAAGCCATCTTCTCCTCAACCTCAACTTCATCTTCAATTCTAACGTGAACTTCGGCCGAACACCCAACTCCGGCCACAGGACGTGATATGAATTGAGATTGATTGATGATACTACGCCACATCGCATCACACATACCGCACAGCACTGCACTGCACTGCACGGCACTGCACGGCACGGCACGGCACCGCTATACAGCACACCAACTTAACACATCACAACACCGCAGACCACATCCGCAGTCGCACTCCACCGACGGGTGGCCCTCCTACTCAACTCGACTTGCCACTTGCTTGCTTGCTTACCTACGTATTCCTACTCTACAGCGTACAAGGCTGCAGACAAGACCCCCGGGCACACCACCCTACAGCAGAGCATCGTACGTGCTATGGTACATAGACACCCGTAGTATTGATACAACATCCATGCTTACCTCTCTCCTCCGTTTCATCTCTGTTAAATTCGCCCTCTTTTTCATTATATTCCCGTCACTGTCCACCCCGGTCCGCCCGCTAGTGACCTGATCAGCTGCCAGAGTGGAGATCGAATTGAACGTCCACTACCATCCTGCTCGTCTGCCTACCTTTCAACTGCATACCCGCCTCATTTTGCGCTATCTCTGATGTATTGTCCGACTTAAGTCCTTGCGAATCATTTTCACCGTCTTCGAAGACCTGTTGCGCCATTTCGATCAGCTACAACCAGCGCTTTAGAGTCGCCTGCCACCGAATTCAAACACACAGTCCAAATGGGCAACGGCCAAGGCAAGCCCGTTGATCTCAACGGTGAGGGTATGTCGTGAACTCTCTCCTAAATTCCCAATGTATCACGTATTTCCTCAACTTCCCCTTCTCTTTGTCCTCCCTCTCTTTTCTGGATTCTTTTGATGGGCAGAATTTGTTGGCAGCGCTGAGAGCGCAACTTGCACACTACCATCTTCGCAATTTGATTTCTAGAATTTTTTTTTCGCACGCTAATTTGTTTGGTTCACTTCTGCGCAGTAAATCTAAACCACTTTCGATTGATGCGAGTCGTCGGCCGAGGCGCTTTTGGCAAGGTACGGATTGTCGAGAGGAAAGACACAGGTTTATCATTTGCCTTGAAATACATCCGGAAAGATGAGGGTTGGTTATCCCCCCGCGCGCGATATGCCCCAAATTGCGGTATAGTGTGTCGACTTGCTAAAATACGATCCATCTTATCCAGTGGTACGGTCTGAAAGCGTTCGAAATATCATTCGAGAGCGGCGCATGCTCGAACATGTGAACCACCCCTTCATCTGCAATTTACGTTACAGTTTTCAAGATATTGAGTACATGTACGCCCGACTCCCTGTTCTAACGGAATACCGATGGCATTCTAACCCGGACCGCCCTGATAGGTACCTGGTTGTCGATTTAATGAGCGGAGGCGACCTACGATTCCACATATCACGAAAGACCTTTACCGAAGAGGCTGTACGGTTCTGGATATCTGAATTGGCATGTGCTTTAAAATATGTACATGCCCAGGGCATTATACATCGAGATGTGAAGCCAGACAATGTGTTGTTAGATGCTGATGGTCACGTTCATTTGACAGACTTCGTAGGTAGCCCCCTAACAGTCCGGTTCCACTCCGCTCTAACAAAGGGTTTCAGAACGTAGCATCCGATATTATACCAGGCAAAGTGCTCACAAGCAAATCGGGAACCTTGGCCTACCTAGCACCGGAAGTGTATGGCGGCAGAGGCTACGACATAAGAGCAGACTGGTGGTCATTGGGTGTATTATTCTACGAATGCATATATAACAAGGTAGGAGACTTACTAACGCCATATCCGGAAGAACATTGCTAATCAATGACTGCAGCGACCTTTTGAAGGCAACTCAGAGACTTCGTTAACCAACGTCATTTTGCACGCGAATGCAAAATTCCCTATAACCCAACCAGCCGTATCGACCGACTGTGTACGTGCCATAAGAAAGGCCTTGGAACCAAACCCGGATATAAGGTTGGGACATACATGGGAGGCATTCACCAAAGACCCGTTTTTCGCCATGATCGACTTCGCAATGTTAGAGGCAAAGCAAATCGAGCCCGTCTTTGTCCCCTCGGCCGACAAAACCAACTTTGACGCGACATATGATCTGGAAGAACTTCTGTTGGAGGAAGCTCCTCTCGAGGCTCGAGCACGGAGGCAAAAACCGAGAGAGAGGTTAAAGGATGATGCAACGGAGAAAGAGATTCATGAAGAGGAACTCTATCGTAGCATTGAGCGAGACTTTCACTCATTTGACTACACGGTAGCAGCCTACAAAAAGTATGTATCCGCCCCCCCTCCTTTTCTCACCGCTATCTAACCCCCCGTGGCAGGATCACTGGCGCGCAAGGTGATGGAGCCAACCAGGTGGCGTCGATGGGTCAGCCGAGCAGCCTGCCTCAAGCCGTGACCACGAACGATACCAGAGCAGCGCCATCACAAGCCAATGGCAACTATCAGTCATCGGCCGACCCGAGGGCCAGATCCCACTCGCAGGGTGGCCGTCTCCTGAGAAATCAGACGGGGGCACAACCACAATTATCCCAGCACATGCCACCTAGTTATAAAGGGATACAGCAGAGCGGCATGGTCCAATCACCTTCAGGCGGGGTATCTTTTACCCTCGAAGGAACAGGCAGTTGGTCGGATCTAGCTCGCCGAGATAACACCTTGCCCACTGATGCTAACGCCATGGGCGATGATAGAGCTGGCGGGTCCGGCGGCGTATTTGGTTTCTTGAGGGGGAAAAAGAGGGGATATAGTCCTAAACCAAAAGAGAGGGGCGTCTTAGGGAAAGAGGGAGCACGGCAAATAGTGGGATGATGTTCAGGCTTGTGTGATGAACAGGGAAAGGAGGGGATTCACCTACTTTACGATGCACTTCGGAGTTCAGGGGTGACATAAATTGGCGCGGTGATGGGATAGGACGATTTTCCTTTGTCTGTCCAGAGGTCCTTTTGTACATGGAGATATACCCCCTTGTTTTTTGCTTGGCCTCATACAATACGGAGGCCAGGGAAATACGTGCGAAAGAATACCGGACGCTGGTGAAGTCTGGAAGGATACGTAGCAACTTACATAATCTGGCAACTTAATTGCATATATCTCGAGGAAGGCTGCCCAAGCCGGAACCTTATCGCTGGTTGTATTTTTATTATATCCCTCCGTTACACATGACCCAGTGAGCTCTTTGAGTGTCTAGATTTTCGAGATAACCTCATAAGTGAGAGGGATGTCGTAGATCACTCAAGCAAGAGCTATGCCCATGTTTCGTTCTAGCAAATGGTTAAGGAAGCCCTATCGATCGCACGCCTTTCTAAAAACAAATTTTGGTTATTTTAGATTTATTATTTCCCCAACCAGCCACCAACATCTGGCTACTGCTAAGCTGAAGAAGCCGCTTGGTTAAGCTAGGTCCATAGGCTTGATATTTGACGGACAGGCGTTTGTATCATCTTTGCCTCGTGACGGTTCGAGTGTCACGGTTTTCTTATACCAACTACATCTTCTGTATTCAACAATATCATATAGCTTCCCCTGCAGGGGTTTTTCCTGGGCCGGCACTGTGCTTGTTTGTTCTTATATGTGTGGCGTTCCTGGCGTATGCGCCGGCTTAGTCTAGAGCAGGACTTATATATGTAACTATAGATAGATAGTTAGTTAGATAGATCTACATATGTTTCACGACTGAGAACGGCTCCCTTTGTTAGCGTCCGGCGTTAACCCGCCTTGGGAAACGTGCTAGAAAAGGCTCATTAGCAACGCCGGATTGGTTCGTATACGAGATTTTTTTTTTTTTTTTCAAAGGGGCCCTCTTTGTTGTCGACTAAACTAGACTTGGGCAAGTAGATTTCGGTGGCCGTTTTGACGGTCGGCGTCGTTTCGCCCGGCTCATACCGGTAGGCAGGCTACTGAGCGTCGTCGCCGTGGTCCGTGTCTCAGCCCACACCCACCACCATCACCGCCGGCCGCCGCCACCAACTCACCAGACCCCCACCCGCCCTTCTCCTTTCGGGCCTAGACAGATGCTTATGAATGGGCATTGGCCGCGACAAGGGGGAGGGGGGGGAGGGACGAGCACGCCGGGAGCGTGATACGGAACCGTCGGGATATCTAGCTTGGTCATGCTGATGAGAGCGCCATGTGCAGGCGGGCGCAGCCCCGTCGTGTTAAATATTCTGCTAGCAATGACCGTGTCCTAGGAGGGCGTCCGTGCAGCAAGGGAAGAAAAAAAAAAAAAAAAAGGGGACGCATCGAGCTTAGTAGAGAATCCGAACGTACGGTAGCTAAGCCACCCGCTCCTCCTCCCCTTTTTGTTCCCCCGTGCTCGTTAATCTGACTAATCTAAGCCAGAAAAGGAGGAATAGGGCTAAGGCGAAGTTGGGGGCGGGGAGGGGGGCCTAGGAGGCGTTCCCCCGAGACCTGGGGATGTCCCCAGTGCCGGCACGATCGTCTTGTCAAGGCGATGGGCGCCGGCCAGCCGGCTCACCGGTCGAGTCGCTTAGCAATACGAGGAAGGAGTTCGGAGGTTAAACGAACCCATACGAGTTCAGCTGAAAAGAGTAAGGTGTAAAGCGGCAAGAGGAAACGATAGTGCCCCCGCCCCGTCTTCTCTGCGCCCAGCGAGCAGCAGCCCTCAGATTCAATTTGCTCGAATGGGGGGAGGGAGGGACGGGAGTGTTCGGAGCTCGTGGTCTCAGCCCTGCGCAGCCCGGCAACGTGTCTGTGACGTGGCGGAGTGGCAATCGGTGGACCGCCCTCGAGGAAATTAAGGAAGTCCGAACAACGCCATCGTCGCGCGCATCGAAATGGAGAGCAGCGTAAACTAGAAGCGCGAGTCTATGATTGGGGGAAGGGAGGGGGGGGAAGCTTAAACGAACGGAAGCAAATTCAGGAGTCATATCATAGGTAAGCTATCCGAATTGTATGCGGTTCAGAGCCAAAAGATGGGGCTCGTGTGCGGCTCTTTTCGCCCTTCCCAACTCGAAGTCCCCAAGAAAAACGCAATACTGCCCTGGGAAACCGCCCCCCCCCTCCCCCCTTTTTTTTTTTTTTCCCCTATCGTCCTGGCGTGCCCATCCCGGTACGTGCCGGGATAAGGATTGACCAGCCACGAATGACCTGGTCAAAGCTATGAGGAAACTCACGACTTCATTGATTGGAGGGTGGGGAAAAGGGGGAAGCTGGGTCGATCGATGTATGGAATAGGCGCTCCCGTCGCGCCGTCCGTCGCGACGGGCTATTTTCCCGCGAATCCGGTAAACCGACCGGGTCCGGACTCTCGAGAGCGAGCGAGCGCGCGTGCGTGTAAGTAAGTAAGTAAGCCAAGGAAGGGTCTCCTCGCACCGTTCCTTCCCCCCTTCCCCTGTTACCACTATATAACAGGCCCCCGGTGACGCGCGGAGGGACTCGCGCGGCGACATCTGAATGGCCGAGCTGGCGCTAACGGCGCCCTGACGTGTCCGGTCCCGCTCGGTTCGGCTCGCTATACATGTTATCCTGCCATGTCCGCCGGCGCTTTTCATCTTTTGATTGGCCCTTTCGCGGGGCCTCGTTATTGCTCGTCCCGTTTCGAGCTCCCTCGGGATGGTCGTCGTCGCGCCCGTCCGTCCGTCCGTCCGTCGACAAAAAGCCCGCCTGCAGTATGGAGTATGGCCCCGTCCAAAATTAACTAGGATTATAGAAGCTAGGCATCATCTTAGAAAAAAAAAAGTTTGGTCGCGTGGTTGCTGTTTTTTTTTTTTTTGGATGTCCTGCTCCCCGAAACGGCCGGCCTCGACGAGTGCGAGGATTGGCCGAGGTAAGGGACGGGCGAGGGGGCTGTGGTGTCTAGAAACCGAATAGATGAGGTATAGGTGCTTGGCGCCGGGGTCCCGGAGAGGGGGGAGAAAGGCAGAATGGGGGTTCCTCTAGAATATCTGGCGGGAGACGATGGTGGTGAGGTGCGTCTACTCGTAACGGTTATCATATTTGGCCTGAGGAGAACAGGCCACCTCAAAGATTGTGGAGGGTATGTTGATCTCGCCCCGAGGTTACTATGTTGGTGATAGATTAAAAGAGACAATATCCTACTCTAATAACCATCAATCCATATTCGAAACTGCGGGGTGCGAAAATGCTTGTGTGCTATTTGAAGTTTAGTTGATATTACACAGGTGGGATGTCCACCCAAGGTATATATATTTACGATAGCAAACAGCTAACAAGGTACCTACCACGGCCCCAAAAAGACACAGGACGCCAATTTATCTGCTTGTTCGATGTAGTAGCTAATATTGATAGGTATGTTGTGACGGTACGGCGATCTGGCTGCCATATATACCCGTCACTTATACTCACAGAATACTACATATAATATAGGAGACATGCCTAGCTAATATGAACACCGCCGAGGATAAAGCGTGGGGATAGAGCGTGAGGATAGAAATCGTGGGTTGCACCGTGTTGTTGCACCTGCATGACAATATCGTGTTGGTCTTAGGTATAGAGTGTTTGGTCTCGTCAAGTTGTAAGTCAAATCATAGGGGAACACATTAACATAGCCAACCCGGTAGCTTCCCTGGATATGCTATGGTCACCGGGATACGTGAGATGACTAGCATCGATTACCACACCTGCAGGATTCTAACTCCTTACTAATCCGGCAGCGATTAAGACTGACGATTTGAAATGAGCTCAAACTGCCCGGCTTCCGGCTATGTTAATATGCAAGCCTGAATGGTTCGAGGCAGAGCGAGGGAAAGGGGTTTTAGACGCAGACAGGAAATTTATTATTTCTCGCCCCTTTTCAAACGACGCTGCGACGCCCATTCGTCTAGGTCAACGTCCGACCCCGTAGCCCCAAGCGATGCCCGCTGCCATAGTGGCTATCAATGCAGCAATAACGGCTGCCACAGGCATAAGTGTACCCAGCATGGCCATGCTCGTCAGCGTAGCGAAGACACCCCCGGCCGGAGTAAAGCCCCCATACATGGCAGATTGAAAGGCGGCAGCAAGCGTCCCTTACAGGGTTAGTCATAAAAGTCGGGAAGGCGAATGAATGTCTTAAGTAGAGGGGGGAGTAATCACCAGCGCCAACCCCAACGGGCCCAAAGCCCAGGCACAGAACCAAAGAGCAGACGAGCGTAAAAGCCACAGCCCATGTTATCACGATGGCGAATACATCTAGGTAGACAGACATCTGCTATTAGCCATCTTGCCATCTTGCCATTATGCCGGAGCTAGATAGACGGGACGGACGTACGAGGCTGGGATAGCCAGTCCTGGATGCTTTGGGCAGCGGCCCCGAACCATTCCCTCATGCTAGTATCGATGACCAGAGGCTGGATTGACAATGCCATGGTCATGTTGGCGCTAACTACTTAGGAAGTCGGGAAATCAAAAAGTCGGGAAGTTGGGAAGTCGGGAAGTTGTGAAGTCGGGAAGTCGGGAAGTCGGCGACTCTTGGCAGGATGATCGGATACACCTTTCGCTTTATTTCTCCTGTTTAAAAGTTGTTTTTTTAAAAGGGAGGGAAAGAGTGATTGTGATTATCATAAATTGTTGTTGATGTTGTTGTTGGCAGATGCCGTCAACTTGACCCCAAAGGTATCCTTGTCGCAGTCGCACAGGGCGCACAGGGCACGTCTACAGGGCACGCGTACAGGGTGCACAGAGCACACAGGACACACAGGGCAGGCACAAGTCTAGGCTCATGCTTCCGAAGGGGGGACTTAAACTCTTGGGCATGAAAAAAATAGCAACTACCTAAGTACCTACCTAGGCAATACCTTAAATGTGTATCCTATCCCATGCTGTCCCTCATAACCTGACTTCATTTCAGCAGATTTAACATTCATTCATCATCCTAATCGGGAGTTACATATTCTAGTTGCCATCCTTTTCGACATGTCATGTCATTGGCGTACCTTGTACTTCGTAATCCCTAACTGCAGGGTTAAAGCCGTGGCTATGCTCCCGAATGGGGGAAGGGGAGGAGGGGCTGTGCCGCAGGCTGCGCGCCCAAGAGGGAGGGAGTAGGTTGAGGGTAGGTAGTGCTCGAACTTCACATCGAACACACTTTCAGTACGACCACGCTGCCGATACAGATAGATGCGTTTTCAACTATGCGGCCGCTGTGCTGAATGTGTTCCGGGACTCGTTCCGTATGCAGTTCCATCATCGACGCATAGGCGCCCAACCAGATAATATATACAAAGTATACAAAGTATACAAAGTATACAAGGTATACAAGGTATACAACATATTAGACCGGCGGATCGGGTCGAGCAGCGGCATTCGTCAGAATCAGAGATGGATCCGTTGACTGCTCTGAGCCTGGCAGGCACCGTCGTCCAATTTGTCCAATTCGCAGCCAGTCTTATCAACGGCGCGACGAAAATCTATGTCGCCGGCCATTCGGTCGAAACCGAGACCCTCGATGGCATCTATCGTCGACTGTCCGATTTCAGTTCGGACCTGGGCGCCCAATGCGGTGGACATCCACCGCTCTTCCTTGGTGACCTCCAACGGCTGGCAAATCGGAGGGCCGCTGCGCTCGGAACCTTGGCGACTAAATGCAAACAGGACTGCGACCAGCTGCTAGAGATCGTCAATCGATTGAAGAGGAGCAGCGTCGCCGGACCACGGTGGTGGGCGTCATTCGTCGTGGCATGGAAGGAGGTGGCCAAGGCTAAGGAAGTCAAGGAGCTCCAGGAACGCATCGAAGGCTACCAGGGCCAGATGGTGTTGCATCTGTGTGCCATCTCGAGCCAAGCGGTCGATGAGGTTGCGTTGCAAGTTCATGAACTCTGCTCCATGGCGAAGGAGGCACAGGTCCAGAGGCGCGAGCAGCTCCAAGGCTTGGAAAACGAGCTTCACCAGCTCCGGGCACAAATCGCCAATCTCGGCAAACAAGACGGCAAAACTAGCCTCTCTAGAGACGACATCGACATGCTCACCACAAGAGTATCGATGTTATCGTTGACCAGTAAGACGTACGCCAAGGAACACAGTGTTCTCGCCGATCTCGACTACGACAGGAGGCGGGCAAGATACGCCAAGATTCACCACGCCCACCAGAGCACTTTTAACTGGGTATTTGACAATGCATCGCGGGGAGCCAGCGCCGGAAGGGGGATACTGGCTTGGTTGGAACACGGGAATGGCACTTTCTGGGTATCAGGAAAGCCAGGGGCTGGGAAGTCTACCTTCATGAAATTCGTCGCCGACCACCCCAAGACGGGGGAGGCCCTCCGCCGTTGGGCTTTTCCAGACCACGCCATACTGGCATGCCATTACTTTGATTTGGGTGGGACTCCCATTCAGAGATCTCTCGAAGGCCTTCTACGCTCTCTATTATACCATATTCTTCGTCAGGCGCCGGGCCTCATATCCACTGTTCTCCCGGGGCGATGGCGTGAGGTGGCACAGGACCAGCCCAATTCATTCAAGATCGAAAATTCCTGGACTCTCACCGAGCTCCAGGATGGCATGTCGAAGATCACAGAGGAGGCGACGAGGACTTTGAAGGTCAAGATCTGTTTCTTTATCGACGGGCTTGACGAGTTCGGTGGAGATCATGCGGGAATTTGCCAAACTCTCAAAGACTTGTGCAAGTCGTCCAAAATCAAGATTCTCTTCTCGAGTCGGCCGTGGAACGTATTCGAAGAAAGCTTCGGCGCGCAAGAAGAGAAGAAGCTGTACATTCACGATCTCACCAAGCAAGACATTCGAAACTACGTGGAGAGCCAACTGCATGGTCACCCCCGGTGGAGCATCATGGTCTCCGAAGCCGAGTCGGCGGTCTTGCTAGTCACCGAGGTCACGGAGAGGGCACACGGTGTATTTTTGTGGGTATATCTTGCTGCCAGGCTCCTCCAAGAGGGAATGACCAACTACGATACCATCGACGAGCTTCGGCAGCGACTTGATGCCATACCAGATAATCTGGAGAGCTTCTTCCAGCATATAATGGACTCTGTTGACTCCTTTTACCGCCAAAAGATGGCCAACTGTCTACTCATGGCGGTGGTAGCTGACGGGCCTCTGCCATTTTCAATCTATGTTTTCCACGAACAAGAGTACGACAAGATAACTTACGCGACCAGAGAAAGTGTGGAGGTCTGGGGCGAGACTCGGTGGGAAGCGCTACGAAAGCAGTTCTACAGGCGTCTCAATTCTCGATGCAAAGGACTTCTTGAGATCAACGGTGCACATGTCGAGTTCCTGCACCGCACAGTCAGTGACTTCCTTCGGACCAGGGACATGTGGGAATTCTTGTGTCGGACAGCAAAAGCAGAATTCGATCCATGCTTCTCTATCTTCCAAGGATATGCTGCGCTGATCAAACATAGTCAGTTCACCCGAAAGCCTACCGCCAATCCAGAACCACATCAGTTGGAGCGCCACTTAGTTCAGATACTCAATGAAGCGCTTCCTTACAGCCGTCGTGCACAGCCCCAGAATGGCAAGCACGTCGAAGATATACTGGATGACCTTGAGTGGTCAGTTGAGACTATTATTCAGCAGGCTAAGGCGGAAATTTCTAGCGCCAGCCACGTTGCAAGCGGCACGACCATTTTTCGCGAGTGCGCCGTGGGGGCTGCTTTGTACGACTATGTGATGCAGAAACTACAGCAATATCCCGACTATTTCACCATGTTTCGAAAGCCTCCGTTAGCTTGGGTCCTCAACTGCGAACCGTCCGTGGCGTCGAGGAACGATCCGTCGCTATGGTCTGATGCGCGCTTGACATTTATACAGCGCCTTTTTCAGCTTGGTCACAACCCGAATGAGACCTATAGACCTGGTAATACAAGCCATAGTTCTACTCCATGGTCTGAATTCTGCACGAAGGTCGTTCCTACGCTCAATCTGTCCAAAGAACCGGTTCTAGGGACTATCCCAGGGATTGTTCCAGGGACTAGTCAGCCTACAAGGTCGAGTCAGCCTCTAAAACCTCCAGCCGTGGTCTTCAACACGACTGCACACCGCATGATAAATGCTCTAAGCCACGGGGTATTTAGAATACTCCTCGAGGGCGGCGCGGGCGCCAACGTCAGTATGCCGAGCACCAAACCATCACCTTCGATGCCTATCTGGGCCGGTTTCCTTTTGGCCTCATTCGAGAATCCCGGCCTCCTCGAAGCCCAAGAGACATATCTCGAGGTATTAAACCTCATGATGCGAGAATCCAACTTGGGTTTTCCTTTCCCGGGTCTACAGCAACTCCTAGAACAGACTCTCCCCGAAGGCCGTTCGACAGAAACTGCTCTCTCCGCAATAGAGATACCAAAGCGAGTCGGCATACAAGCACGGACGACGATGATGAAATTCATCTGCCTGTTCCTTGACCACCTCCACTCTTATGACAAGGCCAGTGTTTCTGGAGGAAACATGTCGGTTTCGCGCCGCGCTAGCCTCCTGACAGTGAAAGCCATTCGCGTTTTCATGGAGCACGCCGCCCACCCCTTGCTACCACTTCATGTGTTGGAGGTCAAATTAGAATCGGCTTTCCCCTCGTTATGCAGCCCACGGCCATGCCTGAAACGCAGTAATGACGAAAATTGTACACTGAACGCGGTCGAGGGGGGTGCGGATACTCGCAATCCGAAGAGACGCAGGCGACACAGGCTCGAGCCTGTAGAGACATAAGAGAAAGCTTTAGGGATAACGTTAAATAAAATCAACGTTGCTTAATTCCAGGCGTTGAACTTCGGATCGCCCCCGGTTAGAAACCATTTGAAGTTTCAGGTCTTGGTAAGCGGCTACCACTGACCAATTGAATTTAAATACATGCCAATTTTCAGGATACAAGTTTGCTCGAATCAGCAGCATTTCCCCCCCAATATATCCATCGTTGTTTCAAAGGAAAGGACTTCATAAGTACTTTTATTATACCCAACTTAGTCAATACCAATACCAGCAAGCCTCCATATCGGAGGTTAGAATAACTTATCGTATAATTAAATTAGGCAAAGTCGCAAAATGTTTCATAGGACACACGCACAAGAACGGGACATCTATTTGTGAATGGTTACTCCTTTGACTTGCTCTTTAATGTGGCAACCTTTCAAAGTAATTGTGCTATGTATTATTAAGGTGCTGCGGGCGGTGAGTAAGGTAAACCTCACAGGGTATATTTAGCTACCTAGCGGTTAAACCCAAACAAACGTAGCTTTCTATTCTACTTCCTCATAACGTCGGCTCTTCCTAACTTCGCTCACGCTGCTGCCAACTGGCGCGCACAGACGAGACTGGCCTTCTTTGTGACTGGTGCAACATTACTTAAATAATCAGCCTAGAAAGTGATAATATTCAGCTTCATTTTTATACTTGGCTATTTACTTGCGACCCAGCTGCTACCTCCTAGTGACCCCCTTAGCCCCCAGAAATACATGCTATTTATACTGCGCAGCGTGCCTTGTTGAGGATGTAGATGTTTTTTTTTATTAGCAGTCTAATGCCATTAGGTAGTAGGTGGGGTAAATTCAAGACTATTCAAGCTTAATGTGCCTAAATGTTAGGGTGATAGAAGGGGAAGTTGGGTGGTGGAGTCCTGACCCTATAAGAACCCAATCACTATTGGCATCATGTCGGCATTTTTTGACGCGCCTGGAAGGAATTGTCGGCGTCTCACAATAAAGTCTTGATACGGAAGTAGGCTTCACGCCCAGGCTTGTCTCATTTTCCTTTATCGCCTATGTCGAGGTTGTCCTCTCTAGGTAATATTGCCGTGGCAGCTGAGCCTTTTATGGATGTGGCATATTTAGTGTTGCCTTCGTGCTAGCTATGTGCTCGATATACCCCCTATAGCTTTACCTGTTATACTTCTAATGAACCTCTTATTGTCCCTCTGGTAATGGACGGAATAGCCATCCAAGCGATGAAGTACACCCGGTAGACTTTTTGTGATACACTCATCGAATAAGCACCCCTACTACAATGAATCCGACCAAACTTGGCTAAAAGGAGATCACTAGCGAACGGGCTACATCGGTATGTGTGATGGTCTCCTGGGTATGATCGTATGTTGTGCATATCACTCTGATGTGTATTTGTTGTCAGCTGCTGTTCGTTGCAACTAATGCAACGTCAGCTCAGCGTTATTTCTCTTCTGGGTCATATCTTTCGACCGTTATTTATAGAAAGACTCATGAGGTACGACGTTTATGATGTCATGGCCGGCGGGCAGATTCAGCCTGATATCTTACGAGAAAGAAGCCATGGTTATGCGGCAATGAGCCTAGATCGTAGTGAAGAGTAATGCTGAAGTAGCATATGGTGGTAAAGCTTAGTCATGTAACAATCCTCTATGCGGACAGGGACTTAGACTGACTAGGCGCCTGAGGTTGGGTAGTGAATAGAATATCGCCAGGCAAGAGGCTGGGGTTCATGTTCGTGACGTGGTGAATCTAAGTTTGAGAGCGTGTAATTACAATAGAGTCGTTAGGAGGCTACCCCCTATGTCTGATCCCAAGAACTAGGTACAGACTCAGATTGAATAATGAAGTAAGGGCTGTTCTAAATACATAGGAAATACTCATCATTGTATAAATATTCCTCCCTTCACTCATTACGTTTGCTATTGCTCTCACAGAGCATGCTCTGCTGATCCCTCAGAGCACCCCCCTCAGAGCATCCGCTCTGTTGTCTCCACGGAGCTGCGCATCACATGAGCTCTCATCCTTGGCTGTAGCTTGCTTATCTCTTGGCCTAGCCCCCCCACCCATACTAATGACGTTCTCGAGACAGCTTTCTTGATCGTTGAAGCGAGTCCTGTCTTTACATGATTAATAGTTTCCTTGATGCCAACTTCTTGAGTAAGATTCATCGAAGGATATAATCCATCTCTCAAAGCCCGCTAAGTCTAGGCCAAGAGCTTATGTCCAGGTTATCCATACATGACCGACGTAGCATCTCAATAACTTCTATCATAATCGTTACACAGACTTTGTGACCCAATCATTTTCCTTCCAAGGATGGTTACTTGCATACGCCCTGGTCACAACAACTTTCACTTAGCGGCCAGCCTACTTCTCATCGTTGCATTGTTGATATCGTGACCATATAATATAGTGATTGGGTTGGTTTCAATAAAAGTAGGTGGCGGAGGCTTGCTGATCCGACACAACCTCGGTCAAACTCTCGGGTTGAGCAAGTTGTTCTATATAGCCGCCGCACTGTTAGTTACACAGCATGATACAGCGTGCGGTCGTCTACCGCGGATGTAACAAGGGCAAATTGGGCAAATAATCTGGGCTTAGAATTGATGCCCTTCGCATGTAATAATCTGCTAGGGCTGCTAAAGTCCCCGCTGGCTGACCTTAAGGCTATATACAAAGAAACCTAGCTACTTGACCTACCGGGTCTAATTAGTTCTCTGTCGCACCCGCAGG
Source organism: Rosellinia necatrix (assembly GCA_021209875.1). Taxonomy (NCBI): domain Eukaryota; kingdom Fungi; phylum Ascomycota; class Sordariomycetes; order Xylariales; family Xylariaceae; genus Rosellinia; species Rosellinia necatrix. Next base: position 1,513,036 of record JAGYVD010000006.1, on the reverse strand, counting down.
AAACAGCGGAATCCTACGCTCACCTCTCCGTGGAGTAGGACTGCGGCTAATGACACGCTCGCACGAAACGTGTGCCACCGCTTGGAATACCTTGCGAAACGGAAGCTAACCACAACCCGTATTGTTCACTGGGGTATGAAATATCAAAACGGGAACTGAAACACTATGAAGACATACAAGAGGGCAAAACATATTTGATACTTAGGGAAACATAGTGGAAAAGGGCATTGTGACTAAAATCGTTGGGGAAGTGGGTAGGTACCAAGGGCTAATTCGGCCCGCATGGCATAAAAAGGGGGCATAACTCATTCTATGTAAATTTTAGACTTACGCTTAGCAGACACTTTTTGGTCTCAATGAATTTTATTGATTTACCCCCAGTACGTTTTATTGCTTAATATTGCCTTGATCGCCTATTTCCCCAAAAGTGCAATCATTACAGACAACAGTTGGAAGCGTAAGGACGACTTATCTCCAACGGAGCCACTATTGTACCCTACTAAATACAGGTGGTTCACTTCAATAGGAATTGACGTGAATTGAGAACTAGACATTACGAGATACCCCCAAATCCTGATTACCACGTATACGGTTGAGCATCGCAAGTCTTTCTACAATGGTAATAAAGTACTAGCTAATATATTACTTGTATTGGCAGTGTATTGACGGCCGACTTAGGGCCCATGAGCCCAGGCATAATTTGATGACTGCTCGAGGTCCTTACCCGGGTCAGTCAGAGTCGTTATCTCGGCCGTGAAAGAAGTTGTAACAAGGATGATGTCATCACCAACCGGATCATTAATGTCTCGCATGGATCTGTTCGTCCCGTGACATGTAGCGGTTACTGTGCTCTCCCCGATCTCCCTGTACGTCTTAGGCGTATCCCGGTGCCTTGCTCCCGCCGCCGATGATACTGGAGATGGCCACGAGCGAGACTCAGCCACAGTGGTCTTGAATTTTAGTTGTATGCCGGCGCGAACCATAACAAGAGATAAGAAATCAAAGACGAGGCGCCTATTCGCACACGCCCCCGGAAAACTAGTAGCGCAAAAGGCTAGAAAAGAGCACGTCAACTCAGCCAACAAGAGAAGATATACCGCGCTAATAGTATGTGTCTTATCACCCGAATACAAAAAGCGGAACGTTGCAACTACACGAGCTATAGACGATACCATAGCCCTTGGGCTTGAAGTTAGTCGTTGAACCGGTTTGACAAGTTAAGTTTGGGCACTAACAAGATCCCAACAAAGAATATGAGCGAAAGCCCAACCTTGCTGCTCCGGGACATATTCAATCTCCAGATAGCCCTCTGAGCTAGAATCAAAGTTATGAAGTTCGTTGCTGGGTCCATGATCACCGCCGGAATGTGATAGGTTTTGTCGTCAATGCAGTAGCCATTTGTACCTATGCGATCCCATATCATTTCGTGTGGAATGCAGGAAAGGTTCTCTGTGACGAGAATAGCAATATGACTCAAGCAAACGAATGCTAACAAAGCTTTATAGGCCCAGTAGAATAGATTACGGGTGCCACGCGGAATAAATATTCGACTCCATTCCAACAAGATGGCTGCTTTGCTGGGACATAGGGTCACCAAGACGAAATTGATGCCAAGATGGTGAATCTAGTGGAAATGAGTGTTAGCACCTAACTACTCACTTAGGAAACCATATAATTCATGGTTTTGAACGTACGTAGAGCGTTGAGCTTAAATTTTTGAGTTGTATATTCCACTGATGTGTGAAAGCACCAGTTGTCTCAATGATGCGATAGGAGCACCAAACGCTTGCGAAATATGTACCCTGACGTGATAGTGGTTGGTCAAGTGTAGCAACTTTGATAGGATCAAATCCACTTACCAGAGCTAGAAGTATCAGAACTGGAAATGCATATAGCTGGTTAGTATTTGTATTGATCCCCTAAGATCGTCTACTTACCATCCTCTAAATCAACTTTCTTCGCGCATAATAGTTTGTTGTATGCCCGAATGCCGAAAGCTGATATGGTTACCGTTGCACATAAGGCATTAGTAATGCAGGCTATGCTGTTGAGATTCCAAGGGTGGTCAAAGTCAGGTGTTATTCCAGGAGGTGGTGGAAGCGCCGGGCCATTCAAGAGCGCTTCGGTTTTGTCTATCATGATGAATGGAACTTCATGTGAATATGATTTTATATTTGCGAACTAGACAAATAAGTTCTAGCCAGAGACATGGATAAGAGTTCACCCGAGAATTACGAATATATATATGTGAGACCAAACCCCAATTTTGACATATTGACTATCAGAGCCTACCGCTCCCAATAACTCAAGGTAGAAATACTGGCTCTCCCATGCATCGAAGGAGCATCACAGTATCGCATTGCTCCTACTGCTTAAGGAATGAGATCCAAGGACTGAATACGATTTTATGTAACTGCAAGTCTGTTTGGGGACATTACACCGGTGTAATCCTTCGCCATCTCCTGCCGCCGGAAAATTAGGGGGGTATGACAGGATTACCAGAGACCTCTGGCTGGTTCACGCAAGAAGAGCTGGATATGACCAATGCCACACCAGGCGTTCGATTTGACCACTGCCCCCATGCAGGCTTGTTGTAACCTGGTAACCGAGACTCAATGTTACAGATGCTCACTTTGCGCCCCCGCAATCAAAGAAAGGCTGGCTTATTGTGTCACCAAGCAGGATAAGGCTGGGCCCGGCACAAGGGCTTTTGAAAAGGCCCGACAAATATATGCAAGTCGTGTACCAGGGGACCAATAAAGCCCCGGGATTTCATACAGGTATAATCAACCCCCGGGTACACCTTAGTCCCCAAATTTATAAGGTAACCCCTCAGGAATGTATCAAATGATATTCATGAGATTTAGACACCATGCAGAGCGGCGAGGGTAGGGGATCAGCTTGGGTTGCTCTCCCCATTTCATATAATTGTGAGTCGCTAAAAAAGCGGCTTTGGATGTATAGAAAGATGGCAGGTCTTCGGTCTCTGCTGCTGGGTACTTGAATGCTTTGTTCTCTGATTCCTCCCCTAGTCTATCCTCGGATTGCATAAAGTCCCAGGAGAGCCTCGATTCTATTACACTTCCTAATCTACCTAATGACTGCATCGTTCATCAAATAGTTTGCATACCTTCAACAGTGCTCCGGTCTCCGCAAAGAAAATCGCCGAAGATGAACTCTCTACCGGAGAAAGGCCGGTCCCAATCGGATGCAGATTTCTCTATACCAGAAACGATAGACCTGGGCAATCGAGGCCCAGACCCGGAAGACGAACCAATGAAGGATTGGTAACCTTCCGGCCATGAGAAAGCGATCATTTACACCCTCGCTCTCCTCAATCTCATTGTCGCACTTGACGCAACGGTGATTGTAACTAGTTTGACCGTAACTATTCCCCTCCGAGGTTCGAAGACCTAAAGCTTCGTTAATCTCTCCTGAGCAGGCCATCATTAAAGATATTGGTGGAACAACAACCCAAGCCTTTTGGATCGGAACTTCCTACCTTCTCGTCAATGCCGTCTCTATGCCTACCATCTCCTCCATTAGCGATGTCATCGGTCGCCCAATCTGTCTCACCGTTTCCATAATCTTGTTTTTGATCGGTACCATATTGTGCGCCACCTCTCATAGTATTACTATGATGTTGGCGGGACGGAGCATTCAGGGCGGAGGAGGAGGTGGTATACACTCTATTAGTTTGATTACCCAAACCGACTTTGTGCCGTTGCGGTGGCGACCGAAGTGGTATGGAATGACTCTTGCCGCCTGGGCTATTGGCCTTTCCCTAGGACCTATTATTGGTGGAGTCATTGCAGAGAGAACAACTTGGCGATGGATATTTTATCTCATGTTTCCTATTCTGGGACTTGGGCTAGTTGCCGTCCCTTATCTCCTGACGTTAAAACCAAAAAAGGCTACAGCACAAGAGAAGTTCAGCAGGATTGATTGGGTTGGAATGGCTATCTTTACAGGTTCATTGACTTCTTTTCTTATCGCCATTTCATGGGGTGGCACACAGGTACGAGACTCTCATTCAGTTTCTTTCATTCTGAACACTCTTTAACGTCGACGAAACACAGCACCCTTGGAATAGCGCAGCCACAGTTGCACCCCTAGTCATAGGAGCATTAGGCATTATCACTACCATGTTCTACGAAGCCTATGTTGCAAAGTTCCCATTCCTCCGAAAAGAGCTGTTCCATGACTTCAGCTCTATTGTTACTTACATTGGTGGCGGCCTGCAAGGCCTTATAGTAGGTTCCCGTCATACAGGGTCTCAAATAAACTCATATAGACTGACTGCATCTATCTATAGTTGTATGGGGGTCTCTACTAGTAAGGACACGGAGACGACTCAGTTCTTCTGTCTGCATCTGCTAATATTCCTACAGCATCCCATTCTACTTTCAATCCGTCAAGGAGTACACTCCCACCGATTCAGGCGTGGCCTGGCTTCCAAATGCTCTCGGCTTTTCAGTCGCAGCGATCGTAGCTGGGCGCATAATCACACGATATAGCAGCTTCCGATGGGCGATTTGGACCGGCTGGTTTACGGCTTCTATCGGTTTCGCGATATACATTGTGTGGACCATACACGATACTAAGCCTGTCTGGGTCATTAGTTTCTTGATAACCGGAGTCAGTCATGGAATCATCATCACTGCGCAGAACTTTGCTACCCAGGCAATGTGTAGGCCAGGAGACGAGGGTGCTGCCGCAGCTATGTACATCTTCGTCCGGCAGCTTGGCATTGCGCTGGGCGTAGGCATTGGTGCAACTACGCTGGAGAATGCCCTTAAGTTAAAGCTGAGATGGGATGGCCTGCCAACCGAGATAGCCGACCAAGCCGACACTTTTATCTTTACCTTACACGGCCTCCCTGACAGTCCCTACAAGCAAGCGATCTACGATGCCTATAGGTTTGGGTTTCAGATTATCTTTGGGACTTGGCTAGGAATGTCGATTTTTATCCTCTTTCTCTGTCTAGTGTTCATTAAGCATGCAGACATGAATCGCAAGCTTACCAGCGACCACCAGCTAGATGGTGAGCGTATTGTTAGGCACTGGGGGAGAAAGAGCCCCTGAACACAATCTGAGTCGTCGTATCTGTACAAAAACGCAGGTGTTTCCAATATCGGCGTTCACGAGCAATTGACGATGAGCTGGCGATGGCTCACGGAGAAACTTGGGTATTAAGGCAGGCACAGCAGTTGGGTTTGGTCCGCCTATTCTTATTTCACTCCTTAGTTATATGGTTTGTCAGCATTTATAGGTTCTCAGCTTCTCTTATTGTTATTAATCAAAGCTGCAAAGTTGTTGCCGGCGCAGCAAATCTTCTATCTACAAAATCCGTTGCTACGGCTATGACCTAGATAGGCGGGGACGGACCGGTCTACTAAGGATAGTAAGGTCTGAGTGTGTAACAGTGGGACCAGACGGACAGAATCTCGAGTTTTTTAAATGCTATGGCCGTACATAAAACAACTACTGCCTAGTACAACTTATAGCCAAGTCAACTCTGTCCAGGTAACCATCGGGCGCCAATAGGTACCGATTTGCATCAACTACATGTATTCCCATAGATGGACCTAAATAAACAAAGAGTGGTCGTTTTACTCCAAAACGGATTTCAGCATTCGTCACAAAGATCGACCTCCATTCGGCGAACATACAATGCGTGGCGGGATCGGGAGGAGATAGGAAAGGCCTCGCACCATCGTTGCCTCGTTCCACCTCTTGTAAGTTCAGTGCATCCTGGTACGGTACCTATCTTGAGTTTATCTCTTTAGGCAAGGCAAGCCTTGACTTGAGAATTACTCTCAATTCAATATTGGTGTATATTTACTGTTGTCTTTATTCTGACACTACTAAAACGGCGTTTACAGGCCGGACCGTCGGTATGTTTTCTGGAAGACTGTCTCGACTACTTGCTAGAATATTATGTTTTGTTACAAGTAGTCCTACTAGACCTCCGTATAAAAGGTCCAGTAGGACTACTTGTAATATTTTATACAATAAAAATTAAGTGACTAGTGCGGGATAATGTCCAGCTTTTTTGTTTTGAAATTATGTTTTTAAAATCACGTTTTGTCACAAATGGCCGGGACGGCCCTCCATACAGGGGCGCCAATCTCAGTCTGATCTGATCACTTAACTGGTTGGAGGTATAACTCAGATCCTAATAGACATATACCATTTAAACGTATTATTCGCCGACCTATACAGTGAGCTGAGCCCGAGCAAAAGCGGCGGTTGCGCTAAACCTAATCAGTGCACATTTATTTTTATTAATAATTAAATTTTTTTTTCGATGTAAAACCAACTTCCCGAGGTCGATCTAGCAATTATCGTCTTGGCTTAAACTACCCTCTATATGACACTCGCTGATAGACCGCCTGTGAGGGGCTCGTTCATGTTACCTAACCTAGGAACGACGCTATCTACGTAGTGCACTAAAGCCATACCGCATACAGATTCTACAGATCATGTAGATGATCATATATTTGACCCGTGCCCACTGTCGAAGGATACATGCCTCCGAACCCATCGTACTTCGTATATATACTGAGTTATACCGTGTCGTCTCAAGGCCGCTCAAAGAGACTGAACGCCCCTTTTGTCCGGGGCACAAGCATATGCATAATAATCATTGATGATCAGAGCGTCCATCACCTATATATATATGTGTGTGTGTGTATGTGTGTATGTGTGTGTATGTGTGTGTATGTGTGTGTATGTGTGTGTATGTGTGTGTATGTGTGTGTATGTGTGTATGTATAGTACATTGCATATTCATATCGTTCGTATAGCCCAAGCAACTAACCGCCTTATCTACTCTATGTTTCAATTTGGCTTGCTACGGGCTTGATTCTTGTTGTTTTAGGCTACACAACAGCAGGACTACATCACACTACACTCTCTGCCACTTGGATAGGTAGATAGGCTGTCGGTGGTTAGCCAAGAAGCATAAAAACCAACTTAGTGAGAAAAAGAAAAAAAAAGAAAAAAAAAGAAAAAAAAAGAAAAAAAAAAGTAAAATAAAATAAACCTGCAGTCTATGCGCATGTATGCGAAACTACCCATTCTGCAGGTGTATGTATGTATATATGTATGTATATTATGTATGGATGTATGTATGTACATAGTTATATGTATGCAGGTATGTATGTAAACCTACACTACAATCAAACCGCGAACTGCAATCTCTCTTCACTCCCCTTCCCACCTCTCCACCCCGCCCGCCCCGGAAACGAAACATGTTCGAATCATTAAAGAAGCGAAAACCACATGCATGCCACCGGCATAAGGAGTGGGGAGAATATTTGTAGATTACTTATCTTACGCGCGCAGCGCAACGCAACGCACACACACACACACAACGCACGCGCATTGTGAAAGTTGGGTCGTTATGCAATCCGGTGACAGCAGCGACGACGAGCAGCAAGCAGCAAGCAGTAATAACAGCGACGAGTTAAAAAAACAAAAACAAAAAACAAACAAAACAAAACAAAACAAAACAAAACAAAACAACACTTGTAGTGCCGAGCTACATACATAAAACAGCAACAGCACACCCCTCGCGTCGCCTTACGCCCTTTTGTTTATGTCAGCGTGTTGCATACAGAGACCCCGCCTGACTAAGTAGTGTAGGGGGGGAGGGAGGAGAGAAGGATTGGACATGGGGACAAAAACAAAGAGGGCGATCCGCTCTTCATGCGAACCTAGCAGGGCAGCACGGGCGGGACAGGAAGACGGGTGAGCAGGCGGCCGTGGTGGGGGATTTGAGGTATTTGGGTGCGCCGGCTATCGGAGGCGAGACGTCCGGAATGGATGCCTCTCTCGAAGCACTCCAGGGACCCCACGGCCGTGTGCTGGGCCCTTGGGATCCGGCTCTTATTGGCCTACCGAGGTACAGGTAAGGGCGGAGCAGCTGTCATGGAGCTGGGGTCTGCGCATCACCCGTGCCTGCAATTGGTGGTGATGCTCCTCGGGCTATTAATGAAACCCTACCTGCCCCTGGTTGGCTTTGTATGGCTCATGCTGCGTGAATATCCGGAATAAAGCAGCCTTGTGTGGAGTGGAGCAACTGCTTTGTCCCCTGAACCCCCATTCACATCGAGTTGAGATCCTATGAGACGGTTGATTAAGTGAAAGATAAAACTACATTTTTTTGCCTGCTGTAATTCTGCTAAGTAGGCTAAGTAGGCCGTCGTCTTGCTCGTAACTCGATCCCGCCTCGCCTATTCGCACTGCACCTAGTTCCCACCCGCCTCTCGTCATAACATAACAATTCGGTGCCCCTCTCACTGCATGGGCTCTACAGGACTCTGTCACCAAGATCCGCATTCTTCTCAGCTATCGTAGTTTGGTTGGTATCGCATAAACTCGGCAAAAGCGAAAGACAGTTCAACATAATGTGAGTGGATGGAGAAAAGAAAAAGAGAAATCATCTAGAGACGCCCTGCGAGATTCCATTTCCCCGTCCTACCCCTGAAATATGTACCAAATATTCGTACGCACGTCACGTAGACGGTGCTTCCTATGTGCTTGTAAATGCATAGAACCTGATCGGACAAGCCGTTACCCGTTCGCCTGCCCGTGGGAACAGTTGGCCGGCTCGAAAGCCAAATTTTTTTGTCCCGTGTCTGAATAAACTCCGATGTCCTCCTGCGTCCGGAATGCCTTCCCCAACAACTGCCTGTATTGGAATCCGATGGCATACAAAATCGTGGCGTGGGTCGTTGCGTATGTCGTGGTAATAATAGCAAATCCGATTTCCATGCCCTATATGAACGTAAAGCGCCGGTCTCGATAATGGTGATGGCACAAGTCGCGAGTCTGAAAACTCTAGACGTAAGATAGCAATCGCAGGTCGATACACTACGAGTTTGGACATGATCCTCCCAGATATTTGGTCATAACCGCTTGGAAATCTTTTTCGTCAACGACGGCACCGGTGCCTCCACACTTGGCTTTCTTTTGTAGATCAGAGCAGAGACCGTCAAGGTCGAGATCGCCAGATTGCACTTTAGGGCAACCTTGCAATTGTTCCCTGTCCACTGTGTCAATGATATTTCCGGTATGTCTACCCCTTAAAAAAAGGGAGCAAAGAAAATAACTCACCATATATTGTTACATGTCAGTAGTTTTCCATTGGAAGATGTCTGAATCGTGTCTTCAGTTTCTTTGCGAGCATCGATTTCAGCACATATATCCTTCTTTACCGGCTTGGGACTGGAAACCGTGGGGGCATTAAATGGCGCCATGAAATCGACCTCAAATGCATCATTGAAAAAGCTATCATCGAAGGTTGTATTGGCCAGAACATTGCTCTGTGGTTCGCGGTAGTTGCCGAACAATTGTGGATCAAATTGTCCGCCGTTTTGCTGTGACAACCAGTCAATACTGGTGAAATCGAGGTTCCCAAAATTGCTCAGGTTGCCAAAAGCTATTCAATAGGTTAGCATGGTAGCACTGGGACCGGGGCGTAAATATTTACTCACCTGATGTGTTCTCACTATTCAAACCTGATTGCTCTTCTCCAATGGTAGTGAGGGTTTCAAGAGGCTTAAAGCCGAGCGGTGACTGAGTGAAAGGCTCCGGGGATGTACCGCATGATGAGCTTGGCCCCATAATAGAGTTGGAAGAGGATGAAGGGGAACCAGTGTTAGTACCGTTAAGGCTAAACTGTGCAGAATCTAGGCTAGTCCTGGAGCCACCGTTGCCACTTGCGCCATCCAAGGAGCTAGAATTGTTGAACAGATCAGAGTATTTGACTGATGAGGGGAACAAATCGTTGGCCTGTGTTCCGTCTGAGTTTTGACGATTCTTGGAGTGGTCATTGGAACCTGCTGTCTTGGATTGATCTGGTGGACTTGTCTGGCTATTGGGACTGCGACTTGAAGAAGGCGATGGATACGATGATGTTTGCTTTGCACTAGTGCTGGGTGACATGTTAGGCCCAGGAAACATACCGAATCTGGGGAATTCGAATTGAAAGTTGACATCGTTGATGTTCTGAATCGCTGCGCTACCGAATGTAGAGTGGCCTCGCGAGCTACCCGTTGATGGGCGCGATCTGGTGGATACGGCAGACAGCTTCTTGTACTGCTCCAGTTCGGAATTCAACTTTTCCAACTGAGCACGTAGCTGACTGTTCTCGTTGTTGGCAGCGCTGGACGCTTTCTCTAGCTCCTCGACTTTTGTTTCAAGATCTTTCAAATGCTTCTCTTTCCTTTCCCGGAAAGCACGCTGAGCTGCACGATTCTGAGCCTTTCTCTTCTATAGAAATTGTCAGGCGCTGCTGTGATATAACAAGACATCGGTATCCGACTTACCGAGCTAGGTTCATTTGTCAACGGTTTGCGGCCGGGTTTCTTAGCTACCTTTCCCTCGCCCTCTCTTCGCTTTGCGCCATTTTCTCCTTCATCGTCATCGTCCTCGTCGGGGTGGCTCCTTTTATCCGAAGTTTCGTTTTCGGGAGAATTGGCTTTGGATGTGTCCTTGGCGACGTCACTCCCCTCGGGACTGGAACCGGGAAGATCTCCGATCATTCGACCTTGGGCATCGACTTGATTTTCATTATCGAACTCAAAGTCGTAACTGGTATCTGGCTCAATATCATAGTTGTAATCGAGGAAGGGGCTGTCGGAAGGACCGTTTGCGTCATTGAAGCCCATGGCTCCCTGGTTATGGACGGGCGAAGTAGTCAGGGACTCAGGTGTCAGCGTATCTTGGTCGGCATTGACAGCGTTTGGTTGGTTAGATGTAAGAGCTCGAAACAACAGATTCTGCTGTTGGGGCGTGAGGATGAAGTTGGGAAGAATATTGGGACGAGTGGAGGCCATTGCGACAGTTCGACTCTTGGGTGGATAGAATGGCTGCGAAGGCTCGGAGAATCTAGCCCACAACGACAACACTGGGTCTCAGGGGTAGTTAACCGGAAGGGCTGGCGACCCCTGATGTAGAAGTCGCCGCTTTGAGTATGATGGCAACGTTCTTAATTGAAGGTTGCTGATATTGTTGATTGATAGACACGAGGCAAGAGGCTATTGACTCGCTGGCCGGCTGGCTGGCTGATGGAAAGTTTTGATTCAAGTCGGTGCTGGTGTGAGACAAGGAGAAATGCACTACGTCAACGCTACCACCGATGGCTTGAGGGTTGTCTGGAGATGTGGACAAAGGAACAAGGAATGCTGGCCCCAGGCACTTTACAAACTCGGTTTGGGGTGGGCGAAGTAGCAAGTGGGTAATAGATAAGAAAAGAGAGTGGCCTGCCTGCCTGATCCTATATCTGACGACGGGCACTCAGTGTCACGGCGCTCGGCGATCGGTTATTCCTGTAGCATGAAGACAGTGCTTGGGGTGGCCGTCGCTCAAGTCTTAGCCTTAGTCTCTCGGTCTTCCAGTCTCTCGGACGGGGGGATGGCAACTCTCTGAGTGTTGACGGTTGTCGGCTGCCCGTTGCGGGTTGCGGGTTACGGGTTGTCGGTTGCTGGCCTTGGGTTGGGCTGGTTGGGCGGAGGGATGGGGAGTTGGCTGGTTGAGTGTGTCAAGCCAGGTATGAGGTATCGAATGGAAACCCGAGGAGACAGATGGGTATGTAGGTCGGTAGGCAATTAGGCGAGCCAGTAACTACATGCGTCTTCTGCTTCTCCTAGCGTGGGTGAAGAAGTTGGCGTGCAAGCGTGGGTGTTGCGGACAGTGTTGCGGGCAGTGTTGCGGGCAATGGTCCCAGCCCCCAAGAGCAACTGAAGGAAATGGAGAGAGGCGACTGGAAGACAGGCTGGAGGCTTGCAAAAATCCGATTTGTAAGCTAGCCAGAATGAGAGAGCTGGCTAGTTGGACCGACGGTTGGTACGGTTGGTTGGTATGGTTGGTAGGCACGGCTGGACAAGTAACAAGTGCGAGTTGCAGTTGGGTGTGGCAGGGCGTGGACAAAGGTACTTCGTGCCTACTGTGCACATACAGTACAGCCCCCGGTCAGCTTCGGACATAGCGGGCTGGTGGGTCGGAACGATGCGGTCATTCGAAGTCGTCACTGCCATGCCTGCGGTGCACCATTCGCCGCGGGCGGTTTCACACTTGTCACCGCCCAGAATAGGCATAGCCCGCCATAGGAGGGAGGGGCAGACTCCTCCTCATTCTCTTGGCAACCAAGGGACTAACTAGCCACTAGCCCGGTGCCCTCCTTCTGGAAGTGAAGATTACGAAGTGCCCAGCCAGACCCAGGCTCAGGATCTCGACATCATATTCTCCGTGGTCTGTCCGTGGTAAATCCCGCCAGCTCTCCCGTCCAGCCTCTTAGGAACAGAACGCCACATCATACTGTAATTGGTGCTATACGTCAGTAGCTGAGAGCATTACAGGGATACGGAAACTGCAGAGGACACAGAAGACCGTTATCGTTGACGCCACGGCTACTTTGGTGACATAGTCACATAGGCATGAACGGGTACTAGCTACCCTCGGACTATCGAAATTATCAGGTTCTGGCCCCTCGCTCTTCTATGATTCGAGCACACTATGTACGTAGTATGTACAGTGTGTCGTAGAGTGTTGTAGGGATGGGGTCATCGGCATGACTCAATACACTCCTTGACTCTGCCTCGACCTCATCCTTCAAACGCTAGACGATCAAAGACTAGGTGGTGTTGCAGACAAAGGGGGTTATTCGCAACACACTGTATCGTGGTTATGAATGACATGTTGGCCTTGACTGGGCGATCTCTAGTCGACCCCCAAGAGATATTAGGTAGCTAAGCATGGCTAGCACTGCTCGGCGATGAGCATGTTGCTCTCGGTGTCTTGGAGTTAGTTGCGTTATTTCCGAAACCGGTGCGTGCGCCCCGGCGAATGGGTGGGCGAGCTGGCCATGGCACCTACCTAATTGATGGAGCAGCTAATACCGATATGTCCCCGTTCAACGCCGACCAGCCTCTTTACGCGGTCGAGCGGACCAGCTATGACTCCTCTTAACTCTTAACTAGTGTGTGTTGCATATGCATGCTGACAGAATAAATAGGGGATTCAAGTTCTCACCAGCAAGACGGTACAGGCCATGATGCACCCAGACTAGAGTAGCTATTATTTTGTTGGGATGACAGGGTGCGTCATGGCATCTAGTCCCTTACCATGCCTTGACCGCTTCACCAACCCACTGTCCCTCTTCCTGCCTCTGAACTTGCACGCTATGGTTGGAAGGTCGTGAAGAAAGTCTGCCAAAGTCTTGAACAGGCCCTTGGTGGTCGTTTCTCCATACAGGCCAATCGGTAGTTATGGTGGCATAACAGGGGAAACGCCACTATCGAAGACGATCTCGGGTGTCGGGGACTCAGCTTTGAGACGGGTTTGAACAAGGATTGGTAGACTCCTACACCTAGGTAGGCTCAATAGGTAAGTATATATATATATGACATATCTAACATGTGAGGGTCATGCAAAATACGAAAGTGTATATAGATACATTTACATACCTAGGTCTATGCTCCTAGGTAGGTTGGGCATTTGGGGTGGCTGGGAGGGAAGAGCCACTTCTAAAAAGATCTCTGAAACCCACAACTGTAAATAACTATCGAACTACTATGGACCTACCTGGGTGGAAATTTTATAAAATTCGTATGGCTTGAACACATGTTGAAAGCCGAGCTTAACCTTCCGGGTATCTACTCTACCTACTTAAGTTGTGCAGGTAGTGTTCCCTACCTGGGTCTTTGCAGTTTTGGAGAGCATGTGTTCTTTATTGTAGCTCACTCTTGCTTGGTCGAATGTTGCAGCATGAATGTCGTGGCAGTTGGAAGTCATACGGGAAATAAAACATCAATGAAACAATTGATATCTGTTTGGCTATCCTATTTTCACGGTTCTCAACCAACAGCTTTCTAAGGTGGGTTGTTATGGTGCTCTTTGGCTCAGGTCCCGCCTAGTTCCCCGCATTAGAAGGGCGAGCCCTGATTGACTGACACTCCCTTTAGGCTTTGTGGGCATTCACCTAAATAGGAAAAGTGAGGAGGGGGGAGCTTTCTCGGCGACAGGTGTACAACGGTACAACAGAACCCCGTGTCTTTCGATGGTACGTCAACGAATCATGGCCATCAGCCTCGTCACCTCAGCGTCCACCTCACATGGCCTAAAATCGGACCACCAACAAGCACAATACCCAAACATTTCATCCAGTATTGTTCGGCTGGAGCATACCTATTTTATCGACCTGTGCTTATCGCCTCGACGGCAATTGCGAGCCACATCCTCATCTCTCCGGGCTCACCGGCTCCCCACCTCGAACGCCAACTGCTCGATGAAACACCAGCTTGGCTCACCGCAGTCCACACCGTAGCCATGGATCTCGCGTACGACCACATCGTCGAGCAGTCTCTGCCGAAAGACGACGGCGGCTCGAGCAGCAACGGCCAGCCCGCCAACCGGAGACCCGAGTCGACTCTCAACGAGGATCTTCAGGAGGCGTACCGAGCTTTCTCGAGCAGCAGCTGGGGAAGCTGGCTAGGTGGTACCGTGGAGAAGGTAGTCAAGCAAGTACGCAACCCGGAAAGGCCGTAGCGACATATGCGTGAATGAGACGAGAGAACCGGTCTAATACCTTTCTTTCACTGCGTTAGGGCGAGTCCGTATACCGTGAGGCAAGCCAGGAGGTGACGTCCCTCGGCGCCGACGCCTCGAGGGGCTTCGCCACCCTCCGAGCCCGCGCCCTGTCGTTGACGACCGCACCGCCGCCGCCCGCCACGACGCAAGAAGCCGAGCAGGGCGGCGATAAGGACAATGACGCCGAGACGACGCCGACGACCTCGAGGGCCCCCGGGACATCCTCTGACGATGCCTCCGCTAAGGATGCCGAGACGGTCATGTCCCGCCTGCGGATCGAGGCCGCCAACCGGCTGAAGGACATTCAGCGGGCCGAGGATGCGGCGGATGAGGCGCTCTTGAAGTTCGGTACCAACATTCGCGATTTCTTCCGGGATGCCATCATCGTGAAGCCCGCGGCCTCGGAGGCGGAAGGGGGCGGGAGCCGCTTCGAGAGCAAGGATGATTCGGGAAAGCGTGTGATCCACAGCTCGCGGTACGACGCACAGCTGCATGTTTTGCACACCACCGAGAAGAGCTTCACGGAAGACCCTGCTACCGACGAGTACGCCACATGGGCTAAGGACTTCGATGCCGACGCGAAGACGGATAGCATTAGTGCCGATCTGGCCAAATACCCTGAGCTGCGTGCCAATATGGAGAAGCTTGTTCCGGACCGGGTGCCTTATGCCGACTTTTGGAAGCGCTACTATTTCTTAAGACACAGCATAGAGACGGCTGAAGCCCGTCGCAGGGATTTACTCAAGGGTTGGTTTATATTTTCTTTGGCTATCTACTCTACTTGCGCTAACATATCGTGTGATCTAGCCGCCTCTGCGGAAGAAGAGATTGGATGGGGCGATGAGGAGTCTGAGGAAGAGTCTGAGGAAGAATCCGAGGAGGAATCCGAAGATGACTCGGAGGAGGAAGATGATGATAAGACGACCACGAACAAACCCGTAGACAAAATCCAGAGGCCCGCATCCACCGAATCATCAACCACGATCCACCCACCCGCTACCAAGCCGACGCATCTTAAGCCTTCCGAGCCTCGCAAGTCAAATGACGAGAAGTCGCAGGCCGATAGCGACACTAGCTATGATGTAGTTGGCGCTGCTTCCGGCAACCCTAGCCAAGCACCTAACAGTCCGAATGATCCTCGGAAGGAGGCGGAGGATAGCGATGAGGACGACAGCGAAGAGGAGGATAGTGACGATGAGGAATGGGAGTAAGCGCGGTCCCGCCCCTGTACCGATCGTGACCACATTTGGCTTTGCGGAGTTGTCGTTGGCGTCTTTTGGTGTTCTCGATTTTGGATTGGTGGGACCTGTTATAAGTTTGCTCCCTCTTTTTTTGCGACCCTGTATATTCCCGTTGCTGGAAACCTCTACTATCGGATAGTTTTTTGTGATGAATCCCATATTGTGCCCATTTCCGGTGACTCACGATAAATCGTGGATTGTTTCGGTGCCGTCTGTTTGCCGTCACCTCTTCCGCCTGGAGACTTTTTCGAATCCATCTTCATCGATCTCGGGCTGGGGCCTTTCCTTCGGCGCGACAGGCACTAATTGGGGGGCGTCTTCCATCTCAAGGTCACCATCGCCGTTCGCGCCCTCGTCGTCATCGCTACCGCTGTCCCAATCCGTGTCCTGGTCCGGATCCGCGGCGACCTGGGCGATGACCTTCCTGCCCTTGGTGTCGAGCCAGCGGGCCCTCAGCATCTCGACAAGCTCGAAATCCCCGACGGCGCATTGGGCGCGGCATTTCATGATGCGGTCGGCGACCTCGGCCTCGGACTGGTCGTCGATGTCGGCCTCGAACTCGTCGAACATGACCTGCAGGAGCGTCTCCTCTATCTCCTCCGCGATCGGCTCCTCGGGGATCTTCTTGAACTGAGACTGCGCGCCGTTACTGTTCTTCTGCGAGGGGGCCGCCGGCCGGGGAGGAGCTCGTGATGGCGGCGGTGGTGGCGGCGAGGTCGACGAAGCTCGGGAACATGTCGACGACCACCCCCGCCAGCCAGTCCCGCTTGTCGGCGGAGTCGTCGCCGCCCCAGTTGTTCTGCACCGCGATCGTGAGGGACTGCCATAGGTGGAGGGATATCGCGACGCCTTGCTCGAATTGTTGCTGTCGGGTTTCTGGGGTTCGGGGGGATTGGGCGTTAGTTAGGGCTGTTCTATTGCGATGCGAAGGTGGGGGGTTTGCTTTTTTTTTTTTTTTTTAATCTTGCGACGAACAAATAAAGCTACGTCGTGAGGAGGGGTAAGTCGCTCTTTGACATACCGAACGAAGGCTCCGCTGTAGATGACGACGCCATGTTTATAGTTGGGCGCTACTCTCTTATTTTGTGAGAGTTGATGTGCTTTATCGTATAATCGTTAGGTGTGGTCACAACGGGATCACTTTTTCTATACCACCTCTTGCGCTGTATGCGTGGCCCACTATTCTAGTGTAAGTGATGGAGGGGCATTTTTCGGAACACCTTGACTTGTGATTCTGCCAACTTCTACCGCTTAATTCGATTGCCTGCATTCCAAGGTTGGCTCCAGACCATACTTTCCTAATTGAGTCAGCTGCGTCTGGGGTGAGCGTAGGTACCTAGGTAGGTAGCTTAGCCTGTTAAACTGATACCGGATTCAATGCCCAAAGCAGCTCTTCGGAAACGGAATGATGTAGCGTTAAAGAAATACCGTATTTCATTTTGATGGTGCTGCACTTAACGAGAATTACGCTCCGTAACCGCATCTGCTGGATTTCACATGGTGTTTACACTATAATTCATCCATTAGTTATCGCTCATCGTGACTCGCATGGATAACAGAGACGGGTTTCTAGCGCGCCGAGTAGCGCATACACTAACTACCCTAAGGTGGCCGGCGTGATGGTGCTAAGCCTAATTTGTCTCACAGCCAGTTGGTAATGACATCACCCCTTAATCTCCCAGTAAGATCGTTGCCCTTAATTATTAGGTACCTACGACAGCTATTACTTGATAAGGGCCGACCGCACTTGGAATGTGTTGGGAGGCGGTTGCTCTGGCCTGCCTGGTTTCATCCGAACGAAACTTAAATCCCCCGCAAGATCTGTGTGTCCGAAGCGCGTGTTTGTTTTGCTTTCACTAATTCCCCCTTACACTTCTTGGGTGCGAGTCCGCAATCATGAATACCGCCACTGTTTCGATGGCGATAACGCCCACGGTCCTTTCTACCTTCGTATCACATGTATGTATTTCTTGCATGACGGTGCAATGGACTGGCGAATTATCATGGCGTAAGCTATTGATGGAGATGGTGCTAATGTAGCTCTTCATGACCCGGCAGTACCTCAATCGTAAACCCTTACGTGAAAGGCCAACGGCACATCTGTCATACGACGAGGGCCTGCATCTGATCAAATCATTCCTTGCCTTCGCATCTCAACACACCGTTGAGGAGCTGCAGGCTTTCACCTCGCAATGGGTCCCCCATCCACAATGGGTGAAGGTGAAGGAGGCTGAGATCCCAGAGGAGACGCTCCTGGAGTCGGCCAGTATTCTACAGGAGCAGCTAGGCCCCGAGGGGATTGAAAAGGTCGGCGGGAGGAATTGGTGGCAATGGAGGCGACCGGACAGCCCGCTAAAGGCCGAATGGGTCGAGATGCGATCTGACTATAACGAACGCATAAAGTCAGGCGACCCATGTAAACGGGTCATATTGTACATCCACGGGGGCGGGTATTACTTCGGAAGCGTGGATGAGCATAGATACCAGATACAGAGACATGCTCGGAAGCTCAAGGCCAGGGTGTTTGCGCCTAAGTATCGACTGGCCCCTCAGTTTCCATTCCCGTGTGGCCTACTGGATTGTCTAGCTGCATACCTGGACCTGCTCAAGACCCAAGACCCATCCACAATCATTTTGGCCGGAGACTCAGCTGGCGGTGGCATGGTTTTGAGTACCCTAGTCACTCTAAGAGATCGAGGCCTACCGCTTCCAGCCGGTGCTATCTTGATATCACCTTGGGTTGATTTAACCCACAGTTTCCCAAGCCTTGCAGGAGACTGCCCGTTAGATTATATTCCTTCAAATGGATTTCACCATAAGCCGTCGCAAGCTTGGCCGCCGCTAAATGCCGATGAGTATGCCGTATTAAAAGAACAAATATCGACGAATACCAAGACCAGAAAGAACCATTCTGAAAAATCGGCCCAACCTGCTGAGTCCAAGGGAATAGGCCTTGGATCGCCCCTCGAAAGCCGGGCGGAAACTACATATCTCGGAATAGACATAGATGGGGAAAGAGTTTTACTCAAAGACCAGATTCAGGTGAGATACTTCAAATGATTCGACTAATCATCAAGAAGCTAAGAAGAGCATTTATAGATGTACACAACGAATGAGCTGTTGTCGCACCCACTGGTTAGCCCTATAATGCAGCCCTCACTCGGTGGCTTACCCCCATTGCTCATCATTACTGGTGGTGGCGAGATTCTTCGGGACGAGCAGATATACCTGGCCCATAAGTGTGCTAATCCGCAGAAATACCCCCCTGGAGATATTCACATGAATGAAACTGCGCGAGAGCAGATATCACGCTTCAAGCCCACCGATGTCCAGCTTCAGATATGGGATGATTTGTGTCATGTTGCTCCTACGCTGAGCTTTACCCGACCGGCGAAGTATATGTATCGCTCCATCGCACAGTTTGGGGCGTGGACCCTAGCGAGAGCCCAAAAAATTGACATTGAAATAATGGATGATGACGAGATTTCCGTTATTTCTAGTTCAGGCACCGACTCTGATGGGCCGGTAGAACCAGGTGGGCAAGAAGCCGGAGTGTTGGCGACTGAGTCACCATACGTTGGCAAAGCGGGTGACCCTTTGCCGCCGTTTAAAAATCATATGATCCGACAGAGAGTAGACCGCCACGGTGCTATCAGGCCGCTAGAACAAGCTAGCGAACTCCCTGCGTGCACAATTGACCCTAATGATATTGGCACCATCAAGGAAGGTCCTGTGAGGAAGTGGCTTGCGACACGTCGCCAATGGGATAATCGATTTGGCACTGTTCGGGCTAAAGTACACAAGAGGCGCCTCAAGGAAATGATGGCAGGGTATCAGGGTTTTGACGGCGAGATACCACCCCCGAGTTCTCTGGCTGCAAGACGTAGGGCTGCTGGCGAACTTGCAGTAAAGACGAGGAGAAAGAGTGTGGGTCTTGCACTGTGGTCGCTTTGGGGCTCGAAACATGACGAGGCAACGGTTCAGAGAGAAGAGGCGGCCGAAAAAACGCCGGAAGTCAAACTCGCCACAAAACAAGAAGGTTACGGCGCACGCTCCCCGTCGGATCTCGAGAGGCAGGGGCAAAATGTCGCGAACCAAAGACCGTTGACCAGCCGGAGTCACTCTAAAACAAAAATTGTTAGGGACGAGAACCAGACAGAGGAGGATGTTAATACGAACACCCTCATCGCGACCTTGATGGCCAAGAGGGAAGGGAGAGCGCACCAGGATGCTGACCAACAAGCACCGTCGCTCAATAGTGACTCGCTGACTCCCTATTACGTGCCACCATCAACTGGGGTCGCGGGGAGGCGACCGATTGTTGGTGGTATCGCTGTGCCGTTCAGCTTAGGCAAAGAAGCCGATACGGCAAGCATGATCACCTTGACCTCGACGATGGACCAGCCCTCGCGAGTTGCCAGCCCGACATCACTGGGCCCGGAAAGGGATGATATATCTACTTACAGGTCTGTGGTGGCAGCAGAGCCTGATCCGGGCACAACTGCTGAAGTCTCTCGGCTATCTTCCTCAGGGGTGGAAGCCGATGGGCCGGAAACACCGGGAGCAGTTAGCCCTCTGGCAACACCCCTCGAGGATGACAGCGGCAATATTAAGCAAGATGGAGAGGATGCAATCGTTTTCTCGGATGGGAGTATTACTGGAAACGCACAACGTCCACCCTTGGAGACTTTTGTGACTGCCCAGGAAAATCTACCCAGGATCCAGTGAGGTTTGCATCTTCGGTATATTGGATCTTAATTGACATGAGAATGGAGAAGAACCAGAAACATTATACCCAGCGAACCTTTGGAATAGCCTTTATTTTGCATACCCTCATTCGTAGTTGTATAATATCTAAATAGAACGCAGTCCTAATGTCTCGGGAGTTTTACTCAGCTTTATGATATTGATACATTGTTTGCGTGTATGCCTGTGTAGTACATTTGTAGGCCTCTACGGACCCTAGTGCCGCTCGCAACTTCTCATGTCCTCAGTTCCAATTCTGTTCTGAAACATTTCGGATCTCCAACCTCTCAATACTTGGTACTACCCAACACGCGATGGATCTATTTATCCCTATGTTGCAGGACATCTTGTCTCCGCATAATTGATAGGGTGTGGGTAGAGAGTTTTTTGGTTACTTGGATTCAACTGCCCTTTTTTTAATCCAGCCCGTTCTCCGCCTTCCAGCGGTCCAGGTACAGGTCGGGACTTCTTGGGCCCTTGGGATAGCCTTCGTAGCGGCCTTTGGTGGCTGTGATTTTCTTGGTGACGAAAGGAGTTAACTGCGTTTCAGAAGGAGCGTGATTAGCATCCGTGTGCCCATGATAATGAAGAATCTAATCGAGCGAGGTGGGCTTTGCCGTGGTTATCCACGTTTGTCTTCGTAGCACGGCTCGTCCTCTCATCACTTATTTATCCTAGATCGCGCCCGCCAGCATCGCTCTCGCCGGAGTCAGGATCAGGATAGTTGGCCAATTTGACCTCACAGGCTCTGGTCGTCGGTTCCGCCCAGCCCCCCTGCATGTTTTGCTGGCTACGGGGGACTATAGACAGAAAAGGGACGGGGAGAAACGGGGAAGAACACACCTTGAAGGTATCCAAGCCGGCGGGCACGACGTATGTCCGCACCTTGTTCCAATCAATAACGTAGCCACCATACTTGGTGTGCTGGCCCATGGATCCAGAACGTGTGCCCTTGTAGAAGCCCTTCTTGATATCCTTGGTGGTCAGCGGCAGCTTGCGGAAGCGCTTCAGGAGCGCAGGTGTCGGCTGCATTTTAATTTAATTTAATTTATTTCGTTCTTCTTCTCCTTTTCGACTTCTCGGCCCGCCCTCCTATGTTTGGCCTTCTATAGCTTTCCTTGCTTCTTGCTTCTTCCTTGCTTTTCCGTGTGGGCTTCGTGACAGACAGTATCGTAGAGGGGAGGCTGGCGATGCAGCGTCTTCCCAGGATATCTGGGGGGTGAATTGAGGGCTCGGGTGGCTCGAATGCGTGGTAAATGTTCTGCCGTCTTTGTTGCGGTCGGGATGACGCTATTCCCAACAACCCAGCAACGAAATCGCGATTCTGGAAAATCCCAAATGTCGACAGGAAACCTTTATGTATGATTGGACCCTCTTTTTTTAATAGCTGGACGAACGACAGGTAAATAGGTACCAATGTACTTACCCACCTACCTACCTACCTAGTAGATGTGCTGATAAAAGCTTCCCCCCCCACTATCGCGATAAGAAAAAGTTCTGGTTCCAGGTTATCGATTTATCAGGATAAGAAATTCGAGGCAGACAGGCACCTACCTATCAACGAACGTACACTCAAGTACCTATCTGGAGTTGCGACGGGCTGCTACACTTACCATTCTAATATCCCTCGCTTCTTGCACCGACGCACCACTGAACGGCCAGCCATAGCTTACGATGCCCGGCCGTCAAGCCCACGGCCGGCCGCTCATTTCGGCCAAAAGCGGCGACAGGGGGGGGAAAAGATGGTCGAAGGCGAAGGCGAATAGCAAGGCCCTTGACGCCTATGCTGCCGCCCAGGCTGAGATCGGCCAGCAGGACAAGCGCACACCTCGGAACCGCCAGCTCGATGTGGACTTTGACGACGATGCGCCGCGCCGAAAGCACGCCCGGGGTAATCAGGACGACGAAGATGACGACGAAGACGAGGCGCCCCCTCGGAAGGTGCGCCGTGGCACTGGGCGAGACGGAGATGACGACGTCGAATACGGCAGTGACAGTTCGGGCAACTCATGGCGCATGGGCAAAGTAGACTCGGACGATGACTCCAATGTGAATAGTGACGAGGCTTTCGGCGAGAGCGACGAGGAGAATATCAGTTTACCAAAGAACAAGAAGAAGGAGAATGGGAGAAAGCGCGCTAAGGAGGTAAGCGAAGCGGAGACGGGCCCAGGAAAGACAGTTATGGGTGTAGCTAATCGTGGAATCAGGACGACGCTGACGACGACGACGACGACGGCAATGATGATGATGATGATGAAGATGAAGACATCGGTGACGCTGACGGCGCCTCGCTCGGCTCCGATGCTATAGACCTTGCTGCTGCTCTAGACATGTCAATGTCGGAAGATGATGAACAACCAGCCGGTTCTCAAGACGAAGAAGAAGACGATGAAGACGACGACGACGACTCCGATTCCGACTCCGAAGATTCCGGCAATGAATCGTCTGATGTCGAATCCGATATTGAGGATCACGCTGAGGATGCAAATATCAACGCCTGGGTATCACAATTTGCAGGGGCTAAAGATGAGGACGAGGATGAAGCACAAACAACAACTTCGAAACCGAAACTAGGTCTCAAAGAATTGGGTCTGTTAGGCGTGAAGGACTCCGAGCTCAAGAAGTCTCTCAAACTTATGACCAAAGACGAGCGGGCTACTAAGAAACAAAAGCTTGACATTCCTCTGGCGCGACGGGCACAAGCGAAAATTGATCGTTCAGCGGCAGCCGAGAAGACCAATGAGTCCCTCGGTCGCTGGCTGGAAACGGTCAAAGCTATGCGTAGGGCGGATACTAGCCTCGTTTTCCCTCTGCCTCAGCATGAGGTAGGGTTAGCTCGCCACGATAACAGCGAGCTTGCACCATTGGCCCAGAAGACGGCTGGGACAGAACTTGAATCTACTATCATGGCTATTATGGAGGAAAGTGGTCTAAGTTTGAGCGCCAAGCCAAAGGAAAAGGCCGTCTTCATCGATGAAGATGGCCAGACTATTTCAAGGAAGGCTATGCTCCAACAAAAGCGGCAAGAGAGAGAGCTTCGCTCTAGGGAAGAAGCTAGAGCGAAACGTATCAAGAAAATTAAATCCAAGGCTTACCACCGTGTGCATAGAAGGCAGAGGGAAAGAGATGAACTCAAAGAGCGGGAGATTATGATTGCGTCGGGCGAAGTTGATAGCGAGGACGAGCGAGAAAGGTTGGATCGCCAGCGTGCGACGGAAAGAATGGGAGCACGACATCGGGAGAGCAAATGGGCTAAACAAGCTAATAAAAATGGACGGGCTGCTTGGGATGAGGACGTCCGTGTAGGAGTCACCGAGATGGCAAGACGAGATGAAGAGCTCCGACGTCGAATCGAAGGGAAAAATACGAACAAGGGTTCAGATGATGAATCCGATGGCTCGGATGACTCAGTCGGCTCCGACGTTGATGAAAGGGTACAACTTTTACGGCAATTGAAAACACTCGATGCCGCGGAAGATTCTGAACCGGAGTCAAAACTCATGAAAATGGAATTCATGAGGAAGGCCGAGGCGAGACGAAAGCAAGAGAACGATCAGCTGATAGCCGATATGAGACGGGAACTCGCTTCAGATGCTGAGGATCAGAGCGAATCTGATCACGTACCCGAAGAAATTGGCAGGCGGATGTTCGGCCAACCAACTAGTGCCAAACATGCGCTCAAGGCCACCAAGCCAAGCAAAAAGGAAACGGCTGAGAAGCAAGCTCAAGTTCAGGAGGATGCAAGCAACGCCCAAGAAGTATTGACGAGCCGTTCTAAGATCCTTTCAGCTTCAACTTCTCAGGAGCATGATATGAGCGAGACGGCCGGCGCGTGGAGTCAGCCAATGGCGTCTTCAAAAAAGCGAAGAGGCAAAAATACAGGTCCCAGCACAGACCTACTAGAGATTGACATCAACTCCGTGGCTGTGTCTGCTCAACCCCCTGCTCCGGCACCAGCAAAAACTAAACCGCAGAAAAATGGTGCCGCGGCACAAGCCGAGTATTCCTCGGATGACGAAGACCAACATTTACCCATCCAGTTCCGGGAACAGGAACTTATCGAGAGGGCCTTTGGAGGCTTAGATGTTTTTGAGGCGGAATTCCAGGCCGAGAAAGATGCTGCCATTGCCGAAGACGATGAGAAGACTATCGAGACGACGTTACCTGGTTGGGGTGCTGTAAGTTACTACGTCTACATCTCCTTGCCTAGATATCTGCGCAGAGCTCCGAATTGCTAACATTTTGGATTCTTTCTAGTGGGTTGGCGAAGGTATTACGAAACGTGAGAAGAACCAACGCAGGTTCTTTACTAAGAAGGAGGGTGTAAAACCCGACGCCCGTAAGGATTTCCAGAACAACAGGGCGATCATTAACGAGAAACGCGTGAAGAAGGTCGGTCATTACAATTCCTCTCTATTCAAGAGCTGCCTTTTCTAACAAGAAATTTTACAGAATGACAAATATCTCGCTTCCCAGCTGCCTCACCAATACGAGAGTAGGGCGCAGTACGAACGTAGTCTGCGCCTGCCCATCGGCCCCGAGTTCTTGACCAAGCAGTCGTTCCAGGAGGCCACGAAGCCACGCGTCATCATCAAACAAGGCATCATCGCGCCCATATCCAAACCCACGCACTAGCGGGTTTATGGTTCTTGCGTCTCATAACTCTCTTAATGAGTTAGTTGTATATAATTTCATCTACCCGCCATTTAGAAATATCTAGTGGGTTTAGTATAGATAACCAACCATAGAACCAATACCTACTATACACGACTATGAATATGGTTATAGGGGGGCTACGGAGCACCGTGTAATAGAACATGCATGCCGGTGGTGAGGCCGTTTTAAAAAGCAATCACCGATTTACCATATCGACATTCACGTAAATATAAAGCGTACGCCTATAGCACGGAGTAGATGTCTCCAAATCGTTTACATCTTTGAATCAATTGCAGGGGGGGTTGAGGGGGGGGGGGGCAGGGTATAATTATATTTATTATCATCATCTAAAGGCCTTGCCTCGCGCGTGCATGCATGCGCACTAATCTTCCTCGTCGCTGCTGTCCCCAAATATGGCCTTCAGCACGTCGTCCTGGGCCCGCTTGCCCTCGAGGGCGTCGTTGACGTCGGCGTTGACCTGGACAGGGGCCGCGCGGGTGGTCCGCGCCAGCTGCTCGCCGAGGGCGGCGGCCTGCGTATTGTTCCCAACCGCGCTGCCGCTGCTGCTGCTGCCAGCGTTGTCCGGTCGCTGATCCGCGGGGCCGACGGCGGCGGCGGCCTGCGCCTGCCTCATGAGCTCGTCGAGCGTCACGGCGTCCTCGCCGAGGCCCGTCCGCGCCCCCATGCCCATGGCCGCGGCGAATCCGCCCACCGCCGCCGTCGTGGAAGGTCTGCCGCCCGCGTCGGCCTCGGCGTCGGGCTGCACGTGCGCGGGGGGTGGGACGTTGAAGCGCTTGCACAGGAGCCTCGTGGGGTAGAAGTCCGTCACGGACCTCGTCATGGCGCCGTACATGCCCAGGCCCGCGGCCTCTTCGGCGGGGTCCTTGGGCTTCTCGGGCGGCACGTGCAGCAGGTCTCCCGCCGACCCCGCGGCGGCGGCGATGGTGGTGGCGGGCTTCGCGGTGGATGTCGTGAAGCGCGAGGCCATGAGGCCGGTCATGGGCTTGAAGATGCGCGCGCAGCTGGCGAACTCGTGGAGCTCGCGCGCCCAGACCTGCGCCCCGGTGCCCGGCGGGCGCGCGGGCACCGTCTCGGAGAGGCCGGCGGCGTACTCGAGGTAAGCGCGGTACCGGCCGCGCTTCGCCTCATCGTCCGCGTACGGCGCGGGGCCCGCGGACGCCGCCCCGCGCGCGAGCGCCGCCGCCGCCGTCGCCTTGTCGAGCTCGGGCAGCTGGCGCAGGAGCTCCCGCTGCCGCTCGGCCTCCGTCAGCGCGAACGCCGCCGGCACCTCGCCCAGCGCCGGCGGGAGGTCCGCCTTGCCCGTCGCCGATGCGAGCCGCTCGCGCGCCTCCGGGGACAGGAAGTCGAACACGGACTTGCCGGGGAGCTGCGCCTCGCCGAGGAGCGCGGCGCGCGATTTCGGGTCGAGCTTGGACGCCCTGGCCGCGTCCGCTGTGGACACGTATCCCGCGCTCCCCGCCTCGGCTTGGCGTTGCTTGCTGGGTTTCCAGCCTGGTGGGATTTGCGGCGGGGGGAATTGATCAGTTGTGTCGATAGAGGATACCAGAGCGTCGGCTTCGGTGCCGAAGACGAAACCATCGATTGGTAGGCGGCCGTCGTGGCACTTCCGTAAGCTCTTGCTGGTCCTCGCTAATATGTTCTTCCTTGATATAAATACTGGTATGGCGCCTAGGGTTGGGTTGGCTGTTGTTGTGGTGCCATTTTTCTTCTTCTTCTTGTCGCCCCCTATTACTCGGTTATAGGATATTTTTGGACCGATCTCGAATGGGTCTTCGTCGTCAGAGCCGGTGTCGTTTAGAATCCCAATTCCGATCCCTCCCTTCCCAAATTTATTCTTCTTTTCTTTCTTCAGCAACCCTGGCCGCCGTAACGGTGCACCCAGAGCCTCTTCGTCGGAGCTCTCACCAGCTTCCGGTTTAGCGAGGTTTCCTACCGGGGTTAATCTCAATTCACCCTCGTATCCTAGACCCTTGCGATCCCTTTTCTTGATAAATGCGATCATGGCAACATTCTCGGGCGCGAAGAGGTAAGTCTCGCCAGCATTTTGTATTGTGTTGGGCTTCGCGCCGACTTCAAGCCTAGCCTTTCGGCGTACCTTCGGACCGATACCTTGGCCATCCTTCCAACCCATGCGCCTCAGAAGCTTGACACCCATAGTTTCCCCTTGAACCCGAAAGAGATCTGCCAGGCCGCCACGCCGGATGCCATCCTCCTCGGTAGAGCCCAGGCCGGCAAATCCTTCAGCGGTCTGTAGCTTTTCGGCCTCCGCCGCATCGGCCAGGTCTTCTTCGTCCATGAAGTCTTCTATGCGCTGCTGTGCCGTCTTTTCCTCCTCTTTATGCCTGTTCGCCCGGGACGACACGAAGGTCGAGGGCGTCCAGCCTTCTTTGGAGCCGACGGTGTTGAAGTAGCCGGCACTCCATCCGCCAGTGAAGGCGCCGTGCAGGCGCTTCCGGCCGCGCTCGTCCCTCACCTCCTGCTGCCATACCGGGACGTATGAGCCGTCATCGCGAACCTCGGGGTCGAGGGGCGGTAGCGGCGTGCCGAAGAGAACGAAGGGGGATTGCTGGGCTTGGAGGTCGGCTTCGAACTGCGCGCGGTTTCGTTTATAGGACATCGAGGCCGTGCCAGCGCGCGTGATGCGCCTTACGGGTCTATCATCTGTTTGGTGATGTGGTGGTCGGACTATCGGAGGGATTGCGCGAAAAGTAGGTGCTCGGGTGATTTACAGAGTTTTTAATTGATCGAGGCGTCGACAGACAATGGTGCTTGATGGCTCCCACTGACTGGGTACAATACAGAATACAGCTTGAACCGGAGGGTCCTCAATAGCTTCCTCGGGTTAGAAGGAAGTACCTAGGTAGTACATACATATATATGCCTTTAGAGAGGTAGGTATGAGGTTGAGCCGATTGGGTAAGTACCTACTAAGAGGTAGGTGGAGAGTTGACAGGGAGGCAGGCCCATCAGAGCTTCAAGCACTGTGGGCCAGCACTCCACCAGTCCAGGATCCCGGGTCGCTATGAAACCAGATTGGTTTACTATCCTGTTCTGTAATGGGGGGGTCCTACATCACCATATCACATCACTATATCACATCACTATATCACATCACAACAACAACATCTACTGCATTAGATCGCATTGCATCATAGCAGCGCCGTTGATGCATCGCGTCGTCAACCTAAACGATCCAAATCCAAGAACCTTAAGGAGACCAGGTCGATTCTAGAAGAACTTCAGAAGCCTTTCAACCTTCGAGGCCTGTCAATACGCCCGCAAGCTCTGGAAAGACTCCCCGAAGATGTGCTGTCTTTGTACGCACAAATCTACTATGCAATGAAAAAGAGGGTATCTTCCCCTACGCAGGCTTCAGAAGCCGTTACGTATGAACGCCACGAAAGGCTCCTGAAAGTCTGAAGTTCACACACCTCTTTCATACAAATCATCATAGAATTTGAATAGTCGTGCAAGACTCATATGCGTTTGCCACTGCCTCGCCATGCATGACGCCGTGGACATAACATTCCCTCACCAGCCTGTACTGTCCGTCGTCCACCCTTCGCAACACGTACGGGACATTCCCGCCTGCCAACACCCAGACCTCGTCACCAGCATCTACTAGTCTAGATCCAAGACCTATCTCGCCCGAACATGTTCTGAAGAGCGACTGCGTGTGCAACCCGGAGACTTTACTCTGCACATCTTGCATGGCACTCTCATCGACTTGGTCAATCGAGCGATCGAGCTTGAGCATTCGATCATGCTCTTGCTTTGCCGTACCCAGTGAGAAATTCGAGGGGGATTGAGATGCATCTAAGAATCGTTTGAACTCTGGTGGTAGGCTTGGCCGCTCTTCTTCCGGCTTCTGGCCTAGTAGCTGCTGGAGAGCGGTGTACTCCCTCGCCAGTTTGTCAATATGCTTGTTGGCATCGGCACCCTGACCCAATACGATATCTCTAGTCTTTACTTGCAACTCCTTGACGATCTCTTGCATCCAGACGCACATCGCCGGCCCGAAGTGCCCGGGTAGAGGGTGGCGACCGCGGGCTGAATCAGTCAACATAGTCCGCCACAGGACTTCAAACCGGGTCTGGTACCCAACCGCGCCGTTGTATTCTGCGGACTGTAAAACCGTTTCGCGATTCTCGTCATCGTCGTATCTCTCTGATTCAAAGATGAAATGCCGCAGCCCCTCATTCATTTGCGGTAGCCGAATGGCCGATAGAGCGGGCACGCGGGAGACTAAGTCTGCTAGTTTCGAGAGTTCGATCGCCGAGTCAAAAGTGGCGACCGAGTCAACAACCCCAACGCACACACCTCGTACTTCCAATACATTAGGCGAGAGAAAGACCCGATGAGCGGGCCCCAAGCCATTCGAAGCCGTGAATGGTGATGGGAACCCGAAGTCTAATGGTAGACGGTAGCCTGTGATGCTGAAATCAGGAACCCAAGAAGGCAGGTCCTTGACCGTCGTCGCGATTCCGTCATTCTGGACAAGGGATAACAACTCTAGCGCTGGACTTGACAATAACATCATCTTGGCTGTTTCGATGAATACTTCACATGGAGAGAGTCGATAGTTTGGAACAAGTTGTATCTGTTCCCCGCCGGCTACAAAGTCGCTCTCGAACTCGCGAGAGATGCTCATAAAGGCATAAATCTTGTCCCTTGGGTCCGCGGCTTGCGCACTACGAAACAGGGCGACATTCGTTAGTAGTCGATATGATTTGACATTGGGCCTACCACCCATCATCCCTTCCGTGTACCCGAGACTGGCCTTGACATCAAAAATCGACCAGATATTGGCAAGATTGGCTCCAGACGTCGGTTGGCTTTTATGTAGTGGAAAAATCTGGGCTAGTGTTGCGGTGGGCGCGTTTTCACACTCATCTCGGACAGCCTGTCGGCCCAGCCCGTCAAGTTGTGATCCCCATTCAGATCGGCGCAGTGTTTCTACGGTCAGGAAAAGTAGACTCCAAGAAATGAACTTGAGTCCGCATAAGACCGCAGGTTTCCGAGCCAGGGATACCTCTTGGACGATCCAGGCGCGAGCGAACCACGACCGGCTGAAGAAGGCGTATAATGCGATCCACTCGCGGACAGAGATCCGGGGGATCCCAAGAACTCGGTACGTGCCCTCGTCAAGGAGACCCATGCCCGAAGACCGCACACGGTCAAATATCTGGTGATCTTGTAGGTACTTCTCGACGAGTGTGGCCATGATAGCTGAAGCGTCTTGCACATATTCATCCTCGCCGCCGAGCCACACCACAACGCTGTCGGCTTGCTTATAGATGCGGCCCATTAGGCTCACTTGGGAGCTCCGCTCATCGGTATTGGCCTGGTCGATGCATAGTTGATCAACCCAGATAAATTTTGTTTGCGGCGTCCCCTCTAATCTCCCTTGGAGGTTAGGTTGGTCCCTCACGCTCATCATCCAGCGAATGGATATCAGCGCCGCATACAAGTTGGCGCCAATTGATACCAGTATGCCGTCACACTCGATTTCGAATGTCTGCTCATACCATTCAGACTGGGACACCTTCTCCTGAGAACTGCTTCGCATGCCTAACGGATCACCCCAGGTGTAGGACAATGCGTCGTAGTCGGGGCGGCTGTCAAGATCTACCGCGCTCATCGAGCATTTTATAAGCCTGTATTTATCTTTTACTGTTTCTATCTTATCAAGTGGTGCCACCCTCAAAAGTCTAATCGACGTGTTATTCGGCAGAGCTTGATAAGGGTAAAACTTAGCATCACTTGCGGGATTGGAGAGCAGATCGTCCCGAGGCAAGATAACTGGCACTCCGGGCAGGCTTTTTGCTTCAAAGTGCCTCTTGGGAGACCCGAAAAACCGCAGCAGAATTTCTGTTAGACCTCCATCGCTCGCAAATAAGTCGAAATATGAAGTGTCATGTTGGTCGCCGCAGACGAAAACGTACCCAGCCCCAGAATACATCTCCCTTGTCGCTCCGATAATGGGATACTGCTCCTGTTGACCCGGGGCTTTGCTGATTGCGTCAAACCATAGTAGAACGGGTAGGTCGGTTCTTCGCAGGACGAGGAGAATGGCGTTCAGAACTGATGGAACTTGAGTCTGAACATCATCGACATATATGGCAGTATTATCGGGCTTCCGGCTGGCCCAGAGATGGGACAGGGCGCTGTAGGGCCCATTTTCAACCCCCAAAGCCGAAAGGGTAGGTAAATCTACCGAGCATGTCTTACAGAAGATCGCGGATTCTGGGCATTCACTGGGCAAGAGAAACCATAGTGTTGCTGATTTGGAGGCTGATTGAAGCTCTTTATCGATGTGTAATTCTGTGATATTATCGCCAGGTGTTGATTCTCGTTCGGTTATTAAATCACCGTCATATATGTTCAAAATAGCATTCCAACAATCGAATGCACTCTTGAGGTCCGTTTGATCTTTCTGATACAAAGCCTTCAACTCTCTTTCGTACTCAGCCTGCGCTTTCTCATCCGCCAAAAGGGCACTCACCCCAACACCGGTGTCCGATTCCATCTGTTTGAAAATATCGATCAAGCTCGTTATGTCATCCGAATAAAGTTGTTGTTTAGTCTTGTCAGGCATGACGTCTCTAACGTCTATGCGGGAATCAGGTTGGTGGTTATTAAATACCCCCGAGATGCGCGACTGGCGGTCCGCAACGTCGTCTCGACAAATTACGAGGGCCAGGCGTGTCAGAAAAGAGCCGAGATACATCCCGATCCTGTTTAACGCCAATACCCAAGCAGTTGTCGAGCTCGACCTCGTGAATATGTTCTCTAGGCTAATGGTCAATGCCTCGATAAGCCCAGGTCGTTCTTTTCCAGGGGTGTATTTTTGCAGAGAGGGATAGAAGCCGATAGAGCCTGTAGGTATCATATGCAGTAGACGGAACCCCGGGGATTGTGTGTTTTCGCCAACTTCGTGCGTACTAAGCTGTTGAAGCGCATGGAAAAAGGCGTAAAACACATCCCAGCTGGCCGAGTGGGTGCCGCACCAGATGGTGATTTCACAGCCGTCCAGGAGCTTCTGCAGGAGTCCCATACGGTCCCACCAAGGGCGAGACATCAAGTTGAAGACAGCCTCGACAGCACGTATGAGCTTTATCTCCCGGAAAGCCATTCCCAGTGCATTTTGCCGTCGGTCAATAGGGACCATGGCCAGTCCTTTTAGGAATGTGAATGCTATCGCCGAAGTATTCGACTCATTTCCTAACCAGACCAGAACCTGCCTGGCCGTGGCGTAGATTCTCGGCATCTCTGACACCCAGCTTAGGGGTTCCTGACCAGTGACACAGAGCGCATCTATCCAGAGCAGCCGCCGAGTGTCGGGAAGCCGCAGGTGGCGGAGCGCAGACTCGAGAGTTTTCTGTATCGCCATAGGGGCCCCATCAAGCAAGATGCGTTTGATCTGTTCTGGTGTATCCTGGGCGTACGATAGCACGTCGTATATTGGCTGCTGGTCCTGGTCCAAAGGGGTTACGAGGCGGCGGCATCTTATCGGTTTAGTAGGATCGAGCGACGGTTGAAGTTCTATGAGATTGAATCCGTGCGGAGTCTGTGTGCATAGTGGTGTCTGATAGTGTGTTGGCAATACGAGCTGACGGGATTGAACACTCTGGTTCACTCTATCGCGAAGCTGTGCGTCGAATCTGTGAATGAAGAAGTCTAGGCAGATCATCCAAGAGGATTGGATTCTCTCGAGCTCAAATTCAATCGACGTATCACGGTTCGCGTGCTCGAGCCAAGTTTGATGAGAACCGATGACGGAGGCCCTCAGCAAATGTGCGAGATGTGCAGTCTCGAAGTCCATGTCAAATGCTATCCACCCGAAAGGCCAAATCGGAGCCGGCTAATGGGTATAGTCTATGATTCGAATAATATAGTCTTGGCCAGAAGTTGATCTCGCTTGTAACCTTGGCGTCTTGTGTGAGCGAGCGGGATGTTTTATTTTACTCGTGCAGAGTGTACTCATACTACTGCTATTATCAGTGATAGAGTATCAAGTGTTAATTAGACAAGCAATGGGGTTACCAGGACCCGGCAAATATATAGTTGTCATCATTATTATTACTATTATGATCATGATCTCAGCTATGCTGCTTCTACGATCCGAAAGGGGTGGGGAGCGAGGGGGGAGCACAGCATACCCAATCCATCCGGTGAGATCTTTCGCGAGCTGCGGGGAAGCTTTCGTGTGGTGGTTGGGCATGTATATGCACAGCAATCCCTGTTAGTCAACCACACAAAAGAAGATCCAGTGCCTAAGCTGCTAAGGCCGAAGACGATATTGGGTCGCGACCCGTTAGAGCCTCATACAGGCAAGCAGGCAACCTACGTATATGACACTGGAGCCTAGAAGCTGACGGCAAGAGATAGAAATTGCGTATATACCTAAGGCACTATGGCATACTTCTGACAATTTTTCCACATCTCGTTAGGCAACTCTTTGCCCCCCTGTCGCGGAGCCGCCAAGGACTTCGTAGCGGCCTTAACCACAATTATCGTACAACCCCCACGATTACAACAACCCTGGAGAGGGAGGGGAGGGGTTATATCAGGATCCTTCAAGACCTTGGCCCATAAACCTTGGTAGTTGTGGATATAATAAGGTAAAGCTTTGGAAACGGCCCTGTAGGTGTCCTATACAAGTGCGAAGCTCCAGCATTCCCGTGTCTCTTGGTTTCTAGTGGAAAGGCTACCAGCTCTCATCTCAGAGGAAGGAGATCATGGCCATGAACACTAACATTGATACTACCACGGACAATCCAACGGTCCCAGGTGGTTCTGTTGAAGAGATAAGTGCTTCTCGGCCGTCTGATTCTAATGATCCTTCCCTGAGCCAGGAGGACTCGGAAACGCGCCTGGATTATGACTCGGACGATGATTTAAAAGACCTGCTGCTCGGCACGCCAGGGGAGGAGTGCATAGCGAAGAACGTGTACGAGGGCCCGCCGAAATGTAATTGTTGCATAAACTGGGTTGACGAATATCCCGACGACATTAAGAAGGTTGACCCTGGCGAGAACGCCAGCCCGGCACTGGTCATTCGGAACAAGAAAAGCCACGGCAACAGCGATAAGCCACTGCAAGTTCACGAAATCATCGTCCAGAGCCAGTGCCTGAAGGAATTCTTGCGCAGCGCGATTCCCAAGATCGACTTCCGTCTTCAAAAAATCGTGTTGAAAAGACCGTTTGAAGACATATTTCACAATTGGGATCAACTCAAGCAACAGGCGCAGCAAGTCACGGATGCGAAGGCGCTTGATTACATCCGACTATTGTTGAATATCCTACGAAGGGAGCTCAAAGAGACGGTTAAGCAGAACAAGGAACTCATCTCGAAGTCTCTGATGTCATTCGAATACCTTTGGACACTTTACAAACCGGGCGACATAGTTTTCAATAACAGCACCACCTCTCCTCAGATGTACAAAGTGCTCAAAACAGAATACGATACCGACGCCAAGGGCAATCCTGTGTTCGATATTCGGTGCTTTTCGATTGACTGGGATGGGGAAGGCTTTGGAACGGATGAGTCGTGGGAAAGGATCACAGCTTTTGCCGGTATCAAGAAGATCACGGACCTGCGATACTATCCTGAACAATTTATTGAGGAGAAGGAGCAGGTTCGTGAGAGGCTGCTCGCTCGTGGCAGGAAATTCTCATCACTTGCTGGTTCGTTTTACAGGGCCTATCGTGGTACCGCAACCCAAACGAAGTCATTCTTTTCCGAGTCAGCTGAGAGAACAGCCCATGTAAGAATCTCCCTCTGTTTCACTTTTCAGATTACGGGGTACGCCAGAATAACTAACCGTAGACAAATTACGATTGCTTGCTTAGGTGGATGGTCGAGTCATGATTGACGCCAAGGCGTATTACCAATACAACTCGTCAAAATCCCCCCGTCTAAATCGATTATTTGACCACAACTCGGACGACTCGAGCGATGACAGCGATGCTGATTCTGAGGGACAAAGTCGGCACCTTACGATGGATGAACAGAACGCTCAGGTCCCCCCTTTCCGTCCAGACATCTCGCCACTTACAGAAGAGCAACTTCTTCTTTGTGTACCAATAGTGAGAGGGTACTTTCTCGCACAGAAGTCTTGGGGTACGTCTTCTTCATCGGTCATACCATCCTCTCTTTCGATTGTGATCCGTGCCATTGACATCATTGTGCTATAAAGTTGAGCTCAGTGTCGACAATGTGATAGACATAGTGTGGAATAAGGACGTTTTCAAGAATCTCATTCTGCCGACGACATACAAGGATCTAGTCCTCTCTTTTGTCGAGAGTCAGCTAACAAACCAGGAGGACACATTCGACGATTTTGTCGAAGGTAAAGGTGCGTTACGCGATTCTACATTCGTCCAGAAACCCCAACCTATCCGTTGCGTCGTCGCTTACTAATGATCAATAAACGAACACTAGGCCAAGGCTTTGTGATGCTTCTCGCGGGGGCACCAGGTCTAGGGAAAACCCTCACTGCTGAATCCGGTAGGTCAAAGAGACTAAAGATATATATATCCCCGTTCTTTTCGTTCTGTCTGTAAAAGAGACATTAACTAAATGGTGGACTGAAGTGGCCGAGGAAATGCACGCACCCCTATATTCCGTTACGGCTGGTGAGCTCGGGTCTGCCGTCGGCGAGGTTGAAGGGTCGCTAGGCAAGATATTAGACCTCGCAGCAAGATGGAAAGCGGTGCTCTTGCTCGACGAAGCAGATGTGTACCTCGCCTCGCGCAACGACCATGATATTGAGAGAAACAAGCTTGTGTCCAGTAAGTCGCAAAGGGGAGAAACACAAAATGAGAAGGAGCGAGAAGAAAGTTTCGTCGCTAACAAAAGCCAAAAAAAAAAAAAACACAGTCTTCTTGCGCATGCTCGAGTACTACCGAGGCGTCCTCTTCATCACGACCAATCGCGCTAGCTCGATAGACACGGCCTTCAAGTCGCGCATTCACCTGAGCCTCCAGTACCCGTCTCTGACGCGCGACGCGCAGAAGGAGATCTGGCGCAACTTTATCAGTCGCTCTATCGTCGTCGCCGACGCGGCGGACCATTTCACAGCAGAGGATTTCGACGGCTTTACCAACTATGCGATGAACGGGCGCGAGATCAAAAATGCCATCAAGTTGGCGCATCTCCTCGCCAAGCGGAACAAGGAGGCGCTGAGGTCTTCTCATATTCATAGGGTACTGAGCACTCTGTACCCGGAGGTCGGCGAGGACGTCAGCCCTCAGGGAATGAATGGGCTAAAGTGATGTAGACTACTGGGTATGGAATAGAGCTCATCCCTCGCTAGTAGATGGTATATCCGGGTCATAGCTGACATTGATGTCAGAGCTAGAATAATGATTTGCTATTTCTCGGATATATTTGAGTGATGCATCGTTAAACTTGCAAACTATGGAACGAAGATGGAGGCAACCAACGGCCTGGAGGGCGGGAAAGGAAATCGTCTTGAAACTCCCATCATCAATGTCCGGGCCGTGGATGAGAACGTGGTCAACGCTTCTTAGTTTCGAAAAGTCAATATGGAACAGCCCTCTGTTATTCAAGGTGTAGGGTTCCCCGTCGATATCCCCTAGCGTATGTACGGTGATTTCATTAATTTTCTCGATGTGGGTGAACTTGAGATTCCCGGCCACATGGGTTAATAGGGGTTGATCACCGTATATCACCACGTTTCCAGTGGTCTCCAATAAAGGGAAAGAGATATAGAGGTTTTCTACGTTCCTTCTCTCTCCCGCTTTATCCATAGCATTGATATTCTTTCCCACAACCAGAGGCTCGCTTACGGTCCTAAGACATGGTAGCACCATCTCATTATTAGCGACACGGATGTTGTCGGCGGTTTCTAGCTGCTCCGGTCTACCATAAGTAAAATCCCCGGAGGACTCTGCGTATCCGGTGCAAAACCGGTCAAAGAACTCGATTCGACAGACACCCTCGAAAAGATATTCTTGTTTAGCCTCTACTCCGAGAATTAGTTTTTGAACATGGAAGAAACACAATGCTTCGGTGAGCTCCATCACTCTGAACTAATATATCAAGATCATCCAACATTTTCCAATATACTCTACACCCAGTATATTCTAGATCGACACGCCCAGCGCATCCGGGACAGTTTGACTATCATCACGACGCATGACTGACTCCTTATACTGACTACTGAGTACGTTGAACAGGAAAATACAGAAAAAAGTCGATGTTCTTCAACAGACCTTAAGACAAGACTATGAATATTTGCTCAATCGGGCATTAAAGCCAGCAGAACTTTGCTATCATAGCATGCAGGTAGTCATGAACAACGCCGCAGTTCATGAGTCCCGAAGGGCGATTATGCAAGCCGAAGGCGTGCTAAGCTCACGCGTCTTTGCTTCTTGTTCATACCGCTTATATTTGTCACGTCATTTTTCGGTTCGAATTTCGTAGAACTCGGACAAGGAGGTCTATTCATCTGGATATTTTTCGTTGTAAGTACCCTCACCTGTTGTCGCACTGCTTCCGGTAAAACACGATCTCTGAATTTGGAAATAACTTGAAGTATTATTGCATCAACGCTTTTCATGCGCCGAGGACGTCATTCCCTCTACCACTTCACTTATACCTCTTTAATAAACGTGTTGAATAGAGGCCACGTGATGAGGAACAGCATGGCATGTTGTTCATGTTGTCTTTTCTGAAGATTTAGGAATGTGAGGGAATGTGTGGGAAGGAGGTTTTGGAATTTAATAACTGATTCATATGATATGACACTAGGATTATAATAAATACAAAAAAGAAAGAAAGAAACATTACTATTTTATTACCTTTATTGAACACAACCTATACCTAGACACTTGTGTATCTCCTAATAATTCATTTACTGTGCCAAAAGGGATTCTCTAGGCTTTGTGTCAAAGATTGTAGGTAATAATCCAGAAAAATGGGTAAAATATTATGTATAATTTATAAGAAACTTAATATTCAGTTCGGTAATAATAAATCTAAAAGATTATTTCCACATCGCCCTACACTGGGTTATCCCTGCAGCTACAGTTAACGGTAAAAACGTGACCGTTTTGTTGACCGTCTCCTTTTACATGAAGTACCTAGGATAGATAGAGTAATTTTTTGGTGTTGGATCAAAAGTGGTAAAACCAAGAATCAGAAGCAAAAGGAAATATATCCAGGTGTGTGATAACAGGCACTTTGTTTATTCGGATTATCCTTTCTCCCATATTTATCTAAACACTCCATGTTTGACTTAAGACGTGTGCTGGTACCTAAGTGCTCATGTAACATGAATGGTAGAACCATGGTGTCCGATAGCAACCTAATGGCGATATCGTACAGCCGGTGTTGAATATGATGGCCGACTATTTAGTGCAGCATACTCACTCATTGGAAATATTCCACATTTCTCTGTCCCTTTCCCTCCCTCTCCTTTTTCTCTTTCTTGATGTGTACTCGCCGGATTTGGCCGTATAGCTCGCTTGTTCATATAACCGATCTAGACGATTATTTGGCGAGAACTAGGCGTTTAATGAATCCCAAGAACGGCACGTCTAGCCGCTCCCGTTCTCTCTACTCCTCCAAGAAGCCTGGGAACAGGAACTGGGCCTTCTTGAGGGCTTCGGGATTGCGGCCGGCAGGTTTGGTACAGAAGGCAACGGCGCCAACAGAGGCTCCCTCAAGGTGCTTAGCAGAGACGAGGTCGGCGTTTTCGGGACGCGCCAGCTCATCAAGGACCGCCCCGACAAGGCGACGGGCATTCTCGGCGTTGCCACCCATGCGCGCCATTACCATGGCCACGTCCACATCCCCTTCGCCCTCTCGCCAGCAGTCGTAGTCAGTCGCCATGCAGATCACCTGGAAGGCCAGCTCTGCCTCGCGCGCGAGCTTCGCTTCTGGTAGCAGTGACATACTGATCACTGACCCGCCCCAGGAGCGGTACATGTGCGATTCGGCACGGGTCGAGAATTGGGGGCCCTCTATATGGCGGAATCAACACGTGTTAGTTGAATTTTGCCCGATTGGTGAAGGGCATAGGTATATAGGTGTGTCTATATGTGCGTATTTATGTCCGACTTACCAATGCAAATGGCGGTTCCCTTGGGATGCAGGACGACGCCCTCGCCCTGCATGGACTGGGCGCAGTTTTTGACAACCTCGGCGATTTTTGCATCATAAGGGTCAGCGAAGGGGACGTGGCCGACAAGGCCGTCTTCGAAAAATGTAAAGGGGCGGTTGCCCTTGGTGCGGTCAATGACCTGATCGGGGACGACGAAGTCCATCGGGCGGACCTCCTCCTGCAGGGAACCAACAGCAGAGAAGCTGACGACGCAGCGCACGCCGAGCGAGCGTAGGGCGGCGATGTTGGCGCGCGCAGGGATTTCGTGTGGTGCGATCTGGTGGTGCTCGCCGTGTCGTGCCAGGAACGCTACCGGGACCCCGCCGTGCTCGAGGACCAGGATCGGCGCTGATGGATAACCCCAAGGCGTGAGCGGATTCACGCGCGCGATGGGTACATAGCCGTCAATCTTGTAGAGGCCTGTGCCCCCGATAACGGCGATCTTAACCGGTCCTATACATGAGAGGCGCGCATCAGCCGGCGTGCCATGGTGACGTTATTGTGAGAGAACAGAGCCCATGTCGGCTAGGGCGTAGATAGAAAAGGGGAAACGCGGGAGAGACGGGAAGGATGGGGAAGGATGGGGAAGGACGGGGAAGGACGGAAGACAAGAAAGAAATCTGGGATAGGGGTCTCTGAGTACGTACGATCAAAGGCCTGAGGAAGATCTGCCATGGTTGCTGCCTCCAGTGGTTAACTTAATGAAGCACGTCGGAAAATATATCTAGTTGCGCCGCCACTACCTATATAGGATGAAATATAAGCATAAGCAGTAGAATTTGGATCTTTGACTACCAGTGACTCTCTCTACCTAGGTATTAAGGCTAACTAATAACTAGGTAAATGGGAGGCAGGCGGGCAGGCAGGCAGGCAGTAGCGATGCATTGAGTAAGTACTTACCTAATAGTAAAAACGCCAATGAAAAAACAAGAAAATTCTAGTAAAAAGCTCCAAGGGAAGGTATGGGTAGGTAGCTAGCTAGCACGATGATGTGCCCCTCCATTGCGATATCTGTCTTTGCCTTACCTCACACCCCCTCCTGTACCCCTCTATTATGGGTCCATTCAGCAACTCGAGAAAGCGCGTCGAAGAAGCACAGACACGTTCACAGGCACGTTCCCATTATAGGTCCCTGCGGCTTGGCAGCTGGCAGCATCCACTACCAAATGGTGTTTTTGCTTCTTCCTCATGTGACTAGTTACTTCCATTCAACTACTTAGTTGATTAAGTACCTAGTTACCTAGAGTAGGACTTATTTTCCATCATTTACGCAACTTCACTGTTCAGTCGCAACAATGCCTGATTTA
Organism: Rosellinia necatrix; assembly: GCA_021209875.1. Lineage (NCBI taxonomy): Eukaryota > Fungi > Ascomycota > Sordariomycetes > Xylariales > Xylariaceae > Rosellinia > Rosellinia necatrix. The sequence continues at coordinate 1,472,332 of JAGYVD010000006.1, read as the reverse complement.
TAGCGCCAACATATTACCAGCTAGGAGCCCTCTTAGGCTGTATTATGGCCACAATAACTAATGGAGTCTACGCATGTACTAACTAACATACGCTAGGCCAACCCTAGAACTGCGAAGGGCCATTCAATACCTACCTAGATTCTAATATAACGAGTTCACACGACTTGGTTGCTGGAGCCAGCCACTAAGATGCCCACTCACAGCTACGTTACTAGATTGCAGGATAAAAGCAGCGTTATATTGCCAATATGAAGCGTACCCAGCTGGGCGTCACGAGATGATCATCGCCCAAATGCCGGCAACTTGGATACTCTGCATCCCGGCTAATCATGTGCACTAATAAAGTCGTGATATAGAAATCTTGGCATTCCCGTCGATGCAATGCATCAGCAATTTCCAGCCTCGCCTCCAACTCCGCCGTTTGGAGTCAAGGTTGTCGTGTCTCCGTACCCGACCGTCTGAGCCTGGCTCCGGAGGGTTGCCTGGGCTTGTCTCAGGGGGCATCCGCCATGGCCAATGTGGGTTTGAACCTGAGAGTCGGTTCCTTTAATATCTGGCAGCCTGCCAATGCGTTCTTGGGGCCACGGTTGACCCCGGAGCTGACTGAAGCTTGATTAGGTTGCCGCTTATCCGTATAGCTCGCCATGGTGTCTCGGACTCTCGCCAGGATCAGCCTTGGGCTAGCACTGTTAGCAAGGGGATGGGCCCAGACGATTATTGTGAATAATCATATTCTTCGTTGGTCTTTCCATGACTCCCGCGCTGAGCCAGTGCTATTATATCACGTATCAGAGGAAAGCTGACTTAGTGCCCTTCTGGGTGCTTGAAGCTGCCGATGCGTCCACCGTTGCGCCTGCTTATGCTCTCTTTGATGCTTCGTCTTCCAACTCGACAGCAGATCTCTTTCCCGGAGAGACTCGACAGCTCACCCACGATGTCTTAGCAAACCTTACTAATATGAGCCTGACGAACTCGGGTCTCTTCGCTTTTCCAAATCTGACGGCCCCGATCAGATCCCCAGAAAGCTGCAAGAACTTCCCCGGCGATTCTGTTATGTTCCCTGGAACGATCACGACTGCGGTATTCGATCTCTTGCTTGGTGGCTCTCTCATACGTACCAAGCCTTTTGCTTCGCCTTGTTTTCCAGACTACAAAAACCAAGACAGCGCAAAATGTGCCGAAATTACAAGGAATTGGTTCAACGACTCCTATATCCAGTAAACTCAGTACCATAGTATCGCCTGGTGGGACATACTAAGCTAACACCAATAACAGCACTAATGACCCAACTTCTATCAATGCAATCCTCTTCCAGGGTACAACTTGCGTGCCAAATGTAGTCAATCCTTTTGCAACCCATTGTACCATCGGATCATACCCTGCCCTATCCGTAAATGTTACCACTGTTGCCCATATTCAACTAGCTGTCAATTTGGCCAGAAACCTGAATATTCGGCTTGTCATCAAGAATACCGGTCACGACTTTGGAGCGAAATCAACTGGTGCTGGATCTTGTAAGGGCTTTTTGGGCTTGTCTTGTTCTAGATGCCTTGAAACATAAAAACTGCCTGTCGAACCGTGATTATATCCCGGATGTTGCCCTTTTTTGCCTTTCGTCAAGATAGCGAAAGCTAACGCTACTTGTTGCAGTGTCGCTCTGGACTCATAACCTCAAAGATATTCGATTTTACGAAGCTTACGAAGAGGGTTCCTACAAAGGCTCGGCCTTTAAGATGGGAGCGGGTGTTCAAATTTTCGAAGCTTACCAAGCTGCCCGCAAAGCTAACGTCACTGTCATCGGCGGTGAAGGGCGGGTAAGGTACCGTTTGGTAGTGTTTTGATATGAAAGACGGCTAATAACCTCACTCGCTCATAGACAGTCGGGATTACTGGAGGCTATATCCTCGGCGGCGGACATTCTCCCCTATCAAGCATATATGGCATGGGTTCGGATCAAGTTTGTTTCAGGAGGCCACAATGCCTACTTCATAACTAACATACTCAGGTCCTTTCCATGGAAGTTGTTACTGCAGATGGCGAGTTCCTGACTGCCAGCGAGACATCTAATCCAGACCTCTTTTGGGCTCTCCGTGGAGGAGGAGGTTCGACCTTCGGGGTTGTCACGTCTATGGTTATCAAGGCATACCCCAAAATACCGGTGACTACAATGACTTTCACATTGTCAACTGGAAATGAGGTATTAGTCGACCAGTTTTGGCAGACTTTGAGGGCGGTAGGTGATTTGGTCTCCTATTTGTCCGTTTAGAAGACACCGAGTTCGTCGCGTCTTAATACCCCGAACGCCGTACAAAGCTCTTAGCAGTTGCGGTAATTACTGACTGATGGATGACTGGCAGTATTTTGAAGACTTTATTGCATATACCGACGCCGGCATGTACTCATATTTTAGCCTCAATGCCCTGAGTGGGAATTACGTGTGGACAATGCAGCCGTGGTTTGCACCAAACCTAACCAAGACCCAATTTGAGGAGATCACCGCGCCTTTCTGGAAGGCCACTCGTATAATCGGCGTCGATCTGAATCCGGTATATAAGGAATATGACAATTTCTACGAGGCGTGGGACGAGAGCTTCCCCCTCGAACCATGGGGGTCGAACCTGCAGCGTTCGGGGAGTCGGTTGTTTCCAAAGGAGAATTGGGAAGACCGGAACAAGCTGTCAGAAACGTTTGAGGCGATACGCTACGTCGTTGACAGCGGCGGTTACGTACTCGCTTTCAATATTGCTCCAAACCCCAAGGATGGGTATCCGGATAGCGCCGTCAACCCCGCATGGAGGAATACAGTTTTACACGCTATAGATGCTGTGATGTGGACTCAAGAGTATGTATACTATAGTATTTCTCGTCGCTCACCCACCTCTGTCCTGCAAAGTCGGTTGTCGCCTCGTATACAATCGTGGCCCAACTCAAGCCAAGCCGTGAGAAGCATGCTGACCTCATTGGGGATACAGTATGTACCCAGAATTGATTCAGATCTGGAGTAGCACTCTCACGTATGATTGGGGTCCGCTATGGCGATCTGTGAGTCCAGGATCCGGTGCATATCTGTCGGAGTCGGACTATATCGAGCCAAACTTTCAACAATCTTTCTGGGGGGACAAGTATGAACGATTATACCAACTGAAGAAGAAGCTTGATCCATGGGATGTTTTCTACGCACAAAATGCCGTTGGATCCGAAGACTTCGAGATGTCGGAGTATGTATTTGGCATATTGCCATCGCAGAATAGTAGACTATGTCGTAGAAAGGCAGTTCCGGCGGTGAAATAAGAAGGAATCGAAGGGCTGGGAAGTGTGCTCAAGGATGGGATGGTATTACTTGATCGATATTTCTTGTTAAGGCAGTGGTTCATAAGATTATCATAAAATCATTCACCTTGAATAAACCTTGGGAGTCGAAGTCCAATCACCTGTACCAAGATAAACAGGAGCCCTTGTTGGTTAGGTGTACCTGTTAGGTACCTATCTAACCATCCTAGGCGAGGAATTATTGGATTACCGAGGGTTATTGATATGGATTGAAGGTTCTTAAGTAGCCTACCTCCTAGGTACCTAGGTAGGCCTACTTACTGGTGCCTACCTACCGAAGCAGGCCGCTTAAACTCTTAAACTCTGACATCAACGACGAATTTTCAAGGTTGCCTCTTTCCTTTTAAGAACTACCTTTTATACATCGTCTTCCTTTTCGCTAGCGCTGTTTGGTTTGCAATGCAGGCATTACCGTAAACATTGATGTTAGCACACGGCACCGGGGCTAGAAATCATTCATGATCTTTTCAACCCACAGGTTGACGGCGTTGTTCACTTCACCCCACCATCCGGAGAGCCCCGCCATGTCGAGGCGGATCAGATTCCTCACTTGCGGTCAATGATCCCATGAACATACCTAGGTACTCAGTAGGCGGGGCCAGAGCATCACATCAATCATCACATCAATCATCACTTCAATCATTCATTACATCAACCATCACATCAGCCACCACCACACCAGTCACCGCACCGGCTATCTCGATACCAATATAAAATACAGCGCCACCCGTCACCATCCGTGGACTTTGACCAAAACTGACCAGGCTGCTCTCATCCGACTCGTGGCCCAAGGCCTGCTAGCTCCCACCATGGCGTCCCCTGCACGGCTGGATACCGATCCGCCTCACATGTGGAAGCAGGACTCCATCGAGGAGCGTGCATTTGCCGCCGCGCTTGTCTGCCTCGAGGGGCATTATCAGCAGTCCCCCGTCATGGGCCCCCAGTCGATAGCGAAAGTCATGAGCATGATATCCAAGACACATGAGAAAACGCATACATACAAAGACGTCAGGTAAGAACTGCCCTGCGTGTCCGGGCGCGAGCGCGTTGTAGCCCTGCTCACACAAACGGCGGTGCAGAGACGTTCTGTCCAAGAACCTTCGAATCTGGATATGGCTACGGAGGGCTATATCGGCTGCGATATGCGATCTCAATGAGAAGTCCCTTGGCGTACGGTCCGAGCCGTTCGTCGCCACTAGGTTCATCGACATAACTACGCCCGAGGTCACCGCCCTCATAATTAAGAATTATGTACTTTTGAAGGAAGCGTTGCATACGCTGAATAAGCTCATGCATATTGCTCGTAACCTACTCGTCACAACGAATCCTGAGATACCCCAGAACTTGTCGGCGACTATTAATTTTGATCACGAAGTCATCGAAGCCATCTGTCTATGCGTAAACGTTCTGAGCAAGGGAATCGACGGTGAGATGCCAGAAGATGACGCTTCACGGGCAAAACTAAACGACATTACGGAGCTCTGTAGGTAGTCTACATATGGCTCTTCCTGGCGAAGTAACTAACTTTGTATAGATAAGAAGGTTCTTGTAACGTCTTTGCAACAAGCACACAACTGGATTGCTAAGAATGATCGGAATAAGATGACATTTTGGTACAGGGTCTTCATCGAATCCCCTGACGTGGATTTAAATCCGGAACAGGATGATCGATACGACATAGTCGGGTCAACCTTATCTCCGCGGTGTCTGAGTCTCCAGGAAGAGGTGCGCAACTGGATTAAGAGGAACACGGTCATGTGTCGGCCCGCAGCTGCCATTTGCCAGGAATACTTTAAGTCAAGGGACCCTGAGAAACCTGACCTCTGGTTCCCACACCAGAATAACCTCGCCTTTGTCTACTCGAATCCTGATGCCACCGACGAGACACCGTCGACCTGGAATTCGGACACGAAAGAGAAGTTCACGCAAGATTGGCAATATGGTCGTGTCTCGCACGAACTTGACACATGGTGGTCCCAGTCTCGTCTCCCAAATACAACGAACATGGACAATCCGCAGTGCCCAACAGAAATCCTTAATGAACGAATACGGCTTTGTGAGGAGAACCTGATGTCACGATATGCGCCGCCAGAGTCGCCGGACGACCCGGCTGAGGGGATCGAAGCACACGCGGACCATGTTACTATTCAGGAATGGCAACCACCACAAGACACCCCACACTACGCTCCTGAGTATGACGAGTTCGAGGAAGATGGTGATGACGACGACTCATACGGCGAAGGCCCCATGACGGGCCTCCTCACCGAGGTGCCAAATATCCTCGATCCTAAGCAAATAGAAGCTCTACACATGATTATCAAGGCGTGCATCCTCGACTCTGTCGGATCTGGGCCCACGCGCCACAGTGAAAGCCTGCAACAGGCCCGTTGTCGCATAATGCTCGCCACGGAGTGTGGTAGAAATCTATTGCGAGAGATGCTTGTGTTCATCGCTGTATGGGAGAAGGACGAGCAGTCTCTTATTTTCCAAATAAGTAGCCAGATCGTCCAGGCGCTGCACGAGAGCTGTCTCATACATCATGCTTGGGAAGCGGTTAGGAGCCCCAAAGATATCATGTCACCTGCCCAAACCGTTCTGTTACGCCTGATAACTTATTTAGCGCGTACCGCATTCCTCCCCTCCAAGAATTACAACCCAGATCCAGACCCTAAGGGAGACCCTGAAATCCGTCTCGCAAACCCTGATTTCCGACTGAGCCGTATGCTGCATGATTTCTATACCATCTTCCGCCACCGGATTGCACCAGAGTGCATCGCCCTGATGCGGATCCAAGGAGAGGTCCGCAATGAATCCATTGACCCTGCCGACTTTCCTGTTGATAATTGGGATCTCGAGCGTGCTAAAGACGGCCTCGTCCAATTCTTGGATTTCCTCTATACTATCGCCGATATATATCCTTTACGTCAGCATCTCATTGATTACGATGCTGTGTATGACCTCCTCAAGTTACTAGAGGCTCTCGACCTAGCTGTCGAGAAGGCACCGATACCCACCAATAGACGCAGTGATCCCGCCGTGCCAGCCTCCATCTCCATGCCGGCGCCACAACCATCGTCATCCAGCAACCCCCCCTCCTCCCCCTCCGCCTCCGCCCCCGCCACTATCCGAACCCCCTCACGAATTCCCATGGGCCGGTATCAAGGGCCAGGTCCTCTCTATCCTGGCCGCGCTGTTGCAGCCGCCGCCCGGCCAAAGCTCCCCGGGCAACCCGGCGGTCCAGCTGCAGATTGTGAAATACAACGGTATTGTGACCCTACTGAACTGTTGCCTCTACGATGACAACAACCGCTTCTGCCGGGAACGCACCCAGCTATGCCTCAAATGGCTCATGGACGGGTCCCCCCGACGCCGCGGCCTTCCTGCAGAACCTTATCAGCGCGAACCAGAACCGGCCCCAGGCCGTGCCGGGCGGCCCGCCTGCGCCCGTCCGCATCGACGGCGTCCCCGGCGAGGTTAAGATCCAGGTCCGCAGCGCCAGCGCCCCGGCCACCGCCATCACCGTCCCCGAAAACAGCAGCGGTAGTAACAGCGGCGCCGGTAGCAGCGGCAGCAGCGGTAGCGGCGGCGGCAGTAGCAGGGTCGAGGCATTCAACTTCGAGGCGAACCTGGCTGCTAGCCGCAGCCAGGCCGCCGCCCTCGCCCGTAGGCTTGAGGAGAACAAGAGCCGTAATGAGGAGCTTGTCAACGACCTCCTGGCCCTCACCGTTTCTGGCGCCGGCGGCACCGACCCCGTGGACGCTGACGAAACGGAGGACGAGGATTTCATTTAGACGTGACACGACGTAGTGTGTTGTCACGCGCGGAACCGCGCGGGCGGTCGGTTGGGATGCGTAGTATGCGGCCCGGCATTGTCTTAGAGGCACGCTGTGGACGTTTTGGTCTCTGTCCCGTGCGAGTCCAATGCATATAAATATTCTGTTTTGCTCGGCGTTCTGTATGAGGGAAAGGGGAAGGGGGGGGGGGTGGGGGAGGGGGTTTAGAGAAGGTGAATGCATGGATGGACTCACTTCCTGTGGGACGATTGCGATGGGATTAAAAAGCGTGTTCAGTATTTATACAAAATCACGAGTCAAAAATGCATTTCTGACAGACGATAGCGATGACTAATTGATTGATGCCTCCGCCATGTTACAACACCTACTTATTTGCTTCATTCTGTACAAGAACAGCAAAGATGAAATTTCTAGCACAGCATAATGGATAATAGTGGTGTTGGATGACCGTTCACATTCTGAGACGGATTATTGCCTCATTTTCACGATTCCAACATCCTGCTCAGCATCTCGAAGAGCGCTTCATCCTTTAGAGCGAACTTGATAAGAATCTCACCATGCGCTGTATCTAGGAAGTCGGCATTGCCCTCCCGGAGACGGATATCAACTATCTCGCTTATGTCCCGCTGGAGCACTATCTTTTCGTCGATCGCCAATGTCGAGTTGGGTGTATTCTTCGCTTTTGGATTATCGTCACCTACCGCGGTACACAATGTCTCGGTATCTAGTGTAGACACAGTTGTGGCTTGAGACAGTGACCTCCTAGCCCTTGTATCTTCTGGCACATGAGGGCATATATCCGCAAAGGTTTTTTGGGGTAGTGATTGTTGTGTGGTTTTAGACTCATGATTTTGATCGTGGTGATCGGGGGCAGATGGGCTACTCAGGGCGGAATCCCATACTATAGCAACATCTTCATCTTCAGCCTCCGTGTTTCGGTCCAGGTCAATATGGTGGCTCGTCTTCATAGCGCGGGTGATAGGATGGAGGGTCCCCTTATTACCATCATTTCGTAAAGCATCTCGGAGAGTTTGAGTGCGCTTAGACTCCCGAGATGCGTTATTACTCGCCTGCGAAGAATTGGGCCTGGATCTGTCGTCCTCTTCCTGCGGCGAACAGGGTTTTGCATGGTTAGCATGCCGACTGATTAACCTAATTTTGGTTGGTCGTTTGGGGGGGGCTGGAGCATTATCAGCGGAAGCGTCGTTTGTGCGCTTGGAGACCTGGTTCTCCACGTTATTTTCTGGCTCATTTGGGTGCTGTAATTGAGATGCTGAATTCTTCTTCTTATTGGCTGCGTCATAAGACGAGATCGTCTCTCTACTGGTGCATTGATTAGTTTGCGGCGCGAGCCCCAGTGGTGGTGTCGGTTTTCGTAAAGAGGGCTCCGTGTTTGCACTCTTAGGCTGTAAATCGAATTTCTCGTTCGTAGGAAAGGGGAGTACACGCTTCGGAGAGATGAGTTCGTCCTTAGAGACCAGGTTTTCTAGAGCATCCCCCCCAAGTGGTAAGAGCTGGGGCGCCATCTCGTCTACCCTAGATAGCAGCTTTGCATCAGGCCGACCGAAACCGGTCAGCCCCTGTGTATCAGTATGAGCCACGCTTGTTGGCCTTGGGATTGCATGGATTCGGGATGTTTGTGTGTAGTGGGAAGGGACCGAATATGGACGGTTCTGCGTGAGTCCTTGCCACGACGTAGATTCATCACCATCATGAGCGCTGCGGACAACAGAAAATTCCTTTCGCAATGGCATTATAGGCTCTTGTAGGTCGAGACCCCTCGAATATCTCGAGGCTTGTTGGGGGATGTAGCCCATTGCTGCTGGGCTTCGAACAAAGAATGGATGTGGTTGTTGCTGCTGTTGTTGAATATAACGAGGACGATGCATAGATCCTCTGGGCGATTCAATGGCCATGGGCGAGCGAGATAAGCGAGGGAAAAGAGACAACCGGCCGCGGCCTTGCGGTTCTGGGTGATTAGCCATGCTATTACGAAAATACCGACTCCTCTGTGAGGGAAGTATGGGCTGGGACTGTGGCTGATTGCTGAGTATTGACCCAGGGAGGAGAGCCGGACCGAAATGCATTTCGGCGAGGTAATCATTGTTGGTAGTTTGTTTTTTATTATACATGGTAAAATATAGGCGGTGCCGGTGCCATCAAGAAACCTCGGGGGAGAGCAACAAGGACAGGGCAATGAATGGACGAAGCGATCTGTATCAGGTCGTCGAGTCGAGTATGAAACGACTCGAATAGAGCGAAGGGCTTGCGGATGGCTTCACAGGTCCTCGCTTGTGGTCAACCACTTTCAAAGAAATGAATATTGATCAGATATGGTATACATGCTTGTAGTAAAAGAGTAAAAGAGCAGCGGCACAACAACTCAAAGGTATATGGATCATTTAGACCAGAGTTAGAAGAGGTAGGAAAGTAAGGTACGGGTAACTAAGTACCTAAGGTACCTACTAGGTAGAGGACATCCATCAACTGTACCTCGACTCCTCGAGGCCTCGAGGCTTCGATTTCGTGTGCATTCACTAAGAGCTACAGGCAAGTGCAGATCCAAAGAAGATAGAGCTCCTTCCGAGATATTGGGAAAGTTGTGGTTAGGTACATAACTACTACCTAGGTACCTACCTACCTGGGTACCTGGGTAGCCCAGAGACCCGATGGATAGCAGGTAGATCCATTCTCATGGGGGGTTGGGGTTGGAGTTGGGGGCCAGTATGGAGTGAACACCGCTAAAGGAAACACCCCTGATTGATGAATATAAATCCTCTTTCTAAACGCAAAGGATGCATCTAAGGCCTCTATGTGGTCTGTGCACATGCGGGTACCACACCCATCTATGCCTAGTCTAGGTAGTTACACTACTAGCCTAGACTAAACCCTTCGCAACCAACACGACTCCGGACTGATTTTCGCGACTCCTGGGCAAGCAATCATTGTACGAGGTTAGTATCTAGTACCTACCTAACGCCTGTGTGTACCTACTATTATTATGCGACGAGCATCGCATCGCGTCGCCTCATCCCACTTCGCATTCACTACACGAACAGCTTTGCGACTGCGATTGCCCCCACCCCAGCCATATATTTCCCTCGAAGCACACGTCTACCCAGCTAATCGGAAATCAGTGCCAATTCCGCCTTGCACGCATTTCCACTTTCCTGCAGCACATGCCCGCCATCCATTGATTCACCCAGTCAGTGTAGGCACGCTGCCCTGCCGCGTAGCGCTTTGCGACTTCACCATCCCGTCCGCTCTTTGCGCTCGTACGGAGCAGCATCCGCCCCTGCCACGGTTCTGTGTCCGGCGCTTCTGCTCGCGGCCGCTCAGGGTGCCCCGACGGCCTCTGCTCTGCTCTGCTCTGCTCTGCTCTGCTCTGCTCTGCTCTGCACCGGCCTCCGCGTCCATCGCCCCTGTCTGCCGCTGCTGTCCGCCGCTCGCCCCCAACCGCTTCCTGGCTCGAGCTCGCCATTGCGAGGCCCCGAAATCGAGATGGGTCCGGCTCGTGGCCCGGGGGGCAAGGAGGTGTACGTCCATGAGATCGACCGCACTCCGGAATACAACGATTTCATCCAAAAGCTCACTGCCTTCCACGAGAAGCGCGGCACTTCCTTCGAGCCAGAGCCTCGGCTCCCTACCATGCACGGCCATGTCAACGTCGATTTGTTTAAGCTGTACAAGGCCGTTCTCGACAAGGGAGGGTACGACGAGCTGAACAAAGTCCAGAAGGCCTGGGGAGCCCTGGCCGGCGAGCTTGGCATGTACTATGCCGATAATAAGGGGATGGGCCAGCTATCCTTCCAACTGAAGCAGGATTTCTACCGCTACTTGTCTGCTTACTGGATTCAAGATCAGCATGGTCGGGAGCCTCCTCCAAAAGAGATTCTCGAACAACAGTCATGTGCTAGCAAGCATGGGCCTGTTCTCACTCGCACCCTGGAAAACTTCAAGCTGTCCGCTAGACGGCCAGGCGAGGAAACACCTACGAGGGACGAGCGCCCGGCCGAAAGCACACCTACGTCCGCAAATAGGGCCTCTGGGCGACTTCGTGAGGCCCCTCCACAGCGAGTCCCCTTCCAGCCAGACACCGGCCCAAGCCGACAAGTCCGGAGCGTCTCCTCACATAACAACACGCCGACTTCCAATGCAACACAAAACAATTATCATGGGAGCCAGACGCCGCAGAATCATCACCATCTACCCCAACAACATAACCCGAACAATCCTTTACATGTCATTCAAGCCCAGCAGGCCGCACTACGGGGCGCGTCGAGCTCTTTCACGCCGGCAAACTCCGAGGGGGCTTCCCGCCTAGGCGATCCTTTCGAGCCACGGCCGCCGATATCAGTCGCCCTGCGTCCCGTGAATACGCCCGGTAATAACCCAGTCGAGTTTGCGAGACGGCAACGACAATTACAAACCCGAACCGATGGCTTTGGGAGACTGCCAGTTCTGCCACGACCGGTCCTCCCCCCTAGTAAGTCTCTAATTCTCCTTCCCGCCATTTCAGGCCGCTGACCGAAATAGTTGGATTTGAAGGCCCCAATATCTATACACGGTGTCTTCAGGCTCTCCGATCAGGCATCCCTGCCGAACAAGCGTTCGCACTAAATCATCTCGTCAAGATATCTTACGAGCGGGGCGATAAATACAAGTTCGATTCTTTCTTGGGTTTGGCCGAGGGTTTAATTGAGAAGGCGCTTGAAGTCGGGAATCTGTTCTATGAAGTCGATTGGCAAATCTCGTATTCCGGTGAACAAGATAGCTCGAGCCTAGATATTCTAGACGGGCTAGATGGAACAGGAGATATTTTAGAACGGATCAAGAACCTCAGACCGAAAACCGTCCTAGATCACCTGCAGCCCGCCGATTTTTCAGATCGCCTACTTCGCATAACCGAGGCCGTCCTTACCATGAGGAATATGGTTATGCTTATCGAGAATGCCATATACATGGCGGAGGTCTATCCTTTAAGGGACCTCCTCTGTATCCTTCTCCACTTGCCCAATCTGGAGACACTGGTCGAGATCAAGCATTTCGCGCTTGACATCGCCGAGCAAGTGACGCCCTGGCTCGTATTAGATTCGAGTGACCCGCTTTACCAGACGTTGCTGTCACAACTGGATTCTACCGATCGCGGGACGATCTTGACAGCCTTGCGTGCGGTCAGCCGGATATCAATGAATCTAGAAGCCACGAACAAGCTCAAAAACGTCCCGGCCATAGCGCTACAAAATATCATAAACTGGCTGTTGCTCAACGACGAGGAGCTGATGGACGCTTGTCTAGACTTCCTTTACCAATACACCGCCGTGGTTGCCAATGTGGAAAGTTTACTGGAGGGGGTCAATATGGAAAATGTTGTGCCGCATCTTGTTAGATTGTTGGCCCACGGAGCGAAGCGGGTAAAAGAAGAGAGGGTCCTTGAGCCAGAGAAGAAGGCATTGTGCACCGAAGAGGTGCCCCCTCTGCCCTTTGATCTCCACGAGAAGCTGAAAGTTACCGATGAGCCGACAAGGTGCTTTCAATGGCTAAAAACTTTATTCGAGGAGGATGCCGAGTCTCATATCACACAAATTGCTATATGGCAGGCTTACCAAGGATCTTTTGGGGCATTAGCAGGTGTGCGGAGCAGCCTTAGTGCAGCCGACTTCATCAGGAATGTCAGCCACGTATTTGCCAATGCTCGTGCCCAGATCATCCGCGGCCCGGGCGAGGTGCAGCGTTTCATCATTGAAGGCATTCGTGCTCGGACAGTGCCATGCCATTATGAGACCAAGGAAGACTATACGCGATGCCAGTGGCAAATGGTAAAGGGTACTTTTTCGAAGCAATGCAGCCAGTTCTTCTTGGGTGGCGAACACATGTGGCAGCACATCTTGGCCGTGCACCTTAATGTTCCCATGGGCGAGAATGGTAAGATCGAGAACAAGGAAGTTACCACCTCTTGCGACTGGGCTGGTTGCGTCAAATATTCAACGCCTCGGACGATGAAACTTTTAGAACTTACTCGTCATATCAAGACACATATTGCCTCCGCGCACAAGCGGCCCCATCTAGACGGCCCTGAGCTCACAGCCAAACGACAGCGGAAGTCCTACATCAAACCAGCCAAGACCATGTCGCTCACGTGGGAAAAGACGGTTGTAACATCTGACGAGCGAAAACCCAATGTCGAGCAGGCTGCCGGCATCCCGTTGAGCGCTGTTCTCGTGCTGCGAAACATAGCACGTAACGTTGTTAAAACTGAGTCTGAAGAGGAACTCCTCAAGCAATACGAGATGGGTGGCAAGAGTGGCGAGGGCGGCGGGTGGAACGAGAAGTTATTCCGGCCCGTCATGGCCCGGCTCTTTGAGGTCATGACGGAGAACAAGGCTTTGGTACGTAGCCCCGTTTTTTCGGCGACGGAAGCATGTGGTTTCACTAACTTTTTGGTGCACAACAGGCCGGTTACGTCACGTCGCTTCTGCAGCTAGTTCAAACCGAAGACTAGACATTTTTCGGTGTGCATAGACCCGGGTTTCGTCCCAGTTTCGCCGAGCAGAGACGGAGGGAGCAGAGAGAGAGAGAGAGAGAGAGAGAGAGAGAAAGAGGTTGAACTTCGCGCGCTTCGTTCCAACCATTCAATCTATTAATCATTAGGGGATACCCAGGCGTTCGATGAGGAAACAACAGGAGGTTCGGCTCGGCTTAAAGCGAAACCAAAATACAGGGCAAAAAAGGGCCGACACATGGTTCGGGAATCGGGGGGAGCGAGTGGTATGTCGCTCCCGGGTGGGCTTGATTCATTTGCTAGGCGAGTGATGCGTGCCCCCAGATCATCCGGATGTTTCTTTTCCCCCTCTTCTTTGCTGTCCCTGTTTGTAGCTCTTGTACTATTACGCGTAGCCGACTAGAATCCGCGTTTACGTTTTCATACGACGGCCTCTTTAACGGCTCGTCATCCGTAGAGGCTTAGAAAGGTGTTTTCCATGAGGTTCACTCTTTTGAGCCGCCGGAAAATATACTCCTAATAATGAAAATGTGCCTCCCTAATCGCATATTAAAAGAATCTTCCAAGTTCCCGGTAGGTTAAATACGTCCTACGTAGCTAGTTTTAAGATCGGGTGTGGATCGGGTGCGGCTGCCGCCTTGTGGTACTAATCAGAGATAATAATCTTCATTTTCCGGACACCCATGTACATTAACTAGTTAATTGTTCCAATATTCGTTGCAATAGGTTCATCGTCTTTTCCTTTTACTTTTAGAGCCGAGCGGCGAGCATTCCTTTCCTGCATCGTCGCTCATCAACAAAGCCACCCCACCCCCCATCCCCACCCCCCCTACTGAATACCCCCAATCCCCCCCAAACTAAGTACCCCTAATCAGGTGCATTTAGATTTATATAGATTTCGATGCGGTGGAAGACGATGTTATCATCGACCTACTCGGGGACTTCTAATCCTTCCGTGGCAACTGCCCTTCCCGGATAGCGGCTAAGATGAGCTCTTTTGCTTTCTCGCAGCCTTCTCTAGAACCCAGAATTTCAATCGCTTCGTCCCTGGCCTGGTCACGTGGGACATTAATCTTGCAGCCACTTTGCTTTCGAATCGCGTTCACTTTGGAGCCGCCAGTGCCGATGACGAAGCGGTAGGTCGACGGGTCTGGGAGGATGAGGAAGCCTGTGCTGCTATTCTTTTGGGCTTGTTCAAGAGCCACGTTGATGGCTTTTTTGGCCTTTTCAATGTTGTCCCCATTTCCTTTTAGAACCCAGGGAATGTCGCCCTCTTCTTCAGAAATCATATCAACGATGACCCATGAGTGAGCATCAGCAGTCGCCTCAGCGTCGTCCGTGATGAGAGGAAGGGCGCCTGCATTCGCTCGTGTGGCCGGAGCTTTCGATTTAGCTGGGGGGTTCTGGCCAGCATGATCGACTGTAACCTTGTGATCATTGCGTAGTCGGCGGAAAAATTGACCATTCTCGGATATGGCATTGTGATATTTCCGAGGAATTTGGATCGTTTCCCCTTGCGACTCTTTGACTAAGGACGAAATGTGGTCTTTCGCCTTCTCAACATCGGCGGGCAGGCCGACTAATTTCACGCCGGTTAAGCCGCTTCCTTGTCGAGGGATGTCAATAGAGACATTGAACTGAGATTCAAGCTGTCGTTTAGTCTCGCCACCGCGACCGATGAGCGCCCTATGCTTCTCGGCCGGTACATCAAGACTCTCTGTGACTTGGCTTTCTCGCTGTGACACAAAACTTTCGATGCTAGCAACAATCTTATCAACAACGTCACGCCGCCCCTCGATCCTGATACCATTGCCATCCGCATCTTGCTTGGGGAACTGGACGGTACGGGCCTGAAGGCGCCGCTCTTCTGGACCCCCAGCTTTGATAACAATATCTCGCAGGGTAGAGCCTACGACAATATTAGCAAGACTTCAATCTCTCATTTGAACAAGAGTCATCACATACCTCCGGGTCCAATCAAATTCTTGTGCCACTTCCGGTCCACTTCTATAGTCTTGGAGATGGTATCATCAAATATTGCTTTCTTCTCTGCCAGGATTTTCTTAGCCGCCGTAACTTGTTGTTTGCTGCCTCGAATCGTGATCTCGACCACAGCATCTGGCGCTTCGTTTCTGTCGTTGGGTATATCAACCTTCGCCCCGGTGGTTTGACGAAGTTCATCCATGGCAGAACCGCCAGACCCAATTAGAGATGGCAGTTGCTTTTGTTGCACGGCCACCGTCTCGACAAAAGAATGCTCTTGGAGATACTGATATAGCGAGAAAATCTCATCGCGCGCCGCATCGGCACCCTTCTTGGGTCCTCTAACAATGACCTCGTCGGGGCCTTGCTGTCGTCGTGGCTTACCAGCTTCGCTTGCAGCATCAACCACCGACTCATCATCTTTCCCTGGCTTGGTCGTTTTGGGGAAGTTAATGTGAACCCCATATCGGGTCTGTAACCGTAAAATTTGGCTACCTTGTGCGCCGATTAGCTCTCTGTGGAACTTGGGTTCAATCTTGAGAATGTAAGTGGTCTCGTCGGCCCATTGACGACCAAGCGAAGTAATATGGGATCTCGCCTTCTCGGCCTTCGCCTTGGGGCCTTTGAGTTCAACCTCCCCATTTTGAACTTGGATATCCACGTCAAACTTCTCGCGCAGCTCGTTGATATGGCTGCCGGCCTTGCCAATAAGATGATTCGCGAACTTCTGTGGAAAATCGAACTTCAAGGTGAAGCCACGTTCTTTCTCGTCTTCTTTCTCCTGTTCTATGAAAGCAGAAGACTTGTCGGCAAGATATTTCACACTCGACGCAGGACCCCTCATCGTCACGGTTGTACCCTTAACACTAACGCGAACGGGGATATCGCCAGCAGCACGAGTTGTCGTATCCTGTTCTTTCTTGATGAATTTACGCAGTTTATCCTGGTACCTATTTTAAAATTAGTGTTGCTCGAATGGGTTCGCGGACTAATAGCATACTTGACCGGGGCTTCAAGAGTGGCGATTTCGATCTTCTCTTGCTTCTGGATTAAACCAAGGATATGACTCTTGGCGTCCAAGAGCCCTTGCTGAAAAGTCCGAAGCTCCGAAGCAGTAGGCGCCTCCTGTGGAATCTCGTAGGGCCCCTCGCCAATCTCGGGTCTCTCATATACCAGAAGGATGGGTAATTCAGCCTCCGAAGTCTCTGGGACAACCATATGAACACCAAACGATTGTTGCACCTTGGGTCGGATTTCACTGCGCAGATAGGAGTGGAAGAAAGGGTCGACAGGAACAATCGCTAAACGCGAAGGCGGGTGACTATTGACAATAGAGATCATTTCTTTCTGTGCTTTCAAGGCATTTTTCCCTTCTCGGGCGTACAACTCCCAAGGGCTGACTATGCCACTAGCATATGGCGTGTTGATGTTGATCTTGTACAACTTTTCAAGCCGTTCGATCTCTTTCCTCTGGCGGAGATAGCGAGCAAGATCCCGAGTATAGACGGATTCGCCGCCGGGAGCATGTTTGTGATGCTTCGCAACGTTAAAAACTGAGGTGTGCACCTGTGTAGCCAACTCCATAGCCTTGTCAAGGCCAGTCGACACATCATCCATGAGGCCAACAACCGTTACAGTATCAACGCCTGGTTCGCTGGGAAGAATCACGACGCAATTGGTATCGGCAAAGAATTCATCTGATGGAATACCACGCTCACCAATGATGAACTGGTGGGCGCCTTGACGAATGTCCACCTGGTCCATATGCAATTGATTCTGCAATTCCTGCACCCGGTTTTCGATTACAGCTCTCGCAGCCTGGACCGCGGCACGCTCACCCGCGAGTTGAATATGGTTATCATGGGGAGTGGGGGTGAACATAGGTCTCTGTCCGGACACCGGCATTTGGGGTACCTGCGAGGCCCATGGTTGATGCGGTGGCACCCGGATCTGGACGCCGTGCTCTGCCTCAAGAGCCTGGGCCATGCTACTGTTCGGGCCAGCAATGAAGGGATAGAATTCAGCGGGAATTGACTTTAGCCTTATGCTTGCATTGGCCGAACGTTCTCCAACAATCTTCTCGATTAGTTGGCGAGCCAAAGCAGCTGTATGCGTGTTGCCCTCAATGACGACATCAATCATGGCATCATCGTCATCATCCGTGTTAGCCGTAGCCTCGTTGATCTTGGGCATTTGTATCCTTGCACCCGACTTCTCTTGGATGGATTTGATCGTGGCGCCTTGTTTGCCGATGATATGAGCTCTTGTAGATTGCGGAATCGAAATAGTGACGGTTTCCTACGTATACAGATTAGCCGACAGGGCAATGCATAGAGCACCAGAGCCGTGTACACTTACCTTGCGACCAATTTGCGAAACCAGATCACGTAAAGCTTGTTGCGCCTTATCTTGAGGACCAGACGCTTCAAACTTCAAATGACCACCGGGCCCAGTAGCCATTGTAATAACCGCCCGAGACTTGCGGTTGATATCCTTTATAGTGTCTGGGATCGGGCGTTTGAGTTGGGCGCGCGGCAGAATGGACGACGAGTGCAGCATGATGGTTTCTACGTTGCGGCCGGGGATGGCCATTGGTGGAGGTACGCCCGTCGGCGTGGCAACTCCAGACGTAGGCGTCGAGGCAAGGGGAGTCCCATTAGCTGACCAGGAGGCGCCATTCGCATTGCCATTCGCGCCGCCCTTGGCCCCTGCCCAGATAGGGGGGTAATTGGTCTTGGGGCCGGCGGCCTTGGGCACGCCGAGCTCGGGGAACGCTTCATGCGACTGGGTATCGAGGGCAGCCGAGGATTCAGCTGGCTGTTTTCCGGCTGTTTTGGCAGACATGGTAGGGGCCCAGGTAGGATCAGCAGAAGCCGGAGCGGTAGTTAAGGGTGCGGCCTCGTCGTCGGGCGCATCTTCGACGGTGGGTTGAAGAGGATGCTGTGCGTGCTTCTGAAGAAGCCGGGCAGCAGCGGAAACTTCCTCGGAAGCCATGGTCTCAAGTCTGTGCTTGATACGTAAGCAAAGGCCAATCAGGCGATCAGGATGGGATTCTCCAATGGGCAGCAATATCGCAATACATGACGGGAGGACCCGCCGCGGCTACGGGTCAGGGCAGGGCGTTACATCGGTGAAGGCAGTTCAACGAGACCCAATGTCAACTCACCTTTGACGGGAAGAACAAGCTTGAAACAACCGTGGAACTTGCAATTGATTCACTCAACAATCAAGTTGAGCAACGACAAGTAAACAGATGGATAATTACACGTGGAGAGGTAGTACCGATCCAGTGGGGGATGCCAGAGAGAGATGGACACGAGGACGGAGATGGAGCTGGAACCGCTGGGGAGGGCTAGAACATGTTGCACAGCGGATGCGGTCTGCTTTGTGGACGGAGAGTATATATAGAGCTGGATTATTAGGAGAGGAGACCGGCGGTGCGTTCACGAGATGCCACCAGCACAACGAGGGGGAGAGGAGGGTTGGGAGCTCGGGGATGGTAGAGGAGGAGCTGCGTTGATGAACAATGACGGGATGGTTGAGACTACCTAGGTAGGTCTGACCAGATGTCAAAAAAGGGTGCTCTGCTTCAAGGCAAGAGTGAGGTGGAGCTGGAAGGTTATCCAGAAAACTCGTCTCCACTCCAAGCCCCATCCTCCAATGAGATAGCCTCGATTTAGCTTCTTGGGAGTCCAGAACCCCTACTAAGTACCTCTATATCAGCATTTCGCCGGTTTCTGCTGCGGCAAGCTCTCGTCAGAGTAGGGCGTTCTAGTCCAAGCTGTTAGTAAGGTTCGTCCAAGGCCCCGCAAATCCCGTTTTCTGGGTTTGGGGACCGTTGGAGACACATAACCATAACCCAGGGGAAGTGGACTGGACTGGGCCACCGCAAAGCCTGAGGTGACGACGACCTGAGAAAAGATTCCGGGAAACAAGCCAAAGAAAAGGGCCAAATGTCTATAGGGCTATATTCCAGAAGGCGGCAAGGTTAGAGTAGATAGAGATGGCAAATACATCACCCGCCGAGGCTCTTCCTCCTCCTCTTCCTCTTCCTCTTCCTCTCTCTCTTCCTACCTATGAAAAGTGCAGCTTCCTTTCTCATCGCGCCTCGTGAAATCGCAGCCCAACCGC